>CAWUFW010000182.1:3035988-4251482 GCA_963921515.1 Calotriton arnoldi
TTATGCATCACATGACTTGCTACTGTCCATTAAACTTGACAGTGTCTAGGACAAGCATCAACAAAATGACACCATAGTTTCACTCAAAATCCACGTAGACCCCTGCTGTGAAACATGTGTCCTCTACCAATTACCGGATAGAGGACCTAGTCAGGGTGAAGTTGGATCCCAAGTCAAATTGAAATGGAAGGCCAGGTATTTATAACAAGAAAAAACAAATGTTTTCTTGAGTCCCCTCACTCACCGGGGTTTCCCACCGGTGACATGCTTCATCATTGGGGTCCTCTCAATCCGCTACGGATTGAGGCGTGCTTCGACTTGCGAAATTACGTAGGAGCACTAAAAAGCGACTATGTGTGGTGCAATGTTTGGTGGAGTGGATAGAAAATCTAAAAATACCTGGCTAGTGGGCGAAACACTTTATTCTAGCTCCTAGTCGGTATATTAAAAACTGGGGTACTAGACAACGATGTAACCATGATGAGTTAAAAGTCTCTAGTGTTTAGTCAACATGTTTTGAGCCTCCCCACGGCTCTTCCTCAGGACCACACAGGGACCAGCCCTGTGCGTTCCACTCCTAAGTGACCTAACGGTAAGGTAAATAATTAATTAGGTGAGAAGTGATGTGTACACACCTACTGTGTGTGCACTGTAATACATACGATTTTAAATTCAATTGATCGTAGCATCTGTTGAAAATAAAACAGAACAATGTTAGCCATACATTAGCCTGCCAGGGCCCTGGCAGGTATGGAACTGCATGCAGCACACTGCGTCTAGAACACATTTAAAAATAGATCGTTATGCGTAAAATAACATCGTAGTCTCCACTTCCATCGTGCCTTATCGGTGGAGTTAAACGTGCGTGTGTCGTCTCATAGGGAGATCCTAAATGAATATAAGTGTTTTCATTAAAAACAGAGACATAGGCACCACGTGACAACACATACATAAACCACAAAAACTTTGTATATTGCGCCATTACATACTTCAAATGAGGTTCAAAATCGCCCCATGGTCTGGAGGGGTTGAGGGGCTCGTATTCATACTCTGAAATGAGGGCAATGAATGATTAGATATAGTGACAGCAACAAGTCTCTGAAAAAAAAATGAGAGAGCAAGTGCTGCGGTATCGCGGTTGTCCATTGTTGCAGTTTTTGCTGCCAAACACGATCTGTAGTGGCTGCGCTGTAAGGGAGGAAGAAGGAACACTTACTTGAGTGGAGCTCGCCTCGGCATTGATTCACCTACTAGTACCCCTGGAGACCGCATATTAACGCGTCTCTCCACGGGTACCGGGTTAAATACTATTAGTTCCGCCTAGTCATCAGATTGATGCTAGAGCGGAAACTGTACCAGGAAATGGCCGCCCAAGTGTGGAAAAACGGCGGCCATGTTGGGGGAATGGAGTGGAGAAAGAACGGTAGAGACTTTTAACTCATCATGGTTACATCGTTGTCTAGTACCCCAGTTTTTAATATACCGACTAGGAGCTAGAATAAAGTGTTTCGCCCACTAGCCAGGTATTTTTAGATTTTCTATCCACTCCACCAAACATTGCACCACACATAGTCGCTTTTTAGTGCTCCTACGTAATTTCGCAAGTCGAAGCACGCCTCAATCCGTAGCGGATTGAGAGGACCCCAATGATGAAGCATGTCACCGGTGGGAAACCCCGGTGAGTGAGGGGACTCAAGAAAACATTTGTTTTTTCTTGTTATAAATACCTGGCCTTCCATTTCAATTTGACTTGGGATCCAACTTCACCCTGACTAGGTCCTCTATCTGGTAATCGGGTTTTTTGCGTACATGATTGAAAGGAGGGTGGACCTAGCCTTACACCCTCTACCTCCCCCTGTTTTTGTAGTGTCCTCTACCAATTACAAAGGCCGCTCCTATTACCAGGTACGGCCGGCACTGATCGGAGGTAGGGGGGCAGGGCGGGAGGGGGCGGGCGCCTGAGGTAGGTGGGAGGATGCGGGAGAGGGGGAGGACCCGGGGTAAGCAGCAAAGAAAAAATTAAATTAAAAACGTACCTTTTCGCGGATCCTCGCCTGTCTCTACTCCCTCGCTCGGAGTTGGCCACAGGAGGCACACCCAGGCTCCCAGTTAGCCAATCACAATGCTGCCTTAGCAGCGTTGTGATTGGTCTGAGCAAAATTTGTTGCCGCTCAGACGCTGACTGGAGGCCTGGGCATGTTCTCAATGTAGGCTGCGATGCAGCTTGCATGGAAAACATGCGAAGTGCGCATGACTGATTTGGGCGGCCCGAGAGGGCCGTCCAAGCAGTCATTGCGCTCTTTACGAGGGTGCAACCACTCCTCCCCTGCCCCGCACCCTCACGCAAAGCTGTGGGCTGAAGTAGGAGACAATAAAATGATAATAACGCAAGTTATCATTTTATTTTCTCTGTCTTTCACTGCAAAAATGCAGTGGGGCGACGCTCCTCCACCTTAGCGGACGAGACGCCACTGCCTATTACGCAAGAACTTTCATTGGTACACGATGCATACAAATGCAAATAAAATATAAGTTTAACACTGTGGCTGGCTGCATGATGATGGGGTGATTATAATAATAACAAGTCTGTGATAGGAGTGGTTAATGCCAATATAGCTGTAGGCAGTGCTTGAAGTGGAAAGGTAGAAGTGCAGGTACTCTTTACCAGAGTACCTGCTTGTTTCTGAGAAGTGTCTGTACTCTCCAATTAAAAGTATTACGTTTTTCTTGTGAAGTGCTGGTACTCTCTCTCTCTCTCTCTTTCTCTCTCTCTCTCAATAAAAAAAAGTGCCGATACTCAGTACCGGACAGTACCGGCCCATTTAAAGCACTGGCTTGAGGGAAACAATTTGCAGCAGACCTCTGAAGGCAGTCCGTGGGCTGCACGTGCAGCTCATAGTGACGTAAGGCCCGCAGCAAATTTATAGAGGGAAGTGGATGTAGATATGGCAAAGAAGCCTCTATATTACGTGTGATCAGCTTTCACAAAATAACTGACACGAAGGAGGGATCGATACAGTTGTAACGTGGTATTTAAATGCTGAAAATGTCCCATCTTCATTTTTTGAAGCCTCAAAATAAATGCGATAACGGTTGGGAAGATGAATGCTAAATAAACAAGCAGGGTAAGGTACACATGGAAAAGGTTAAAAACGAATTAAACTTGGGAGCCAAGCTTACTTTGGCCATTTTGTTTAAAGATCCCTCAAGCTTCTCTTTTCAGATGCATGCGTTGTGCTGTTGGATTTTCGAGGCCTGATCCTTCTCCTAATGCTCACTCTGTTTCATTTCTCTTCACAGCATCTTCCAACACCAGGGGAAGAACCCAAAGCAGAGGTGAGACTTCTATCACTAACTCGAGTGTTTCTCCCTCCGTTGCAGGCCTGGGGCATGTGTCAGTTTATTCCTAAAGTAGATGCTGAGGAGTAATTTTTGCACTCATTCCTTTGTCGTCAGTAGCTGGCCACACGCCACCCCCTCCTCGCTCTACACCGACTCTCTGAGGACATTGGTGAGATTCAAAATGGAGCAGCTGGGAGCCTTTGATGGCCTGCAAGTTCCAAGTCACATGTCCTTCGTTGCTTGCTCTGCTCTACACAGAGATCCTCCTGTCAGCCCCCATTTAGAGAAACCGGGTTTTGCCAGTGCTTAATTTGTTAAAAAAGAATAGGTACCAGGGCTCTCGTCGGGAGGCCACTGTAGCTTGCACCACACATTGCCCCTGCCATGATGCCAATGATAGTAAAAACACAACTATTAACCATCACACAACTACAAATGTGAAGATTCTGACTATTTCAGGCTCCTAAGCTATAAGAATGGCTTGGGCGGCAGGTAACAGTCATTTTTAATGTATATTGAATTATAAATTAACTGTTGTTGTGGTCATCTCTAAATTAGACAGCGCCACCTTGTGGCAAACTGTCACAAGCGCCGATGTTGTGAATTAAGTGCCAGTGCCGAGCAACGGAAACCACCAGCTCAAATTAAGCACTGGGTTTGCAGAATTTAAACGGAGTTCTAAGGCACTGCGGACACGTTAATCCAAGTCGGTGAAATGTTTTTAAAGTACATTACAATAGGGGTCATGCTGGGATTCGGTAAAGATTTCTTAAGACTGCAGCAGTGATTGAGGGTGCTGTTAAATCCACCGATTTCTGGAGGAAATGCTAAATCTGAACTGAAGTTCCTCCCCCATATGAATGTAAGTTGATCAAACTCCTTCAGTGGACTGAGCGATGGGCGCTTCCTCCAGAAACAGAGGAATTTTCTATTCCCATCTGAGGTTTACAGTTGTTTTTCTTATTTAGGGCCGAGATTTAAAGCATAGATACTGCTCTCTGTTAAGCCACAGCACTATTTATAAAGAACAAAGTACAAGTAATTTGATGCTGAGACATTCTTATTGCAATATTGAACAAGTAGCATCTTGATCAAGGGCGCGTTTAAACATCAGCGATGCTTGAATCACCTGCAGTGGTTTGTGCAAAGTCTTTGTTTCTAAGCAGCATTGCAACCTAAGCAGAATAGTGACGTCATTTAAAGGAAGGTTGGTGTTAAAGGGGCAACCTCCAAATATTGGTGGATTCCCTGTCAGCTATCCTCCTCTCTCTGCTGGGGCATTTAGAGCGCGTGGGAAAGCAGTTCTTGTCAATGTCAGCTCTAGGAGTGGGAAAAAACCCTAACATTAATGTAAATGCCTGCATCAAGTGGCGGACGTAACATTGAAAAGCTTGCCCTATTCAGGGAGAGACTTCAGATGTAATATGCACTGTGTCCTGACTAGGACGGCCATGAACAGCAGGTCCCAGACAGGAAGCAACAAGTGATGTCTACCTTGCACTGGAAGAAAATTCTGTGTGTGTCAGGGACCCCAGGTTTGTTGGTCGGAATTTGGAAATTTAAAAAAATGCTCGCCGGTCCATCATATGGTCATGGCATGGTGGCCAACCAGCATTCTCAATTTTCGCTGAAAGTGCTTCCCTATGCAGACTCTTTGAGAAACGTTGAATATGGTGGGCGGTGTGCGGCTGAGTTGGAAGGGCTTAGATTCCTTAGATGACACTCTCAGGCTGAACTGTGCACTTGTACTTTCTGCATACCCTCTTCACAAGGAAATGGTAATGTTTAATATTTTTTTGTTTACAAAAATGCTGAACCCCTTTTCCACTATTTTTACCAACGTTCTATTTCTCTATAAAGAACTTTATTTTTAGATGAAGCCTACCAGACAGCACAAGCTTTATATTATGAGCTTACCATGAACATGCAGAGACTTCCAGCCCACCCATTGCTTACCATTTGTTGGTTTTACTGTCACTTTTATTTCCTTGCTATTTATTGAATGGCTTTCATTCGTTTCAGCCTGTCTATCTTTGGTTGTCCCTTCTCCTAAGCATAGTCTCTTTACCATCTCTTTGACTGACTGGCTTCTGTGCTTCCTCTGCTTGCTTTTAGGGAACTACTTTTTTACTTTTGCTTAAACACTCCTTGAGAGCGCATGTGTTTTCCAGCTGTCTCCCTCATGCGCTTTTCTCCCACCTTCCTGTTACTCTCTTTCATTCTTGTGCTTCTCTTCCCCACCTACACTCGTGTTGCACTCTCTCACCTGTGTGCTTCTTCCCCTGTGCTCCACATTATTCTATTTCACCCATATTCTCTCCCTTGTGTTGCTTCTCTCCCACATCCCCTTGTTGCTTCGCACCACCACCCGCTGTCCCCAACCAATTCCAACAACCGCCGATCCATTTCATTTTTAAAAAAATAATACTTTCACCCTAGGTTCTTGCGCACTTTTTTTTTAATTTACTGATCCTTATCGGTTCAGTAAATAAAAAAAGAGCCCATGTCCTTTTCTACACATGTCCATTTGTGTTGAATGAATGCGAACACCTACAAAATGACGTGGCAGCTACCTTTTTTTTTTAACCATTCTACACAGCGGTCGCAATGCTGTACAGCATGGCTAAAAACATTAAACATTGTAGGCAAGACGTATTCGTTTTGCCAATGTTTCTGTTTAATGTTTTTGACAAAATTCCTTCGAATATTTGCTGATCTGGTGAATTCACGTTGAATTTTAGGAAGGGTTTTCCTAGTCTGATCCGCATGTCATACTGTTGCTTTACATTTTTATTCCCATATGCATAATGCAAACACGTGTTTAGCTCCAACACAGAGACACAAAAATACAAAGTTGCCACCTGTGATTTGTAGCAAGTGACGAAAAGATTTAAAATCATCAGTGAGAGAAAAAATAAGAAAACTCAAGTGGAGTAGTGATGTCCTGTAAATTCATTAGGTCAGCAGATATTAAATGAAACTGTGTCAAAACATTGATAAAGAATGAAAGTGATTTGTTGAAAATCGAGCTCCAGCAAAAAAAAATATTGAAACAAGGGTTTTTGCAAAAACGTTTTGAAAAGTTAATTGCGCTATGTCATTTGGTGTAAGTCTGCAGTTTTGTTTTTACAGAGTGCGCTTTCAGTTCAACTGTGCTTCTTTGAAGTAGGCACTTTTCTTAAAAACGAATCAAACACCCCTCTTTCAGCAAAACTTCTAAATGCCTAGAGATCATAATTTTTTCCAGGCTGCGTGCTAATTTTTTGGGTGTTCCATGTTGATGCAAAGAAAATGCTTTAAAAAATAAATTACATTACTGCCTGCAATATCTGCAATATGTCCATGCCATGCAGCAATCCGAGGACAGAGTTACAAAAAAGAAGGAGCTCTTGGCGATTGAAAAGAAAGCCTTTTTATCGAGACTACAGCATTTGGACACCCTTTTCAATATATGAAGTCCGGGTGGTGTTCAACACCTTCACGTGAGCGCCACCTCGTGGAATTAAGGAACCTTGGACACTGGATGAGACCTCGCTGATCAGCATACAAAAATTGTTTCGAAAGTTTAGCCCCCACTACTTGTTCATGTATTGCCCTTTCAAAGAGTGCAAACCAAACCTACGTTATTCTGAACTGTTGTGAACGGCCAGACCTTTCTGTAACAACGCTTGTTAATCCAGGGAGAAGACGTGGTTTAGTGTTGGTGCTACCCAATTGTTTTAAACATGACTCGGCTCCTCGCAGTAATCGTCATTCCTCCCAGTCCTCTTCTCCAGGGCCCTAACAACGTGACTCTCGCCCTGGGGCGCAACAGAATTTGTGTTGCCCAAGGAATACCAAAAGTGTGCACCATTGACAACTACTACCCTAGAACCGCACCCACCGTGGCCAGGAAGTGCTGTGTCCACGTGCTGACATTAGCAAGCCTTTGCCGCTCTCACCCATCCCTATGACAACGCGAGAGAGAGGAGGGGGTGGGGATTTAGGAGTGCGGCGAGGAAGACTCAGACTCGGGGTAATAAGCATGAAGGCGTGAGATAGGAGATGTAGCTGGGTTGTTGATGGTTAATGCATTGTGATGTAGAGTTCTACAGAGAGGTGAGTCTTCAACTCTTTTCTAAATTGGAGCAGCACTGGGACGGTCCTGAGGGATATGAGGATGTTGTTCCAGATCCTGGGTGCATAGACTGAAAAGGCCTGCTGCCTTGCTTTTTCCTTTTTGCATCACTTAGACTGCAGTATGATTCTGTCTTGGCTGTGGGTGTGCTGGGAACCACCAGAGATGGTAAGCGTGTTTGCAAGATAAGCAGGGTGTTGGTTTTGGTGGCTCTGTAAACGGTGCAGCTGGTTTGGACGAATGGTGCAAGCCAACAAGGGGAGCCAATGGAGTGCCATCGAGATGGGGTGATGTGACCATCTTTCTTCTGAGACGTGCTGTAGCATGTAGGATACCATTAGGGGACGGCCAAGATGGAGTCTGGGAGGCCGTGAGGCATGGTGTTACCACCATCCAGATGCAAGAATACCTAGGCTTGAACAGCAGCAGTTCTGAAGTCGCTTTTTGAAAGAAACAGTTTCACTTTCTTTAGAAGAGAGAGTTTGTACCAGGCAGTCTTTGTTTTTTTTTGACAATGTGCTCTTTGAAGGTGAGGTTGGTGGCCAGGGTGAATCTAAGTGACTTGGCATTCGTTGAAAGTTGGGAGTTCAACGTTACCAAGGTTCATGCCACTGAGTTAAGGTTGTACTTTTTCTTATTTGTTTTTATTAGCAAATAACATGAATGTTATTTTGGTTGGGTTGAGCTTCAGTTAGCCACTGGATACTCAGGTCTGGATAATGTGCAGGCAGTGTTTGAGGCATTAGTTGTCCGAAGCAGAGGAGACTTTCAAGTATAGTTGTGTATCACTGGCATATTGGTGAAGCATGATGCTGTTATCTGTAAGAGGGGCACCAAGCTGCTCCATGTAGCGTTTGAAAGTGAAAGGACACAGGACGGAGCCCTTGAGTACTCCACAGGTGATAGGGATCTTTTGGGGAACTGGAGGTGTCCCTGTGAACAAACTAGTGTCTGTTGGAGAGATAGGAGAAAAAACAGTGCAGGATATTGTCATTTGGCATGGGTGAGCTGGGCCTAGGGTGCCAATTTTCAGAGGGGCATAAGGAGCGGTCTGCATTAAGGTTATGCAGTCCGCAGAGTCCCTGTCACCTGGCTCCAGTGCTGCTGGTGCTGGTTTTAACATCCCATAAGCCTGCTTCCTTGCACTGCAATCTCCTCTCACCCCCTGCTGCCACACACTTTTTATTAACCCTTTCCAACAAACAACTTGGCACCAGCGTGAGATGCTAATCTGTGCATAATTCAGGTGAGTGGGGTGGTGCAGAGATGTGGTCAGAAGCCAGTCACTACTCTGATGCAATCAGCCGGGGGCTAACCTCTGAATCCTAAAAGAGCTCCCCACTGCCTCATTTTATTCACCAGCATTGAGGGCGCCAAATTTCATCCCGCCCAGGGCTCACCCCAGGCAAAGGGCAACTCTGGTCGGTGAATCCCTTACTAGACCCGAGGTGCGTATGAGTGTGGGATGGTCAACTGTGTCAAAGGCAGCTGTGTGGTCCAACAATATCAGGAGGCAGGGGTCATCTTCACCTGTGGTCAAGAGAGCATAACCTACAATGTGTTAGGTAGAGCTCTCCATGCTGAAGCGCGATCTGAAGGCAGACTGGTAGATGTGCAAGCGATGGTTCTCAGAGATGTTATCTTTGAGTTAAATATAGAATGCTTTTTTAATGATCTTGCGATGAATGGCAGGCGAGTGATGTGCCGGAAGATGGCGAGGTCATTAGGATCTACTACACATTTCTTTAGGAGTGTAAGTATCTGGCCTGTCGTATGAGCTTCTGAGATGATGCCTTGAGTGAGGGAGGCATTGACAATGGGGAGTAGGGGTGAGAGAGTATCCCCAGAGAGAACTTTAATATATAGCGTGAGGGTAAGACATCATCTTAATAAGAAGTGCCTTTAAGGGAGTTGAGTAAGTCATTGAGATCAGTGAGACATATGGTTCTGAAAGCTGACCCCTGCATGATTCAATGGGAAGGGCTGGGCGTAAGAGATTAAGCGGGCTTGATGTTGTTGAGTTAGTGGCGGATCTGTGTTTTACCACAACAATCTGCGGATGCCGTGGTTAATGAATGTTTTTAACGAAAGTAATTGAAATCATGAGCTGCCAGCACTCACAACATGAGTCGACAAATCCCCCAAATAATCTCCTTTTCTCCCCGCCTACAAGTGATAAGGGAACACAAACGTGTAAATGGAAGCTGATGTTGCAGCATGTATATGTCTCTCAGATGTGCTTTTTTAAATTCCGCCCATAAAGTGGGTATGCCTCTCGTAAAGAAGCTCTGGTTTGTACCTGGCAAGTGAACACACTTTGTTTGGTAGCTGAAGTTATAGCAAAACAAATCCATATACTTAGTGTTGAGGAACAGGGATGCTTTGCTTGTTCTAAAACTGTAATTGCTGCCTCCTGGAGCTTAAGAATAGAAACTGCTAAGCCTGGCAAAATTCATCTCTTAAAATATCCAGAATTTGACTAGAATTCTTTCTAGACCTCTTTTCAAAGTTTTGCCAGTGCCTAGCATAAATCTTCTTGCATTTCTGGTCTTCTATACTGTTGAATGCATAAAACCACACCAGTTGATCACCCCCTAACGTCTAATGCAAACCTTTCAAGAGCCAAGCCCCAGGCGAAGATGGCCGAGATTTGACTGACACAAGGACGGAAACAGTAGTAGCGATGGGGAGACTGCTAGTTGAACTAGAACTGGGTACCACTGATATCTTGGCAAACAAGACACCACAACTAACATTCTGCCCCTCTCACTTTGAAGTTTCCGAAAATGGGAATTAGAGAATGCCCTTGAAGCTGACAAGAGGTTGAAGTGGAGAAGTGTGAACTGGTAATGCTGATTGAGGACTCAGAACCAAGGAACCTTTCTGGCCTTTGATGGATCAGCAGTGCTCAATTTGAGCCGGTGGTTTCCGGTGATTAGCACCTGCACTTTTATTGTCAACACCTGCTCTTATAACAGTCTGCACATGGTGGCACTCTTTGAATAGTTTTGTGAGGAAAACAACAACAGTTGATTAATAATTAAATATATATTAAAACCACTAATACCTGCCACCCAAAGCTATAAGAATAGCATGGGCAGCATGCATTAGTCATTTTTAATGTATATTGAAAGTCTGAATTGTCACATTTGTATGAGTGTGATAGTTGTGATGGTACTGTCATTGGCAGCTCTGGCAGTGGCAATTGGTGGTGCAATCTGAAGTGGCCTCCTGACAAGGACCCTGTCACTTATTTTTTTACAAATCAATTACTGTGGATCAAGATGGGAAGATAAGCGTTCTTCAGATCCAGTAATACCATGTAGTTCCCAAGTAGGCTCATCGGGAGAATGGACGGGTCACTGGAGAGTCACCATTTTGAATGGCACCATGGGGAAATGAAGCATTTGACATCCTTCAGATCCAGGACTGGACAGGACTCCCTTGATTCGTTCAGGACCAGGATGTAACTCCCTTACTTTGATTTGATTTGTAAAGCTCTATATCATTGTGTCAGATAACCAAGCACCGTCCTCTTCTTGAACCATATGATTTTGCACTGAAGGTTGCACACACATAGGGGGCAGGGCCGGCTTTAGCACTGGTGGCGCCCGGTGCGACAATCCTTTTTGGCGCCCCTACACCCCATGACCTGCTCGGATTCTCTCACTACCACCAGGCAAAAGTGCCCCTCATCTCGCCAATCATAAGTTATTGCTAAAAACAGCACCCACCCCGCCCCCCCTGAGGTCAGTGCCCCCTCCACAGGTCAGCTTCCAGTGCGGCCGCACCTGTTGCACTGCCCTAAAGCCGGCCCTGATAGGGGGTCTCGTCTCTGAGTGGTCGAATGAGGCTGGGGCAAAAAGGGGCAAAAAAGGGCACAACATTATTTTATGGTAGTGTAGGCTTAAATGCCTTTTTCATGAGGAAGGCATTTTTCTTTTCAGGTGCTGGAGGGGTGAAGGAAGAAAGTCTGCTCACTTCAGTCATAGAGGTTCACTCTTACACAATGGGAGAGATTCTCAGTCATGCATCTATACCTGCTTATTATGTACATATAGAATAATCATATGTGACACTCAGCAGGCCCTGTTATTACATATATGAATTGTAGTTGTGGGAGGACCAGCCGGGCAGCGTAGGGCTACTCAGCGCATTCCTCTGTGCATATGTATGAGGCGTGTGTGTGCTTGACATTCACTCAGTCAGTTGGGCCGCCCACTTCGTAGGATCAGGAATGGCGGCCTGCTGGAGACAATAGAGATAAATTCCAGACGATGGAAATATAGAGCTCAGCCTATGCACTGTAATGCTTGCTGAACAGTTTGCTTTTTCTGTAGTAGAACTGTAAGGCAGCCATTTTGTACAGCTGTGCTCGTGCATGACAAGAGCACCCCAGTATAGCAACGGTACCTTACATAAAGGGGTCATAGTCATACATGGCCCCTAGGTGCCTTGCCCATACGGTTCCAGCATGGCCTCTAGGTGCTCTGTGCTTTCATTTGCTCGTTCCCCTGTTGTCATGCACCTGCACATTGTTACCTGCGCCAAACTGGACTTTCCATAATGGTGCAAAATGTAGTGCATTTTATCATAATGTTCATTAGCGATGCTCTTTTATTGATTTACACTATCCTTAAAGGAATTGCCATTACTGCGCAAACGTGCATTGTGCTCTGCTGCGAACTTTATGTGATTGAGACCCCGTGTATATACTTTATTTGACACTCATGCATTTTTTAACAATTTTATTTCAGTTTGCCCATAGAGCGGAAACTGTACCTTCAAAGAGTGGTTTGATGTGTATGTCTTTGTGTCTGGCCTTCTGATCAACTCTGACCCCTGAAAGCACCCCGTCTCTGTTACATCTACATTAAACGATACGAATGTAGAGGGATCAAGCTACAGCCTATGTATCCCTCTGAAAGAGGCCCGTCCGTCATTCATTCTTCCGGGGGCGCGTGCTTTTCATTAACGTCTCTCCGACGTTTCAGCGCGTACCATTGTCCTGTCCGGCGGGGGCGGTGCTACCGTTCATCTTCTATGCTACTCCATTCACAATGAACGTGAGACAAATATTGCGTTACACTTTCCATTCTCGTGCCCGTGCTGACAGTTTCAATCACAGTGATCGAAAATCCAGTAAATAAATACACGGCACCAACAAGAGAAACACCGCTGTCTCGTGAGTTTAAAGTGTAGTCATGCCTTCATTTATAGCATTGGAATAAGTCAGATGCTGATGCTATCCCTAACTATGTTGTGGATAAGTAGACCCCTCCCAAGCTGAAATACAGTTTCATTTCATGAGGGAGGTCGTTCTGTCTGCGACCCAGAGCACTACAGGTAGTCCTTCCCCTGGTTCACAAATCCACCAATGGGAATGTCAAAATATCCTTAATATCTATAACTAAAATATCGTCAGACATAAATATCGTTTCCTAAATGTCATTCGTAAACATTTCAATCCATTGCATCTAGATTTTCTATTATTAACGTCATTGGGGGCGATATTTTTCGAAACAATATGGAAGATACAATATTCTGCTCAGAGGATATTTAAGTCACAATATTCTTGTACCACACTGGGCTCCCCCCACCCACACCCCCCCCCCCACACACACACACACCTGCCCGGCTTATTCTGTTCACACAAGCACACACCCTGCACTTTGAGGCTCAGCCCGTCTCGTGAACCCAACCCCTCTGAGTGTTTCATCGCAAGCAGCGTGCGAACAAAAACCTTCTGAAAAAATGTGAGAAACGGTTTCCTATTCCAACACACCACCCCAGTCCCTTCCTCATTGTACTTTTGTCAGAAGGAAGACCTAGATTAAATCCATGCAGTGACAATGCTGCAGTGTCAAGGTGGGGGTGGCGTACCTCTTGGTGACATCCTATCCCCCGTCCGTAAAGTAGCGGGTTCAACCGGCGGCTCGCCTCCAGGCACATCTCTGCTGTTTACAAGAGGAAGGGCTTCCCAGGAAATGTCAGCGGCTCTTCTGCCTCTAGGAGCAGTGATCCGGAGACTCACCTTTCACTGCATTGTTGAGTCCATTGCTGCCCACCTGTAGGGCCTGGGCTGGGATGTTTAAAGGGCTTAGCAGATATCTAATAGGGGTTTACAGGAAACACAGTAGACCGCAATAAAGCTTTTCTAGGTTTTAGTAGGTGACATTACCCATCACGAGGCATGGTGTTGCGATGAATTAATCATTGGCCTTTTTGTCTTTTCCAGAGAGTGAGATTCGTGTCCGGCTTCAGAGTGCCTCACCGTCAGGCAGATGTAAGTATCTGGGATGTTTTACCCCACAACAACCACTAAATGAAAGCCACTTACCCTCATGAGACTCAAGCTGTCGATTTGACCGCTTCTGAAGAAGGCAAAGCCTCAACCCACCGCACTGCATGGAGAATCTCCTGGCAGATGAGATATAGGCAAGGTGGAGAGTGTGCTGCGTGCATCCTGCTGTAGCCAGTGCCGTCTTAACGCATGGGCACGTTGGGCAGTTGCCCTGGGGACCCACGAGCATAGGGGCCCTATGCAGACCAGAATTTAACACTCATTTTCCGTTAAACATTTTTTTTCCTGTGAGTGGTTGTGCAGGCAGGGTCCAGTGAACTGCTTTGCCCGGGGGCCTATAATGCTGTTAAGACGGACCTGGCTGTAGCTATAAAGATATAGTGCCATGGACATTGTAAACATTACTTCCTCCTGGAGAGTCTGATGTGTGGCATTTTTTGCACTAAGTCACTTGGTTACCCCGCATAATGTGTGCAGGAGCATCGAAATGCCCAATCACAGGGTTTTCCAAACTTAGGTCAATACAATTCTTACCGAGCTACTAATAAATATCACTATTACAATAGTGACCACATCAGACACGATTATAATAGCGACCACTATTTTCAGGCTGACCATATATATAACCAGATGTACAAAAAGCAGAAATTGCGATTTCCCAATTGCAATTCTTACTGAATCATAATTAGGTAATCGCAATTCCTTATGTAAGAAAACTTACAACTTCTAATTAGCGATTCATAGTGGGTCGCAAATCGACCTACAAGATGAATATTAATGAGGCAGGTTGCAATTTGCTACCCGTTAGGAATTGCAGCAATTACAGGGATGGTGGCCTGCTGAGGTCAGCAGACCACCATGTCTGTGATTGCTTTTAAAATGCAGCCCATTTTGCTTTTAAAATGCAGCCCATTTTCCTTAAAAGAAAACGGGATACGTTTAAAAAGAAAAAAATGAAACTTTGAAGTTTCATTTTTTAAGAGCAGTCAGTGGTCCGTGGGACCACTGCCTGCTCTTAAAAAATATTTTATCAACATTCGCAAGAGGACCCCTTCCCATTTGCGAATGGGTAACCGCCACTTTTAAAATGGTGGTGAACTATTACTGTATTGAGACCAAAATTCAGTCGCAAATCAATAATACATACCATACCGACTTAGTATTTGGAAGGGACTCCCAAAATATGCCCCTTCCAAATACCGAATCACAAATGCAAATTGTAATTCGGTAACAAGTTACTTAATCGCATTTTGCATTTTGTACATCAGAAAAGGCATTTTCTGGTCACAAATGGCCTGATTCTGCAAATCGGGCCGTTTGCGACTGGAAAAATGGTTTGTACATCTGGCCTTTAGTCACCAAAGAACAACTGGATTACCAACAGTGAGAGCACTGAGCAGGGAAGTAGTAAGAAACTACTTCTAAGGGGCATGGTCGTAAATATAAATGTCAGACACAGATATCAGGTCATAGATAGCAGAGTTACTCCTCAGGCATATCAGACGCACCAGAACAACATGTATGTATGCATATGGTATTTCTATTTCTAGAGGATAAACCTAGCCAAAAAGCAGCAGAGTGCTGTACAGAGTGAAACACAAGCAACAAGTCGGTGAGTGATGGTAGCTGGTTTGTGGAGTGCGTTGTGATGTAGTGTTCTTTAAGGAGGAGCATCTTCAACTTTTTTCAGCAGCGTTAATGCAGTCCTGATGGATATGGAGATGTTGTTCCAAAACCTGGGTGCATGTGTAGCTAAATCAAGAGACCTGTACAGCATGAGGCAGTTGTTACACCAATCATACATTCTCAGACTGCTGAGACTGCAGATAATATCATAAACGGCCTAATTTATCAATATCACATTCCTCCCCCTGAGCAAATATATAACAGCCTTTGTAGGAAGTGCCCTCTGTTGTAAGCAAAAACAACAGGAATAAGTCTCCTCGACTTAGTATTAATTCTTACTCAACTATCAGCTTGAAATATATGAGCCAAATACAATACTTTTGTCTAAAAAACATCAGCTTATTAGTTTCAGAAAATACACGCTCTACTATCAAATTAAGGGTTTTCATTTTGAGCTAATACTCAATTTCTCCCAGAAAACCTTTGTCGTTTGCTTAAGAAAAAATACTTTTGCCTCGAAGTACTTATTTTTAGTTTTAGTAAATACATATATGTGGTTCACTAGCATTAACTTATCAATTCATTTTTATCAGGTACTCGCATGTGCAGTTGACTCACATCACTAGAATCTGTCTCACGTGCCATTTTATCACGATCACTTGCCAGGGAGGGTCACTTTAAAGCTAATGGTATCCGCAACATCTCAATGGTGTTCACCATTGTGCTAAGTGTGGGCGCCATAACGCCCAGGAAGCCTACAATATATGGCATATGGATTCCATTATTATAGAGGTGACAACTATTATGCCAGGAGTGACCACAAATGACCACGGTTAGACCAAAGATGCTCACAATATATCCAGGATGGCCAGCATTACAAATACCAAACTTAAATAATGGAAGCATTTAAAAAGGAGGGTCCTTTGGTGAGAGGTGGGTGGAAATGTGATGGTGTCCTACTTTGAAATAAACAAATGAGGAAACAAGTAAAATATGAAGAAAAAAAACTCCTCAACGAATATTTTTGATAAAAATGAAATGACGGAATATTGATCTGACACATTGGCGTTGTTTCATGCACTACAGCTCCTTAGATAGCAGTGTTGGGAATAATCAGAGAGGGCCATGACTTTGACCTTCCCAGAGCTGTTTTCTGTATAAGTCCTTAAGTTTGAGTACACTCTGCTGCCTGGTGACGGCTCCTGAAATTTATATTGTTTTTATTTGTTTCCTATCCTTGTATCGGATGTAAATTTGCTTTGATATAGATCATTTAGCACATTATAAAGTGAAATTTGCTTTCTCTGCCAGGGACCGAACTAGACGATGTGAAACGCTTGGTGAAGGGCAACAGGTCTTCCAGCATCAGCCCCACTCGTTCCCCATCAAACACGCTCCCTATCCCCAAGAAGGCGGCAGTGGAAACAAAGATGGTGACCGAGAACGCCCATTCAGGTACCAACTGCACGTGTTCTATGTCCATTCAATACTATTCTGGAAGTGCTTGTGTGTTCTGATGTTAGCGCTATGTAAAGACTCAGACACTGGCTCTCAGTTGTTTAACAAACTTGCAATTGTACTCATAAGGACACTAGTCTGTGATAGAGAAGAGGGCACAACAGAAGTCTTGAACACTTTTAGGAGTAGGGTCCTACCCTTTAATACAGTAGAGACATTTTCTTTTCAAGCCACAAAGGCAGTGCTTAATTAAAAAAAAAATGAAGTGCCAGGGCCCTTCTCAGAAGGCCACTGCAGCCTGCACCACCCATACCCTGCCAACGGTGCCAATGGCACTACCAACATAACACCTAACCATCGCACTCCCACAAGTGTGTCAGTTCAGACTATTCCAGGCCACACACAGATATAATAATAACATGAGAGGCTAGTATTATTCATTTTCAATGTATATTGACTTAATAAACACGGTTGTTGTGCTCATCTCTAAATTAAAAAAAGACAGCGCCACCATGTGGTGGACTGTCACTAGAGCTGGTGCTGACAATTAAGTACTGGTGTCGAGCACCGGAAACCACCGGCTCAAATTAAGCACTGCACAAAGGGGTCATTTTGTAATAATAACGTGGTCATATCTTTTTCAAAGAGAGCTACTTTGGTTGGTTGCAGGAGAGAATCTTTTATTTAAGGGGTGCAGTTACATGACACTCGACATTTTTATAACACTGCTGAAAACACCACCGCTGTCATTCCAGTTAATGTCTAATCCTCCTCCAGGGACTCATAAAAACACCCCCTGAAATGGAAGGCCTGGACTGCACATGAAACACATGGCGCCTTTCAAATCTCAAGACATGTCCCCTTGCTGTAAAAGTAACAGGTGTATTTTACACAGAGGTTGTTTGCCAGCCATTCATTATAGAGTACATACCATACGAGGTGCTGAACTCATACCTGCAATGCTGAGATGTCTTGTGGAAAAAGTGGTATTATTGGTGAGAAGCAAAGTACACTAGGCCAAAGCTCTGAGCTCTGTGGTCCCTTGCATCTTCTCCAGAGAGCACTGGCTGTCAGATACTCGGTGAGATGTGTCAAATTTAATTTTAACAAGCCATTTCGGGGTCATTTTCTATCGCATTTACATTGTGAGAAGATGTACTGCCTGATGCAATGCAGTTTTTGTTTACCTCACCCATTACTATTTCTTATAACATTTGATGAGCATAATTAGAGTTAGGACTGGGACAGAAAATAGGGCGCGGCACCAAATGAAAGTGTCCGGCCCCTGATAGCGAATCAGATAGCTAGAAAGGTGGCCCGCTATTGCAAATCGGGGAAGTTTTGAACCTGTACAGACACACTGTGTAGATGTTTGCAAGAGATAGGAGACTGCATGGATTTGTGTTTGCTGCAGGCAATGTTTGAGGCAATGTCAGGGAAATCAACAGTAAAGGCCTGCCCATTAGACCATAAACAGTCAAAAAACCGACCCACACCTTGACCTGTCAGACCAGCCTTTCTGGCACTGCCTGATTGCCTTGTAGACCTGGACAACCATGTTGTAGGGTAATCTTCACATGAATAATCATAAGGAAAGGTAATCTTAGCACAGTAATTGTCTTAAGAGTCTGATAGCCTTCCAACTACACACCATTGTGTGTGATCACCAAGGCAGCGGGAATGTAGGCACAGAGCTCCATGAAAGTGTGTTGCACAGCTGCAGTTGCAGCACATTGCGTACTTTCTGATGGCCCGTGGCATGGGACACACAGTATTCATCCATGACTGCTTATAGATGTACACAAAACCTATGAATTATTAGAGATGCAGAACTGGTGCAGCACATTGTATTATATATACAGAGGTCACTTTATCTGATAAGGATTCCAGAAAGGGTGTCGACTGCATTAACACTATATGTTACATACACTTCAAAAGACTTTTATGTGCTGGTTCACTTAAAGTCCTAAGTTAGATCAAATGCTGAAGGTCCCTCTCACTTACAATAAAATCCAACATCGGTGGTGCTTCGTAGGTTGTGCTAATACGCCTAACCGTGCTCTTATTTGATACAGTATCCGGAACGTACGATACGACCATCCTCGACGCTGCCCTTCCATCCTACATGTGGACGTCAACCCTGCCGGCTGGAGCATCCATGAGCAGCTACCACAACAACATGGTGCACGGCTCGTCGATGATGAATGCCAACGCCCAGTCAGCAGGATCAGGTACACTTGTAATATCTGCAGATTCAATTCCTGGCATCTGATGATCTTGGATGGCCTGAGTGTGCATCACAGCAGCTCTGCACTTTGTCTTCAATCTTAAATGTTAAGAGCGTGGTGCTGAGAGGATAAGATACGTAAGTTCAAAGCACTGTCTTGACTAATGATAAATGGTCCTTCTCTTGACCCTACTGTTCCAAAAGAACCTCAACCTCGAACCATTAGAGTTCAGTAATATATGGATACATTTATTGTTTATGATGAAATCCATTTAAATGAAATAAGCATGAATTTTTTTTTAAGACATTCTAGAATGAGGAAAAACATGTTCATAATGATATATAGGAGCAGGTTACAGCAACAGAACCAGAAATGGAAATAGCTCAACTGGAAGCTTGCGTTCATAGACTAAACGTAAAGCGTGTCTCCGTCTGCCATATCGCTGTACTTTGTAAAACTTCTATTTGCAATGGTATAAAGGAAAGAGAAAAGGGACGTATGGAAAAGATCGAAAACGCGGCAGGAAAAAGCAGCAATTGTCAGCCATCAGCTGCAGAGCAGCTACTGCATGAAAAACAGAACAAGATGAAGGTCACACGAGGACTAGAGATAAGAGACTGGAAGATGAGGGCACGGGGCTCTCTCATAGAAGAAACATCCATGTGAAAGAGAATCTAGCATAATAGTAACGTCACACGGATGCACTACACAGGCATTTACTGTATCATATAATGACACATATCGTCAGGGTGTCCTTTGGCTGTATTTGTGTTGCTTGGCTTTCATATGGCTGCTACTGACTCCCCTTATTTTTATTTATGAAATCAATGTTTGTTTCTTTTGCAGTATTTGGACTCCCCAATAACCTGGCTCCCAGTAGCCCCACCTTAAGCTCTGGGCTTAACACTTCTTCTACAGGTCAGTGCTGGCGCCTGGTATTCATGAAATGTTTCTTCTTTAGAGATTCCTTATGGATCCTGGCAGCAGAGATCGGTCAGACCCGAAACCTCTCCACCTTTGTGAGACTCTGTCTAGCTCTTGGGGTGGCTGTATATCCAATGTACATAGGGTTTTTCTCATGACCTCTCACATTATCTCAGCTAAAGGTTTTATGTGTCTCTTCGTGACCTAAGTAGAAGTTTGAACAGAGCTCCTAGTCAACAAGTCAACCCTCAAAATTTCAAGGGATGGACTCGCTCAGTTGTGTCATAAGCATGGACGCTGACTGTGATGTCATGTTTCTCATTTCCAGCTTGCATCATGATATCTGAAGACTGTGAGATAGATTCAAAAAAAGACGAATGAAAAATTAGTGAACCCCAAACTTGAGCTGGGATAGAGGGACTTTAGCAACTCATCACTTTGTGGGGGCACTCACCTACTTTGCCTCTGATCTATTTACAACAACCTCAACTTTTGGAAACAATTAAAGAGCTGATTCTTTAGACAATAGTGTAAACTTCTACTTTTCAGCTTGAATTTGGTATTACAATGTTAGAAGTAGAAGGATACGAAATGTCTACGATTTAACCAGCATTTAGTTGGTCCACGTTTGGTAATGTACACAGAGAGTGCAAGCAGCTCCGTCCAACACCCCATGGAGGGTTTTTTGTGGTGAGGCACCAAACACACAAAAAGTGATGGGAGGAATGCTTGCTGTAAGTCCAAGCACTGGCTATTGCTTGGGGTAGCATCCCAACCCATTGTTCTTTTGCCCACGAAGCCACCTCAGTTTGGACACAGCCGTACGCAAATTAGTCTTGCACATTCTTCATTGGGAACAGCCCCCCCCCCCCAAACTGCAAAGCCAGGTCCTCCCTGAATCAGAAAACCAGAACCCAAGACCGATTTCGCCCTGATCAGGGCTCTTCGGTCGGTTGTAGCTTGTTTCAAGTGGCCACAAGTGATTGCCAGTGGTTAGACTAACTACAAGTATGCCTCCCATCACATTTTGTGTGTTTGTGAAAAGACACAACACTGCACTATCAACTCAGTGTAGGCATTTCCATCCAAAGCTTCCGTGGGATGCTGGGCAGCGGTGGCTCCTCTGCAATGGTGTAGAAGTGTCACCCCCACTGGCTCAGAGCCAGCAGCTGAAAAATAAAACGATATTTTATTGTCGTTTTATTTTTACGCTGCTGGCTGAGCTAGCGTGGGTAGGGAGGGGTGGGGCCGGGCCATGGGAGGGAGGAAGAATGAAGTGGCATGTGCACTTATAAGTACGCATATCTGTTTGGCCGGCCGTCTTAGGCCGACCAAACAGACATGCGCAGTTAGGTTTCTCCATCTCAGCTGTATTGCACAGATGGGTTGGAGAAACAGCACAGATTCCTTGTGCCTGAGCGAACTTTAAACTAGCCCGCTGAGGCCAATCCCCGCGCTGCTCTCATGCTACTGGTAATAGCATGAGAGCAGCGCGGGGATTGCACAGAGAGTCTCTGATGCTGTCCCAGTGCCTACTGGGACCAGGAAGCAGAGGAACACCGAAGGGCGAGGAGGGTGGCTGCTTTAGGTAGGTCTTAATTGTTTTATTATTACCCCCCGCTCCCTCTCCAGTGCTCCCCCCGCACCCACTTCACCCACCCCACCGCTTTTTGTTTGTGTCGGCCGCTGCTGATGCTGAGGGAAAATAGTCAGGCGGCAGGAGACTTGCCCCGCCATGTTTATTTCCACTTGGCCAAGCAATGAGAACGTACATTCTGCAATCTCTCTGTGTTTAAGCCTTGTGTAGATTAATGGTAATTAAAAATACCTACCACCCACCCAGATGGCATTCTTGATTAATAATGGCAGAAGGGTCTGCCTAGTCAAGAGGAGTAACAGCTGGGCGATGCTACTTTTGAAAGTATCACACGTTATTAATAAATGAGCTAAAATGTTTGTTTCCAAAATCTGTATTGTTGTTTTGCCCCTAGTAGGCTGACCACTAAATGAAGCTACAAAGAATCTGTAAGCTTGATTCATGCATTTTGTATCACAAGAGATTCACAAACTTAACACGGCCTCTGATAATCTCCTTTCACAGTGTTTGGCGTTCAAAACAACCTTGCGTCGGGATATGCCCCACTTAGCAGCAGTTCAGCAGCCACGACGTCCACAGGTGAGTACGTCATCTTCACATGCACTATAGCATGAGCAGCTCGCCTGCATTGCTCTAATGTGTGTTGTGACTGCTTGGTCCACATATACCCTCTGTGCATCAACACCCTGCAGCAGATCCTTGTAAGGGCTCCAGTAATTATATGGCCAACATAGTCGGGGAATGAGAGGATCCTCAGCTGTGAGTCTAATTTGTGAATTCCTCTGTCCAAAGCCTTCTATGTGTGATTACATTAAGGCAATGTGGCCTCAACACCTGAGTTCAATTTGTTCCTCATTGGCACTCAGATGGACATGACAATCTAATAGGAAGTGAAATGTTAAGTTTATTGCATCTTTGTCCGTTTTAAGAAAGAATGGCAAATCAATAAAATGTAAAAAAAAATAAGAAATATGGTGGTGGTGGTTCGAGGGGAAAGGGTCTTCACTCTCACGCCCTCAACAACAAACCAGGTAATGTAGAGGTCAGTCTAAAGGTTTAGAGGGTTCTTTCCTCGCAACATCTCTAACATCTGGGAAATCTAACTCCAATAAGAAGAGCAGAGTTTTTTGTACCATTATAATTTCCAGCTTATGACCTCACTACCTTTGCCTATACCCATTTCCAGAGTTTGAATAGATTTCTGCAAAGTTTGATGGCCTTGCTGGATCCTCTGTAAACTTAGACAGCCCCTATGATCTCACCTACGCCTGAGACCTGTTGTAGAGGGTCGACTAAATGTCTGGTCCATGGCCGATGTTTGTACTGACACTGCGATGCGCATCAGAAAGCTTATCCCCATTTATTTGTCCCACTTACACGCTCATCCGCATGGTTTCTGTTGCAGTGTATGGAGTACAGAAAAACGTTCCCCAGAGTACTGGTACCATCAGCAGCAGCATGTCTACCTCAGCTGGTAGGTTCACGTAACAGATGCAAAAGAATTGGTTATGCTATGCAATTGTCTTGGTGGGTGTGGCTGCAATATTAATCACTACACTTATATAGCCGTTATATTATCAAGGAAATCTTTGCATTCAGGTTATTTTCAGCAATCAGGAACCCCAACAGAATCGATATCCATTGTCAATTGTTATAATAATAACAAAGTCCTACCTCTATTCATACAACGCAATATTTCTAATACATCACTTTTATCTAGCTAATAACCTAAGATTATTAACCCCATCTAGATATTATGCATGTGTGTGTGTGAGAGAGAGAGAAAGAAAGAGAAACCCATAAACCATGCAAAAGCACAAAGTTGGCTGATACTAGGATGGGTAATGCGATTCCATGTTCAGACCAGCTGAACTTCCATGTATTAATGTGCGTGTTAATTTCACCAGTGCACGAACATGCTAAGGTGAATACAGTGACCACTGAATATTTGGTAGAAAAACACATTTCCAAAATTATCTTTCAATGAAGCTATATCAATGATTTTTATGGCTGAAATGTATGGGAGGGAAATTATAAAGATTATATTTTTGCTAGAAGCCAAATAATAAGAAAACAAAGTGGTACCATGTAGAATAGAACGGAATAAGAATAGAATAGAATAGAAAAGAATAGAATAGGGGTAGTGCGTGGATATAGTGGGTTGTATGAGAAGAGGGAGTAAAACATTTATTTTTATCTGGGCAGGAAAAAAATCTTTCATCAAATAAAATACATGGAAGCAGTAATAATATTCATATCATCAAAAAACACAGCCTTTTGAAGTTACACTTTGGAGCAATAGGCAAAGTGCTTTAACGTATCAATTACGAGATATGGTCAACACAAGGATTTAAGTATTCAATAAGTTATACAAAATTGAGTTTCCATGGAGCTGTTCATTGCCTGTTTGAAAGCTCCGATGGGCAAGTATATGTATGATTATGTCATGTTACGTTACGTTATGTTATGTTGCTAATGACTTGTAGAGCACACTACCACCCAATGGGTCTCTTGCCGCTGAGGTCAGATTATCAGTGAAGTTTGCACCTTAGAAGAGGATCACTAGGGAAGATGTTTATAGAATTAAAGCATTTTCAACCCTTTTCTGAGCTGAAGATGAACAGTGATGGAACTAAGACTGTACAAGAAAGAGTTCCGCAGTGAGGCGGCAAGCACTGAAAAGGTGCGGCCCACAGAGTAGCCATAATATGGTAGGTTACTTATAAACCTTGTCAGATGTAACCTGCCAGCACAGCCATTTTCACATTCACACGAGGCATTAAGCCAAGATGTTCCAATATCCTTCCATTAAAGACAATAGAATGGTAACAGAAGAGTCATCGCATTGCAGAAGCACATGCTTGTCTAATAACGCTTGGTTGACTAAGTTGGAAAGCTAGAAAGAAGCAAGATAGTTAAACTGACAATGTTTGAATCACATTTGGTTGGTTGAATTGTCACGAGAATGTAGTTTTACGTGTATGCTTAACATTGCGTGCTTGGCGGTATGTGAGCTTGCCTGTATGCCTCTGTCATGCTTCAGTTATCTCAATTTTTTGGCCTATGGGCAAAAAAAATAAGAAAACCAAGAAAATGTACATTTGTTATTTTGATGGGCATCCCTCGCATGTCACCAACAGCACTTCTTTACGGTTCTCTTGGCTTGTTGCCAAACTGTTAAACTGTTGTAACTGACTAAGTAGAGGCAGTTGAAAAACAGCGCTGAAGGGGAAATTGTTGTCATTACAATTTGAAAAAATGAAACTGTTGAGGGGAGCTTCGCATATAGAACCTCATTCAGATGTGGCTCCTTATATCAACCGGGTGGCTTTTATTTTGAGCCTGGGCTACCTAACAAATCCTTAGCGAGTGACAAAATAAAAACCTGTCTGACAAGTCAAGATGATCCTATTAAAGGGCTGTCTCTATTGTTTTGGAAGCCCCATTGGGAGCAGTAGTTTTCCACCTCAGTCTCCTCGCATTGTGGCCTCACTTGATGCTTGAGGTGCACACTGGTTCCCTGTCATTGTCACTGGGTTGCTCTAGATAGCTGACTGTTGTTGCTTTGGCCCAGACTCCTTGCCTGTGAGCACGTTGGTGGGTGGCAGTCACACATAGACTTGGAAGTGTTCGTTAGAACTTTATTCACTGGCTGTTTGAACAATGCAGACAAAAGATATTACTTCTGAACATTGCTTAGAATAAAATGTGGTTGGTTATTTCAGCATCCGGTTCAAAACACAATACTTTAAACCTCCTATGATCTCTCCCGAAAGCTACTTATCCCAAGAGAGCAAGGAACTTCTCTGCAATGTTTGCTCACCAGCTTCATTGGGCAGCATGTGAAGCAAATGTAACATTTCCTACACTTACTAATGACAGCATTCTTCTGAACAACTCAAACTCAATATAAGACCTCACTTTCTATTGATCCCAACACGAGCCACTCAACCCATATCAGTCAGACTACCAACTTCTTCACTCCAGGGAAACCATCCTTCCTCGTGTTAAATTCATCTCTATTGGTTCTGTTGGTGGCATATGACACTGTAGGCCACCTTTCCCTTTTCAGTAACTTGTCCCTCCCAGTACACATTTGCATCGGCCTGGAAGTTATCAACTTATCAGAGGTGCAATGAATGACACCAAGCAACACCATGAAAGAGTAGCATGTAATCTGACCGGACTAGTCGGATGCTACATCTGCCATAGCCACAAGAGCAAGACACAGCACAGTGATGTTGTAGATAAATATCATTCAAGAAAGAAAGCAATAGGCGTCCTGTAACTAAAAAACTAAAAAAGAAACATTAGGACTCATAAGATGACTCCTAATGAGAATGCAAAGGAATTAAGCATTGGCAAAGCCATATTGGTCTGGCGCTTGAATAGAGCATCACAAATACAACACTCAGGAACCAAAGTATAAACACACACACACACACACGCACAAGCTGCTGACATGCAGATGAACAACATAACACCTACAAGTACAGTATCCATAGACAAATGCACACAGGCAACACACTTCTATGCAGCCACATGCCAAGTTGCTGACCCTCGTGTGCTTGGTCCAGCAATGTTGCAATTTGTCAAGGGTGATCAATTAAAGCATCCACCACAGGCCTCTCCCTAGTAGAGGTACTGCGGAAACTGGCCCATCACCCTTGGGATTCTGTGTTTGTGAACTTCCTTTTTGAAGCATGTCTGTGATCATTTTTTGAGACTTAAATCCTGGGAGCTGAAGTGTTTAAGTCTTAACTCATCTAAAGAACTGTAATAGGCCCAGCTTAAACAATACGAGGCAGAAGTAAATACCAACAGTAGGTACCTCTTCACAAACCGGGGTTTACCACTGTTAATTCCAATACAAGTTCTAGAGCCAACTAATGAATTGTGAATCATTTTTGTGAATCTCTCCTTGCATGGCCCTTTCTTTTCGTAAATTCTTTATGTCCTGCTAACACATTAGTTTATGCATGACCTACCAACTAAGTAAACGTTTGACTATATTATCTCCTAACCTCAGTATATCCTTAAGTGACCATCGTAACCAAAATGATATATGGAATAAAGTGCCCCTTGCTGTACATTATAAGGAAGTCAACGAGGAGTTCTGTGACCATATAGAGGAATGAGGCAGAAGAATATAACGTAATATAATATGATATAATATAATATAACATAACATAATATAATAGTCTATCTTGCTTGCATACACTCTTTGGCACCTCATAAGAACTATGGTGCATGATATAAATTCAACTACAGTACAACACAAAATACAATACCTCACCAATTAATGGTTCACCATCTCTTCAGCCAGCACACTGCTTCTTAAAACCTGAAAGCTCCTGATACCACACCCCCTTTTGCTACATCAAGATTTTAGCCTTTTATCCTCTGAGGGCCCTGAAATGCACATGCCAATGACCTATGAGCAGTGCCAATCTTGTTGCTGTTTAAGGCAATCCTGAGGCTCCTCTGTTCCATTCATAGCTTCAAAGCTGCTGATCAAAAGAGCACTCTACTCCTAATCCCCTACCCCTTCACCTTATTCTAACCTGTGGGGCTCAACATGTTTAAAATGTGTATAATATATATTATCTATGTATTCTGTATAAATACCTTGTCCTGTCTCCGTTCACCACTTATGCAGAATCATCTAATACTCTTTAAAGTTACCGTGCAATCAGATAATGGCCTTATTTACCATCAGTTAATATACACACCATTTCTGGATGAAATTCCTATTGCAATAAATGCATATAAAAAGACAAACCATGATATGTAGAGTGAACTGAACACCATCCCTAACCAGACATGCCCCATTGCTCAGTAATAGTCTCTGTTACATTAAGTTTGCATCCCACAATTAGATTTTGGAAAATCTTAAAAATGGGCAAGAGCTCTGCTACCTTTGAGCCTGCTCTGCGGGCAGTGATGTACGGAATCATAATAATCCCACTACTGTTTTTGTGTGGAAGTTTGTAGGGACTTGGATTGTCAAACATAA
Organism: Calotriton arnoldi; assembly: GCA_963921515.1. Lineage (NCBI taxonomy): Eukaryota > Metazoa > Chordata > Amphibia > Caudata > Salamandridae > Calotriton > Calotriton arnoldi. The sequence continues at coordinate 3,063,601 of CAWUFW010000182.1, forward strand.
AATGTGTCATGGGTGCATTAGGTATTTGCATTCATTTAGGTGATATTTCTTGTTGTACCACACTCAGGATTATACATTTGGGGGCCTATTTATGAAAAAGTCACGCAACGCAGCTCAGCAAGTCACCTTGGTGCACTGCACTGGGTGAAAGGGTAGGAATTGCCATATTTAAGGCAATACGCTGTATTCCTGACTTTTCCTGTGCTCTGGCACCCTTTTGGCAGCCTAGCGCCAATGCAGGCACCCTTGCACAAAGGTACACGGGTGCCTGTATTGCATGCAGGATTGTTTTTGTGCTGACACGGACACCTTCCTGCACAAAAACAATACAGAGAGGCATTTTTCTCTTACTTTGTGTGCTGCAGAATACAGCACACAGCACACATAGAAAGAGAAAGTAACGAGGAGAAATAAAGATATTTCTCCTTGTTACGTCTCTCCTGGGAAAGCGTATCTTTTTGGCGCATTCCCAGGTTTACCAGGTCTGGGAAATCTGGTAATCCATCAAAAACCATGGGAGTTGCGTGGGAACGCCCACGCAACGCCCATAGAATGCCTTCCCAGGGCAGAGTAAGGCAACACACCGATTTGCGCTGCGTTGCCTTAATCCAGAGTTATGGAGCCACTCAGGGCCACACAAAGTGGGCTTGCTTGGCTTCATAAATCTGACTTAAGGTTTGCGTTGCTCTTGCACCACGTTGTGTGGTGCAAGAGTGACGCAAACCAGCTCGTAAATAGGCCCCTTGGTATCTATGTACTTTAAGCACTTTAACCTGATAGCTTAAACCATGTATGCATTCAGTGGCAATATATTACATGCCTAATTTCCCTGATATTTTTTGCCTTCAGCTGAGACCTCGGGGCAGCAGAGGTTTGTGTAGACAATGGGAGGTCTAATGTACTATTCTAACTCCGGTCATAGAATGTTTGGAGAAAGTGAAAATGTGTTTATACCCCCCTGCGCAACTTCACGTTCCTGGTTTATTGTCCTATAGCACAAGCTCTTGTTCAATCCAGATAATTCATTTATTTTCTAGTTACAACAGGGCATGCACAGAGTGAGGACATTCTCCGCAAGGACTACAAGTTCCTACTCCTCGAGAAAGAGAACGTCCCCACAAAGAAGGAAGGAGAGCTGCTCATCATGTCCAAGGACAGTGGGAAGGTCTTCACTGCATCCAGCACTGGATTTAGTGGTAGGCTCCCCATGTGACCATTGTCTAATGCTACGATGCATAGTCATACAGTAGACGATAATATCTTCTAGTTAAGCTTTTGGTATTATCTGTGATATCAGCCTGACATGACCACCAATGGGAAGACAGATAAATGTTCACACGTAACCCTGTTAGTAAGCCGATATTTAAATGGAAGGAAATATGTAAAACAAAATATCTGCTTCAAGAACTTCTACAAAAACAATCCTTTATGTATATTCACTGAATTAAGCTACCGAGGTGGGCACCACCACTTTCATTTAAAAAAGAAGGCAAAATATAGTATGGAGCTAATCATCTCTCTAGTGAACCATTCCTTTCCATGGGGTAGGGTCTTAGTGTGGGTTCCTGTAAGCGTAGCCAATGGGAGTTGATATATATGTATACTGAAACAAAGAGCTGTAATGAAGCTGTGATGGGAAGCACTTGTAAAGGCAATATTCTAAGCCAGGTAGCAGTTTGGCTACCTGGCAGCAATAGTGGCATGGTTCATTCATATTACCCAGGTCTCTTTTCCCATATCAATGAAGAAGTTGCTGCAGCAGATATTTTGGGTACAAGGATAAGCTGTTTTTAGAATCGCTAAACATTGTAATAGTACATCTAAAAGAAAAATGGATCTATTACTTCCTGGTCTATGGTCAAGTCCACTAAGAGTGGATAACGGTTTAGTACACCGTGGTAATGGCGTCCACTGAATATCAACCACCTTCCTTGGGAGGTCCACTGGTGGATTCCTCCCATTAAGCATGTAATATTGCAACAGTGTAGCTTCTCAGACACGTCTCTTGGGTAAGAGCAGCTCACATGAACCATCAGAAGCATTCTCAATGGACATGAAGATAGCTACTAGATTAACAGTTAATATTTAAAATGTTCAAAACACTAGAAGGAGGGAACACATGACCATGGCCCACACTCTAGATGGACAATGTTATTTCAATTGGCAGATTGGTAATGCAATTATAGAGGGTAGTCAGATTCGTAAGATCACAGTGACTGTAAATAGCAAAGGTTCAACCCCTTGCCCTCCGGTTCTAAGCTCTTCTCCTAATGGAACCCATGAAGAGCAGATGCTCTATGCGGCATTGATGACGAAGCTGGACACAATTGTACCTGAAGGATCCAGTACGAATATTGGAGTCCCTCAAGCAAGTGTTCGTTCTTTCCTTTAAAGAAAAAGTCAAATATTCTAAGTCATCCAATTCCAAACTATTTGCAAGTTTTACGTTCCTAAAGGAATGTTTTTGTTGCCAATTTTGCTTATGCCACACACTGCAATAAATATCACAATGCATGTGCGTCAGCACTTAAGGGCACAAACCCGGACAGTGATATCTCCCGATCTGTATCAGCGAGAAAATTCCTACTATCTGCTTTATCCTACTGTTAGAATAGAACTGGGGGTCTCTAGTTGGCTGAGGTAGGTACCTTAGTCCAAATAGGGACCCTTACTTCTAGTCAGGGAAAGGAGGGACACCCTCTTAGATAACCCCTGCTCACCCCCGGTAGCTTGGCACGAGCAGCCAGGCTTATCTCCAAGGCAATGTGTAAAGTATTTGCAACCACACTCCCAGTAACACAGTGATAACACCACAAATGGACACCACACTGGTTTTATAAAAATAGCGGTATCTTTATCAAAAAGAAATACGATGAGACCAAACGATAAAAATCCAACATATGCGTATTCGTAATATTTCATTAGGCCGGTTATTAGGCCAACAATCACTTGTAGGTTCTTGCGGTATTAATGAGCAGTTCACGATGATCTAATGCAGTCCTAATGCAATGCTATGCAGTTCGTAATGCAGTTCGTAATGTAGAAATAAGACAGTCCTTAAAGCAAGTACTAATGTGAATCGTAGAAGCACGTAATAATGCAGTTCGTAATGCAAGTACTAATGCGGATCGTAAAGCAAGTAATAATGCAGTTCGTAATGCAAGTACTAATGCGGATCGTAAAGCAAGTAATAATGCAGTTCGGCACCGATCGCGGTGCTTGTGAAGGTCTCTATGCCACTCTTGGCTGACTCGCGGTCAGCGGCTGCCAAAATAAGCCCCCAATACAGTTACGAAGGAAACAACGTGCAGCTCCACAATCCGATCCTGGTACTGCCACTCCTCGGCGAGTATGGGCCGCGATACTGACTTGAGCGGAGGCTTGCGCTGCAAAGATGGGAAAGGCCGAGAGCGGTCTCTCGTAGCACGCACTCCGCCCCAGGCGGCAACACACGCACGCTCGCTGAGCGTTACCTGGGGGGGTGCAGTCTCTCTCTCCTCGCGGCTTGGGCGTCACGTTGTGCGGCTTCGGGTTGGCGGCGGTTGCTCCTCGCAGTGAGAGTCGGGCTTCCAGGCGACAGCCTCGCAGCTGATCGGCTCCCGGCGCGGCTCCGTTGACTTTGGGCAAAGGCAGGCTCGGGTCGGCGGCGGTGATTCCTCACGGCTCCCCCTTGGGACGACGGTCCGGGCCGATGGTGATAACGATCACAGCACTTCTGGTCATGCTGTCGATCTAAGCAGGGCACAAGACTGCTCCGGGGCACACAGTCACAGGGCAAGTCTCACGAAGGTCTCAGGCTGCAAAAAGCACACGCACACAGCGTCTCTGAGACACACTTGGAAACTTTCACCTCACGACTCCCCCTTGGGACGATGGTCCGGGCCGATGGTGGTAACGATCACAGCACTTCTGGTCACGCTGTCGATCGAAGCAGAGCGCAAGACTGCTCCGGGGCACACAGTCACGGGGCAAGTCTCACGAAGGTCTCAGGCTGCAAGAAGCACACGCACACAGCGTCGCTGAGACACACCTGGAAACTTTTATGATCCTGAGTTTCCACAACAGGGAGCCAGCTCCTCTCGGGCCCTTGGAGACAAGTTACTTCAGGACACAGCACACAGCAAAGTCCTTTCAAGGGGGGGGGACACAGCACACAGCAAAGTCCCTTGTCCTCTCCTTAGTCAAATCAGCAAACTGCAGGCCAGCCCCAGAACACACAGCAAGGGCAGTCCTTCTCTTCAGTCTCTTCAGCTGTTCTTCCTTGACAGAGGTTCCTCTTGATCACAAAGTTGTTTCAATACTTTTTCAGTCTGGATTGCAGTCTTGAGTTTAGGGGTTTCAGCTCTTACATTTATACCCCTAAATGCCTTTGAAGTCTTTGTGTTCAGGGGGGCTCTGAGCCCGGTCCAAACCAGTTCTGGGTGCCTTCCTGCCAGTGCACCTCTTCTTTCTTTGATAGTGGGGGTCTGGGCCTCAGACACTCTGCAGGAGGTGGAGCCATTCCTTTGTGGCAGCAGCACAGTCCTCCTCACATCCAGGGGGCTACTCCTCCCATCACACCAAATGCAGGCCAGCCTGTGCTATCTCACCTACCCCTCTCTGGTGTCAGGACACTCCCCAGACCCTGTCACATCCAAACCCAGACAGGCAATACACAACCAGGCAGAGACACACAGGATGGTTAGGACAAGAAACCAGCCACTTCTAAGAGTGTGGTTTCTAAACACACAATTTAAAAACCATCTTCATAGAAAGATGTGTTATCAAATTCTGAATTCAGGCACACTAAACTTCATCCCTCCATCGTATGCCTATGGGAAGATATGCTGGAAACATGGGACCCAGCATTCCCCATTCTGTCCTATGGGCAAGATGGCCTTGCAACTGTGAAAAACGAATTTGGCAGTCTTTCACTGTCAGGACATGGTACACACCTCAGTACATGTCCTACCTTTCACATACACTGCACCCTGCCCAGGGGAGTACCTTGGGCCTACTATAGGGGTGTCTGATGTGCATAAAAAGGAAAGGATAAGGCCTGGCAAGTGGGTGCAGTTGTCAGGACAACAAGGCAGTTATCAACTGCGCGCAGGCACTGCAGTGGCAGGCCTGAGATCTCTTTTTAGGGCTACTTGTGTGGGTGGCACAATTAGTGCTGCAGGCCCACTAGTAGCATTTGCATTACCAGCCCTGGCACACATAGTGTACTTTACTAGGGACTTTACTAGTAAGGCAAACATACCAATTATGGACAACCAATTACCATAACACTTTATACAGAGAGCATATGCACTTTAGCACTGATCAGCAGTAGTAAAGTGCCCAGAGTCCTAAAACCAACAAAAACAGGTCAGAAACAATACAGGAGGAAGGCAAAAAGTTCAGGCATGACCCTGCAAAAGTCCAACACCTACGAATATTGATTTCAGAAAATTAACGGAACAGAATATTGTTACAACATTTTCGACTGACAAAATATTGCAGGGTAAGTTTCTATACATTTTATATACCTAACGCCACATGTATGTACCTTGGTGATCTAAATATCATCAAGGTACTTATATGTGGAGGTAAGAATAATAAATCCTTACCTCCCTCTGTGCACTTAGCTTTCTATATTTTGTCCCTCGATATAGTTGTAACTATAATCTGTCCCGTTTCGGGATGCATTATTCCCTACTAGAATCTACAATCCCTACTTTACATTTTACATCTCCAAAATGCAGTCTATACACGGTTAGATCTGAAGGAACTGTGTCTATTTGATAACTCATTGTGTTCCCTGTATGCATGTACAGGATCTGCGGGTGAAGATACGATAAAGAAAGACAAACATTACACAACAAGCACGTCAGAGACTTCCCACAAAACAGACGCAAATGGTGAGTATTCCTCTTATCCGGTAATACAACTTTTTAGTGGAGTGTGGGAATAATAGGAAAATGCTTGCCTATTTTATATGTTCACCCTAATCCTCTTTAAAATTTTCTCAGGTCAGAAAGACCTGGCCCTGTATACTCTACTGTGGTTAGGGGAAAGGTCTGTACGTTCTGTGGTGCAATATGAGCTGGGGAAGAATTGCTTTTTTAACTGAATATTGTACTGAATTTGGGCTACCACTGTGCGGGCTTTTTTTTGTTGCATACCTACAGTACAACCATTCTCTTCCATTAAAAAATGATTGATACAGGTAAGAGAACCCGGATTTGCACATCAATTTGTACTTCTAATCATGTGACTTCTGTGAGGAACTTCAAAGTTAAGTTTGGGAGCCTGAGTCTTTCATCTCTTAATTGCATTTCTGTTTCTCTTGCTGTCAGTCCACTATGGGGTTCTCTGAAGGCCTGTGTAGAACTTTAACTGGCCATCCCTCCACCCTCCCATCCCCCCCTCCCATTTGCACATTCTCTCTCAACCACTTGTTTTACTTTATTTGAAAAGATCTATGAGCACTAACAGGCGGAAAAGGGGGGGTGCACATTTTGACTTATTCCCATCATTCTATGGACCTCACATTAAACACTCATTGGCCACACTCGGCTCTTATGTCTTGGTTTCCTCTCATGAAAGACTTACACCAATTCTATTACGACGGTAATAATCTGCTTCAAACGGGGGAACTGAGAACCCAAACAGCCCTGAAAGCATCCTTATTTGAGCTAAGAATAGTCAGGAAGTTTGTCTTCATCCATGGTGTTTGGGAGGGGTTCTTCCCTCAAAATAAAATGGTCCTAAATAATGTATTTCACAGCACAATGGTAAAAAAATATTGGGTGAAATGCAATACGTTTTAGAGGCAATTCTGAACGGAAACGATTTCAATATTGTGTACACCACTATATAGATTTCCATTCCAGTTTTCACATTGCTGCAGTACGTGTAGTCAGTGTATGGTCTCAGTATATAAAGCAAAATGGCTCATCCAGCTTTGCTAATGTCCTAGTATTTAAGCCACCATAATCAAGCCAGTTTCGATAATGCCCCAACACATAAAACACCACAGCCAGTTCAGTAAAGGTTAATAAGCAGGTCATTCCATCTTGCCCCATTACATAAAGCACAATAGCACGTCCAGTTTTCACAATGATGCACCATAGCCTGGTAACTTTCCACTTTGTCATCCCCCAACAATCAATGCAGCAATCATAATCACAAAAGATACCACATTGTTCCGTGAAAGCACAACTGCCCAAGCGCCCAGCCACCCTCTGCTCCCTCTTATGTCATGTCCTGTTCCATGAAGGGGAAATGGCATTAGTTTAAAAGTGTCTGGTCAACCACCTTACCATAGCCACATCATTATATTGTCCCCCAAGCAGGAGAGATCTGCACTCGCCAACAACATCCATCCTTCTGCAGCACTTGTGCATGTATTTGCACACACGCTGAGTGGGGCCTAGGCAGCTGAGCCAAGGCTACAAAGCTTTCACTCAGACACAGTGCACCAGGGCTCTGGGGTGGACAGCCTATTCAACCCTCAAACCCACCTTTCAAGTCTGCAGCGCATGAGGGAATTCCACAGTGTTCCAGCTGACAAGTCAAGAATGACCATAGTGCATGAATTTTCCTCTCCTAGGGCCAGATGTACAAAGATGCTGGTCACAAAAATTGGTTGCAAAAAGCAGCACGATTCTTTGCAACCAGTATCTAATTTTATGAAACAACCTATGTACTAATAGGTTAGTTTGCAAAATAAGGAGTCAGAGGGGGGCCCAGAACAACTTGCCTAATGAATATTAATTAGGCAGGCCACAATTTGCTACCCACTATAATTGCCTAGAATCACAGGGACGGTGGCTTGCAAGGGGAAGCAGATCATCATCCCTGCGATTGTATTTCAAAATTGAAAACTTTTTCTATTTTTAAAACAGGACGATTTCCCTAAAGGTTTGAGTTGGATTTTTTTTTTTCAATTTTGAAAAGCTGCATTGGCCCTATGGACCACAACCTGCTCCTCCTAAAGCTGCCACCCCGATTCCCAAAGGAAAAGGTCCCGTCCCGAATCAGTTACCTCCCCCACTTCCGAGTTTGTAACTTATAAATGGTTGCGACCAGAATTGCGGTTTGAAACCATTGATACATAGGGTTCTGATTCAGTATTTGGAAGGGACGCTCATAGCAACAATTTCTAATCCCATTTTGGTATTCGGAAATAGTTTTTTGAATCGTAAAATGTGTTTACTACATTAGAAAAAGCTTTCTCCCTGTCGCAAACCCTCTGATTTACCAAAGGTTTGCACCAATAAAAAGCTTTGCGTATCAGGGCCCAGTGCCCACTGCTGTCACATGCAGAAGCTCCTAAGATTCCCTTTTCTTTAACATTATGAACTTACTGCGCTCAGTCATCTAAAGATATTTTTCTGGTTCGCCCGCTTATTTTAAGTCAGTTGAGCATATCTTAAAGAAAACACTTCTTTTTGTCTAACACCAGGGTATGCAGCAGTGTCTACGAAAGATAAAGCAACTTATGCAGGTGAGTGGCACCAAAGCCTGTGTTATGTTATCTTGCATTGTGTTATGTTATGTTACAGTATGGTATGGTATGGTACAGCTCAGTATGGTATGTTAGAGTCATTTTTCTAATGCCATTAGTGTGGCTCAGAGCACTAAATTGGTCCTGGTATCTTCCAAACTTAGGGGCGTATATACATGAAAATGGTGCAGCGTGGTGCTGCAAGCCATTTTCAGAACACAGGGATGTTCCTTAGTAACAAGAATACGGCGCATCCCTGTGCTCATCCCTGTGGCGGCACTAAAAAAAGCTGCCTAGCGCCAACACAGGCACTCTTGCACCATGGTGCAAGGGTGCCTGCATTGCAGGGATGATTGTGTTTGTGCAGGGAGGGAAACCTTCCTGTACAAAAACAATTATTAATGGCCTTTTGCTCCTTCTATGTTGGCTGCAGAATCACATAAAAAGAGCAAAAAACGATAAGAAATAAAAGTATTTCTCATTGTTTCGCCACATTATCGCCTCCTTTTGAAAGGCGTTCGTTTTTGGCGCTGCCTCAGATTTACAGATCCTTGTAAATCTGGAGCAATTTCGAAAAGCCATGGGTGTTGCAGGGAACGCCCACAGCAACACCCATTGCGTGCCCCTTTGCTGCAGAAAACTGCGTTGCAGAGGGCCATTTTCCAAGGCTGTGTTAAGCCACGCAAAGCAGCTTAGCGTTGCCTTGTAAATATGAGCTAGCATAGAGCGCCACCGGAGCATCAAAAACAGTGACACACCGGCGGCGCAAGGGGCTTGTAAATAATGAGAGTCCCACAAGTGACCAGGGTCTGATTTACCTTCTGGCGGGGTTGTGCTTCTTTTTCTTTTTCCAGTAAGCGGGAATTAAGCACTTATATGCCACAGAGCTACAGTGTTTGGTCCTAATGGCCGGAGGCTTTACCAGATCGAACGAGTGTCACCTGGGCTCTATGGCATGTGCATTGCTCGGCCTGTACCATGTCACTGTGATCAGAGTGGCCTTTGTGCGCTTAGAAACACCCTGTATTGTGAAATAGCACTCACTTCTCATGACTCTCTGCATATTTTGCAACAGATGTTAAAATAAGGAATATTTAGGAAAGTACATTTTTAGTTTACTCGCAAAGGGTGGAGTTGAATGGCTGATACAATTGGTTGCACTGTAGCGAGCAGCATGTTGGGCTGCCCCCTCATGAAGACTGTTTGCATCATCTTTGACAGCCCTGTGAATCTTTAGCACCCATGGGTGCTGACATACAGGTGCTTGGGCACGGCTACCCACACAGGAATCAGTCAGGATCAGGTAGTCACTGATTCGGTGCCACAGTAGCTGATGACAGATGTTATATATGTGGGTCACCAGGAGCTGCAGCTGTGCCTCTCCCGTGTGACTTCTCTGTCGTTTAACTGCTATTGTGAGATGTATGTACATGAGCTCTATTTATATTTTATGTTATTATTTTAACACTTATAGTAGCTTTTTATTCACTTCCTGTGATTTATTGGTTCAAAGATTGTGCAAATCCATGTCTTGTGAAGTTATAGGGGTCAAAAGACATGTAATCGCACTCCTTGAAATGTCAAGAAGTTGATCCAATGTCATTTAAAATTCCTTTGCCACTGGCTGCTGATTCAGCTGCACTATGGACAACACGCCAGAACGGCCATATTCTCTGGTGCCTCAGTTAGATAGCTCAGATGGTTCAACACATGCTGCAGAGGTATGCGGGAACTGCAGGTCTGAGTTATGCCATCCGTTGATAAAATGAGTACCTTTGAGTTCGATTTGTCAAAGTTAACTCTGGCTATCTTTGAAATGATCACTCTGGGTACTGAAGGCCCCAATGCAGCTATGGAAATGGTAAAGAGTACTCAAAGTGTCAGACTCCGGCTGTAGGTGCCTTATAAAGCATGGCCAATACCCCTCTCCAAGTCAGAGAAGAAACTTTGCTACCAAATGAAATGTCTCCAGATACGCTGAATTGCCGACCACCGCGAACGTTACCATGATCAGTCCAATTTTCCATCCAATTTATCTGACAAGAAAAGTTTCAACTAAACACTTCCACCTCCATTCAGCTACATTGGGATGATTCTCAAAGAGACAGATGAATTTGTGTAACTGTGTCTGCACAAGTTGAGTTTTTATTACATTTTTTAATTTTAATTTTTTTATTTTATACTGTGCTAAATTCCCCCACACAGTGCTTGAGGAGGGGAATTAAAAGAATGAAGAGAGTAATTTACAATCAAGAAACTACAGGGAAAAATCAATAGTCTCGCCTCCGGACGGGCTCAGCCTGTGGGGCCGCTCCCTCACAGACATAGATGAATGATCACAGAAGCATTACAGAGTTAGAAATTGACCGTCGATACTTTGTTGATTGTAAGCTATGTGTCTGCAGTAGACATCACTCACATATCTCACATATTTACGTTTATAAACTGCATTATACAGCAGTGTATGTTTAAAGTGAAAAGAAAAAGAACAGTAAGGAAACCTGTGAAAGGCGGCCAGGCTTCGGACCAGAAGTGCGCGGTGCCTTGATGATAAAAACCTGACATGACATCCAACCTTGGTACAAAAAGAACTGTAAATCATGCCGTTTAAACTCAAAATCTGGGTTAATTTTCCAAATTCAAGTGGGGATGCACCAAAATATCAAGGCAAGGTGCGGTTACATCCACTCCACAATATCAACCCCAAATATACTGTTAAGGAAAGTAAACGTGGGTTTACGAACTGTAAATATAGGGTTCCTTTTATGTGCTTATCTTGGCGATGTGTTGGTAGTCGATATATGTGTAGGTCGACAGTCTTACATTCTTTTTTTTAATTTTTTTTTAATAATTCTTTTTATTAACATTGCTCATGTTCAAATACGGTACACAGCAGCAGTTCATTATACAAATATAGGGATCACAGTTCGTCATATGATTGTCGCATGCATGGAAATACAGACAGCCAAGTGCAATAACCTCCTTATCCCATCCCCGCCTGTGAGGCTCGGAACCGTCGCCAGGGACCCCACACCTTCCTCCATTTGTTCACACAACCCCGAGACTTGTAGACCGTTTCCTCTGCCCTCTGACACCAATCCAAGTCACAGAGCCACTGGTCCCATGAAGGGGGCGCCTGTGCACCCCAACACCTGGCAATGTTTCGTTTCGCCACCCCCGCTGCCAGTGCTAGCCAGATCTCGTTATGCCGTGACCAATCTGTGTCTCCCTTAATCATGAGTATGAGCCACTTGGGCTCCATTGGGACCGGAGATCCCACCCACGCTGCCATCGTTTGCGCCACCTTGGTCCAGAACGGTACTATGAGTGGGCAGTCCCATAGAATGTGGTAAAACGAGCCCTCCCCCTGGCAACCCCTCGCACACAAAGGGGATAAAATCCTGCCCCAGGAGAACAGGTGGGTGCGTGGGTAGTAGACCCTGTGAAGTATTTTTAGCTGCACGAGGCGGAATCGCGGCCGGATTGCAATTTCACGAGGGCTCTGCAGGGCCTCCTGCCAGTCCTCATCGTCCAGTGTCCCAATGTCGCCCTCCCATCTCGCCCGCAGGGAACCGAGGGGGTCCGGCATATTTTTTATGAGTTTTCGGTAGATCGTGGACGTGGGCTACTCTAGGATGGGGTCGAGGAGGAGCCTGTCCTCCATAGGGGAGTACTCCGGGATTGAGGTGTCGGAATGTATGTGGGCACGCAATGCATGTATAAGACAGTCTTACAATCTTGACCTCAAGATTTTGATGTATAGCCAGCCAGTCAGGGAATGTAGAACAATAATCCATATCACCGTGTAACGTGTGTCTTTTATAAAGCACACATTCACCCTGGGAGGTTTCTTAGCGCTATTTAACAAATATTTATTATTACCCAACTTAATGGTACTAATTTTTTTGGGACTTGGAGAAGAAGAAAGGCTTCGGAAATTCGAATCTATAACCAAGGAGTGAAACACAGTAGATGTATTAGCCCACTGTGCTATCACACCTGTCACTTATTATTATACGTTATGTGCAGCAGTGGCTCCTCCGTTATAGCGGAGAAGCGTCGCCCCACCTGCTGCGAGCGCAGCAGGCACACACATTAATAAAATGGTAATTAATACCATTTTATCATGTGTCGCAGGCTTGTGCTGTTACAGCGTGAGGGCAGGGGGCGGGGGTGATTAGTGCAATTGCACTATTACTTCAGCCCTTGTTCATGTCGGATTGGCCGGCTGTCTAGAGCCGGCCAATCTGACATGCTCACTTCAGAGCCAGCAATCCCAGGGCTGAGAAACAGCCATGGGATTGCAGTCGCAGGCCTCCAGCCTCAAAATGAGCGCTGGGTTAGCCTGCTCCAACCAATCCTTTGGGTGGTTTCCCTTTGCACAAGGGAGGAAGTCCTTCCCTTTCCACCACTAGTCACAGCCGAGGAGAGAGCCAGGAGAAAAGCAAGACCGCAACCAGACCCTGCGTGCCAGCAAACGCAACACATACACGGTGAGTTTTTTGGGCATCGTGCCTCACCATATTTTAATGTTGCCAGCCGCTACTGGTTATGTGGTTCTTTTGTAGTGCAACAGCTGCCATTTACACAGCCTCTCAGCTTACTAAAAGTTCCACAACAGGGTAAGACAGACACTAATTGTCATCAGTGTATGCTTCATCATCGTGTCTTCCCCCATGACCTGATGACGAGGCATGCCACGAGAGTGAGTGAAGTTTCTCCTAAAAAAAGTCATGTTTCGTTCCCTGCCTTAAAAGGTACACTAATTTCAATTTAATGTTCCACCTTACCATGTTATGTTGTGATACTACCTGGTAGGACGTATTAGTGGTATTTCCCTCTCACTTTCTCGACTTGTGTATAGCTTACTGAATTAATATTGTATATGTGTGTATTATTTTATTATGTACTGTGCAATATACAATAGATTTCTTGACGCAGGCCAGGTTCCTGGGTATCCAGATCAATATGCTGAAGGAGTGAGAGCTTTTAGGTGGTTCCCTGAGACGCCAATATATTAATCCAACAATCTTTTCTTGATTAATGTCAAAAACATCATCATCAGCCACTCCCAGGCATGTTAGTGTGCATCAATGGTTATTGTGAACAAGAATAACTAACAACACCAACATGTTTCGGTCATATTGGGTCTTGCCCGGGCCTGGAAGAGGATCTTCACTCCATTTGTAATCTTAAGCAAAAAGCGATTGGATTACATGTATATACATATATTTTATGATATCACTGTGAATTAATAATTATCAGTAATAATGTATTATCTCTGTGCTATAATGTTTAGCGGTCATTCAGTATGTACATAAATCTCGAACATTGAAAGTACTCATTTTGTAGTCACCCTTACATTTCAGCAGGATGGTTTCAGACCCATTGCTACAGCCAGTGACAGTCATTCTGCTCCATTGAGACTGAATTAGTGGCCTTAGCACTACACAAGGAGTTGTGCTCATAACAAACTTTCTTCACTGCTGTTCTTTCCATTTCAGAGATAAGAGCAGATAGCTCGAAAACAGAAGCAGCATCAGGAGGATGGGCCGGAGGAGGGGGCGGCGGAGGCAAAGGAAGTAACAGTGGGGGTGGCTGTGGTGCTGGGTGCGGCGGTGGCACCTGCTGCCCCTGGTGGCTGTGGCTCCTGGGTTTGCTGTTGGGGTTAATGCTGCTTGGATTACTCCTGGGACTCCTGTCCTTAGGTGAGTGACATACAATGGGCATACAGATATTATGATTTGTGTCACATTTCACAGTCCCAACCAGGTATACTTTTGTTAACCACTGCCCAAATGCTGTGAGGGTTCTATGTTTCCCATAGTAGGGACCATATAGGCAGGGTGGGCTCTTCACCGGATTTGACGGGTTCGATAACAGATTCAGAGACACTGGGGTTCAATAAACTTGGGACTTCTGTGAATGGTGCAAAGCTATACAACAGAGATGAACTATGACCTTTGGGAAACATCAAAATAAGCAAGCACCTTCCGAGGCCCTAATGGATTGTTGCAAATTGTCTAGAACTGAATCCATGAATAACTGAGCAAGTAAGCACTGCTGGTTAAGCTAAACTAACAACACTGAAAACTGGATGCCTGCTTATAACTATTTAAACTTAATAGGCTGCTTCTGAACGATTAGGTGAATCTTTACAATTCACAAAAATAAGCACAAAATGTGTTGCATATGCGCAAATTGACTTGCACACAACTTTCTGCCCGCTGCAAAATCTGTTCTTGTGTGTGTGCCAGGTAGAGTGAAAGGTGCAAGTTTGTCAGGTCTAGACAACCTGTACCAGATGTATCAAAGGGTTTTACCCATGTAGTGTCTATGGGAAAAAGCTTTAGTACATATGGGCCCCGATTTCTAAAAATAATGGGCGATATTGACTAATATGTGTGCTAGAGCATCTTAGCTGATGCTCAAAGAATCTCTGACATAAATTGACTTCTTTTGCTTTATTTATTAAGAAATGCGCTGCAGTAACCCTGCACAAGTCGGAAGATATCTCAGAGATGCTGACGCACAACTTTCCGTTAAGTTAAGGAGTCTTGATAAACTTTGGAAAAACTCCTGAAGTTCATGACCATGTATTGCAGAGAGGATGAGAGTAAATCAGGCGAAGGGAATGCCAACATTTATTGACATTTCAGAAACACTTGAACCAACATATCATTCTTTTGTATATTCATATGCAAATAAATATACATATGAAAATGAAAAATAATTATTAAATGCAAAGAAGTTAAATTGTTGATTAGATTGTAGCTTTCCACAAAGTGCCTTCAAGTGCAGTGAAAGGCAGCACCACCACTCCATCCACAGGAAATAGATGCCTCTGGAGCTGAATGACTTAGGACCCCACTGAATGCTAAACTTTGTTTCCCCCCAAGGGATACTATGTTAGGACAATGTGCTCGTGCATGCCCCACATAAGAACATTCTCACTGTGTCTGTTACAGCGGAAGATGTGAAGGACCTGAAGTCACGCGTGGCTACACTGGAAGGGGCGTCACGAAGCAGCGCCAGCAGACAAACAGCGCTTGGTAGCGTGGCCACAGGTAGAAGCTCGGAAACCATCCTGTCCTCTGAGACAATATCGAACACGCTGCAGAACTCGGCCTTGGGTGGAGAGTTCGACGAGCAGATGCACGACAGGATGTGGCAGTACATGAAGAGCAAGATGATGTCCGACAGAGAGCGAGGTAAGGACCAGATCCGCCATAGCCCGATGTGTGCCAGTGGCCGCATAGCTCAGGTGTATACACGTCCAGGTTCATGATTTGATGGCTACAGACCTCAGACCAAGGCCCATTGTTTGATAAATGGCAAGTCAAGATAGGCAGAACCAATCAATCAATTGGCATCTGTTAATCACGACAGCTGCTTCAAACAGAAGCGTCCCCGCGCTCAAAGCAGACAACAGAGAACCAACCACATTATCTTAATAACTAGCTGCATCAAACAACCAGGCTTTGAGTTTTCTTTTACAGATGGCCAGCGACTCAGACCAGTGCCACGTTAACTCCTAGCCAAAGATTCGTGACACACAGAACAACTGAGCTTGAAGCAGGCACTTTCATGACATTGTATGTTAACCATTAATGTCAGACTGAGGATGTTTCAGTCCATCTGTATTCTGTGCGTCAAGAGTATAGTTTATATTTTAGGTCCTCATCATTTAAACACGAATACTTACCATCATAGAATGGCAATCAAATCATAGGAGATTCAGATTATTAAATGTTGGATAGCCTATAGGTGGTCCATTGTTTTCATGTTGCTGTTGCATATCTGCATGTGATAAAGTAATCCGCAGGATGTGACCTTGAGATGTACTCATACTGTACGGCCTCCCATCTTGGGAGGCCTGAGAAACGTTCTCAAAGTGGGCATTGATGTCTCCTTTTACTTTACCTTCCAGCCAGTTTCATGGGTGAGAGAGGGCTACCTGGGCCGAAAGGTAAGCACATTCCATTTCTAAGCTATTAATGTATCTATCATAGCTCGTCCTTCTGATGGTCTAAATAACAACATCATACTCATAGGGATGGAAAGATTGCTAAGCACACAAAATCGTTCATGGACATTTAGTGGAGAGTAGAAGATCAGACAACACAATGCTAGGAAATGAATGCATGAAATACTGCGGCAGGAAACTGGGAAGGACAATTTACAGGAATAACCAGATCTTAATCTTTTTCCTGAATGGTAAATATTTGGGCTTACATCTAATATACAATGCAAGCTCATTCCAAAGCTTAGGGGCGCAGTAAAAAAAAAGGATCGCCCACCCAAATGGGCCCTTTTCTTACAAGGTCTCGCAATCGGGTGTCCTGTAGCATATCGGAGAGTACGAGATGGGCGATGAGGGTTAATGGGAGATCTAATGTCTGAGGGTCCTTTACCTGAGAGGACTCTGTGAAAAATACATAAAGCCTTACACATTGAATGCTTAATCCAACAAAGTGGCTGGAGATGACCTGTAATAGTGCAACACGGAGGAATAACCCAATCAGAACTCTGCCTGTACTATTTTTATGTCAACTATAGCCTGCTCAGGGCTGTTGCAGAAAGGCCAAGATATAATAAATTGCGGTAGTCCAAGCATGACAGAAGCAAATACCACATAAAGCTAAAAGTAATATTTCACCAGCTTTTTTTCTTTTTTTGTATAGGTGATACGGGTATGGAAGGTTCTAAAGGTGAGTTTACAATTTCTAGTTCTCGCCACGTTATGAATGTGTCTTCGTGGCAAGGTATTGTACATTGTGTACTATTGTTGTCTCATTTCTTGGGGCCTAACCAGTTTGTGTGTGTAGCAGAGCCTCTAATGTTTGACTAAACATTGGAAAAAGTCATGACATCAAATGCTAACTTTGCACTGTCCAAAGACTCGCACCTAACCAATCACCCTCGACTCCAGGTGCGGATTCTGCACTGGCAAGGACCCGTGGCTAAACGTGTGTGTCTGTCTTGCTTGTGATAGGCCAGCTTAGCATCACTACAAAGTAACAGTATAAGAGCACTTAGTCTCAGTTAGAAAACATGTTTATGTAGAATCACCTTTGGCCCTTTTGCTTCCGGGTACATACCGGAAAATCCCAGAGGCTTCTGATCTCACTGGGGTTCATTAAGACACCACTGCTGTATCTGATTTAGGTTTGGACCCTTTCTAAGTGATACCCCCATCTCTGCTGATTTGCAACACAAGGTGTGTAATCTTAAACTTAGGCTGTGGGGTTTTCGACACATATGTGGCATACCTGGGACATGCATTGCGCAGAGAAAATACACATCCACCGGGACTTGGAAATAATGCAATGCACTAATGGCTCTATCATCTCCAATAGGAACAGAGTGGGGCTCCAGAGACAGCTTCGATTTTTTGTAAAACCAATAATCTGGAAGTAAATACAGAAAAAACAACTATTATGGGCATTGGTCGTATCTTTACAAAGTAAGGCCAGCAGTCATTTGAGGGACAGACACTTGATCATGCTTTGATTTATAAATATCTTAGTCCATGTTTTAATGATAGGGGGCGCCATCATCATCCCGCTGCACTGAACGCACGGTATTCATCTCCTACAAACTTCATTATTAAATTAGCTAATAAGTTACCTGGTCCTTCACTTCGAGACATTATAAATGTTATTAAGTCCAGGTTAATGCCAACTATATCATATGGCACTGAAGCTTTTCTTGGAAGGCTATGACCGTGGCTCGACAGAGCGCAGTGCAGCATGTATAGAAGTTTGGAATATTCAACTCCACAATGCAAGCACGGTTGGAGTTTCAACTCGCCCAGTAGTCTTACCCCCTGGCGGCCATTGGCTTGAAGGGTTGGCAATGCATAAGGGCAGCAGAAAAAGGAACATTATTGTCATTGTTGTCGGTAGACCTGAACTCCACAGCAAATTCTTCCATTCAGCCTTGATTAGCGTTCCTGAGGAAAGCTACTTATGCGCTAACTGTAAGAGTAGCATCGAACCATTTCCAAGAGGCCTTCAAAGCAGCAGTGAGGGCACACATGAAAACTATTTCTTTTAACCATTATTGTTAGAATTTTGAACAATGAAGACGTGCCTAGCATGTGTTAAAAATCTTGGCCACCTTGCAAGCTACAAATGTAGTGGAAGTATGTAGATATACCTCTACTTAGCTCTAAAAATTCGATTGATTAGGAACCGTTTTTGTCTAGTCACGCTGGGAGACTTCCAACGTTAGAGAATAGTTAATGCCACAATAGCAGAGACCAAAAAATTTAAAAACTGATAAGGATTCTTGTTTACATGTACTATGCTGCTGTCCTACTCTGATTCCAGACAGAGGGCATTATTCAGGTCACTGTTTATTAAATGTGGAGTTAATTTGTGTTCCGCCACCATTGTGCTTTGTCTCTATAGAGGGGGTCCATTTGTTTGGTAGATTCTTCAGATGCGTGAAGAAGGTTCTCAAGTATTTTAGTTAAGAAAGGTTAGGGTATTTGTAGATGTGACTTGGACCAAAAAGGTTTCTTGGCGCTTACCTCTATTGTGTATGAAAAGAATGGAGATTATGCTGGATAGTTATTGGTTGAATAAGTATGTTTCCAGAGGTTGTATGTAAAGATGCAAGGAGGGTTGACTCGGAGAGAGAGAGGTAGGTCATTACAAGATTTTTCCACAGCAATAGAAAAGGCTCAATCACCAAAATTCAAAGTACTCGATTTGGGAACTTGTTACCCCGTTTATACACGAAGCCTAGGTGTCTGGTGGGCTTGTACTACTTCGTACATGTATTAGCAATGAACCCAAAGTGTGAGAATAGATTGCCTTATGAACAACAGTCAGAGCTTTAAACAGGATGCACTTGTGAACAGGGACTCAAGCTTTTTGAGAGCTGGCATGAAGGAATCCATTTTTTTGAGCCCACTAAGAATGACTACTGCATTCTCAATAAATTGTAGCCTGAGAGATGAAATACTTAGGGGCAGCAAGAAGAATAGCATTTCCGTAGTCAACTGTAGACTGGATCAGGGCATTAACACCTGGTATTCTCAGGCCTTTCTCAAAATATGGGAAGATGGTCCAAAGAGTCTTTAAATGAAAAAAACAAGATCAAGTGAAAATGGTGAGATGCGTTGCCAATCCTAGGTGGTGTTAATGCGAATGCCCAAGTTGTGAACACTGCATGAGGCAATGGAGGAGGGCTCTTGACAGATGACCAATGACGATCCTCAATCCGGATCTTTGGGGTGGTCAGAAGTAGTTCTGTTTGTAACTTTAGGTAGTTAGTTGACATCTACCTTTTCATTGCAGACAGACTATGCTCTCAAGCGAAGGTAGAATTATTGTAGGACCTGGAAATAGGGGACACTCCAAAGGATATTTCATTGTCTTTGTCATACATTAAAAAATGTGCTCATGGTGATGTAGAAGATGGTTGAAAGGAAGAATAGATGTATTAAACAGTAGAGGAGAGTACAGAACATGGGGGAACTTTGTATTTAATTTTCTTTGCCTGAGATAAACGTGGAAGAAGATAGATAACTTGCTGGCACTTCCACAAGACGTTTTTGATCTAGATTAAGGCAGTTCCTTTGATTCCAACTTCTGACAGCCTGCTGATAAGGATACTCGATTGATGGTGTCAAAGGCTGCAGCAAGGTCTAAGATTCTCAGGGCCGTATGGTGATTCAGTGTACCTACAGTTATTCTCCATTCTGAGGGTCCTAACTAACTAAAGGTGGGATTTCATGTGGAGATACCAGCCAATAACTGTATTTCCGTTTCCGGGAACCCATCTAACTCGTAATTAGGGCCTACACAGTGTAACTAACTGCCATTGTGTGAGGGGCTTTCTGGAATATTCCTGGAGTCACTTTGCCTCAGCAGTACCCTAAAAGCAAGTATCGTCCTATTTTGGGTAAATACCATGAAATGTGTGTGGTTGACAAATGTTACTTATGTTTTTGTGCAGGTGACCGAGGACTTCCGGGTGCTCCAGGTACGTAGCTCTGAGCAGCTCACTAAATCAGCCAATGGTGTGGGTAACCGTTCAATTGGATAATAAAGACACGTGTTATTAACCGCAGGCAGCCGGGATGAGGTGTTTTATGAAAGAGGTGTTATTTCATTTGAAATCCCAGTGCAAGGGCCCGTGAACTGGTTGCATTGTGGTCTCTGCTTCCTGCTGAAATGCTAAATATAATGTTATTTAAGTTCTGCGCGAATTTCACATTAGTCACGAAGGTTCTAAAATGTTTTCCCTGATCAGACAGTTGCACACAGCCATAGTGCCAATATCGGCAACACTCAGTTATCATAACGTGATATACATAAATAAACCACACAACACCTTTTTTAGTGGAGAAATTTGCTGCAGGTTTATTTGCATAACCAATATGCCAACATGGTGGGTTATCTTACGGGCGATCCCAGGGCAGGCTAGCCCCTATGCCGCCTGCCCGTCTGATGAGCCAACTTGCACCGTGGCCATCGCCAACCGGTGGTTACCAATTCTTGGGAGAGGCCACCTCTGCCCTCAGTGGACCGCCAGTCCACTCCATTACTCACGCCCCCAGACAGGTGGGCGGAGCGTTCCAGGCAGCCCCCGGTTGCTCAGACCCACAACCGCCTGTAGGCTAACGGGCGCCGTAGTTCTTCCAGGGGACCCGCTAATACATCCCTGGGTATCCTTGGCTTAGCACCCTGTTGTGCTGCTGCAATATAGTACCCTTCTGTACCTTGCAGACTCTGGATCGCCCTGTAACTCCTCCTGCAACACAAAACAATAAGTTATTTCTTCCCCCCGTACCCTCCTTTGTCCGTTCGCAGGGTAAGCGGTAGGACGGGAAACAGCGAGACGGGCAGCGGTCAAGAGACCCTCACGTGGGCGGGGAAGGCTTATGTACCCTATCCCCCTCCCTCGGCCGGAAGTGACGCGGCCCGCCGCCCCCTCCCCTGGTCACTAGCCCAGGGAGCCAAAATGCATACTTGTGCCTTCCTGTGGCACTAAGGCGGCCGCCCTGTTGGAGGGTCCCCTACGGGGCCCCCCGGGCAGCCTTGGCATAGTGCCAATATCGGCAACACTCAGTTATCATAACGTGATATACATAAATAAACCACACAACACCTTTTTTAGTGGAGAAATTTGCTGCAGGTTTATTTGCATAACCAATATGCCAACATGGTGGGTTATCTTACGGGCGATCCCAGGGCAGGCTAGCCCCTATGCCGCCTGCCCGTCTGATGAGCCAACTTGCACCGTGGCCATCGCCAACCGGTGGTTACCAATTCTTGGGAGAGGCCACCTCTGCCCTCAGTGGACCGCCAGTCCACTCCATTACTCACGCCCCCCCAGACAGGTGGGCGGAGCGTTCCAGGCAGCCCCCGGTTGCTCAGACCCACAACCGCCTGTAGGCTAACGGGGTGCCGTAGTTCTTCCAGGGGACCCGCTAATACATCCCTGGGTATCCTTGGCTTAGCACCCTGTTGTGCTGCTGCAATATAGTACCATTCTGTACCTTGCAGACTCTGGATCGCCCTGTAACTCCTCCACAGCTCTGGAGGTGACCCCCGTCACCACCAGTGCCCCCCACCAAGGCAGCTATTCCTACTTACAGCCTGTTGCTTCCAAGGCCTCCCTCAGGTCCAGCAAAAATAGGTCCATGCCTACCTTTGAGAGGTGACACCCATCCACTTCCCAACATCCAGTAGACTTGGCATTAAGTAAACCATGCCTGATGGAGCCAAATCCCCTTTGATGGGTGAATTTACGCATGGCGCTGTTCACTCTCCTGCGTGAAATCTCAATAGCCTCTCCTGAACGGGCTCCTTGCCACACTTGGCGAGGTAAAATTTCAGACCACCACAATTCACAAGCCCCCAGCTGAATACTCAATTGACACATGATGTCCCTCATGTCCTGGAGCAGCCCCTCTTCCCTAGCGTCGTCAGGTCATTCCCACCCAAGTGTATGATCAGGATGTGAGGTGGACCGCTCCCTCCCCCCAGTCTCTGCTGTAGTTTCCTCTTCAGCTCGTTCCAACGCATGCCCGGGTAACCTAGCCACGTGATCTCTGTAGCGGAGAAGCCATGTCGCCACTTCCTTATTTCAGCCCACTGTGCCACTCTAACGATGCTTGAGTGGCCAATTACCCAGACCTTGGTACCTGGTAAATAAAGAGATGTTGTATTTGAAATCAACTTTATTAAACGTTTATATTCTATGTTCTACATTTGTACAATAAACAAAACACAGCACTGCAACCTCATTTGGCCAACCGGGCCGAAACCGTACACCTGTCAACACCGGACAGATTCGCCTAAACCCAAGGGGCTTCTCCCCTGACCTTCCGTTCAAGGCCTTATATAACGTTTGTAGCATTGCGATTCCCACCGCCCTACTTGCTTAATTCGCTCTGGCGGCATCCCTGATAGGAAGGCAGTGGTAGCCGCCCCAATCCTGAAAGAGTGACTGCTAAATCGCTTGTCTCCCCCTGCTTGTCCTGACAATTGCAAGCAAATCTGCATGATGTGGTCTACTTGGAACTTGGTAACTGGAGACCCGTCTTCATGAACCAGGAAGTACCCCGCAGACCCCGGGCGGAGGGCCAAATAAGCCTTGCCCAAAAGCAGGGGGCAGTACCTAGCGTCCCCCAGCTCCTGTAACAGGACTACTCTCCCTTTTCCTGCTTGATCCGTTTTAGATTGTCTCACCACTATCCTGAGACAAGAAGAGCTAATGGTAACGTCCCTGATATTCAAAGCCACCCCCGAGGTGTCCTGCTTGGATCGCGCAACTAGCTCCCCAATCCTGAAGGCCCCAAAGAAGGCCAGCGCAAAACTAGTAGAGAATAAAATTGCCTCGTACCCCGAACGGGTGGCCTTGGGCATGCTGTCTAGCATCCCCTGCAGGATCGAGTAACTGATGGGAGACCTGTTGTCAGGGGAACGGTGTTCACTCCTAGCCCATCCCTTAAGTGCAGCCCTGATGACAAAGGATTTGGTCGGGTCAGGAAGTCCTCTCAACCGGGCGTGATAACTAATGGCTGACAAATGCCCCGAGATCCAGGGGTGGGATTTCCCACCATCCTTGGCCCACAAAATACATTTTTGCACTCTAAGTTCCAGTGGGGACCCTGCATCGTCCCACGCTCCCATCTTCGCACAAAAGGTGTCCACACAAGTCCTGTAGCGCTTCACCGTCCTAGGTGCCAGTGACAGCTCACCTAAACTCCTCATCCGCTGTTCCACCTCAGAAGAAGCCACAGGTGTTGTGGGAAAGGGGTCATCTCCTCTCTCGCTCTCGGCCACGCCTCTCGGAAACGGCGCCACTGAAAACGAGAGAGAGCGTCAGCGGCCACATTCTGAACCCCTTGAATATGGCGAGCCCTGCATTCAACATTGTTTTTTAAGCATGCCCTCACCAGTTCTCTCAACAGACTCAAAACCAAGGGGCAGCTAGCCGAATGTGAGTTTATTGCCTGGACAACTGCTAGGTTGTCGGACCAGAACAGTACCTTTTTCGCTGTAAGCACCCCCGGCCAAAGGGGAAGAGCTACAACTATGGGGAAGAGTTCCAACACAGTGTTCTTGGAGGTGATCTTTCTCTTATGCCAAGAGTTGGGCCACCTCTCAGCACACCACTCCCGGTCTAAGATGACCCCGAACCCTTCCCTTCCAGACGCATCTGTAAACAGAGATAGTTCTGTGCTGTTGGCCCAGGGAGCGCGCCAGATGACTGACCCATTAAAGTTCTCCAAAAAGTCCGCCCACATTAGCAAATCCTCCCTCATGCCCCTGCTCAGTTTGACTAAGTGGTGCTTCTTTGTGACCGAAGCGGTCGCTCTGGCCAACCTGCGCGCAAAGACCCTCCCCGCAGGAATAACCCTGGCAGCAAAGTTAAGTTTCCCCAGGAGGCTCTGCACAAAGGCCAGAGGGGCCTTGTCCTTCCCCACGGCTAGTCTGATCTGTTGTTCCAGGTCCCTGACCTTCTCTGGAGGCAGCCTGGATTCACCAAGCACCGTGTCCAGTTCAATTCCTAGGAACGTAAGTACTTGCGCCGGCCCTTCAGTTTTCCTAGTTGCTAGTGGGACCCCCAGGTGGTTTGCCAGGGTCTGAAAGTCCGTAAGAGCCGCTTTGCATTCCTGTGTGCCATCCCGCCCAATGAAAAGGAAGTCGTCCAGGTAATGGGAGACCCCTTCCACCCCGAAGGTTTCCTGTAACGCCCATTGCAAGAAGGAACTGAAAGCCTCAAAGAAGGCACAGGAGACTGCGCACCCCATGGGCATGCATTTGTCAAAAAAGTACCAACCATCTAGCCTGAAACCCAGCAGGTGTTGGCTGCTCGGGTGCACTGGTAGCAAGCGAAATGCCGACTCAATGTCCGCCTTTGCTAACCAGGCCCCCTTGCCCGCCCTCCTGACTAAGTCCAGAGCCACATCTAGTGTACAGTATGACACTGAGCAAGCTCCTTCCTGCAGCCCATGGTTGACCGAGTCGCCTTCTGGGTAAGACAGGTGATGGATGAGTCTATAGGTCCCCGGCTCCTTCTTCGGTACCACCCCCAGCGGGGAAACTACAAAGTTGTCAAGAGGGGGCTCCCTGAAGGGCCCTGCTACCCTACCTAGCTCCAGTTCCTTCTTGACTTTTGCCTGCACCACAGAAGGAAGGTCCCTGGCAGACCTGAGGTTGTCTGCCTCCCTATAAGTCAAAGTGCCCACATAAGGGATCACGAATCCTTCGGAGAACCCTCCCAGTAATAGAGCCCCATCGTCCTTGATGGGGTACCGTCTGAGAAGGGGGAGGATGTTGTTTAGGATGATGGGAGACGGCCCTTTCTGAGCGAGGGGAGCAACCGAGCAGGGGGGGGCAAGGGGTGCACTACGCAACAGTGGACTGGGAGGAAAGGTTGAGGCGCTGCGCGGAGGGTCTTGTGCGGAAAAGATGGATCTAGCAGTATCCTTCGGTGCTGCCTCAGTTGTCCTATTTACTGGCAGCAGGCGGAGACTTGTCCTGCTTGGCCGGGCAAGAGTTCGCGGGGTGTCGGCCACCGCATTTACTGCAGGCATGTTGGAACCTACACTTGATCCCCCAGGAGCAGGACCCTGCATTAAAGAGGTTGCAGGTACCCGGGGACACTCGCTTGAACCCCCCTCTTTGGCCCCCCCTGCGTGACCCTCGAAAGGACTGCTTGGACGCCTTAATGCCAGTCTGGGGGGACTCAGAATCTAGATGAACCCCCCCCTGCGCCTTAGGCTGCGTCACAGTGTTCTGCGCCCCGCGGGACCCCATATGGTCCATCCACAACTGGACCTCCTTTTGATCCCACCCCATCTCAGGGCATACTGCCATCTTTTTTCTAAATTCGCGGTCATAGTTGACCCACCCTGACCCCCCCCCACTTTTGTGCTTCAGTGTGGATCAGCCGTTGATATTGCACCAGTGCCTGCCCTTGCTCAGGGAATTTTTCCAATATCACTGACTGAAAAATGGAGAAGGCCGATAACCAGTTATCAATCGACTTCTCCGGCCATGCCTGAAACCTGACTTTCTTATCCTCCTCTTTGCCCCCAACCCTCCGGGCGTCCTGGCCGTGCTGGCCAAGCAGGAGTAAGGAAAAGATGTCCAGAAATTCACGCCTCCATATGAATTCCTTAACCGCAAGGGGCACCTCCCAGGACAGGGAGCTGCGGCCTGACAGGAGTGGCGCGTGAGATACCAGCAAATGTCCTGGATGCGCTGCCGGAGGAGGCACCGTAAGGGCAATGGCTGCCGAGACCGGCTGTATAGCTGTGGAGAGCACAACTAGGGGAGGGCTAGGTGTGGTCTGTGTGGAGTTAGCCGTGGCCCCCGCTGCGGGAAGACCGACTACCTTGCCGAGAGGCACTCCGCTAATACCTGCCGTACTTAACGGGCCCGGGAGAGACGGGGTCTGGGTACCTGGTCCAAGGCCACCAACTTTCTCGGCGGCCACTGACTCCTTAGCGGACCCCGCTAACCCAGGCCCCGCCAAAACTCTTGAACCGAGCCCCCCCCACAGGGTGGAGCAACTGATGCCCTTGGGTGTGTCCCCCTTGGAGGGCCCACACATTTGCCGCCGTTGCTACCCCTCCAACCCCGTTGTTCACTGCGGTGGGCACAACCCTCGCACTAGCCCCAGCGAGACCAGCTCTGACCTCTGACATGAAGCTCTTTAAAGTGTCCGAGAGCTTACCCAAGTCCTCAATAGTAGCGAAGGTCCCTTGGGGAGTGCCGTCCGCCGGGGGAGGGGCTATTCCCTGCGTCATGGGCGGGGGAACGGGCAGCAGGGCACTTCGGGTGATGGCCACTGCCCGACTCTTAGGTGGCGGCGGGTCTGCCGGGAAGTCCTTGTTAGTTGCCCTGCGTGTCCGCTTGGACCGGGAGGGGCCTGCCTCTTCACTAGGCTCCTGATCAGTGCTCGAACCCCCACAGATGACCCCGGAATCCGCTGGGTTGCTAGCCTTCAAAAGTTCTGCGGCCCAAGCCAATCCCTTGCTCTTGGCCAGTTCCCCGATGGCAGCTAGCTGAGCGTCTTGTGAAGTGCTTTGCTGAGTTTCATCCACCTGGGACGTCAACGAGAAAAGTGACGGGGATCCCTGGCTATCCATTATATCCTGATGTGGTGGGCTCAACTCAACAAGGGAGAGCGATGTGTCGAAGGGGGTGACGGTCGTTGTGAGTCTCCACAGAAATCTCCTGAGAATGAGTAATCGTACTCAGAGGAAGCGGCTCGGCGCTTCCCTCAGCGCAACTGACCTGCTTCCCTGCCAGATCGGGTGGGGTTTCGGGGGGGATCGGGGGGGTGTGGGGCAGCGTGAACCTGCGCCGAGTGGCAGCTCCATCTTGACCTGGGGGTGGCAAACAATAAAGAACGTTAAAGGGACTGAAGGTACCCAGCCTGCTCCCCGGTAGGTAACAAGCCAGCCAGATACCCCATACCCTGCCCCATGGCGGCAGCGGACAAACTGCAACCTCTGTTTCATGCTGCACCCCCGTGTCCAAGCCTACCGCGGCAACCCTTGCGAAGACGGAGTGCGTGACTGAAGAGGAAGCTGGAACGCGTGGAAACCCCGATGGGTCCATCCGGGCAGCACATGCCATCATATCCGGCACAACCCCCCCCAAAGCGCCGAGATCCACACGGTCCCAGGCCATGCATCCAGAAACTGCAGGAGCCTAAGACAGCGCAGGAGAGGCCACACCCCAGGCGTGGTGCGGCGCTCCCTCCACCCTTAGCCGACGCACACCCCACGGGCCACGCGGGGACGCCGCGCCCCGGCCAGCGAAAGCGGAGCAGCAAGCCAGGCCCACCACCGTACACAGGAGTAATCCAGGCACCCGCCCGAACCCCCCACACCACACACGCCCCAGTGCTGTCCGCGGCGCGCCCAACGCTCCCCCCTCTCCCCGGGTCGAGGAGCCAGGTGCCGACGCCAGGACGCGCCGCCAGCATGCCGCACGTCGGGGAGCACACCCGCAGGGAACAGCAAGCGCAAGCAGGCCCCTAGAAGAGACCCGTCCCCGCACACAGGCGCCAGAAGCCACCGCGAAAACCACGCTCCCCGGGCACAGGAGGCGCCGCCAACCAGGAGACGCCAGGGGTGAGCGGCAGTGCCACATGTAAGTCTTTCCAGGCCCAACCTCCTCCAAACATGGCAGCAGGGGTGCCGACCTTCCTTCCCACAATGACGAAACGTGTTCGTCGGGCGCAACCCGCCCCGCCGCTCCCAATAGCCTGCGGCCATCCAGCAAGCCGAGGACCAGAAGCCGGCGCGACCCTCCCCGCGCTTGGTGGGGGGGGGGCGGGGCGGAAAACGCGAGCAGGGAGGCAAGGTAGAGGCACTTGGCGAAAGCGCGAGCCAGCCTATTGAGACAGGAGAGCCTGTGCAAGCACCGGGATGCAAGCACCACGCTGGACATGCGAGGCTCCCGGTGCATGTATCATGTTGCTTTAGCCATGGTGTGTGCACGGCGATACCAACAAAATACTCGCCACACACCCCTAGCCTTTGCAGGCTTTAAGCATCGAAATCTGGCTGCAACCGAGCCTGGTAGCGACAGCAGAACCAGTCTGCACGCGAGTAAGCGCAACCCGTGAAGAAACTCAAAAGCCGGGTCAGCGGTCCAGCCTGCGGATCTCCATAGGAGAAGAGCGCATGCCCAAGCTGAGGCGGGAGGCCCCTCCCCTCTCCCCTGGCGGCGGCCCCCGGATCGGAAATCGACAGGGTCCGACTTTTCCTACCAGCCTCCCCTCCGCGACCGGCAGGGAGGGAGGGAAAGATGCGGCACGGCGTGGCCAAGTTGCTCCGCCACACCCCGGAGGACCCCAACGCCCGGAGCACGCTCGCCGATGTGGCCAGATGACCCCGGCCCCAGAGCTCAGCGCAGCCAGGAGTCGGGTGACTGCATGGAGCAGAGACCCCCCCAAGCCAGATGGACCACCTTCCCCCCACGGTAAGCCATGAGGAGGGAGAGAGGTGGAGGCGATGCACAGGCTGGAAGGAGAAAACTGCCCGGGGCATTGGGGAGGGGGGAGGGGGGAGGAGGGAGGGCAAGCGGCCCAGCGGGATGTGCACCGACGACGGGACCCTGGCGAGGCCCCCCGGTCCGGGCAAGAACTCTCGAACCAGCGTCCCTGGAGTGCACGGCCCGGAGGGGGCCCGCAACCATCATGCCCATACCGTAAAAGATACGGCGTGCCCAGGGCCACCATGGCCGCACAACCCCCCGAAACCCCCGTAGTCGCCTGAGCCCTCGAGGAGCTGTCCTCCCCCCTAGAGCGGGCACCGTTGCCGAGGCGAGCCCGGCCAGGCACCCCTGCCTAGGGAGGCTGGGGGGGAGGATACAACTCACCAGAACGCGTTCCTGCGGCCGGCGACAACACAGGCGACCAAACAGCGAGACGGGCAGCGGTCAAGAGACCCTCACGTGGGCGGGGAAGGCTTATGTACCCTATCCCCCTCCCTCGGCCGGAAGTGACGCGGCCCGCCGCCCCCTCCCCTGGTCACTAGCCCAGGGAGCCAAAATGCATACTTGTGCCTTCCTGTGGCACTAAGGCGGCCGCCCTGTTGGAGGGTCCCCTACGGGGCCCCCCGGGCAGCCTTGGCATGTTAAAGTGTTTTTCCCCTACTCTTACAAAAGTGCAGTTTTTCAACTGGGAAAGAGTGTGTGTTTTGGGCTTTATTTTTAAATCCACAGTTTCCTCACAGCTGCTCCCGTAAAATTTCTGACTTACTCAAAGTTGAAAGAGGAGTTTTTATATTACCAGAAAAGAGGTGCAAACGTTGTGCCTCCTTGTGAATCATGAAAAATGCTGCGGTATTTGCTCCTCTGTGAGCATAACACCCCCCCCCCCCCCCACTCCTTGGATGCTGCCCTGGGTACGCCTATTTTTTTGATTTGAGTGAGTGAGTTATGCACACAAAGCTCCCCCATAAGATGCACTTTCAATCTCTTTTGTGAATCTGACACATTTTACTCACGCATATGTGTGGCTCTTTTTTTTCTCACACACAACTCTCACGCTGCTGGATATCTCAGGCAGATTATCTCTGGCATGAGAGACAACTAGGCCATCAATCCTAATGCGGGGGTAACAAAGAAAGGTAACATCACCAGCGGAAATAGCCACACTGCAGAGTGCAATTTTTCCGAGGTGTGGTATAACCTCTCCATTCTGAGACTCACAGATCAGAATCGAGGCTAACATGTTAATACGGCATGTTTTATCCTTTTCTAAGCTGCAAATATTGGAATTTGAGCAATGCTTGTAATGCCGATTTGGGTCAAAAATTCTGTTTGCACATCGGTTCAATCTGAAAAACCTACCTCTTGTAAGAATTCATTAAACACTTAGCCACGTATGTACACACAAATGACTTCATTACTTTTTTTGTCCTTGCAGGGCCACCGGGTCTAATAGGCCACACCGGACCGGAAGGACCCAAGGGACAGAAAGGCAGCGCTGGTAAGAATGAGTCTCCCAACAGTGATAGCAAGACATTGTAACTTTATTTATTGTATTTTGATTGCTATTGGCATGAACGAAGGTAGGGCATATGTTGAGGAGTGTAAAAAGTGAAAAGCTTTGTGTGTTAACACCACTGTGTGGACAATACTCTTGCACTAGTAGGGGTGATTGACTGGAAGGGTATTAAAGGTACTGAGCATACCCCGCCACCTTAGAGTCTATCCAGGCAGCACATGAGACTGGAACTCATATTTAACGATTACATTATATGGGCATAGGTGTGCCCTATTCCAGTACGTATAAACTTTTAATTACACAGGTCGAACTGATCAACAGATCTGTCATTGTTATGTACTCAGGGACTTATTTACAAGCCCCTTGCGCCGTCGGTGCATCACTTTTTCCCATATTAAAAGTGACGCACCAGCGGTGCAAGGGACTTGTAAATGAGCCCCTCAGTTTGCAGGATGTGCATCTGGCTCCATCCAGCCTACATAGACGTTAGACTCTTCCGTGTTTCTGTGCAGTTCATCTATATACGTTGGCATTTGGTTGCACTGAATATATCCTCAGCAAGTCAATCATTTTTTACCTGAGGATATGGAGGCATGTGTGGGCTGTAGCTCAAATGCAATATGAGAAACACGCACTCACAATCAACCCCAAGAAAACAAGACGCAAACGTCAGATGTACCAAGTATATTCATAACACAAAATCTAGATGTCAAGAACATTAGTGCAGGCTCTATCTGTCCTTTCATATGGATTCCTCCATTTTACATGGTGAAAGGTGCTTAAGGTGGCTAAACCCTACCAAATTTAAAATATTGTAACATTTTATGGATGTTTCGGCAAATGGCCTGTGTGAATAGCTGGACGATTAGTGGGAAGTCCGTTATTGACCTGCCCAAGTGCACATCTGTGAGTGTACTGAACGGCCATGGCTATCAACTGAATTGTTCATGGTGTAAAAAAAACTCTCAGCATTAAAGATCTGTTCCATCCACCTCTACTCTATCTAATCTATTGTAAATGGTTGTGATTTTCCAGTCAGAAGGTCTACAATCTGACACTCTTCTGTGGAGCAACTGTAGACTGACCTAAGCACATAGAGTTTTCGCCACCCTCTCTATGTAGTGGTGGTCCAAATGTCATTATCAATTGTTAGTTCCAGTAATAGAATAATCAGCCATTTTGTTAGTATTTCGAATTTTGGTTTACCCTTCTGTGGAATTGTCCACCTTTTTGTTTTTTTTTAGAATTTTTACAGTGTGTTGTGTCATCATGGCCTCATTAAACACTAAAGTAATACACAAACCAAAGATTCCCTGAATGTAATCCGGAGTCTCCACAGAAAGGTATCTTGCACATTTAACTGTTCCTCCTGCAGATCATGGAGGATCACTAATGAATTAAGAGTGAAGCTATACCCATATTCAGGACATCACTTTGTGTTGTTAGGTAGAACCACTCACACACCCTACTGGTGTCACGCTTCATTGTCGGGTCTCATTATGGTCCCTAAAAACCAGGAAATGCTCGACCATACTCCAGGGGGCACTTTGGATCATTTTTCCTGCCAGGGCCTTAGGTTAGAAATACCTCGGAACATCAAGGTATCCCTTTTATTCAACATATTCCCGGTATGATTAAAAAATAGGAATAGAGGGTACCTCAGGAGGTAATGGTAGGTTCAACATTTAAAACTCTTGGTATCTCAGAACGAATGGCTATTGTAAAGTTCGTATATTTGTATTTAACACAGTGTCCATATCAACATTGATAATTAATAGATATCCTCGACATTAAAGTTGTTATTTCTGTGCCCTTTGCTTCTTACATTTTGTTTCATATTGGACCCTTCTCTTCTACGGGCATAGCATTAAAAACATTCGTAGTATGGAAGACTAGGCATCTGATTTAAAAATATTCTGAATGTGTAAGATCAGGCTTTATATTTCTTGAGAAACCGTGCTACTCATCTTTTTTAGTGTCTGAAATCACACAAAAAACAGTACTTATGCCTTCATGATGACTGCCTCTTACTTCCCATGCAGCCGGTATCAGATGTTAGTGGCCCATTATTAGTGGCCCATTATTAGTGACCCATTACACTTATAATGGGGTGTTTCACCCAGAGGTATCAGCTGCTTAAATCAGGGTGACACTTTGGGGAGAAATGAAGAAATATTGGGGCAACTGGACCTGTTATTTATCGATTTCCTCAGTAATTCCCCATATTTTATGGGACCCTCAGCGTCCCACTTGTAATCCCCATTAACCACGCAATTGGTAACTCAGCGGCAGGGAGAGTACCTGGAACATTAACGAGAAACTCAGAATGAGGGCCTTAGTTGCTTCGCTGAGTAAAGTACCTGAAAACTTTAAGTTGCTGCCAATTTGACATGCTATTTCAGGTTCAAGTTTCAAATGCTTATTATCTTAATGACTTTTGAAGGTTGCTGAGAAAGGGACTGCAACAGGAAAATATTGTCCTTTTTTTTAAGTCAAACATAAAATAAGCGACATGGAGGCGGCCATGCTTCTGGTCTGCCTATATATTCCTTATCACGCAATACTGCAGATGGATACTTGTATACCATTAGGGACCACCTGAGTCTGACCCGTTTCATTTGGCATTTTAAAGATTTCGTCCTTTTCACCTCAGTTGGGGCATGAGGGGGCGACTAACATTAAGAAATATTTAAACTTCTCCTTAGTGTTTCCAAATGCATTAGTATATTACGTTCCCCTTGTATTGGGATTTTTTTGCTATAAACACGTGGCAATTGATGTCGTGAAATTTGTGTTGAGAATAAACATAAAAACTCTGCAGAGTAAAGAATAACATGTAACTGGTGAGGACTAGTGAAACACATCTTAGCTTGAATGTTGTACCTTCTCAGTGTCTACCATATGCCAAGTGTGTGCTACTTACACTAAATGTATCTTGGTAGTAGAGGTTCTGCTTTGTTTGCCGCTGTGATGTTTTCGTTAATAAAGACTGGTATTTGTCAATTTTGGTGCCCCTTCCTGGGTGTTAAATTTAAGCTAAATTGTGCAGCAGGTATTATTTGAATGCTGGAAGGAGTAACCACACTCTTGTCTTAATACCCCCTCCCATACTTGGACATGCAGTGCAATGCTTAGGAGTAGCTTTCCTAGGCTAATGGCAGTTTGGGTTAGGAAACCTACTGAGTTGCAAACTTTCATTTCAAGAATATTTTGAAAACAAGCAGAGCATAATGAAATCCAGGTCATTGGCATCTCATTGTTTGATTTACAGCATTAAACCATTGATGGATGCACCATGAGGTCCATGATATTGATATGACGTATTTACAACCCTGTCTGTTCCCTTTTAGGTGACCCTGGTGTTGAGGGACAAATGGGACAGAGGGGGCGTGAAGGTTCCTCTGGACCTCGTGGAGAGCCAGGACCTCCAGGATTTGGAGAGAAAGGTGACAAAGGTAAGATACCATGCTGGCTGCTCAGCGTCAGGTGACATTAGTAGGGAGGACAAACCAAAACATTAGATTGAGGTCATGGTAATCGGCGCATGCAGGTCTTCTTCGTTTCCAGAAATTGTGCAAAACTAACACTTTCTTTCTATTCTTACCTTAATTGTGTTTGCCTTATACCTAATACTTGCTTACAGTACTATAAATGCAGGTATAGATGTGTGTTTATAATGAAGCACGTTTATGCCTCCTTCGTCGGAATGTACCAGTTTACTATAAGAGATTATAGTCCCAAGATACATAGGGGCAGTACGTATAGTACATGCTGAACTAATTTTTGCAGATGGTCAAAAGGAAAGGAATCCCAGACATGAAGAATATAGTTAGTTGCAACTACAAGGTATCTGACATTCTTACTTATGTCATGATAGCTACTTCTGCCTGAATCATCATATATTAATCAGTGAAAAATATATTTCACCTGTTTATATCCTTTTTTAACATGAAGAGTGGAGAGGAGTTGTGCCTGTTTTGTGTAAGAGTTTTGTGAAATTGTACAGTAAGATTTTATTTCCTATATAGAAGAGCAATCTTATGCGTGAGAATGTGCATTCTTGTGCCACATGGCCCTGGCCCTTTCATACGACTTCACTCAGGCGCCTCACTCAAGTGCCCGGACTGTATAATTGTTAACAAAATACTAAGCTCAAAAACAAAAAAGAGTTTTTGGTTAAAAAAGTATTAACTTTCTATTTGTATGCGTGCTAGGTGTTAGCGGAGATTCTGGCCTGCCAGGAGCCGTGGGAATTGCAGGTCCAATTGGTCCTAAAGGTGAGTAGATCTCTTACAGCTCAATCCTCATGGTTGGATGGCTGATCTTGTAGTCTGGAATCCTTTCTCATAGTCCTGGCTCCAAAACCTGATAGAATCAATAATCGGACATTATTGTCTCAGCGGGGAAGCCCTTCATTGCCTCAGTGGAAGCCACTTCTTACGTATATGGAGGAGGATGGCATGTAAAGAGCATGTTGTGAGCTAAATGATCTGACCGTGATCAATGTGAACTTGTAGCTATCACAGTGACACCATCTCGCTGTAGATCACTTTTAAAGTCGCCTAATGGTCTCCACACATTTTCTTGCAGGTACAATTGGAGTCTCAGGCCCACAAGGTCCTCCAGGTATGTTATGATTTTCCATTCTTATGTCCGACTAGCTCACCTTTTGATGTATGATTCTATCACACGCGCCAAAAGTGGAGGACAGAAGGTGAAATGAAATTCGTTAAAAAGTTTCAAATATCGTCACTTTTTAATTTTTTCAACCAAGGTGGACTAATTTGGAAGTGTATCAATTCAATTTCCATTATTCAGTTAAAAGAATCATAACCATAGAAGGTACATAAAACGTTTAAAACAGCAATGTAAGGTTAAAATTCAGTACTCTAATTCATGCCAGCTATAAAAGATTAAGAAAGTACATTAATGCATGTTCCAGTCAAAAACGGTCCTTAATTTAACAGAGGCATCTAAAAAATTAGAACTGGAGAAACAGGCATAAACACCAGACAGTAACTGCAAAAACATCAAAGGTGGTCGTACCTGCTTAAAATACATAACTTCTGCACAAATGCACAATGAATTCATGCATAGATGTTTTTAAAAAAAATACAAAACATAATAAAGTGCATAGTGTCTTCAGGGGAGATGCCATCACATCCACTCGAGCCGGTTTGGCTATTAGACTGGGGTGGGTTAACAATCCACAATAAATGGCGAACCATGTTAAATCTAAAACATGTCAATAAAAAACGACGATAAGCATTTACAGTTCCATAGAAAAATTGGTCTATAAAATGGCATGGGCCTTTACTGTAGGTTTAGCAAGCTCTTTCTCTTCCCTTAATGACTGTTGCCACCTAAAGTAGTTAGTATGAACCCACAGAAAAGTGTTCTTCACAATTTTATCCAGATTATCAAAAAGCTCCCTTCTCCCTAATATGAAAAAAACATCTACTCACATACCTTAACCATGGTATAGAGTTCCATCTATCCAGGAAACACAATCTTTCAGTGCCAATTTAGACTGCATTCTCGTCTGATCCAGATAGTGAGCCGCCTGATAAGGGGACGCAATCCAATGGTGTCATGCAAGTAGGGGAGGCCCAATTCTTAGTGGACTTTATAGGAAGGTATACATTGTGGGGAGGCAGTTCCCACATAGCTCCACACATCTCCTCCATACATGACTACAGACCTGCATGTGCCTGATATAATTTAAGAATTACCCCCGAAGGTTTCCTGCCTAATCTTGAAGCAAAACCAAAGATAGATCTAATTACCCTCACTAAGATGTTCCTCTTATTCATGAGAAGGGGAGACCAGGTACAGGTGCTGTCAAAAATGACCCCTAAAAAAGAAAAAGATGGAACCTTCTCCAGAACATGGCCATTAGCTAAAACTGCCTAGTTTTTGTGGATTTGGGACCCATTGTCATCACAAAGAACTTGTTATAATCAGTAGTTAAGTCTAAATCTTCCATGAAAGCAACAAACGAGTCCAATCATATTTCATATGCCAAAGTGTCTGTGTGGATAGTTTCGCCTAATGGTTAATTCCTGGGGTGTAATGGTCTGACTTAGGTCATTCTATGTTTTTATTGTTAACAGTGGTTTTCATCCCTTTAATGTCTAACATTCTTGCACAGAAGTGATATAAGATAGTTCATATCAATATTTCACGTTCTTGGGCAAAGTTGACTTGTTTTGGATTACTAGTTGTATATTTTTTGATCCAGGGCCGGTCCAGTTGAATTCCTAATATGGCTTCCATAATTGTGGGGTCTCTGCAACGCGGCTGGCAGAGTCCAAAATGGATCTGGAGTGTTCTGAAAAAGTCTGGCTTTTGTATTTAGAATATAATGTTTTTGTTGTTCAGCTTGTATAGCAAGATCCATAGAGGAGATCATATTACACTAAGGTCGGTATATTGAAGTATTGCAATTTAGTGTGCAAACATGGCTTGTTCAATGCCTCTGGGTGCAGACGTCCAAGAGGAATCCTGGACAAAGTGTTGGATAGTGCTGCTGTTAACATTCAGACCTAGACTCAGCTTTTATGATATACAGACTAGGTAATATCTCAGGCCTGCCATACCCAGGCACTACTCTCCATCTAACGTCTACAGCACTTGGAAATGGTAAGTGATGGAAAACAAGAAATGTTGTAAAGCTTCCCGGCTTGAGGAGAACATGAACAGATGTAGTAATATTTGTTTTCCAAAACACAAATGAATAGGGTGCATACTCAAAGTCTGAAGATCTAGCTCAGTAGCTTTAATACATATTTGATGATTACACAGTCAGATTGGAAATTGCACTAAGTCCATTGACTGAAAACCTTCAAATTCTAAAACAGAATTGTCTTACCTCAATAGGTTCTCCTGGCCCTCAGGGATTCAGAGGTGAAGCGGGTCTTCCAGGTGTTAAAGGTAAGGGAAAGGGTTGCATCTGTTTCAAGAGTTATGTGTAAAAGCTTTAAAAGGACTAAACGTCGTCCATCAGCCAGTACATGGGACCCATGATGAGATTAAATCACATGACGGCAACAGTTCTTTCAGAATCTGACTGGGAGGATTTGGGGAGGGAAGGGCCTGCTTACCAGGAGGAGTCGAGACTGACAGAAGAAAAAAGTTTGAAATCCCACTAAGATAGGTTGGTGGATTAATGTGGCTGCTGCATAGAGTTCTGGCCAACCAACCAGAAAATGTGTTAGAATTCAAGCAGATTCATTCAGTTTTTCACTCTTGTGAAATTGATCCATCCAGTACCATTGAGTGGGGAAAAGCAACAGATAATTTGTGGTAAGCCACAAGAGAATGTCAGCAAGTGGTATAAAAGCAATAAGTTGCTATTGCCATTAATTCAAAGCCAGTGGAAAAAACGAATGCGTGCATCAATAAAAAAAAAACAGGTACTAGAGAATCAAGACCTAACACTGTAACATCAAGAACGCTCCCAAAGCTCTCGATGCATTAGAAGGAATATAGCTTGGCAGAGAGGCAGAACTTCTCAAAGACATGTAATTCCGGTGCTGGGATTTCAGGCAGACACTCACTCCCCTTCAGCTTTAGAACCCACTTGGTTTTACCACTGCCACTGATTAATAACAGAACAGAAAGCAACTATGGGGCCCTACTTTCAAGGGTAGCAAGGGGGGCCCTTACAGTCAAATAGAAAGATCGAGATTCTTTCACACTACATTGCAGTGTCTCTGATTTCAAAACTATGTATGCCCCAAGGTTGCTTGCTTACAGAAAGAAATGGGAATGAACTGAGGGCGCTAGACCAGGAGCGCGTATCCTCGTGTTACATTCTCTCATGATAACCAGCATTGCCTCCTCATTGTTTCAGCAAATTCCCAATATCTTTACAAATCCATGTCGTACGCCTGCGATCTTTGTAAGGTTAACTTTTTCTTGGGATTCACAGAATTACCGTTGCCTGTCCACTGACGTCACTGTGCATATTCCTACCACCAAACTAACTGATAACGCCCCCTTTAGGCTTACTTTTCACATGCACCTTAACTTTCCTTTCTTTTTTCTCCACATGCAAAACATTGTTGCAGACGTGTGTTCTGTGCCTTTTCCCAGTCTGGAAGCACGTTTTTTCCTGTTCTTTTAAGAGTAGGCCTGTCTGCGCTGCCAGGATAAGTGGGCAAGCGAACTGTTTCTGAATACTCAAGAACGACGAGTTTATCAGTGTTGCAAGCATTTTCCGTGTTTCCCACCATGTTCCACTAAAGCCCCCTCTTTCATAAATTAAAAAATGCGGAAAATTAAACATACTTGCAGAATTGTTCTGAATTAAGAGTGAAACTGTAGTCGGAAAACCCCACAAATCTCATTTGGTGAAACAGGATTTGACATCTCTAACAACAGATTCGTCTTTTTTTGAGTACACTAAAGTGTACAAAATCGTTTTGTCAATTGGTTGCACGATGCAAAGTTTGTGTGTCCCCAATTCTCAGTGCACCATGATGCTTAGCATCACACTAAACTTCCTTAAGTCAAGATATTCACACCACCTTCATAGTGACCTTCAGCCTGACCCTTCCATTGTGTCATAGGCCATGAGACAAAATTCGGAAATGCATTGGACTGACCTTCCAGTGACATAACATAACCTTTATCACTTTGGTTTGCTCCAGGAGTAAGTATCGAACTCCGTGTGGACGGCTTTGTTCAAGACCCTTGGGAAGACTGAATTATTATTGCTAAACACATGTACACTTCAAGTTATGTCTTCTTGGCTGTTAGTGCACACAACAAACACGTTTCGTGCACGGCTGCTGCCTTTGTGAATGGATACCGTCCACGGGCGAGAGTTTCTCATTAATCTTTGCCTCACAATTGTTCTGTTTCAGGTGAAAAGGGATCCATGGGAGTCGCTGGTCCGAAAGGTGAGAATATTTGCTCTTTTCTGTGGTATACGCTGGCGCGCGTGCACATATTTTGACGTAGACATAGCCTTGAGCAAAGGGCACGACCTCTCCATGAAACACAAGAGGCCCTGTCAGAGGCTCTGCCTGATGTCAGCAGGGCCAACGGTGCAACGTTCATTTTTTGAAAATAAACAGAGAGTGATCTTGTGTTCTTTTGCTTCTGTGTTTGCTGCAGGCGACCAGGGAGAGAAAGGATCTCGTGGCCTCACAGGTTAGTTCTATGCTGTGTGCTTCTGCTTCTCTGATGTGACCGCGCGTGCAGTGGAAAGAGGGCGGAACAGGGTGGGTAGACATTGGAGTGCAGCCGCTCCCATGTTTCAGCTCATCCACCATATGGGCGCTATACACTACATACACATACATGCACAGCATGCACTGAGGCATTCACCAGCACACAGGTTATGCACACAAACAATAAACACAACCTTGAGCAAGGCCAGAGCAAGGGTTTTTGCCACTTCCGGCAAAGAGACCTTTTGCTCTCTGCTTTCCTTGCTTCTGGTGAGTGCTATGGGCGAGCTGGTGGACCTCAGCTGGTGGTCTGCTCTCGCCTTATGCTGTGGGCGAGCTGGTGGACCTCAGCTGGTGGTCTGCTCTCGCCTTATGCTATGGGAGAGCTGGTGGACCTCAGCTGGTGGTCTGCTCTCGCCTTATGCTGTGGGCGAGCTGGGGGACCTCAGCTGGTGGTCTGCTCTCGCCTTATGCTGTGGGCGAGCTGGTGGACCTCAGCTGGTGGTCTGCTCTCGCCTTATGCTGTGGGCGAGCTGGTGGATCTCAGCTGGTGGTCTGCTCTCGCCTTGTGCTTGTTGGCAAGCTGGTGGACCTCAGCTGGTGGTCTGCTCTCGCCTTATGCTGTGGGCAAGCTGGTGGACCTCAGCTGGTGGTCTGGTCTCGCCTTATGCTGTGGGCAAGCTGGTGGACCTCAGCTGGTGGTCTGCTCTCGCCTTATGCTATGGGCAAGCTGGTGGACCTCAGCTGGTGGTCTGCTCTCGCCTTGTGCTTGTTGGCAAGCTGGTGGACCTCAGCTGGTGGTCTGCTCTCGCCTTATGCTGTGGGCAAGCTGGTGGACCTCAGCTGGTGGTCTGCTCTCGCCTTATGCTATGGGCAAGCTGGTGGACCTCAGCTGGTGGTCTGCTCTCGCCTTGTGCTGTGGGCAAACTGGTGGACCTCAGCTGGTGGTCTGCTCTCGCCTTATGCTGCGGGCAAGCTGGTGGACCTCAGTTGGTGGTCTGCTCTCGCCTTATGCTGTGGGCGAGCTGGTGGACCTCAGCTGGTGGTCTGCTCTCGCCTTATGCTGTGGGCGATCTGGTGGACCTCAGCTGGTGGTCTGCTCTCGCCTTTGTGCTTGTTGGCAAGCTGGTGGACCTCAGCTGGTGGTCTGCTCTTGCCTTGTGCTTGTTGGCAAGCTGGTGGACCTCAGCTGGTGGTCTGCTCTCGCCTTGTGCTTGTTGGCAAGCTGGTGGACCTCAGCTGGTGGTCTGCTCTCGCCTTATGCTGTGGGCAAGCTGGTGGACCTCAGCTGGTGGTCTGGTCTCATGCTGTGGGCGAGCTGGTGGTGCTCAGCTGGTGGTCTGCTCTCGCCTTATGCTGTGGGCGAGCTGGTGGACCTCAGCTGGTGGTCTGCTCTCGCCTTGTGCTTGTTGGCAAGCTGGTGGACCTCATCTGGTGGTCTGCTCTCGCCTTATGCTGTGGGCAAGCTGGTGGACCTCAGCTGGTGGTCTGCTCTCGCCTTATGCTATGGGCAAGCTGGTGGACCTCAGCTGGTGGTCTGCTCTCGCCTTGTGCTTGTTGGCAAGCTGGTGGACCTCAGCTGGTGGTCTGCTCTCGCCTTGTGCTTGTTGGCAAGCTGGTGGACCTCAGCTGGTGGTCTGCTCTCGTCTTATGCTGTGGGCAAGCTGGTGGACCTCAGCTGGTGGTCTGGTCTCGCCTTGTGCTTGTTGGCAAGCTGGTGGACCTCAGCTGGTGGTCTGCTCTCGCCTTGTGCTTGTTGGCAAGCTGGTGGACCTCAGCTGGTGGTCTGCTCTCACCTTGTGCTTGTTGGCAAGCTGGTGGACCTCAGCTGGTGGTCTGCTCTCGTCTTATGCTGTTGGCAAGCTGGTGGACCTCAGCTGGTGGTCTGGTCTCGCCTTGTGCTTGTTGGCAAGCTGGTGGACCTCAGCTGGTGGTCTGCTCTCACCTTGTGCTTGTTGGCAAGCTGGTGGTCTGCTCTCGCCTTATGCTATGGGCAAGCTGGTGGACCTCAGCTGGTGGTCTGCTCTCGCCTTGTGCTGTGTGCAAGCTGGTGGACCTCAGCTGGTGGTCTGCTCTCGCCTTATGCTGCGGGCGAGCTCGTGGACCTCAGCTGGTGGTCTGCTCTCGCCTTATGCTGTGGGCGAGCTGGTGGACCTCAGCTGGTGGTCTGCTCTCGCCTTGTGCTTGTTGGCAAGCTGGTGGACCTCAGCTGGTGGTCTGCTCTCGCCTTATGCTGTGGGCAAGCTGGTGGACCTCAGCTGGTGGTCTGGTCTCGCCTTATGCTGTGGGCAAGCTGGTGGACCTCAGCTGGTGGTCTGCTCTTGCCTTGTGCTTGTTGGCAAGCTGGTGGACCTCAGCTGGTGGTCTGCTCTCCCCTTATGCTATGGGCAAGCTGGTGGACCTCAGCTGGTGGTCTGCTCTCGCCTTGTGCTGTGGGCAAGCTGGTGGACCTCAGCTGGTGGTCTGCTCTCGCCTTATGCTGTGGGCGAGCTGGTGGACCTCAGCTGGTGGTCTGCTCTTGCCTTATGCTGTGGGCGAGCTGGTGGTCTGCTCTCGCCTTGTGCTTGTTGGCAAGCTGGTGGACCTCAGCTGGTGGTCTGCTCTCGCCTTATGCTGTGGGCAAGCTGGTGGACCTCAGCTGGTGGTCTGCTCTCGCCTTGTGCTTGGTGGCAAGCTGGTGGACCTCAGCTGGTGGTCTGCTCACGCCTTATGCTATGGGCAAGCTGGTGGACCTCAGCTGGTGGTCTGCTCTCGCCTTGTGCTGTTTGCAAGCTGGTGGACCTCAGCTGGTGGTCTGCTCTCGCCTTATGCTATGGGCAAGCTGGTGGACTTCAGCTGGTGGTCTGCTCTCGCCTTATGCTATGGGCAAGCCGGTGACCCTCAGCTGGTGGTCTGGTCTCGCCTTATGCTGTGGGCAAGCTGGTGGACCTCAGCTGGTGGTCTGGTCTCGCCTTATGCTGTGGGCAAGCTGGTGGACTTCAGCTGGTGGTCTGCTCTCGCCTTGTGCTTGTTGGCAAGCTGGTGGACCTCAGCTGGTGGTCTGCTCTCGCCTTATGCTATGAGCAAGCTGGTGGACCTCAGCTGGTGGTCTGCTCTCGCCTTGTGCTGTGGGCAAGCTGGTGGACCTCAGCTGGTGGTCTGCTCTCGCCTTGTGCTTGTTGGCAAGCTGGTGGACCTCAGCTGGAGGTCTGCTCTCGCCTTGTGCTGTGGGCAAGCTGGTGGACCTCAGCTGGTGGTCTGCTCTCGCCTTGCCACCGAACACGTCATGCACATGGGAAATACAGTACAGAGTAGATCTTCACCTCTTGAGTCTATTGTCATTTTCAAATACATATTGCACTTGAAAGGGCCAGTATAACATTATGAAAGCTCGCATCAACTGACATTACATACATCTTTGGATCCATGTTCATTCATGGCTGCACTGCTCTCACTGTGGACAGGAGTTTCGTTTTCTAGTACCAAAATGGTGGCACTCTCTGATGTGCTGCTTTTGCATGTGTGCGGGTGTGTACATGTGAAGCGCCTTGCAATATAATATAGTTCTTTCCAGTAGAAATGATGTTTGCTCACTGTGCATCCTTGTGTTGCAGGAGAAGCAGGACCGAGGGGATTGCCTGGGCCGCAGGGAGAGACAGGAGCCAAGGGATCTGCAGGTAACTTCCAAAACAACCTAAACACACAGAAGCGTTTGGACAATCCAGAGCTCCATCAATGAAAGAATGAATTAATTTGTTCTTTTTGTCACTTATTAACATGGGCAGTTTAGAGTTTCGTGGTGTTCAACAGATAAGCCATTTAAAGGTGACAGTGCGCAGCACAAAACAATGGTGAGCTAGGAGAAAAGCAGCAATTTAAGAATAAAATAGGAGTAGGAAGGTGATAAAGAGAAGATGGTAGATACTATTGGAATTGAAGGGACAGAGAATAAAATGTAAAAGAAAGACTAACTAGAGTATTAAAAATTGAGAACAAGCTACAAGTAAGATACAGTATGGTGAGAAAATCAACAGAAATCATTTAAGAAAGGCAATTCTGGGATTCATTCTAAAGTCCCAGACTCCAATCACTCTCCTAGGTCCAGATGGACTGGAAGTGTCATGGCAACTGAAGGGTGGGCACTGTCAAAATATAATATCCCCCCTCTCCACAATTCCAGCTATCTAGAGAACATTCTTGATTTGTGTTCATTTTCTCAAAACCCCGC
Source organism: Calotriton arnoldi (assembly GCA_963921515.1). Taxonomy (NCBI): domain Eukaryota; kingdom Metazoa; phylum Chordata; class Amphibia; order Caudata; family Salamandridae; genus Calotriton; species Calotriton arnoldi. Next base: position 3,107,462 of record CAWUFW010000182.1, read on the forward strand.
AATATTAGTAGGAATGGAGGGATTTTTCTGGTAATCCCCAGTGAAGCTTTATATTTTGATCTGAAATGTCCATGTTTTCTATAGGAAAGCTTCACCTCAGTGTCAACATCCTTGCAAAAATGGCAAATACTGCTCCCTGTCTGCCACCAGTCTGAAAAAGAGAGGTTGTTTGTGTGCATGAGAAAATCATATGATCCCATACATTATATAGAGGCCTTGATGCAGATTTCCACACAACGTTCAACCCAACTGAGTAGGTTCTACAGCTGACACTTGTAGATCCAATTCACCTCAACCCAAGAAACTAAGAGAGTTCCCTGACACATAAAATGATTTTGGGATTTTTCCCAGACATTGGCAACTTTCAACATTGGCCTTTCCCCCAGTACGAATTTATAAATAACCTTTTGAGCTGTGCCGAAAGCCAGGGCAGCTGCCTCAGTAGTGGCAACACACCTGCCACAGAAATCAGATGATCAGTTTACTAGGTGAATTTGAACAATTATGCTTTGGACAGTCCATTGTGTGAGATAATATACTCAATCACTGTGGCCATATGACAGTTTTTACTATTTTACCAAGCTTTTTGGTGAATTATTGTACCCATGCTGATAAATAATTTGTAACACAAATTCATTAAAGAGCACACCTTTACGTGAGACTCTCGTAAAGTGAGCCATCACAAACTACTCTCAACATACTGATCTACTACTAAGAGGGAAGGATCAAGCCACCTCTTTGGAGGCGTGACTAGGTTTACAGAAAGCCATGTCATATAAAATGCAGAGTCCATCATCTAGAAATTATGATGTTGAGGCAAAAACAGTATGGCTCAATGTGCATTCAGTGATCAGGTATCACTGTGGCATGCAGATCATATGATGCCAACTCAGGCAAGGAAATGATGGGTCTCATAAAGGAACTGACGTGGAAGGTGGAGAGGGATTAGACTTGCAAATTCCACATTACAGTGGAGAACGGGTGTCAACGAACTTGCATATTGCCTGTCACAGAGTTGTGTTTTCCAGAAATTGCTTTGAACAATCTATTGCTTGTTCTGACTCCCCTCATTCTTTGGACAGTCTTCCAAGAAAAATTTCAAGGGCCAGCAATAGGTTAAGCAGGAACAGGAAGAAACATATCCATTCCTTTCTGTGGATCATGCACAATTATTCAAAAGCCAGGTTCTGCCATTATCTGTGTTCACTGCTAGACCAGCACATCCACGCATGCCAACAGGATCCTGAGAGATCTGCACTGAAATCCTCTAGACATCAGAATATTCTTTGACGTTTCACCCACTAAGCCTCATGCCATGGATCTGCAATGTTTTTGTGAGCCAAATGTAAAGAAACGAAACAAAACACAATCTGCATCCTGCATACGCTTCATGCATCTCACCATTGTTCCTTTTGGTGCGCAACAATCAGTGGCGTCACTAGGGTTGGTGTCACCCAGTGCGGTAACTCCCGAGTCCGGGGATGCGGGGGGTGCGCACCGCACCGGGGCGGGTGACACCATCACATGGGGTGACACCGTGAGCCTCTGCTTTAAATCGCTACATAAATCAGGAGGAACCAACGGGTTCCTCCTGATTTATGTAGCGATTTAAAGCAGAGGCTCACGGTGTCACCCCATGTGATGGTGTCACCCGGTGCGGTCCGCACCCCCCGCACCCACCTAGTGACGCCACTGGCAACAATATGACAAAGACTCACACGTAATAATAAAAATTGGACTGGAAAAGTTTACAGACTCCTAAAATGGGATTAGTACATTAAGGAAATCATCTTTGTGCTCACAAACTCCCATTGCAAACTTTGTACAGCTGACCCTGTGGCGGTACTTGTGCCACTCTATAATAAGAAACAGACATATTACCGCTGCTTCCTTCTATGCCATCTGGGAAAGGAAATTATTACTATAAACTTAACTGTGCACTCAAATAACCCTTAAGTATATTCTTTTCCCAAAAGATATTATTACCTTACACTTTTCTAATTCAGTGTATCCATGTGCCAATACATTCCTAACATTGATTTCCAATGAGTCAGTTTCATTCTCCTCTGTGGATTTTATTTGATCCTACTGCACAAGACAGAGCTATGGTAACTACAATTGTGCATGCACATGGTGTATGCTTATGAAGATCCAGCGCCACCACCATCATCAATTTGTGCTTCCTGTCTGTTCCATCCCCTAAGTCAAACAAGTATACCTCTGTAACTTTGGTATTGGTAACTCCAGAGGGTGGGGAAATACCGCCCCATTTTCCACCCTGCTGTAATAATGACCTTGGTATCTTCGATTTTATGTTTAGATGGCCCTGCTTTTCTGTCATGTCTCTAAAACCATCTCCTAAGCCCCAGGTGCCTGTACCACGTGTAAATCAGAAATGGCCTGTCGAACGGATCTCAGAGTTTGACGGATAGGGTCGTGTGTGAATGTAAACAACCATCAGAAATGTCATTAAAACTAAGCTCTGTTGCAACTTTAGACACAATGTTTGACAAGGCTTAAAAAGCTAGGATTAAGCAGGCAGAAAAGATGCCCTGATGTGATGGCACCTAGGGACAGTCACACTTAGAGCACGGTAGAAGCAGCAAGAACTCACTGAATGACTCCGGCATATTTAGAATTATTAACATCTTTATTAGATTGCACTTGCTTTTTCCAAATGTTAGCCGTAATGCAAGGAAGCTTTAAAGCATAGTACAAATATCACGAAGAATAAAACAGAATAAGGAAAAAGTCCAGTAAGTTTAAAGACAAGATGGTCAGTGTAGCATAAGTCTCACTCACTGCAGTAATAAAATATAAATTAGCAAATATTCCATTTAATAAATAATTCAATTTCCTTCCAGTGTTCGAGAATATCCCATAGTACCCACTCACTTAGAAATACATTGTCCAGCGTACTGATCAGTGCAAAACGACTCCATTTCTCTCGCACAAGATTGTCAGTTTCACCGACCCACATCTGCTTTGGGCTATACCTAATTTCAATAGGATTTGTTCCAATGTCCGATCCTATTCAATTCTTGGTCCCACACTCTGCAACAGACTTCCTTTGATTTGTGATGCACTTCAGATAATTAACATTTATAGGAAAAAAATAAAAGACCTAGCTTTATAAGAGATAAACAATTTTTGATGTAGTCACTCTTACCAATTAGTGACAGGAAACCAACTTTGACCTCAGAGTTATCTATCTATCTATCTATCTATCTATCTATCTATCTATCTATCTAGTGTGCCTTACTCCAGCTCCTCATTTCTCTTAGAACAGATCGTATCTGCATCCCGTGCTTCTGACAGACATTATTGTCCAGGGATACCCTCCTGACTGCTTACCCCTGCAGCAGGCGTCTTTGCTAACAGCCACCGCTCTTTCCTCTATGTTCTCCACATAAACGATGCATTTGTAATATTTGCTGAAGGTATCTCAGTGGAGTGGAACAAGGCAAAGGTGCTTGCATGTCTTTATTCCACCAATTTAAGAGAACAAGTTTAAGAGGTTTTACTCCATGCAGACAAACAACTGGGAAAATGGGGATGGTTCTTGCAACAAATTCTGATAAGATATGTTTTCCAACAGGTCCTCCAGGCCCAGACGGACATCCCGGACCAAGAGGTGAGAAGGAACCATTCAGAATTCCACTAAATAATGTGCAAGGTAGTAGAATTAAGAGGCCAAAGGGTCAAGTGAACACATTTAAGAGGGGACGTAGACCAGAGATTGGGTTACGGTCACAGTTGTAGGAACCAGGAGAACATGCTGTCACGGTTTAGATTAGAGGATTTTCTTTTTAAAACAGAAAATGAGTTGCCTACATGACATTTATACGTTCGTCAAATTTCACCTTCTTAGGTTAGGTGAATGATATTCTTAAAAATTGAAGACCGGGAACAAGGGTTAATACAATTTTTATTGGGGAAAGACCTCTTTAGAGTCACAGTGAAATAATTCTACTGCTCTTCAGGAAGTGTATATTTTTATGAACTGGAAATGTTGAACAATAAAGAACCATGCAGTAAACAATGAATGTACAGGCAGCAAATGGGAGAGAAGACGGACAGTTTGAAAACGTACCGATGGGGGTGGTCCATGCTAAACCTTGATTAGTGGACCAAAAGCGAGCCCCATGAAAACCAGCTCAAATCACTAAAATCATTTTTCAGGGTTATAAAGTGGAAAATATTAATGGAAAGTTAAATCCTGCAAAGCAAAACTCAAAGTCTAGTTCTATGAGAAGGACTTGAACTACGGATTTTATATCCAAGAGCAACCGCTAAATACTCAGAACTGGGTATTCTCTGGACATGTCATGGCTTTGAACTCCACTAGGTTTGCGGAGTACATAAACCACCAGAAGCTCTTGGTGAGTATTATTGGAAGAGCTTTGGGTTGAAGATGGTCTTTCTTATTTGGGACAACAGGCACATTTGGACAACTTTGCTTTAAAGAATCAGTATTAATGTTGGTCTTGTCGAGCCACCAAACCGCAAAATTCAATTAGGTTTTCAGAATGACCAACAAATATACAAATATTCTTCATGGAAAGTCATTAGTGAGTTCATTTTCTCAACATATTCAACCTTGATGTCTTGAAAGCCTGGCCTTGATTTGCTCTTTTAGTGGCTCTTAAATTACACAGTAGTTGGGTGTGCTAGTGTGAACGTAGGGCTAAAAAGGGGTATAACATGCCCAGAGGTCAAGTGTTTTGGTCGTTTGCAATGTAGGCGCTGTACTGGGACATCTTAGCCATAGGACATCTTTTAGCACAGGAGGGCATGTAAGTATAGACCTAGGCATGGGCCACTGGGCCAAACTGTGTCAACTATAAAATAAGGATTCTTGAGTGATTACTGAGCAACCATTGCCATTATTTCCAGGTGAGCCTGGACTTCTCGGATTACCTGGACCACGGGGCCCACCCGGACCAGCAGGGGATACAGGGGCCTCAGGTAAGGAGCTTACAACTCCTGCTACATGCCTGAAAATCCTTCTAATGTTGTTTCAGATCCTTCGATGAGCTAATGACATTGCTTTTGTCATATGGATTGACCCTCATGTTCCACATACTTGTATAAGTTTGCATTGTCCATCGTTACTCATGCTTTTCATTGTTAATGAAATTTTAATAATTTGAAAAAAGATTATGCATAAGGTTTGTTCTCATTGTGAGTAAATAAACATTATTCGTTTTGGGAGGGGGGACTGTACAGTCAGCCAAAAATTAGAGTTATTTGGACGGCAGATTTTTCATTACCGCAATACACAAAACTGCTGATTTGTAGCTAGATGCAAGCTCATTATTGAGTTAGCCTTTTATATTTTGTGTCCTCCCTATGGCAGACATAATGAAGCAGACCAAAAAATAAATCATAGCATCTGTGTTAACCTTAGGTAAAAGAGTATGTGGGGATTTTGCAGCAGCAAATCTGGAGAATTGTATTTGCTCATCTATTTTTATTGAAGTAAGGAACTTTTTAAATAGGAGAAAATAAAGAAAAGGAATTCCTCACTTTGCCCAAAAAAACAAGGGAGTCTCCTTTCTAAAAAGGCAGGTGTGGTACGTATACCATAGTTCTTACGTCTTGACATAAACAGCCTCATAAATGCTCTTGAACGGTGATACTCTTGAATATCGAGTACAAGAATATCGTGACACACTATTATTGTGGAGAAAATATCAAGGGCCAAAAAATCGAAAATTATGTGCACAGAGGGACGTATAGACTTACTATTCTTAACTCCACATCTATGTACCTTGGCAATATATATCTATATTGTCAAGGTACATAGATGTGGAGTTCGGATAGAAAATCTATACATACTTACTTTTTGATATTTTGTCCCCCAAAATTTTGTACACTATGTTAGTGTCCCGCGATATGCTGGACTCGATATTCAGGAACCACACCCTCTTGGACACATTGACTACAAAAGTGAAAAGGAAGGTAGGTGCTCCTCATCACTGCAAGCCTAGGGAAGGACCCCGACTGCGTCCCCTTATCTCCTTCACTTGTTGAACGGTCCTCCCAAAAATATGGGTGTTTACGCATATTTCTATGTTATATGTGGTGCCAGCATTGAATACCAGATCCCTGTCTCGGGGGTAAATTCTGATTACTTGATGGGTGAAGTGCACTAAAATTTAGAGGAGATTTACAACAAATTCCTCACTAAGACTGTAGACAGCATTCCCTGTGTGGACACTGGCATCAATCAGTTAATAATCAGATAATACCAAAAAAGCAAATATCTGCCAGTGAGCACGTACGGCACGTAAAAGGATAGAACTGTTTTTGGTTATCCTCATTATCAATTGCAGTGCCTAATTTGCTTTGTTAATCAGTTTATCTATTCTTGTATATATCGTTTTTTTGTACAATTCTGGCGCAGCTGTGATCTCTCTCAAGAAAAGGGTTGCTGGGAGCGGGTAAAATGATAATCAGAGGAGAGATGTACCAGAAATATGTCTTCTCTGGAGACTCTAGACTTGAGTTTGTAATGCCGGCTGAGGTGTAGCTTGAAAGCTTGTCGGAAAGGTGTCTCTGGGGAGGTTCAGAATTGTACATAGATGTCCTCTGAATCCAGAGGTGAATAAGCCATGACCAGAGGGAGGGGCCTTCAGCATGGTATATTCTGCCATCTATATCTTTGTATCTCGCTGGATGTGTGGAGTTTTGGGCAACTGTCTTGACAGTCAGAGTTGTCACTGTAAAATAAACACTGCATTGAATAGGAGAGACATCGTAGCGAGGCTCCCAAGAAAGGCAGAAAAGGGAGAAAGAAAAAGGAAATTAAAGATAAGAAAACAATGACAAAGGGAGAAAGCGGGAATGAAAAGAAACCTGCAAGAGTGAGATAAAAGAGTCAAGAAGCGTAGGGTAGTGGAAGAAAGACTCATGAAGTGGAATGAAGGGAGGGAATCCTTGGTGTTTGTCAATATTGCCATTTGGCAGTTCTAGCAGTGGGCTACAAAGAAAGTTTTTGCCCTCTACTCCTATAATTGTCTTTGTAAGTTAAGCTCTTCAAGCTGTAGCGGCGCAGCTATGCAGCCTCCTGTGAGAGAAGAGGGAAGTGTCTAGCTGAAGGCCCTGCTGTGTACCTGATCACAGGGCCCAAGGTTCAATGCTGAAGTTGGCAACATGGAATATCTCAGCCTTTTTGTGCAGATTTAAGCATGAAGTTCCTACAAAGGCTCTGACGTTTAAATATTTAAGAAATTTCAGTGCACCCCAGTTTGGAATGAGGTGCACAGAACCCCAGTTCCCCAGGCAAGCTGTAGTGAGTTGGTCGAAGGCATAGAGGGAGCGATAATTCCCCAACATTCTTCAGTTGTATAACACTAAACACCATGGGCCTCATTATGAGTGCCCTGGTGGTCCTCCTTATATGTCCACCCCTGGAGTTACCGGTACTGGGGAACAGGTAAATCTGTGGTGGTTTATGACTCGAACCCTGTGGCTCCACTAAGAAATGGGGAAATAACAAGGGAATTTGTAAAACCCACACCTATATTTCTCCTAATGCCTTATTTTTCCAGAGTCTCACACAGAGACTTCTGCTGCTTTCTTCTCTGGGTGTAACAAAACAGATACCACGGGTCTCAAAATTACAACGGGCAGGACATCAAAATTAAAAGGGAGCTCGTGATGAGGCTCTGTGCGAGTCACTTGTTCTGCTATATTGTAAATTTGTACTGAATGCAGCCTGGAGATTTGCACAATTTCCAAACTCTAGTTCAAGAGCATTTCAGTAACCCCAAACTGGAGTTTTGCAGTAGACCCTTACAGCCCACCCTACAAAATTGAAACCTAGGGGTCAAAGGTTCACCTGAGTTTTTACTTACAATACAGACAGCCAGATATGGATGAGAGATATGAGTAATATCAAGTGCTGCGAAGCCACAAAGCACCAGTTTGTAGTCTCACCCAATCAGAGGTACTTTGTGGTGTAGGTTAATGCTTTTTCAGTTGGGGATGTCACTCGGACAGGTTCAGTGGTGTGTGCAGTTCAGTCCCAGAGCGTCATTCTGCAATCGGCATGCTGCTTGTTTTGTGTACTACAGATTGTAGGCAACAACATCTGTCACATCTGGTGCCACCAGATACTGGCAGGTACTGAGATAGGATTTTAGTGCCACTTTTACTAAAACAGTTACTTCCTAACTGTAATCCCTTTTCAGTGTCACGTTTTCTAAGTCTTTCCTATTTCCATTCACCACACAGGTCTGCCAGGACCCCAGGGACCCCCAGGTAAGCCGTGCAGCAGTTCTCTGTGAAACGTGCTTTGATCAGGTGCAACAATCTCAGGTGTCTCTCGCTGATGTGTGATAAGATCTCTCTAAAATGTGTTGCAAGTAATAAGAACCGACATTCCTATGTACGTAAGAGTCCGCTCTGACACAGACGCTGAAATACCCAGACACAGTTCTACATACAGACACCGGGCAAAGGTATACGTAGATACAGAGACAAACCACCAGAAGTGCACATGGAATAAAAAAAAAATACGAGGCACACAGACTATACGATCAGGAAAACGTGGCCCGGTGCGGAGTGTAAATCTCCACCTCCAGCTCTCACATCTTTTTTATGGGGAGATCCTTACACACGTTTGTTTACTACTTAGTAGTAGATGTGGAAGAGATTAGGGGGAGTGGCTGGAAAAAGGGGAATACTCACAACCTAATGGTAGGGGTTTAGCAGGGGGTAAGGAGGGGTTTAGGGATGGCTAACAGTCACTCATGCACAAAAGAGTAAGTCCGTTGCTATTCACAAACTGCACTTCTAGAGTTACTACTGCCAAAAAGGGCACAAAACTGACGTAAATGTACTCAAGCTCAGACTTGGAATACGTCCAGCACCACACATGGGCTACCACTGGCTCTGCAACACCCTTCCATAAGGTAATAAATTAATGGAGGCAGAGACTTAAAATAGAACCCAATAGGAAATAATATTGAAATACAATAATTTATTTTGACTTTTTAAATATGAATTTCAATTTAATTTAATGTTAAAAATTATACATAAATAAAGCAATACATATTATTATGTGATAAAGGTAAAATCATTTGATAACTTTTTGTAATTTAAAAATAAATGGCATTTGTTTTAAAAAAAATTAAAAAAATGAATTTAAATTAATTTTATAAATAGCACATAATAAGTGACTATAAATATATCAACATTATATTTTAAGTGGAATTTTTTTTAAAGATATTTAAAAAATAATGTTGATATAACTTAATATATTTAAATTAATTAAATATGTAATTCAAAATTAAGGTATTAGTCCTGTGGCATTTTCTATTTTGTTCTGCATTTCAAATAAATAAATATATAAAAATAATTTACGATAATATTAAGCATAAAAATATTTTAACGAATTGTTTTAAGTTTAATAAAAACATTTTAATTTTTCCTATAATTTACCATGGGAAGATCTTATTTTCTATGGGAAGGTGTTGCAGTACCAGTAGTTGACCATGCGTGGTGCTAGACTTACTATTGGGTCCTTTTTGTCTGGAGTAACTTTACACTTCTAAATTTGTCTCCACTTCTTGTTTCGGGGGAGACATGCAAGTCTAGACTTCTGCCCTCATTATGAGTTTGTCAGAATAGGGTGAGGTATTTACCACACATGGTAAAAACCATTACCCCACGGAAAGGTATTTATCACATGTGGTAAATACCCCCTATTCCAAATTTTGAAAGGAAAACGAGGCATAACATGTGGAGTCCGTTTTAAACACACCAAATTCTGCATGTTTTTCCATTTTGCCTGGCTTTTCCCTGATACAGTTCGGCAGGTTTACCAGGTGAAAACAGCAAGTGTTTGATAATTATCACACAACTCATAATTCCACTCCCTATGTAAACACGTATTTAACAGGGATCAGAATTATCTCTGAACATTTAATGAGGGCCAGTGTAGTAAATTTGCACTTCGAAATGGTGAAAAGCCAGAAGCAGTACATTTGCAAGTGTCAGAGTAAATGTGTAGATTTACTCACTCGTAAATTTACCTAGTTGACTAAGCATCTAGGTGTGCAAAACTATTTAGAATTATTTAAAGGTCAAATGGAAAACAGTGTTAGAACGTCCCTAGCAAGTGTTTCAGCCAAAGAGTAAGAGACCAATCAGTAGTCCCCATTCATATCACTGGGTTAAGTTTTTGTCAGGGCAATTGGCACACTTAAAAGCTTTCTGAGGGGGACAAATAAGTATTGAAAAGGCCAGAGAGCTTCGTAGATGAATAAAGGCTAAAAGAGTTTAATTTGATGTTAGTGTTCAGCTCAGAAGGCTGAGAGAGGCATGGCAGCACTGTATACACATTTAATATGGGTTGATCAAGAAAGGAATTATGTTCATTAATCCATATATATATATATATATATATATATATATATATATATATATATATATATACACACAAGGTAATGGTTTAAAAGTAGACAGTGAAAAAATTCAGTCTAATTACTAAGAAAGCATTCTAATCTTCTGAGCAGTTTCTGCTGGTAAAGCCTCAGAGCAGGGCAATTCAAAGGCCTCAGGTATCCCTTGATATGGTAAAGTAAGTATAAAGCACAATAGTAAAATACCTGCCCTGCACCAAGGCATTGGGTTTGGCATGACAATCCTCTCTTTATGCAATATTACGAATTTTCAAAATATCTAACCACTGAAAATGTTAAACATGTAAAAAATATGTTTGTTTCTTATTGAAACAGGACCCGCAGGCAATCCTGGACGCCCTGGAAGTAAAGGTGAGCTGCCATGCCTCACATTAAACACGCATTTGACAGTTTTTATTTGACAGTTTTAATATTTTGATGTATTTGTTACACATACCCGATGCACCTATATTAATAATGTGGTGAGTAAACACAGAAGAGGGCACGTCCACCGAGTACAGTTGAAACGCTTCATTTCAATGCAACAAATTGCAAACAATGCCGCCTCCTGAGCTGAGTGGCATTCAAAATAGGCCATTACTCTGTAAGCGAAGGTGATGCACTCTTTGAATGATGTGGTTAATGCTCTTAACCTAGCTCAAGCTGCTCTCTATTAAATTCAGAATCCCATCCAAGGAATGACATCCTTGGAAGAAGTCAGAAGGGATGGTCATCTGTATGTGGCTGACCAGAGGGACCCCCTCCACCACACTGAGAATAGCTTAGAAAGCAATGAGCAGGTCACAACAATCAGCAGAGTGCTGCAGATGATGATTATCCTAAATATGTTCTTCATCATCAGCTTCATGTTGAGTTGCTGACAAGTGTCCTGTCACTATCTGCCCCAGATAACTAGCCAAAGCATCAACAACTACATTAGCACAAATGTGTGACCCAGTCATCTTCTGGTAGCCTGTTGACGCTGAGATTGTGTCAATATAATATAAGATGATCTGAGGGCATGTTAGGTAACTGACTCTCTGCCGGACTTGTGCTGGTGTGCCCCCTTATTGAGTAAGCCCCCTCCTACCCAGGATTGTGCAGCCTAGAACATTTAAAAACGCTCTCGCTAGGGTATGCGCGATATGTCTGAGCTAGAAAGAGAAGAGCATTGAAACAAATTGTTGGTTCAAAACTCCGCTCTTTGTTTAACTAAAAGCTCACTCACAGTGGCCTGGGATTGGAGGAGGGTGAACCCAATGAAGATGGTTTCCAGATGCTGCCTCCCACAGGGTGCGCTGAAGGGGCGTACACAGTGTGTGCCGTATCCTAGGTGGTGCACAGTTAGCCTACCGCCAAGAGCGCTTTTACCTGTGCACCTGTGTCAAAAATATGACATAGGCACACATCTGTGAGGTTTTCCCTCAGTTGCGTGGGCTCAAACCCTGTGCAAATAAAGGACCATCCACTTCACACTGAATGGGCACTGCACACTACAGAAGGGGCTTGCAAGTGCTGGGCCTCCTTCTTTGATATGAAGTGACCTGGGAAAGTAAAAGTGGATGCAAATGCCCTCAGTGCCCTGCGAGAACCTCTGTAACATGACCCTTTTCTCTGACTCATTCTCAAAAGTTGTACTAGCAGTGCCACACTTCAAATGTATTTTTATAAATATGGTACAATAAGAGTGTTGCGTGCTAGGGCTCTAGCCATGAGGCAAGAGTCTCCTGTCTCAATCATCAGGGCTCGCTCATGCTGCTGTGGTGGTGGGCCTGAGCTGCTGATGTGAGATGGAAGATCATCCCCATCACAATATAAAGAAATCTGTTCAGAGTAATCCTGCACTTCATCCCTTCCTTGTGCTGAGATGCCATCAGTGTTATCCTGAAGCATACAAGAGGATAGGAAGGTAGTAAAGACTGAAATAAAATACACCTGATGAAGGACACACATCCGTTTCTATGGCCAGCCCGCTCTGAGTCCATTATCCATCGTGGAGTCTTAACATGGCTGTAGGGAAGTGTTATCTTGAAGAGGAATGGATAGAGTCGACAACAAGTGAAAGAGCTGTGACGACAGGGGTGATAATAATATACTATTGTTTTATCCTAAAACCATTTCTCTCTTCTCCTGTAGGTGATACCGGAGACCCGGGCAGGGTCATCGCTGCTGGTAGGTACCAATAGCTTATCCTTTATCTCATCTTTTATGTACTAGAAGTATTCGGTTTTTAATGTATTGATCTGAAGTGCATACAGATTCTCTTTTAATGCTGAATCTCATTAAAGACCAAATGACATTACATGTCACTGAGCCTTGGGACATTCCGCACACACTTGACACCTGAGCTCTGTGTTCTCTTTTCAAGTTAAGTTTTGAGTGTCAGGTTCATTGGGGGTCCTCGCTTTATAAAAGTTAAGAATCAGAATACAGGATAACAAAATCAGTTTGTGAACTCGAAATTCACAAACATATTTCATAAATATCCACAGATATCTCAGGGGCACAATCCTTATGTGTATCTGCTGTGGTAAGAGAAGGTTGTCTTAATCCACTTGTTAACAAGAAGACTATGAAAGAGCTTTCACCTTTTTACTTCCAGTTGCACAAGTGCCCATTTCTTTCGCTCCATCTTTGACTACCCCTAAAGTGAGCAATGATTCTAGAACCAGTGTGGCGCCTGCTGTACTGCATACTCTTCCTGTATCCTGGCCTGTGTACCCAATAATGTGAAGTGCAGTTCTGATGAGCTGTCTGTATTGTTATTCATGTGTTGTATTACAGAGGGATCCTCTGCTGTCACTATTCCTGGTCCACCAGGACCTCCAGGACAATCAGGAGCCCAAGGCCTTCCAGGCGTTTCAGGTAAGCACTCGATTCCCGTAGATGTTAGTAACACATTTATTTGTGAATTAAATGATTCAGGTTTTGAAAATGAAAGCTGCAGTATATAGGGAATATTTTTAGACCATTTGGAAATTGTGTTAATTTGCAAGGGATATAATTAGTAGAATACCAATATCTGGACATCTGTGCTTGGAGTACAAGACTGGTGAGGGAAGGAAATACTTAAACTATTCTTAACGGATGGTAGTATACTGTGGGTAGTATTCTGTTACATCAGTTTTTGTTTATCCATGCCATTACAGACATTGGTAACCAGATGCACACCAGTCTAATCCCCACTCCTAAAGGACACCCCAGGCCAAAGTGCGAGGCCATGTCTTCTCTGAATGGTAACACAAGCCACCACAAACATGTTTACAATTTAATGAGCCTCATGATGGAGGTGCGGCTTAAGTCCCGTGGCACAGCATGCTTCTGATCTATGCTGGAGCATACTATGCCACTTCAGGGGTCACTTGCTAAACGGTGCAAGACAGCCTAAGTCGGTTTATATTGCAGTATTTGTGAACTCCACTGAGAGCAGGCGGATGTGGTCAACCATTGGGACCATAAAGCTTGAAAATTGAAAGAAACGAATACAGGGCAAGTATTTGAAATTGGGTTTAGATACTAGAGCGGCCTTGGATACACTTCACTGCTAGGCAAAAGTAATATACCCGTCCTTCAGGGAATCTAAAATACATTACTAGAGATGGGGAGAATCTATGTCGAAAATCAATTTCCATTAAGCATATTTTGAAAGTGGTTGCTCAGGCAGCACAAAGCGGAGGTAGGAGCATTAAGGACACAAAATGCCATGGATCAATGTCCTGAATCTGGGTTACCCTCCCATTTACATTTTCATTGAATACAAAATCTTAAAACAATGTCAACTTAAAGTTTGCACATATTAGTACACATAAATGATTCAGGATCCTGAAAGATAATCTTATAGCCAGAATAATTTATAAACATGATTCAGAAATCCATAAACTACAATCCAGATGAATTGTATCCATCATAAACAGGGAGTCATGAGCCGAAAATAATTTAAAATAAAATAGCAATGTGAAGAACTTGTAAGCACAAGGAATGTCAATGTCATTCTCTGGCTTATGTAAGAGACATCAGTCAGAAGAGGGGAACACTTCAGACAATAGTACTGATCCGTTAGCGATAAACTGATTATAGTGGAACAAAGGCGTTTCAGCAAAGGTCATGGTTTTACCCTCACCGTATCCTCATAGTTTGAAGTTCTAGAACAACCTCAGCAGGGGCAACTGGAACAATCTTATGGTGATAAAAGCGCACCTTCAAATTGGAAATATTTATTGACCTCAACTTTACTGGCTTCAGTCACCCCAACAAGAATACGCCGTCATTGACCGAGCTGATGCCATGTTTTGTAAGGTCTTCTTGTGTGGCAGTATTCAGGCTACCTTTATTGCAAGATGTTATCTGTACAGTTGTAATCACGTGGTTAATGTCATCTTTGTATTTGCATATTTATTCTTGGATTTACTCAAAATACATAAGCCCCCTTGGATAACTTGGACATTCTGAAAGATGTGTTTTAATGCGCATATATTTCTTTTGCACATATTTCATGGAATATTTGATGATTTAACTGTGAACATGTATACTTCTGTCTTTGCATTTTCTCTTTAATGAAAACATAAAAATCTGACACAATTTGTTTTTAAACCAGGTCCCGTCGGGCCAGCTGGACTGCCAGGACAACCAGGTACAGTGTGCAGAATAGTAGCCCACAAGCATTGTCAACCAGTCTTTCTTTTGAGTTCCTCTCCATCCCTTTAAATAAAACTTAGCTCATCTGACCTCTAAGTAGCCCCTTATAGTCTGTTGAATTATGAAAGACACTGGTAAGTGTATCCACCTCATAGGCTTCTGTGCAGATCTATTTTGCCGCAAGGTGTCCCAGAGCATTAAACATGTTACACATAAACTTATTGAGAGAAAGTTGTCTCCCAAGTCGTTGTTTTTTTTCTCTAAAAGAAAACCCAATCTGAGCTGCATATGTTGTGTTTGGCCTGTTGATCCGAACCACGGCCATTGCCTCTGTCTGTGTCACTATGGCCAGGAGCTTCGCAGTTCATTTGTCGGACAGACTGTCACCTTTTGTCCAGCCCTCAAAGTCAGTGATGCAGCAGCCAGAAAATGGCCCAGGGACCAGTGGCGACCGGCACAGATCTGGGGTGGCAGGGCGGGGGCGAGGGGATAATGGGGTGTAAAAAAAAAATAGACTTACCTCCTCGCCGCTCATCTCCTGCGTCATCTCTCCTCAGTTTGCCGACCAGGAAGAAGCCAGGCTCACTGAGCCAATCACAACGCTGCAATGCAGCGTTGTGATTGGTCTGAGCGCCGTAATTCGGCACTCAGACGGGGACTGGGGTCCTGGGCATGTTCTCCACTCATGCAAAAACAACAGTTGATGGACAGAATGCAGAACAATGTCATACATTCACCCCAGTACAGAGATCTGGGCCTAAATCCATCGTTTTTTTGCTCACCATGCCATTCCAGTTTGAACCCAGCCATATGCAAATCAGTCTTGACCCTGTGCCTCATGGGAACAGTCCAGCCCGAACTGCCAAGCCAGGTCCTCCCTGGACTGGAAACAAGCATCCTAGGACCGGTTTCGGGGTTTCACCCCTCTTCAGCCAGGATAGCTTGATTCCAGTGGCATGGAGAGCACGGGACCCACGTCTGGGCATACCCATCCCACTCGGGGTGACAAATGCAAAAACAACAGTTGATGGACAGAATGCAGAACAATGTCATACATTCACCCCAGTACAGAGATCTGGGCCTAAATCCATCGTTTTTTGCTCACCATGCCATTCCAGTTTGAACCCAGCCATATGCAAATCAGTCTTGACCCTGTGCCTCATGGGAACAGTCCAGCCCGAACTGCCAAGCCAGGTCCTCCCTGGACTGGAAACAAGCATCCTAGGACCGGTTTCGGGGTTTCACCCTCTTCAGCCAGGATAGCTTGATTCCAGTGGCATGGAGAGCACGGGACCCACGTCTGGGCATACCCATCCCACTCGGGGTGACAAATGCAAAAACAACAGTTGATGGACAGAATGCAGAACAATGTCATACATTCACCCCAGTACAGAGATCTGGGCCTAAATCCATCGTTTTTTTGCTCACCATGCCATTCCAGTTTGAACCCAGCCATATGCAAATCAGTCTTGACCCTGTGCCTCATGGGAACAGTCCAGCCCGAACTGCCAAGCCAGGTCCTCCCTGGACTGGAAACAAGCATCCTAGGACCGGTTTCGGGGTTTCACCCCTCTTCAGCCAGGATAGCTTGATTCCAGTGGCATGGAGAGCACGGGACCCACGTCTGGGCATACCCATCCCACTCGGGGTGACAAATGCAAAAACAACAGTTGATGGACAGAATGCAGAACAATGTCATACATTCACCCCAGTACAGAGATCTGGGCCTAAATCCATCGTTTTTTTGCTCACCATGCCATTCCAGTTTGAACCCAGCCATATGCAAATCAGTCTTGACCCTGTGCCTCATGGGAACAGTCCAGCCCGAACTGCCAAGCCAGGTCCTCCCTGGACTGGAAACAAGCATCCTAGGACCGGTTTCGGGGTTTCACCCCTCTTCAGCCAGGATAGCTTGATTCCAGTGGCATGGAGAGCACGGGACCCACGTCTGGGCATACCCATCCCACTCGGGGTGACAAATGCAAAAACAACAGTTGATGGACAGAATGCAGAACAATGTCATACATTCACCCCAGTACAGAGATCTGGGCCTAAATCCATCGTTTTTTGCTCACCATGCCATTCCAGTTTGAACCCAGCCATATGCAAATCAGTCTTGACCCTGTGCCTCATGGGAACAGTCCAGCCCGAACTGCCAAGCCAGGTCCTCCCTGGACTGGAAACAAGCATCCTAGGACCGGTTTCGGGGTTTCACCCCTCTTCAGCCAGGATAGCTTGATTCCAGTGGCATGGAGAGCACGGGACCCACGTCTGGGCATACCCATCCCACTCGGGGTGACAAATGCAAAAACAACAGTTGATGGACAGAATGCAGAACAATGTCATACATTCACCCCAGTACAGAGATCTGGGCCTAAATCCATCGTTTTTTTGCTCATCGTGTTCTCCACTCAGGCATGCTAAGTGAGCATGACTGTTTGGTCGGCCCGAGACGGCCGGCCAAAGCGTCATGCGCACTTCAGTGTGTCCACCATTCCTCCCCTGCCCTGCTCTGGGAGCAGAGCAGCCCCGCCCGCCCACATGCTGCCGCAGCAGGAAGGAACAAATAAAATAATAATAACATAGTTATTATCATTTTACTTTTACTTTCCTTCACGCAGTGGGGTGACGCTCCTCCGCCTTAGCGGAGGAGCCGCTACTGCCAGAGACCACAATGGCTCATACTGAAGTTGTGGTCATGGGCTTTTTAAATGTTTCTTGTGACAGAGGAGGAATTAGAGCCAGTGCAAGGGGTAAAGACGGGCGCAGAGGAAGAGGAAAAAAGTCAGGTAGAACAAGCTGGCAGAAGAAAATGGGGTTCTTATTTTAAGTTTAACGCTCCCCTCTTCGCCCCCGCGTACCCCATTGCAAGCTTTTGTTCATTTAGGGTGTACTAACGGTTGTAACAAAAAGCCAGATCAGGGATGAGCAGGGAATGTGGGAGCCAACACATACTTATGAAATGCAAAAGGCTTTCAGTCGAGGAATTGTGGGCTTAGAATTGTATGTTTCCTGTTTTGATGCTTTAGTCTGTTTCCTGCCTCGTGCCACAATTCACCACGTCACTTGGGTTAAGCTGTCATGGTCGCTGAGACTTTCTTCATGGGACCTACCCCCCCAACTATTTCACTAAAAATCTATACACAGAACATGCAGAAAACATATTAGAGGTCAATGACGGATCATTGAAGTCAGGGAGATTCACAAGGTGCATGGAGGTGCTGAACCTCTCTGAGTGTAGTTAGGTCACTTTAACCTCGGCGGGTGAGCTTGTCACACTCAAATGTCCACCCAACCTGTATCATAAGTAATACTAAAGGCAGGCAGTACCCTAAGTAAGTAATTATCAATGCTCCGTCCGCAGACATTTATTGTGACTGCCGGGAAACATCGGTTACAACGCGGTCTTTACACTGCAATATGTTTACAACGTGGCCATTACAACGCAAGTCGTTACAACGACTTGCGCTGGATGGCGCTATACACTAAGGAATAGTATGATTTACTATTCCAACACCTTCCCTACTGTTACGTAGGCTGGAGTTGGAATAGTAAATCGTACTATTCCTAAGTCCAGCGCCCTCCAGCGCAAGTCATTGTAACGACTTGCGTTGTAATGACTGCGTTGTAGACGTATTGCGGTGTAAAGACCGCGATGTAAATTCATACATTCGTGACTGCCATCTTGAAGCGAATGCTGCGCCTTACAGTAAGCAGTCGTGAGATTGTGGGGAGTGCCAGTTTAGTGCCCAAAGCGACAGGTATATTTAAGTGAGCACCCAGTGGGCAGGCTGTTCCTGAAAAGAGCTTTACAGTTCCAGAGTGCTCCTTTTTTCCTCAGTTAGAGTGTAGGGCTTGGACTTATTAACCTATCACGCAATGCAGCAAGGCAACTTGCTGCGCTGGGTTGTGTGAAAGGGAGAAGTCAGAAGTGCGCCACATCTACTAAGATATGGCACACTTCTGACCTCTCATTGCACTGGCGCACTTCAGACCAGACGCCCGAGCCCACAGACAGCGTTCTTCACCATGTAATGGAGACCCCCAGTAGGCAGTCCGCCACTGGGTCCAAAGGTCATTTTTCTGCTAGCCTCCTTGGCAGCGCCTTCCGATAGGCAATTCTACCTACGCACTTACCATTCTTATGGGCTTCTCCAGTAGGCAGCTTGCCTCTGGATCATAACCATTTGCAAGGCTCAACTCGAGTGTAACGGCAGTCACACTCCTTCAGTCCATGCGGGACCCCGCAGACCGAATAGATTTATTCCCTAGAAGTCCGATGCACAACCCTTCCGTCCATGCCTAAATTGCCTTTACGCAGGGCTAATTGATTGCCCTTGTTATTGCATTCTCCCAATCGGGATGACCCCAGGCGAAGGCGTAATACCTTTAATCTCCCACTAGATACTAGGTGCTCACACACCTTGTCCTGATGATGATGATGTCACATCTATAGAGGTCAAAACGCAGTCAACTGTAGACATACGACTCCTCTTTTACTATATAAAAATAACTAAAGGAGTCAAACGCCTTGTTGGTTTTAGATGATGCTTATTTTTACCACTCACTTATCACTGTTCTTTCACTCATTTGCGAGCACTAGATCTTGTCTTACACTATCAAAAGATTTGATATGCTTCAATAATATGCAATGAATACATTAATTAAATTACATCGGTTATTTACCTGATTCTATACTAATCCGAGTAATTGTCTGGTCGTAAGATCTACTTAGACCCCTTGCGTTTTCTCGCTTACTTGACTAAAGGCTTAAAGTGAACCACTGTCTTTTACAATATAGCGCACTTCAGACAGCCTAGCGCTAACACAGGCACCCTTTCACTTGGTGCAAGAGTGCCTGCTTTACTGGCAGGATTGTCTTTGTGCAGGAAGTTTTACCTTCCTGCACAAAAGAATCATTAAAGGCAGAAAGAAGCACACCTGGAAAGAGGAAGTAAAGGGGAGAAATGAAGATATTTCTCCTCGTTAGGTCTCTCTCAGGTAGGCGCACAATTTTGGTGCAAATCCAGGTTTACTGCCTTTAGTAAATCTGGGTTTGCTTCAGAATGCATTGGTGGATGCATGGGAACACCCATGCTCCCACATGTAACCCCTGCCCGACGCAATGTAATGGAATGCAGTGCAAGGTGCTGCATTGAATGAACGAGATTTGTAGAGCGCAACAGCTGCTCTAAGCGCGAGCGCCCCGGCGCTAGTTGTAGTAAGAGAAGCAAGAGACTACGCACGATCCTGGACTACTGTGCTAGTGCATTGCGTTACTGTTTTTGCTTTACAAAGTCACGCAACGTGACGCAAATTGGTCCTTGCCTGGCGTTGTAAATCTTGATTAGCATTTTGCATCGATGCTGCACCAAAAATGTGGCACAATCCCCACGCAAAATGGTAGTAAATCCGGGCCTTAGCGATTATCAATTGCGATATGAGCCAGTACTGTGATCTACCAGTGCTGTGCTGTGTCACCACCGCACGGCATCCTGGGAAGAATAGACCTGCAATGCTGCACACTTGCATGGGCACATGATGATTATACATGATTGTCTCCTAAAGGCTGCATATTTGCAACATTTATCTGCTGCAGAATGAGTTACCAATTCACGCAGGTACAAAAAGGGGAGAGAGGGTGTCAGCTGCATCGCCATTTTAAAGTCTGCACATCGATTACGTTTTTGTTTGATTATATGTGTTTTTTTTTTACATTTTTGAATTTCTAATTTAATTTTCTATCCAGGTAAAACTATTCTAACCTGTCATTCTATCTGTCATTTAAATTTTTGAATACGTAGGTGTTAAAGGAGCCCGTGGTGATCCTGGCGAAACATCAGTCGTATACAGCTCATCTCAAACCGCAGAACGTAAGGAAGTAAAATAAACTTTTATATTTATGGAATAGCAGTGTTTCACTGAGATAGCTCACAAAAGCGGCAGTTCAAAGTACCGCACAGCATGGAGACGTAACCACACAATTTGCATACATCCTCTCTTGGCACTGGTTAAATACATTTAAGAACAAGAAATGTTTCATAAGGATGAATATTCATTTCAGTATCAAAAAGAAATGAGAAAAAATCTGCTACACATTGCAGAAATAATCATTCTCTTGTAATTCACTCTTGTGTCCCCCTGTCTTTCTGATGGGGTAACGCTTGCCATTGTAACCACATTGCGAATGGAGTCGCCTCAGTCTCCCTCTCCCCTATTTTGGCAGGCACAGTGCCATAGAGAAGCTCAGTTGCAAAGCTTTCCCTGGGTCCTCCGCTGCACATCACAAAGGTGTTAACCAGGAGTAATGTGGGAGTCGTCCATTTTGGATGAATTCCACCTTGATTTGCAGCTTTTTAGGTCGAGCCTGGGCAGCGCATGCGCTGTTCTGTGAGGCATGCTGTATTCAGGTAGGGACTTGAAGCTCCGCCCCCTCTCCACCCATATTTATCATTGGCTTGTGTCATTGTCCACTGTAAACTGTGGCTGTTCACTGGTCAAAAGGCTTAGTAGTCCCTTCTTAGTACCGTCTTGTCTCATTTTGTAACTTCCCATGGGGACACCCCCTGTTACGTGTGTCGCTACTTGGTAAGCTTTAATTACAGCCTCCGAGCACTATTTTCTCAAATAGCTTTGTCCTGCCTGCTGTTGAAGGCAGGACACGCTCTCTCCTAATGCTTTTTTAAAAAAAATTATAGCACTGGCGCTGAACGCATTTGCAATGTAATAGGTCTCGCATTTGCGAGAGTTTAAGCTATTGGCATTGTAAATGACAATGCCTTTTATTTATCTGTTGTAAAAACAACAAATAAATAAAAGGCATTGTCATTTACAATGCCAATAGCTCAAAATCTCATAAATGCGAGACCTATTGCATTGCAAATGCTTGGTGTGCATAGTTTTGAGGTCAGCAGGACTTGTGTCAGTGTTCTATTCAATTTGATTGTGTTTATGATGTTTTAGAGACTGCATGCAGGTGTTATTGTTGCAGATGTATTTTGGTCGCTAGAGGCCTCTATATGAATTGAATGTAAAGATAACTCTGCCATGATGTAGCACTGCATTTATAATGAACATTAATGAGCAGAGCTGCTCGCTCTGCAAAGTGCCGTTTAACTCTGTTTTGTCGATGTGCACAGCCAGTCGTTCTTTTTTTGATTTACACGTCTTTTTGTTATATATCTGTGCCATGGTTGTCTGTTTTTCCATCTCCGTCATCTGTTGTTTCATCTTGATCGTCTGTTTTTTCATCTCCGTCATCTGTTGTTTCATTTTGGTCGTCAGTTTTTTTCATCTTGGGCGTCTGTTTTTTCATCTCCGTCATCAGTTTTTTCATCTCCGTGATCTGTTGTTTCATCTTGGTCGTCAGTTTTTTCATCTCCGTGATCTGTTGTTTCATCTTGGTCGTCGGTTTTCTCATCTTGGTCATCAGTTTTTTCATCTTGGTCGCCTGTTTTTGTGGTGTTCAATATTTTGCCACAGTCCTTGGAGATGTTCTTTCTCACTGTGTTTCTTGATTCGGGAAATGTTTTCTTTGTCTCATTTGTGCTCCTGAGCGTTGAGTGTCTTCGTGTTTTTCTTGTTTCTTAGTCCTGACAGACTCCTCGGATCCTTGAGTTTTAACCATCGCAAAATACTATGTTAACTTCCTATCAGTTTGAAGAAACCTAGAGTAGCCCAACGTCAAACACTTATAAATCAGTAAAAGCATTATCAAAACTGAGAAATCAACCACGAAAATGAAGATTCATAGCGATACATTCTAAGGCTCAAATCCTCATAAATCTTATTTTTCCCCTAGTAAAGCTGTGATTGGGCACTGGTCGTTATTTAGATGAGCTCTATCTCATGAACCTGAATCAAACACTTTATGTGTGATCAGCCCATCCAGAATGAGTTTGTATCTATACAAATGTAGATGTAAGACCTCTCTGCCAGATCCATTCCCTGCATGTGAACATATCACATAAACGCTGCCCCAACAGAGTTTCTAAGGTTGCAAATGCATTTGTACATTGGAGATTGCATTACAGGCACAGCTTCCTAGACTCTGCTTCCAAAAGGGCTTTATAGTGCTAGTGGTACATGCTTGCAAACAACGTCCGCCTCCGGGAAGATGATGCAGTCAATGGCAAGACTCAAATAACTGGAGACAGGCTACAATCCCTGAGGTTGCAGCAGGGACCATTCCAGTCACGGCGCTTACAGCAATGACGTGTCCATTTGCTCTGTTTACAGGGTTGCGTGATGTAACCACTACATTAATGTACACTAGTTGGGCATTTGTTGAGGCCGGTGGTACCACCATGAAGGTAGACCCTGGCAATTCACAACAAAAAGGACCGCAATAGGCAACCGTTTTTTCTTTCAGTGACTCTAGTGAGCTAACCACTGCTGTCAGGGCAGCACCCCCAGCATCTGGATTTTATGTCCACAGCATTAGCCTGTAGCCTGATGGGATGTATTCTCAGAGGGGTCAAAACAGACAAAAGCTCTGGTCTTTTTATCCTGCTGCAGACATAACTACCTGCTGTTAGCAGTATGAGTGGCAACACTGCAATATGTCTGTTGCTGTTGTGGGCAGTAAGACCACTTAATGCTCCCGTCCACTGTCCCCTGTTCTGTGACCTGTTTGCATAGAGCTGCCATTGCCATGGTGCTAGTATGTCTTCCTTTTACTGCACACTTTTAAATCAAGCAGTAGGTGAATATGCAAATCTACTAAGTGCCAGTTTCTACAGCTTTTACAAAGTATACCTCCAATGGGCTCTGCTTCAACCTTTCCCAGCAAAGGTTAGTGCACTGTAGTTTCAAGCTGAAGAGCAACGTCAGCCTTCTCAAAGCAGTCCTGGAATATGTTGCTCCACATAAAACATAAAATGCAAAAAGTAGCCATTTGCAAATATCACTGCAGTCCTCCAAACTCTACCATGTCTGCCTACTCATACAAGGTGAATTTACAAACTTGCCTGCTTGTTGGATCGTAAATCCTCAACAGAGACTCGCCAACTGTCTTGTACAGAAACGAATCATCTTAGAGGTATTCAAGCAATGTAAAGCTTTCGGAATGTAAAGCTTAGAGAAACTGGGGACTGAGTTTTAAGAAAAACCTCACCCTGATGCACACTTTCTCTGGTTCAGCCCAAAGAATCTGGAACTCATTTCACCTGGAGTTCCAGGTACCTACGTCTCATTCCATGAGGCAAAGAAAAACTAAATTAAATGCCTCCTGTTTTGGAGACAGCTATTACCTGGTTACGCTTAATCCCTTAACTTCATGCTTGTGGAAAATAGAGTATCCTCTATCCTATTGCGGGTTCCAAGGTTGCAATGTGTCTTGTTGTCTGTATATTATTTTTCTGTTCTGAATATTAGATGTACTCACCTCCGTACTCACTAGTTGTCATTTTTTAGATGGGACTCACCTCCGTACTAATCAGTTGTCATTTTTGTACATACGGTCTCTATCTAACACTGGGTGATCTTTTGACTGCTGTAAAGGACTCTGGCGATCCCTGTTTCACATTCAATTCACAGCTGTGACATGCATGTATTAATTTCCTTAGGTGCACAACCAATTCCAGGCCCTCCTGGACCCGCAGGAGCCCCAGGAGCCCCAGGACCACCTGGCATTGCAGGAGTATCAGGGGCTGCAGGTAGGAAAGGGCCTCTGTGGTAGTAGTTGTGTCGCCCAATGTTGTGTTTCCACAAGAGTAAAAGATACATTGATGTTATTAACTCCAGTGCAGGGATTTTCCAAGTCCCAGTTAAAATTAAGTTTTGTGGTTTGATTGCTCCCTTTCCTTTAGTAAGCGGGGCATTTTTAGACCATTTGTTGTAAAAATCCGTGCCCTCTTGTGGCTTTTTGTGGTGGCACCATAATTCCACAATCGCCTTAAAGCATCATTGTCTTGGGTGGTATCTACTTATTGCGACTGGAGAGCTTTTCAGAGGTCATCATCCATTGCCTGGTTCTGTGCAACACAGGCAGTTTTCCTCATCATCTGTCAGGTAAGCAGCTGCCTACGTCCTACCCTTAGTATTGATTATTCCAACATGCCGATTATTGTTACCAAGACTCCTGCTAGAGATAATCACAGTAATGAGAGTCACGCTCCTGGAGCTCGAACCAATTCAAACATTTATCTCCAGATCAATGATCGTTATAGCTGCATGAGAGGTATAGGGAAAAAACTATCACTTGTGAACATCTCATCACAGTGTAACCAATGTGGTCACACAATAACAAACTCACAACTTAATCTGAGTTTAGTAGGGTTTAATTATAAATTTAGAAACAAAATAATATAGACCAATATCAACATGATCATATAGAAATACAGAAAGACCAAGATAAGTCCAAATCTCCTGAAGAGATTTACCCTAAATAATACAAAGCAGACGACTAGCTCTATGACGACGATACAGATGAGTTGAAAGAATTGAGTATTAAATTGCATCAGATGATTTTCCAAAGTAAGCATGAGCAAGCTATCTCTCCCTACACTACCTTAAAAGGGCAACTCTAAATCAAGAATCATTTAATAAAGGTGAAATCAGAAAGGTGTCAGCTGTTGGAGTCTTCAGTAGAAGGCACTCCAGCCATGGGTCAGGTAGCATAAAGCCACACAAGCAGAAGTATAGGTCTGCTCTCTGTGAAATCCTAGGATGACTCTCTCTGTCCCTCACCGCATTTCAGCATAAAATATCAATTACATTCAGGGTAGATAATCCCACGTGGTCCATGCTAGTGAATTTTCAGGGTTCCAGCACAACTGGATACTTGCACCACCTTTCCCACATCGATAAGTTGCAACTTTGTTCGTCCTTGGTCATTCCTCTCCTCCTCCATGAGAACATGCCTCCTGCTCCTTACCGCACTTCTCCTTGCCAACTTCATCTTCTCATACCTTTCTATCTAATGAAAACAAAACCCTTCTATGCTAACTAATGAGGCCTTGCCCATGCCTGTAGTGGAACAAAATACAAGCAAAGCATTCTACGTTGAATGTTAAATAAGAATTACATTTTAGGCTTTAAACATGGCTTGAACTGGACTAGTTTCTCGAGGCCTACTCTAGTCAAATTTAGCAGTGCACAGAGTTACAGAATACATGCACATTTCTATACACACAATAAATGCAGCTTCTTAAGACATGTGTAAGTTGTAAAGAATTACGAAGATGTCATTCTAAATGCACCTGCACGTGAAATAATTCTTCTCACTCGTTAAATGTTTAAATGCTCATTTACACACACATTCTAATTTATTAACCTCACAATGGAACACATTTTGTTAACTTCTCCTGTCACATTAATATATAAATGTTACATCGACCTTTATTATTCACGTTCTATACACAAATTCTTCAGGTGGAGTACTTTAAATAGGCAATACTCTACTCTCCTTAGTAACATTAATCAAACAGAATAAATTTGAGTGCTGACTACTCATGATTATGATGCACTCCCATGATATCTCAGATGGGATCAAGATTACACTTCTCCACACTGAACCAAGAGTTCACCTGCAGTGGCTCGGATGTAGTCACCTTCAGGGGGAAAATTCAATACCTGGTGGAAGATTCCAGACAGCTACTAACCAATGGTTTCTACAGAATCCAGTTGCTGCCACGTCTGTTTTAGACATCTATTGATCTGACATGAAAAAACCCATTTGCCTTTTGATATATAACACTGTCTTACTTTTATGTTATTTTCATCATTTAACCAGTAAAATGTCCCTTGTTTTCTCCACTAGCCCTAGGCACTGCAATTGAAACAAGTACAAACTGTTTGGCCACTTTGATCCTTCACAATCTCTCTGCATCCTTTGATACAGTGATCCACGACCTGTTGCTGACTTGTCTACGTCTGGTCAGTGTTCGGACATAGGCCCTTGCCTGGCTGGCTTCCTATTTGCAGAATCACCCCAGGTCATCCACCTCCCCCCTCAATCAGAATTCAAAAACGTTTTACAAGACGTGTCTTAGGATTCCTCTCTTAGCCCTATGCTGTTCATCATCTATGTTTTGCTCTTGGCCCAGCTCATGCACTCTTTTCAGTGTACTCTCATGCACTGCGTGGATGATACCCAGCTGAGCATACAGCTCAGGACAACTCCTCTATAGCCCTTTAAGAAATAACTCATGGTAGTTCTCTCTTGGATAAGTGAAAATTCCCTTGGACACAATGCTGACAAAACCAATGTTTTGTGCTCCACAAGCACACTTCCGAGTGATAGTTGGATTGGTGGCACTCCACACTAGGATTAGTCGTAACTTAAGCCACACCTTCAGGAACCTTGTTATCTACTTTGATCACATTATCTACTTATCAATTAAGGTCAGTAAGATTCTAGCGTCCTGCTTTTCTCATCCTTGCTTCTTTCCTAGTATCATGCCTTTTCATCAGCTCATCTCGTGCCAGTGCAATGGCCAGGGCAGTTACTCTATCATGACTGGAGTTCTGCAATTCTCTGTAGTTGTGCCTTCCTGAATTCTTTGTCACTCGCCTTCAAAGAAGATAGAATTTGGTTGAGAGGATAATTTTGGGCTCATCTCGCCAGACTCTGGTATCCTCATTTAGGACTTTATTGTATTAGTTTCTGGCCTTTAAGTGGATTCTGTTTAAACCTCTGTATCTGTTTCATTAGGCCTATCACAAGCAAGCCCCATTATTCATCAACTTCTAGGCTTCTTACGATTCCTTGCAATTTCTTGAAATGGCCAGAAGGTTGTCCCTTCTCATTGTTTGCTACCGAACACTGGAACGCACTACCCTCAGTCTGGTCTGTGATCCAGAGCAGCAGGATTCCCTTTCAGGTGATCGTTGCTGTCTACAACTTTCAAGACTAGGCTAGATTACACCCAATCATGCATGTCTTTAGGTGGAAGTTTAAGATGCCAGAATGTTTGTGTAGCTGAACTTCACATTAAAGCCATGTCCAGACAGGTCTAGGATCAAAATGCAAGTAGCCATAGGGGACATATTTTGAATTAGCAGTTCATCTTGACCACACTTAAATTGTCTAAATGCTGGCTACATCTGTTACTTGTATAATCACGTAGTCACAAAAATTGCTTTTGAATAACTTTCAGTTACCTTTTTTGCGTGCATAAAACTGCTATCTGATACTGGTTGTGATTCTTTTCCACACTTGGCCATAAACCCTGGTTTGACTTTTGTATTTTTATAATCCATTGACACAATTTCATGTGTTGTATTTTTTATAATCTAGCGAGACATTTGTTAGAAAAGTGTTCCCCATTGGTATTATTATGGTTAACGACAATTATGAAAATGACCTAGGTGAGAAGTAACTAGAGCGTACAATCCTTAGAAGAGATGGCTTTACCAAACCTTTGAAATACTGTAAAGCTTAAAGACGGCATTATCGTGGCATAAACACCACTGACAATACAAAAAGGACCTTTGTAATGGCTAGTTTCACAATGCCATAGAGGCCTCTTGGATGTGAAAGTAGGCTGGACTTCCAGTGCTTCCCTTGAGAACACATGCCTGCAGTTTGTTCCCCCCAGTCTCACAGTGGTTCCAGGTTTTTAAATTGGAAGCTACAGTGCAGCGGGGTTGTATTGTGGTTTGAATTGTAACACGGGCCTATTGGCTAATATGTACTTCAGTTGTCTGGAAATGTTGCAGACCACAGACAATGCTGAATCATTGCTATCCTGAGTGACCACTGGGGCATAGAGGCTAACACAAAACACATGAATCGGAAGAATTCCAGCTGAATGACCATCACCAGTGTCTGACATAGTGAGCTTTGGAACAAACTGACTCTAATTGTAGTCATACGTATACGTATTGTGTGTGAGGGGTGTAGAACTGCTACTGTGATGTCATATGTTGAACACTAGAACAAGGTAGCAATCACTATCAAAAGGCATAGTGGCCTATGAGTAGAGTGGCCATCTTTATTGTCAGTCCTACTTTTTGCAGTAAAGCCTCTGTTCCAAACACATACAGACACATACAACCCTTTTGGATAGGAATGGCGAATAACCTTGACGCTGTGTTGTCTTTTTGAACTTTGTTCAATGGAGTGGTACATAACTACTTTTTTGGTGATAACAGTGGCGTTTCACGATTCCTAATGTCAGCAGACGGTGCCTTCTTGGCGTCTCTGTTGGACCATAGGAATAGTTGTTCTCCTTGAAGAGTAAACAACAGCATAATTTTAATAGACTTGATCTCACCCATCGCAAGAGTCTAGTAATTACAGTATCATGTGGCCATATTGTAGTTCAAGGGACTACCAGTTTAATAGAGGGCAAATGCCCATCACCTCTAAATGGGCTGACATGTCTTGCAGATGGTATGTTTGTCACTTGTAATATGTATCCTGGCCCATATTTATTGAGCACAGGCTTTGGAATATCTGCTTCAATACACCCAAAAGACAGTTGTACATTTGAGGTGGGGGAGGTTAAAATGAGTGCCCTCAGGTTACACCGAGTGCTTTTTTTGCAGCATTGCTTGAACTGTGGACTCCACATCGCTTACATCCTCTCTATCACCTTCTTAAATCACCTTTTTTCTAAATATTCAGCACTGGAGAACGATTCTTACTGAATGGTGATGTGATCCTGCTGAGGCTGGCTTTGTGATGCGAACACTGGTCACCAATATCAGAAGAAATACTCATTTCACCTTTTCGTGCTCCTTTTCAGGCGCTGCTATTCAAGGACCACCTGGACCGCCCGGTGTTGCTGGTCAACCAGGTGAGGCAACAGTGAAGTTCAGAAGGGATGCTAAAAGCAGAAATAAATGTATTCATTCATACACACATTAAGATGAAGAAATACAGTAAAAGCTAATTCATTATTGACCTTGTATATTATTTAGAACTGATCCATTGTACTGAAAATGTGCATATTTTATTTAGACTTGTTGGTTGATCTTGTTTCTCAGGTGAAGGTAGAACTGGATCACCAGGACCGCCAGGACCTGTTGGGCCTGCTGGACCACCTGGACATGCTGGTCCAGCTGGACCCGCTGGACCGCCCGGTGCCTTTGTCCCATCTTCAGGTAAGGACACTAGTTCTACCTCTGCAAAAACAAAGCAGTCAGCCCTCTAAACGACAAAAGGTAGTTTTTGCTTTTGCTATTAAACCTTTGAAGGCTGTTACAGGTTCCTGCAAATGAACAGCAACCGCACAACTATGGTTGTGTTCTATTAGATAGAGCAAAACTAATCCTGGAAATTTCTGTCCCAGTAGCATCATGCTATGAGATGTCTGCTTTACAAACACTACTGTGTGTGAATTATAGCTGGGTGGTAACTGAAAAGCTTTCATTTTCAAATGGATAGTACGATGAACTAAATTGCACCAATAGATTCTCCTCAGGATCTATCACTCTTCCAGAAACAAGAGGATTTTTAGTAATCAACCAGCTCTAAATCAGGGCACTATGCGTGAAGTTTTTGTAGCTGAAAGTCATGCATTGATCAATTTGAAGTAGGGATTTGGCTTATAAATGTTGCTGTTGCTTGCTGCCCACCCTTAGTCACCATGCTGTGTTTCCTTCAGTCAGACCATTGGCCATACCAAAACTCTTACTCTGCTGTTCAATGGCCTAGAAAACATTACATTTAAGGTGCCTTTTATAGAGCTTCAATAGAATATAGTAAGCAAAAGCCTTCTTTAAATATGGCCTTAAAAACAAGAAACTCTAAGATTAGATTCACCTGTTTTACCAATGCAGTGTGAGTCAAAAATAGCCACATTAATGTCTGCCTACAAAGCCATGGTCGCTTTGTCCTCAGGGAACACATGTCTGCTCATACTCCCTGCAACCACAAATTTCCATACATATCTACGATCAGACTAGTGATCTGAAGGGAAGGAATGAAGGTGCACAATCCCACTACTACCATCCACAACTGCAGGGAGAACAACAGGTCCTGCTTCTGTGCTCTTCCTGAGGACTAGTGCAATTTGTGCATTTAACTCTTAGGCTCCTACTGTGGACCCCACTTCGATTATCAGTGCATACCTAAGATGGAGGTTTAGGGTTCCTCACCTCGATCGCTTCATCTTCATTGAATATGGGAATAGCAGGGGCAAATACCAATGTCTCACAGGCTGCCCATGGTTCTAAAGTCTAATATCTATATTTTTATAAGTGACAAATCCTAGTCAGTAGGGTGAACCATGAGCCTCCTAAATTCCCTGGAATATTTACATCTTGTGTGTTCAGGTGCTACATGTTTTCAAATTCCTCTTGGCCTTTGTAACTCCTCATAGCAGCTATAGTAATTTTTCACCTTACGCTATTACTCTGCTCCGATTAGCTCCTGGCTTCCACTTCTCAAACCTCCCATTCTATCGTAATGTGAATCTCCTCCTCCATCTAGTTTAGCCTCTCCCAACAAAAATGCAGATTTCCAAAACTCATTATCAATTCAAAAGTCACAATTCAAGCAATTCACTAACTGGGGTTGTCAGTCCTAACTACAGGGAAACCCTTAATATAATGGCTGAACTGCCAGCTCCTTTTCAAAGACCACAATCAATTAAAGAAACTCACTAGCAGGCGACCAGTTGGGAGGGTCTACTGCCTCCTCTATCACCGCGGCTGCCCTTTTGCAGATCCACAACCCAAAAACTGGCCTGGAAGCCAGACAAGCAGGCACAAGGCAAACACCTCACATCAGTAAGTGGCATGAAACACTTACTTGCGTTACACTCATGCATCTCTCACAGCTCCTACTCTCTCCTGCCCCCAGGCATCACCAGGGGTAACAGTGTGATTGAAGGGAGTCACTCTACAGAAAGGCTTTGGACTTTGCAGCGGAGTCATTGAACGCAAGAGGCAGAGTTACATCTGTGCTGTAGGATGTCCATCTCTATCTACATTTCAAAATGGTGGCTCTCGTATATGATGCTCCTGTGATTTACATGTTGCCACGGTGTTATCTTCACCATCTAGGTCAATGATGGGACTTATAGGCAAGACACCTGCCAAACTAGCCTATGGGACCTACCAGATCCCAACAGGGAATTCACCTTAAATAAACCTTGATGTCAACTCCCACCCTATGCACACATGCACAGGAGAGTGTTTTAGTATTTTAGTAACAGTCTTGACATTCATTGATTTTAGGTATAAAACATTATTTTGATGATCTTTAAATGCAAGAGTTTGTTTTCATGTTGCTGAGAAAAGTTGTATTCAAAAAGTGAACTAGTGAATGAGTGAGTGGGAGTTGATTAGTTCCTGTTTGGCGGCAAAGTAACATTTTGGAGATTTGACTGTGTACTGGTAAGGAGGCAAAGAAAGAAAAATATGTAATACAAGCTCAGTGTATAGGGGCCAAAGTTGTATTGTTCTGCAGAATGCCAGGTGGACAACCCTGGCAAGGGGAGCCATCAGAATCCAGTTCCAAATGTTAAGGCAAAGTTGACTTCCTTTACACGTAGCCACAAAGCTCCAATTAACCAGGCTCTCATGATGGTTAATGATGCAATGCCACTTTAAACTTATGTAAATGGCAGAATCCTTAATATATAAATCATTCTATTCTCTGGCAGAAACCTTCTTCGCAGGACCACCAGGTCCACCAGGTCAAGACGGAGGCAGAGGACACCCAGGTAGGTGTACTGTCTGAAAGTTACCAGCTACAGGTTATTGTATGGTATTTGGAGTAGTGATGTGCCTCCCTATTTGATTCTTTGAAAGACATTATCATCTAGCACATTTTCAATTTTCAAAGACTCTCCAGTACCAGATATCACATCGAGGTACGAATTTCTTCCAATATCTTAAGTACAATCTCTTAGATAAGGGATGCACAACTATCCACGTGGTCCTCAAATAGTGTGATTAGTCCTATGGAGTTCTTGAATATATTTAAATGTGTAAGTAATTATCCTACAGTGACAATTGTGGTGTGAGAATGAATCTCTATTGTAATTCTAATCTACCCATGCAATGCTACTCTTGTTTATTCCTTCAAATTCAACTGATGTAAATAATACGTATGTCATGTGCATGTTGTTAGCTCTGGTTAATTTGGGTGCATATAATTGATATATACTCCCCTGTGAATGGCCATCAGAGGCTCTTTGAAATCAAGGCATTGTAATGTCAAACATATTCATATTGTAATTATTGAAAGTGCCACAAAACCCAAAATCAGGAGAGGAATTTCAGGCTGTAGAGGTTTAGCCAAGCTAGAGAACCTCGAAGGATACCAACAATTTCTGGAAGAAAAGATGCCTCTACACACACATGCCTTCAAAGCCTCCACAGTCACATTGATTTGTATTCAGGAAATAAAAGGTAACCAATGCCAGTCAAGCAGCGGCTGATATGATGTCACATACTAGGGGCTTTGTTCAGTACCAGTTGACCAGGCACTGCGCAGATCAGCTAATCTTTTTCATTCTACAATTTCACATTTTCTAGCAAGCCTGCTGAAGCTTATGAGCGAGTAAAGTTCAGTTTTCCATTTTAGGGCGTTTTTAGAGTCACTAATCATGGAGGAGAACTTGTATTTTAGAAGCTGACTATGAGCCAGAAGATGAGACCTTACCCATAGTCTCTGTGTGTTGTTTTGCTGCAAAAACGTTTTCAGAGACCAAAGCCAGATTCTTTACCAAAATGTAGAAAGTCAAAGGATTTCTTGAATCAGAGCAGAAGATAATGTTGTAATACCTTTGGCTGGCCTACTCAAATACTCAGCTTAGATGCTAGAGCAAGGAGTCTCAGATATTTGGAGCATGCCAGACCCATCCCTCAAGCTAGAAGGTTGGTGCCATCAAGGCACAATCGGTTAAGGCTGTCCAACCTCAAATGGTGATTTGAGGAGACAAACTGCAGACTCTTTTATACCTCCATATGCAAGTTCCGGACTTAGCAAGGATTCAGATGAGATTTCATGATTGCAACAAGACATACAATTCAAGTGAATGTAGGGTTGTAGATGTAGATTTTGTAAACCTTTAGCGTGGCATCATTAATAAAGTAAACGTTTCTGCTAGTGGTGACAATAAATGTATTTTTTACCTTGACATAAAGAGTTTCCTGAGCTTTATTCAGACTATGGCATGCTACCTCCTCCTCTGGCAGTTCCTTGACGTATAGTGCTGCATTGTGCTACTTCCCAGAGCATGGTCTACTTGGCTGCCAAAACCCCACAACTTTCCACAATTTTTGATCTGTCACTCAAGCAAGATCTGGAACTTTTGAGTAAAATGGTTTACTCCGGTAACAGAAGGTAGAGAACACCATTAGCAGGCCACAACAATGACACTGGAAAATCGTAGTTATCTAGTAATTTTATGACACCTGGGACACCTTATTTGAGTACAGGTTTTCCTACTTTTAACAAAGGCATTCTAGTGCACTAGTCCAATTGGTTTCATTGAAGTAAACTAAAACTACAACTCCTAAAATGCACTTTGTTGTTAAATGTAAGCCAAAGCCTGAAATATGATGTATCTGATGACATGGAGTTATATGGCAACCTGAATCTCTTTCCTAGCACGGTTGCAAGGCAGTCATGATAGTTACTCCATGATATCATTCCTACTACATACTTCACATAGGAAGATCTCTGCAACTACGGGTCAAGATTGTGCCTTAAAAGTACAGGACCATGTTGGGCTGAACACTATATTTTACAAAGCGTGGTCAAGGATTCAATTTCCCTCACATCTCAGCTAATCAGAAAGAGGGAAGTTGTGAGAAAGACTAATGCATTGTGTTTTGTTTTGGGTGTGTTATGCACAGCACACAATCTTACTATACTTAAATTGATGAGTACCTTCATCACTTTAAGTGTATTAAGACAATATAAAAACACCTAAAAGCTTCCCTATTTCATATCCATGAGGTGCTCCTAACATTATAGATGCACGCCATGACAACCTAAGGCCCCACTCTCCAATCACTTTCCTGAGTGAGAGATAGTACTTTTATACGCAGCACCACACTGAACTGGATCACTTCTAATGTTTGTGAATTTATCACTCATACAAAGTGCTGAAATGAGACCTATAGATATTCAAGTCCTCCTTAGCAGTGCAAGTCTCCAAAAAGCTGACTGTTGTTCACCGAATCTGCTTGGGAGAGGGAGAGAGTTGTTTAGATTCTGTAATCATCCAATCCTCAGTGCCAATGCCTTGACTGCCAAAGAAGGTGCCACATTGTGCTAACTGTGTCCATTATTATTGTGCAATGAAAACACTTAACCACTGAGGAGGCTGGAAGGCCAACTTCAAAAACTGCATAGCCACCGTGTTGTCACCATTTGTAGACTTCCTTGTGTGAGAACAGTGACCCCTTTCAAGGATTTTCATCTCAGAAGTGTATACAGAAATCTGTCTTCTAAGATTACACTGATCTCTTGTGAGATCACTCTGCTTACATTAAGACTTACTGTCTCCATGAGTGACTTACAGTCTCCATTGCATATGTGGTGTAGGTCACCCACCTCATTCCCGAGCCAGTGCATGGAGGGATTCTCCCATGAGATTTCACTGCAATTAATTCCATGTGGCAATCGAGATGAGTGAACATTGCTGCATTGAAATTCTCTTATCAATTATTGCTGTGGTAGGCCGTGTTTTTAATGTAAAAACATAGACCCCTAGTTTCCATTGTTTTGCATTGTATTCCATTGAAAAAACATATTTAGACTAGGAAATGTAGGACCTCTCCGAAGGCCACAGAGACTCTTCAGGTACTTTGGATTTGACGAATTGCACCTTCACCATGATAGGCTGCACATGTTCCTGTAGGTCGATTGGTGAGCTCCCAAAATACCTAGCAAGTCCTGTGCTAGTTCAGACCC
This sequence comes from Calotriton arnoldi, assembly GCA_963921515.1. Classification (NCBI taxonomy): domain Eukaryota; kingdom Metazoa; phylum Chordata; class Amphibia; order Caudata; family Salamandridae; genus Calotriton; species Calotriton arnoldi. The sequence goes on from CAWUFW010000182.1 coordinate 3,143,333, forward strand.
GCATTACACCTTGTCCAGCCGTTGTTCTCAACTGTCTCTGGAGTCTGACCCTCATTGTCTTGTAGCTGCCGGTGCTAACATGTTTTCCCCATGTTTCCCCTTCTCATCCAAGTCTGATCCTCTTTCCTGCCCTTCTCACAAATCGCCCGCTGTGCCGATCCATGTCAAGCAATCTCACCAATCGTGTCAACCAGGAGCAACAGCATTGCTCTGCTTCAAACGTCTCTCTAGTGACTTCCGGGCATCGACTTCTCCATCAGTCAGTTGCACACGCTAAGTTCACCTGTTACAGTGAAGCAAATAGTGCTGCCTTCGATAAAACATCCATATTAGAAAAAAGGATATAGAAAGCCAAATTTAGGCTTACTCAGAAGACACTTCCATTCACACTTGTGCTGCAGCCCATAGAGTAAAAGCTCTGAACAATGCTTGCTGGGGGGGTATTAATTGAAAAATGTTATCATGTCAATTACGTAATCTAATTCTTACAATAATTAAATGTGTAAGGAAACCTCTGCTGAATGTTAATCACTGTAAATAATACAATGCACCCATCCCTTACCACATGTGCCTTACTGGAAAAATGTATGTTATGTTCAAGAACAAGCCTCCTAAAATGATGTTTCCTTCTTTAAGGTCAACCCGGAGTACCAGGCGGACCAGGATTGCCAGGTAACTGTGCTTTCCACTGCGTTTGTCATGCCATTATTCAATATGTGCCTTCCTAAGGCATTGATGAGGATGTTATGAGTAATGTATTCATGTTGTGTTCAACAGGTGACCCTGGACAGCCCGGCCTCCCAGGATCTCCTGGGCGTGAAGGTGAGTTGGCAAAAATTACCATCTGATGAGATCTATTGTAAAGCATTTTATTAAAAGTATGTAAATATCGAAAAAGCAAATGCAATGGGTAAATCCATTAACAAAGCATGCACAGGTCCAACAATTTCGGAGAAAATCTTAACTTACAGTTTGGCAGAGGCAGGTAAGGAAAATGCGAGGGTGCAACGGTTACTGGGCATGTTGCAGAGCCAAGTAAGAGTGAAGTCTGGGTTTATAGAAACTTTGATAGGTTTGAAAGGCACAGTTGTCCAAATCTGGTGAACAGATAACTGCAAAAGCCTCCACCTTGGTTTTTCATCCATATGTCACGATCCCGATGTGGAAGGGGTTTAGCGAGGCATTAATCCAGTCATTAACCAAAGATGGAAAAGATTTCAAAAGCGTCCACACTTGTTTTGTGGCCAGAAGACTAGTGCTGGATTTGGGAAGAGCCTGTAACCCTCTGTAGTCAAATCAAATCTGTAGTCACATATGTTGAGACATTAGGAAATTAGTGGGATGTCACATTTCAGATCGGGTTCACCTTTGTTTTGATATATAGTCAAAAGCCGTTTATAATTAGGGACAACACCCTCAAAGATATGATGGACAGCAGTGAAGCATCTGTCTGTGGAAGCATGTGAAAACATTGACAAAAAAATGCAATATCACAAATATAGTGGTACACCAAAAACTACTCTAATAATACTGCTGACTGATCCATTTCTTCTTCATTTTATTTTCCAAACAGTCTTAATATCTTGTTATTCAAATTCCAAACGTTACAGCCACAACCACACCCTTCTTCTAGGCTGTAATACAATACAACATATATATAAAAAACATATACCAAACATTAACACCTACACAAAAATAACCCTCATATATTACACCTTTAGTTCCCACCCATTCCTAAATACAAAGTTGCACCAGTAAAGCCAAATTAAAATACAGCAATCCTAAGATACAAACTGTTGTCCCATGAAATTCCAACATATTTATTCTTATATGCATCAATATTACAAAATTTCAAAAAAGATGACAGCAGAGAAGACAAGTTCCATGACTCAATTCATATTAATACAATAAATCAAAAGATTTGGGAAAACTACATTGATCAGTCAAAGAGACCATGCAAAGAACAAATGTAATCATTTAAAATATCCAATTAATATCCTATATCCCATACCATTATATTCAAAATCACATATCATGATACATACCATTTAAATTGTTTCGTTTTCCTAGACATTTTCTGATATGATCACTATACATTCTTTATTCTCCAATAGATATCATATTGTTCCATAGTTCCAAATGATATTGCATAAACCAAACACTCTTGTCCAATGTTGGGCCAGCCTCATAGGGGACATCAGGCAAATATGATCAAATTTGTGTAAAAAGGGATGACAACCTAATCCTTTCTTTAAGTTATTTTAATCCATCTAGTTCTACCATACTCGTGATTACCCAAATCAGTCGAATTTCCTCAAATCCTCTAAATTGTTCACTCATGATCAGTTTTATTTAAAAAAAAATCATGCATGGTTCCACGAAACACAAAGCCACCACATATCCATATTTGGATTCTAAAAAGAAGAAAACCCCAAGCATTACCATGAATTCCTATATTAGTGTTAAGAAGGCCATTTGTCCAGTGCATTAAATATATGGACGTGGTTAAACAAAAAGTAACTATGCACCCCAAAGTATAATGCCAATAGCATTTTAAATCAATCTTCCTAATGGAGTCCAATGGATAAAATCTGAAACTTGTAAGTACGAATCCTAGTGTCTTAAAAATTATTCTACCCCAAGTGCACATGCGAAAATCATGCATAAGCGATAGGCTTGTATATCAATAGTGTAATAACTGCAACCACCCCCAAGCATTAAGCCGATTTGTCTTTTCACCTACCCGAATCCACGTCCAAAAACAAACGCTCAATGAGCAACTGACACAACGCCAAAGAAAGAAACTCAAGTGATCCACTGTTTCTTTCTTAAATAGCCCGACATGGGTGTTCGTTATGGCTTTCACCTGTGCTTGTCACATCAAAATCCTTACCTCTGCGTCTATTGACTAACATCCGCCATCTTATAGTATAAAATCCTACAGCATGTTCAATATACCTCATAGATACATACTTGTTAGCACCTCATAGTATAGAACACATCGAAAGAAAGGTAAATATTACGTACATACCTATTTCCAAACAATCAGCATTAACAAATATGATCCTACCTCGATCCCAAAAGATGTTTCACACTCAAACCCATTTCCCCTAGTGCTTGTGTAAAGAGAAAAGAGAGAAAGTGTGAATTACCTTTGTCTGCTGCTCATTACATGTGTTTGAGATAACTATTGACTAAAGAATACAGAATGACAAAATATACAGTGTAAAATCATAGACGCGAAAGCACGCATTGACAAAAACTCAATCATGCCTAACCATCTCCCTATGAAATATTCCACATGCAGCTAGACCCAATATCAAGAACCTATTCCCAAATATGGTGGAAGTGGAGTCAGAGCAGCAAATCACCCCAGTACTATAATGGATGTGAAATGTGTTTGTTTATATTCAGGCAATTAAAATAGGTCTACATTTTTGCCAGGATATATTTTTATATGGTCATGTTTAAAAAAAATAATTGGTGACGTGCATTGGGGTCTGTGGACCTCTATTTAAGCTACTCTAGTAAGATAGGCCAATAATGAGATTTTGCGATTGTTATAAAGCTTTGACACACCTTTTTCTTGGTTGTTTGCCACCTTTATCTCCTATGTCCACCATGCATCTTGGATACCATCCTGGCCTCAATGTATCCCAGAGGAATTTGTGTGTATTAGGTGTCATATCCCTTTCTGGACTAGGGAACTGGAATGCTTATTGACCTCACTGTCTCCATCCTGTGAGATGCCGGACTGTCTTCCGCTCAAGAGGCTGCCACTCACATTGAGTGTTTTTATGACACGTGTTCTGCTCTTACAAATTCAATGAAATGTATTGTCTTGTAGGTCAAGCAATCATCGGACCTGTGGGGCCTCCTGGCCTGCCTGGGCCGCAGGGACCGCCAGGAGAACGAGGTCAGTAGAAATGTCTAAAACATGGAGGGTTCAATGGGGTATGAGCTGAGTTTACATCACTGAACGTATGAGACACATACTCTTAAGCCAGGCATCAATTTGCTTCAAAGAGCGTTCTTTCTTTTTGTGGCCACTGGTAGAAATAACTGATTTATCGAAGTATTCTATGCGCAGAGGCACAGTTTCATGGAGATGCAAATTCCCTATTACTAAGATATTAGAGGACATGAGAGATTTTGGATGGGGGCGGATCTAATTGAAATCACATTGAAATGCTCTGAAAATAATTGCATTTTCCAGAGGAACATAGAATAAATTTCCAAGAAAATCGTTTATTCTAGAGTGGGAAATGAAGACTTCAAAAGGGAGACAATTTGAAGGTATGCACATATGCATAGTCGCAAAAGTGGGCCCGGGGTTTGAGGATGTGCAAACTTAGGCTCCTAGTTAAATGAGTTGACCAGCTGAAGTTCCTAACTTGAAGGCCTTTGATAAAGCTGAGTGTTTGGATATCAAAGGCGCAGAGGTGTTTCCGGCTCTCTGCACGGAGGGAGGAGGGGCATGGGGCAGACTGATCACTCAGAGACTCAAGAGGCTGGAGTATCCCTCGACACAATGATAGTCCTCTTTCTCCAAAACTTTCTGTGGTGGATCAGGCTCTGTGAATAGGATGAAGATTGTGCTTAGCAGCGCACACAACCATTGCTTTAGCCAAGCAGGGCATGTGGTGTCTGGGGAAGAACCTCTTTACTTTTGCTGTAAAGACCCAGTGTGAGAATAAGCAGGGTAAACGGGAAGCCACGGAGTGGACTTTCGTGGACTCTGGAGCTCAGTGAATAGACTGAGCAGCAGCTGTGGCCTCAGAATACATGTTTGTCGTCTTTTCTGAGAAATTCAGAAAGGACTTAGGTTTGTTGTTACTTTCACAAAAGGCATTGCACATATATTGATTGAGCTTCAGTCAATCAATGTCAAGTCACGAAACTGAGACCAGCTATATTTGGTCAAAGTCCCACATCTCAGTTGTAAAGGTCAAATGGTGTCCCTGTGTATGATTGTGTAATGCAAGAATCCTCAGACTATAGATGCACAACATGAAAGACAAAGGTGGATTATCAATAAATCAGTTTTGTACATTACACACCGATTTCAAGACTGTAACCAACTATGGAGGAAATGTTACATCTTTTATATGTGGCTTGGATTAATGGAAGATCAATCCTCTTTTAGGAGAAGCTGGTGTCCCGGGGGCTCCAGGAATCCCAGGAGGATCTCGAGGTAAGGGGGATACTTTTTATTTTTAGAATTTAGATGTTGCACGAACATAATCACTCCTCTGGTTGCCAGAGAACATTGAAAGGCTTGTATTGGCCAAACATGGAATGCTATTCACTAAATAAAGTGTCTGTAAGTGGGCACAGTGGCGTCACTAGGGTTGATGTCACCCAGTGCGGTAACTCCCGAGTCCGAGGGTGCGGGGGGTGCGGAGCGCACCGGGGCGGGTGACACCATCACATGGGGTGACACCGTGAGCCGGCTCACGGTGTCACCCCATGTGATGGTGTCACCCGGTGCGGTCCGCACCCCCCTAGTGACGCCACTGAGTGGGCATGCACAGGACTTTACCTCCTCAACAAATAATTCCCCCAATTATGTTTTTTTACGTCTCGGCTCAAGATAGCTTTAGATGTCAGTAGGCAGGCCTGTCGTTTCCAATGCATAACACATATTTGGAATTGGCATTACATCAGCCCCTTGGTCATGATTGGATAGCTTTGCTGTCTCTCTCAGATTTCTGCTCTTGATTCGACTGTTTTCCTTCCTATTCGTGTGTTCATCCTGCCCAGAAGTATTTCTGTTTCACACTGTACTACTGACTGGATGAGTTGTATCTTTTCACTGTATTAACTCAGGGGACACTTTTTTTATTTAGTTTTCAGCACCCCTTGGGAATGCATGTATTTACTTAGTCTCTCCCCCAGTTTATCCCTCCACCCCCTATCACTCTCTCAATTATCATCGACAAAGTTAATTGCTTGGCATTTTAAAGCCAAGACATACTGTCTTTACCAATGCTTGCTTTATGATTGTGGCATTCAATTCTAGCACCTAACTTCAAATCTTCGGTACCCGGATTCTGGCAGAAGAGAGGCAAGCACTAAGTTTAACGAGGCACCTGCCTCAGTATTTCCCGTTGGCATTCCTCCTTTGATTTTATAATAGCAGGACCTTTCCAGCTTTCCTTAAATTTGATGTTTTCGAAGCCAGAGTAAACGAATTCAAACAAAAATCTGCTTGTACTAATTCATTTAATGAATTATGTAAGGTGTTGTACAGTCTGCGCAGTGAGTGGTGAGATGAGTGAGCTAGTAAGGCAGTCAGTCATAAAGTTAAAGAGGGATGTGGGTGATCCAGTGAATCAGTCTATTAGTGGGAGAGTGAGTGAGGGCCAGTCAGTCACTTAGTGAATGAGTGATGGACGGGTGGGTAAGTGAGAAGAATAAGGCTGTGCATGTATTCGGTTCCCCATGTGTGATTACAGATTAGAAATATGTTCTCCTACCTGGTTCTTTCACATGCTAATGCACTGGTAACTTTTTGTGTTTTTTAGGTCCAGCCTCAAGCGCAAGAGGAAGCCCAGGACCACCAGGTGCCCCTGGTCCTCCTGGTCCTCCAGGCCCCACAGGACGCGGCACACAAGAAGTCCAACAATACATTGCAGAGTATCTTCAGAGTAAGGAAAAAGGTGTTTCTTTTCCTCTTAATCAAAATAAAGCGATTTACTTGCGCTGTGTAAAATGCTCCTTGTAATTGTGAACGCTGCCTTGTCACACGCGTGGGGTGTAAAGAATAAGCTGAAAGGTCTGGATATACTTCACTCAAAGGGTTCTCCAGTGCTAACACCACAAGGCCCCCCTAACAGTCTGCAGCACCGTCTCATGGCAAAAGGCCATGTTAGATGGCCGCCTGTGCTGCTACCAACAGAGGATGCCAGACTGCCCAGCTGGGAAGGGTTGAGATGTAGGAGGGTTAAGAGGTGGTTGTTGGCTAAAAGTCATTGCCTTGGGGTCCATATCCTTGCCCCTGCTCTCTTTATGAAACCCTAACAGTGAAATATTTTCAGATATGTCATTTGTCAGCTAGAGATTTCTCTTTTTATTATTGGTTGGAGCGTGAATTATGTTTTGAAGTAAAAGTAGTGTCAAACTAAAGCCAAAAATGTAACTGTTATTAGGTGAGCCTACCAGACAGCTCAAACTGTCTGGTTGTCAGCTTGCCAAGATCTTAGAGTGGGCTTAAAGCTCACATATTGTTGCCATTGGTTGGCTTTATTATTACTCTCATTTGCTTGCTTCTTATTTGATGGCTTGCCCTGTCTATCTTGAGTTTGTCCCTCCCCTAGAGTATAGCCTCTTCACTTGTGCGCTTCCTCTGCTCAGTTTTAGGAAACTACCTCTTTCTTTCTGCATAAGCAGTCCACAAGAGTTTATGTGTTTTCCAGCTGCCTCACATGTGTGCTTCTCTCCCCTGTCCACTCCTTGTTGCTCTTTCTCATCCATTTGCTTCTCTCTCTCTGTGCTGCTCTCTCGTCTATGTGATTTTCTCTCCCCACCCTTCGCTTCCTCGTGATCTCCCTCACTTGTGTGCTTCTGTGGTGTTCTCACCTTCTTGTGCTTCTTCCTCCGCCGTCCGTATCTTGCTTATCTCTTAACTCCCCCTACTCCCTCCCCTGTTATCCCTTCCACATGCGGCCCTTTTTGTTTAATTGGCGAATTTGGGGTGAAAAATCTTTTTGGTGACCACCATCTTGGATCAGTAAATAAAAAATGTAAGAAAATGGCGCCCACTTCCTTCCACTGGCACCCGCTTGTGTTGTGACACATCCGTTTCAGTGGAATGACGCAACGGCCATCGCCCTTGTTTATTTTGACAATGCTGCAAAGTATCCTGACTGTACACAACTCCGCTACAAGCAATTGGCAAAGCTACTAAGTCCCAAAAGCAAAACCTATTGCTTGTGCCGGTTCTTGTTTTAAGGGTGTAAGCGACTAGCTTTATTTTTCTTTTGGAAATGTCTGTTCCGCAGTTCGAATGTGTTCTGTTTCTTTTCCTCTTGTTAGAAGACATTGTAAAGTAAGCCTTTTTTTATGCATTTTCCGGTAAAATGATTGATACCCGTGTGTGGGAGCCCCTCCCTGTTCACCTCGACCCTCTCTGCCCAGTGTCCAGGCCTCTTTTCCTACAGCATGTTGAGACCAGATGACATGAATTTCATTAACGCCAGGCGCCAGTTCATAATTCTCCAGCTGGGGTGTAACTTCATAACCTGACCCATGACTTGTTTGCATTTTGTCCTGATTTGTCAGATTGCATAATTATTGCACCTGACATAATCACACCAAAAAATATTCAGAATTTATCTGGTGGGTTAATTATCACCTATTCCGATTTTATCCTCTAAGATACTGTATAGCATACGGATTTTGATTGATTGATTTGGCAATTTATAAAGTGCAAACAAATGCCCGAAGGCTTCAAGGCGCTATTGCAATTAGTCATAAAACACCAAAATCCATATGTCCTGGCATTTTTCCTCCGATAAATTTCAGTAGGTTTTGCCTGTCACAATTTAACTGGGTAAAATTGTGGGGAGGCCACCCATGATAAGGTTCTTAGTGTAGTAACTGAGAATCCTGAAGATCTAAACAGTGAGAGGATTGGGAAGCCGAGAGGTTGGAAATAAACATGTACTGGAGTTCCTTGCATCTGTGTGCAAGGGTGAGGTGTATATCTTTGATTGCAAGGGTGAGGTGGATTTCTTTGATTTTCATAAGTGCCTTTTACCAAGGTTGTGTAGAAGGTGGAATGATATGCCGAACAGCCAATAGCATGAGTTGAGAGAGAAACTGCTGCGGGTGGGGCCAAAGCACACTCTCCCCATATTTTAAAGAATTGTTAACAATAGGTCTTACAAGCAGGTGTGCTATCAAGCCAGACCTAAAAACATAAAGATATCTGATGAGGTTGTGCTTGGGGACAGGAGCCCTGTCAAGGTGATAAAGATAGAAGAAGGGTGAGTAGAACGAAACAGATTGCAGGTGAAGCAACAGATTTCTGTAGAATCTGCAGAGGAGAAATCGAGTAGGAGAGGAGTCCAAAGTGGTGGGAGCTACATTATTGAAGACTCAAGAGACAGCACCAACTAGGGATCTGTGATTTTATGGCATAGAGCAGTTCTCACTTTACTCTCAGCACACCTGTGAATGAGAATGGTTGGGAACTGTTTTCAGTATTGTGTGTGAAGTATTCCATATCAAATAGGGATCCAATCCTTTGTCCCAGTGGGTCCTTTGCCTGACTAGAATCCAGGGGCCCCAACCACTGACACTTCAGAAGTCACACAGTCTGGATGACCTGTTTCACAGCAACCTCTTCTTCATCACTCATGTGAATATAGCCACAAAAATAAATACCTAGCATCTTTGATGCTTTGTGTATCGTGGCCTTTATACAAGTCTCCTAAATGATCACACCCTGGTGATAGTTATGGCGTCATCCATCTAGGTCACTGCAGCTGCAGCTGCACCCTCAGGGGGCTTGACAATAAAGTGCTTAGAAAAAGACAAAGCAAAAAACACACAAATGCATTCCGACCATCATTTGTGTGCCTTGCTTTCTCTTCCTAAGTGCGGCGGGTATGCCCAGACGTGGGTCCCGGGCTCACTGTGCCACTGGATTCAAGCTAGCCTGGCTGATGAGGGCTGATACTCCGAAACCGGTCCCAGGATGCTTGTTTCCGGTCCAGGGAGGACCTGGCTTGGCAGTTCGGGCTGGACTGTTCCCAAGAGGAACAGGGTCAAGACGGATTTGCATACGGCTGGGGCTAAACTGGGGTGGCATGGGGAGCAAAAGAACAATGGATTTAACCCAGATCTCTTGACTGGGGGTGAATGTTTGATTTGTTCTGCATTCCGTCCATCATTTGTGTGTCTTTTGCTAGAAACTCTCATGCAACGCAGCGCAGCACCCAAAGTTGCTTTGCTGTGTTGCGTGAGAGGGAGAGAGAAGGACTGCACCATATCTACAGAGATATGCCACTCTCCTCCCCAGTGCCGGTGCCGAAATATACTGCCAAGCGCCACGCACACACCTTTGCGCCATAGTGCAAAGGTGTCTGCATGAGTCTAGCATAGGTTTTGTACGGGAAGGGCACCCTTCTAGTATAAAATACTATGGTTAGACTGCCTGTACAACTTTTCCTACTTTGTATGTGTGCTGTACAGTGCAGCACACTTGCAAAGTCAGAAAAGAAAGAAAAAATGAAAGCATTTCTCCTTTTAACTCCTGCTTTGAAGTGGATTCGTTTTTGGTGCAAACCCTGTCTACTATTATTAGTAGATAGGTATTTGTGTAAAAAACCATGGGTGGCAGCACGAGAACGCCCATGTATCACCCCTGGAACTCCCCCTTGATGCAGAGTAACGAAAAGCAGCGCTTCACGTGGGTTTGTGTTACTTTTTTTTTTATAAACCAATGCAAATAAAATGGTATTTGTGTTGGTTTGTAAATCGCAAAAAAGATTTTACGTTGGATCTGCATTAGAATAGTAACGCAAACCCCATACAAAACCTTTGTAAATCTGGGCCAAAAAGTTACAAATCACACTGTTCTGTTAACATTTGGCTTTAGATTCAGTTACCATATCTCACCAGCCATTATGTCACTCCATTAGCTCCCACCCAGTGAGACAACACAATTGTTGATTATTTACTTCTCAAATCACTCCATGACTGACCCAAAGGCTGTAAAAATATGTCTTCCATCCTTAACAGCCAGTGTGGCTCTTGAAAATGCCATCTCTGAACCTACTCGCCATTCACCCTCCCCCACCGCGCTGAAAGGTATTGGTAGAGATTTCTCCATGTGCAGGTATCCACCCCCTGGAATGTCCTTCTTCTCTTTGGACTGAAGAAGGACATTCTACAATTTGAAAAAAATACATACCTTTCCCAATCAGCGCCTGGACTGATTTCCTCAGACTAGTCTCTTAAACTTTGATCCCGAGGTCATCAACTCCAATAGGACTAGCATTTTAGCCTGTCAGCAGCCTAATAGCACCCCTTGAACCCCTTCCTATATGAGGAAACAATGAAGAATTCCAGTGTGACTGACACCAAGGATGGCACAGCTGCCTCTGGAAAGGGAAACTGCCTAGTTCTCATCCTCCCAAGTGCTACAAGGGGGCAGTAATAAGCATGCAGCACCTCTAAAAATCAAAAGATAAATAAACAGGGAAGGACTCAATCTTCACTAGTCAGATACATTATCTCAGTTGATAAGTCAGTGCTGGGGACATTCCTGTTGAATAGTTATAAAGGGTTTCTACTTGATCCAGTTGTTGGCACATGTGTATTTTAGCATCTGTTGATCTGCTATGTATTAGATTCCAAATTATTTCAGTTCTTTTTTCTAACTGGTTATAGGTGTCATTTGGTTGCATTTTATTTTTCTCCATTTGAATTATTCTCGTGTTGCATTGGGCATATGCAGCTCAATGTCCAAAACACGTACACTGCAACTGGACAAAGTACAATTCATACATAACTGTTCAATTAGCCTTTAACACCAGATCAGGGTGTTGTGTGTACAGGTAACTCAAATGAAAATGCATCTTTGTATTTACTGTACACTGCATGGAGGGATGTGAATTAACTTTTGTTTATGTATATGTCTCTCAGGCGACAATATCAGAAGCTACCTTGTTGGCCCACAAGGACCTCCAGGACCCCCAGGAGACAGCGGGCAGTCTCTGGATTATGCTGAGCTGGCTAGCCGTGTTATGACCTACATAAGAAGTATGCTTAAATTCCCTGCATCATTTGCACAGCACAAAACTGTCACCATGTGCATCACCACTTCCATTGCAATCTTCACCGTGGCAAACATCACCGTCGTACCACAGCCATCCGCACAACAACCACCACTGCCACCACCTCCGCCTTCATCATTAGCCTAGTTAATCTTTGATGCAATATAAAGATATCACTTACACTTTAAGCAGCATCAATGCATTATGACAGTTTAAAACGCATGCTGCAAACATTGCCTGAAACACAAGCATCATAAGCCCATCATCTAGCCATAAAAGCTTATCGAGCTTTTAACTTTATGTTTGAGAAGTTTTGCAAAAGTTTTGTTTGAGAAAGGTCCTCATCCACAGCCAGTGACAAACAACTCAAGACTAGCTGGAATACAGGGAGGTGACTTTGTTGTTTGTCATCGGGAAAACATGGTAACAAAAATAAAAAGTATAAATGAGGGATGCAGAGAGCAAACAAAAGAGTTTGAATGTTCAAATCCTGAGGGATGGGGAACAGGTCTGATTATTTGTTCTTAGTGGGATTAGCATTGTTTTATGTGTGGTATGCTGCTTTGTCATGGTCTAGACTCTAGCCTTTGTTGTATAACATTCTGTGCAGTGATGTGGCACAGAATGTAGGTAGCAGTCAGCATCCCATGAGTATGCAATAATGGGTAGTGTCGTTGAGCATTTTGGTCCTGCATTGTGTTCCCTGGCTTCTATTTGTTGTGCGTCTCCTTGCTCTTGTGTGGAATATGTAATGTATTAAGCCTCCAAGGTGTGTATGGTTCCCTGCTGCTGTAGGTGGCTGAGTAGGGAGGTTATCATTGCTGATCATGGGGTGTGTGTATCATACATGGTGAGCATGATGTGTGTGTATCATACTTGAACATGGTGAGCATGCAAAATATCTTTGAGTTTATCTGGTCAAGTCCATTCATCTTAGTGTGCACCCTTGGGAATTAGGCAAGCTATGTATACTGCTATGATAATGAGAACGTTCATTTAAGGCAGCTGGCAACAATCAGTAAGAAAGTTCCTTGAGATAAGGTGCCTGTTGCAGAGATGAGTACGTAACCTGTAAGTCACATCTTCAAGAAAATTATACCCTTTATCATTGCATAGTTAATTAAAAGAGAACAGTTAAATTGAGAAAAATGTAATGTTGAACAATTAGAGATTGTTGGTCCCTACATTTGCCTCGCCCTGCCCAGCAAAGAATTTATTCCCTGAAAGGTATCTTGGTGCTCAGGTTGTGTTCCTGATTACTAAAGAAAAATATAACAAAAACAAATAAACCATTAGACTTCCCAGAAGCATTATGCCTAATTATAGAGCAAAGTCCAATTGGGGACTTCTATGGGTGACCAGTGAAATCTGAAATGTAATTTGGTGTCCAGTTCCAGTTCTCTGCAAAGCAATCGTAGGTCACTGGTTTGAATGTGCTGATCTTATCTGGAAGTACAAAGGGACAAACACTGTCATCAACATGTTTCTAAGTATATTCCAGGAAAATCTTATGATCATCTATATTAAGTTCCTCAGTTTTCTTTGATTTGTGATTCTTAAAGCCTCACACTGTTTGCACACTATAATAAAGTACTCACTTGCTTTAGGTTCTGGGTTAGCCGATGGTTTGCCAGGGCCCCCAGGCCCTCCAGGACCCGCTGGCTCCTATGAAGAAATCCTTTCAATATTACAAAGTAAGTTTAAACCTCTGTTTTCAGTGTAATTCTGTATGATTTCTAATTCTACTAATGAGCATAAGATGACCAGTTTTTTGTTTATGGTTAACAATGCACCGTTGTCATCATCTTGACGTGGAACAGTGAACATTGGTATGTTGATGATAATATAGCGTTCTGGTAGTATATTCACGCTTGCGTGTTCACTATAGAGCTGTTTAAAGGTCTTCGCTAACAGTTGAGAATTTGCTGTTAGAATTAGTTTATCTGATAATGTGAACATTTGCTGATACATGTACAGTTTTATGATCATGCGGATGTTTGTCAGCACACTTGGAAAAGTAAAAAGAACAATAGAAAGGAAAATTTGAATGCTTAAAAGGCCTCTTCTTCCTCAAGAATTTAAAATACTTATCTGTAAACAGGGTGGGTTAATTCCTTATGTAACTCTGCATTACAAATCAGAAATATGTTTGTTGAATGTACTGCTGCTCTTAATGACTAGGTTTTGTTTGTGTCCAACACTTTTTCATGCAGGTTATTACATCAACTATGTCTGTTAAAAAGTGTTATACATCGACTATGTCCAGTTAAAAGTGTTATTTTGGAATATGATCTCTAAATTCACCAAACTTCCAAAAAATGCAAATAAGACCACTGTTATCTTTAAATGTCCCTAACAGTAAGAACTCCAGAAAAGTGTTGGAAATCTGTGTTCAGGACTAGATAACCATGGGTCTTAAAGTTGTTCTCAATCCTAATGAACATTACTGCAACCTTTGTGTAACTGTTTAAGCATCATAGTGAATACTCTCGGCCAAATTTCAGTTATGTATGTCAGACTTTGTTTCCATTTTGCTACTGAAGACCATATTATACAACAGCAGAGCAGAACCAAGGCCAACACCAAACAGTATTGAGCGCCCATTACATGATCTTAGATGGAGTGGAGCAAATTACTATTGTCAGCCAACAGGCACATCGTTGAGCTCCATCTGGTGTGGCAGACTGCATAAGTAGCCGAGCAGTAGCATTTACCACACACCCAATGGGTAGTAAATGTTCTGCATATAGGGACCTATCATTAAAAAGTAACAATTTCCTTAGATCAGGGATGTACAATTTTGAATAAGGAGGATTGGATCCATGCCTGATTTTCAAGAGAACAACTAATAATGTTATTGAATTCCATTTAGGTGCATTGTATGCAAATGTATGTCATGTGGATATGCTGAAACTCTGTCCAGGATCTATCCATTCTGGACCTAAGTTTGACATCCTTGACTTAGACTGCAAATAGTTTGAAAATCACTATAATCAGAGCACATTTAAGCCACAACACATATTAATGCAAATTATTGAGGCACCTGAAATACTGAAGGATACCTCTGCTGAATTTCTAGTTCTCCAAATATTTAACACCTGGCAAAAACGGTGCACATTTGTGTCCCATACTACTGCCAGGACAAGGCCCTGAATGTTGCATTTTCATATTTCAGGAGAAGAAGTGCGTCAGTATCTAATTGGACCGCCTGGCCCACCTGGACCTCCGGGATCTCTTGCCGTCGGAACCGCATCTCTGGACTATGCTGACCTAGCTAATCGAGTTGTAACCTTCATGAGCAGTAAGAACGTATTTCAATCAAAATCTTGTATTGTGTGGTTTTCACCTTACATTGGATATGCAGATAAAAATCACACAAGTCATACAATCTCCAGGCTCTTATCAAACCAACCCAACAACTGAGTATGTCATTGGGGACAACTTAAATTATTTCAATGTCACCACATTTTCCTTATAAGCTAGAACACAGATTTGACAAATTTGCAATAGTGTAAAGGTGTAGTTAGCAAAATGTACCTTTTACAAAACACACCTACAATAATATAAAGTCTACACTTAGTAAAGAACTTTATAAGTGCCTCTAGACAATTTAATATATTCACTAGGCAGGTGTTGGCATCTGCTTAAAGAGAACATTTGTGAATGGAACTACATTACAAATAGTTATAAACACATTTGTGTCTTTAGGTTGTGTCCCTAACCAATTAAAATGTAGGGAAACTGTTATGGGTCAGTAGTCGATAGGTGCTTTCAAGGTAAAACAATTTCAGCCATGTAATACAAACTGGGAAGGAGACGCTCTCTTGCTTGTTTCCTTGTGCCAGAGAAACAAACATGATTTATGAGTGAGACCTAATCAAGAGGTAATGTTGAAAGCCACAGGAGCCCATTAAAAGAATACCAGGTTGAGCATCTGTACGTATGTAGAGTCCTGTCGGTGTATGACACAATCCTTTGAAAAACTTGAGGTACATAGTATTGGCATGTGCCAACTTTTAGATGTGCCTGCAAAGATTAAGAGAAGAGTGTGGCAGACAAAAGCAAAAAAAACACAAATGCAGGATTGTATCTATCTGTTTTCTGTAGGCCCTGTCTTTCAAAATGAATGGATTTATCAGCTGATCTCGATTTCCAGATGAGATGCCTCCAGTCTGAGATATATTTTTATATCAGGGTGTTCATCCATAAAGCTAACACCGAACTCTGTTTCTAAAACATTTTCTTACTGCTGCATCACTAATGTTGTTATGAATATCTGGCAGGGTAATTTAATTGTGAGGCAATCCAGAGTATGGTCTATTTTAGATGTTAATGGTCGTACCTGGACTTGTTTCCTCTTATAAGTCCAAATTGCTATACCAAAAGCCTTAAATTCAGAAATTCATCTTATAAATCCAAAATACAACTACTATTTTTAGAGTCTGTGGGATTAAGACTGCCTTATAAGCATATCATAACAGTTTTTTCCAGAATTCCTTGAAAGATATCAATAGCCATGTATGTCAATTCGTGTACATTTTATCCCAGTCAAATAGAAAGATTACACCTAATCTCAATGTTTCAACTGATGTGTAATGGAACCAGATATGAACTTCCACTTAATATGTGGCACAGTCAAATGATGTGTTGCGTTATGCTAAATGTTTTTTGGAGCAGCAGTACTACCACAAAAATATTTTTAAATATGTAATTGATCACATCATCCAACCAGATTATTGACATATGTCTTATTTTTTAGGATTCCATTATAGTCCTGATGGAATATGGGCATTTAACATTCCTAAAAGCTGCTTTAATGGCACTCGCTCAATAAGTAAGGATGGGATGCTGATGGGCAGTTCCCTGTGGGAACACACTTTGCATCATTTGAAGCATGAAAGCAGATTGTGCCATAGACATCTGAAGCAATACTTCCATGGGAGAGACCTTTGAGTACCAAAGAGGTGTGAAGAATAAAAGGTGTCTTCCTTTTATTCTATCAAAATACTTTAAATTAAGAAATTACATTTCAATATGTTAAAAAAAAGAGAGCAGAGCTCAGGGCAAAAGAAAATAGTCAAATGAACTGATGCAGCGGAAAGCTGGGCAAAAATGTTATCCCAATACAAAACATTTACACTCACGGGGCCCATAACATAACTTCCTTTCCATAATAGGTCCTCCAATGGATCTTTTATGTTAGCTAACAGGGACTTAGATATTTAGAGAACGTGAGGCAATTCCTTATGAGGACCTGGAATAAGAAATGCCAAATGCATGCTAATTTCTGTCATTAATTTACAGTTATTACCAACTTCTATTGACTTAGGACAAGTAAGTTCACTTCAAGAATGACTCAAATACGATAAAGTTTGCTCATGCAAGACATTTATCTAAAGCCTCAATTTGAATGGTCAGGAAACATGAAATATCATTTCATAATCACATCTAATAACAGTCCATTAGTACAATTAGCCCACAATGCCATACAGATTCAAATAAAAGAAACATTTGCAGGTTTCCTAGGGAAAGCATGAGAGAGAAACATGGGAAAAATCGAGATTCAGCATTTAGATCATACAAACCAAATATACAGAAAATGTAGTACAGCGTGCTTCAGGAAAGGAGTCAGTCAACCCTTAAGCTGAAAGGTTATTTCCTGCACACTTTACCAGCCGGCAAATTGCAGGTTTGAATCAGTTCAGGAAAGTTCAGTTCAATGGTTTGGCATTAAAGGGAAACCAGCGTTCAGTCTGACAGCATGCCAGGCAGGGAAATAGAAAAATGACAGCAAGCCCTGAATCCTCCGCCAAGGGGCAATTATACTTCCAAAAGTTCCAGTTTACTCCCACAAAGTATCCTTTTTGTCATCACCTAATATGATTTCCATTGGTTGTCCACAGTGGGCTGCTCATGGTGTGATCAATACCTCACTAAAATATCTGGAAGCATTAAGTAATCCTTTTGCAAAATCATCAAATTCAATTATGTTATATTTCCATCCTTTCCTTGGAAGTAAGAAAATTCACTTTGTTCACAGTCTGTCCATTCCCAGACGCTCTCTCTGGGTTTGTAATTTTATCGATACATTTCTGTCAAAAGTGTTGCTGAATCAAAAGAGAGTCCTTTGTCTTAGAGCACAGGAAAGAAACTTCACGAAAAGTGCTCACAGCGTCTAAAGTGACTACTTCAGTTAGATTCTGCCTGTCGAACAAGGAAAGAAAAGCATCTAAGGCCTACATGAAAATTCGCTGAATCATTACCACATTATGATTACTATAAACCACACATTAATATAAGTCTTTGAATTCTCTTAATTAGTTCAATCATTATTCTTCTTTAGAAGTTACATGTCAATTTTAATTACTATTAAAAAGAAAAAAATCATTTGCATGTTAACATTTACAAAACAAAATATTTACGTGCCACTCTGAAGTACACGTTTTTATCACACGGCATTAGAGTAATTTATAAGTTTTCATACTACCGATTATTTGTAAATTAAGCCACTTTTAATCATTTCATGTGCTTCAGTATACAAACATTGATTCATTTTCGACACATTTCTTGAAGTTATTATCACCACATTTTCTATGTTAATTAGTTTAAGTTCTCAAACCACGTGATCACATGCATAAGTAAATAATCATTGTTTCCATCTTCATTTACGTTTTCACATTACCTTGTTTTCATAACACTTCTGCATGCTTTTACGATGCAGTAGGAAACCTCATGTTTTTTGTCTCAGTCATTTTACATGATTTCATCAAACATGTACTATCGTAAATCTTTTTTTAGCTGTGAGAATTGATAGAGGCAACCGTAATTTAACATTTACGCTCCATCAGATCCATTAAAGAGGAAATTCTATTGGAAGATAAATGAAGGTGTTACTGCTGCTCTCCACAATTTTGACATGTCCACTTGTCAGACATATGATGAAGCAGTAGCCATGAAACAAGTGAAACAACAATCCACATAGGCAACGAAACTCGTTTGCCAGAAATATGTTGTAGTACTCATAAACAGCAGGCATAGGTAGTCAAAAGAACACAGGGACTAAGATTAAATGGGTATTTATTTCTATACACATATTCAGATCCTGATAGAAGGGAAATATTTAAAAACAAAGAATTAAGAACCCCCAAAATGTAAAAGTATACACCGGAGATTAAATAGGGGACCAAATATCAATGTGTCTTATGCATGGCCAGTTGCTTTCCCACCACACGTTGTCAAATGTTAATGGTGCCTTGTCAGAGGCATGATACATTCATTTACTGAACAAGATGAGATGGTTTGTGATACAGAAGGGACTGTGGGATCAAGCTACTCTCGGTTGACTACTTTTGTCTTGAGTGTTAGAGATGTCAACCAAACATGGTGTCACAATAGGATGGGGAAAACGAATCTTATAAAGGAACAACTAACTGATTTTTCTGAAGCTGTCTACACTTCCAGGCAGCACTCTCTGTCTCTTGTTTAAGTCTCTGCCCCTTACATCAGGATCAGTGGCAGGATGTTGCTCTCTCACCATTTTGGATCAAAGCCATCTTTAGGCAATTGGCTGAGAGTAAATTATATTCCTGGCAGAAACGTGCAGTGCCTCTGAAAGGCTAGTGAGGCTGATATGGTAATTGAAGAGTAAGACAAATGTCGGCTGCTTCTGAAACTTGTCTAAGCACACCAACCTTAGCAGTCAGAAGCACCAGCCTGCTGTGCATCTTCTTCATAGTCCTTCCACCATGTGCTGCTCTGATCATCTCTGGTCCACGGCCGCTCTATGCCAGCACCTCTGCGCAAGAGTGCATGGAATGAAAAAACAGCTCCAGAATAATGTAGACGGGTTGGTTAATCTGCTCCTTACTTCAGTGTGACTTAATTTTCTTCGCTAGATGCTAGGCCATCTTGTCATGTTGCTGGATTTAACATGTGGCATTTATCCCCCAAGGTTCTGGAGTGGTTGGTGTCGCCGGTCCTCCTGGTCCTCCTGGACCTCCTGGTATACCTGGATCTGCCTACGGAGACATCACATCTTTATTGCAAAGTAAGGAAGGGGGCGATTTGCTTGGAAGCAGTGTGGGAAATACAGAATGGCAGCAATGACAAGCATAGGCATGCAAGAACTGAAAAACAACATTTCTTAAATAACTAGAACTGATATTATACAAGCAAGGGCGACACGTGTTTTGTGTACGTCATCTTTGTTAGCATTGGAAAATTGGTAGCAATTGTGATTCTCATCTGAGTTAGTGTAAGATAGTTTGAAATGGCTGTTTTCAGGAAAGAAAGTGCCCACTCGGCGCAGTCAACCATGATCTACTGGCTCATGACAACTTATGATTGCCAATGTTGTGTCAATGGCTACATTTCTAAGTTGACAATAATTATTGTTAAACAAGAATTGGGAGTGGAAAGTAATGCAGTCCTAATAGATAAATATACTAAACCAAACCAATAAAAGAGAAATATAAACACATCGTTTTTAAATTGTTTATTGCAGATGATTTTTTAGAGCAATTAGAATGTGTTGTGCAACACTGCTGACAGTGCAAAGACATCTTGCTTTTATGTGTGAGGTAATTTCCTTATTTCATATGATGTGTAGTACAGTTACAGCACTATCGAGAAGCAGTTGTGCAGGGAGGGTGAAAAAAGTAAATGTGTTCATTGAGGCTGGAGTACACAGTTGGCCCAATGAGCTCCTACAAGAGGGGCGATGATAAGTGTAACTGACAAACATAGCTGCGCGTCTATCATCACGGGTGATCATCATGGCCCCAAGACGCGTACTTAAGTTGTTGAACTAGTAGCAATGACCAAAAGAAGCATGGGAGTTATTGGACCCATCACTGTAGTTTGCTGCTCAAGAAGGGAAGGTGCATTGAACTCCAAGCTAAGCTCTGAATTTAAAGTGGTATATTGTTCATTGATACACTTCATAAGTGGGGCACTGCAGTGAAGAATACACTGGACATAGGGCCACCTAGGGTGGATAGAGGACTATTCATTTATAGCAGATGGTGGTCCCTTAAGCACAGTCGACAGACCCGAGGTCCCCTTAGACCATTCTTTGTGGAGGAATTGGGAACTCATGCTTCCGTGTCGCAGGCTACAAGTATGGTACTGCCAGACGCCAATACGTTTAGCACACCGAGGAGTTATAGACAGACAGTGTATTAAAAGGAATTTTTAATGATAATCGAAAAGAGAGGAAACTATATAAGTGTCTAAAAACTAATGAAAGCTTGTGTGCAACAATATCCAATATAGCAGATGCAGTAGCCTCAAAGATGCGAGGCCGGTTTCCAAGAGTCCTGTGCAGGTTGTATTCATCTGCTTATACCCAATAGTATCAGGAGCTGGAGTTAATATTTGTACACATTGCTGCTAAGCTAAGCTGAACTGCACAACCAGGCACACATTACGAGGTCCTTGGTAATCCTGATGAATTATACAGCACCTGAAAATTGTACCTTGATGGTAATTCCAAGGTACAATAATGCTGCACCATTATGGGGTTTGCCCTGAGAAAAATACATTTCCACAGAATTTGAGTTTCCACACTGATTTCTATTTGTTTTTCCCACATTCTGCACTTTGGTGCAGACATATTCCATCATGTTTTCACTGGCAAAATATGTCAATGGAAAACCACAAAGAGTGCAGTATTACTGCTTTCCTCTTTATACCGATTCAGGTGGAAACTCATGCTTCTGCCAAAATCTGGATTACTGAGGACTTCGTTATGAGGTCAATAGTTGGATTATCAGTAATCAGAGCAGCAGACTGCAAGATGTTGAACTAAGGTAATGTTGATGAAACATGGAAACATTCCATTAAACTGTTGCTGGAGAGGTGACTCATTTGTTACTTGTTTCATTTTTCCCCTCTGGCAGCATCTGAATTTAGAGGCATTGTTGGACCACCAGGGCCACCAGGACAGCCTGGACGTCAAGGATCACCCGGACTGCCCGGCCCTCCAGGAGTTTCTGGCTTCTCCCAAGCAAGCTACGACAAGCAGGACATGGTGGCCTACCTCGAAAGTACGGTTTTGATAAACCGGGTCCAAGAATCCATACCTCCTTGTTTTAAGTAGCGCACTTTATTAATTTCTAAGTTACACACATTTTGATGTCTATGTTTCTAATTCTTGTCTATCTTCCCATCAAGGTGTGGGGTACGTGGCAGGAAGGCCAGGGCCACCTGGACCCCCTGGACCTCAAGGACCTCCAGGAAACACAGGAGGCCTTGTTTCATATGTCGAAAACAACCAGGGAGATCGATTCAGGACCGAGCTGATTGAATATCTAACAAGTAAGCAATTCCATTTGTTGTAAAATACCCTCAGTCAGACTCAGCATTGAATGGTGCAGGAGTGAATGAACTAATGCCACTGGGTTTACATTAAAGTCCTCTTTTCACACTGCTCCTCCGCCGGCAACAAAAACTATGACTGAAAATTAAATAAACACATAGCCAGCATTAAGCAATAGATGCTTCACCAACTAGAGTCAGAGAACTATGCACTGACGCTTGTCACACTTGTCTTGATTAGAACACTTCTCTAAGTGTTTTTATTTTTTTAAATGACCCTAGATTGTAGTTGATTGCTTTACCGTCCCAAAGTCCCCCAAAATCTTGGGGTATCATATGAATAATACTTTGTAGGACTTAATGAGCAAATACCATGACACTCAAGTATAGAGCTTTTCACACAGAACAACTGAGATGAGCCTGAAGAAGGAACTATCCTTCACTATCAGCTGTCCATCTGCCAATAGTATGTCAAATGAGTCAGTCGATTTAAGTTCTTATTGCTCTAACACTAAGTTCTACTGAAGACAGGCACGTCTAGCCAAGGTATGTCTGACACAGAAGGTGACTGGCGCTAACTTGAAAGTCGTCTTCTATATGACTGTAAAACTATCTCAGTAACTGATAGATTGAAAATCGCTTCTGATTTGCCAGGCATAGATTCAGTTATAGTAAATATAGGTGCTGTTGATAAGCTAAAAGTTATTAACAAAATTTCCTTCATAACAATAAGAAGATGACACTTGACTAGCAGAGCGCACAACGCACAATGAGATTTTTAGAGCAGCCTCCAGGGACAACTACCAGAGGTTCTCAGCACTATCAATTTTGGCAAGGTTGCTTTTGATTAGGAAAGCTGTCCTTCATCACTGGTGACTACAAAGACACTGTGTATTGTAGACCATACATTGGCCCCCCCGGTTCTTGAAGGTCCCAGTTATTCCTAGTATAGTCTTATGCTCAGGTCAAGTTAACTTGCAGTGGTGCCTTGCCTAGGCTGCAGCACAGGCACAGCTGTTTCTATTCCTGCATATAAAACAGGTACCCCCTATCAATCGGTAATATCTGAAAACTCAAAATGTACTTGCTCCTCTGCCTTGCCTGCCTTGTCCTCAACTTCCTGTTCAGTGTCAAGAACCCATATGGTGTGTGAAACCATATGGCCTACTCCATGCATTTTAGAAAAAATACTGTAATACACTATAGTGCCGTATATTGAATATCAAACTGCATCAATGCTATGTCAAGAAAAATAAATTGGAATAAACCATGCATTGACAATGCAAAACATACTGTCCTCTTTATTACCTACATGCCAAGCTTCTGTCTGCTTTTTATCGGTGGGTTTAGGCCCAAAGTGAAAGAAGTGGTTGTACAATGGTTCACTGAGGGGACCTGCAGTCTGCTTCCAGTTACCACAATCCAAAACTAAGAATCATGTCACTGTCTTACGACATTTCTCGACATTGTTCAACTATCGCTGATGTGTTCGCTGCAGCATGTGAAACCGTGAGAGAGTATGGAGAACTTGGATGTTCCAACTTACCACTGCAATCACTGCCTGATACAGCGTTCAGTGTATGCTTACTTTTAATGTAGGAACCAGGGGTGCAGAGTGGATCCTCATTATAAACTACTCTTCTGAGAGTAAGATCTTTGCAAGCAATCGCCTTCCGCGTGTATCCTGTTAAACATTGAAAAATTACCTGATCTGATTACATCACTCCAGAACAGTGAAGGGTGCCAGCTGGGTACCCATCCTGTGTAGCGTGCTCATGTTGAGTGATCTATGGTTCGGGGTCTTTTTTACTTTAAATGCCTGACCACAATGTTTCCAGCCTGGTCAATGCAATGCTCACAGGAAGAGGGTGCAGTGGGAACAAGAGAGACCCTTAGGGAACCACGACATCTCAGCTGGCTGCAGACCACTGTTCCCCACCCAACCCATAATTCCTCCTCACTGCCCGTGCTCATACTTGCGCCCTTTCACTCCTCCCTCCTTGTCTCCTGAATTTACATCTCTGCCCTACCACACTGCACCTCCATGACAATGTTGCTGGTCCTCCCGACACCCATCCCTCCACACCACTCCCCATCACTAGCCTTGACTTTCTGCATAACACTGTCATAGTCCAAACTTTGCATAATTTTCCCTACTCTCAGCAACTCCCTGCAGGGACTCCCTGTCCCTGCTCACACTCCTGACTCAATGGAATCCTCCACAAAGGTCTCTTGTTTGCTAACCGCATTTGTTGCATCCGATTGATTCACTTCTGGGCGTCTGCTTCAGGTGAACTAAGTTGTTCATTTATGTACAGGTTATATGATGAAAATGTATGGCACAATGCAGATATGAGGACTCATCTACACAGCACGAACATGAGGACTCAGTGTTATCCATACAAACCCCAAGTATGTTAAAAGCACAAGACCTGATGGTGTGATCCACTTGAGTGGGCAACATTATTATTAACAGTGCACCTCAGTCAGATATTTCACCTTTGCAATGCCTTTCCAACCTTTTGGTTTTTGAAACAGTTGGATTCAAATCCACTTCTCCTGGTTGCAAGCTAGGTGCTTTGCTACTGAATCATACTTTCACCTTTTACTTTTAGATTTGTTGCTGCTTCTTGAGTTTTCATGGAAACGCTATCACTTAGAGAGGAAAATATAGCTGTCTGCGTACCCATGTCTCTGTGACTTCCCCACACTACCTGGGACAACGCTATACTTTACACCGTATGTCCCAGAAACTAGATTGAATAAAACATGTTTGCCTTTAGTACAATTAATTTCAAATTTGAGTTTATTTTAATTTTCCTTGATACCCAAGATGTATACCAAGAACAGATTAAAAAAAAAACGGCCTGTCATTTTGATTGTCATATTGAAGTTGACCTAGTTACAATAATAGCAGTTATAGTATGGGATTGGCTTGTGGGGAAAAGAGCTGAGAAAAAGAAGGAAGAAATATTGATGTAACTTAATAGCACATTTACATTGAGGATAATGTTTTAAGGAACGGAAGCTTGAGATTAATGCTCAATGTTGTTTGAAGCGACCTGGGTTAACTTCATACTGTGGAATGAGTATTTGTGTGACTTTTTTAGTATAAAATGCTAAAGTGTCTCACTTTTCACAGGTGACAACATTCGAGGGTACATCTCAGGACCACCTGGTCCCCCTGGCCTCCCTGGACCTCGAGGGCACAAAGGCGATAGCGGTCTTTTGTCTTCTTCACAATCTTCAATGGCATCCTCTTTGTCGAGGTCATCTTCATCATCCTCACTGTCATCCTCGTCATCTTCCTCGTCTCTATCAGAAGAATATGAAAGGCTGTTGTCTCAGGTTGTGGATAAGATTCAAAGTAAGTAGAGTGCTTACAGATCACCACTGCGGTAACGAAAATACCTTAGAGGACTAAAATTGGACAGCTTATGGCAGGTGGCTATTAACAACTACGATAGGCATGTCCTTTAAGAATTGATTTCCAGGGAGCATATCCCTAGGTAGCTACTGGTGTCAATTGCAAGCTTCAAGCCTCTGCTTCCCTATGTGCATAATTCTTTTAATTCACTTAATATGCCTTTAACCTTGCCAGTTTATGTAGCTGGTTGTTTGTGCCTTCCTTCAATCATTGCTAATTCATATTTTGAACCCATGAGATTTTAATAAAACTCATTTTTAAAAAGTACAATGGCCCATCTTCCGGATCATAGGATGTGTGTGTAATTTTGGTCCAGTGATGCCCCTGCACACTTCTTTTTAAAAGGTTGCCTTGTACCATGAGATGAGATACTGTTTATGCCCCTATCAGAGCCAACTTGGTTCAGCACTGAATCCACAAAAACACGTCTACCAGCTCTGGGTTAATGGTTTATGGAAAGATGTTGCGAGGAACATTGTCCTTCTGCTGCCATCTGTGGATGTAGAGAACAGACACGCATGGCTGTGTCTCTCTTTATTGGTCGTGGGCTTTGTAGAAATACCATCTTTTCATTGTTAATAATTCCAGAGGATTTATGCAATGCTGGAGCTTGCAGAAGGTGTTTTTTGCTGCCATAGATCCCTGAAAATGATCCGTGTAAAATTGGTGTTCAGACATTTTAATGCTTTGTTTTATTGTCTAGGTGGTGGGCTGATACAAGACATTACCTACACCGTTGAGCGATCTGTAGGCAGAACAGGTCCCCGAGGCCAACCTGGCCTACCCGGCCCTCCTGGGATAAGCAAAGTATTTGCAACATATGGAAACGTGACAGAAGATCTAATGGAATTCTTCAGAGGTAAGTCGAGGTCTGCTTGGGTTATCCCCTAAAGCGGCATTACCGCATCTTTTAAATTACCTGAAACTGCAGTGCCTTGGAAACCACCTTTTCAGGTATTTAATAGTAACCAAAAACAGGGATGAAAGTAAGGGGAGAACTCACAATTTTATGTTGACCAGGGCTTTAAGTGGGCCGGATCCTGCCGGTGCTGAGCACCGTCAGATCTAAAAAGCAGGTGCTGAGACGGGTCTCTATTGGGCTTTCCATTTTTGCCCTCAGGGTGGAAAAAAAAATCTTAACTCTGCAGCAGTACCACCCTGCACTGTCTTTGAGGTAATTTCAAAGAGACTCGTTATAGTTCTTTTACAGTCTCATCATTTCAGAACTGAAGCATTTTCAATATTCTATACAACGAAGCCATAGTTGTTGCTTATTTATCTTACACAACTAACAACCATTGGTAAAGCCAATAGCCCTGGCTTGTTGTAGGTGTAATGTTACTTGTTGTATTATATATCTGTATGTAATCACAGAAGCAGCAAAATACCAGTCGGGCAGCACACTATGCTAACCACAGATTGTTACCTTGTGTATTTTTAAGCCACGCCCTTAATTGCATTGGCCACGCCCCTTTGAGAGACCCCCTAGTTTTTTCAGTCCACTAATGTTGACCCATTGCAGTCGAAGTGATCTTCTTTGCTTCCCTTGTGATTAAAAAAAATGTGACTGCTGATGTTTTAATAAGGATTGCAGCTTTTCTACTTTTAGAAACTTGGGGCCTGATTACGACTTTGGCGCAGCGGTGACAACGCAATGCCACCTCCGCTGCACCAAAGCCGCGCAAACACAGCTGACCGTATTACGAGTTGCAAATGAGCAACTCGTGATACGGTCGCCGATTCTTTGGCCTTTCCCATGGCAGTGCCTTGAAAACAGGCACCCCAATGGGAACGGCCAAAAAGTTCCAATACCGCATGGACAGTGACGTTCATGCGGTGCTGGAACTGGGGGGAAATACAGACAGGGGGCCACATATTGTGCCCACTTGAATGTATCTGCATGGCTTGTAGGACGTTTGATGTCACTTCTGCTCCCCATACGATTATTGTAACATAACACCACTGATCAAACCTGATCTCAATCTGAGGGTACTTTGTGCTACAGTACTGTGCAAATAAAGTTTCTTACAGGAGTTCGTCCTTACTCAAGATTTAAAAATATTTTTCACAAATGTCAAATCTGCATGAAAAACACGAGTCAAAACCAAGTTCGATATATTGCTAGTTGCAAAGGCATGAAACGCTTGGTGCAGATATTTCCCCCTCGTTTTTGTGTGGAGTTAAACTAGGAAATGCCATTTGCACAATATATAATCAATCAATCAGGTCACTTATAAAGCGCACTACATACCCGCGAGGGTCTCAAGGCGCTGGGGGAAGGGGGGGGGGGTGCTGCTACTGATCGAAGAGCTAGGTCTTGAGGAGTCTTCTGAAGGCCAGTAGGTCTTGGGTCTGCCGAAGGTTGGTGGGGAGGGTGTTCCAGGTCTTGGCGGCGAGGTGGGAGAAGGATCTGCCGCCGGCGGTCGTTTTCCGGATGCGGGGGACTGTGGCGAGCGCGAGGCTGGTGGAGCGGGGCTGGCGGGTGGGGGTGTAGAAGCTGAGTCGTCTGTTGAGGTAGGCTGGTCCGGAGTTGTGGAGTGCTTTGTGTGCGTGGGTGAGGAGCTTGAAGGTTATCCTCTTGTTGACAGGGAGCCAGTGCAGATCTCTCAGGTGGGGTGTGATGTGGCTGCGGCGGGGGATGTCGAGGATAAGACGTGCAGAGGCGTTCTGGATGCGTTGCAGCCGTCTCAGGAGCTTAGCCGTCGTTCCTGCGTAGAGGGCGTTTCCGTAGTCCAGCCTGCTGGTGACGAGGGCCTGGGTGACTGTTTTCCTTGTTTCGGTGGGGATCCACTTGAAGATCCTGAGGAGCATTCGGAGGGTGTTGAAGCAGGATGAGGAAACGGCGTTGACCTGCTTAGTCATGGAGAGGGTGGGGTCGAGGATGACCCCTAGGTTGCGTGCGTGGTCGGTGGGTGTCGGGGCTGTTCCCAGTGATGTCGGCCACCAGGAGTCGTCCCAGGCTGAAGGGTTGGAACCAAGGATGAGGACCTCCGTCTTGTCCGAGTTCAGCTTCAGGCGGCTGGACCTCATCCATTCGGCGACGGCCTTCATTCCTTCGTGGAGGTGGGCTTTGGCGGTGTGAGGGTCTTTGGTGAGGGAGAGGATCAGCTGGGTGTCGTCGGCGTAGGAGATGATGTTGAGGTTGTGCTGTCGGGCGACGTGGGCGAGGAGTGCCATGTAGATGTTGAACAGCGTCGGGCTGAGGGAGGAGCCTTGGGGTACGCCGCAGATGATCTTGGTGGCCTTGGATCGGAAGGGGGCGAGGCGGACGCTTTGAGTTTTGCCGGAAAGGAAGGATGTGGTCCAGTCCAGGGCCTTATCTTGGATATATACTGCTAGAGGTTTGCTTTTTGGCCACTTTGGATTTTTAATCTTTGTTAAAGTCTGAGGACTGCTGACTAGGCCTTAGACACTATATTCTGTCTGTAATATGTAGGTCTCATTTCCAGTGCAAAACTTGTTAATATGATAATAGAGTAACACTTTGGCAGACCACTATGGTGACACTGGGAGGCGGCATATTATCAACAAATACACCAGAATCTGATTGTGTGAGTGAGGGGCCGTTCCCACCTGGTAATATGGACATATATGTCATGTTGGAGTGTATGACCATTTCCCTTTGTCCTTTTGAGTCACATGTAGAGATGCAAGGGGATTACCTTTGGTACAGCTTTGTAGAAAATGGATTTTTCCCATCACATATGAATTCTGGACAGGTGACAACCACTGAATTGAACGTCAGAAGCTTTGAATTATCTTAATCAAGTTTCTTAATTCGTCTGAGAGCAATTGATGCCTTAATTGTACATGTGACAGGGAAAGATTCTAAATTTGAAATGCAGACCATACCATGTTATGCATCTGTCTTCTCAGTTTGAAAGGAGCCCCACATGTTTTTCCTCCTTGTCCCCCCAAAGCCAATAGGACAGGCTATAAAGCGATAAACAGCTTTTGTGCTTTCAACACATGTAAACACCTACCAAAGGTACATCAAGGGTACCCTTAAAGAAAAGTGTCTTCCCCTTATGGGCCCCACTGGTACAGTAGTGTGGGATCTCACCATCACTTATTTTCAAAACCCAGAGGCCATATTTACTATTTACTGTCCCTTGCTGTTGTTCTTCGAGAGTTGTGGCATCATGGGGACTACGCTCCCAACAATCTTCTAAAGAGGAGATCTTAGTCGTTTTGCATCTTTAGGCAGTTAGAAGCTGGTCAATGCAACAAAGCTACTGTAGAGTAATGACAACAATGATAAAAACAATATATTGTTGTAACGGAATCCAGTGGTATGTAGTCTTAAAATCGAGAAGAATAGAAGCACTTGCTTTTCAGTGAGGGTGTAATAAACCAAACCTTGAACCTTCCATGTACGTTGCAACGGATTACATAAAATCTGTTGTAACTCTGTCTTCTTAGTTATGTTTGAGGTTTCTCAAATGGATGGTTTTATTTTTCAAGTTGTACTCTTTTGGCCATCAGATCTACCAAATTATGTTTAACGTTTCAGATATCCGATTCACAAAGATGTTTCTACGATTAGGGGTGGATTACTCACATCTTACTTTTATTCTTACATTTCGTTACCTAAGCCAAAAGCTCTCATTAAATGAAGTATGCCCATTCTGTTTGTATGCGAAGGTACATACCTGGGAATGACGGGGTGCGAGGAAGGAGGAATGGGACTGTTCTGATTTTAGGGCATTCTCTTTCATAAAGTTTGATACAGGTAGGGAGCAGATGTAGTTCTTGAGAGGAATTAGAGATCTACTGAACTCTTCCTCTTTGCCTGTGTTGGGCGGGTTCTTGTCCCTTGCCTTCACTAAGTACTGAAAGGGGAAACATATTGAAATCTCCTGTGAGAACAGATTTTGAAGACGAGACTGAAAAATTAGGGAGTATGCAGAAAATGAAGACAGTACCTATATTTTATCAATAGACTACACTGGATTTGGAAGAGCTCCACAAAGCTCAATGTTTACAATTATTTCTTTGTTTCTTTTCTTTTCTTCTGCAGTTCACGGTACAGTTCAAGGACCTCCTGGAATCCCAGGTCAAAAAGGGGATAGGGGATACCTTGGTCCTAAAGGTAAGGACACTTTTTCTTAATTTATGCGAAAAATGCCCATGTACAAACTATTATTGTTAAGGTGGAGTGTAGCTATTACTGATATTGAAAAGCACAGTTGCCCAGGTGGGATACTTACATCTGCTAAGGGTGAATAAAGTATTTCCTAAATTACAAACAACAGTTATTAAGGTGGAAGACAATAATGCTCATTGTTAAAGAGAATAATTGTGGTCCAATAGCACATTGACAATATTCTAATATGGTAAGTTGGGTTCAATCCACAAGAGTTGCCATAGATGCCTATACGCCGCATGTAAATCATGCCTGCAGTAGCTGTGAGCACAGATGTTTCGGCCAATGGGAGATAGGAATGGCTATAATTCTTGCAGAGAGTGGCTCTCTATCTGGGCCTAGGGAACTAACAATAATACTCTAGTCATGCTCTGTGACTCCCAGGGTAGAAAGTTGACTATGGTCTCTCTTCCATTCCATGCCCAGCTCACAGCTTTTGCTTTCTGCATCCAGTCAGGAAATTAAGTTGGTAAAATGAAGGGAGGGTGGAGGCATATGGGCAGGTTTCAGAAAAGTACTTTATGAAACATTTACAGCTGATCTGAACAATAAAATATGAATATTATATTAATTATATTTAAATGTTTTCTTCCTTTCTACAGGGGACATGGGACCACGGGGACTGCAAGGGCTGCAGGGACTACAGGGACCAAAAGGAGAGAAGGGTACGCTCATGATAAAACCATGATTTTTTATAAATGGACATAAACATTGTGAATCATTGATACTCAGTCCAGACAACCTGCCTGTCGCCTCTTCTCCTTGCCTGTGGGATGTTTTGCTGTCCTCTGCCTCCTCTAATTTGGGGCACTCCTGAACCTGTATTTTCCCCTTTCATTTAGGATATGAACGAACTGTTCCATGTTTACAACAACTTCAGATGTGTTCTCACCACGTGTGGTTTGTAGTGTTTCACATGAGTGTTACATGGTCTGCGAGAGTTCATGAAGTGGGATGCTAACAGAATTTCCAAGTTTACTGAATTATGGAAACTAACATGAGAGTGTGTTCCTCTGCTTGTATCCCTAGGTATTTTGTATAACGGGGCAACCTCGAACTGCGAGTATATCCTACTTTTTCTTTATAAACGCATGCGACACATTTTTTCTTACACCTATGTGCATAATACACTTATCAGATTAGGGATGGAGATAGGGATCCCTGGTCCTGATGAAGGCCTCTGACCCAAAAGCGAGCTAATGCTGGGACTTGACATTTTCTCTTTATTTATTGAGCAATCCTCAAGAGAAGAGCCTGTGGGCCATCAAGCAACTTCTCAATGGGGTTAAGTAACACCAATACATTTTGTTATGAAAGGTGCACATTTAGCTTTAACTAGAAACAGTTTTGAGTTTGAAGGAGTATTATGCCTACAGGCTCATGGGATGTCTGTGAGCAACACTTCTGCCCCAAGTCTGGCCTGTATGTACATGTATTTGACAGTAAACATACATTTTGAGATGGGAATACATTCAAGTATCACCTACGCTTGTGGCGTAGATTTACTGATGATGTCTACCGTATTTGGAAGGGTGGTCACAGATTTACAATTTGTGAATTGGCTCAATACTTGTATCCAGTTTCTCCGGTTGACCCACAACATTAGTAACAGTGAATTGGCATATTTTTTTTAGATATTATTAGACCAAGAGATGGTCTATTGCATACTGACCCCTACCATTCCCCAACTAAGAGGAACAGCCTATTACTTTTTGACGGTTTTCATCCAAGGACACAGAGAGAGAAACTACTGTTGGACCATTTTTGAGATAAAGACATAGCTGTTTCTGTAGGGTGGACTTTCGTAAACAAGTAGACGACCTGCGAAAATGAATAAACACCATTACCCACAGAAAATAGATAACAGAGCAAAAGGGTGTGTCCACGATGAAATTGTACGTGAACACGTTTGTGTCTCTGCAAGGCCTTACTTCAAAGGTTGACTTGTATGACTACTTATACTGCTATATATAATCACTTGAAAAAAATATTTAGGAATTGATGAATTTTTAACACTAGAAAAAAATCCTTGGATAAGCCTCTGCGATGTACGCGGGTATGACAAACATGCTGTTAGTGTGATAACGTCACATGCAACATACCATTACCAACTAGAAGCGGCGCATTTCATACTCTTTTCGTGTCCGGGTGGATTTAAAATCCCCAGATCAACAATGTGCAACCATCTAGTAGAGAGACTGCAGCACATAGGTTTAGTAGTGGGTGCCATCCATTGGAGTAACAAGTGAAGGGCAACTTAATTTTCTGTACAATTTCTCTTTTGCCAAAACAATTTTGTTCAGCTGTTCTTTCCAACACAACGGGCCAAATGTACGACTATTCCATTTTGCGAGTCACAAATTGTGACAGTTTGCGATTCCCAAATTGGTCGCAAGGGCCCGCACTCACAGGGATGGTGGCCTGCTGGGATCCACTGTATCTGCGACTCCTTTTTCAATAAAGCAGGTTTTTTTTTCTAAATGCAGCCCGTTTTCTTTAAAGGAAAACGGGATGCGTTTCAAAAAGTAAAATGAAACATTTCAGTTTTGTTTTTTAAGAGCAGGTAGTGGTCAGTGGGACCACTGCCTGCTCTTAAAAAATATTTGAGCCCACATTCGCAAAGGGGAAGAGGTCCCTTGGGGACCCCTTCCCCTTTGCGACTGGTGGTGGTAAAATGGGAATGTTTTCCGGCAGCATTTCGGTCGCAAAACATTCGTACATGGCACTGCGAGTCACTATTAGGAAGGGACGCCCTTGGCACGCCCCTTCCTAATAGTGAGTCGCAAACCCTATTTTGCGAGTCGGTAATAGTTAACCGACTCACAAAATAGGGTTTGTATGTGTCACAGACCTATTTAGCGGTCGCAAACGTCCCGATTAGCCATTTGCGACCGCTAAAAACGTCATACATGTGGCCCAATGTGTCTTATTTTTGTTTTTTAAACAGTGTGTTACAACAGGAAGGTACTTCCCCTTCTCCCTTTATATGGTATTTTCCCCTTAAGTTTAGGGAAAGGTAAGAAAAAACTGTTACATGTTTACACCAACCCTACATGTGTTATCACCACGTGTGGTTTGCAGTGTTTCACATTGGTGTGGTATGGTCTGTGTGAATTCATGAGTGGTATGCTAGTAGCATTACCATTAATGAATTTTGATAACTAACATGAGAGTGTGTTCCTCTGTTTGTATCAACTAGGTATTTCGTATAATGGGGCAACCGTGAACTGCCAATATATCTCTACTTCTTTCTTTATTAATGCACTTCACAGACACATTTTTCTTTACACCTAAATGCATGATACACTATTCACGGTTGGGATAGAGGTAAGGATTCCCTGGTCCTGATAAAGACCATTGACCCACTAGGGCTTAATTTATGGCTGAAACTTGCTGATTTAGAGTTATAAGGATAAAAATAACTGTTGACATCCCTCAGCTTTTTCATCATCATAAGTGGTACCTGCAATAATTTGTTATGATATCCACTAGGTAATGTTATATATCTATAATTAGGATCCCATCCTAATCATCTGTCACAAAAGCTCCCTACTTAGTAAGCACATTCAGGCAGATTAAATTTCCTAAATGAGGAGAGGACCCGAGGATGAAGCATACCACCACCGGTAAGTGAGGGTCCTACGTCATAATAGGGAATACCCTAGCAACTTACATCAAGCTTTTTCACAGATCTTCTTGTGGTTCGCTATACCTTTTTCTTTGTATGTGTGAGAAAGGAGAGATGTATTAGCGAACATTGGTTTTCTCTGACTCTTCCCCCACCCTTGTTATTTAGATCTAGTAAACACAGCACTCTGGAAAGACCTTTATAGATTGGCACACAAATACCAGGCTCACATTGTCCTTTACCTATTCCCCTCTGTACCTTATATGCCCATAATGGATCCTTCACTTTGTCAGTGTCCACTTGCCAAGCAAACCCCTTCCAATATGTCTGGGTCAAGGAGACAGAAGCTGCTGTAGCCAACCACACTCAACTATAAACCAGCTTCTTTCCATCATTGTCTTATGGGGGCTTTCAAGACCCAGCTGGCCCACCATAGTGTTAAGTTATCTTTAGTGTCTTTACAGTGGTGTTCCAAGCCTACTAATCATATATTTGCTCTGTGGTCATTTTAAGCCAATGATGTACTAAGGTGTACAGTGTTAAAAGGGTTTACTTTTTGACTGAGGTACCTCTAACTGTGACCTCCAGCATTAATTTAGTCTTCCCTTTTGTCTTTGAGACTGCTTGAGGTAATCAGTTTAGTAACACTTCATTTGCTCTCTTATAACTGTAATGTTGTGCTCTAAGTCAGCTTTCCATTAAGTCGTACAGATTGTCTTTCTTCTAGAATGAATGCCTACCAATTACCCCTCCTAACATCAGACAAACTCTTGAGATGGGAGATGCCCAGGGGCAATCACAAGCTTTGAAGCAGGTTCCTATGACTTCTAAAGTCCTTGTATACTCTTTTCTTTTGATAGGTGAACAATTTTTCGTGGGAAGACGAAAAAGAAGAACATCAGGAGTTTGATCCAAGGACAGAAGTCAGTATTCACCGGCCCATCACTTCCTAAAAACAGTGTGCCCCCATGGGTATTAGGCAGATGTATCTTCTGCTGCAATTAAGACTGATTTCCACATTGATCAATACAGCGCACTGCCTGTTTGTGCCGTTCAGCAGCACCAATGAGGAACCTCTGCAGCGCCCTGGCCCTTTCTCCGTTGTGTGGCTTTGGTATCTGTGCATTGTACAAAGATCTGGGTGTTCGTCAAGTCACCGATTGTAACACTGTAAAGTGCTTTGTTGTATTTTCCCTAATAGTTTTGTGTGCAGTTCCTATTATTTAACAGCAGTTTGTGACTTTGCAATTAGACTGCTAACAATTGAGCACAATGAAGACTAATGTAGATTGCCAAAAATAGAGACACATGTTTAATCTGTGATTCAAAGACTTTTAATATTAAAATACGTGGTAAAAGGGGGAGTTTTGTTTAATATCACACCTACTTGAATCAGCATATCCTATGGGATGAATAAAAAAACGGACATCTTGGCAGCAAACCTGTCAAATCTACAAACAAATTCTGAACTAAAAATGTGCAATAAATCATTTTTGTACAAATGTACTCCTTTTCGGCCAGATATTCTAGTTTATTTTCCTGAAATATAATCAAAGGCTACCAAGAAAAAAATTAGGATTTTCGGATTCGGTAGAATATTTACTGTGATCTGTGATTTGCTTTCCAACGTGCATATATTTTGGGAGATAGATGATTTGAAGTCTCACCTTTTTTCACCACCCAAACTATTTCACAAATGACTATTTTGTCATAACTGACGCAAACAAATTTCACCACAACATTTACATGTTTAAACTGGAGTCCAATATATTTCAACGCCCTCTTTAAAAGGAAAACAAAACCGCTCGTGGTATTTTTTTTCTTATGTTAAAAATGTGTATTGACTGTAGCCCTTGATTGTTTATCAGGACATTGGATCACATAATATTAAGTTGTTTTTTGTTTAAGATGTATACACTTCCGTTTCGTGCCTGCGTGCACTGAACCGATCTGGTGTGGTGACTGCTTGAACATAGGCCCTTTTATACAAATAAAGTTTCCACTTTTGTTTTTATATTTGTACACGCTTCTTTTGCGGTAAAAAAGGCACTGTAAATCCAAGCAGACTGATTACAGCTGAAGTTGTATCCTTTAATTCGATCTAGAATAGTATTTGGACCGTGTGCTTCATCTTGGCCCATGAGCCCGATACCGCAACAATGGACATGTCCCTGTAGTACTAAGCAAGCAATTATCTTGGAACACTTGATGTTACTCCTACATCTTGTGTCCAAACTGTATTTATTATATCTTTGATACTTCAGGAAACTCCATTGGCAACCAGTCGCAAAGAGATGCCAGTTCAAACTGCTCACCCACGCTTACAAGGCACTATACAACGAAGGACCGGCATACCTCAACAAACAAGTGAATTTCCACCAACCTATCAGGGAACTCTGTTCCGAATCCCTCTCCCTGACAGCCACCCAACGCATCCACCGGGAAAACAGCAGAGGCCGCTCCTTCGCCCACCTGGCGGCTAGGACCTGGAACACCCTCCCCCTGCCCCTCAGAGCCTCACCATCGCTCCAAGAGTTCAGGAAGGACCTCAAGACCTGGATGTTCAACCAATAAGTACAGGCAGCATGATCCAGCAGCAGTGGAACCCCCACAGCACCTCGAGACCCTCACGAATGAAGTAGCCACGCTCTACAAATCCTTATTGATATCTTTAATGTGTGTTTTCCTGCTTTGCGCTTCGGCACAGACGGGTTTTATGCAACAATCTTGTTGCTCGAGTCAGGACTCCAGACACAGGAGATGCCTTCAGATGTGGGGAGCTTGTAGGAACAAAAGAGTATGCTTCATGATGTGTGATCTAGTGGCAACATTGTCACCTACTAGACCAGGGGACTCCAACCTTTTCTGTCCGAAGAGCTATTTAAGTTCAATGAAAATCACCCTGAGCTACCAATATTATTAGTGCTGTAATAGTGACCACAGCAGACACGATTACAATAGTGGTCACCATATGCAAGACTACTAGTAGTGATCACCTCAGTACATCAGGCAGGACTGCCAATAGTAATGTAAAAAGTCTTAATTTCGAATGCCTCAACATGAGTATTACATAGTAACGATAGCCACAATGCCCCTGCCACCAAGTTTATATTAGCAATAAGTCTGCCCAACACCACATGATTTATCACTCAAATATACGTTTTAAATATGTATTGATAATTGAGCCTGTTTCTCGAAACATCAGCTGAGTTCTGTAAATATACACATTTTCATCTCAAATGCACACTCCCAATTTTAGTACACATATGTTAATTAAATCAAGTAAAAGTGTCTAATTTAGTAGACTGGGCTGCACTCAGGAGAGCTACTCACAGGTATGTGGAAAGCCACCAGTAACTCACTAGCTACTCATTGGAGAAGCCTGTACTAGACCATGAGGCCTGGGTTCTGGGCTCGGCTTCCCCTTCTGACCATATTATTCTGAGCAAATCACTGCTTAAGCCGCAGTTCTCTTATCTGCTATAAAAAAAAAATGGAAACATCCATGAACACCAGAATTCAATCACATTTCAGGATTAGCCAAAACGCTACTGTGATTCATGGAGATCCTGCATAGAATGTGTGGATGTGAAACTTTAAAAAACACTTAGAAGTGATTTGATATTTACTTGATGCACTAAAAGTTAGCTCTGCCAATATCAGGAAAGATACCTTTTTGCATTCGTCTATATGTTTTTCTTTTTTACATATGGCAGTTTCGCTGGGCCTACAAGTAAAGTATTTGGCTGATTCTCCCGATGCCCATTCCTTGAAATTATCCAATGTTCACTTTTCCAGTGGTATACCTCCTGAGAATCACCACTTCATGGTACATCCCAGTGGGCCTTTGTCTCACTTTTATAAAAATGATTCTCCATTTGCTTAGCCAGTGCCAACATAGCACATTCACTTTGCCAATCAAGTCTGAAGTATGACACTTCAGGCAGTTTTCTGAACCGTTTTGAAGCTTTAGGGGATAGATGTAGAATGGGTGTATAACTAGAAAGCTCTAAAACTATCCAATTCTTTGTTTGAGCCTGTGGTTGCAGTCGTGGCCCATTGGCACCAAGTTTTCTTCATCAGACTTTGAGCAAAAGAGCGAAAAACACACAAGAGGGAAAGAAGGAGGAAGAGAAATACAGAAGAACTGTGCCTAAGGGAGATGACAGGAACCTTAAAGAGTGAGATAAAGGGACAGGGAGCGTCTAGTGGTGGATTAATGAGGCATGAGGGGGAATCAAGACTGATTTGATCATCGGGACCCTAGCATTCAATAGCACCAGCCACAGGCTTCTTAGCAAAATTTAGGGCCCAAACCTTTTTCTTAAGTTAACCTCTGTACGTATCCCATCAGCAACAACTTCCTGATAACTCTAGAAGGTAGTTCCCTCAAGTCCAACAGTTCAATTCTAGAACAACTGGCTGCCCATAGAATTTGAAGATCTGCTCCCTCCTAATGTTTACTTTTTGCTTTGACAATGAGGGCAGCAGATGTAGATTTGAATGAGATGCTTAAAGGGCCCATAACTGTGGTACTTTGACAAACGCTGAATGCAGTCATATGATCAAAATGTCTTGGGTGGCGCAACATGTTTAGCCCAACAAGCAACACCCTATATGTAGCAGAAATGCATGCACTGAACAAAATCAGGTTAAATATACATCAGGCTTTTACAGCTGCATTAATAATAGAGACATGCACAGGAAAATGCGCAAAGCCAAGTAAATTGAGTTTATCATTTTAAATCTTTCAGTAGAATAAGCTCCAAAATGTATTTTGTTTTCTGGCTGTATGACAGGATCCTTTTTGGATTTCGGTTCAGAATATCAAAAAAGACTAAGAAACCTACAGTCCAATGCACTCTGTATTTTCCCTACCTTGGTAAAACCTCTGTTCTTGCCATGTATAACACAAACCAACATAGCTTACTGCATACTATGCCATGTGGTCCTGACATCTACATCACCACATATTCAAATTATACTTGATGTATCTAAACAAGCATTAATATGTTAACTGACAAGATGACAATTTCAGCACAAAACTGTCAAAGGTCAATATTTCAGTCTTTTGTTGATTCAAGTCAAATTTGATTTTGCATTTTTTCCTTCTTTGTGACTGATTTCTTAGGCCCTCATTACGATGAGCCCGGTTAATTGGGATATGTGCAGTAACTCCCGTTGCTGCACATTTAGAAGTTATGAGTTTTGAGATAAATCTCGGCAGGCCAAACTCCTATTTATCGAGGAGCAAATGCCCTGTATTGACCAAAACATGCAGCAGTTGGCGCAGTAAGCATCAACATCTGCATGTTATTCCCTAAAAACATTTGATTGGGTGATACATATACCCAATAAATTCCAATTTGGCACATTCAGATTTTATGAGGTGCAATACATATCACACCATTTACCCAGCGGCTCGTAATGATGGCCTTTGAAGATAAAATGTACAAATAATTTAGCAGATCAGGAATATTGCAGAGTAAATTCATTTGTGCACAAAAATAATGGGCAAGCCAGTATTATACAAATAAGTTATTGATGAGTGCACAGGTGCAATTTTCTTGCCGTTTGAATGTACCATGTGCACGTGCTCAATTCAAAGAATGTTTCTGGCACATGAGTAGCGCAGCTACAGCCATCCAGGGCTCAGAATACTTATAGATGACTGCTCTACATTTTTTATAAGTACTCCAATTGTTAAACAACTTTCATCTGACATGTAATAAATTGTTGTATTTGTTATGATGTTCAATTTTTAATAAAATGGTAATGAAACACTTTTAGTGTTATTTGTATTGAAAACTATGAACTAGGAGATCACAACAGTGATGAAAACCATGCAGCACCCCTAGACTCCAAGATCTTTGGGGGCTTTCACGGATTGTTTACAATTTGCACATTACTTACATTATTTTCGTAAACCCTCCTACCTCAAACAATAAAAAAGGTCCCAGAACTATTGTCCGTGCATTAGCTGTCTGATTAACAAGGAATACTGGAAAGTTCAAAATCTGCCTGTCCTAAGTGCTGTTCTATAATTTATTAGATTTCTTACTTAGGGCTTCACAAAAGTCCAAACAAGTTTGCATATAAACATACGCAAATCACATATTTCCATGTATACTGAGGATTTTCTTAGGACAAAGGGGCAGATTTTCTAACTTGTAACATAATACAGTGCAGTAACCACAGTTACTGCGCTGTGTTTTGTGAAACAGAGAGAGCAGAACAGCGCAATATCAACTAATGTATGGAGCGGTTCTCCTCTCTCCCTCGGCTGGCCAAATTTAGGCTGCCAGTGCACACATCCTTACACCATACTGCAAGAGTGTTTGCGGAATGTCAAGCATAATGTTTTTACTGGAAGGGTACTCTACCAGTACAAATTACTATTCTTGGACACAGTTTAACAATTTTCACACATTCTATGTTTGCTGTGCAAGGCCCTGTCTGCAAATGTTAGTAAAGCAAACACAAGGAGAATGTTAGTAGACAGGGCTTTGCGTCAAAAACCATGGGTGGTGCATGGGAACGTCCATGTACCATCCATGGTGCTACCTCTCCATGGAAAGCATTTCTATTGCTACTTTGCGTTACTTTAGGGCTGCTTCCCAGTGACAAGCTCAAATCATTAAAATGCTAATTATTTAGATTAACACTCAAAATGTGCAATGATTAATGTAAAATTCAAAGCTGACATGACGCTTATAAAATGTGCAAACTGCAATCAGGAGTCATAGCTATGTGTATAGGCCATAGAAATACTAAGACACAAGCTTCCTTTAACTAAAAGTGAACCTAATATTGCTGAACTGTGCACAAATAATTTAGAAGACTGACCTTAATGTGACATGTTTAGAAATGTTCATCTTAACTGCAGGCTGTCCCGGTTTTAATCAAATGTATTATTTTACTAACCAACATATTGTTTATAATGATAAAACTTCCGATTGTCACCCTATTTCACCAAATACCTGAATAGAATAGTTGGACATTCAAAACAATATTTCTTGATTGTATTCATGTAATACATTACTAAACAGTATTTTTGCAAAGATAATGTCTCTTCTCTTTAGCATAGTTCATTGTGTATGCAGTGAAAAAATTATTTTAGAAGGCCAATCTGCTATCGATGCCTATGGGAACTGAGGCTTATGTTTCCAGAACTTAACTAAGTAAGAATGTCTGTAGCTAACTTGTTTTAAGGCTGTGCAATCTGCATGTATTTTTGTGGGAAAGGAAGAATGGAACCTGCTCACAGAGGAGAGCTGCCTTTTGATTGGTCCAGAGAGGAAGAAACCAGATACAATGTCTGCAACATGTATTAATGTTCTTTTACATTAGTGTGTGTTCCTAGTTAGTAGCAATGCTTTTTAATACCTTTTTGCCCATGCGTTTTCGATGCCCTTTTTTCATGCTCTTACCTCGATGCTTTTATTCCACTGCTTACTTACCTTTTGACAGTTGTGGCTACTGCTGCTTCTGTTCATCCTTACTTCATTTTTTAGGCTTTATTTTTACAGATTGTGACTGCAGCTGTATGATCATCTACTCGCTTGATTGAGACTCGGATTGTTATATTCCATATAGGTACCCTTTATAGGCGCAAGTAACACTGCAACCTTTCACCTATATCCTTCCCTACATTACTTACATAACAGTTCATAGGGACTGACCTTTTACCTAGATACGACACTGCATTCAGAACGCAGGTTTTTCCCTGGTTTGAAACTTATACATTATGCATGAGACTTCTTGGAAGCACAGCAGGATGAACATCTCCTGTATAATATCTATGTTAAAGTTCAAGCCCGACGTCATCCTTTAGGCCGACACAGTAACACAGCAAGGTATGACCCCTGGGGAGACCTGTGGGTATATATACACCATGTCTTGCTTAGACAGGGAGAGGAGACCGTGACTTCCCGGCTGACACACTGACCAGAGACGCTGAGGTTCCTGAATGCAGACGCTCCAGCTGGCAGTGGTCTAACATCCCTCGGGGTGTCCAACTCGAGACCAGGACGGGGTCCCATATTCTCCAACTCTCAGGTAATGGGGTGGACTAGATCCTAGAGGGATTCTTGGCATAACACCTACACCGATGCTAGGTACATTTAGGTACATCTAGTTAGGGAGGCATCGTAGGAGTACGTACCTTTATAGGTTGGACCTTTTTATCATGTGTTTTATGTACTTGTATATATTCATGATTTCTGCAAGATGGTAGAACTATACCATCCCTTTACTTTTGTAGTATTGCTAAATCATATATCTCTGCTACTGTCTAATGGTTGTTGCAGCTCATATATTCTACACTAGAATAACAACTGCTCAATAAATCCTTATTGAAACACCTAGACTGTTTATTCTGTGTATCTCTGAGACAAACTAAGTGAGCACGAGTGACTGAGCGAAAAGTAGTATATTGTTTCCACGATCCTGGGGGATCAGGGTTGTCATGTTTTGAGGTTGCCAGAAACTATTCTCTCCCCGATAAGAGGAGATTCTAGTGGCACTGGGAGCTAGCTAATGCAAACAGGCTAATGTATCCGGTGGGTGTGCTCGGAACCAGTCTGCCACCAAACCCACAGTTTATGTTATCCGAACGCACAGGTCCTGTATAGGATATATAGGAACTACACGACAGGATGAGTTTCATGAACAGCCCTTTATGGGAAGTTCTGCTGCTTAAAATTGGGTTTTAGCATTAAGCTCCCTGAATCTCACTCTTTTCCTTTGAACTTGAACTCTGAATGAGTTCTACTAACTTTGAAATTCTGGTCTGAACTTTAGAATAGTGTGTATTCCTTTTTGGAACACGCTTGATGCATTATTTTGTCTGTTTGATTCTAACCAAACCTTTTTATGAGATTTCTGTAAACTTGCCAAAGCTTTATTTGCTAAAATGAATAAAGAAAGAATAAAAAGACAATTACTAATCTCTTAATGAGAATAAAGATTTTAATCTTAT
Source organism: Calotriton arnoldi (assembly GCA_963921515.1). Classification (NCBI taxonomy): domain Eukaryota; kingdom Metazoa; phylum Chordata; class Amphibia; order Caudata; family Salamandridae; genus Calotriton; species Calotriton arnoldi. The sequence goes on from CAWUFW010000182.1 coordinate 3,186,617, forward strand.
TCACAACTCTTATCATTGACTGAACTGAGAATTGTATTGGGAATTTGTTTGTGATACCAAAATAGCTCTTTGCAGAGACTGGCACGGAGATGAAGCATAACCCTGTAAGAGATAGTGAAAGAAACAGTGAACCATGTTATTTAATTTTGGCCCTAATCCCCACTATCACCAACACAAATAAAGTTTTGCACTGGAAAGTAAATCCCAAGTCAATAGTTTGTGCAGGTTTATGTTGGTGCAAGTTGTTAATAAAGTGGAGAACAACCTTTCAATGAATTCTGTGTATATATAGGGCTTTTGGACATTTGAACATTTTACTCCAGCCTAATGAGGTACTAAGGTCCACGTTGATGACATCTTTCGATGAACATGTGTGACTTACTCCTGACTTTCGAAGATTAAGTCATTCCTACGAAAGCAAGATAGCGTTGGCAAAGTGCAGCTGCTCAAAATTGGGGTGAAAAATGTTTGGAACATTTTATGAATCCCCACAACTATTAAACATTTATTGAAGTTCAATACCTGTTTAATGACCACCCTTCTGTCCCTCTTGTTGGATCATCCATGTTCCTATCTCGAACCCTAAACGTAGGATTGGGACACATTTGTCATACCTGCACATTTTCTACAGTTGTTAATTCCTCATGTGAGCATACCTGCAGAACCTAAATCTGATACTCAGGACCAGCCATTTTCACCCAAAGACGCAATGGTCTTTAACACCTTCAGTGCACTTGGGGGGCGTGGCCAAGATAGCGGTGTGTACGGACGCGCTTTGCTGAGCTCCTTCCGTGGCCTGCCCAAACATCCTGTCTATATCCCACATGTGCCACCTATCCGAGGTGTAATCAATGGATGATGCCTCCTGAAGTCATGCTGACCCCCACTACCGGAGCAGTTTTGCGCTGAGGGCGGCGACGGAGGCCTGGCACCGTGACGACCTGCGACCACAGACCTTGGATGCGGCTGATCCGCCTGGCCTGGCCTGAGAGCGGAGGGCGAGGGGAGGAGCACCCGAAGTGAAGGCGCCGGAGTGAGCGGGAGGCTGCGCCCCCCGGAGCCGAACCTACTACAGGAGGGAGCACGTCGCATGCCCAAACCGAACGGAGAGGGGATCTCCGTGCCCTGCACCCGTTCCGACTCACGGGTAGTAGGGCCTGTGCTTGGACGGTGCCTCCCCCTTCCTTACTGATTATGGGGCCCGCAGCTCCGCCTGCATGGGGACTGCCGCTGAAGCTGGAATATGTCCTGTGTGTACTCACTAAGCTGCATGCTGGTGGGCGGCCCGCGGCGAGGGGGCGAAGGAGGCCTAGTACTTGCTCGATCGACCGCTTCTGTACTGGGGCTCTAAAGCGGTGAAACTGCGCCATTCCCCTCATGTGAGGGAGCATCCACACCGTAGGTCCTGCGACTCACCCTTTATCTCAAGGCTGCCAGCACTGCATGTACGTTCTACTGGATCTGCTCGTGAGCTACTGAGGGACGCTGCTGGGGGCCCTGGGCTGACGCAGTTTCCTTCTGAGGAGTGGGCGCCATTACAGGGGCGCATTGCGGCTGTGGGCGCAGCAATAAGTTCGGGGTGCCCGTACCACGGGACCTGTTGTGCATTGTGACCTTTCCTAGCCGGACTCAGTGAAATTGTTCTTTAGGCGGCCTGAGGCTCACTACCAATCTGCATATACGGCCATGGCGCAGGCCGGTGTGCTGTGTGGGGCGAGATCCTTTAATGACTGCTGACGGCCTCATGGCACTTTACCTGCTTTTTCCCCTGTGCGCCACTAGTGCACAGACACTGCATCTCTTGGCGTACCACGAACTGTAGTGCAGAGGCGATACTACTGAAGCAGATGGCTGCTCGGCCCACCAAGTGAGTAGGTTAGTGATCTCGCTGCCGGTAGGCCCCTGCGCCATACTCTAGACCTGCCAGAGGCATGTTGTTATGTTTCATATAGATGCCCTAATATAGGCATGGTTTGAGATGCCCTAATATAGGCATAATCTTTCACCTACATTAGTTCTCTAGTCTCCACAATAACGGGCGCTGAGGGCTGAACCTTATCTAGACTGTGGTTTGGGTACAGAAGGAGGGTTTTTCCCGAACAATGGCCTCCTATACCATTTTTGATGTGCTAAGAGTTCTAGGAAACCAGGCAGGGGCTAGGATCCACCTGCATAAACATCTACGTAACCGGTTCATCCCATACGTCATCTCCATACCCAACAATGGCTAACACAAGGGACAAAGGGACTCTATACTTTTCTGTATAAATACAGCACCTCTTGCTATCAGTAGTTAGAGGGAACCGAGACTTCCAGGCCGACACACTGACCAGAGACGCTGAGGCTCCTGCATGCAGTCGCTCCAGCTGACAGTGGTCTAATCATCCCTTGCGGGCTGTCCAACTCGAGACCAGGACGAGGTCCCACACTCTCATTATTCAGGTAATGGGGTTTGACTAAATCCTAGCGGGATTCTTGGCTTCTTTCGCACCTACTCACATGCTAGGTACACTTAGGTACATCTAGACAGGCATCGTAGGAGTATGCGCTTTATTTTATAAATGCATTTTATATTCATGTATATGTTCATGACTATTGCACAATGGTAGAACTGTACTATCCTTTCTTATTCACTGTACTGCTGATCATATATCTCTGCTACTGTTTAACAGTTGTTGCAGCACATATATTTTATACTAGAAGAACAACTGTGCAATAAATTCTTATTGTAAACACGCTCAACTGTTTCTTCTGTGTAACACTCTGAGACCAAATGAGCAAGCACGAGTGACTGAGCGAAAAGTAGTACATTGTTTCCACGAGTCTGAGGAATCAGGGTTGTCGTGTTCTGAGGTTGCCAAAAACTAATCTCTCTGATAAAAAGGAGATTCTAGTGGCACTGTGAGCTAGCTAATACAAACAGGCTAACATACGTGGTGGGGGTGCACGGAATCAGTCTACCACCAGGCCCACAGTGTATGTTATCCAAAAGCGCAGGTCCTGCAGGGGTACTATAGGAACTACACTACATGGTGCCCAATGTTGGTTTGGTACTTATTATAACAGTAGAATCTGAGTAGTTCAGTCGTGTTTATTCTCAGAGACCCCTACTCACAAAAACCAGAGACGTCTGGAGTGGGTGGGCACAAACTCCGCCACAGCTGAGTAGGCGAGATATCCTATTTATTGGATGTTGGTTAATCAAGCTTGAGGGACATTTAGTTCCCAAAATTGTGCAAAACACCTTATCTTAATTTCCTTGGACAGTTATTCCGTGTTATTAACACAATGACCACCGAAAACAGAGAATTAGACCCGCTGGCACAAGTAGGTCAGTCAGATGAGGAAGATGCCAATGCAATACAAATTGCACCCAATGTAAGACACACACTCACAGTTAAACTCCTCAAAAATGGTGTACCAGCCAGAGGAGGGGTAGAAATATTCGTGATAGAGGCACACGAAGATTTCCAAACAGAGGTGTTCTATTCATGGGTTACATTCCCAGCAGCAAATGCTATAACAAGAACTTTTCATTATTATACACATGAAGAAGTCCCAGCGGTCTACACTCCGTTTGAGGAGATTGAAATTCCGCTTACCTACCAGGAACATAATTTCTGGTTTAATGGCGCCCTACCCCACTCAAGAAGAAGAGCAAGACTTGGTGCATTAGGAAGACCAGGAGCAACATGGCCGATATTAGCGACCTATGCACCACATCCTGACATTGACACAATGCCAAATGATTAATGCTTTTTCAACACAAAGAGTTGATAAAACTTTACAGAAACATGACACTATTCGTCATGAGGACACTTGCGGTCCAACCAACAGTACTTACACCAAATACAGCTCCTACACAGAGCACAGCTACTAAAATTACTCCACAAACATTACACGCGGTAATGAGTAAATTGCCCACAAAACGTGAACAAATTCCTTTCTGGGTAGCTCAGAAAATAACCCAGTTAGAAGCAGTATTTCCAAATACCACACCATTTGAAAAACACTTAGGGGCAGATTTACAAGGCCCTTGCGCCACTTTTGCGTCATTTTTAACATGGGAAAAGTGACGCAAAAGTGGCGCAAGGGCCTTGTAAATCTGCCCCAGAATGTTAACAATCTGCTTGCCCATGGGGATTACACCACAGTTAGAGGATTGTACCTCTTGGGGTACAGTCTTTGCTGCCATATGTACCAGAACTCATGGTATTCCTTCATTAGCAGTGATACCAGATGTATTAAGACAAATACAAAATTAGTACGGAGCAGAGCCTGCTCTGAACTTAGGGATGAAGTTATTAAATAACTATGACCAGGTATCAGCCATAATACTAGCTAACATTAAAGGGGAAGCAGCATCAGTGGCAATCCGCCAACGCCACGGGAGTTCTCTCTATTAGAACAGGAGAATGAACTACCCAAAATAAATTGAAACTGCGTATGCAGAGTTAGGCAGGGATAGTTTGGGGGGGAAAGCTGTAAAACCTCAACTAATGGGCAGTCCCGAAAAGGACACTTCTAAGCAGACACCGACTTCTTCTAAAGAGAAGAGGGATAATAAAAAACAACAAAAGTTTAAAGACAACAGATCTCAGTCCCGAGGTAGGTCTCCTCCACAGGAGCCCTCTGAAAAGAGGTACAACCTTAGGAATAGGGATAATATTAGGAAACCTGACAGGTATCAGGATACTGATACACGTTCCTCTCGTTCCTTTCAGGACTCGAAGAAAAACTCAGAGAGAGAAGGACGGTCAGAACACAGAGAGGAGCGCACACAGTCCAGAGACAAGCAGCGCGCTCAAGACTTTACTTCCAAAAAAGAAGATAAGCAATGATCAAAACCTCAATTTAAGAAAAAGAAAGTTGCTGGTCTGAAAATCAGACATGCCCAGAATTCTGAGGACACAACTTCTGAACGGGGAATGGGCTCTGACGATGCTAGACAATGTGGCAGAAGTAACAATAGCTCGCCAGAACCTGAAGGAATTTCTGGTGACAGCGGACTTGAATGATTACATCACGGTGGAAACACCAGACAAAAGGGTGAGCGTCCCACATAAGTTACATGAAATAACACTCCGGATGGAGGGGGACAAGCCCAGGAAAATAAAAGGTCTCTTTTGGAAGAACTTATCATCTGGGTATGACATCCTGTTAGCCGAACAAGATTGGCCACCAGCATTCGTAATGGAGTGCCCCAGGGGAGAAAGTATAATTTTTCCTGCATTTTCCGACCATATTCCCGTTCACCTTAAACATACATATGCACGGGAGTGGGCAGTAGCCCAAGCTCCAGCATTGTACAAAAATCATGCTGGGTGGGATGAGTATTCAACCTACCACGTGATCCCGTTAAAAGTTTCACCTAATGCTCAGAGGCAAAAAAACAGGTCAGGGAGATCTTAGATCAACTTGAATACCAGGGGGTCATTGAAAAATGTACCTCTCCAATGAACAATCCTTTGTTTACCGTCTCTAAACCTGACAATACATATCGCCTAGTTTTAGATTACAGACATTTAAACTCATGCACAAAGACATTTGCTGTCCAAAATGCACATAGTGCTGCATTAATGAATAACATTGTGCGGAAAAAATACAAAACAACACTTGATATCTCAAATGGATTTTTCTGCCAAAATATAGTGCCTGAAAGCAGGTATTTGACCGCATTCTCAGCATTAGGGTCCCAACGACAATTTTGTCGACTCTCCCAAGGGTATAAGAACAGCCCCGGGGATTTTCAGAAAGGGTAACAGAGTTACTTCAAAAATTTGATGAAGAAGCATTGTCCAATGTTGATGATATTTATCTAACAGACGATGACTTAGAGAGGCACTTGACCAGGGTAAGCACCATTATTATGGGATTTGCCACTGAGGGCTACAAATTTAACTTTAAAAAATCAAAAATAGCCCACCTCAATGTCCTATTTTTGGGATATGAGCTGTCAAGTGAAGGGAAAAGTCTAGCGGCAAACTTTTTGGAAAAATGTGTGCTGCTCCAGCCTCCAAAATCATTAAAAAATTTACAATCAATACTGGGATTCCTAAATTTCGGCAGAACATACATTTTAGATTACGCACAAAGGGTAAAACCTTTCTACGACCTAATAAAACCTGACTTTTCAGCCAGAAATTGGACACAAGAACATACTAATATTCTTTGTTCACTCCAGGAAGACATGATAGCTTCCAAACACGAGTAAACGTACGCCACTAGGTGATCCGTATAATTGCGGGTACACTTACTTAACCTTCAATGAAGGATAAACAGTACCAATTGCATACAAATCACACCTGTACACAAATGCAGAAATGCGTTTCACTTCAACAGAGAAAATCCTGACAGCTGTTCAGACCGCTGTAGCAAGAGAAAGAGCACTGGCTCAGGGGAAACGCATTATTGTCGTAACCCCAGTACCGGCTTTAGAAGCTGTTACAAAAGCCAGCATTCCAAATGCGAAAGCCTTACATCCAAGATGGATACAGTGGGCTAATTCTCTTACTGCAACGGACGTTGAATACAGATTTGATCCAAGTTTAAAAACACAGGCATTCCTGCAATATGAGCACGAATATCCTCTACCAAATTAAATCTTGCCTCTCGATCAGTATGAATATATTATTTATACTGACGGATCTGCTCAACCGGCCATAGGAAGTAAGCAGCAATACAGCGCAGCGTGTGCTATCGTTAAAGGTCACAGGCAGGATGGAAAGTTCTATCCGAGTTGCACGAAAACGCAATCGCTAGGAGACTGCACAGCACAGTTGGCAGAGTTAAAAGCACTGATACTGGCACTGGAAAATACTGATCATGAATTCCCCACACTAATCGTGTGTGATTCGTTTTACTGTGTTCAGTCATATAATGAATACCTAGACCATTGGGAGCAAAACGGGTTTAAAGATGTGAAAGGTGGCACAATTAAGCATAAAATGCTATGGGAACAGGTAGCAGAGTTGAAAAACGAGCTACCAAGGACTCACGTGATCCATACACTGAGTCATCAACGTGATGGCGTTCACGTTGAAGGGAATTCATTGGCTGATGAAGCCGCAAAGGGGGCTGTTCGCACGGCTTCCGTAGCTGCACTCACTCGTTCCAAAACGAGATTAGACGGTGAGATTATGGTAGCTGTCATTGCTTCACGCAAAGGCAGCACAGCAGTACCTAAAAAAAATTCCACTCAAATACTCCTACAAGTTAGATGCAAGTAACATTCCATATGCTCAGATTCCTGGAGTGGGGGATAGGGTAATACCAAATATGGATCGTAGGTTAGGTTTAATTGTGGCAGCACACGAAGGGATAGGTTCTGTACATACAGGACTTAGGGAGACTGTTTCTTTGTTGAAACAACGCTACTGGTGGCCTGCAATGAGAAGGCAGATTAGACACTATGTCCGGAACTGCGACATCTGCAAGCAGATGAAAGGGTCCACCACAACACATCCAGTACAGATACCATTATTAGACAGCATTAGGTTGCCGTTCGTGTGCGTCCAGCTCAAGTTTCCTCAGGGTATTAGGTAAGGGCGGTAGTTGGGTCAAACACCTTTATGGGGTTCACCGGGCGTTAAACAACCAGCTAAGAAACTCTCTAGGGGATGTCACTCCATATGAAGTCCTCGTTGGGACACGAATGTGGGTACCTGATCTTGATTGTGAAGGCGCAGTGGCGGATGAAAAACCATTTGATATCCATGATCGTTTGGCTGTTTTACAGGATCTAAATGAATCCAGGGCAAAACAAAGCAATGTCCGACTAAAGCAGACCGCCACTGGGGAAGTCAAGGCAGACACAGCAAGACCTGTCTGGATCCCAAAAGTCGGGGATCTGGTCAGAGAGAAAATTGCGGACAAAAAGGAATTTGGACCTTCATACAGAACAGCTGTACCAGTCCTTGCAGTACAAGGAACAAGAACTATACTTTTGCCGCCTCTTGCCGGGATAAAGGAGAAAAGATTTGTCTCAATCGACTTAATCAAACCACACTATGTGGCCGATAATAAGTAGTAGGCCTCGTGGTCTCCATAGTAGCAGACGCCCTCCTCTCGCTACAATCCAAGAAGTTCAAACAGAAAGACTCATCACGTTTGAAGAGCCACCTGTAAGGAATGAAGGACTAAGCAACAATGCTATGGAACTTGTTCCACTTGAACCAAACATTCAAATTCAAAATGAACATCAGACTAATTCACAAGTTGCAATTAGACCTAATACAGAAGTCTACGTCAACATGCCTCGTCAAGAGCAAAATAACATTTCAACTAATCCCGATGCAATTCCTACAATTGATCGAACTGCTTCTGGCTATTTCATGAACTTTGATACGTTTTCTCTGGATCCAAGCGAGCCGGAAACGACGCCAGCCAAAACACCATTCAAGCAACAAATACAGAACTTTCTTCACTTTCTAAAAAAGACATACCTGGTATCGCCTTGGATTGAACTCTGGGTAATTTCTGGGATATTGTTTTTCCTTTTCTGGCATGGCTTAGTACTAACTTTTAGTATGCTTATTAATGGACGCTATCTTCAACAAAGCTCCACAGCCCAAAAGGTCAACATACTACTAAAGCCACATCCATCATCACATCGTGAGCAAAGAGACTTGTCATCAGTGAAAATTACAGCAGTTCCTATACCGGATGGTATAGTATGGGACAAGGTTGATTTTAACATATTCGGTCCGACAGAACTTTTAAAAATTAATCATATATTTAAAATTTCATTAAGTGATATCATTACCTCAAGTACATTTTCTGATGATTGGGACTCTGAAACAATCAACAATATGTTGTCTGATTTAGAGAAACCTGCTGCATTTTCTAATAATGAAATGTTAGAGGGTTCTTCAGATTATGACAGATTGTACTGTTACCAACATTATGATCATCATTTCCTGCACAAATCCATTTCACCTAGGAATGTTTTTGAGTACCATCAGTGGGAACATTGCCCAACAACACCAAAAAGTAGTTCACAAACGTTTGCACAGAAATGTTCATACTTTTCAGGGTTTAACACCACAGATCCAGCCTCATATTACTACAAGGTTGCACCAACATCAGCACTGAAAATTATGTTGACAAACACTAAACAGATTTACTCTGCTTCCTTTTGGCCCAATTGTCCGAACAGGGTTTCGACCTATGGAAAGACGAAATTGACTTAAAATCAGTTTGGGGTTCAAGGGACTGGCAAGTCCAGGGTACAGAGGCACTATTTAGAGCATGCCTCATTCCACAGCAGATGATCTTTTTAAATGATACTGTGCAACAGACATCATGTCTTGGACTAGCCAAGAGCAAGGACCTGAACACCCCTAGGTTTCCAACATCGACATATGGGGGGTGGCAGAATTAAACTACAAAAGAAGGGGCAACAGTGGATGACATCTTGGAGTACAATAGAACAGACCCAAATTGGAAACAGTGGGTGGTTTGGCCCTTAGACACGAATAGCTGTCATAAGCGATTCCTGAACATCACCGAGGGACTCAGTATCCATAGGCCAGACCCACGTTATGTACAGAGAGAACATCTAGGGGTAGTGACATCCTATAGTGTTGGGAAGTTGTGCCTCAAACACTTGCAGAAGTGAAACAACACTTATCTTTACTCTCACTTGACATGGATTTTTGGGACTTTTTATTAGGACCCAGGAAAACATGTCAAAAACGTTTCATATATGCAGGCATTTATGCTGCCTATAATGAAAACTGGAAGATTTCCCAACAAGAGGCCGCAGAGAGAATACGGGAAATAGCCAGTATAAACTTAGAAAAAGCTTTAGCTGTGGTAGATAATGGGTTAACAACTTTGACCTCCAGGATATATTCATTGGGCAACATTGTATCTTCTGCTATCGACATACTGGAACAGGATTTAGCCATATTACAACACGGCCAATCTCAGTTACGTTCTATTATGTTATTAAGCTGGACGCTGCAATCTTTACGTGCAGGCTTTGTGCCTTGGCGTTTTATAAACAGTACGTCTCTGTTTTCTGAATACAATCTAACAGATACACAGATAGAAATGGCACAAAGGGGAGCTAAATATACAATGCTGCGTATTGAAAAACTGGACAGGCTACCATTCACAGTGGCAGAATCACCATCAACAGAATGGCTAATCCACGGCCATATTACTCTCCCGGTCACGACCTTTCAGTTTCAGTATTGCCTTGAGCAAAGGCAGGCAGGCAGATATGAAATATTGGGTAAAGAATACATTAAGGAATCACCATATAGATTTAGATGCCGGAGTGGGGATCGTGAAGTGTTTCTGAGTGGTACAAACTGCAAGAACGCTTTAAGCGGCTCTTTCATGTGTCAAGACATTATTTTACACGGAGCTTGTAATTGTTCGGTGGCGAATCTGTCTTGCCACATGAAAGGAACTCCAGCTGCCGTGATCACACCAGTGTTCGAGTTACCCTCAAATGGGAGTTACTTGATGCTGAATGATCACGGTTGCTGTGACATGCTTCCGGGCATCGCCTTTCTGGTCACCGTGAACGCCAGGGTTACTTGCTGTATGCAAGTATTGTTTCCCCCAACAAGTACAGTCAGGGAGGCGCCTTTGTGGCCTTCGTTAGAGATATCTTTTATAGAATTTGACGCTTTAAGCAGAATGAAAGCCAAGCTTTTACAGCAAACTGTACTCTTAACCTCCGCTCGAGAGACCTTTGATCTTCAAGTGGCAAGGACCTCGACCGAGATACAAGCACTTATTCGTACAAACTGCCCCTTTCATTTCGTAGAAATGGTGGGTCGTATCTTTAACATGTATGATACAAGTGGTATTGTACACTTATTTAAGACCATAGGGTCAGGTTTTCTAAGCACCTTCCAAACAGTCCTCGGAGTTATCCCAAATTTTATACACTCCGTATTTGGAAGCATCTTTTGAGGTTTACCTCTGATACTGCTTTTAATAGCTGGAATACTGATCGTCATTTTCCTGATACGCAATGGACGGCCCAATCACGAACGAAATGGCGAAAGCTCTTCTGGAGCGTAGATACCGTGAGCGCATGGTACAACATCTGGGCGCGCCTCGCCTACGAGAACTGAGTGCTTCTTGGTTTTTATTGTTTAGACCAGCCTGGATGGACTGCATCTTACCTGTTCTTCGATGCCTGTTTTGCGATGAAGAATGCGTGTTGGACATCTGTCTGACACTCGAGTTGGAGACGCCTGCGGACTTGAACACAAGGCTGGAACCGCTGAGGTCCCACGCTCGGCTGTGTCCCCAGTGTATTCCTATCCTGACGACTGCATTCCTTGAAAACCCACAGGTGCCTTTTACAACTGGGGTGAGCATCAGCTCAGCCACCACTAGCGCTGACACCAGCACAAGCGCTACAACTAGCACTACGGGCACTGAGGTATCGACTACAGCACCGGCAGCCGATATGCCAACTATGGGCAGTACTGAATATCATCTGTGCTCCATCGACGTACTGTGTGAAATATTACAATTCCCGTCCCCTACAGCAAGTGACTGTGATGTTGCGTCTCCCAGCCGGGACACTTAATCTTCAATTGGCTCATCATGTACTGGGAAAGAATTCGGAGTTTCCTTTTTCATTTCAACTCTGATTCAATTTGGAACATTTCCTACTAAATTGACACTATCGCTAGAGAAAGCATGGCCTTCTAAAAACGCTTGTAAGAGTTTTAAATTCTATAAACGAACTCAGCTAGACCTTTAGCTTAAGTACAAATTCAAAAACACATATTTAACGCCACACAGAATGGCCCGTATGTACCCCACCTCCACTGATGTTTGTCCTCGCTGCTCAGCAACAGACGCAACGTTCCTTCATATGGTCTGGACATGCCCTCGCCTTAGTATTTATTGGAATGAAATAGCCGTGACACTTTCGGAAGCAACTGACACAACACTATCTGCACAAGGCCCACATTTTCTACTTGGCATTACCAAACGCACTGCTAAGCGTAAAAACCTTAATACATTTTTGGACCTAGCTTTGGGATTGGCAAAGCGTAGAATAGCTATGTCATGGAAGTAGAGTGCCGCTCCCAGCATACGCACTTGACTGTTGGATCTCCGCAAGGCACTAGTGGCGGAACATACGGCGCGAACACTTAAGGCACCCTGTGCCTCTTCACAGACTAATCCCATGCCATGGCAAGAACACCTGTCGTTTATAGAAGACAGATTAAATGCATACAGCTCAACCCAGGGGTGAGACGGTTCCTCGCTCTTTACACTTGATATAGTACGCTGCCGCATGGGCGCGAGCATGTTAGGCCCCTTCTCAGGTATAACTTAATTGGACATGAGCTCAGGCTACCGGGTATATGCGGTTGAGCGGAACACGCGGCATACCCCCTTCTCTCCTTGCCGTCTCAAAACGTTCACACATAAACAGTTATCCCTGCTCATATATGGTCTGTGTTGCAATGTACATGTAGGTTAGATGAGATCGTATAGTTTTATGTAATTTGCAGTCTGGTTGGTGGATAAAATACAGAGACAAGGAAAGTCTATTGCTCTATTTGTTGGTTACAATGTTAATAGCATATAATGACATATACAAAAGTTTGGTTATGTTTCCTGACACCAGCACATAATGCTGCCTGGTACCCCACCAAGTGTCGCATTAGTAGATGTCACTGTGATGTTTTGTATAATAAAGCTGGCAAAGATTGTACTATGCATAACTTGTTGAAAACCAATAAAGACGATTTAAAAAAAAAAAAACACCTACAGTGCACTTAGGTGCACAAAACGTCTTGTGAACTGACAGTTGAGAACTGACTATCCTACTGCAGTATTGGAGTAGCCAGACAAACATGAAATCTTGCAGGGTCTTTGGAAGATCATAATAAATTGATTTCTTTTGAGGTAATATGCTCATCATCTCAGCAAGTGAAAACCTTGTATGTACCTCCAATTTGTAATATAAAAGGAAGTGTGTCAAAATGGTAAACGAGCCTGAACTCTAAAAAGTGAACTCTATATCCGGTCCTATAACCACTCTATCTAGCGGGTATATTATTGACAGTGGAACAGGGAGATCGCATTTCTGCTTGTGTCTTTCACCTTGAGGTAGTACGAGGGGGTAATCTAGGTCTGGCTAAGTGATGTAAATTACCTTAGGAATTTAGTAATTCAACAACACACTTCTACCATGATAAATGGTGTATAAAATACCCGGTTTAGAAGGGCAGCAAACATCTGATTTTTCTTTTTCTAAGTGTGGTTGGGATATTAGACAATCATTTTATGGCCGATATGTTATGTTATGTTAGGAGTTTTTATAGAGCGCGACAGCTGCCCCGCCAAAGAGGCGTCCCAGCGCTAAACAGCAGAGAGGTGACCGAGCTCGGGAAGGGCCCAGAGAGGCCTACGCAGTGGGGAAGAGAAAAGTTTTAATGGCTTTCCTGAATTCGAGGTAGTTAGAAAGCCCCCGAATGTGGGCTGGCAAAGAATTCCAAAGGATGGCAGCTCTGTTCCGAAAGGAACGACCTCCGGCGCGAACCCTCCTGACTCGGTGGACCACTACCAGACATTGTCCCATGGAACGAAGCTGGCGAGTGGGGATATAGGGTAGAAGCAGGTCGGTTTTTGGAGATGCCAGTTTCAAGATTTTAAAGGCTGTGCAGAGTGCCTTGAACTCGATTCGCCTAGCCACAGGCAATCAGTGGAGACGGCGAATGGCACTTGTCACTGAGCAAGCTCTACGCAGACCGAGGAGAGATCTTGCAGCCACATTCTGGACTCTCTGTATTTCTGACTTGTTCGCTCCCAGATACAATGAACTGGCGTAGTCAAGTCTTGACATAATCAGAGCCTGGATGATGATCTGCCTAGTAGGGGCATCAAAGAAGCCCAGGATTGGTCTTAGTCCACGCAACAATCCAAAGCAGGTTCCCGCCACCTTTTTAGTTTGAGTCTGAAAGTTGAGTGAAGCATCCATCCAGACCCCAAAGTTCTTCACTGCATGCTTAGGGGCAGGGGCAGTGCCTAGGTTCTTTGGCCACCAGAGCTCATTTCAAAGATCATGGTCCTTACCCACCAACAACACCTCCAACTTGTTGGCATTCAGTTGGAGACAGTTGGTGGTCATCCACTCGGCGACTACTGCGAGATCACCCCGAAATTTCATGGCGTCCCGTTCGGAGTCGCTCGAGAGAGCCATCACCAACTGTGTGTTGTCGGCATAGGAGACCATGGTCAGCCCTCTGCTCTTGTCAACTCCGGCCAGGGGTTGAACGTAAAGGTTGAAAAGCAGAGGGCTCAGGGAAGAGCCCTGTGGAACCCCTTGACCTATAGGAAGGATGCTAGAGGCAAAGGGGGGAGCAATCACCTGAAACTTCCTGTCCGCAAGGAAAGATGCCAGCCACTGCAAGGCTGAGCCAGTGACTCCCGCCTCCACCAGGCGTCGTAACAAAATGGCGTGAGACACCGTGTCGAATGCGGCACTGAGATCCAAAAGGATCAGTGCCGACGTTTGCCCAGCGGCTAAGGCTTTCCAGAGATGTTCAGTCACGGCCAGAAGCGCTGACTCGGTACTATGGCCGGGGCGAAAACCATTTTGGGAAGGGTCGAGCCTGTTGTTAGAATTAAGATGTTCCGTAAGGAGAGAGTTAACGTAGGCCTCCGTGATCTTAGCAGTCCAAGGTAGCAAGGAGATAGGCCGGACGTTTTATGGCTGTTTAGGGTCTAAGGGAGGTTTTTTGAGCAGCAGTATCACCCTGGCCTGTTTCCAAGCTATGGGTACGACCGCTGCACTGAGGGACCCGTTGATATAACATCAATGTCACAAGCTTGGGAAGGCGGGCCTAGGCTGCGGACAAGATAACTGCTGCTGCTTTAAGCTCCGAGGCAGGTTCTAGTGAATGGTCATTTTCAGACCAATACCAGCATTGTTTCCTGCAGAGCGAGGCCAGGTGTGGTGGCAATCAATCTGGGGGAGCCTGGCTCTGTGCCCCCAAGTTGCTACATTGTGCTGAAGTGGCACAGTCGACACACAGAGCACAGACCCTGAGGTGCCCATATCCCACCGTGGCCTGCTCCTCCTTGTAGCATCATGAGTGCCCGACCACTGAGAAGCTCTGGCTTTGCAAGGGTCCTAGAGATTGCAATGCCCCTTGGGTTTAAGCATCTGATCCCTGGGCCGTCCTAAAGCCCCACAGAAGAGAGGCCTGTCCACCACAGTTGCCCCGAGGCAGTGCTCTATCTGACACCAGCATTACTGTAAGTGGGGGTGCTGCTAGAGGAGACTACACAACACCGATACCTACACCTGAGAGTCAGCACTAGGGTATCCGTCAGGAATTTCACACCCCTCTTCATAAATTCTTGCTGCAGATGGGACTTCAGCTGATGTGAGAAAAACCCATCCCACCTTGGAACAATAGACGCCTGGGGAGAGTGCTGACCCAACACAGGTGAGGTAAGAGTGAGAAGCTGAAAAAGCACCCACCTTTTCCAGTCGCAGCCGGCATGAATCGCGGGTGGGGAGGCGGGGGTCACGCGGGGTGGGGGTTAATTTAAAAAAAAAAAATTATTTAAACTTATCTTCGCCTCCCGTCCCAGACTCCCGCGTCACGTCTCCTGCTCTCTGCTCACAGGAAGCAGAAGCAGGCAGCCTCCCTCTCTTCCCCTAAGCCAATCACAACGCTGCAAAGGCAGCGTTGTGATTGGCTAGGACCAGTGGCGGCTCACACAGGTAACGCGGCGGGGCGGGGCTGAGTTGGGGGTAGTGGAGTGTGACATACGACGGGAAAGTGAAGAGTAAGGAAATAAATAAAAGTACTTACTTTGCGCTCGCAGCATCGCCGACTCGGCGATGCTGCGAGCTTTTATTTGTTTCCTTACTCTCCACTTTCCCGTCGTATGTCACATTCCACTTTCCCCCCCTACACAGCCCCGCCTCCCAGAGTTACCTGTGCAAGCCGCCACTGGCTAGGACGCCGTCGTTACAGGCGTCTATGGGGAGGCCATTTTCTTCATGCAGTCTGCGCAGCAGCCTACATGAAGAAAACGGAGAGTGCTATGACTGGTTTGGTCAGCTCTGGGGCCGACCAAACAGCCCATAACATTAGGCTAGCCACTCCTCCCTGACCCGCCCGCCCGCCCCCAACCAGGCATACCCTTCTTCTGCTTTCTCACAGTGCGAGAAGCAGAAACATAAAATGGTATTAATTCCATTTTACATTTCTGCTTCTCACACCGCGAGAAAGCAGTGGGGCGACGCTCCGACGCCCACGTGGAGGAGCCGGCCCTGACCTTCTCGGATCCCTAGCCCTGTGAGAGAATCCTGCATCTAGGTGTACAATCTAGGGGGAGAAAGCTGGCAATGTTTCGCAGCTCTCCACTTCACGTGTGAGTGCCAGTGGTTGACCACGAGGCACTCTCCAATTGCCCTTTTACCTCTTAATTTTGGAGATAGAGAACCTTTTAGGGGGAGTTGGTCTGTGAAACTTACTCTCCCCACTAGACAAAGAGCCTTCAGTACCGGCAGCCTGGCGGTGTGAGCAAAGGGCACGGGCCTGTGGGGAAGAATCAAATGTGCCAAATACAACCGCATCTTGACTAGGTGGCTTCCTTTTGGCACTGTGAGCAGTAGTGCCCCTAACTTAACCGGTCTGTCACCACTTCTTCTAAGTCTTCCTGAGACCCTACCAACATGTCAAGGTCAAAATTCTCCAGGCAGTTGCTCTTTTTGGACTCGTTTCATGCAGTGAATCGATGTCAACGGCACCAGCTCCTACCTCACAAATCAGACCTTGTAAGTGATACTGAGAGAGCTGTGTGTGATAGGATCACACGTGGAAATAGCTGGTTCTGGGATTGTGGAACTGACCACAGAGATGAAATCCACCAGATCTGACATGGCCTTTTAAGAGACTGAATGGGAGTGAAAAAAGAGTAAATACACTAGATCATAGCCTTATGAACGTAAGGGACGAGGGCCCTGACATATGGCATCTATGGCAAAAGGTGTTGAAAATGAAAGATAGGGCTTGTCGGGACATTATGCTTTTCTACCAGGTACTGGAAAAGCTTTGTCACCAAGCACTTTTACAGGTTGTTCTGTTCAAGTTGTCTCACCTCTTGAACCTGACCTTTGATCCTCCGCCGGAGCTACAGAGTGCGCAGAGAATACATCAGAGACATACAGGGGACTTTATACATCCTAGCCCATTCAAAGCATGATTCTACACCTTGAGCAATCTTGCCAAGCCATTCAAGCGGTACGAATAAATGGCCCTTTTTAATTGAGTGGACAGAAGATACAAATAGAGCCTATGCTTTCCTCTTAAACAAATCCAAAAGGGAAGGCATTCCCTTTTGGTTTCATGAACACCATCTTCAACAAAGCCAGTACAGCCATCGCGCCCCATCTCCGGAAAACAATCAACATCTCCTTCGAGACAGCAACCTTCCCGGAAAGCTGGAAGCACGCCGAGATCACCGCCTTACTCAAGAAACCCAAGGCAGACCCCAAGGACCTCAAGAACTTCCGACCCATCTCTCTGCTCCCGTTCCCCGCGAAGGTCACTGAGAAAATCGTCAACAAACAACTGACCCGCTACCTCGAGGAGAACAACATCCTGGACCCTTCCCAGTCCGGCTTCCGCAGCAACCACAGCACCGAAACCGCCCTCATCGCCGCCACTGATGACATCAGGACCCTGCTAGACAACGGAGAAACAGCAGCCCTCATCCTCCTGGACCTATCAGCCGCCTTCGACACGGTCTGCCACCACACACTACGAACACGCCTTCACGACGCCGGGATCCAAGAGAAGGCCCTGGACTGGACCACATCCTTCCTTTCCGGCAGAACACAAAGCGTCCGCCTCGCCCCCTTCCGATCCAAGGCCACCAAGATCATCTGCGGCGTACCCCAAGGCTCCTCCCTCAGCCCAACGCTGCTCAACATCTACATGGCACCCTCGCCCACGTCTCCCGACAGCACAACCTCAACATCATCTCCTACGCCGACGACACCCAGCTGATCCTCTCCCTCACCAAAGACCCTCACACCGCCAAAGCCCACCTCCACGAAGGAATGAAGGCCGTCGCCGAATGGATGAGGACCAGCCGCCTGAAGCTGAACTCGGACAAGACGGAGGTCCTCATCCTTGGTTCCAACCCTTCAGCCTGGGACGACTCCTGGTGGCCAACATCACTGGGAACAGCCCCGCCACCCACCGACCACGTACGCAACCTAGGGGTCATCCTCGACCCCACCCTCTCCATGACTAAGCAGGTCAACGCCGTTTCCTCATCCTGCTTCAACATCCTCCGAATGCTCCGCAGGATCTTCAAGTGGATCCCCACCGAAACAAGAAAAACAGTCACCCAGGCCCTCGTCACCAGCAGGCTGGACTACGGAAACGCCCTCTAAGCAGGAACGACGGCTAAGCTCCTGAGACGGCTGCAACGCATCCAGAACGCCTCTGCATGTCTTATCCTCGACATCCCCCGACGCAGCCACATCACACCCCACCTGAGAGACCTGCACTGGCTCCCTGTCAACAAGAGGATAACCTTCAAGCTCCTCACCCACGCACACAAAGCACTCCACAACTCCGGACCAGCCTACCTCAACAGACGACTCAGCTTCTACACCCCCACGCCAGCTCCGCTCGACCAGCCTCGCCCTCGCCACAGTCACCCGCATCCGGAAAACGACCGCCGGCGGCAGATCCTTCTCCCACCTCGCCGCCAAGACCTGGAACACCCTCCCCACCAACCTCCGACAGACCCAAGACCTACTGGCCTTCAGAAGACTCCTCAAGACCTGGCTCTTCGATCAGTAGCAGCACCACCCCCCTCTTCCCCCAGCGCCTTGAGACCCTCGCGGGTATGTAGTGCGCTTTATAAGTGACATGATTGATTGCCCTACGACCCAGACTGCACAAATAGGATATTAAATACAACCTTCTTGAACCCACCACAATACGGATTATCAAGGATGGGAAGTATGCTGACTCCTTGACCCGGATGACTTCGAATAATTTCTGGACTATACTTCTATGGACAAGACGGAAGTGTTCCAAGACCCTACACCATTGACGTCTGTCATGCTGCAACAGGACAAAGAACCTGAACCAAAGCACTAGGTATCAGCAACACAGATGGTCTGGAGTGTGAACACAATGCAGACAATCCAAGAAAGAGATAATAATCAGTGTAGTTGAAGCCATGGAGGCCTAAAGGAACAGAGACAAGTTCAAATCTCCTCTAAAGCACAACATCAGAGACACTTTTGCTGGTGAGACTGAACTCTCTAGCTTTTCAGAACGTCAAAGAGATACTTGTGATCTTTATTATTCACTTTGCTGTTTGTTATGTTTTGTAATGTTAGGTTCGATCTTATACCCTGGTTTGACATTCTCTATTGATGCAGAGGAACTGAGGTCCTGCCGAGGGCTTTTGGTCAGATAGAACCGGCCTGTCACAAAAATAGTGATCCTCAATGCATAAGGAGCCAATGCTCAATCTAAACAAGGACAAGTTAAATTAGATAGAACTAGCACATCTCAAACTTAATGTAGTTTGTCTACAAGAGAAAAGGGTCTCCTAAGCAGATCACAATATCTTCTCTCCTTTTAGAGTTAAAGATTTATTTACTACAGCACAGACATCTTCTCTTAAAGGGATACCCATTTTTATTTTTAGCACCAGACTCTGATACTGCTAATAAGAAATGGTGAAGTTGCTTGACAGAAATTCATAAAGCTACAGTT
Source organism: Calotriton arnoldi (assembly GCA_963921515.1). Lineage (NCBI taxonomy): Eukaryota > Metazoa > Chordata > Amphibia > Caudata > Salamandridae > Calotriton > Calotriton arnoldi. The sequence goes on from CAWUFW010000182.1 coordinate 3,206,377, forward strand.
ACGATGAATAAGGAATGAGACTTAATTGATCCTTGGAGGTGGAAAAATCAGAGCCCACACACATATACCTTTTACAGACCAGTGCATCAACATTATTTTAGATCATAGTCCACGCTACTGTGACATCTCGGTTGGACTACGCAAACTGTCTTTACCTTGGGCTGCCTGCCTATCTGAATAATAGATTACAGATGGTACAGAATGCGTCAGCAAGATTAATTCATCGAGTCCTGTTCCGTCATCACATCTCTCCGCACATCAGACAACTTCACTGGCTACCTATAGCTAAAAGGATAGAGTTTAAGCCCCTGACTCTGGCCTTTCGGGCTTTGCAAGATGGTGGCCCGGGCTATCTTAAGCATAGGCTCAGCCTATACCAACAAGAACGCACACTGAGATCTAACTCCCAGCACCTGCTCTGTGTACCTCGTTTTGCTAAGTCCCTTATGGGAGGCAGGTCCTTCACTGTGGGGATGGCCAGACTGTGGAACTCCCTGCCTTACCATATGCGCCTGATCAAGTCCGAATGCGAGTTCAGAAAGAACTTGAAGACTTGGCTCTTCAGCCAATGCTAGTACCTCGGTTGGACCTCCCTCACCTGCTGTTGACCGCAAAGCGCCGGGACACCTCTGCATGAGGTAGCTGTTGCGCTCTACAAATGCTATTATTATTTATTATTAGAAAATACTTTTTTTTAGTGAATAGATGCATAGGAGGAAAGATAGATGTACAATTCCATCCTATTTAACTTCAGACAATGGTACACTTTCCTTAAACTACAGAACACCTGAAACATTAACATTTACTACAACTTAAAGATTTAAGTGGTCCTTGCTACAAGATTCTCAATATATACCGAATATAGAGTTTGCTACTCAATATCAAAAAATTCAAACTCCATTTTAGCCACATCCCTCATTGTAATAGGCTCTTGAACAGCTGTGATGTAAGGGTGTACACTAGAGCACAATTCTAGAAAATGTAATTTATTATGCTGTTCAAGCTCATCTTTTCTTTTACAATAATTTAAAGAATTGGAGAAACAAGATGTAAGCCTAATACAAGATAGAGGTCTACTGCTAACTCAGATAGGGTTCACTCTCTTAGCCCTAATCTGGGCTCAGGTGAACATGTAAACAACTCAGATTAGTCAGCAGGCTCCAACATACAACTTCGACACATTTGAGCATAATGACAAGAAAAAGTATGGTTTTAGCAGCTCTAAAATGCACCAACATATTTTGGACATCTATAATAGTACTTTGAACAAATATACTTCCTCTCTAGATATTACTGAGGCATTTGTTCATTAAAACAAATTTAGATGACAGAATGATCCAAATCTATCACTTATTACAAACTATATTGATGAGCTCTTACGACCCACATTGTCCAGTGAACAAATTAAAGATCTATGGACCCCAATGACCACGAAAGTGATTTTTTTTGTTTTTGGATTAAAAAAAGCTATTTGATTTATTAAATTGCAGGTTTTCGTCTTTTTTTTTTTATAAACCTATCTTTATTAGTTTCAATAACATGAGACATAGAACCATGTCAACAAACAGTCCATTGCCGAAACTGGGTCATGACCTCAAAAGAGATATTATCACTGACGCACCCATTATTTATTTATTTGCAGTATTTGTAAAGCATGAACACTCATGCCCAGAAGGATATCATGGCACTGAAACTGCCACACAGTCTATCTACTAATATACTGGAGGAGGTGCAATTTAGTAGATCGAGTATGTTACTCTGGGAAGAGTCATGCTGTAAGCTTTTTTTCTGAATCTGTCATAGCCACTATGCGTGGCGGAGACTCAGGGGTAGTAGATTTCCCTGGGCCGCTGCAAGATGGTCAAAGGAGCGGACTGCGGCTCTAACTTTTTTGACATGGTTGGTTTTGACTAAGGCTAGATTTACTGATCTCAGATTTCTAGTAAGTTTGTAAAACTCAACCTTGGATCGAAGGATCACAGGGCCAGAAGCGTGAAGAGCTTTGTGAGCATGGCAGAGAAGCTTACATTTTGCTCTCTTCGGGTGGGCAGCCAGGGAAGGGTTTTTAGGCAGGTAGAGCTGTATCTATCTTTATTGCAAATGAGTTGTGCGGCCGCATTTTGTATCACCTGCAGGCCGGTGAAAAGATAGTCAGCCATCCCCATGTACAGGGCATTTCCATAGTCCAATCTACTGGAAGTTAGGGCTTGGACTCCGGTTCTGCGCCAGTCAACTGGAATCCAATGAAAAAGTTTCCTGAGGAATTTGAGCAAACAAAACATTTACCAAAAGTGGCACTGACGGGCACCATCGAATAGTAGAAACTCAGTTGTTTTCTGCATAATTAGTTTTAAGCAATGAGCCATCATCCAACTAGCTACCTCCAAGAGACAGCTAGAAAGGTTTTTTGGTCTCCTCATGCTTCTCCCCTATTGAGATGAGCAGTTAGGCAGTGGTGGCCGGTAGGTTTAGGAGGGAGGGGGCGGACGGGACACACACGCACACATTCATTCATTCACATGCATGCACACACAAACAAGCACATCCATTCACAACACTCATTACCAAACATTCATACATACACGCACGCACCCACCAAACATTAATTAAAACAAGCATTGGCATAGCCAATAGGTCTCGCCTTTGGGACCTTATAAGTATTTAGTTAGGCAGCACAACTGTTGCATGGCTAAACACTTATAATGTCCCAAATGCGAGACCACTATTTTTATTTATCAACACATTCATTAGCAGTTTTTTATAGTGTGTTCATGGCTCAAGGGATGACAAAGCGCTTTACAGAAACTAAAAAAGGAGTAGACTGAGCCACATAAAAGAAGAGCCATCAATTATTTGAACTGTGCATTAATTTCAGTAATGGTTTGGATACAATTAAAGAATGTGCAGTTAAGTGTATGATGACATTGCCAAACTAGCATTATATGATTTTTTGTTTTAAAGGCTCGCTCTATGTTTTCTTTTTTTGGAATGTCTGCCTGAGAGCCTAGATAGATCTCTGTCTGTTTACACTTGCTCTGGAGTCAAGTAGACACATGGGGCTCTGTAGTGCAAGAAGAAGTGCAGAACAGAGGAAATGGGAAAGGTGATTGGAAGGCTAGGAAATGAAAAAAAAGAGAGGCGTTGGAACGGGAAGAGAGGAAAGGCAGAAAGATTTTTTCGAAAAAAGAGAAATAAAACGATAGTTGGAGGAAGGAGCTCTGGAGCAGGAAGAGAAAGTGAGATAGGAGACAGAGTGTACAGAGAAAATGGAGGGCAAAAGTAAACAGGGGAAAAAGAAGTGGAGGTATGGAGATGATGGGAAGTGAAAGAAGAACAAGGGAAGAGATGATAGAAAAACGAACAACAGAGAGGAAATGGGGGACAAAGGGAGGGGACGGTAGCAGGGAGAGTAAACCGTGTGAGAAGAGGGAACGGGGTGATGGCCAGAAAGAAGAAAGAGAGAGATAAGAGATGAAAAGAAACGCGCGCACCTCGCGCTAAAAGTTTTAAAAAAAGCCAAAAAGACGCGCGGCCGTGAGACGCGCTCTGTGGTGAGGGAGGGAGTGATGGCCAGAAAGCAGAAATAGAGAGATAAGAGATGAAAAGAAGCGCGCGCGCCTCGTGCTAAAAGTTTTTTAAAAAGACGCGCGGCCGCGAGACGCGCTCTGTGGTGAGGGAGGGGGAGGAGCGGGAGAGCAAGTGAGAGGAAAGCCAGATGGCGCCTGAGCGATGCGAGGAATGCGCGTTACTGTGCACATAACCGCACGCTCTAGGCCAGCAAAAGCTTGTGGTGGCATTTCTAAAGCCCACTCACTAAATGTCTCGCCAGACCAGCGCTTGCGCTGGCTCAGGCGAGACCTAAAAAACACACACACTTACCTGCAGCTCTGCCTCGGCGGTCCCACGAGGCTTGGGACTGCTGCCTCCCTCATTGGCTGACCTAAGGTCAGCCAATGAGGAAGGCAGCAGTCCCAACGTCATCACAGAGACCCCACCCCACTCTGTGATTAAGTGTCACTGATTGCCACTCGACCCTGGGCGCTTCAGGGCTTAAATCTGAAGTGCCCAGGTGCGAGGCAATCAGTGACGCTACCCCTCGTCACTGAGGGGAGGGCCTCAGGGACCTTTGCTGAGCTGAGGAGGTCACGCCCACAGGAGCTGTGACTTCCTCAGTTAAAATTGTACGTCATTCTCAAGACTCTACCTATCCTAATTAAGATAGATTGGTACAAGAAATACAGGAATTATGTTGCTTTGGTGACTATATGTATGCCAAAGTCATCAGAAACGATTGGGTGTAATATGAAGAGTCATTCAATAGAGAACAATGTCTAAAACCATCAGATTTTGGAACATATCCTGGCAGGAAGCAGAACCTATCTTAACACACATCGAAACATGCAGTCGCCATACTGATGTGACTAGGTACAGTGATGGTTTATTTTCTAACTTTGCTGCTAGAGAATTCTATGACTTTACGACACGTCTGAAATATTGTTTGTTGTATTAAATATTTAAAGTAATGTGTATTTCTGTAGTAGTGCTCAATTTGAAAGAAAAAAAAAAGAAGAGGTCTTTGACACCCCCATGGGAGAGTGGTGGTATAAATACGTTCCGTTGTCAGACACATGCTAGGCCCTTCTCTCCAGATGCTTACCTCAACTTTGATTTCTCACCCAGCACTTCGTATGACACACATTAAATTACCATTATTTCCCGCCTATCAGTGCCGTCCTCTCCAAGGAGAGGGTTGGATCCGGCAGCCACAGAGGAATGGCAGTGAAGTACAGCCCACCAATCAACGTTTAAAGTTCTCCCATACCAGCTGAGCCTCAGGGATAGACCATCAGGAGCCTCTGGCAGTAGTTCAGTCATTGTCATCCACTTATTGCTCATTAGTACTCCTCCGCCCCATCTCCTCTCTCCAACATCTCCCTCAACTTCTATCTGAGAAGGATGATTCATATACTGAGGTGTAACTTTTCTTTTAATACACTTTCTACTCCAAACATTTCTTCCCCTCCTTTAATTTCTTCTCCTCTTTCGTGTGCCTCCCTCTTTTCCTCCAACCTCCCCCTCCTATGGCACCTTGGCCACCTTTTAATGACGGGACCCCTCCCTGCCAGACGCTGGGGTCACGCCGAGGTCATCTCCGCCCCTAATTGTAATAGGCTGATCAGCTGTGCATGCGCTCTTCATCCGTGCATGCGCGTGTTCTCGTTTGATTGTTATTACACGCACATCACATTGTTATGCGTGCGCACATGTACTGTATATATTTGATTGTGTTTATTCTTGTTCTGGCATCCTCGTGCGTTCCAACTCCTCATTGAACTGTGAGTTGCCAGCAACAGCTATTGGAAACTCGCACTTCAAGGAGGAAGGACGCACTCCCGTGGTGTCTGCTGTAAACTGAATAAAGCTCACAACTATAACCTTCAGAAGCCTCCTCTTTGTTCTTTGGATAACTTGCCATCTTTTCATCTGGCGACGGGATTTTGGCAAATATTTACAAGCTTTCACCACCATATTTGTGTTTCCTTGAAATTCCTCACCTGCATTTGGATTCATCTTCAGCTTCAACGCAACGATTTCCAAACGGCTGCTCCCTACTTCAGCTTTCCAGCTGCAACGTTTCCTATTGGCTCGTCTTTAATTTCCAGTTTCCTGTTTTGGATCTCCCTTCTCATTTCCTTCACCCCTCTCATTGGATCAACGTCATCACACGCTTGACGTTAAGCGGCCATTTTGGATTGGGCTCTTCAGTCTTCTCAATTTTCAATGCGTGCCACACGCACTTCATGCCCACAACGCAATTTGACAAGATTATTTCAAGCTACGCACATTGTGCCTTCAAGATAAAGCATTTAAGGTACTGTTAAAGCATTTAAGGTACTGTTAAAGCATTTAAGGTACTGTTTATACGCGCATCGCGCGTTCTTCATCTTTCAAGAGCATTTTTCTACCTTTTTATTCTTTTCAAAAGATTTATTGCTGGAACTTTTAAAGGCATCATTCATTACTTACCTTCTTTACTGAATTGCACTCTCTCTTGAACTTTTCTCCTTGTGCATCTACTGTACTGCTATTTTGTTTACTATAAGAGTTTTTATTCTTCCTACATGGCTTCAAGTCAACAGTTATTTCAATTGGATTACTTTCTTCCCAATCCTGGTAAACCAAAAGAGACTTGGAAACTTTGGTTTCGTTCTTTTGAAAACTATTTAGTGGCAATTGATGCCGAGACTTACTCTCCTAAACGCAAATTAGCAATTTTGTTTAACTATCTTGGCAAAGCAGGAAGAGAAATTTTTGACAATCTTCCTGTCTCACTACCTCCACCTGGTGAAGGGGATGGTTGGAATGTTTATTCTGATGCAGTTCAGAGACTCAACACAAAATTTCTTGAACAACCAAGCGTAATTTTAGAAAGGTTCAACTTCATGAAAAGAAAACAACAATCCGATGAGTCAGTTGAAGAGTTCATATCAGTCTTAAGAAATTTAGCAGCTAGCTGCAACTTTGGGGCCGCTTTGGACTATCATCTCAGAGACCAGTTTGTCTACAGTTGCTATTTTAAGAAGATCCAAGAACGCATTCTCAGCTGTAGGGATCTCTCCCTATCTGAAGTGATTGACATGGCAAAGGGTATCGAAAGGGCCATTATTTCTTCTAAATGTATTGCCACTGATGTTGCCACTCCTGTTAATACTGTACAAACTACTTCATCTGTTAATGCTGTTTCTTACAGGCCCAGATTTACAAAACCCTTTTATAACAAACAAAACAAATCTAACTCTTTTTGTTTCAGATGTGGTTCAAGGTCTCATCTTAGTGACAGTCCTGGTTGTACTGCTTTAGGCAAGAAGTGCACCAATTGCAACAAAATGGGTCACTTCCCATCTGTTTGTAGGAGTAAAAAGGTAATCAGGGTTAGTACCCTGCAAACTGAGGATCAATCAGATGACACTGTTGCCACTTCAAATACCTCTTTATCTAATGATTTAGAGAGGCTCATGTTGTCTGTTGACTCTCAACCTTTGTCCCTTCTCTCATATCGAGTCAAAGATCCCACTTGTCAAGTTACAGTTGGTGATCTTGTTCTTGTTATGATGGCGGATTCTGGAGCACCCGTCACTATTATTTCAGATCTTTTCTTTAAAGAACATTGGTCATCTCACAAGTCATTAGAAGCCCTAGACATAATTCCCAAGGCCTATGGGGATCATCTTATTGATATGCTGGGCTATTTTTGGGAATCTGTTATCTGTCTGGAGCGGAACATTTTAACAAAAGTTTATGTTGCCATTAAGGGCAAAAATATAGTAGGTTGGCAAGATTTGGCAAGGATGGGGCTAAAGTTAGTTCCAGGTTCTGATGTTCCTGTGCAAATCAATGAGGATGTTTCTGTTTTTCATATTTCACACACTTCTGATAGTGAGATTGCTCAAATTTTTGCTGAATTTCCTGAAGTCTTTAATTCTAAAATAGGAAAAATATCTAAGTTTGAACATGTAATTAAACTTAAAGGCAATTCTATTCCCATTGTACACAAATTAAGAAACATTCCTTTGAGTGTTAGGGGTGACCTCAAAATTTTACTTGACAAGTTAGTCTCTGAAGGTATAATTACACCGACTGACTCATCCGAATGGGTCAGTCCCATTGTCATAGTCAGGAAGAAGGATCAGTCTATTCGTTTATGTGCGGATTTGCGCTCACTCAATAAAAACATCATAGTGGATTGTCACCCCTTGCCTAGAATTCAAGATTTATTATCAAACATTACTGGTGCCAATTATTTCACATTATTGGATTTACGCTCAGCATATCACCAAATTCCACTTTCTAATTCTTCCACTGATTTGACCACTTTTGTTACCCCTTTTGGGGCATATACATTTTTAAGGCTGCCTTTTGGATTAGCTTCTGCGGCTAGCGTATTTCAAAGATTTATGGATCATATTTTACAAGGTTTTGTGTCAGTTCAGGCGTATCAAGACGATGTCTTGATTTTTTCAAAAACAAAGACAGATCACTTACTCACACTTAAAAGAGTATTAGAGAAATTCAAAGAAGTTGGTATCACTTTAGGGTCTGACAAGTGTAAATTCATGGTCAACTCACTTGAATATTTGGGCCATACGATTTCTTCTTCTGGCATTACTCCCAAGTTTTCTCTTACCCAGGCTATCTCTCAGGTTTTGCCTCCAAAGAATAAGGATTCACTTAGGTCCTTCTTGGGTATGACCGAATATTACTCCAGATTTATATCAGGTTATGCTCAGGTGGTCCAGCCTCTACGTTTGCTACTCAAAAAGAATACAAATTTTGTTAGGGGTCAGGAGACACAGGAAGCTTTTGATCTTGTAAAAAAATTAATTCTTGAGGCTCCTGCTCTTGCCGCATTCTCACCTGGTCACAAGTGTACCATTTCGGTTGACGCCAGTCAACTAGGTCTGGGTGCAGTCCTTTGTCAATGGGTTAGTGGTTGTGAGAAAACCATTGGTTTTGCTTCCAGATCTTTAACAACTGCAGAAAGTAACTACAGTACCATTGAGAGAGAGTCTCTTGCCTGCTCATGGGCTGTAGAGAAATTCAGGACCTTTATTTGGGGTACTCATTTTGATATTTGCTCAGATCATAAACTATTCATTCATTTGCTTAATGGTAATGGCACGGGCAAAGCCTCTGCCAGACTGGTCCGCATTCTTTCACGCTTACATGAATACAATTTTCAGATAAAGTACATTCCTGGAGGTCGCAATGTCAGGGCTGATTGCCTGTCTAGATTGCCATTACTAGATAATTCTCCCTCTTCAAGATTTGATGATGTTGAATGTGTGGTTGCTTCTATTGAGGACTTCATTAGTAGTTTACCCAGCATTACCCAAGAGGAGTGGATTAAGGCTTCAGAGGAGGACAATATTCTCTCGGCGGTCAGAAATATGGTTGTTTCTGGCTGGCCTAAAGAGCGCTCATTACCTGCCCCTTTGAAGTCTTTTGTCCAAGTTTCTGAGGAACTTTCTATTATTGATAATTTACTCATGCGTGGAGATCTGGCGATACCTCCCACTTCTCTTCGCTTCAAGATTTTTGGGATTGCACATGAGGGGCATTTGGGTGTTGGAGCCACTTCTAGAAGAATCAAGGACATTTTTTGTGGCCTGGACTTGAAAGAGATGTCTCTACTTGGATAGATTCCTGTCAAACCTGTTTAGTATCCGATAAACATTGGAAAACAGTTAAAACTCCTTTGCATAATGTACCTGTTCCGGAAGAAGCATGGTCAAAATTAGCACTTGACTTTGCAGGACCCTTTGATGTTTTATCTAATGATAAAAAGTGCATTATGGTTTTAGTTGACTACTTTTCTAAATGGGTAGAATTTCAATTTTGTTCCTCCCCCACCACCTCCTCTGTGATTAGTTTTCTATCTAAGGTGTTTTTTTCAGAAGGTTTTCCCAAAGAACTGGTAACAGACAATGGTTCACACTTTACGTCAACTTCCATGGTTGACTTCCTTAATGCTCACAATATTAAACACTTAAGAGTGGCCCTATATTCCCCTTCCTCTAACGGTCTGGTGGAACGGATGAACAGATTTATAAAGGAGGGTATTCAATCTGCCTTAGCATCCAATTCTCCTGTGGACCTCTTTCTAAATAAGAAGGTATGGTCTTATCTAACCACTCCCCATTCTTCCACTGGCATCTCTCCTTTCAGACTTCTAAAGAAGAGAGATCCCAATGGCATCTTGTGTCCTGCCTGGTTGAGACTGTTGAGAAAGGAAGATGATTCTTGTGTACTTTGTAAAGATAAAAGAACCATGTTAAAGAATGTTGCTACTCAACAATCCATACAGAAAAAGTTATTTGATACAAAAAGATGTTTTGTTACACACGATTTTCAGGTTGGTGACTGGGTCATGGTGAAATCTCCCAATAAAGTAAAAAAGGCTTGTCAAAATTTTCCCTACCGGTACAAATCCTTAAGGTAGCAAAAGGTTCCCTTTTTCTAGACTCTAAAGGTTGGTGGAACAAAAGAATGATTGTCAAACTTTCTCCTGAACAAGCTTCTAAAATTTTAGCAAAGAAAGAATCTGACATGCATGATGATTTACATTTTTCACATTTTTCCCCAGACTCATCAGTCGTTGATTATCATTCTACTCATAATAGTGCATTACAACCATCCACCTTCACTCCCACCACACCAGGTATTTCTTCTTCTGATTCAATACGGCAACATACCATCAGCTCCGTACCCAACTGTACCTTATCAAGGTCTTCTCGCAATTGTTCTTTTCCTTCTAAATTTAGGGATTTCTACATGATCTAGGCACTCCATTTAGATTTGAAACTCATATAGTCATTGTGCATATGTTGTTTAATTTTTCTTTAATAGGGGGAGGGTGATGTAATAGGCTGATCAGCTGTGCATGCGCTCTTCATCCGTGCATGCGCGTGTTCTCGTTTGATTGTTATTACACGCACATCACATTGTTATGCGTGCGCACATGTACTGTATATATTTGATTGTGTTTATTCTTGTTCTGGCATCCTCGTGCGTTCCAACTCCTCATTGAACTGTGAGTTGCCAGCAACAGCTATTGGAAACTCGCACTTCAAGGAGGAAGGACGCACTCCCGTGGTGTCTGCTGTAAACTGAATAAAGCTCACAACTATAACCTTCAGAAGCCTCCTCTTTGTTCTTTGGATAACTTGCCATCTTTTCACTAATGCGTCTGAGGTACTTACACACAATTATACACTGCATTGGGTTCAGGTTACTGTCACATTATCAGGCGGGCCCCTGCGTCCTGATGCCCCTCAGAGAGGGCTAGATTTCAAGGTGGGGAATGGTTATAATGATAATGAAAAACCTCGTTCAGTCATAATGGAAATGACATCACTTACAGTCGCATCTGTGATTGTCCTATCACTGTGCGTAAAAAGAAAAAATATTTTTTTTCCTTCTTGATATTGAAAAACACGGACATTGCCTTGCTACAGGAACAGGAAACACGATATCTTTCCTGTCCGGTATCCGAATAATTGAAGCTGGCTGAGTTGGTGTGGGATATTTCACCAGCTGCACTGTACGACCTGGATCCGCCACACCCAGCTTGAACACTAGCCCCAGCCTCCTGGAGATGTGGGGTGACTACACTAATCAGGAAAACACTACCATGATAGATTCGGAAAAGGTGGTCCCGAGAGGGGGGAATGAAGTATGAAATTTGCTATTTAGAGCAAGTGCCTGGTGGTGGTGATTTCTGTGAATGTAACTCAGACAGGCTAGAATTTCGGTCTTTGTATGCTTCATTAAATTCTGCAATCTGGTGGGAGGTGACAAGACCGGGCTCTTGGCCCCTAATCCTTGACATTACTGGACCTAAATGAATGATACACAGAATGCTATTAACAAGGCTATCCTGACACTGACGGGAAATCATGGCCTTCCGTTGATCCAAATAGAATGGGACTACCAGCTGACCACAACAGCTGTTGTGCCTAAATATTGCAAAATAAAATCTACGGGATTACATTTGCACTCAGTTACATCACCATAAATTCAATGCGTAGCCGGTCAAGCGCTTGTTAGGACAAGTCGAGGCTCAGCCATGAACAAGAAGACACAGGAACAAGCTTACCTTGAATGCTCATTAAAGGAATTAACAAAAGCATACATTGCTTCACCCACTGTCTCTAACAGAATATTTCTTGGCAAAGACAAATTGGCCCTCAACTGTTTATTCACATCCTCAGCTGAATATGCCTCAAGAATTGCCATCATGAACATGGGGAGAAAGGTGACACACTTGAAGTGGCTCAAGTTCGCCAAAAGAAAGCAGCATTAGTGATCCCCGCTATATATGATGGGAAGGGACCTTAAAGGTGTCACCGCAAAACATGTTGAACACATTTGCCACATATCCCAGAGGCCTATAGAGTTCTGCGGTACCAGCATTGATGGATGGTGAGGTGAAATCCTCGAAGTTAAAACTCCTACATTGTGGCAAGACGGTCCCAATCTGCTAGAGGGTGAGATGAAGAAGGCTAAAATCTCAGTTGACGTTAAGGATCTGCCCAACAACAAAGTTCCAGAGGAAGATGGTCTCCTGGGGAACAAGACAAAGCTGATGTCATATATGATGCTTACAAGGACATGGCATCACCTTCTCACTGTTGGTCTCCAATAGGGTCATAATCATAGTCCTTCCAATATCTGTGAAGGATTTACAGCACTCTTCCAGCTACTGTCCCATTTCGGTGATGAACATAGACATGAAAACATTGGCGAAGATAATGGCCAGCAGGCTCTGAAATGTGATGGCATCTTAAATCCCACTTGAGTGTGATGATTAATCTCTGGCTGAACATCAAAAAATCTGGACTTGCCTTCTGCGGCTCACCACAGACTCCCCAGAGGAAAGTCTGGTCCTGTCTTTAGCCGCTGAAAGGGTGCCTATCAGGACTGAATGGGGTTGGCTGTGTCATAGGCAGGATGGACCATAGCTTTAGTACTGAAGTAAAATGGCTGTACGAAAGCCCGATGCCCAGAGTGAACTGTGGAGGTCACCTGACCGACGAGTGTCCCCTCCAATGTGACACAAGCCACTATTTCTGCTGGCCCCCTAGCGCCTAGCAGCCCCCATCAGACAGAATGGGAGAATCATGGGAATGCCTGCACCTGCAGGAGAGTATAAAACACTGCTGTGTCAGACCTCGACTCTTCCCTGTCAGCACACCATGCAGTTCAGCGATTATTTTTCCTCATTTACTGGATACAAGATAAACTGGGGCATGAGATGCTGACATTTGTATGTGGTATTACACTGGCAGCTATTGAGGGTTATGAAACCAAACTACCTGCCAATCTACATGAATAGAAGACTGGAAAAAATGGTGGGAGACAAGCATTGGTCGGCTTCATGAAGAGTTGATTTAGGTTAAGTTAGGGGAGCACTCTTGGAACTAATGACTGTAGTAGAGAGAAACGGTCAAGATGGTTGTGGTGCTGCATTTCAGTTACATCTTGGGTATGGTAAACTGACTGTCTGATTGGCAAAGCCAATAGGTCTAGTCTTTGGGAACCACTGGCTTGGCCAATGGCTTTGAGCGAAGCTGTACAGCACGGCTAAAGAGGAAACCACAGCAGCCGTGTCATTGGTAGGCGCGCACGTTCACCATAAATGCAAGCTTCTAAAAAATGTGCAAAAAGAAAAATTGATGGACAGAATGCAGAACAATGTCATACCTTCACCCCAGTACAGAGATCTGGGCCTAACTCCATCGTTTTGTTGCTCACCATGCCATTCCAGTTTGAACCCAGCCATATGCAAATCAGTCTTGACCCTGCGCCCAATGGGAGCAGGCCAGCCCGAACTGCCAGGTCAGGTCCTCCCTGGACTGGAAACAAGCATCCTAGGACCGGTTTCGGGGTTTCACCCCTCATCAGCCAGGATAGCTTGACTCCAGTGGCATGGAGAGCACGGGACCCACGTCTGGGCATACCCGTCCCACTCGGGGTGACAAATGCAACAAGCATTGGCATAGCCAATAGGTCTCGCTTTTGGGACCTTATAAGTATTTAGTTATGCTGCACAATATCCTTGGTGCAACAACATCAACTGTTGCATGGCTAAACTATTTTAAGCTCCCTAAGGCGAGACCTATTGGCTATGCCAATGTTTTTTTTTGTTATGGGGGTGGCATAAATAACAGGAGGGTGAAGGTTATTCAGTTAGTTATTTAGTTAGTTAGTGAGAGTGATTTTCGAGAGTTAGTCAGTGAGAGACCAAAAAACTAACACCCTCCGCTCCTGTCTAGAAGACATTTCAAACTGGATGGACACATCTCAGCTCAAGCTCAACGGGGGGAAGACTGAGCTTATGATTTTAGGTAACCCCCTCTGCTTTAAATCTAGCTCCATGTGGCCAGCGTGTATGGGACCACCCCCTATCCCCAAGCCAGAAATCAAGAGCCTGGGCATCTGGTTGGACCAGGATCTGAGCTTTAGAGCTCAAGCGAGGAAGACGGCAGGCATCTGTTATGGCCTACTTAGAATGGCTCGCAAAGTGCTACCTCTGCTCCCCTCCCAAGCAAAAAAGTACTTGTGCAATCACTTATACTTTCTAGGCTAGACTACGGTAATGCGTTGTATCTGGGCTCCCCCTCTACTGTAGTCTCTAAACTACAGTCTGTGCAAAATAGTGCTGCCAGACTCTTAACCGGAACTAATAACCGACACTCGGCTAAACCGGCACTTGCGTCCCTTCACTGGCTCCCCATACAGGAACGCATTAGATTTAAGACACTTTGCCTAGTACATAAATCTATGCAGGGGATTGGCCCCTCCATCAACTCAGCCATGATTCGCCCCTATAAAGCCAAACGCAACCTTCGATCTGATAATCTCTACCTGGCCGAAGTACCTAAGATCAGGAGGGCCAGGAAGGGCGGACGGTTGTTCTCATATAACGCCTCTAAACTCTGGAACTTGCTCCCACTCCAGCTACGCCTAGTCCAAAACCACGGGTCCTTCCGTAAACAACTTAAGACCCTCCTGTTCCCTCAGCCCGCATAATCTCTCTGTCTCCGGCAGTAGTCAGTTCCAGCGCTGGGATGCTTCCGGGTAGCCATGCGCTTTATAAATGTGTCTTTCATTTCATTTCAGAGAGAGTCAGTTAGTGAGAGAGTTAGTCAGTTAGTTAGAGTGAGAGAGTCAGTGAGAGAGTGAGAGTCAGTTAGTTAGTGAGAGTTAGTGAGAGAGTGAGATTCAGTAAGAGAGTGAGAGAGTTAGTCAGTGAGAGTGAGAGAGTCAGTTAGTTAGTGAGACAGTCAGTCAGTGAGAGTAAGTCAGTTAGTGAGAGTGAGAGAGTTAGTCAGTGAGAGTTAGTCAGTGAGAGTGAATGAGAGTGAGAGAGTGAGTTAGTTATTTCCTTAGTGAAAGAGAGTGAGTTAGTGGGATAGTAAGTTAGTGAGAGTGAGTCAGTGTTTTTGCGAGAGTTAGTCAGAGTTTTAAGAAGAGTCATTCAGTTAGTGAGAGAGTCAGTTAGTGAGAGAGAGTCAGTTAGTGAGAGAGAGTCAGTTAGTGAGAGAGAGTCAGTTAGTGAGAGAGAGTCAGTGAGAGAGAGTCAGTGAGAGAGTCAGTCAGTGAGAGAGAGTTAGTTATTGAGAGAGAGTGAATTAGTGAGAGAGAGTGAATTAGTCAGTGAGAGTGAGAGAGTCAGTTAGTTAGTGAGACAGTCAGTCAGTGAGAGTAAGTCAGTTAGTGAGAGTGAGAGAGTTAGTCAGTGAGAGTGAGAGTTAGTCAGTGAGAGTGAATGAGAGTGAGTGAGAGAGTTAGTTATTTCCTGAGTGAAAGAGAGTGAGTTAGTGGGATAGTAAGTTAGTGAGAGTGAGTCAGTGTTTTTGCGAGAGTTAGTCAGTCTTTTAAGAAGAGACATTCAGTTAGTGAGAGAGAGTCAGTTAGTGAGAGAGAGTCAGTTAGTGAGAGAGAGTCAGTGAGAGAGAGTCAGTCAGTGAGAGAGAGTTAGTTATTGAGAGAGAGTGAATTAGTGAGAGAGAGTGAATTAGTCAGTGAGAGTGAGTCAGTCAGTTAGTGAGAGAGAGTGGGAGAGTCAGTTAGTGAGAGTGTCAGTGAGTTAGTGAGTCAGTCATTGAGAGTGAGTGGGAGAGGTTTGTGTACTGTAGACACAGGTCAGATGTAGTGTGAGCGGTGTATGCAGTGCCTATATATGTCTTTGATGTATTGCGAGTAGTGTGTCAATCAATGCAAGGTCAATAAAGTTATTTCAAAATCACTTTGTTTATTGTTTTTTTTTCGAGGGAGGGGTGTGGTGCATCAGTTTTTCTGAGTAATATGAGGTGCAGTGTAAGAGGTGTGTGCAGTGCATACCCACTGAAGATTTAATGTGCGATGTATGTGCAGTGTGGATAGACCTGAAGTTCAGTAAGAAGTGTGAGGGATATACTTAAAAGTGTATTAGGAAAGCTGTGTGCATTATAGGGGACAGACCAGAGGTGCAGTGGTAAAGGTGTGTGCACTATGACTAAAATGTGTGAGGTGCATTGGAAGAGCTATATGCATTTTTACGGAGTGAGGTAATGTTCAGTGTGAAAGGTATCTGTAGCGTCGGCATAAATGCGGTGAGTGAGAGTTTAGAGGTGCATTACAGCACAATGTTCTGCCGGAGGGACAAATAATACTTTGCACTCAAAACTGTAGGTGCAGTCTCGACTAACTTGCGATACACCTGATAAACAGTCTAGCTTTGAAATAACAGAGGTGTGTGTATCATAAGCGACTGATTAAAAGCGCACCAAACACCAGTATCAAACAACCAGTGTTGTCAGTGTTTTACCTTCCGAGTATGTTGTGACATTTCCAAAATTCCATTGTTAGTGTCCAATATAAAGTTGGCCCGTGTCCTAACTGTTTTTGTGCTAATTGTTAGTTTACCAAGTCAGGAGGCACGAACAGTGTATAACTTTACTGCGTGGTAAAAAAGTCACTACGTGCAAGTACAACTCTTCTCCAAAAGTACATTATATACACGTGTATAATGCTTTACTTTAACGCTATAGTATATTTGAAGCAGAACTAAAAGATAATGTAAAAAATGTTTTAAAAAATGGCAAGCAGAGAAACTAACGAGAATGTAGCATTTTTTTAAACTGTAAAGTGGAATGCTTTGGCATGCATTGACACCTTGTTTCAACAAGCATTGGCCGCGCGCTGTGGTGGGGGAGGGGGAGCAGCCGGAGAGCAAGAGACGCGCGGCCATGAAAGTGACACGGCCGCGTGGCCGCTAGACGCGCTCTGTGCTGGGGGAGGAGCAATAAAGAGGAAAGCCAGATGGCCTGGAGCATGCGAGGAAAGCGCGTTACTGTGCGCGTTCTCGCATGCTCTAGGCCAGTCAAAAGTTGTGGTCCCATTTCTGAAGCCCACACTACAAAATGTCTCGCCCAGAGCCAGCGCTGAAGCGCTGGCTTTCAGGGCGAGACCTAAAAAGGTAGCTAGCCTGCAGCTGGAACAGTTTTTTCCCCATATCATTATATTTAGTAAGGTCAGTGTGCAACAAACTAAAGCTGTCAGACGCTAGACCCAAAAATAAGTGCAAACCTGATTTTGTGTGAATTGTGGAGGCAGGGACATGCCGAGGAAAAAACAGTCTATCAAACTATGAATTAAAAGTGAAGCACTACGTTGCATGAGTGGAACATCCGAAAATAATTCGAAAATGGTCAACTGATTTTTTACGGGTACCCATGTGTATGATTCTAGATGGCATTGCATTTATATGTCCATGTGCCAAAAGAACTCAAGGGCTCAATAAAAGCAGACCATGCTCGTTAAGGTACTTACAGAGTAGGAAGAATACATACAGGCAGACAAAGCAGTCGTATAGACAGGCAGACAGACAAAGCAGTCGTACAGTAAGATACAATACAGAAATAACAAGCAGTCAAAGATTCTCGAATGATAAATGGTGATACCTCTGGCTTCCTCCCAGGGCCAAGAACAAAATTGGTAAACAATGCAAAATCTGACTTTAATGCTGAAAGATAATAACTGTGCAAAAGGGAAGACAACTAAATGCTAGGCTCTGCAAAATTGGATTAAGAATAAAACCTATAAGAAATGTACAGGATGATAGATGGAGAAAATGCAGGAGAGCTGCGTTCGGGGCCATTTCAAACCCAGCTGAAAGGGTGCCATGTACAGAGAAGGATTCTAGTAATATTTTTAATCTTTGAGACACAATCTAATTATACCCCTACCAGGCACTCAAACGTTCTGAAGGAAGATCACACTTCCGACAAATGGAAGCCATTGCTGGCAGAATAAAAAGAAAAACAAGGGGGTTGAGGAGCATAATTCACGCGCAGGAAGGGTTAATTAGCCAGGATTCACGCGCTGCCATAAAGCTTACAAGGAGGGAGGGGGTAGTGAGAGCAGAGAGAGAGAGGGGGGTGGAGGAGCATTGTAAGGCTTAATGAGCCATTACAAAAGCCAGATGGCAGCTTTGCATGCACGTTCACACGCGCATAACCGCAAGCTTTAGGCCACAAGCAAAAGCTTGTGGTCGCATTTCTGAAACCCACTCACTAAATGTCTCGCCCAGAGCCAGCGCTGAAGCGCTGGCTTTCAGGGCGAGACCTAAAAAGAAGACTGATTTGCATATAGCTGGGTCTGAACTGAGTTGGCGAAGTGAGCTAAAGTATGATGATGGATTTAACCCAGATCTGTGACTGGGGAAGAGTGTCTGAAAAGTTTCAGCGCTCCGTCCATCATCTCCTTGTGTGTGCTTTGTTCACCCTAAGTTGGCAGGGTATGCCCAGACGTGGGTCCCTTGCTCACTTTGCCACTGGATTCAAGCTAGCCTGGCTGATGAAGGGTGTTACCCAGAAACCGGTCCCAGGATGCTTGTTTCCGGTTCAGGGAAGACCTGGCTTGGCAGTTCGGGCTGGACTGTTCCCATGAGGCACAGGGTCAAGACTGATTTGCATTTAGCTGGGTCTGAACTGAGGTGGCGAAGTGAGCTAAAGAATGATGATGGATTCAACCCAGATCTGTGACTGGGGGTGAGTGTCTGAAAAGTTTCAGTGCTCCGTCCATCATCTCCTTGTGTTTGCTCTACAAAATGTGCAGCGCTTTTTTTTTCTTTTAATTTACTGATCCAAATTACATTTGTACATTTTAAAAAAAGGAAGTGACAAAGCAGTTTAAATTAAAAAAAAAAAAAAATACGGTGGGTTAAGCAAAATGGATTGAGGGGTTGGAAGTAACAAGGTGGGCTCGGGTGGAGAGATGGATCATGGAGGACTGAGATGGAAGCAACAAGGAGGGCGGCCGGAGAAGTTCACAACACGGGCGAGAGAGAGCAATGTGGAACCCGGGGGAACAGAAGCGCACGGGCAAAAGAGAGCGCAACGTAGGATGGGGGAGCATCACATGGGCGTGAAAGCAATGCAGGAAAGAAACATATTGTGGAGCGACACAGGGGAGAAGTACACAGGTGAGAACAACATGGTGTGAAGTAGAGAGGTGAAGGACATGAGGGAGACAGCTGCAAAACATGCGCAGTCTCTTGGAGTGCTTAACCAAAAAGTAAAAAGGTGTGTCTGAAAAAGTAAACAATGGAAGGCCACAAGTAATGAGGCAACGCTCAAGAAGAGGAAGGAAAGCCCGCACACTCAGTCTTTGAAGCAGGATTGACTATGTTTGTAGATTGCTTTATTAAAAGCATGCCACATCATGCAATGAACAGTACATTTTCTTATTCCCACTGCATAGCAATTAAAATGTGGATGACAATCAAATATGAAGTTTATGCATATGTGAATCTGTCCAGCAAGCACTTGCCCTACAGTTCACAGGATCATCCTACAATAGAGTTCCTTCTCAATGCTCACATATGGATTTCTATAGATAAGGCCAACAGGTAGATAGATAGCTATAGATGACATGTAAATGTTTCTTAATCTTTGATATGACTTAGCTTTACTGGATACCAAGATGCTTTGTTTACTCTTGAGTAACTTGTTCTTGTCTGAAACTAACACAAACGCAGGCCACAACTTTCCATGAAAACAACAATCAAGTAATGAGTTAAAAATGGTTGTTAAAACATGAATGGCTTCTACAGGAATTGACAGCCATGATGAGTGAAAGCGTGATGGTGGTGGAAGTGGTGAGGTGGTGGTGGTGGTGAGGTGGTGGTGGTAAGGCAGGTGAGGGTGGTGAAGGCAGTGGTAGGATGGTGGTGGTGGTGAGGGTAGTGGTGATGAGGGTGGTAGTTAGGGTGGTAGGGATAGGGTAGTGGTTGTGGTGGTGGGTAGGGTGGGAATGGTTGTGGTTAGAATGGTGGTGGGTAGAGTGATGGTGGCAGGGTGGTAGGGGTAGGACGGAAGTAGGGGCAGGGTGGTGCTGGTAGAGAAGGAGTAAATGGGTAGTCGGGTGGTGGTGGTGATAGGTTGGTGCTAGTTAAGGTGGTGATGGTGGTTAGAGTGGTTGGGGTTGTAGTTAGAGTGGTTGCCATTAGGGTGGTGGTGGTTAGTAGGGAGGTGGTAGTTAGGATGGTGGCAGTTAGGGTAGTGTGGTGGTGGTCGAGTAGTGGTGTGGTAGTAGAGTCGGGTGTTGATTGTGGCGGTAGGGTGGTGATAGCAGTATGGGTGTGAGAGGGGTTAGTGGGTGGTTGTGAAGGGGTGAGGGTGGTAAGGTGGCAGGGGTTAGGGTGGTGAAGATGGTTTCGGGTGGTGGTTATGGTAAGGTGGAGGTAAGGGTAGGTTTGTTGTGGGTGTGGTGGTGGTGGTGGTTACGGTGGTGTAGGTAGGGGTAGTAGGCTGTGGTGAGGGTAGAGTAGGGGTAAGAGGATATCAGGGTGTTGGGGTGGTAGGCTGGTTACAGTGGTGGTGTTTAGGTTGGTGGAGGTGGTTAGGGTGGGGTGGAGTGCGTGGTGGTGATGATGGGGGGTAGGATGATGGTTGTGGTTAGGGTGGTAGTGGTTAGAGTCTGTGGTGGAGGTGGTTAGGGTGTGGTGGTGGTGGCTAGGATGGTGGTGTTTAGGGTGGAGGTAGAGTGGTGGTGGTAGGATGGTGGTGGTGGTGGTAGGATGGTGGTGGTGCTAGGATGGTGGGTAGGGTGGTGATAGGTTTAAGGGTGAGGTTGGTGTTTAATTGGTGGCAGTAAAGCTGGTGATGTCAGAGTGGTGGCAGTTAGGGTGGTGTTATGAAAGGGTGAGGGTGGTGGTTAGAGTAGGGTGGTAGTGTTTATGGTCAGGAGGTGGTGTTTAGGGTGGTGGCAGTGGGTAGGGTGGTGGTAGTGGTTGTAGTAGGGTGGTGGTATGGTTGTGGTGCTAGGGTGTTGGTGGTGGGAGTACGGTTGTGGTGGGTCGGGTGGTGGTATGGTTGTGGTGCTAGGGTGTTGGTGGTGGGAGTACGGTTGTGGTGGGTCTGGTGGTGGGGGTAGTGTGGTGGTGGTGGTGGTTAGGGTGGTAGTGGTGAGGGTGATGGGGTGGTTAGAATGGTGGTGGTTGTTAGGGTGTGGTAATCATTAGGGTGGAGGTGAAATAGGGGTGGTGGTGGTTTGGGTGCTGGTGGTAGTGTGTAGGATGATGATGGTGGTACCCATACTGATAAACAAGGGGTGGCAGGGAAGAAGAAGGAAAAAAAATCCAGTAGAAGTAGCAGAAGGACACTAATCAAAAGGAAGCAATTAGCACTTGTTCCATGATCCATGTAAGGGAGAAACAAGCGAAGAGAAAGTGAAACCAACAGGATGACCATCAGGAGCCAGCAAATAAGAGTGACAATGAAGACAATGAATGGTAAGCAATTGGCAGGCTCTAAGCCCTTTTTAGTTAACAAAATGTCTCCAAGCACTAGCACATGCCCTGTCTCAGACAAGACCTAAAAACTCCAGGAAATAGACTGAAGCACTAACTCAGTAATTTTGGGAAACCTGAAGCCATGTGTAAGCTCATAGCTGATAGGGACTCCAGCTGGATGGGCTTATGCTACATGGAATCTTACCACAAAGGCATTGTACTTGTCTGAAATTGTTTATATGCACCCACACTCCAAAGAAGCTCCCTTTGGATTTCCTGTTAATAGCTTCTCTAACCGAAACCTAAGGGGCCTCTCTTTAGTATATAAACACAGCTTACGATCCCAGTTGGCTTGGTACAATTCGGTGATGCTCTTCGAAGGGAATACTATATACTGGAAGACCTGGGTCAATGCTGGAAAACAAACGCTCCATTAACTGCTATGAACACAGTAATGAAATGATTCTTGGGCAACTTGAATAGGTCTTGGAATAAACTGTGGTGGTTCACACAAATCACACTTTGTCGTAAGAGCAGACTAGCAAATCACCATTGAGAACTACAGGAATCACTGATGCTACACTACCTAGAGAAATGGGGCAAAGGATATCTGGACTATATAAGGTCAAAATTGATAGGAGATTCTCAAAACCTCTAGATTACAACCTAAACCTAATATGGAAAACCACACTTGACCGTGACTGCACTACTGAGGACAGGTCTGAAAATTGCATCGGAAAGGCCTCAGAAAAGCCAGTCCTAAATTTAGTTGCTACAAAATATTGCGCAATTAGTACTGGATGCCATACAAACTACAAAAAGACAGTCTGCTGTGGGATTCACAGTGCTGGAGATGTGCAATTACATGTCTTAAATCACAGTTGGTAAGGTGGTCCTGACCAAACCTTATGCATTACTAGGAAGCAGTCTGGAAAAAACTCTATTCCATACCCCCTAACACGATTTGATGAGCTATCTTTGAATTTGTTACCTTCAAATACTGTTACTATTGATTATGCCAATGTAACAGAGACTATTCCGTACCACGGATGGCTGGTACTGCCCTAGCAAAACTGTGTATACTGAGACACTGGCATTGCCATACCTCTGACGCATGAGGAATGGCCTCCTATCAGTTGATAATAATCAGACTGAGTGACCGATTGTTCACCTTCTTTCATACATGGTCAACGTTTTTGAGCTCAGAGGAAGATGACTAGGTCCAATCGAATATAACCCTGGTAGAAGCACATTGTGATGCATGGACACTCACCAGTCCCGAATTTTAACCTCTACCGACCCATATCCCCCAAGTGCAGCTGCATTTTTCTCCACACAGCTGTATCCCCCCATCCACCACTATTGTTTACCCCACCTATACTGGACCCTATGCAGTTACAGTATGTTGTTGAACCCCTACTGGATGGTGAATTGGGAAAACACTTAGAGGAGATGTTCAGAGTCCCACGTTTTCTAGACTGTGGCTGAAATGGATGGGGTTACTAGTTGTGGAGACTTTATAGGGGATTTATAAATGTCCTAAAATACCTGTGCTCAATCGATGTATGGAATGAGATGTTGTTCCCTTGTCATCTTGAAATGCATTAGAAATCCTTTTGTTCCTTTAAGTGTGGTTCTAGCTTTTGAGTGCTCCTTTTACACCTCCTCCCCTCTTTTTTCTCCTCTTTGTTCTTTCCCAGTGCGTTTTTAGGTCTCACCTGAGATAGCGTGCATGCGCTATCTCTTTGAAATCTATTGTATCTTAAACAAACATAAAAAGGACTTAGAGCCCACCCATTACTTACCGTTGGTTGGCGTCTTTATCACTCACTTCTTTTGTCTTCATTGGTCAGCGGCAGCTGGGCTGGTTTCACTTTCCCAGCCAGTCTTGCTCCACATGGCTTTGAGAGTATTTGGGTTTCACCCATTTAGATTCAACCGACACACGGAGTTTGGTTTCATATTTTAGATTCAACACACAGCAGCTTTGATCTGGCATATATCACACGAATCACTCCACACAATGCCATGCCGCTTTACTCCACTCTATGCCACTCCATTCTATGCCATTCTACACATCTCCAGGCCACTCCACTCTACATCACTCCACTTTACTCCACTCCACAAAACTCTACTCCATTCTTCAATTCTCTACTCTACGCCACTCACATCTAGCCATGATGAACAGAAGCCACGCTGGTGTACAGCATGGCTAAAACACATTGGCAAAGCCAATATCTTTCACATAAGTGAGACCTATTAGTTTTGCCAATGCTTGTTATTAGATTACCTACTCTCTCATTAGTACGATCTGCTGGATACTTGATCATTTGTGTTAGTTTTTCCTTAAAACCTCATCTCTGTACCCATTTCTCTTCCTCAATGCCCCTGAAATTTGGATTATAGTTGAGAGTACATTCATGAACGTAATACTCAATCATCTATTTATGATGAATCTGCACTTTTCATAGTTTTCTATAAATATATTAAACTATTCTTCCTGCCTAATTGATTTACTGGTCTGTGGAGTACAAAGGTTTTGTTCATGGTTCTTAAAGGAAACAATAACTGACCCTGGGTTCCTCCCTCTTCGCTAAACCTCTCTAGTAAGATAACGTCCTCTCCTTCCCCAGCATCGCAACCTCAACCACACTTTCTGCCAAAACATCCAATCAACCCCAACTAACCTCATTTTGCCTTAGCTAAAACCCTTGTAAAATGTGATAGCAAGATGGAATAGGGTCAAGGTAGAATAAACCACAGGCAGCACGCCTGTGCACCAATTACGCTGGTGACTTCCTTAAATTTAGGCCGAGCTTAGGCAGCGCATGCACTGTCTTTTCGAGACATTGTGTATTCACGCTGTGGGCTTATAGCCTGCCCATTGCCTTTTTATTGGTCCCACAAATTGTCGTTCAAAAATGCTTGCTTGCTAGTGATTAATCCTTCTTTGTCCCTCCTTTTTGTGTTTGGTTTCCTCACACAGAGCACCGTCAAATTACTGTTAACATTACGCTTCTGTGTTCATTTGGGGGTACTGTGTTTTTTCTTTGATTCCTGCTCCTTTCACTGTTTACCTGTCTTCGGTGGTTCAGCTTTGGCGCCCGTCGCTTAATCTCCCAGTCCGGTACAAATACCGAGATGAAATTTCAGACGCTGTTTTCAAAATCGCCTCTTTAGTTTTCTCTGACTTCAAAGTGCAATGATTTCCCCCAAACCCCTCCTGCTTCGCTGCTTGTTGCTTTAGCGAGCCTCGGTCACCGGACCTTCAGCAGCGCAACCGTGCAGCACAGCTGAGGGCAAGGCTTGGGCAACCCCTGTCGCTTATTTATATAATGTGAACTTGAGCGACCCGAATGTGTTGGAGCGCTTTACATGAGCGCTAGTTACATTACACAATGTCAGGTTAATTTTTGGGGGCATTTTTATAGAGCGCAAACTCGACTGACCCAAAGGTATTGAAGCACTTTACAAAAGTGCCAGTTACATTACACAAGGTCAGGTTAATAATTTTGTCTTTAGGTGCACGGAGATTAAGTGATTCCGACACCGCCCCAGTTTATTCATCATTTCCCCCCTACCTGACAAATGAGAGCAGCATTCCTCCCTCCCACCTTCTCTCATGTCGCAGTATGCTCGCCCATCCCCCCCTCCCCCCCCTTGCCTATTCGTGTCGTTCTCCTCCTCTCAGAGCTCTAATTTCAAATCACATTCACGGCAGCTCGACTGTAAGGCATTTTATATTATATAATGTGAATTCGAGCGACCCGAAGGTGTTGGAGCAATTTACATGAGCGCTAGTTACATTACGCAATGTCAGATTCATTTTTGGTGGCATTTTTATAGAGCGCGAACTCGACTGACCTCAAGGTATGGAAGCGCTTTACAAAAGTACCAGTTACATTACACAAGATCAGGTGAATTTTTTTGGGCCTCATTTGTGAGGATTTGGCGTACGGCAGTGACGCAAGGAATCTTGCTGCGCTGCCCTACATCAAAACAAAAGGGCAGGAATGTGCTGTATATATAAGATACAGCGCATTCCTGTCCTTTTACCCTGCGCTGGTGCACAATGGGCTGTCATGGCCCAATGCAGGAACGCTTGCGCCATGGTTCAAGGGTGCCTGCGTTACGAGGCTGATTGATTTTGTGCAGGATGGGACACTTTCCTGTACATAATCACAAGAGGCGATTTTCTCTATGTGTGCTGCAGCACATATGGAAAAAGGAGGAGAAATGATAACATATCTCCTCGTTGCGCCTCCCTAACGCCACTGCTGGGGTGGCGTTAGGTTCGGACGCATTCCCAGGTTTACAATGCCTCGTAAATCTAAGAATGCTTCAGGTTCCCATAGAACGCCCCTTTCACGCAGGTTTCTGCGACTAAATGATGCCGACGCCGCCCCTGTTTATTCATTAGTTCCCCTCTACCTGACAAATGGGAGCAGCATTCGTCCCTCCCACCATGTCGCTGCATGCTCACCCCTCTGCCTATTCCTGTCATCCTCCTTCTCTATGAGCTCAAATTTCAAAGCACAGTCACAGCAGCTCCCCAGGGACTGTGAGACATTTTTTATTATAGGATGTGAACTCGAGTGACCCGGAGGTTTTTGAGTGCTTTACACGAGCGATAATTACATTATACACGGTCAGATTAATTTTTTAGGGCATTTTTATAGAACACAAACTCGACTGACCCAAAGGTATTGGAGCGCTTTACAAAAGCACCAGTTACATTACACAAGGTCAGGTTAATTTTTTTGTTTTTAGGTGCACAGAGATTAAGTGATGCAGATGCTGTCCCTGTTTATTCATTATTTCCCCTCTACTTGACAAATGGGAGCATTTTGTTGTTGTCACTATGTCCAGTGCTCCTATATCCTGGGGGCTGGGACAGAGGACGGGTGCTTGCTGATAAATGGATGGTGCGAGCAGTGTTTTGAATGGAAAACTCTAAAGAAGGGTGCCTGGTGAATAGAGGCCTAGGGGAGGAGGAATGCGACATCTCCACCATTGGAAAGTACTTCACTGCTTTTTTCATAGGCTGTTCAATACTCTAGTGATGCAGTCGCACACAGAATGTTATAGTGCTGTTGACTTGCATGGAGGCACTAATCTTTCTATAAAGACCAAAACAAAACAAAAATATTATTGACTGAAAGCCCGGACAACTTGACTTTAGGACGTAGATCGTATGAATATCATGGTGCAATATTTAGGTAATGTCAAGTTTTTTTTTTTTGTTCAAATATTTTATTGTTATTTAAAAGAGATAATACATTTATAGTACATTGCAATACAACATAACATTAAGAAATATATGCTAAGTTAAAATTGAAGTGTTACAGAATTAAAAAAAGATTAATGAACTGGGCTAAAAAGGAGTGAGAGCATATCGTAATATAGGCTAGGGAAATATAATATATAAATAAGTGACACGTGTGATATGTTCTAAATTGCATCAGATAATATTACAAAACCCAGGGAAAAAAGAATAAATAAGATCGCCAGTATAAATATGTCGAGGTCATAGCCAGTCGTATTGCTTAATAAATAATATCGCATAGTAAAGGAAAGAAAGCAGAGAAAAAAGAAGAGAAAGCCAGAAAAAAGAGAAGAAAAGAACAAAGAAGAAAGGAAGAGGTGGGACAACTGCTTCAATATCAAAAAACAACTTAAAGAATAGAAACAAAGGGATACTGAGCTACAATCCCCTGAGAGGACAAATTCATATAATTGTCCAGTGACCGCCAAACATTACTAGAAATGGAAGGTGAGTAGTGTTTCTCCTCAACAAAAGTATTGTTGTAGGGATTCTGCACATACACAGAGCTATGCATAGGATAATAGGACCTCGGAGTATAGTGGTGAGCCAACCATGCCCCTTAGTACCCACAATCCCAATCCGACTAGCTTTAGCGTCTCATTCGCAGTGAAGCTACCAATGATTAGACAACCCAGAACACGGTCTCTCTCAGGACTCGCGGGAGCAAGAAAACTCTTTCATAACTCACTCATACTTGTCCACAACGTGCGTAATAAGAGACACTGTATAGGTTAAAATGTTTATTTCAACTATCGTGCTCTAAGATACAGTACACGTGCCAGTACTATCAGCATAATGCATAACGATAAAATAAGAAGCATAGTTACAATTCCATAGAATACAAACGGGGACAGCATTTTATAAAGACAGTGGATATAGGGCTAAATGGCCTTACCACCCTCCCTGTGCTATTAACTAGTTTATTATAAAAATAGAAGACCTCTGGGCTTTGTCAGGCGGACCCCCATACCTCAATATCTAGATGCAAGGTTTACATCATCAGACAAGCACAGCTCTTCTCCCTGGAAAGGTTTTTCTCCAAGTGCCACAAACAGCGAGATCACAATATTAAAAGCACACGAAGTTCTCCAGTGCAGCTGTATTTTGTGTTATGTCTACGTACGAGGGGCTGACCAGATCAGCAAGAACAAGGGACTTTGTTTTTCGACCTTGTACATGATGTGCAGACGAAACCCACAGGGAACAGGAGAAAAGGTGAAAGGCAAAAAGGCAGACAGTTCTAATATAGCCGGGCACAAGCAGGGACTGAACAAACAAAGTCACAGAGTAACGTGTGCAAAAAAAGCATCATGGCAGTGAGGCCTAAGCTAACTTAGCAATGTAGCCAATGAGGCCACAAACCACACTACAGTATGAGCTCCACGAAGGTATGATACCCATGCCCACCAGGTATGATAAGAGATAAGATGAAAAGATTCCCATTCTGTTAGTATAACTTTAACAGCAATGGATAGAGGTAAATCCAATAACTGCATACCCGTATTGTCAAGGGGTAAAGGAATAATTGTAGCCCATGGACCCAATAGAATCATAGGTAAAGAAAGCTCTAACGAAATGTTAAAGATTAGTGATAAATGTTTCCGTACTAAACCCCAAAAGGATTGTAGTAACGTACATTCAAAAAACATATGCTGATGAGAGCCTGGTTCCAAATTACAATTCCAACAAAGATCGCTATCCTTTAGTTTCAATTTATGTAAATGAGCAGGGGTCCAATGTAGGAGATTTAATGTAAAGAATTTAGATTGAATAAGAGAAGGAGCAATCTTATTACGGAGGGATAACTTCCCAATCAATTGCCAGGTCTCTTGTGAAATATGTTTAAAAATATTTTCAAAATGATGAGACCATTTATCATGTGTGATTGTAGACTGTGAAGGAGGTGGAGCAGATAGAAACTTATATATTTTCGAAGCAGTATGGCCTGAGCGAGACCACATATAGAGAAGTGAGACAGTAATCGAATCTGTAGAAAGGGCTACCTTGGAGAGAGCAACCTTTAATTTCAGAAAAGAATAAAAATCCATATTATTAAGATTATATTCTCTAGCCAAAAAAGAGAAAGGAAGAGGGTCGTGATTGGAATCATAAAGATCTTTTACCAATCTAATACCACTAGCAGCCCACGAAGAAACGTATCAGGATCAATATCAGTAACAATTTTAGGATTATACCATAATGAGGACCACCTTGATTTATGAATAGGATTATCGACTTTTTTGTCAATATACTTTAGAACCTTAATCGTGTCAAATATAATACGATGGGAATGACCAAGAACGAGTTTAGAAGCAGTGAGAAAGGAAGAAGTAGAAAGAGGAGCACACAATTCTCGTTCAATATAAATCCACGGGGGTGTATGACGGGAGTCTGGTAGGAACCAGATAGCACCTTTAGAGGCTAAGAAGGCGATTTGATACAAATTCCAATCTGGAAGATTTCAACCACCCAGAACAGAGGGCTTTCTAAGGTGTTTATAAGCAATTTTAGCTCGTTTATCATTCCACAAAAATTTTGAAGTGAGTGAATCAATCTCATGGAAAAAGGAAGAAGAAAGCTTAATGGGTAACATGGAGGAAAGGAAATTGATAATCGGAGTTATCATCATCTTAAGAGTTTGAAATCTTACCCACCAGGAGATATATTTAGGAGACCAGGAGGACAAAAGTTCTTTAACTTTAGCTATGATGTGGGATTCATTATAAGAAAAGGTATCTGAAAGATCTTTACAAAACTAGATATTTAATACGAGTCGATTGCCAATTAAATCCTGAATCACCCATGTGAGAAGGGAAACACAACGAATTGAGGGGGAACATTTCCGTCTTCTCTTTGTTAAAAGTATATCCAGAAACCAGCGAAAACTCTCTAATGGTATTAGTAATAACCGGAATCGCAGCAACAATATCTTCTGAAAAGATAAGAACATCATTCGCATAGGCGGCTGTTTTAAGCATATGTGGACCAAATTGAAAACCTTTAATACCTTGGTTCAAGTTGAGTAAACGAAGGAGTGGGTCTATAGACAATAAAAAAAGAAGGGGTGACAAAGGGCACCCTTGTCTAGTGCCCTGACGGAGATTGGAAAAGGAAGAAGTAGCCCCATTAACTCTGAAGTTAGCTTTTGGCTGCGCATAGAGAGACATTACCATATTGATAAAAGAGTCCCCTAGGTTATGGGATTCAAGTACTGCTTGTGAAAAAGGCCAAGAGACTTTGTCGAAAGCCTTTTCGGCGTCAAGGGCAATCGCCGCCGAAGGTAATGTAGAAAGTTTTGCTTTCTCCAAAATATGACAAAAGGTTCGGTTATTGTCTCTAGCAAGTCTCCCCTTAACGAAACCAGTTTGGGAATCATGGATAAGGCTAGGTATGTGACCCTCTAAACGCTTAGCCAAGATCTTGGCAAAAATTTTAGCTTCCATATTTAATAATGAAATTGGACGGAAATTTTTAGGGTCAGAATGATCCTTGCCATCTTTCGGAATCACGACAATAGTAGCCTCAGCAGCTGAGCCAGAGACCTTGCCAGAAAGGACAAAATTATCGAAAACGTCTTTAAGATATTTGATTATTGAGGAAAAAAATGTTTTATAAAAAGCAATAGGGAACCCATCAGGCCCCGGAGCCTTCCCCGACCGAGTAGCTTTAATAACCTGAATTATCTCGTCAGTCTCAATCGATTTCCCCAGATCAGTCATATCAGAATGCGAAATAGTATTCGTAGGAATCGAATTCAGAAACTGCTGACAAACAGAAATGTTGCATTGATCTTTAGGAGAGTATAATTTTTCATAAAAATCACGAAAGACTTCAAGTATTTCTTGCGTATGGAATTTCTTAGAACCATTTTTATCATTAATATAAGAAATCTGGGTAGCCTTGACATTAGTATTCTGATATTTTAAGGTGGCAGCCAACAACTTACCAGCTCTATTACGTAGTAACAAATGTCGAGATTTTTGAGCGTGGACACCAATATAAGCTCTTTTAGTGACTATAGAGTTAAGAGTATTTCAGATTCTTGATATCCAGTAGGAGAGACTTATCATTAGAGCTTCTATATAGCACCTCCTTACGCTTGATCTCATCCCCCAGAGACTGCAGTGACTTTCTGATGTCACTATTCCTTTTTAAATTTTTTTGATAATATGACCCGAATAGTGCACTTAAATGCATCCCATAGAATAAGTGGGGAATTTACCGAAGACTCATTATCTTTGAAGAAGTTATCAATTTCCTCATTAAGCTCATTAACTTCATCCTTATCGTCCAAAATTTCTGTGTTAAGACGCCAATTACGAGGGCCTCTCGTGTCTGTAATATTAAGGATAGTCAAAGAAACCGCAGCGTGATCAGAAATGACTATTGGATGGATCATAACATTTATGGTATGTTTTAAGAGAGCAGCATCAACTAGAAGATAATCGATACGAGAAAAACTAGAATGTGGAGAGGAGAAAAACGTGAAATCACTACCCGTAGGATTATGAATCCTCCAAGCGTCAATAAGCTGATGAGAAGAACACATACTGAGCAAGTGTTTATGCGACCTAGGAGGACGAAATTTGAAAGCAGAATGTCTATCCAACAAAGGATCCAAGGACAAATTAAAATCACCGCCAACAATTGTTCTAGCATCCTGAGGAATATCAGAAAGTCTTTCATTTATGGCACGACAAAAAAGAGGATCATCAATGTTAGGGGCATATATATTCATGATATATAAATCATCTGAACCATTGGACAAGCGAGTAAGTAACCATCTACCATTGATATCATGTTCAGCAGTAACAATAGACAGGCCAGAGTTTTTGGAAATCAAAGTCACAACCCCATTCTTTTTACCAGAAGCTTCAGAACAAGTAACATCAAGAACGCACTCCTTCCTCAAAAGCAAAGCTTCTTTAAAGGCTATCTTAGTCTACTGAAGTAGAACAACATCGCCAGATAAGCTCTTGCAATAATCTAGGATCTTGGCCCTTTTGACAGGGTGATTCAACCCACGAACATTAAGTGAGACTACATTTAAACCAGTCATAGATAAACATAAGACAACACATATAAAAACATCTGATAAAGAAAAAAGAGAAGGTTAACCAACAGATCTTCAGATATAGGGGTAAAAGAAGAGCACAAAAATCATAAAAAATTTACCGAAGCAGAAGTCCCCAGAGAAGGAAAGATAGAAAAATAGGAATAAAAGACTAGAAAGAAGAAAAGAAAGAACAAAAGTACTCCAAAGAAAAAAGGAGCATAAAAAAAGAAAAACCCCACCAGGGGATGTCTGTAATAGACAATTTGCATGGGGGAAATAACGTGGAGGAGCAACCAGAGAGGCCAACAAACACAATGCAGAACACTCCATAATAAATATTTCATTAAGCGACAGAACAAATGTAAAAATATTAATATCTGCTATACTATCAATAATCCATTAATAAGAATAAATAATACAACTTCCCAAAAAAATATATATATATCATATTTGATCAGTACTCAACATATCATATGCTGAATAGAAAAGTGAGACAACAATATCAGATAAATATCAAATAAAGGCATTATAAATAGTAATATAAATAACAGTCTAAGGCATAATAAATACTAATAAATGGTGTAACAAATAGCAATTTGAGGCAATATAAATAACAATATAAAACATTATGAATCGCAAACCGTTAACGTACCAAACACTACAAAATTGATAGCATCTACGAATAAATATTATAGTATATGGAAAATTAAGAAATAAAAGGAAACTCTACATAGGATGTAATTCATGACTTGAATACATATATAATGAAAGCAAAAAGAATCAAAATAATAAATAAATACATATATAAAAAAAATGTACATACAAGACGCAGATGTGTATAAGAAAAAACAATAGGGGACAAAAACACAGATAAATGGTAAACACACATAAAAATATATCACCAGCATAGAATCATAGAAAGAGAGGAGGACAAAATCAAGCAAGAAGTGGAACAAACTAACAGAGAGCATGAATAAAAGAAGAACGAGCAAAGAAAGAGAAAGAAAGTGGAAAGTAGAAGAAGAGATACTTATTTTATCATAAAAATAGTGAGGAAGAAAAGCCAAGAAAAGAGCAACTATCTAGAATTTTATACCAAAAAGACTTCATCAATATGAACTAAGAAAGAAGCAACTGAGTAGGAAGCAGGAACGAGATTGGAATAAGTCAGAGACATAAAAAGATGATAAGAAAGAAAGTGAGAAAAGGGAAAAAGAGACACATTGACAGCCAAAAGTTAACAAAATAGAACTGAAATAGTACCAGCATATTGAATGTAAACACCAAAAAACATTCATAAAAATATGATAAACCGAAACACCTGTAAAGGAGAAATTAGTTAGTAGAGAATAACCAATATAAAACTAATAGTCTTTACAGTGCATAATTACCAGTACAAAAAGGAACACAAAGGAGCAGTATTAACCACACACTTTATGGTAAGGCACAAAAACATGGAACCAACTTATCATAAAATGAAGGTCATTAAGGGCAAGAAGTGCCAGGAAGAGAATCGGAATCCATCTGTGATTCAGAATGATTATCCAAGAAGGTGGAAAGCTCTGAAGGTTCATAAAAGATCTGTGGGCGACCTCTGAAAGTTAACGTGAAACGTGAAGGACCTGCAAAGGAGAATGGAATATTCATATCTACGAGTCTTCTGCGTAGATTCAAGAAACCTTAACGACGAATGACGGTATCTCTGGCAAAGTCTTGTGATATTGATATTCTGTGACCTTCCCATTGTAAGGTTTTAATCTTCCTCATTTGGGCCAGAATCTGCTCCGTGTGTTAATGGCGCAGAGGTTTAAAGACCAACGGTCTTGGAGAAGATAACGTTTTAGGCTTAAAAGTGGGAACTCTATGAGCACGTTCTATTTCAAAATCCTTGTGAAATGAAATGTTTAGAACATTAGGGATCCAAGTAAGCAGAAAATCCAACACTGAAGGAGCAGATTTCTCACAGTCTTCCGGTAATCCAAAAATACGAAGGTTACTTCTACGATTTCTGTCTTCCTGTTCAGTCAGGTCTCTCCTTAAGGAAGCCAAAGAACGCTCCATACTTTAACGTGTTTAGCTTGCTTGTTCGTGAAGTCCTCAACAGTAATTCGTGTTTCTGCATTGGAGACACGTAATGAAAGATTTTTGAGGTCATTCCGAATTGCCGCCACCTCAATTTGAAGCAAGTCAGTGTTCGTTTAGTACTCTGTGCTATATCATGAACTGAATTTAGTTTGAGTAGAATAGTGTCTAAGGTCGAAGCGGAGTCCAAATTACCTTTAGCTGGTAAATCCGGGGTGGGTGAATTTTGTTTAGACCTCTTCAGATTCCCCTTAGAATCTCTGTCCTTGGAAGTGACACCCATACCTTCTGCTATTGGAAACACACACAGTAGGTACGCAAACTGACTGAAAGTGCGTAGTTGTTGCGTAATGAGCACAGAGTACTGTAAAAATTACTTCGGAGAAAACGAAGAATTAGTGCCTGAGAGAACGAAAGCTAATTCGTCTATGGAATGCGTGAAAAATCGACAAGCACTAGGACTCTCGGCGACAATTCGTTAACAGGTAGCTGACACAACAGCGAGGACCGACCAACGTTGAGTTATAGAAAGCAGAATGAAGTAGACTCTGCACAACCAGCAATAACCAGGACAGGCTCCAAAACTTAAAATTGAACAAAAGACATGCTGCTCATACGATAGTATACACTCACTGAAGTACAGCCAGTTGAATAGTAGGCCACTAATTAGGCATTATGACTCCCGAGAGAATCCTGTCAGCGGTCTCCATTTCATGAATGTAATGACGAAATATGATAACGACCCCACAAAAGACTCAGAACCTGATATAGAGAAGTATAAAATTGGGCATGACAATACCTCATGCAGCGCAGGGGAAATGAGCCTGAAGTCCAAGCAGGCAAACAATTTGATTTTATGCCCTCAGACCTTGTAACGACGGGACCTCCGTGCCGGCCGCCATTTTGAATCTCTGACATGAAGAGAAAATCGCCGAGCAGCGTAACACCCAGGGAAACCGTCCAGATCAACAGAGAGCTGTCCCAAATGCTCCTGAGCAGTTCCGCCGCCTAATGCTGTAAATTGGTGAACAGAAAATCACCCGAACAGCATTTTAAAAAGAGCGTTCGCACCGGTGGTCCGAAGGAGCTCAAAAAAGCGCGGCCATCTTAGTTGCGCGCTAAGCCACGCCCCCAAGTAATGTCAAGTTTAATATTTTTCATGTGAAAGGGAATTTGGCAAATAAAAAAAAATGGTCTTTGTAGTCTCCTGAACTTTTTCTGTGTGAATGAAGTGTGCACAAGGTGTGACATTGTTTTGGTAGGAAATTGGAAAAAAAGAATATTACAAAAGAAAGTTTTTTTAAATAAATGAAGGAAAAATATATTTTGTTAATGCTAAGTGTGAGTTGCGAACAGGTATATATAGAAATCCAATAATCACTAATGCCAGACTTGTGCTCCCTTTGATATATTTTGAATTGTACGTTTCTAAAAGTCCAGCATTTGATACTGATTAATTAAAAACACATCCGCGCCAAATGAAAGATCAGCTCCAACTGCTACCCTGAACCAGTTTGCAAACTCGTGATGAGATAGGCTGGGCGTAGACCTTCCTGGTACTTGGGAGCAAACTGTGGAATGCCTTGTATACAGCTTTTCCCCTTTCGGAAAACATGAAAACTGTTTTTGTTTAGACAATTTTGTCATTCTTTATGTCCTGTGTATTTTTCGTGCTTAGCAAACTTGCTGATGAAGTTTACAGGTTAATGTTAATCACTTTTTCTAAGCGAATTCCTCAGGGGCGTCTTTATGAACAGATGGCTCTCATTAGTACTTTTAAACATTGTTTTCCAAATCCAGCAATATTTTTGTATTTCATAGAAAAATCATTAACACTCGATTTTATAGAGGAATCTAAACCCTCTGTAACTGACTGTGGATGTGCGAATAATTATAGAAGTGCCAACCAGACTCACGATTTAA
Source organism: Calotriton arnoldi (assembly GCA_963921515.1). NCBI lineage: Eukaryota > Metazoa > Chordata > Amphibia > Caudata > Salamandridae > Calotriton > Calotriton arnoldi. The sequence continues at coordinate 3,242,104 of CAWUFW010000182.1, forward strand.
GGAAAATGGCTGAGCCAAATTCATCAAAATGGCCCCTAAAGTTTTACTAGTTAAGAGCAGCACTTGCAGTTACGCTTTCAGTTACCATGGACATGTGATGATCTGATCAATAGAAATAAAAAGCTGGACAATGAATTGGGCATTACCAAACAGCTACATCATTAATAAATATTCTAAGACTTGGATTACACCAATTTCAGGTCGAGCCTACAGCACTTGCGCTGTCAGGCGATCTGTTGTCTGTGCTTTGTGGGGTCTGACTCCTCCCTTGTTTTGGATTGTGTGAGAAGTTGGCCTGGTATATGCTGTTCACAAGTTAAAGTGGACGCCTTGCACCAGTACAATTCGACTCTTATGGTAGGTAGGTTTAAGACAACCTTTATAGAAAGCTATCCTAGTGGTAGCTGTGGAGAGCAGCCTTCAGGCTAAGTCTTGGTGGAATGTAAAGCAGCTTGTTTTACCACACAATCTCTTGAATCACCAAATGAAAAGACACCACACAGGTATATATATCAAATATATATGCATTTATTACTAAACAACTCTCTACTAATCTCTTTATGAGATTAGAAGTCAGGAACATATGCACAAATCAACGTTTCACAATAAATTAATCACAAATATGGCTGGGGCCCTAGGTGCGTACCAGACCATATACTAAAAAAGAGACTTAAGAACAACGACTTGCAGGGAGACAAGGCCCAGGGCCTTCAGAAGTGTTGGGGCCTCACGAAACCACCCAAGGCAGGTAAGTAAAGGACCCACGGGGGACGCGTGCAGTGCGTGAACACAGGCGCGGATCGCCGTAGACTTCAATGGGGCAAGTCGCGGTTAGAAATTAAGAGTTTAAGGGCACTTCGGGAGTAGCTACAAGCAAGTCACTTACAGGGTAAGTAGTTCTAGGGCCAACACCCACAGGAGCACTGTAGTACTGGAGTTACCTCACCCAGGGAAGCCGGGCGCATAGGTGTCCTTTGGTGTCGGGTCGCGGCGCCGTTTTCAATGGGAGCCAATGAAGACTTGCTGCTTGTGAAGTCCGAAGAAGTGTCCGGTGGAATCCAAGCCTGGATTTGGAAGAAGGAAGACCTGAAAGCAGAGGGGACAGTGTTCAAAGTCACTGTGCAGTGACTCGGGGCAAGGAAGATGAATGCCCACCGTCGTCAGCAGATTCAGGTCATTCACGGGTGCCTTGACTCTTCGGACACGAGGTCCAGGAGGCGTCGACGATGACCAGGAGCTGGATTCGGTGTGTGCCACAAAGTCTGCAGCTGACTGCGGTGTCGGCAACCCGATTGGAGCCAACAAGCCTTGGCAGCCGCAAGTCTCGTGGAAAGCGTAAAAAGTCAACGGTGCGGACCAGCAAGGTCTGGGGAACTCACCCAGCGAGGGTAAGTCAGGGCAGGCCTGGAGCAACCAGGGAAGACCTTTGGTTCTTTGGAAAAATCTTCAGGGGACCCACAAACTGGCTAGCAAGGGATTGCAAAGATGCCTCGGGAGGATTCCTTCAACAGGGGCTCACGGTCACTTGGGACGGGGTAGGCCTCTGATCTTCGGAGGGATTCCTGCTAGAGGCTGGGACCACACATGGTCCAAAGCACAGGTTCGTAGAACGTCGTGAAGGGGTTGCACCCAACAATAGTGCACGGTACCCAGGGACTGTGGTTCCTCGTCACTCGTGGGGTCCACTGGCCTCCGCTTCGCTGGGGACTCACGATGGCCTTTGAGAAGTCAGGAAATCCTCGTCTTGGGCTGCAGAGACGTCGGGCTCCGGCGGGAGCGGCATAGTTTGCGACTGTCATTTCAGTTTTTGGTGCCTGCCAAGCAGGGGAGTCACTCCTTGACTCCAAGGGAGATTCTTCAGTCTTCCAGAGGTAGTGGAACGTCGAAGGTCCAGGATTCTTCTTTAGAGCGTCGTCCAGGGGTATCTAGTTTGCAATGCACAGGTTCCCCCTCTTATACTAAAAGAAAGGGAGGGACTAGCTCTATGACCCCCACCTATGGGAGGGTCAGGGGAGTGGGTGGCTACACCCACTTCCCTTTGTCCAGCTTCGCGCCAGAGCAGGGGCAGGTAGCCCCTGAGCTGGTTTGAACTGGCATATGCACAGAGGAGCCTTCTGCTCCCCCAGTGCAGGACTTCAAAGCACTCTAGTAGTGCACCCACCCAGCCCCAATACACTAAACCCTGTCTGGAAGGTGGTCACACCCTCCTGTGACAGGATACCTATTGTTGGGCTTCCTCCACTGCGAGTTTCGGTCATCAGCAGGAGGGCAGCCCAGTGTCTGACTGGTGGCATCCATTTTGTGATGCCAGGGCTCTTCAGGATTCTACCGCGTTTCCACAGTAGGTACATGTCTATCCCTCTAGAAGGGTGGAATGCTACCTCCACCGCCAGAACTGGCGGGGGGGTAGTATTCCAAGATGTTTGACACCAAACACGACATGTTTCCGTGCAGCCATCCCAAAGTTAGCATTTAACGCGAGGTTATAATGCGCTTAAGAGTATATGGTCCGGCTGCACTACAAACGGCCTCAGAGAAGGGTCTCCGAATGCTGCAGAGGGGCTCTGCTCATGCAGGGGCACCCTCTCACATAGGAACCAAGCACTCTGCCTTCAGGATTGATAAGGCCTGCCATAGGAGTGACTTATAGGTTTATATGTGTGTATCTATGTAGTGATATAGGTAGCCTATATCACAGTAAGGAGTGCATGCACCACCTTACCCAGGCTGCAGTAGCAGACCTGTGGTGTCAGATTTAGTCTGCTTACCAGGGGTGGCATAATACATGCTTCAGCCCCTGGTAGGCCTGTGAAGTACCTATGCCCTTGGCACCTAAGGTACCATATACTAGGGACTCATAAGGTACCACAGTATCCAATCACTAGTGCACCTAGAGTGCACTCCAAGTCGTTTAGAGAGAATAGAGAGGCTGGGGCCCTGATTGGCAGGGTCCCAGCCTGACTATAGCCAGAAACCAGTGTAAACATCAGGAAAAAAGTGGGGGCAACATAAGAGGCAGATCCTACTCTCCTACACAACCCCCCAAACGCAGGGACACTAAACTAACCTTGACCAGTTGAGTCTTCGTGCTCTAAGTGGAAATACCTTGAGAGTCCATCTGCATTGGCATGTTGGGTCCCAGGCCTATGTTCCACTGTATAGTCCATCCCCTGTAGGGAAATGGACCCCCTCAAAAGTTTTGGGTTTTCACCTTTCATCTGTTTAAGCCATAGGAGGGGCTTGTGGTCAGTCTGAACTATGAAGTGAGTGCCAAACAAGTATGGCCTCAGCTTCTTCAGGGGCCACACCACAGCAAAGGCCTCCATCTCTATAGCTGACCAACGTTTCTCTCTAGGGGTCAGCCTTCTGCTAATAAAAGCTACTGGCTGGTCTTCATCATTCAGTTGAGACAGTACAGCTCCCATACCCAGCTCAGAAGCATCTGTTTGGACAATGAACTTTTTGGTGTAGTCTGGACTCTGTAAGATGGGGGCAGTGCACATGGCCTGCTTTAGGTCTTCAAATGCCTTCTGACAACTAGCTGTCCACTGAACCTTTTTTGGCATTTTCTTTGAGGTCAGATCATTCAAGGGGGTCACTATAGATCCATATCCCTTCACAAACCTCCTATAGTACCCAGTCTGGCCTAAGAAGGCTCTCACCTGTGTCTGGGTGGTTGGAGCAACCCATTCCATTATGGTTTGGATTTTACTCTGTAAAGGCTGAACCTGGCCTCCACCCACAAGGTGGCCCAGGTATACAACCTGACTATGCCCTATCTGGCACTTAGTGGCCTTGATAGTGAGGCCTGCTTTCTGCAGAGCCTCCAAAACATTTCTGAGGTGGACCAGGTGATCCTGCCAGGAGGAACTAAAGACAGCAATATCATCTAGATAAGCTGAGCAATAAGTTTCCATCCCTGCCAGAACTTTATTCACCAACCTCTGAAAAGTGGCAGGTGCATTTTTCAATCCAAAGGGCATCACCACAAAGTGTTAGTGCCCACCAGGGGTCGAAAATGCTGTTTTGGCTTTTGCATCATCAGCTAGCCTGATCTGCCAGTAGCCAGCTGTTAGGTCAAATGTACTTAGATACTTGGCTGAGGCCAAAGTATCAATCAGCTCATCTGCCCTTGGTATGGGATAGGCATCAGTCCTGGTGACTGCATTGAGGCCTCTGTAGTCTACACAAAACCTCATTTCTTTCTTACCACCCTGGGTATGAGGCTTGGGTACTAGGACTACTTGGCTAGCCCAAGGGCTCTCTGAAGGCTCAATCACACCTAACTCCAACATTTTCTGGACTTCAGTCCTGATACAGTCCCTGACATGGTCAGGTTGCCTGTAGATTTTACTCTTGACAGGCAGACTGTCTCCAGTGTCCACCTCATGGGTGCACCAAGTAGTCTGACTAGGGGTCAGGCTAAACATATGTCTGTACTGTTGCAGAACTTGTCTGCACTCAGTTTGCTGATGGTCAGTGAGGCTGCTTGCCAAAGCAACACCATCTACTGACCCATCATCAGGGTTCTGTGAGAGCAGGTCAGGGAGAGGGTCACTCTCCTCCTCCTGGTCCTCATCAGTTGCCATAAGCAAGCCCATGTCAGCCCTGTCAACATATGGCTTTAATCTGTTGACATGGAGCACCCTCAGGGGGCTCCTGGGAGTTCCAAGATTCACCAGATAGGTGACTTCTCCCTTTTGCTCAACTATGGTATGGGGGCCACTCCACTTGTCTTGGAGGGATGCTGGGGCCACATGCTCCAACACCCACACTTTCTGTCCTGGCTGGTACACAGTCAGCACAGCCTTTTGGTCATGCCAAGCTTTTTGTAATTCTTGGCTGGCCTCCAGGTTTTTGGTTGCCTTTTTCATGTATTCGGCCATCCTGGAGCGGAGACCAAGTACATAGTCCATCACATCCTGTTTGGGGGGTTTGAGAGGTAACTCCCAGCCCTCTTTTACCAAACATAATGGACCTCTTACAGGATGCCCAAACAGAAGCTCAAATGGGCTGTAACCAACCCCCTTCTGTGGAACCTCTCTGTATGCAAACAACAGGCAGGGAAGAAGAAGGTCCCATTTCCGCCTAAGCGTCTCTGGGAGTCCTTTAATCATTCCCTTCAGGGTTTTGTTGAAACGTTCAACCAACCCATTGCATTGTGGGTGATAGGGGGTGGTGAACTTATAAGTCACACCACACTCCTTCCACATTGCTTTCAGATATCCTGACATGAAGTTTGTACCTCTGTCAGAGATGACCTCCTTTGGAAAACCCACTCTGGAGAAAACTCCAATGAGGGCTCTTGCCACCACAGCGGCTGTGGTGGTCCTCAGGGAATTGCCTCTGGGTACCTGGTGGCATGATCCACTACCACCAGGATAAATCTGTGCCCAGATGCAGTTTGAGGGTCAAGGGGACCAACAATGTCAATCCCTACCCTTTCAAAGGGTACCCCCACCACAGGTAGTGGTACCAGGGGGCCTTTGTAGTGCCACCTGCCTTGCCACTGGCTTGGCATGTGACACAGGAGCGACAAAACTCCTTTGTGTCCTCTGACATATGTGGCCAATGAAAATGTGGAACAAGCCTGTCCCAGGTCTTGTTTTGGCCCAAGTGACCTGCTAAAGGGATATCGTGTGCTAGGGTCAAGAGGAACCCCCTAAACTTCTGAGGTATTACCAACCTCCTGGTGGCTCCAGGGGCTGGATCTCTACCCTCAGAATATAGGAGTCCCTCATCCCAATAAACTTTATGGGACCCACTAGCACTCCCAGCAGCAGCCTGCTGTCTGAGGGGTTCAAGAGAGGGGCAGCACTGTTGCTCCTTACTCAGATCTTCCCTAGAAGGGCCCCCTGCCCCCAAGAACTCAACCTGATCAGGCTCAAGTCCCTCTGGGGCAGTTCCTTCTTCAGGATCTGCTCCTCCTCCCTTAAGAGGGGAATCAGTGATCTGAGACAGAGGGAAGGCACTGCCTTAACCCTACTGCTCCTCTTCTTGGGAAGCATCTGGTCCATAGTTTCAGGATCCAGAGCTGGTTCAGTGTCATGCATTTTGGCCTGTGACCTGGTCACAGCAAATACCTTTGCAGGGATGCCCAGCATCTCAGCATGAGTGCATAACTCTACTTCAGACCAGGCTGAAGTTTCTAGATCATTGCCCAATAGACATTCTACAGGGAGGTCTGCACTGACTACAACCTTCTTGAGGCCAGTTACCCCTCCCCAGGAGAAATTCACAACTGCCAGGCTATGATTGGTCCTGACATTGCTTGCATTGGTCACCTGGTACATTTCGCCCAGGATGATCTGTCCAGGGTCCACAAGATCCTCTGCCACCATGGTGACACTAGCACCTGTGTCCCTAAATGCCAAAGCCTGTTTGCCATTTATTACAGGCTGCTGTTTGTATTTGCCCAGATTACTGGGGCTCACAAGGAAGGACATATCCATGTCTCCATCACAAATCAGCATTGCCTGAGTGGGTACTCTGACTAGGCCAGAGTCCACTTCAGAACCCAGGGTCAACCCTACTACACCCTTATTCTGAGTACCACCTCCACCAGTAGCTGAACTAGGGGGAACAGTTGCCTTAGGGGCAGGAGTGGTGGTGGTTTGGTCTTTGGACTTGTTACAATCAGAAGTCCAGTGCCCTTTCTGTTTACAGAATTTGCACCAGGGCTTCTTTTGGCCTTTTCCCTTGTTGAATTGTGACTCCCCACCAGATGCAGATTTTTGGGGCCCTTGTGAAGACTTCTGGTCTTTTGACTTATCCCCACTTTTCTCAGAGCCCTTCTGATCCTGCTTCTTTGTGTCACCCCCTTGGTTCTGGGTTTTCTGCCTCACCCTGGTTCTGACCCACTTGTCTCCTTCTTTCCCAATTCTTGGGGAGAGGTCAGATCTGAGTCCACCAGGTATTGATGCAACAACTGGTTCTGGCAATTATTAAGGATCTGTTCTCTCATCATTAGATTATACAATCCCTTGAAATCAGTAACCCTACTGCCAACCAGCCAACCCTCCAGAGCCTTGGTTGCACAATCTACAAAGTCAGTCCAGTCCCGAGTCTGTGCCTTCTGGGTGTCTCTGAACTTCAACCTGTACTGCTCAGTGGTTAAGCCAAACCCATCTATCAGTGCACTCTTCAGGACTTCATAATCATCAGCATCCTCTTCTCGAACAGTGAGGAGCTTGTCTCTACCTTTATCTGAAAAGGAGAGCCACAAGATTGCTGCCCACTGCTTTTGGGGGACCTGTTGTACTCTACAGGCCCTTTCCATAGCAGTTACCCACTTATGGATATCATCCCCACTCTGGTAGGGAGGAACAACCTTGCTCAGGTTCCTATGGTCTGGAATATATTCTCTGCCTCTAGGGACACTGTTGCTGCCACCAGGGGTTCTAACCCCTCTTTTCTAGAAGCTCTCTGGAGCTCCAGGTCTTCCTTATCTAATGCCAACTGCTTGGTTTTGAGGGCAAACCTTGCTTCCTCATACTGCAGCAGTTTGTACATTCTGTCAGAGGAGGTCTCTCTTCTTGAGAAGTAGGAGTTCCTCTGGTAGACAGATTCTCTGCCAGAGTGATAGGAGTGCTCAGATTCCCTAGAAAGGGACCTAGGCCTGTCCTCCACTATGTCAGTTCTCTTAGGGAGAATTCCTCTGTCCTGTTCAGACCCCTTGGGACCTGGCCCTACAATCACAGAGTCTTGGTCATCCAGATGTTCATCATCTGACCCAGACACTGTAATTGACCCACCCACTGATTCAGATCCATTAGCTCCTAGAGCTAATCTAAGATCATCTGCTGTCAGCAGATCTATCAGGTGTAGTGTGGAGGGACTCTGTCCTAGCTTCAGGTGCCTTGCAGCACACATGGTTCTCAACTCAGAGAAAGCCATGTCCTTATACTGAGGCTGAGTGGATCCACTGGGTCCACCCTTTAAGGACATTCTAGTGTTGTGCAGTGTTGTACTACCTACACTAGTTGTGGCCTACTGATACTAGCTTGAGCTGTAGAAAGGGTGTGCTATCCTTTGGCACACAGCTCTAAGTTCAGTAGAACTTATTGATACTAAGCTTGACTTTATATGTACCTTAAGTACCTATAGTGGTTTTCAGTTAGTAATTCAAATAGAGATTTTCTGGTAAAACAATAGCAAGCTGGAATCCCACACGCTGCCACCAATGTGAGAAGTTGGCCTGGTATATGCTGTTCACTAGTTAAAGTGGACACCTTGCACAAGTACAATTCGACTCTTATGGTAAGTAGGTTTAAGACAACCTTTATAGAAAGCTATCCTAGTGGTAGCTGTGGAGAGCAGCCTTCAGGCTAAGTCTTGGAGGAATGTAAAGCAGCTTGTTTTACCACACAATCTCTTGAATCACCAAATGAAAAGACACCACACAGGTATATATATCAAATATATATGTATTTATTACTAAACAACTCTCTACTAATCTCTTTATGAGATTAGAAGTCAGGAACATATGCACAAATCAACGTTTCACAATAAATTAAGCACAAATATGGCTGGGGCCCTAGGGGCGTACCAGACCATATACTAAAAGAGACTTAAGAACAACGACTTGCAGGGAGACAAGGCCCAGGGCCTTCAGAAGTGTTGGGGCCTCACGAAACCACCCAAGGCAGGCAAGTAAAGGACCCACGGGGGAGGCGTGCAGTGCGTGAACACAGGCGCGGATCACCGTAGACTTCAATGGGGCAAGTCGCGGTTAGAAATTAAGAGTTTAAGGGCACTTCGGGAGTAGCTACAAGCAAGTCACTTACAGGGTAAGTAGTTCTAGGGCCAACACCCACAGGAGCACCGTAGTGCTGGAGTTACCTCACCCAGGGAAGCCGGGTGCATAGGTGTCCTTTGGTGTCGGGTTGCGGCGTCGTTTTCAATGGGAGCCAATGAAGACTTGCTGCTTGTGAAGTCCGAAGAAGTGTCCGGTGGAATCCAAGCCTGGATTCGGAAGAAGGAAGACCTGAAAGCAGAGTGGACAGTGTTCAAAGTCACTGGGCAGTGACTCGGGGCAAGGAAGATGAATGCCCACCGTCGTCGGCAGATTCAGGTCGTTCACGGGTGTCTTGACTCTTTGTCGTCGACACCTCCTGGACCTCATGGCCGAACAGGAGCTGGATTCGGCGTGTCCCACAAAGTCTGCAGCTGACTGCGGTGTCGGCAACACGATTGGAGCCAACAAGCCTTGGCAGCCGCAAGTCTCGTGGAAAGCGTAAAAAGTCAACGGTGCAAACCAACAAGGTCTGGGGAACTCACCCAGCAAGGGTAAGTCAGGGCAGGCCTGGAGCAACCAGGGAAGCCCTTTGGTTATTTGGAAAAGTCTTCAGGGGACCCACAAGCCGGCTGGCAAGGGATCGCAAAGACGCCTCGGGGGATTCCTTCAACAGGGGCCCACGGTCACTCGGGATGGGGTAGGCCTCTGATCTTCGGAGGGATTCCTGCTAGAGGCTGGGACCACACGTGGTCCAAAGCACAGGTTCGTAGAACGTTGTGAAGTGGTTGCACCCAACAATAGTGCACGGTACCCAGGGACTGCGGTTCCTCGTCACTCGTGGGGTCCACTGGCCTCAGCTTCACTGAGGACTCACGATGGCCTTTGAGAAGTCAGGAAATCCTTGTCTTGGGCTGCAGGGACCTCGGGCTCCGGCGGGAGCGGCGTAGTTTGCGACCGTCGTTTCAGTTTTTGGTGCCTGCCAAGCAGGGGAGTCACTCCTTGACTCCAAGGGAGATTCTTCAGTCTTCCAGAGGTAGTGGAACGTCGAAGGTCCAGGATTCTTCTTTAGAGCGTCGTCCAGGGGTATCTAGTTTGCAATGCACAGGTTCCCCCTCTTATACTAAAAGAAAGGGAGGGACTAGCTCTATGACCCCACCTATGGGAGGGTCAGGGGAGTGGGTGGCTACACCCACTTCCCTTTGTCCAGTTTCGCGCCAGAGCAGGGGCACGTAGCCCCTGAGCTGGTTTGAACTGGCATATGCACAGAGGAGCCTTCTGCTCCCCCAGTGCAGGACTTCAAAGCACTCTAGGAGTGCACCCACCCAGCCCCAATACACTAAACCCTGTCTGGAAGGTGGTCACACCCTCCTGTGACAGGATACCTATTGATGGGCTTCCTCCACTGCGAGTGTTGGTCATCAGCAGGAGGGCAGCCCAGTGTCTGTGACTGGTGGCATCCATTTTGTGATGCCAGGGCTCTTCAGGATTCTACCGCGTTTCCACAGTAGGTACATGTCTATCCCTCTAGAAGGGTGGAATGCTACCCCGCCGCCAGAACTGGCGGGGGGGTAGTATTCCAAGATGTTTGACACCAAACACGACATGTTTCCGTGCAGCCATCCCAAAGTTAGCATTTAACGCGAGGTTATAATGCGCTTAAGAGTATATGGTCAGGCTGCACTACAAACAGCCTCAGAGAAGGGTCTCCGAATGCTGCAGAGGGGCTCTGCTCATGCAGGGGCACCCTCTCACATAGGAACCAAGCACTCTGCCTTCAGGATTGATAAGGCCTGCCATAGGAGTGACTTATAGGTTTATATGTGTGTATCTATGTAGTGATATAGGTAGCCTATATCACAGTAAGGGGTGCATGCACCACCTTACCCAGGCTGCAGTAGCAGACCTGTGGTGTCAGATTTAGTCTGCTTCCCAGGGGTGGCATAATACATGCTTCAACCCCTGGTAGGCCTGTGAAGTACCTATGCCCTTGGCACCTAAGGTACCATATACTAGGGACTCATAAGGTACCACAGTATCCAATCACAAGTGCACCTAGAGTGCACTCCAAGTCGTTTAGAGAGAACAGAGAGGCTGGGGCCCTGATTGGCAGGGTCCCAGCCTGACTATAGCCAGAAACCAGTGTAAACATCAGAAAAAAAGTGGGGGCAACATAAGAGGCAGATCCTACTCTCCTACAGATTGGCTTTCGTGTGTGTCATTAGGTCTCGGCCTGCACCAGCGCTTGCGCTGGTCTGGCCGAGAGTTTTAGTAAGCGGGTTTTGGAAGTGCAAACCCACTGGCGACCAGCTTGCGTTCACGATGGCGTACACGCGCGCAGCTGCCATCTGGGTTTCCTATCTCTTCCTCATTTCCTCGTCATGGCTCATTAACTCTCTGGACTCTGATGTTTCAATCGCAGCAGCAGCTCACATTACCAACTGACGGCCCTGGACTACAGTCACATGAAAAACAACAGCGATTAGCATTGAAATGCAAGCTTTTTTTTGTCTAGTTAGAAATATTGCTTCGGTGGGTTGATTTCACCTTATATCGCTATTTGTTTTATATTGGGAGTCACAGCCTAATTACCAGTATTTTTGTCTCACTCTGTTTTAAAAAAAAATATTTATTCGCACAAAGCTATATTTAAGGTTACTTTTTCCGCGTCACTTCTTCACTCTATTTAAACTCCACACCCCCCACTCTTATTGTCTCTCTCCTTCTCTCTCTCTCCCCTCTCTAATTCTCTCTCTACTTAATTAACTCTCCCCTTTCTATCTTTTTTAGCCTTTCATTCTCTCTCACCCCTTTATCTGTTTCTCTTTCAAACTCCTTCATTCACTCTCTCTCCCCTTCTTTCTCTCTCTCTATCCCGCTCCACTCTTTATTCTATGTACACCCTTTCTCTCTCACCACCCTCTCTAATTGGGCATTATATCTTCACTCTATCTCTCACTCGGCAACACCACAGCATCACTCAGCATCACCACAGCATCACTCAGCGCCACCACAGCATCACTCAGCGCCGCCACAGCATCACTCAGCGCCACCACAGCATCACTCAGCGCCGCCACAGCATCACTCAGCGCCGCCACAGCATCACTCAGCGCCGCCACAGCATCACTCAGCGCCGCCACAGCATCACTCAGCGCCACCACAGCATCACTCAGCGCCACCACAGCATCACTCAGCGCCACCACAGCATCACTCAGCGCCGCCACAGCATCACTCAGCGCCGCCACAGCATCACTCAGCATCGCCACAGCATCACTCAGCATCGCCACAGCATCACTCAGCACCACCACAGTATCATTCAGCGCCACCACAGCATCACTCAGGGCCACCCAAGGGTATCAAATACTACGTGAAGACCGTAAAGTGGGGAAAGGAGGTGGCCTAGCAGTCATCTACAAAGATTGTTATAAGTGCCGCAGTTCTCCCATTTCGATACCAGACTGCGAAAGTCTTTCCTTCGCCATAGACTTCTCCCCCACTAGCACTTTTTCTGGGATACTTTTATATCGCCCACCCGGAACTTTGGGACAATTCCACAATATCCTTCCCCTCATTATAGCCAATCTAGCATGCAGTCCATCCAATTTTACACTACTAGGGGACTTTAACATCCATTTTGATAACACCTCTGACCATACCGCCCTAGAAATGACCACTAGTCTCTCCGCACTACAATTGAAACAACTAGTGCTTAAGCCGACCCATTCCAAAGGCCACCTACTTGACCCTGTTTTTAGCAACTGCACAGATCTTATAGTGGGAACTCCCTCCCCCCTTCCGTGGACGGACCACTTCTTGATCTCCCTCTCTTGGGTCATTCCAGACCCCAACCTTCCTTCCAATACAGTTACACGTAGGGAACGAAACTGGTCAAAACTCCCTCTAGAGAACTGGCTGGTAGCTCTTGAAACTTTCAGACCACCCAACAACCCTGACCCTACTTTTGCTAATGAGGACTACAATAGATGGATTTCTAATTCGTTAGACTCCGTACTCCCCATGAAATGCACCAAACCTAAGCGCAGTACAAAGACTGCCCCTGGTATTCCTCAGGATTACGGGAAAGAAAACGTCAATGTAAAAAATTAGAAAGGAAATGGCGACTGGATTATTCTCCTTCCAGTAAAACTGCTTATAGAGAAGCGATAAAGACCTACAAAAATTAAATGAAAACCGCACAATCGACCTTTTTTGAAGAAAAAAATTAATGCAGCTGCTTCTAGGCCTAAAGAAATATATCGCATTGCAAAATCCCTCCTTAAGCTTCCAGAAAACCCCCCAATTCCATCAATGCGCAAACTCGTTGCAATAACCTGGCAGAGTTCTTTCTCCAAAAAATACAAACCATTTACACCTCCTTTTCCTCCACTCAGACTGACCTTCCGCCCACCAAATCATTTGAATCAGGGACCGAGCTCCTGGTAACACTCTAATCTCTCCCCCCACTTAATCCCACCATGCTAGAATCCATTATGCATCAGGTGAAATCCGGCTCCCCCAACGACCCGGCACCACCGCACACCCTGCTGTCAGCCACTGTCAACGTCCTTCCCACCATACTTGACTTGCTTAATGCCTCCCTGTCCGCAGGCACTGTCCAGCTTCCTTGGAAGCGGGCCATGGTTAAAGCCCTTCTTAAAAAACCCAACCTAGACCAAGATAACCCTAGTAACTATCGACCGATCTCCCTGTTGCCCTGGTTGAGCAAGATTTTGGAGAAACATGCCAACATAGTGTTGGCAGAGTTCATCGAGATCAACCACCTGCTCGACCCCTCCCAGACGGGATTCCGTCCCATGCATGGGACCGAAACCGCTCTGGTTGCAGTGACAGAGGAGGCCAGGAAGATTTTGGATCAGGGAGGATCTGCAGCAATCATCCTCCTTGACTTAAGTGCCGCCTTCGACACTATAAGCCACAACATCTTATTACATCGACTCACCATTCTAGGAGTCTCAGGAAAAGCAATAGCTTGGTTTGAATCCTTCCTTTCAGACCGCTCCTTCCAGGTTTTTGAGGGTGATATCACCTCTTCCAGCAAGCCTCTTGGCTGCGGTGTGCCACAGGGCTCTTCGTTGAGCCCTACGCTATTTAATATTTACATGAGCCCACTAGCTGAGATAGTTCGTCCGTTCGGGATAAAAATCATCACTTATGCCGACGACACCCAGCTAGTGGTGGCTCTCAATCAGCCACACACCGCGCACAACAGCCTGAGGGACTGCCTAGAAGAAGTGACCAAATGGATGACATCGTCATGTCTCAAATTGAACGGAGACAAAACCGAGCTGATGCTCCTAGGCAATACCCCCACGCTTACGATCAACTCATTGTGGCCCACCTCCCACGCCAAAGGACACAATCAAGAGCCTGGGCATCTGGTTGGATAAGTCCCTTAATTTCAATTGTCAAGCAGCCAAACTATCAGCCACTTGCTTTGGTCTACTTAGGCTTCTGTGGAAGATTCTCCCCTTATTGCCTTTCCAAGCAAGACAGATCATGGTCCAGGGTCTCATTCTGTCTCGTCTGGATTTTGGGAATGCTCTCTACTTAGGGGCCCCCCCCAAACCACCTTGCGCAAGCTCCAGATTATACAGAACTTCGCTGCCCAAACATTGCTTCAGATCCCTCGTCGACTTCCAATCAAACCTGGACTAAAGAGCCTTCACTGGCTCCCAGTCAGGGAAAGAATTGAATTTAAGACCCTGTGCATTGCCCACCGAGCCTTCTGGAAAACAGGTGCTGTTATCAATGATTCACTGATCACCCCCTACCATCCGAACAGACAGCTCAGATCAGCATCCTCCTTCCTTACGACAGTACCCAGGATCCAGAGAGCCAGATGTGGGGGCCGGTCGTTCTCCTACAACTCAGCCAAACTTTGGAACTCCCTTCCCTTTCATCTACGTTCAGAGCCCAATTTACTATTGTTTCGTAAACACTTAAAAACCCTGCTTTTTAATAAATCTGAATAAATCTTCAATTGTTTCTTCTGTATGCATTGTCTGTAGCGCTAAGACGCCTGAGGGTAGCTATCGCGCTTAATAAATGGTCATTTCATTTCATTTCACCACAGCATCACTCGGCACCACCACAGCATCACTCAGCGCCAAGACAATATCACTCAGCACCACCACAGCATCACTCAGCGCCAAGACAATATCACTCAGCACCACCACAGCATCACTCAGCACCACAGCAGTATCACTCAGCAAGACCGGAGTATCATTCAGCATCACCTCAGCATCGTCTCCGCAACAGTCACCACCACCACCACTACCACCTCAGCATCACTCAGCACCACCTCAGCCTGCTCTCGTAATCTGGCATCTGTTGAGTCTCCTTTAGCGTCTGGCCGCTGCTAGTGTTATAATACAGGTACTAGTTCCCAACCTTCACCCTCCGATTGTTTATGCCCCCTCAAAAAAAAAAGCTTTAACAAACAACCATTGCAATAGGCAGAAACAAGTTGCCAGCATTGCAAGAACAAAAGAAAACTGAGGAATTTTTTTTATTGTAAATACTTTTTTTAATATGGTCGTTCAGTTTTACATAATGCCTTCTTGGTCATATATAAAGTAACAAAAATGCTTCTGACACTTTTTTATTATAACTTTTCAGCATGCTGCACAGCAGCCCACACTTCTCTACAGCACAGCTTGAAGACATTGGCAAAGTCAATAGCTCTGGCTAAACACTTATAAGGCCCCAAAGGCGAGACCTATTGGCTATGCCAATGCTTGTTAACTAAGCTTCTCGAAGACGACTCTGGTTCCACCTTCTAAAACAGTGGTTCTTAATATTTTGACTTCTGTCGACCCCCACTTAATCATTCGAATTTGGGGACTCCGAGTTCCACTGAGTCATTACTGGAACGCGGGGACCCTAACTGAGTCATTAACGAAACGTAGGGGATCCTGTCCTAAGCGAATTCAATTATGTGAATCGCAAAACAATACACAAAAATACAAACACAAGCATACATTAAATACACACAAAATTACACACAAATTATGAAATATTGATTTAACAAACATAAAAAAACAAGCATTGAAAATGCAATAGGTCTCGCCTTTGACTAAGTTAAAGCCATTTGCTTTGCTAATGGTATTGTATAGCAAAGCAAATGGCTTTAACTTAATGAAAGGCGAGACCTATTGCATTTTCAATGCTTGTTTTTAAATTGTAGCCTGCTAATGGTGGGTGTATGCCCCACCTTTTTTCAAAAGTCCACTCCCATGGAGTATTGCTGCGGGAGCGAGCAGGGACGCGCACAGTGGCTGCAGCAGCAGGACGCACGCTTTGCTCAGACAGCTAAGCTCCTGCTCCATTAGTTCCACCCCTCCCCAGCCTCTCTCCCGCCTGTCACTTTCTGCCCTCGTCCCTCTACGTTTCCTGTCTTTTTTTTGTTGTTTTTATAGCTACTTATTGTATTACGTAAAAAAATGTATTTGCTGCAATGTAGATGAAAAACCATGCCTACTATTTTTCCAGTTCTTTCCCTCTGCAGAGCTATCCAAACGGTTTAAGGTGTGATTGTTTACATCTGTCAACGGGCAGTGTGTCCCATGTAATAAATCTTGGTAATGTGAAGAAACGTACTTGCAGTGTTTAAATTCGGATTGTGTGTCTCGGCACCATGCACTCATAGTGTTATTAATCAAAAGTGCAGAGTGGAAGGCAGGCTATTGTTTTGTTACTGATTGTTTGTTTTCAACAATTCATCATTTTGTTTTCATCATTGGTGTTGTCCGGATAGTGTGTACAACTATCATGCGTCTCTCACGGTGTTTGTGCTGTTATTTTACTCTCCCGATGGATAACAAAGTGTTCACTTCGCATTGAGTACACTTTGTTATCCCAGGAGTGCCCAGTGTGTGTCCAGTTGGGCCAGACCCATGGTAAAGTTTCGTTATAGCTACATATGTAAAGTACATCTAATGAATCTGAATAAACTAGACATGAGGTGTAAGTTGTCGTCATGGCACTCCTGAGAGGAGGGGCTCAATGCTGAAGCCTTCAGAATAGCTGTTTTCACTTCATTTCATAGTGCTGAACTGCAGTTTTATGACCTTTTTTGCCAACTTTGTGCGTTTTCCGTCTGAAAGAACAGTATCCCATTTCTGCAGCGGTAGGAGTCGGTTATATTTTGATTATAATGCTTTACATTCTGATTGGAAATATGGCCTGACTCTCGAGTGGAAATGTTATTTCGGTCATCTTTTTTAGGGAAACTTGAAAAAATAAGCTGTCAGTTCGGAACTCTTATATCGAGACTGGATTAATCCTCTTTTTTTTTTTTTTTTTAAAGGCTTGAAATGCTGAACTGTTTACGGGGAAAATGCTAGAGCTCATTGTGTGGCTTGCTGAACTAGAGGCAGGAGTACCAGCCTGGCCCTGTTTCCCTTGCAACTGCTGGTTCCCGGGTGCATGCAAAACTTTCCAGCTGCCCAATGAATTTACACAAGTGTATGTGTGCGTGTGGCTGAATGAACGAATTAAAGGCTTGGCTTTGATGCAGCGGAAAGGGGCTTTGCCAGATTTTACCATCAGGAACCAATTTCAACACCTACCAGTCCCTTCCGCTGCATAATTTAAAACAATGATATCAAACAGGTTACCAATATTCATATTATTTATGTGGTCCTCTCTCTCCGATGGACCTTTTAGAGTAGACAGGGATTGGCAAAAGATAGTCGGAATCCTAACTTTATGAGGACCAAACAAGGGAAATAATTCGAACACTATAATAAAATGACATTAATAATGACAAACTCTGGTTACTTATCAACCTGCTTTTATCTAACTTTAAGAAATTGTGAATGCTCATCAAGTACAATACAGCTTGAATCATAGATCACCTCACAAGAGAAACGTCAATACAGTAATTCATAATAACATCTCTCAACGAGCCATGAGTGAGTGGATAGGTGAAGAGACAAAAGAATATTTGCAAATAAGTTCAATGCAAATTCAGAATATCATACGAACCTAGGAATGACTATAGCACGGAATGCTAATAGTCAGAAAAAACACTCTCCGGCCGGAAGAGTAAGCTGGGCACCCTCACGAAGGTATGAGGAGCAAAGTTAAAGAGTCAGGATTAGCGGAACAACAGCTAGCCAGTTAAGCAAGGGAAACAACAACACAGCCCTCTCCTCTTGCAAAGTCTAAGTATTTTCTTACAAATTCTAACACTAGTAATTATACCCTTATTCACTAAAGATCCAGCCCCCCATGTATCAAAACACAAAAATCCTCAATTTCAATTGGACTTGGCCAGGGGGTGTCTGATCACTCCACTTTCCAGTGCACCTGACTCTCAACAGTTCCTTTGTCTTTAGGAAACCATCGTCATCATCCTTCAGCAGAGGAAACTCCGATAATCTCTTCCGCAGCTTGCACATCGCGCTCTGTGGTATTGTATCAAAACTTTCGTCCCGATTGTCCACAAGAACACTTTCTCCGGTCGATAAGGAAATTCCATTAAGAACATTCATTACTTCCTCCACACAACCATGGCCATCACCAGGAACTCTCGAAGGACAATATACATTCCTTTGCAGCCTACATTTTAGAAAGCAAATTAAACCTAAAAAGACTTTTGAGGCCTTCTCTGCAGAGCAGTAAAGTGCACTTTTTCTCTAGGAGAAACAAATACACAAATGATTATCATAACACAACAAAACTCCATTATTAACGCTTTGCATTTCTCTACTCGTTACATACATAGTTTTGGACAGTTAGCGCAAAGGAAAAATGTCTCTTTTAAAACTCACGGCTTCTATCATTATTTTCTTTTGGCAGTTATTTCTGCATTAATCATTCACATTTACGGCCTACTAGAAAAGCACTGGAAATACTAATCTCTTTCCAGCACGCATTTGGGCAATTTCATGTTCTCCCCGTTTTTAGTTTTTCACTGTTAATTTCTCACACGACGTTTGCTAATAACTCACACAATGAGAAGTTTGATCTGAGTAGGTTTTATTTCACAAAAAACCCTGCTCCATCAATCCCCTCTTTGATGGCAACTTAAGCCATCATAAAAACCCAAAACTCTGATTGTCATCAGATGATACTACCTAGAAAGCAGTAGTTTTTTTTTTTGTTTCAACCTAACCCCACCTATGTCTTTTACTATTTCATAGTAATTTCCTCTTCTGTCTTCCAACTCTATTTCTTCCCTCTTTCTTGCTCTTCGTTTGGTCTCTGTTTGTCTTTTGCACTTACAACACTTATATATAAATACTAGTGTTAATATTCCAGTAGCAATAGCAATTATTGGCATTAGTATTTTCCCTAGCAAGCTATTACTAGAAGCCAAAAACCAGTTACCCACTAAAGAGAAACCCTTACCAAGTTTCTCCCAAGCACCGTCAACCTTCAGTTCAGTTAAATCTTCCAGTAAATGCGTAATATTAGTAATATATCCCTCTAGGTTCTTACTTTTGTCAGGAATATATGTGCAACACTGTTGGATTTTCAACATGCTACAGACTCCACCCTCTTTTCCCAATAATACATCAAGAGTGAGCATATTTTGTAAAACCATTGATCTCATAGCCACCATTTCAGTATCAATCATTAAGAACTCACCAGCAGTGTCTGTTGATAAACGATCAACCACTGTGGACAATTTTCTAATTTTATGCGAATTCAATATTACTCCAACTGAAGGTATCAATGCTCCAAAAATATCACCCACAATTTCCGCAGCACTAATTCCCCTTTTATTTCGTGTTAGTCCATTCTTCATTTCATTGGTTCCATGACTTATCTACATGATACATTTTGGGGAAAACTATTCCCATATAATAGCACCCATACCAACATGTGGGCAACCTATAATAGGCATTCTTACCACACACATAATATATTCCAGGAAAAACAGGATTCGTACCACCTTTTATTCCCCAACCCCCTGTAATCAGGAAAGCATGGTCACATTCACTAGAACCAATGAAATTGTTATTATACTCTGTTTTCTGTCTAAGTAAGCAAAGCTTTCCGCTATGATGCCAATCCAGGGTCATTGCAGCATATGTCTCACCCTTTTTGTAATTTCCTTCTCTAAAAGCCCAAGGAGGAATATGGGACTTTTGCTCAGCAGCCTTTTCCTTGAAATTCGTTCTCCTATCTTCTACTACATTAATGAATTCAATCTCTTCCTGACGCAAACTACAGGTTAAGTTATTACGATGTGCATACACAGTATCTATTGTCTTAGTAGTATGGAAAAATTCCCCATAATATTCTGCATTTTTCGCACTACTCACTAGATTCATGTTCTTTCTAATAGGTATTTCAGAAGGAACTAAATCAAAATTTGAGTAAAACTATTGTAAACTGCCTTTTTCATAGAACAAACTTGTTAGTACACTACACAAGATTCCATAGGTTAAAGGTAGGTGATGATAGGTCACCCCTTCAGACACAGATGACAGTAATTGCATGCACACGTAACAATCTCTTGCATCCATGGTATCCACATACTCATACAACAACTTGGTAAAAACATTTAACGAAAAATCATTAATGGAGTTATCTTGGTGTGAATTATCACCGGTTAATCTCTTAATGTTAGTCTGTGGATCTTCTTTAAGATCTTCTACATCTATTTTCTTACTCACCAAATCATTAGTAATAGTATTCTCAATAGGATACATAAAATAAGGCACAACGACAATTAGTGTCAACCAAACAAACATCATTAGTAAAATACTTATAAAGCAAACATTAATACATCTACGTTTTAAACCTTGATTTTGATATCCAGTCTCTTGAAATTTTGCCCTTGCCATTTTCTCTAAAAAACGAAACTAAAAAACTAGAAAATTATGTATAAAAAGTATGTGTATGCAAGCACCTCTTAAGCCTTCTTGCTGCGCCCCTCTTTTTTCTCTCCACAGCCTTTAACTGAGTTCCAGCTTAGTTTTCTGCACTTTTCAGAACATCTTTTTCAATCTTCTGCACCCTAATTTTTAACACAGTTCATTTAGGGTGGCTCGTAACTGTTTCTGTAGCTTGATTCTGCAACAGTCTTTTCCTCACAATGATCTGTAGGTTCAACTGTTTCCGTCACCACATATGTCCAGTCAGATGCTGTGTACTTCTTGTTCGGAACTCTTGCTCTTTTTTTTCTCTGAACTGTATCTTCTTCCGAGTCACTTTGTTCTGATTGGATTGATGCTTCGATTATTGTATTCGGAACCGTCTTATTCAAAGTGTATTTCAGTCTTTTCACTCCTTTGGGCCATATATCTCCTTTTCTTGCCTTTTTCACTTGCACAGAGTCACCAGATTCAAGACTTGACTCGAAACTTCTTTTGTCTGATTCCCTTCTTTCTTCTTTTCTGGTTTGCTCATGCATCAAGCTCTTTTCTGCATTGTCATTGACAACAGTCTCACAAGACCAGCAACTGGTGCCCACTTTACTCTATTCTGTTCAGACCTTCTTTGACTTTGTCTGTTCTTGTTTTCTTTGATCACTTTTTCTTCTTCTTCCTTGATCAATTTAATTTGTTTCTGTTCTTTCAAGTGGACTTGGGACTCTTCTGGTGTGACTTGCGTGAATCCAGTTTGGTAAGCAACCATACTTCACTGCTGTCGTTGTCACCAGTATCACTTGGTATGGGTCCATGCCAACGTGGTTCCAAATATGACTTTCTCACGTGTTTCTTTACTAAGACCCACTCTCCAGGGCTTAGGTCGTGCGCATGTTCTTGCTGTGTTGTGGTTGCAACTTCTCCAACCTGATGAAACACAGAATGCACTACATCAGCCAATCCTCTGCAATAATCGAGCCATAGATCATCAGTTATATTCATTAGTTGATTTGCTGGAACTATTGGCTGTCTCATTGCTCTGCCCATAATGACTTCATGGGGCGATAATCCAGTCTTTTTATCAGGGAATCTTATCAAACTCATCAGAACTAAGGGTAAAGCATCCGGCCATTTTAGTGCTGTGGATGCACACACTTTTGCAAGTCTTGATTTAATTGTACCGTTTATCTGTTCGACCACACCGGAGGCTTCTGGTCGATAGGCACAATGTAATTTTTGCTCAATTTGCAACGCTGCACAAATCATCTGAATTATTTCATTGTTAAAATGTGTACCTCTATCAGTTTCTAAAGAGACTGGAAATCCAAACCGTGGTATTATTTCTCTTAACAGCAATTTAGCAACTGTTAGGCTATCATTACGTCTTGTTGGATATGTCTCTACCGAACGAGAGAACAGATAACCAACACATATTTTAATCCATTACATGGAGGCAGTTCAATAAAATCGGCCTGCAGTCTAGTAAATGGACCTGCTGCTTTTCCAATTCGTCCCCAACTGACAACAGTCTTTCTCCCTGCATTTTGCTGCTGGCAAGTTATACATCTCTGGCAAAGACTCTCTGCAATGATCCTGAATTTAGGGTTATACCATGTTTGCTTGAATAACCTAATCATTGAATCTCTTCCTACATGTGTTAGACCATGGTACATTCTAGCCATTTGCAACAACAGCCTGTCTGGCATTATTGGTCTTTCGTCAGTATAGACCCACATTTCATCTTCAGCCCTACGTGAACAACCTGCCTTGATCCAAATTTCCTTTTCTTCCTCACTAGCTTCCTCCTGCAGTTGCCTAATCTCTTTCCATGTCTCCACAGAAGAAAACATCAGATGACAATTTACATCAGATTTCTGCGTACTTTTGCTGATCGAAATTGAATTTTGGGCACAGAATCATGCAACTTGATCTGCATAGCGATTTCCACTTGTAATGTATCCATTTCCCGATTTGTGTGCTGAACACTTTATGACTCCAATTTATTTGGGCAATTGTAGTGCAACCAATAATTCCTTTACATAATTTCCATTTCGAATTGGTGAACCAGACGAGGTAAAAAATCCACGTTGCAACCACAATTGTCCAAAGTCATGGACAACTCCAAAACCATATTAACTATCAGTGAATATGGTTATTCTCAAATTTTTGCCAATGATGCATGCCCTTGTCAATGCAACCAGCTCCAAAATTTGTGCTGAACTTACTCCTTTCAAGCATGAAGCTTCAAGGACCATAGCCACTGTACAGACTGCATGTGAAGCACGCAAGATACCTTTTTCATCCCTCAAGCATGATCCATCCACAAACATCACGCAATCTGATTCAGACAACGTATATCTTTTATATCAGGCCTTGGTTTCGTACACAGCTCATTCACATCCAGACAATCATGATCAGCTTCATCCACCACTTCCTCACATCCCGGACTCGGTAACAAAGTAGCTGGATTCAAATTCGTGCATCTTGTCACAGTCACATTTTCAGCTCCAAGAATCACTCTTTCATATTTTGTCAACCGACTGCTTGTAAGGTGCTGTGTTTGAGTTCTTGCCAGCAAGATCTCAAAAAAATGTGGCACATACACTCTCAAAGGATGTCCTATCATAATCGTTTCACTCTGTTCCAAACTCAGACAAGTAGCATCAACTGCTTTCAAACATCCTGGTAAGGCTGCAGCCACTGAATCTAGTGTTGCAGAGAATATATGCCACTGGACGACGTGCTGTTCCATGCATTTGCGCTAGGACTGAAAATGCACAACCATAAATTTCTCATCAGAATAAAGCAAAATCCTTGTTGTAATCTGGCATTCCTAATGCGGGTGCTCGACAAAGGCTGTCTCGTAATTCCACAAATGCCTTCATGCACTCTTCATTCAGTTGAAGTGGATCGATCACATCTTTATGTGTCAATCTTTGTAATGGCTTGGCCATTAGTGAAAAGCCACTGATCCATTGTCTGTAGTATCCAACCATTCCCAAAAACATTCAGACTTCGTTCTGTGTTTTGGGTGGATTTATTTGCAAGATCGCAGTTATTCGATCTTGTGATACTTTCCTGACTTCTTTCTCAGTTTTGTGTCCCAAATATAGAACTTCTTTTTGACAGAATTGCAGTTTTGCTGGTGACACTTTATGCCCACCTACTGCCAAATGGTTCAGTAGAGCAATAGTATCTGTCACTCATGCTTCCCTAGTCTTTGATGCAACGAGCAAATCGTCAATATATTGCACCAAAACTGAGTCTTCTGGCATTACCAATGACTCTAAGCACCTCTTCAAAATCTGATTGAAGATTGAGGGGCTCTGTGTGTACCCTTGAGGAACTCAGCACCATGCCAAAACACGGTCTCTGAACAGGAACGCAAATAAATATTGGCTTAGGTATCGAGAAAAATGCTTGGCATAAATCAATCACTGTAAACCACTCCGCATCACATGGAATTTGGTAAAGAATCACTGCAGGGTTTGACACTATTGGGCAACAGGGTATCACTATCTTAATAATCTTCCTCAAATCTTAAACTATTCTGTACTTACCGCTCGGTTTCTTAATCCCCATAATCGGTGAATTACAAGGAGTCCCTAGTATCTCTCTCAGAATACCCTGTTCAATCATCAATCCTATTACAGGTGTCACTCCTGCAATGGTCTCAGGACTCATTTTGTATTGTGGCGTGTTTTTAGAATTCTGCACCTTGTTTGAGTGAAATCTGAATAGGATCAAATCCTTTCATTAGTCCAATGTCTTTCCCTGAAAAATCCTACACATCAGTCAACACTGTGTCTCACAGTTCAACAGGCAAAACCTTTGCTTTAAATAAAGGATACAAATCATTCACCTCTGTCCCTTGCCTTACCATCATCATTTCAAACACCACATTCTCATCCTGCGTATGAAATGCTATTCCATCTGGTGTACAATAGATGGTGCAATTCATTTTGCATAGTAAATCTCTACCCAACAAGTTAACTGAACTTGTATCGCATACCACAAAACGATGCGAGTCTTGAAAATCTCCAATTTGTAATTTCATTGGTTTCGTCACTGGAGTTTTGATCAATTGATTTGAAACACCTATGACTTGGATAGTATCTCCCGAGAGTGGTAGGTTAGGGATTTCCACAGTTCTCACAGTGGAACGGGTAAGCACCAGTGTCTAAAAGGAATGTAATCACATTGCCTTCTACTTCTCCATCTACAAAGGGACCACACTGATTTACCTCTAGAGATGCGCCAAGCATGCAGTCTTCCTCCCCCCTCAGGCACCATCATTGAGATGAATCTGAATTACTCTCCTGGCACTGCAACCAATATTGTGGAGCCATTTGTACATTTTATTTAACTGATTCACCCATATGAAAACCCACATTCGCACTGTATCTTTGTACCTGAGCATTCACATTTTCATTTGGCATCAGGGCTTGTGGTATTTGAACCTGTGTTATCACCTGTTGTTGTTGTTTACTCTTATTCATTTCGACCTGCATCTGTTCATTAGAGTTTTGATTCATCTCATTATTCCCTAGGAAAGCCTTACACTCGCGCTTCCAGTGTCCCAACTTGCCGCACCCATAACACGGATATTTCTTTTTCATATCCTCCTTATTACCTCTACCCTTTCCTTGTTTAAGAACACCACCATTCATTCATGACATCTCCCATGGTAGCAGTCTGACCATCCTGAACATTCTGATCCTTTCCTTGGAAACCTGTTTGAGAGAAATCTACAAAATTACTACCTTTCTTTGCCGCTTTCATCTGAGCCCACATTAATTTCTCTTTCAACTTCTTGTGTCGTCTCGATATCATCACTACAATATTTTGCATACCGCAGTATTTCATCTACGCTTTTGTTCTGCCAACAAATCAAATGCTGCTGAATCATATTACTAATCTCTGGTTTCAATCCAAACACAAAACTGTATACAAAATGTCCCATATCTTTATCAGTAATGTTCTCAAAACCACTGTACTGTTTAAACACTTGTAAAAGTCTTTCATAATGAGCATGCACTGTTTCTTTCATTTCCGGAGTCGTTCTATTTTCACCCAACTTGTTTCCTTTGGTGAAATCCTTCCCTTCAAATAGGTAATGACCTTATTATATTTTTTCATCACTTCGTCTGATGGTGCTCCAGTCTTTGCATCTCTGGGATATTCTTGTTTTGGCCAATCTACAGCAATTTTACACTCGACCCACAAATCAGCTGGAACCACAATATCAAACCATCTAAATCCTTCCACAAGACCTTTGAAACCTTTACAAACCTCTCTACTTGTTTATACCACTCAACTGTTTTTCTCTCAATCTGGGGAATTCATTTGTAAAAGATAGTATATCCTGCCTTAACCAAGGGACATGAACATATCCACCTCCTGGCACCTCTCTTATTGGATATATAATTTCAGTCGTTATCTCTGTACCTGTCTCTCTTACTGGAAACATTTCAATTGTTTCTTCTTTCTTTTTAGCCCATCTGCTTTTCCAACGTTCCAATTCACCCCATCATCTCAATGTATTAATCAGCTCCTTAATTTGCAAACGCTTTCCTGAAGCATTCAAACTCTCCAAGTCCTTGTCACTAAAATCCAATCTATATGTTTTCTGTAAAGCTTTCGATTTTTCTATGTCAACACCATAGGTCTATGCAACTTCAGCAAATCTCTCATGAAGACTCTTCGCTCTCATTGTAATATTCTTACACAAAAATAATAACTCTTCCTCCTGATATTTACTCAGTCTTTCAGGGCTAATCGGACCCATAATAATTTCCTCTAAATCCGCTTTTAATCTACTCAAATCCATGCTTGTATCATTTTTATTAGACACCAGCCCTCTAATCCATTCATCCAATTGTTCTGGAGATGGCCCTATTGAACCTTCTGATGTAGGTGTTACTTCTCTCACATTTTGCACTAGTCTCCTTGGTTCTATTTGCACATTACGCTTTGGGGTTTCCACTGACCTTTCTGAAATATCAATCAATGATCCTGACTCACCTGCACCAGCACCACCACTAGTCCTATTGTTAACAGGCACTGTCAATGCATGCACTTGTGAAATACTCTGGCCCTCACTATACAATGGAACTATAGGACCAATAGTCACGGGGACTTATAAAGTCTCTGCATTTAAATTCAATTGAGTAATCTTTTTTGTCAAATCATCTTTCACCTGGCTCACTACATTCGTATTTTTCCTTTGTGAATACTGAGGAACTTCTACCTGAATCAACGGAGCACTTGGGGTAATTCTTTCTTGTTCTTCCCGATATGGTGGAGGTCTATTTAACAATAATTCATCCAACAGTTCGTCATCTACCTCATTTGGATATGGACACGTTTCCACAACATTTTTCTTTTTCTCTTTACTCCTTCCTGATTCTCTATTAAAACAACTGGATACAATCCTTTGCCTACTGCTATCACGTCTCTCCTCCACTTCTTCATTTGAGCATCCCATTTCGCCTCTGAGTATCTACTTACTGTATTTATTCTCAGACCTGTCTGTCTCTTTTGTAAGCCTCATGGTCCCATTCCTCAAGCGCTTCATACTGCAAAGGTCTAGGATTTGATCTCAATTCATTCACTTGGTATCTCAGGTTTTCAAAAATCCTCACATTAAAAGTACCATACTCTGGAAATGCCATATTCCCATCTCCTTCCGTATATTTCACCCAATTTTCCAACCATGTACACGTGTGATATCATCTTTCTAAAGACATAAAGGAAGCAGGTGTACCCTCAGGCGGTACAGGAATTCCCTCTCTAATAGATATAGGCTCCTCTTTTCTAAACAAGGTCGTCAACAATTTCATTCTTTTTTGTTCGCTACACTAAACCCAAACAAACAAAGAAAACTCTTCCGTATTTCCACAAACGCTATTCGTTCACACTGAGCAATACCAGCGCGACTCACACCAACCAACCAATAGCAGCACAGCACTCTTTTGTGACGATTCACACTAACTGATCAATGCCAGCGCGGCTCTCTGTGACGTCAGTATAACTACTGCAACTGACCCTCCCTTTACAAAAAA
Source organism: Calotriton arnoldi (assembly GCA_963921515.1). NCBI lineage: Eukaryota > Metazoa > Chordata > Amphibia > Caudata > Salamandridae > Calotriton > Calotriton arnoldi. The sequence continues at coordinate 3,269,748 of CAWUFW010000182.1, forward strand.
AATAATCGGCAGTAAATTAAACAGATTTCTTATATGACAAACAAGATTAGAACATATAAAGCAAACCTGCTTGTCTGCTCCGCTAAAAGAAAAATAGATTCAATCACTCCAAGAATTCTTTCGCTACCAGCAGAATATCGACCAGCGTTATTCTACCCTCAAACAAGTGAAAGTTTTCGGGACTTCTTCAGCTGCACTTTCTAAAGGTACCCAAATAAATCCCCAATATACTAACTCCAAAGTTCCCTGTGCAATACTAACAATGCAACTATTGTTTAGTACCGCATCAACAGCAGACAACGCTATGCCGCTTAGTGTATGCCACACTAAGACACACCCCTTAGGCTAAATATCCCGGGGTCTTAGGCCACTTCTGACCTGTTACTCAACTGCATTAAGGTCAACGGCGGACCACAAAATATAACGGAAATACATAATGTTAATAACAAAAATGGACAATTTCATCCTAATCAATTGCCATTTTAATCAATCTAACCATCAAGTCTGCTACCAAAAACTGATGCAGCGGAAAGGGGCTTTGCCAGATTTTACCATCAGGAACCAATTTCAACACCTACCAGTCCCTTCCGCTGCATAATTTAAAACAATGATATCAAACAGGTTACCTATATTTATATTATTTATGTGGTCCTCTCTCCCCGATGGACCTTTTAGAGTAGACAGGGATTGGCAAAAGATAGTCGGAATCCTAACTTTATGAGGACCAAACAAGGGAAATAATTCAAACACTATAATAAAATGACAATAATGACAAACACTGGTTACTTATCAACCTGCTTTTATCTAACTTTAAGAAATTGTGAATGCTCATCAAGTACAATACAGCTTGAATCATAGATCACCACACAAGAGAAACATCAATACAGTAATTCATAATAACATCTCTCAACGAGCCATGAGTGAGTGGATAGGTGAAGGACAAAAGAACATTTGCAAATAAGTTCAATGCAAATTCAGAATATCATACGAACCTAAGAATAACTTTAGCACGGAATGCTAATAGTCAGAAAAAACACTCTCCGGACGGAAGAGTAAGCTGGGCATCCTCACGAAGGTATGAGGAGCAAAGTTGAAGAGTCAGGATTGGCAGAACAACAGCCAGCCAGTTAAGTAAGGGAAACAACAACACGGCCCTCTCCTTTTGCAAAGTCTAAGCCTTTTCTTAAAAATTCTAACACTAGTAATTATACCCTTATTCACTAAAGATCCAGCCCCCCATGTATCAAAACACAAAAATCCTCCATTTCAATTGGACTACGCCAGGGGGTGTCTGATCACTCCACTTTCCAGTGCACCTGACTCTCAACAGTTCCTTTGTCTTTAGGAAACCATCGTCATCGTCCTTCAGCAGAGGAAACTCCGATAATCTCTTCCGCAGCTTGCACATAGCACTCTGGTATTGTATCAAAACTTTCGTCACGATTGTCCACAAGAACACTTTCTCCGATCGATAAGGAAATTCCATTAAGAACATTCATTACTTCCTCCACACAACCATGGCCATCACCAGGAACTCTCGAAGGACAAAATACATTTCTTTGCAGCCTACGTTTTAGAAAGCAAATTAAACATAAAAATACTTTTGAGGGCTTCTCTGCAGAACAGTAAAGTGTGCTTTTTCTTCAGGAGAAACAAATACACAAATGATTATCATAACACAACAACTCCATTATTAACGCTTTGCATTTCTCTACTCGTTACATACATAGTTTTGGACAGTTAGTGCAAAGGAAAAATGTCTCTTTTAAAACTCATGCCTTCTATCATTATTTTCTTTTGGCTGTTATTTCTGCATTAATCATTCACGTTTACGGCCTACTAGAAAAGCACTGGAAATACTAATCTCTTTCCAGCACGCATTTGCGCAATTTCATGTTCTCCCGTTTTTAGTTTTTCACTGTTAATTTTTCACACGACTTTTGTTAATAATCCACACAATGAGAAGTTTGATCCGAGCAGGTTTTATTTAGCAAAATACCCTGCTCCATCAGCTTAAAACACGTAAACTCTTGGGGCTCTCAGCCTGCCACCTGCAAAGTATTTAGGTGTCTCTCTGAGAGTTTTCTATTATTGCATCCAGGCTTATAACACAACAGACCTGGCCTAAAACAAGTCAGACCTATTGACTTTGCCATTGCTGATTAGCTGTGTCAGGTACATGAGTAACAACACCGATTTTGTTGTGAACAATTAGAATCGGAAAAGTTTCAAATCTTGAAAAGATTAGCCTGTGAATTAAACCTCACTCATGTCTGTGGAAGGGCTATTGGACTTCAGAGTGGGTCAATCATTCCTGTTCTCCTCTGGAGACCACTTTCCTCTGCAGTAGCTTACAGTGTTAGTCACTTATGCCCTTTTACTCCCCACGTCATTCGGAAATCCTATGTGATCACCTTCCCCTTCAACTCTTTCTCCTTCTGCACATCTGTACATTTGTGTCCTCCACATCAGCATTCCTCCACACAACACTAACAACCTACCCACTTACCTATGGCCACAGCATTTTTGTTCGGTCGAAGCCTACCAGACAGCAGAGCTGTCTGGTTTGCTAACGACATCTTGGGGACATTCGGAAAGCTTCCCTGGGTATACATACCGCCCATTGCTTACCATTGGCTTTGTGGCTTGTAACTCACATTTGCTTGCTTTCTATTTGCTAGCTCTATTTATTTCAGACTGTCCAGCTTGAGTTTGTCCCTTTCCTTGTCCAAACCTTGCTTACTGTATCCTACAGAGATCTCACTTTCCGTAAACAGGCCTTAACACTTAATGAGCGATGGCCTCAGTATGTGCATCATGTGCAGTAGCACCGTGCCATAAACACCCAGATAATACAGATTATTGCTTTCCTGAAAACTACAACCAGGAGCCCGAAAACTAACTACATTTTTTATACTACAGCCTTATCATCCTGCCTACGTCAAAACATAGTTTTTATACTATTTGGTGGATGTGTGTGTTGTCCACAATTAAATAGGTGAACACGTTCTACTGAAAGAACAACGGTCTATCACCAGGGCAGGGTTTAGCACTGCTGGTGTCTGGTGCGACACTCTACACCACTTCACTCTATGCCTCTCTACTCTGCACCACTCTACTCTATGCAGTGCACTCTACTCTGCTGTGCACCACTGCCTCTTCGCCACTGCACTATACACCCGTCTAGTCTAGGTCACTTCGCAACACTCCACTCCACTCCATGCCACTTCACTCTACTCTGAAACAATCTGCTTTATGCCACTGCACTCTACACCAATCTACACCATTCCATTTTATGCCACTCTACTCTGCAGAATTCTATGCCACTGCGCTTTACGCCACTACTCTATGCTACCCCACCATACCCTGCATCACTCCCCTCTACTCTGTATCACTCCACTCTGCGCCACTTCACTGTACTCTGAAACAATCTACTTTATGCCATGTCACACTCCCCACTCTATGCCACTGCACTCTATGCTGCGCCACTCTACTCTGCACCACTATACTCCATGCCATTGACTTCTACACCGCTCTGCTCTAAACCTCTGCACCCTACTCTGCGCCACTGCCCTCTACACCATTCTACTGTACTGCCAGTGCACTTAGTACCACCTTACTCAAAATTACTTTACTCAAAACCAGTGCACTCAAAACCACTTTACTCGAAACAAGTGCACTCTATGCCACTGCACTCTGCGTTAACTACACCACTGAACTCAATGCTACTATGCAACAATCTACGCGCTACACCACTCTATTGTACTCTGTGCCACTCTACTCTGCAAGATTGCACTCTCTGCCACTGAGCTCAATTGCTCCCTACTCTGCAATACTTCAAGCTACGCCACTCTACACCATTGTGCTCTGTCACTGCACTCTACACCACTCTACACCATTGCGCTCTGTCACTGCACTCTACACCACTCTACACCATTGCGCTGTCACTGCACTCTACACCACTCTGTGCTACTGCACTCTTCACCACTGCACTCTGCACCAGTCTACTCTATACCAGGCACTCTACGCCAGTCTCTTGTATACCATGCACTCTAAGCCAGTCTACTTTATACCACTGCACTCTATGCCAGTCTACCTTACAACTCTGCACTCCGCGACAGTCTGCTCTACAACTCTGTACTGTAATCTGAAACAATCTACTCTGCACAACCCTACTCTGCGCCGCTTTATGCTGGTGCACTCTGCTCCTCTCCACTCTGCGCCTCTCTGCTCTACGCCTCTCCACCCCACGGCACTCCGGCCCACGCCACTACGCCCCACGCCACTCTGCCCCACAACACTCCATGCCACTCCACTCTGCCCCACAACACTCCACGCTACTCTCCTTCACTCTACTAGCTTTTAGCCATGCTGAACAGCAGCCACGCTGGTGTGCAATATGGCTAAAACATATTGGCAAAGCCAATAGCTCTTGGATAGGGGAGACCTATCGGCTTTGCCAATGCTTGTTGAATTTAATGTTTAAAAAATGTAACTTTCCCTGCGATTTGCCATTTTAAAGACATTAGTTAAATAAAATTAAAAAAAGGGCGATGTCAAGACCAATGAGAGAAAATTGTAGGTGGAGAAGCAGTCATGTAGGCTGATTAAGGGAAAATAAAGCGTTTCTCGTTGTCGAACTAACGAGACTAATTTTGTAATAAAAACCCTCATTAAACTACTACTTTAATCATTATGATTCTAGTTGATACAGAAATGTGTATTGATCAAAATAATCAAGAAGAGACACTGAAAACACCCGAGTAAGCGATGAATAATGGCAGAATATTTTGGAAAATCTCAGAAAAGCAAGACATTAGAGAGGAGGTGTAGTTCAAGGTCTGAATATAAAGGCATGTGGTGTTAAAAAGTTTAGTTGCTCAGAAGATTACTGTCAAAGAAGAGATATGATAGCAGATTTGTATTTGGACTGTTTCTGACTTGCACATATTTTGGCCGATTTACAGATTTTTTTATGTCGTCTCCTTAAGATAGCAATATTAGAACTGAAGGTTTAGGAAAAGCAGACAATATTTTTAAAGTTCAGTTCCATTACCATTGCAGTCAGGAACAAGTTTTTTACCTTCAGTAACGTCTTATCAGGTAGAGACTCTGGGCCTGATTACAAGTTTGGCGGTCCTCCTATGGGCCCGCCACTGCAGCGCTCACAGGAGGACCACCAAACCTGTGCCGCGCAAGCCGGATTATGACTTTAATCCATGGCAGGTAGCGCTCCGGTGTGACAGCGCCTGCAGCACGTTCCTGCACGGTGTGGCATGCACCATGTCGTGCATGCCATACCATGCAGGAACGGGGGTGCAATTCCAGGGGGGCACAACATGTGCCTGCGTGCACCCCAGGCCCAGAAGCTTCAGGGGGCCCTGTTAATAAAGCCTCTATCTAGCTGCAGATTCCTTACTTTAGAATATTACCCAGGCGTCAGACTAAATCCGGACATTTTTGAGCAGTCCCCCTTTGTGCCAGTAGGTGGCGTCGTTTGGCTCCACGTCGGCCACGCCGGAAGTGATGTGCGCGGTGCCTATATAGGTCCCCCCAATGCGCTGTTTCTTTCCGCAACTTTCCACGTCAGAAGTGCGGAGCCATGAAAACCCTGACAGGCTGGTATACATGTTTAAGGGCCTTAGAAGGGTGACCATAACACCATAATCAGTTTGCAGAGTTGGAAGGATGGCAGGGTTGGTAAGGAATCTGCAGCTATATAGAGTCACTACCAGATATGACGTTATGGAAGGTAAGTAACTTGTTCATCTGACAGACTTCTAGCCGCAGATTCCTTACCTTAGAATAGATACCCGAACAATACCTCACTGGAGGTGGTTCTGTGGAACAGATTTTAAACCAGAAAGTCCTGCAGGACCGAACAAGCAAAATGCTCATCCTGACAGACCTGACCTTCCAGGCAGCAGTGCTTAGTAAACCCATGCAGAGATGCCCACGTAGCTGCCTGACAGATGTCCAGGACAGGGACCCCGTGAGCTAATGTAGTGGCCGCGATCTTGGCTTCGGTGGGATGAGCACTCAAGCCCCCAGGGGGTTGCTTTTTGGCCAATGCATAGCAGATCTTTTAATCAGAGCACTATCGTGAGATAGTCCATTTCTGCATGGCTTTCCCGTTCCTTATCCCCAAGATACCCTAAGAAGAGCTGATTGTCCACCAGGAACTCCTTGGTATGATCAAGGTAGAACGACAATGCTCTTTTTGGGTCCAGGAGGTGGAGTCTCTCCCCTTCTTTAGAAGGGTGAGGCGGAGCAAAGAAGGTAGGAAAGGTGATATTCTGGCCTACATGAAAGGTTGTCATTACCTTCGGAAGGAAGGGGGCATGTGTTCAAAGAACCAGCTTGCCGGTGTTAAAGGTGCTATAAGGAGGGTACACAGAGAGTGCCTCCAGTTCGCTGACCTTCCTGACAAATGTTATGGTCAATAAGAAAGCAGTCTTGATGGTTAGCAAACAGAGAGGGCAGTTGTGCAGCGGCTTGAAAGGCGTGCAAATCAGAAAAGTCAGAACCAGATTTAAGTCCCATTGTGGCATGATGAATGGTCTGGAAAGAAACATTTTGGAGACCTTTGAGAAACCTATGCACACAGGTGACTTGAATAAAGATGGTTGGCCTAGTAACTGCAAAAATGTTGAAATGGCTGATAAATTGTCATGCTTGCCGGTCCCGCCACGTTGAACACGCGGGGACCGGCAGAGGAGTATAAAACTCCTCTGATCCCACACAGAAACGCTTCGCGTTCGGGATCGTTCCTAACTTCCGGGTCACTCACCTGCTGTTCTTCCAGTTCACCACCGGGTGTCAGCGTTCCTGCTCGTCGTGTCTTCTCTTCACGGCCTCTGGCGTCTCTCGGATCCCTCAGTGGTTCTCTGGCATTCTTCCTCGACGACCGCCGCGGCGCTTCAGCCCTGACTCTCCTAATCTCCTGCAAACAAAACAAGCATTGGCATAGCCAATAGGTCTCGCCTTTGGGACCTTTTAAGTTTTTAGCCATGCAGCACAATATCCTGGGTGCTACAACATCTACTGAGCCCCAGTTCCATTACATATACACCCTTTGCAACCCTCAAGCAGTGCACTCAGACAACGTATTTTTATAGTGCTTCAATAGTGGACGATGGGAAATCGCACTTCAGAGCTGGAAGGCAGCAGGTTATCAGAGCCACTGGAATTAGCCAGGAAAAGGTGGGCAAAAATATGGAATTTATACGCAGTGGAAAAGATTAATAATGAATAGATTCAAAATTGAAAAATTAGGTTGCCATTTAAAACATATGAAACGAGATGGCTTCAGAGGAAAGGTACAACCAGAAGGCTGGATATATTAAAAAGTTTAACACGGGGCGAACTGTCGTCTACACTTGAAAGTATTTAAGAAAGTTAAGCGGCATGTATGGAATTCGCACGAGAAATGGCGTATCCATAGGTATAAAACAACGCAATGCATGGACCGGTGATGTGTACGGCTCTGTTTTGCGGGGTACGCGGACTGAAAAGCAACCGCCAGAGACGGTAAAATCAAGCAAAGTTGTTAAAAGAAGAAAGGGCCTCACTTGCGCTCCCGGTCCGTGCCGCCCGAGGCCCCGCAGCTACCAGAGGAATGAGGCGGGGGAGGGGGTGAAAGAGCAGTAAATGAACACATTCCTGCCTGTTTATGAGTGTGGGAGCTCAGAGTACCGACGGCCTGGCTGCGGGCCACTGCTCGCCTCCTCCAGTACACCGGCTGCCGGGCAGTAGCATCAGACAGTGCGAAGGCCTCTCCATGCAAGAACACGTCCAAGGGGGAGGATTACAGGCACAAATGTAATTTAATGTAAACTCTCTCTAAGCCCGTACTGTCAACCGCTGCTTGGGTGAGGGCGCCTTGTTTTTCACTCTCAATGAGGTCCCCCAAGCAGGTGTTCGGCCACTTAAGCAGGATGGTAAGAAATTCGGGTACAAAATGATTTTTTTGTATTTTTTATGCACATCCGTGGAAAAGGTACGCAGAGTTCGGTCCGGCAAAACGTGGGCATAATTAGAATTACAATGTGTGTTTTATATAGCGCTTGAGGCTAAAAGTCTTGCAGCAGCGTCGGAAACTGAATGAATCTCATTTTACTGCCGGGAGAGGATTAAAGTCTGAGCTAGCCCTACTGGGATTGAATCCTGTGACCTCAGGTTGCACCTGGCTTAGGGGCAATAACTACTGAGCCATCTCTTGCATAGTTTTAAGAACTCAGTGGCAAAGGGTGCAGGATGCGTGCAGGTGCTTGCGCCCCGATAACTGCGCACCAAGAGTCTTTTCGAGTCACAGGAGTCAGTGGCAATGAAATATATCATCTGGAGGGGTTGTTCCCTTCTCTTTTTGGAAGGCAGCCTGAGTGCTCTGCAATGGGCATGTGATGTTTGTCACAAACACTTCAATAAACTTGCTAACTGCTTATGTACATTTATCGCCAATATATTAGTCGTCGACGGATGTTTGAATTTCTATTAGACGTTTTAGAGACAACTTTGATGGGAATTCCCCGGATATGACGTCAGTTTGACCAGCCCCCGGAGTGTCCGTGTCCTTTTGGGACAGGTCAGCCCTCTGCCGTCACTGCACCAGCAATGGAGCCCCCTCCTCACTCATGACTAAATGCTCAAGTCACTGCACAGCTCTCGCGGTGACCCAAAGGTCTGGTTTATTGTTGACTAATTTTAACCAGTTTCCCCGCACGCATCTCCTTTCGGTTACTGCATTGTGTTTAGGTGAATCACTTCCAGGCTCCCCAGCTTCCCTAAACTCGAGTTCTCAAAGCCTCTCTGGGAGGAGACCGGAAATGAATCCAGTGGACGCAGACAAATGTCAATATATTACAGGGGAGCCCACTGTCTGTAATGGGCCTAAAAATAAACCATGTCGTCATTGCTGGTTGGGAGGAGGTCTGCTCTCGTCGGTTCTTGCTTACTTAAGTTTCCATTAAGGACATTAATCACAGCTTGGCATTTAACCAAAAACAAGCGCGCCCGCGAAAGTATAAGTGACCTTTGTAATATGACCCAGAACAGATGGCACCCTGCGCGCCGCTGCTCGCTCCTGACAGCTGTAGGCCGTGGGAGGAAACATTTACTGGGAAAGGTGGGACATGCACCCGCTTTTGGCCAATTGCGTGCTTTCATTTTTGAAAGCCACATGCAATGACCAATACAATGTGTGCAAAAAAATAAAGACACACGCACGAGTTTGCTGAAAAGCTGGAGTGATTCCAAGAGGTCATCTCCTAGAGCAGCGCATGCGCGCTGCGCTAGGCTCGACCTAAAAACGACACAGACTTTGACTTCCTGCAAGACGGTAACATCGCTTTTTTCGCTGCAAATGAGTTTATCTTTATTTAAGCACCAAATACTTATCTGTTGGGAACCATGTCCCTGGAGATTCGTTTTTTCTTTCCTTCTATTTAAATAACTAAACAAGAGTATTCCTGAAAGACATAAGGAATTCTCTGTTAATTCTTCCTGACACTAAGGAGGATTTAAGTAGTGCTCAAGTACTGAGCTTGTGTTTAGTTACCATAACCAGATATTAAGGAACGAATATCCTAATCAAAGATCCTTGCTTCTATGTGTCACTAGTAGTATTAGGTGGGTGTTAGAGTGCTCCCCTTTTTGATTTCTGTTCTTTACATGTATGTATACATTATTGATATTTTTCCTTTCCCATTCTGTAGACAAAGGCTATAACACCACTTGAACCACTCTGTTATCATTTAGCGGAAGAAGGGAATTATTTAGGTACTTTAGATTCTCACATGTTCCTCAATATTATTATTTTACATTTAGTATATTTCTTTATACTGACACACACTGTCTCTTTTTAGATAGGGAATTCTCCTGGTTGCCTGGTCCAGTCCATGAGTGGGAGACGTCGTGGGGCGTATTCTTCTTCCATCCCTGTTTTCCCTTCTTCCCCTGGTTTACTGCTAGTGATTTGACTCTGTTGGGCATATCAGGGACCAGGGGGAAGTAGGGACCTCACATCCTTGCATGGCGTTCCTGCGGAAACGTGAGTAGAGTCTGACATAAATAGCCCTTAACTGTGCCCAGAGCAGAGCCCTGCTGGGACAAAGATAGAACAAGTAGTAAAACCTAAGAAAGGCGTGCAGTAAGCAGGTCGATGTTCTTGAATGCACACCATGTAACAAATTTGTCCCAGTGGCAGGTGTAGACCATCTTGGTGGAGGGACGCTTGGCTGTCAGAATAACATTACAGACTTCAGGAGAAAAGTCTAAAGCTGTCAACTGCCACTGCACAATCCCCACGCATGAAGGCGAAGGGTACTCAGGTTCGAGTGCAGGACTCTTGCCTATTGCTGTGACAGAAGATCCTCCCGAAGAGGCAGTCTGACCGAAGGTCCGATGCGCATGCTCAATAGCTCCGGATACCAGACTCTCTCTGACCACTCCAGCGCCACAAAAATAACTTGGGCCAGGTAATTTCTGATCTTCTTAAGAACTCTAGGCAGGAGTGGTATACAGGAGGCTGGAGCTTCACACGAGGTGAAAAGCGTCTCCGAGTGACAGCTGCCTTGGAAACTCCAGAGCATACAACTGCTGACTTTGCATGTTCTTGGCAGTGGTGAACAGATCTAACCAAAGATCTCCTCACTGTTGAAAGAGACCGAGCACTACCTCCGGTAAGAAATGCCATTAGTGATCCACAAGGCATCGACAGATGAGTTAGTCCACTCTTGAGTTCAGTGAGACCGCCACGTGTTGAACGGCCAGGGAAATGCCCTGACATTTCAGCCATGTCCAGAGATGCAGGGCCTCTTGACAAAGGGTCCAGGACCCCAGCCCGTAATGTTTGTTGCAGTACCACAACCAGTTATGTTGTCCTTGAACACCTGCACCAGCTTTTACCTTATCGAAGGAAGACAGGCTTTCAATGTCAATCGGATCGCCTGAAGCTCCAGCAAGTTGATGTGCAGTCCGGAGTCCTCTGATCTTCCCCTTCTCCAGATAGCCACCCCAGCCCAAGAGTGATGCATTTGTCACTACATTCAGTTCTGGTTGAGGCAGGGAGAGGAATCTGCCGCTGACTCAATTGTGATTCATCTGCCACCACTGCAGGTCTTTTGCAGTTCCCTCCAAAATCTGGACCATGTCGGAGATATTCCTCTGATGCTGTGCCCACTGGAGCTTCAGGTCCCACTACAAAGCCTACAAACGCCAATGGGCATGTGTCACTAGCAGAAGGCCATGAGGCACAAAAGCCTCAGAATCAGTCTCACCGAAATCCAGGATAGAGGCTGAAACATCAGTATCATATCCTGAGTTTCCTGGACTCGCCGCTTAGGAGGATAGGCCCAAAACTGCACTGTCAAGAAAAGCTCAGATAGAGGGGGGGGGGGGAAAAGGTGCGACTTCGGCACGTTGATAGTAAAGCCCAGATAGTGCAGGAGGTCCGCAGTAGTCTGGAGACGACTGCCTGGGGGTACCCCGCCATCAACAGCCAATCGTCGAGGTAGGGGAAGATTGTAATCACTGACCTCCGCAGATGCACTGCGCCCACGGCATAACCATGGTGAGCACCCGAGGGACGCTGGTAAGGCCAAAGGGGAGCACGGCAAACTGAAAGTGCTCTGTACCTACTGTGAACCACAGGTAACAGCGATGGGCAGGTAGGACAGGGATGTTGAAGTATATGTCCTGAAAGTAAAATGCTATATTACAGTCTCCAGGGCACAGGGCAGACAGGACTTGAGCTAACGTGAGCATTTTGAACTTCTCCTTTTCTGGGAAGAAGTTGAGAAGGTGCAGGTCAAGTATAGGACAAAGGCCTCCATCATTCTTGGGCATCAGAAAGTAGCGGGAATAGCAACCACAGCCTATTTCTGACGCCAGCACCCTCTTGATGGCTCCCTTGGCAAAGAGAACCAACACTTTCTGACGGAGCAAGGAGAGATGGTCCTCCGTCAGCAGGTTGTCACTAGGCAGCATGGGGGAGGAGTGTCCAGAAAGGAGATGGAGTAGCCAGTTTGGCTATCTGTAAAACCCATTTATCAGATGTAATCGTCTGCCAGTGGTGCAGGTGATGGCATATCATGCCCTTCACTGGATGCCCGTGATGGTATGAGGACAAACTAAAGGGGTTTGGAGGTTGCGACTGCCGAGGGAATGGTGGACTGGCCCGACCTCTAGCTAGTAGCCCCAATGGTCTGCGGGAACCATACCCTCAACCACAAAAAGGCTGGGGAGCCTGTTTGCCTTGATGGCTATGAGGGAATGAACGCGAATGGAAGCCCCTTCCAAAGCTCCAGCGCTGAATCCGCCTTCTCACCAAAAATGTGAGAGCCATCAAAGGGCATGTCCATGAGCGAAGCTTAGCCATCCCCCAAAAAGCCAATGGTTCTCAGCTAGGCATGGCGTCTAAGGGCCAACAACAATGATATCACTCTGCCCAGCGAGTCTGTCCTGTCTAGTCCACACCCGATGGTGAATTTTGCTGCATCTCTCCCGTCAGCAATAACTTGGGAGAGCATGGCTCAGGCCTCCTTCTGTTGCACAACCGAATCCCAGATCAAATGACCAAGAAGCACGTGGTGTTCACCGACCGCAGTGCTAGGCTGGAGGAAGATAACATCCTTTTCCCAAAGGTGTCAAGCCTCTTGGATTCTGCAGGAAAGTTCTTCTTTTGACATGATTACCCTCCCCCACTTTTTGCCTGGTATCTGGTCAACTTTGACTGAGTGTGTGCTGGGTTCCTGCTAACCAGGTCCCCAGCACCAGTGTTCTTTCCCTAAACTGTACCATTGTTCCACAATTGGCACCCCTTTAGGATCCCTGTAAGTCCCTAGTAAGTGGTATCCCTGGTACCTAGGGCCCTGGAGCTAAAAAGGGTCCCTAAGGACTGCAGTATAAATTGTGCCACCCTAAGGGGCCCCTCACCAAGCTCATGCAAACTGCTATTGCAGCCTGCGTGTCTTGGTGCAGAGAAAACCAAAGTCGACATGGCACATATCCCTGTGTGCCATGCCAGCAAAACACTGCATATGGTATAGGTAAGTCACCCCTATGGCAGGTCTTACAGCCCGAAGGCAGGGTGCATTATACCCATGTGTAGGCATATCTGCCTGAGTGGATGTGTCCCAGTGATATCTAAGCTCACCCTTAGATATTATGAGTGCACAGGGAAGCCATGACGAGTACATGGGCTGTACACCTGTGATTACGAGTACCCCAAGGTGTTTTCGTACCAAACATCTGGTTAGACTTGGCATCTTTTGGCGTGTTTCCCCTGACTTTTTGCTTTCTGACCTCCTGGTTTTTGACTCTGTTTTTACTGGTGTAATGATTCTGCGCACTTTCCTCACTGCGGTCCAGTGGGAAAGTGCAAGTGCTCTGTGTAAATTGTGTGATGGATTGGTGTTTCCATGATCGGCCTATTTGATTTATGTGTCAGTCCCTTGTAAAATGCTGTTGGTGGGCTGCAGCACTGGATTGTGCCACCCTCGCAAACAGCCCGTAAAGTGTAACTCTGGCCTGCCATTGCAGAGCCTGTGTGCGTCCTGGGGCTGCCATGTCGACTTGGCAAGTGCACACACTTGCAAGTCCCTAAACCTTCCCTTTTCTACATGTTAGTCACCCCTAAGGTAGGCCCAAGGTACCCCTGTGGGCAGGGTGCATTGTATGTGAAAGGTAGGACATGCCCTGGTGTGTGTGGCATGTCCTGATTGTGAATTACAGCCTATTTCGTTTTTCACTATTGCAAGGCTACCTGTTCCCCATAGGCCAGAATGGGCAGTTCTGATTATTACAGCTTATAATCCTAACTGACCCAGGGAACATGGTAGAAGTTCGAGTTTAGTATGCCTGGACTCAGAATGATAAAATGCATCTTTTAGTAAAGTTGGTTTTAACATTCTGTGTTTGAAAATACCACTTTTAGAAAGTGGGTATTTTCTTGTCTAACCATCCAAGCCTGCCTCTGCTAGGTTGTGTATTCCTTGTCTGGAGTGTGAGTGACAGGGGCTGGGGGATGCCAGGAGACAGGGTGAGTCAGCACAGGGCTGAATAGCAAGATCTACATGTAGATGGGTGGGAGGAGATGCACCTGGGACCTGAATAGGGCTGGGCCTTCCCTCCACAATGCTGGCTCCACCTCCTGTGGTGCGTCTGATGTCCCTGGCCTGCACTGTGAAAGGAAAGAAGGAGACTTGTCAACAAAGTGCTCCAGGACTGACCAGAACTGGTTTGGACTAGGCAAAGGCCTCTCTGCCTTCAGAGAACAAAGAGAAATTGAGGATAAAAAGGGGGACCCAAACCCCAGAAAATTAGAACTCTTTTGGATCAAGAAGACTGCCAAGAAGAAGAGCTGGAGAAGCTGTGAGGAGGAACTACCACTTTGCTGTGTGGGCCTGCAGTGGCTGCTTCTGTCTTGGGCAGTGAAAGGACTGGAACTGAACTTTCTGCAATCTACTTTGTGAGTGTCTCCAAGGGCTTGAGGTAGAGCTTGCCCCCTGTTCAAGAAGTCTCAGGAACAGCAAAGACTTCAAGTTCTTCTGCCCTCAGCACTGGGGACTGTGTGTTTTGTGCTGCAACAGAAGAAAAGCAACTCGACGACGCCGCTGCCGACTCCGTGTCCCGACGGCACCGCAGAGGGCACCGCCGCACCGCGACCCTGGTCTCACCGACGACGCCTGCTGACGCCGCCACCGAGCCGCTGCTCGCACCGCGACCTGTGGGCACCGCACACCGCACCGCCTCGCTTCACGACGACGCCGTGGCCTTCCCGACGACGCCGCTCCACGCCGGACTCGACGCCGCTGCTTGCACCGTGGTTCGGGGGCACCGCTCGTAAGTTACACGACGCACCGCCCTCATCCCGCACCGCAGCCTTGGCCCACCGACGCCGGTGCCATCGACTCCAGTTCGTCAGCCGACGACAGCGCTGCAGCTACGACGACGCCGCTGCTGGACCGTGACCTGCCAGCACCGTGACGAGCACCGCCTTCATCTCACACCGCGACCCTGGTCTCACCGACGACGCCATCCGACGGCGCCACCGAGCCGCTGCTCGCACCGCGACCTGAGAGCACCGCACGCCGCACCGCTGCACTTCGCACCGCAGCACCCGATGCCGGCCGACGCCAGGGCTCCTGACTTCAACAGAGGAGATCGATCTGCAACACGTGTGACTTCGAGGGCCCAGACGACGCCGCACCGACCTCCGGAACCGACGCCTGCAGACGCCGTGTTTTCGGAAGCTCACCGCGAGGTCATCGACGCCCTGCATTTCTGAAAGGTACTGTTTGCGGGTCTTCCCGACACCGTAGTTGACCCGCGACGCCGCGGTCAGCCAGAACTGTTTGGATTTGTTTGTTCACGACGCCGTGATAGCCCTGGACGGAGCTATCGACGTCAAGTTACATTTTGAGAAGTAACTATTTCTGAAGTACTGTACAGTGGATTTTTATCGTATTTGGTCTTGTTTAAAATATATAAAAATATTGGATATTTTTCTAAACTGGTGTGGTGTCAGTTTGTAGTGCTTACACTGTATTACTGTTGGTTATGTGCAAATGCTTTACACACTGCCTCTAGAATAAGCCTGACTGCTTGTGCCAAGCTACCAAGGGGGTGAGCAGGGGTTATTTTAGGAGTGTAACTCCCTTACCCTGACTAGGAAGAAGGGTCCCTACTTGGACAAAGGTGCAAGCCCTTGCCAACTAGAGATCCCATTTCTAACACATTTCATCTTAATAAACCCACACTGATGCCACTGCTGGAATTTTATAAATAAATGCACCCAGAGGGCACCTTAGAGGTGCCCCCTGAAAACCTACAGACTACTAGTGTGTTGACTGACTGGCCTCGGCCAGCCAGCCACCATACACAGGTTTATGACCTCCTGAGGTGACAGCCTTCGCTCTCGGAGGACAGGAACAAAGTCTGCTCTGGGTGGAGGTGTTCACACATCCTCCAAGCAGGATGGGCATTCCATAGCGGGAAGCTTCATAAGCCCTGCCAGCTTTGTTATGAGACCCCCGGCCTCTCCAGATAGTGGAGGTGCCCACCCATCTGTCCTGACCCCACTTTTTGGCAGCTAGACAGGCGGGAAAATTAGTAAGATTAGGAGGTGTGCCCACATTCAGCCAGCACCACCCCTAAGGCGGGCCACCTAATGTGGACCCCACTTTTCAGATTCCTCCATGTTGTTTTGGACAGAATTAGCATTCTAGGGTCAGGGTTATGCCCACTTCTCACAGGAAGTGGTCATATAGAGGGTTTAGACACCCTAAAGGTAGGTAGCCCATTGGCTACTAC
Source organism: Calotriton arnoldi (assembly GCA_963921515.1). Taxonomy (NCBI): domain Eukaryota; kingdom Metazoa; phylum Chordata; class Amphibia; order Caudata; family Salamandridae; genus Calotriton; species Calotriton arnoldi. The sequence continues at coordinate 3,286,059 of CAWUFW010000182.1, forward strand.
CTGTCACACCTAGTAAACGCCCCTAAATTGAGTATTTAGGTGGCACCCCTGAACCCAAGAACTCAGATTCGAAGGATCAACAGAAAAAGGATGAAGAAGAGTCAATTGCCTGGCGAGAACTGCTGCAGAACGTTTGACTTTGGCGTGAATCCCTGCCCGTCCTCAGCCCTCTCTCGACAATCGCGACAGAGTGACTCGTCCTGCGAGCTGGAGAACTACCAAGGCCTTGGGTAGCCTGGCAGCACTTCAAAAACCACTAACAGTCTCCCTTAGAGTAGAGAGCTACTCCCCTGCAATCCGCAGGCAACGTCAAACAGAGTCCGGTTCACCGCCTTGCAGCTCCCCGGCCTGATCAACGCCGCAGACGACCAGGAGAAGGTACTCGTGCTCTGGAAGGTCATATCTGTCTTCCCACCGAGTGTGAAGACACCAGGACCAACCGGAGCCATGCAGCACCAACCCCCGGGGTACTGGACGCCCTACACCAAACACCAACAGTGAGAGTCCAGTCTGGATTATCACTGCACCAGGACCAAGCAGCTGTTGAGGGACATCAGCATCCCTGAGACACACTTCGAAAGAGGCCCAGCTGCTTTGATTTTGCTCCTGCTAGCGGTTTGTCCCTGACCGCGAGGTGCATCTTTGAACACCCAGCCCAGTCGAGCTAACCACTTTGCATTCGAGCCCCCCGGCCCGAGTCCCGACAAACTGACTGTGCCCCCGTTCTACAAGGCCCCTTGCAACCCGAGCCCCCATTTGGGAGCCCTTGGACTTGCCCGCAAGTCACCCTATGCAGCCTCTTTTCAGATGGTCCACGTTCTCTGTAGCACCAGCAACCAGCCTCACCAGCACCCTGCTCCTGGTAGAACTCGGGCAGTGCCCGAAGAACTGCTGGTAGTACTTTGAACCTTGGCCCACTACTATTCCTATCCTTGAAGGTGAACCCCTGAAACTGACTGTAACTTTGTACATCTTCGACTTTTCCTCCCATTGGATGACACTGTACGTAAAAGCACACAGGTTTGAACGGTTTACTTACCTGTGAATATTTCTATCAAAAACTGTACTTACCTTTAAACGAAGTTCTTGGTTTATATATATATGTATATATATATATATATATATATATATATATATATATAAAGGAGTGTTATTTTTCTAAATTGGTCTCGGATTTATTCTTTGAGTGTCTCTCATTTATTTCCTCTGTGAGTACAACAAATGCTTAGCGCTACTCTCTAATAAGCCTAACTGTTCGCCCACACTACCACAAAAAAGAGCGTTATTATCTACTTTTGCCTCTGTAAACCAATTGGGGACCCACTGGACTCTGCACAGTGTACTTAGGGGTATATTCACAAGAACGTGTGATAACTATCGCAAGAGTAGCGTAACGCAACTTTCAATATCGCAGCCTATCTCGGGAAAATTACCCCGTGTCAACGTGGAATTCACAACAAGGCGGTAGCAAGCGATAGTCTGCCGAAACTGCGGACAATGTCCACGATACAACCACCACGATGGAGATAAAAACACAAACCACAACACCAAAAAACACGCGATGGGCCAAAGCGCGATGAGGAAACCAGCGACAAGCTGCGCCAGGCCTGCAACACACACCTGGCAGGCGTCAAAAATCACCATAAAAGTAGAACACCCACACACAAACTGACCAACACCCAAGCACCATGGAGGCAACCGGAGCAGGCGCAGAGGACTAGCGCAACCCCACAAGCACTCCCTACGACCAGCCTGGGACCTCAAGGACAGGGAAGGGCAAGGACAAGAAGACGAGGAAGACCAAGTTCAGTCCACAGGCGAACAGGATCATAGTCACTGAGGTGATGGAACACCATCAACAACTCTTCGTCACCTCCGTGTCATTGGGCACCAAAAATTGAATATGGCGGGACATCGTCGACAAGGTGAATGCCGTCGGAGAGCACAAGCGGACAATGGACGAGGTCAAGAGGCGATGGAATGACATCAATCGGAAGACCAAGGAGAAACTCACCGCCAACCAGAAGGTAGCAACGCAGACCGGAGGTGGGGGCCCAGCGCCACAGCTGGAGCTGGATGACATGGAAGAGCTGGTGTCGACAGTCATCAGTGTGGAGACTGTGGCTGGAGTCGGGGGACCGGACACTGCTCGACAGGACACAACACAACCGCAACAGGGTGAGTGACCACCAGGTACTGGAGGGACGGGGGGAGATGGCCACAATGGCACACATGCACAAGCAAGCAGGGCACAGTGCACACCCACAATGACCCTGGGTCCTCGCCCAGACCCACAGACTGTCACAATGTACAATGCCATGCTGTCTGAATGTCAACTTGTACCATGCGGCTACATACATGTGGACACATTGTAATACACCATCTCCCCTTCACATCGCAGGAGCATCGTCAACACCTCCAGCTGAGCAGTCCCAGCCACTCTTCACTGATGACGAGGAGGACAACACCAGCATCGACACCCAAACCATCCAAGACATCATTGACCTCATCCGCCACTCACCTCCAGGAGCAGGGCAGCCCAGCTACATCGAGGAGACCCCACCCCCCACCCAAACCACCCAGCAGGAGGCACCCACAGCCCCGGCACCCTCCCAAGTCCCCCCGGATCAACAAATGGCCTTCCAACGCCGTGTGCTGGAGGCCCAGAGGGAGACGGCTGAGCAGGTGCGGGTGGGGTTCGACCTCATGGCTACCAAACTGGACGCCATCCTTGGGTGTCTATGTCCGCCCCATGGTCTCCAACGAGCCCTGACTGACATCGCTGGAGTCATGACGCGGAGGGAAGAACAGCTGTCCGCTCAGAGTGGCTCCAGCAATCCCAGCCGTGAGCTGGCACACATGCGGAGGCTCATGGAGGACATGGTGCGGATGGAGGCGGAGAGGATGGCAGCCACCGCTGCACATCAGCGAAATGTAGCTGGCATCTACCAGGCCCTGCATGTCCTCATCATGGCATTGCTGCCACAAGGCGTGGCGATGATGAATGCTGCTGCCCCCCCAACATCCACATCTCCGCCCCCTGGTGTGTCAGTGCCTCCCTGTGCGGCAGGCGTATCCACTCCGGCACCTGATGTGTCACTGCCACACAGTGCGGCCGACAATCCTCCTCCGGCCCCTGATGTGTCAGTGGCACACAGTGCCGCAGCCGGTACTGCAACACCCACAGGTGGGGCAGAGCACACATCCAAGGACGTGGATGGGCTTGAGTTCAGAAGGAGGCACTAGCATTCATTTCCGCCACCTTGTCTGTTTCTGCCTGGTCCCGCACATGGCCTCAAGACCTACCACTGACCCCCGATACACTCCGATGCACTCACCTTGGACAGCGACATGGACTGTTACATCCTGTTTGACGACCAATGACACGGCGGACAGACTGCGGACTGTACACTTCCTCTTCCGCAGTACAGGTCATCCCCGGATGGACACTGGCTGGCCCTCCACGGGCCCATATTGTGTAGTGTGCTCGGCATTGCCCTGTACCTCTCCAGCTGCATGACTGCACTGGATGTGCAAATAAACATCCAGTGACGCACTGCTGTGTAATGTCTTACGTCATTCATGTATGGATGAATGTGGGGACAGTGCCTTCCCTTGCGTCAATGATGTTCATCCTGTGGGATGCCAGTCAGAGGGTGCGACATTGCATTTTGTGTGCCGGGTCCCGTGAACACTACAACAGGGACACATGCATCAGTCACTTCCTTGTCCGGGCATGGACTGGACCACGCCCAGAGCCCACGAGTCATTGTTGCAAGCCCTCCACTGGTCCGGCGTACGGCAGGCCAGACCAATCCGCTAACGCCCCGAGAGGGGGCCCTCATTGCTACCCGTCGCAGTCGTACTCGCTGGTGGTGTGCAGGTCACTGGTCTAGTTGTCAGCATGTCACAACCACTCCCTGTGGGAAGGTTTTCTCACACACCACACCCATCCGGCACAGGCATCACAGGCCATGTGACTCCACCAACATAAGGGGCAGACGACATCACATTCCCCTCTTCCGGTGGTGACTGGATGACGGACGCTCCACTTTTTTCACTCATGTAGGGCCTATGAGTTGTTGCGCACAGGGTTAGTGGCATCCGAGGCCTTGCGGACGGCACAGGCACCCCGCCACGGGACGGTGACTTTGGGTGCACTGTGTCAGTGGCACCTTGAGCTGCTGAGCAGGTGTGCAGCCTGCGATGATGCCCCGTCCTGGCAGTCCAGATAGCTCAGGTTTTGTGCCCCCTGCTGGACCGCAGTGTAGGCCAGAGCCAAAGGGCGGCGCGGGCCTACCGCCACGTGGCGTCGCTTCCCGGATCCCAGAGTTGGTGGCACCCATTGGGCTGAGCGTGTGTGCAGCCTGCGATGGTGCCGGGTGCACTGGTATGTCCTATGCCATGGAGTAATCAAGACCCAGCACCAAACGTGAGACCTGGTGGCCTGGGGAGCAGGGCTGCATGATATGGAGGGTGCCATGTCCGCGGGCCCCGGGCTTGTGGCTTGCAGGGGCACGTGGTGGGACCTCCTGTCTACGCGCCGGTGGCGGAAGGTGAGCATTGAGGCCTGGGTGTGCATGGGCAGGCATGCTCCGATGGGCGGCGGGAGGGGTTGGGGTGCCTTTGCCTGGGTGTGCATGGGCAGGCAGGCGATGTTGTCTTGTGCAAATGTGTGTACTGTGCCAATCATGTATCTGGGCTCTGTTTCAGCTGACAGCTTTGACCCTGATGTGTGACCTGGTGTCCTGCTATACATACCGGCACGTGGTTGGAGACACACCGGTGGCAGCAGGTGAGCAGTGTGGCCTGGGTGCGCAGGGGCAGCTCTCTCTCTCTTTCTCCCACTCTGTCCTCTGATGTGCGCAGGACACACCTTCTCATCATGTTTTTTGTCTTACAGGCTGTGACCTACGTATTGTCCCGAGGGGAGTGGCCATGTGTCTTCATTTCATTTCGGTGTTTATTTTAATAAAGTTTCATTTGTTGCTTCGAAAGTGAATGTGTGCTGCTCATTTCTGTGACGACACATGCATGTCACCAGTTGTGATTGTGCGACATCAAGCGGAATATTTTGTACATGTTAAGGTGTGGCTGATGTGGCATGTCTTTGGTCGGGGGGGTGGTAGCGGTGGGTGTTGTGGCCCTCTTGGGTGTCCGGGCCGCATGATGGGTGGCTCCATGGCATCTGTTGCCCTTCCGATGTAGCCCTGGGCTGTGCTCCCTTTTGGTTTGCAGGCTGCTGTCCGACTTTACACCAGGTCAGAGCAGCGCCTTATCGCCTGTTTTGTGTTTTTATCGCCGATGTGGCTGGTCGTTGAGAATGTTGAGGTGTGATGTTGTCTCGACTTTTGGCACGGGAACGCCCACTCTGCATTTCATTAGCGATATTTGCGGGGGTCCTCTGTGGCGATGTTTTTTTGCCGCTGCTATCGCGGGTAAACTGGTGCTGTGGGCTGTTAACACCGGCTTGTGAATGGGGAGGTAAATTTATCACGACTTTGGCTGGGATAAAGTGCCGTTAATTCAGCGATGACTCCTTGTGAATATGCCCCTTAGTTTTAGTACACTATATAGAGAGCCAACTCCCTGTAGATTCCCTATCCAGTGGAGTGGTAGGGAACATGCCAGGGTTTACTTGGGAAGTGGAGGCTTGGACCACTAAGCTCTCCGGGGTGGGGTGCTGGGTAAGGAAACTGGTGTCCTCAGTAGCGGGGCAATGGCGGCGAGCATTTATTCTGTGCACAGGAGCCCTTGTGTAGGGCTTGGACCAGGCCCCATAGGAAGGCATATGTAAGGGCTTCATTAAATTGGAGTAAGGTATAGGTGGGGGCAACTCCTAGCTGAAGCACATCCATCAAGACATTTGTCTTGACTGGCACTGAGGGTAGCATAACGTCCAATACTTCATTTACCCTCTGCACTACCATTGCAAATGAGGCACCATCCTCCATAGCTACTGTAGGGGGAGAGACCAGGCCAGTGTTTGGTGAGGTGTCCAGACCACTGGCATCCACCAGTTCGTCATACCAGTTGTCCTCTTTGTCATCTAGGGAATGCTGGTATCATCCGACCCCTCCCATTCGTCACCCTCTCCAGGTCTGTCAAAAGAAAAAAGCGCTAGCTTCAACTTGGAGGCCATGGTCCCGGTCAGAGTCAGTGTTGGACGATGCCTGCCAGGCTCCGTGCCAGTTAGGTATAACAATGGGGATGGCACCCCCTGTGGGGCATATGCAGCACCAGAAGAATTGGTACTGGTGCCGAGGAAGGTCATGGTCTTGTGAGCGGCGCCATTCTGGACCCAGCACCAGATCCATGGCGAACCCACCTGCTAAAATCCAGTGGGGGCCCCTCACGCACCCGTGGGGCCTGATTGTTACAGAGGGGTTGGGCTGCCCAAATATGAGGAGCATGACCTCATAAAACTTTCAGTTGTGTGGGGGGTCACTCAGGCTCTGGGAAATTCAGGGAGGCGAAGAGCAGACGCTAGTGCCTAGAGTGCCAATACTCTTGCGCCTCACCCGAGGACTTAGACGGCGTGGTGAAGCCGAAGAACTCTTCAACTACTTCTTACGGTGGGACTTACCTGATGATGTGGATCATAACTAGGGCTCCCGGTTTTCCGTTTTTACGGATTTTTACATATAAATACAGACGGAAATCTAGATTTCCTTTGTCTGTATTTATATTTAGAAACGGCAAAACACTAGCAAATTTTGCCGCGCTGCCGTGCTCCAGTGCAGTTTTCTTTCCACGCCCCTGGAAATTCATTTAAATCCCTTCCAATCAGGGTCTTTTAGCGCCCTCATGTGGACATCATTAAGGGAGCCTGCAGTGTCGTTATCAGGGTGTCTCAAGAAGAGAAAAGCAAGGGGTTGCTTAATGGTTTATAGCGGGGGTGGAGGGAAAGGGCCCGCCGTCGCGCCGTTCCATGATTGATTGCCTAGTGAGAAGGAGGGTAACAAACTGGGGGGGGGGTCGGGCCGGGATGGCGGTCGGACCGACTCGAGAGCCATGATTCTGTCCCTCTGGGATGCAGTGTGTCTCCCTCAGCTGTTCGCCCTTCAGTGATCCCTCTTCACCCATGAAAAGCCTCCCTGCTGCTTTAAACGTCCTCCTGCTGCAGCCAGCTGTAAGGTTGTGCTGGGCTGGCGCCACCCTGCTGCCTCGTGAGGAATAAGGGGATGTGTTTTGAGGCTCTCACCACGGAGCGGGGAGTTTCAAAGCACTGACTGGCCCGGTCGCCTCCAGACAGCCTCGCTTCGCCAACGTGTCCGCCCTCCCATGTGCAGCCTGGGAAGTTGCTTTCGTGAGGTGCCTGAAGGTCTCACCCCACCTGCCTTAACACAGCTGCTCACTGTCTGGGCTCCAGCCAATTCTATGCAGACAAACAGTGAGCTGGGGAAGCCAGTATTACCTGCACCACAGAGTAAAAACCAAAGCACACAGCGCCTCTTGGCTGGTAGTAAGTCTCTTTCGAGTGAATTGCGAGCTCTGCTATTGAGTTGTGGGTATAAAACATCGCGCAGCCTGTACTCTAACCTGCCCCAGAATTAAATATTTTCCAGGCTTCCCCGTGACATGCCTTTGCAGCATGCTTCCAAAGGCACATTTTTTCCGATTTCTCATTAATTTCCAGCGCCACATGTAGCCCTAATTATCTGCCATAAGGCTGGCACTTCACAGCCTCACCAGCATCTTGCCGGGAAAGTCTTGGCCCGCAGATTTGTAGCAGGAGCTGTTTAGATGGCTTAACGACGCACGAGCAGTTTTGTCACTGGTTGCTGCATGCATGATGAGAACTGATTAAAGGGAAATTCAGCCCAGCAGAGGCCAGTATGTAGACATCACTGGTGTTCCAAGGTCGAGATGCAGTTTCATGCTCTCATCACACCCTAGTCGAAATTCCAGTCGACCAGTTACAAGTGGTTCCTTCTCGAGCCAGCTGGCAACACGTGGGCTTTGGACCTCTCGAGAACTACAATGGAGTAAATTCTATTAGAAGCCAATTACATCTTGGAACTGGTAAGTTGTGTTTTAATTTTGGTTTCAGGTAGTATTTTATTCTTTTTCGCCAGGACAACGTAATTTATTTTTTGGCGCTAGACACATACAGTCTAAAACTCATGTACTGCAATTTCATTAACAAACCAGAAAGAGCCTCAATGTCCTCAAAGTCTCTTGAAATGCACATGTGCTTGTACTACAATGGCAAAGTTTTCAGATGAATGAATTATGTTGACCAATAACAACCGGGCGCATGTGTGCATTGTCAATTTAAATAAATGTGGAAAAATACTAGCTGTAGCGACGTCTTTTGCTTGTGGCAAAAATAAATGCGGATAAATACAGAAAAAATGCCCAAAAAATAAATATGGATAAATACAGACGGAAATGGCAAAAAAATAAATACCATAAAACCGGGAGCCCTAATCATAACGATGACCGTTGGGAGCAGCTTCACAAGAGGTCCTGTGACCTTCCAAGCTAACAGGATTCTGAGTGTCGCAGGGTCATGGTGCATCGAGGAGCTTGAGGGAATGCTCCCTTAGTGCCTTCGGATGCATGGCGCGACAGTCTTACAGGTCTTGCAGTCGTGGTCCCGCTCCAAGCACTAAAGACAAACCAAGTGTGGGTCTGTCACAGACATCTGCCTATGACAGGCACCACATGGCTTGAAACCCGCTAGTTTTTTTAGGGGCATCCGTAGCACATCAGAAGAAATTCTCAAAAAAGTGTTGACAAAAAGTCGACAAAAAAGGTCAGTCAAAAATTGACTAGGGGTAGCTCTTCACAGACCAGAGCTGACTGCAGTGGAAAGAAAAGGACTGACGTTAGCGTGCACCTATATAAGCACTGCACATGCCACGTACAGCGTGGATGATGTAGAGCCAAACTATGCCACCTAGCGCTGCGCATGGGTACTGCTCAAAACTTTCCAGATCTAGTTTGAACCTGGGGAATATTCAAAGGTAAGGAATCTATGGCTAGAAATCTCTATATGATGGTAACTTTTCTTTAAGAGAATTTTATTATGTCATTTAGGCTTTGAAGTAAAAGTTGAATATCTTGGAAAGTATAGCAAATCAGTCTAAATTCTACAATATTTCAGTCTAATACAGCATAAGTGATATTTGCGTAGCCAAATGCCATCTGCAATCCTAACAACTAAATGTTAGCTAGATCAGCTAATTGCTGGCAACTAAAAGTATGTAACAATGTGAATGTTTTATTTCCTTAAACTATTGTATTAAACTTTAGGTGCATTTTGAATTACGTGTTTAGGTCTGATCTATAGACAGTTCCAGCTGTCCCCCCTGCCTAACGTATTCTCATGTATAAAATAAAAAATAGATAAAATGCAGGGATAAATGGGGGCTGAGGGGTTGTGCCAACCCTGGAAATTCATTTTGCTTCCCCCTCTAGCACTGTGACAAAATTTTTACCAAAACACCTGTGCATATTTGCCTTTAAAGTAGTGTACTTCAGTGTCAGGACTGATGGAAAAATCTCTCCTTTCATTTTTTTTTTGCCGTTCACTTTTCTAATTTTCCAACTTCTATTTGCATATGCTTAAAAAGAAAATAGGTAAAAAAAACACTGCACACTTTCCACCACCATCAGATCCAAAGGCATCACCATCACATCCTATGCCAATAATACCCTACTTATCCTCTCTCTGACAGACAGGTCCACCACCACCAGAACCAACATCTCCAACTGAATGATCAACGTAGCAGACTGGATGAGATCTAACTGATGAAACTCAACTCTGACAAGACAGAAGTGTGGATGATCCTCTGGAACAAGAACTCTCCATGGGACTCCAGCTGGTGGCCTTCAGAGCTGGGACCAACATCCACTCCAACCGACCACGCCAGAAACTTGAAATCATCCTGAATGACAAGCTCAACATGACAGCACAGGTCAACGTGGTCAGCTCCTCCTGCTTCGCAACATATTGAAATGGCTCCCCTGAACACCAGACACACCGTTCAGCAAGCCCTCTTCACTAGCAGATTAGACTACAGCAACGCACTCTACGCCGGGATTTACAACCACCTCCTACACCGCCTCCAGACTATCCAGAACGTCGCAGCAAGACTCATCCTTGACCTCCCACAATGCACCCACATCTCACCACATCTCAGAGAGCTCCACTGGCTCCCCATCCACAAGCACAGCTAATTTAAACTCCTCACGCACGCATACAAAGCACTGCACAACATCGGACCCTCATACCTGAATAACTGCCTGTACTTCCACAGGCCCATCAGGCATCTGTGCTCAGTCACACTCCCACACACCTCTCACATTTATGTTTAATGGTCACAGCACATCACTGGGGATTGAACAACAGTTCTCCAGTTTGCAGAGCTCAGAAATCTACAGCAATCCACACATGTGGGTGACCTCACAAAAAGAGGCATTTTCTCACAAGAAACATGTTTTGGAGACAGGTAATTATATCGGGAGTGTTTGTCCTACCAAGAATACTATGCAATATAGTCATTTTGACTGCTGTTACTTGTCCTAACCATTATAGGCCCCCGTGTGCCAGGATTCTGTGTCCCCCAAGATAACTCAGGTATAGCTGTTTTGTCTAATGTTGTCATTGTTTTTTTGCCCAAGTTCTGAATATTGTTTTTGTCTTATAGTATTAGGAAGTTGGCCTAAATCGATTGCCTACTAAGAGGGCTATTTTGGGACTGTTCACATTGCATCTAATTCTGTCTGCTATGGGCTTCATATCGAGAGCGGAAAGAAGTGGACACTGAGGGCAGTCCTGTCTTGTGTTCCTTCTTAGGTAAAATGTTTCCAAAGCAATCCAATTTACTCGGACTCATGCAGTCTGTGTATTATAGCCTCTAAATGCCCAAAATCTGAATTTGGAACCTATTCACAGTCTAATTAGAATCCACTCAAAGAAAATTTAAGTGTACTCTGTCAGATGTCTTTTCTGCATCAACAAAAAGCAGTAAGACTGTTTTCTGAGTTCTCATTATTTTGCCAGTGACCTGTACTATTTGGCTTAGCTTTGTCTCAACAACATCTTTCAGGCCTGAAATCCAGTTTGGTCAGTTTATTATCCCCTGCATGTGTGAGCCGGGTCTTCTCACAAGAATTCCCTTGCATAGTTTGGCATAAACATGCAGTCAAGAAAAAGACCTAGGTGAGGCACAATTAGAAGGACCATTCCCTGGTTTGTGGAATACAGAGTTAAAGAGGTGTGCTAATAACTGGGATATGGGCTGACTGCCACTATTTATAAGGCTTTCTTACAGCTACTTAGCCCAGGGACTTTCATAATCAGTAATTTGGCAATGCTGTTGGCAGATCTGAGGCTGGCTAGGAGATTCCCTCTCTCCTTCGCTGTGTCTTCTAGGGAAGGACCGCTTCTCTTAGCTTGTCTTGTAACTCTTTTTTACCTGTGTCTTCGTGGGCCGAGTAGGAGTAGTTACTCTTTTCTTTGTTGGCTACTCCCTTTAGCTTGCTTCTCCAACTGCAGTAATTCCTTCACTTCCGTCAAGGAGCAGCTATATCTCATTTTGCTTTCCAACTGGCAAACTAGCTTGAACGGATAATCCCTAGAGGTTGAGCAGTTTCTCTTTTCTGATGTGATCGTTAGGTTCTTGATGTCCGTTTTTTTCTGGAGGGTCATGATTGATAAGTCTCGGAAGAGCCAAATTTTGGCTCCTTCCTGTAAGATGTCTTCCTTCCTTGATCTTTTCTTCGATTTAAAATATATGAGGATGTCTGGAGGTGTTAGGTCTTGACGCACAGGACTTCTGTTCTGTGGGTTCTATCAAGTTCAATGTGGCCTGCCTTTTCTGGGACCAGTACCTTCTTGAAACGGCTTTGGGCAAATTCTTCAATGCGTTCCCCTTCATTACCAGTGGGCACATTGTGGATCCTGATATTGTTGCGCATGGATCAGTTTTCCACATCTTCCAGCTTACCCTGAATGGCTGTATTTTGTTCCTAGATTATAAGGAGCTTGATGTATTCTTGTTCCTTCCCTGTTGTCTTTGATTTAATCCATGGAGAAAAGTCCTTCTCCTATATGTCATTCTTCATATCTGTATTCACCCACTTCATATCTGCGCAGAGTCCCACCATGTTTTCTCTGAGCCTGGCAAACAGGACCTACTGACAATAGTGTCTTAGGAGGGCTTCTTTAGACTATATCTTTGGGTGGGTTTTGGGCTGTCTTTTGTTTTGTGCATGTCTTATACTGCAGTCCTTATGTTTTTTTGTGCACTTTCTCCCCTTTGATATGTCATGACGTTTTACAGAGTGAAGGAGGTTCAGAAGTGTCCCGAGCTAAAACCAGTTGAGTGTTCGATTACGGAGGGGGCGGGTGTATTATTGTCCACGGGGATAAGAGGGGGGGCATTGAGAGGCTTGGGCATTTCTGTTCGGAATATTAGTTATATTGATATTGTGTGGCTTTATTGGTGATGGCCTGTGTTTTGCTGGCCTTTAGGGCTGGTATTTTTCTTTATGGCTTCAGTAAGCCCTTGTCTTTGAAGGGAGATTTGTGTTTTGAGGGAGCAAATTTTGGTTTTCTCGAGTGGTCGGTTTATGCTACCTCAATTCCTGAGGTGCTTCCAGCTTGCTTCAGTCTGTGTTGGTGTCAGGGGGACGACGCTTTGCTTTCGGCATTTAAAGCAGCCTATGTTTGAGGGGACTCAGATTCCCTTTCTCCTCAATTTAGGTCAGTCACCTCGGTTGTTAGTTGGGCTTGTTGACCTGTGTGTTTTTCGTAATCTGCATGGTCAGACATCAGGGCTAGGAGTCTCTTTTCCAGGTGGTTCCCCATGTATATTATCCCTCTGATTCCTCACCTGAGCTTATTTTGGATGTATCTACTAGGAGGGAAACAGCGGTGGTTAAGGGTAATTCTGGATCAGGGGGCAGCACTTCCTAATCTTTAGACCTGGCATCCGTGGCATGGTTTTCCCCTGTATTTTTGCTGTGTGCTGAATTTCGTTTTTGCTGGTCTAGATGCTTTGGGCACTTTGCCACTGCTGATCAGTGCCAAAGTGCAAGTGCTCCCTATGTAAATTGTGAATATGGATTGGCGTTGCCATGATTGGCTTCTTTGACTTACTACTAAGTCCCTAGTACAGTGCACTGTGTGTGCGCCCAGGGCCTCTAAGTCAAATGCTCCTAGTGGGCCTGCAGCACTGATTGTGCCACCCACACAAGCAGCATTTCAAAGGGGTCTCAGACCTGCCACTGCAGTGTCTGCGGGCATTCTCTACTGCCATGTCGACCTGCCATGTGCACATACTTGCCAGGTCCTAATCTTCCCTTTTCTTACATGGTAAGGTAGGCCCAAGGTACCCCTGTGGGCAGGGTGCAGTGTATGTGAAAGGTAGGACATGTACTGGTGTGGGTGACACATCCTGATAGTGTAACTATTGTGTATTTCGTTTTTCACGATATGGAAAGGCTATCTGTCCCACAGGATAGAATGGGAGTTTATTTATAACATCTTATAAGTATAACTTCCCTTTGGGACAAGGTAGAAAGATGGAGTTTAGTATGCCTGAACTCAGAATATAAAGATGCATATTTTAGTAAAGATGATTTTTACATTCTGTGTTTGAAAATACCACTTTTAGAAAGTGGGTATTTTCTTGCTTAGCTATCCTGTGTGCCTCTGCTGGGTTGTGTATTGACTGTCTGCTTTTGGAGTGATAGGGGCTGGGGATGTGCATTCACTGTAGACAGCCACTGGTGGGGTTGAGGTGTGCCCTGCCTTTCCTGGATGAGTCAGGGCTGGGCTGCATTTAGAGTAGGGCGAGGAGATTTGTCCTTTCACCTGAATGGGCCTGGTCTGCCTTACACAATGCTGTCTTTACCTCCTGCTGGGAAGCTGGACCAGAGAGGACAGAACTGGTTTTGACTGAGCACAGAGCCTCTCTGCCACAAGAGAACAAAGAGAAAAGCTGTATAAATATTGGAGCCCAGACCCCAGAACTTTAGATCATTTCTGGAATTCAAGAGGAGCCTTTGCCAAGGAGAAGAGCTGGAGAAACTGGAGGAGAAGTACTGCCCCTTTGCTGTGTGCTGTCTGGGGTTGGCCTGCAGTGGCTGTTTCTGCAAAGGAAAGGACAAGGACTTTGCTGTGTCCCCTGCTTGAGAAAGATCTCCAAGGGCTTGAAGTAGAGCTTGCTTCCTGTTTTGAAGTCTCAGAGACACAAAGACTTCACCACCAGCTCCCCTGAACTTCCTTGCTGGGAGCTCTGACCTGCCAAGACGTGCCTGCTGCTGAGTTGGGCCTCTGGAGGTTGTTTCTGCTGTTGGGAGCTGGAAAAGACACGCAACTATGAGAAGCGCGACGCATCCACACCTGTTTCTGACGCATCGCCGCCGTGCTGCTGAAGAAACCGACGCATCACCTGCCCACGGCTGGAGAAATCGCCACATGTCGCATCAAGTGCACCAATCTACGAAGTCCGAGATCACAAGCACCGATTCCGACGCAGGCCCTGCTGTACGGCTGCAAGAACCAACGCATCGTGGGACCGCGGCTGGAGAGACTAAAGCAACGCCGTTGCTGCCGCCGCATCGAGAACCAATGCATCCTTGATCCCCACGCATCGCAACGGGGCGCCAAATCTACAAGGACACTGCGGCCGCAGTACGAAACCGACGTATCACCTCCCCTTCAGTAAGGAACCGACGCAGCACCTTCCTTAAGCGTAAGGAACTGACGCATCACCTTCCCTAAGCGTAAGGAACTGACGCATCACCTTCCCTGCAGCTGTTTTTGTTTATGATTTTGACGCATCCAAGGTACTTTGTGTTGAAAGAGTCGCATGTATAGTTAGCAATAGACAGAACTGTTTTTACCTTCCAAGGATTACATTTTGATTATTGTATTGTGATTTTTGTCGTTTTGGTCTTTTTTGGTTTAGATAAAGATTACTTATTTTTCTAAACTGATGTGGTGTCTATTTGTAGTGTTTTCACTGTATTACTGTATGTGTGCACAAATGCTTTACACACTGCCTTTGAGATAAGCAAGTCTGCTCGTGTCAAGCTACCAAGGGGGTGAGCAGGGGTTATTTTAGAAGTGTATCCCCCGTACTGTGACTAGGAAGAAGGGTCCTTACTTGGACAACGGTGCAAACCATTGCCAACTAGAGACCCCCATTTCTAACAGCCCCTCACTCCTTCTGCATGCTGGTCTCCAGTTCCTTTCACCGTGTTCAGGTACCCTTTCATTTGCTGATGGTGAGTAGAATGGGGAGTTTGCATTAGGGCCCTCACGCTCTTGGCTGCTCTTCTCCTGGGTGTTGCTTTGAGCTGCTCTGACTGGGATGTTCAACTCCTTGGCCACCACCTCCCTATACCCTCCCCAGAGCACTCTTCTGGCCTGCATCCTAAGCCATCCCAATGCCTCTGTACCAGATTTGTGTTTAAAGGTGCTGAGCGGGAGTGCATCAGTTTCCTCTGTACCAGACTGGCCAGGGTGTGACCGCTGTAGTGTTGCAGGTTCTCAGACCTGGCAAACCTCCGTTTACTGATTTAGGAGTCAGGTTGGGGTGGGGAATCTTCAAGTCCTACGCTCTAGCGTCTGGCTTCTCTCCTCGGGGGCATTTCCTGCCCTCCTTCTCTTGCCCGACCGTTCTGTTAATTTTCCTGAGCAGCATTGGGTGGGTGCTCTAATGCATTGCTGGAGAAACTGTTGCCTTTCTAGCAGTCTCAGGATGGTTTTAAGCCTTTCATGCTGCCATGGAGTCGTCAGGCGGTATCATGTCCTTGCGGAGCTACCAGGTGGAGGGACATGAGGAACAGCCCTATATGCATCATCCTGCCAAACTCCTCTTAAGCAACCATCAGGCATAGACAGGCACATAGACTTAATTGCAAACTTGAGGAAACAAGGATTTGTCAAATAATGCACCCTGAACATTATCAAGAAGAACTTCAATTATTCCTCCCATATATCAAGTGTGACGAAAGAAGGCACCCATTTCCAGATTTTGCAATGAAAATAACAGCTGTTCCAAAATAAGCAGTGAAGAAAAGATGAAGATATGGCTGAAAGGAAACCAAGGATGGCAAGAAGAATAGCCTACCACTCTCCTGAAGAAGAGTGAAAGGAGGGAGGTGGTAAGAAAAGCTGTGTAATACACAGACACATACATTAGTACAAGCCTTTGAAAAGCCCAAAGACAAAGGTGTGGCATTTAGCCTCTAGAAGCATAATGCATTAGAAGGCACCCAAACCTAAACTAAAAAATAAAGGACTCTTGGTAGCAACTGATAGCAGTAGACACCAAAAGCAGAGAGAAAGCTACCCGGCAGCATGTGATAGTACAAGGCACCCAAAAATTAGCACTGTACAAGGTCACAGCACTAGTCTTACATTACGGTATTAATTCCATATATGGTCTTTATCTGCTAACACCAGGTAATACTTTGGTTTTGCATAAATAAGGTATATGAAAAGAATATAACACAAATCAGTTTTGGCAATACATTGTTCTTATTAATTAAGCATTGTTGTAGTAGGTCGGATTGTGCAAGGCAGCGGTCTCACATTTAGTACTAGTTCACTAAAGTTATTGACTCATGACTGCATGTACTTTGCCGCAGTACTAGAGGCCATTACTAGATGTTGCTGATTGTGCACTGCTCTGTCCAGTTACTTAAGACCAGTTGTGTTCAGCACAAACCGGCAACACATTAGGGCCTGGTGTACACTGAGGAATTTAGCGAATCAGTTGGTGTCTTTGCCTGCTAACTGCAATCCCTACTGCATTTTGTACTGCGTATAATCAGTTACATCACAAAATGAAATTTTGTGACCTCTGCAAACAGCTGCAAATATGACGGGCAGCAGACCTCCATCTCTGTGTTCAGGTGCCCTGGATGGCAATTCTTTCACTAAAAGAAAATGATGGCATCCTGTAAAGACATTAGGGGAGCATGCTGCTGTCCTCTGGACCACTGCTTGGTACCCCTGTTGCCACCTACCACAATTCCCAGTGGAGAAGCGGTCAGTAAACAATCAATGCGGTCACACAACATTGACACACTTCATTCCGACTCACAAGTAGAAGACAGATGGCAATTTCACACCATTCCTAATTGGAATTCGGAATAGAGTTGCAAAAGGTGCTTTGTGAGTATGAAATAGCTTTGGGACTCCGAAGGTAACTACACTATGTTGCAACATAGCTTTTTGCAGTCCCAAAGCGTAGCATGTAAACTTATTTTCAGGTAAGCCTATCTCATTTTTATTTCTAGAATTTAATTGTCTGTGTTCATATTCATCCCCAGGTGCAATATATGGTTACTGAGAATTAAACATAAAGCCTATTATACGGCTATTGCACAGGCTAAAAGCCATTACTATGGAATAGAATTGACGCAGCCAAGAATAACTCTAAGGAAATCTTTTCTATAGTTCAAAGTTTCCTGGCCCCAAAAGCTCAAGCTAGTACGATCCCATCCTCGGACGTGTGGTGTGAAGATCTCTCCATTTTCTTTATAGAGAAAATCTGCACTATACAGGCGTCCTTTTCCACCACTAATAAAGTCCAGGATGTCCTCCTGGCCGGAGGCACCCCATTGGCCCCTCCCTCTCATTCGCTGGCCGCGTTCACCCCCATAGACCCTCCCAGTTCCCTAAAAAATTTGAAAGGGCCTGAGATCAGGATCCCCTTCGGACCCGTGCGCAGCTAGACTTCTGGCTGACGTGGCGGAGACGGTTAATCTTGAAGTCAACAGACTTATTACCATGTCCTTCTCTGAAGCTCTTGTCCCGGCCGCGTGGAAGCAGGCCAAGATCCTCCCTCTTTTGAAAGAACCCTCACTTAATCTGATATGCCCGTCGAATTACAGACCGATCTCCCTTTTGCCCAGTATGGCCAAGGTTTGTGAGAAAGTGGTCACTAGACAGCTGACTGACTACGTTGAAAGCTCAGGCCTTCTCCACCCAGCTCAGTCGGGCTTTAGGGCCTCATTTAGCACGGAAACGGCCCTGGTGGAAATCTCCGAAGCCATCAGAGACTGCCTGGATGCCGGTGGGAGGGCCGCTTTGGTGTTGCTAGACCTCTCGGCGGCATTTGACACGGTTCCCCACGCTCTGCTGCTCTCCCGACTGTCGGAGATAGGTGTATCAGGCAGCGCCTGGGGCTGGCTCCAATCCTTTTTGGAGGATCGGACACAGGAGGTATGGCTCCCACCATTTTCCTCATCACCGAAGAAAGTGACCACAGTGGTCCCACAAGGCTCTTCTCTGAGTCCTCTTCTCTTTAATATTTACGTCACCCCTCTGGTTCAGTTGGCGGAGGACTTGGGAGCGAAGATAATCGCTTATGCCGACGACACACAGCTCCTGTTCACTTGGAGGAAAAACGAAGTCTCTACTTCGGCTGCCAAACACTGCCTGTCCACACTTTTCCGTTGGCTAGCGGGGGCCGAATTGAAATGCAATGAGGAGAAATCGGAAATTCTCTTATTCAGCAACTTTCCCGCCCGGTTTAGGGAATCTCTCTGGCCCTCCGACTCTGCATTGCCTTCCTCCTCAGGGAACCCAGTTAAGAACTTAGGGGTCTGGTTCGAGGAGAATCTTCGATTCTCAACCCAGGTCAAGAAGCTGGCAGGGACTTGCTTCGGTCTCTTAAAGTCCCTCAGGAAGTTTCTTCCCCAGGCGGCTAAGGAGTCAGTGATTCGAGCCCTTATTCTTTCTCGGCTAGATTATGCCAACGCTTTATATGCTGGCATTCCAAGCTACCTATTAAATAAATTGCAAGTGGTGCAGAACGCGGCGGCCAGGCTGCTCGTAAACGTTTCCGGCAGATGTAGTGTGAGAGAACACCTTCGCGCTTTACACTGGTTGCCCATGGCAGAGAGGGTCAGATTTAAGATCCTTGTTATCGCCCACCGTGCTCTTTATGCCACTGGGCCTGGCTATCTTCAGAAACGGTTTTCCTTTTACACCCCTGCAAGAGAACTGCGTTCCTCTACTCAACTCCTGGCCCAAATCCCGCGTTTCCGCTTGCAAAGGTCAGGCGGCAGCTCTCTAGCTGTGAAGGCCGCTTTGGCCTGGAACGATCTGCCCTTTGTGCTTTGGGGCGTTCAGGACCCGATTCTCTTTAAGAAGAAGCTGAAAACTCATCTATTTCCCTAATCTTGGCTCTTCTTCACTCTCTCAAGGTTCGCGCTGGGACACTCTTGCAGTATCTATGCGCGTTGGAAATACTAAACAACATAACATGCCTCCCCTTTTAGTACACCTATGTTTGGACTCAATCAGTTGAGCAGCAGAGTGTCTGGAGGTTGACCTCTTATTACATTAACACATACTTTAGCATAAAGACTGTTAAGGAAAATGCTACTTACCAGTATGCATCTGTTCTTGGCATGTAGAGCTGCAGAATTATATACTTGTGCATAGATCGCCATCTGGTGTTGGGCTCGGATGTTTGCACTTTGTTGTTGTATTGGAAGAAGTTCTTTGTAGTCACGAGATAGGTGACTCCTCCTTAGGACGATAGTGCGTATGGGCATCGACTCCATCCTCAGATTGTTTTTCGCCATAAAGGGTGATGATGGAGTTTGTGAGAAACAGAAAGAGATGTCCATGTGTGATGTATCTAAGTAAGATAGCACTGCAACAGATAAAGGTACCCGGGGAGGAGGGTGGGCGTATATAATTCTGCAGCTCTACATGCCAAGAACAGATGCATACTGGTAAGTAGCATTTTCCGTTCGAGGCATATGAGCTGCAGAATATATACTTGTGCATAGACTACAGTAGTACTCTCCCTAGCGGTGGCCACCTGTATCTGTTGCAGTGGTTTGAAAAAGTGTCCTTAGTACAGCCTGGCCCACACTAGCCTGTTGTTTTGCCTGCACATCTACACAATAGTGTTTTGTGAACGTGTGCGGTGTAGACCATGTTGCTGCTTTACAAATGTCATCTATGGGAATGTTCCCTAAGAATGCCATAGAAGCCCCTAGTTTGCGTGTGGAATGCGCTCTAGGGGGAATAGATAATGTACGCTTTGCTCTTTGGTAGCATATCTGGATGCATTTAACGATCCACCTGGCAATTCCAGCTTTTGATATAGGGTTGCCCTTATGTGGTGGTGAGAAAGCTACAAAAAGTTTAGTTTTTCTGAAAGTTTTTGTCCTTTCAATGTAGTAAAGGATAGCTCTTTTGACGTCAAGCGTATGAAGAGCCCGTTCTGCTACTGAGTCTGGTTGAGGAAAAAAGACTGGCAGCTCAACAGACTGGTTAAGGGGGAAAGCAGACGACTTTTAGTAAGAATTTAGGGTTTGTCCTAAGAACCACTTTGTTGTGATGTATTTGCAAAAATGGTTCTTGTATGGTTAATGCCTGGAGTTCACTAACTCGTCTGAGAGATGTGATTGCTACAAGGAAAGCTACTTTCCATGTGAGAAATTGTAACTCACATTTATGTAAAGGTTCAAATGGGGGACCCATGAGCCTGGTAAGGACAATGTTTAGGTTCCACTCTGGAGAGGGTGGAACTCTGGGAGGAATTATCCTTTTAAGGCCTTCCATGAATGCTTTGATGGCAGGTACCTTAAACAATGACAAGTGTTGTCTGTTTTGTAGGTAAGCGGCTATGGCAGCAAGATGTAATTGTATAGATGTGTATGCCAGATTACATTTTTGTAGATGCAAGAGATAACAAATAATGTTTTGAATTGAAGCATCTAGTGGATCGATTGTGTTATTACAGTAGATAACAAATCTTTTCCATTTAGCTGCATAGCACGCTCTAGTGGTAGGACGTCTAGCCTCCTTAATGCACAAGTTACTAACTTGTGTAACGATATATCTGTAAGAGACAGTAGTTAGTGACAGATTCCTTACCTTAGAATATCCCCAGGCGTCAGGCTGGATCCGGAAAGTTTTTGCGTAGCAGTACCCTTGCGCGTCGGTAGGCGGCATCGTGCGGCTCCGCGTCCGTCGTCGGCGTCGTGATCGCCGGGATGACGTCGCGGGCAGTACTTAGACGCCGCCCCTGCACGCTGACGTCAGTTCTGTACACGACTTTCCGCGCCAAGAACGCAGAGCCATGCAAGAAGCTGACATAGGTTTTTGAAAAATACTAGGGCCCTGAAAGGGATGTCCTTAACCCTAGAAATCAGTTCGCAGAACGGGGAGGATGGGTGGGGCGGTAAGGAATCTGTCACTAACTACTGTCTCTTACAGATATATCGTTACACAAGTTAGTAACTTGTGCATCTGAAAGAGACACGTTAGTGACAGATTCCTTACCTTAGAATAGATAGCCCAGCAATACCAACCCCGGTGGTGGGTCCGCGAACAAAGATCAGACAAGGAAGTCCCGGAGGACAGAACGGCCAAAGAAGCCGTCCCTCCGGACCTGACTGTCAAGGCAGTAATGCTTTGTAAACGTGTGCAGCGAGGCCCACGTAGCTGCCTGACAGATATCCTGCAGCGGAACACCGCGGCCCAAAGCCGTGGTAGCAGCCGTTGCCCTGGTGGAATGGGCACGCAGCCCAACAGGAGACTCCTTCTTAGCCAAAGAATAGCAGGCTTTGATACACAAGGTTACCCAGCGGGAGATGGTTCTCTTGTGCACTGCCCGACCTTTTTTGGCACCCACGTAGCCAACAAAGAGCTGGTCATCCACCCGGAAGTGTTGTGTGCGGTTGAGGTAAAAGGAAAGCGCACGTTTTGGGTCCAGACGGTGGAGCCTCTCTTCCTCTCTGGAAGGAGGCGGAAAGAAGGTGGGCAAAGTGATGGTCTGCCCAATGTGGAAGGCAGTAACCACCTTTGGTAAGAAGGACGGACGCGTCCTAAGAACAACCTTGTCTGGATGGACAGACAGAAAGGGAGGTTTGCATGATAGAGCCTGGAGCTCACTCACCCGCCGAGCGGAGGTGATGGCCACCAGAAAGGCTGTCTTCAGAGTCAGAAGACGAAGAGGACAGTTATGTAGAGGCTCAAAGGGAGCGCACATGAGAAAGGTAAGAATCAAGTTCAAGTCCCACTGAGGCATCACAAACGGAACAGGAGGGAAGAGGTGTGTAATGCCTTTAAGGAATCTGTTAACAACAGGGGAGTTGAAAAGGGAGGGCTGATCAGGAAGCCTGAGGAAGGCCGAAATGGCACAAAGATAGCCCTTGATGGTACCCAGGGCAGAACCCTGTTGGGCCAGTGAAAGAAGGAACAGAAGAACCTCAGAAAGAGGGGCAGAGAGGGGATTCACATCCTTTGCTGTGCACCATGCCACAAACTTGTTCCACCTGCAGGCGTATACCACCTTAGTGGAGGGACGCCTGGCTGCCAGAATCACATCACAAACTTCGGGAGGCAAGTCGAAAGGAATCAACTGCCGCCGCTCAATCTCCACGCAAGCAGGTGGAGGCTGGACAGGATCGGGTGAAGGACCGTCCCCTGCTGCTGCGACAGAAGATCCTCCCGAAGAGGCAGACGGATCAGGGGATCGACGCTCATACTGAGTACCTCGGGATACCAAACTCTTCGAGCCCAGTTCGGAGCCACAAGGATGACTTGGGCCCGGTCGCGCCGAATTTTCTTCAACACTCTGGGTAGAAGTGGTATAGGCGGAAAGGCGTACAACAGACCGCAACTCCACTCGCGACGAAAAGCGTCGCCGAGCGAGTGCCGCCTTGGAAATTCCAACGTGCAGAACTGATGACATTGTGCGTTCTCTTCGGTGGCGAATAGATCTAACCAAGGCTCTCCCCACTGCAGAAAGAGACCTTGCGCCACTTCCGAGTGAAGACGCCATTCGTGATCCATCATGCACCTGCGGCTGAGTTCGTCCGCCCTGGCGTTCAGGGAACCTGCCAGGTGTTGAACCATCAGGAACATGCCCTGATGTTCCAGCCATGTCCAGAGGCGCAGAGCCTCCTGACAGAGGGTCCACGACCCCACCCCGCCTTGTTTGTTGCAGTACCACATGGTGGTGGTGTTGTCTGTGAACACCTGCACTACCTTCCCTTTGACAGAGGGAAGGAATGCCTTGAGTGCAAGTCGGATCGCCCGGAGCTCCAGAAGGTTGATATGGAGCCGGGACTCCGCCGGAGACCAGAGGCCTCTGATCTCCGCCTCTCCCATGTGACCGCCCCATCCCAGAAGGGACGCGTCCGTCACAACTGTGTGCTCTGGCTGGGGAAGGGAGAGGGATCTGCCCATGACCCATTGCCGGTTCGAGAGCCACCACTGCAACTGTTTTGCAGCCCCCTCCGAGATCTGGACGTGATCGGACAGGTTGCCCTGGTGCTGCGCCCACTGGAACTTCAGGTCCCACTGCAGAGCCCGCATATGCCATCTGGCATGATTGACCAGCAGGATGCAGGAGGCCATGAGGCCATGAGGCCATGAGGCCATGAGGCCATGAGGCCATGAGGCCCAGCAGCCTCAGGGTCATCCGTACCGAAACCCAGGATAAAGGCTGAAAGATTGGAATCATAGCCTGAATATCCCGGACTCGCAGTTCGGGAGGATAGGCCCGAAACTGCGTCGTGTCCAGAACTGCTCCGATGAAAAGGAGCTGTGGAGAAGGAATCAGATGCGACTTCGGCACATTGATGGAGAACCCCAGCGAGTGCAGGAGTTCGGCCGTAGTCTGGAGGTGGGAGACGACTGCCTGTGACGAGCCCGCCTTCAGCAGCCAGTCGTCGAGGTAGGGGAAGACTGGAACCCCTGCCCGGCGCAGATGAGCTGCGACCACCGCCATCACTTTCGTGAACACCCGAGGGGCACTTGTAAGGCCAAAGGGGAGCACGGTGAACTGAAAATGCTCGAGGCCTACCGTGAACCGTAGGTAACGCCGGTGGGCCGGCAGGATGTGGAAATAAGCGTCCTGCAAGTCCAACGCTACCAACCAGTCTCCAGGGTCGAGGGCAGTCAAGACCTGAGCTAGGGTGAGCATCTTGAACTTCTCCTTCCGGAGGAAGCGATTGACGTTCCGGAGGTCCAAGATAGGACGCATGTCCTCCTTGTCCTTTTTGGGCACCAGAAAGTAGTGGGAGTAGCAACCACGTCCTACTTCTGGGGTCGGAACATGCTTGATGGCCCTCTTGGCCAAGAGGGCCGTGACTTCCTTCTGCAGAAGCACCAAGTGATCCCCTGACATGTGGTGGAATTGAGGTGGCATGGCTGGGGGGGTGGTCTCGAAGGGGAGGGAGTAGCCCCTTCGGACAATGTCCAAGTCCCACCTGTCCGAGGTGATGGGACGCCAGTGGTGAAGGTGATGGCGGACCCTGCCCCCTACTGGCGTGCTGTGCACCTGAAAGGAGGGACTAGGAGGGCTTGGAGGCCGCGGACGGGTTGGAGGTGGTGGCCTGACCCGCACGCTGGTTGCCCGAACCGCCACGGCGGTATCCACGTCCTCGGCCACGCGAAGACGCTTGCTGCGCGGGCCGGTGGCTGGGCAGCTGACGTGACTGGGCGCCCCTTCTGTGGCCACGAAAGGGGCGAAAAGCAGAGGTTAGCGGAGGACGTACAACAGAAAGGCCCAGGGACTTGGCAGTAGCCCGTGAGTCCTTAAAACGCTCCAGCGCATGGTCTGCCTTTGAACCAAAAGACCGACTCCATCAAAGGGCATGTCCATGAGTGTATTCTGGACATCACCCGAGAAACCAGTTGTTCTCAGCCAGGCGTGGCGGCGTAGCGCCACCGTCGTTGCAAGCGATCTGCCCAGCGAGTCGGCGGTATCAAGGCCACAACGTATGGTGTATTTAGCCGCATCTCGCCCTTCCGCAATGGCGCGGGTAAGCAGTGTCTGGACCTCCTCAGAACACTGCGGCAAAACAGCCGCCACCGAATCTCACAGGGAGTGGGTATATCGGCCCAAAAGGCAAGCGGTGTTGACGGACCGCAAGCCAGCACTGGAGGAAGAAAAGCCTTCTTCCCAAATTGGTCCAGGCGTTTGGATTCCCTATCCGGAGGGGCGGTAGGGAAGGCGGTTTGGGAGGCAGAGGCTTGGACAACCAAGCTCTCGGGGGTGGGATGTTGGGAGAGAAACAAGGGGTCGCCCGGAGCAGGGCGATGGCGTTGGGCCACGTTCCTATCCACAGGAGCCCCTGTGGTGGGCTTGGACCAGGCACCCAAAAGAACGTCAGTGAGTGCATCATTAAACGGCAGCACGGTCTCCGAGGAGGAAGCCACCGGCTGAAGCACTTCCGTCAGGAGATTAGTCCTGACAGCCTCAGTAGGCAATTGGAGATGTAAGGCTCCAGCTGCTCTACGCAACACCGTTGCAAAATTAGCTCCCTCCTCCGTAGCCACGGGAGGAGACAGCATGCCAGTGTCAGGGGAGGTGTCTAGACCACTGGCATCCCCAAGTTTCTCAGCCCAGTCCGGATCATACTCACACTGTTGTGTGAGAGGGTCCTCAGACCCCTCCCAGCTCTCCTGGTCCTCCTCTTGTTCAAAATATGGAGGAGGAGGAGGGACATTTGGGACCCAAGGTCTCATCGGCGCCAGCGACGTCGGTCCGGCTCCATGTCCGGAGCCGGAGAGAGCCGGGGACCGACGCCGTCCGGAGCCCCGGACGGCGTCAGGAACGGCACCGGGGACATCGGCGTCGGCGGAGGCGTGGTTAGGTCAACCGGCGTCGATGGGGGTTGCGGTACCACCGGAGCCGGGATCGAGGCCGGGGCCGGAGCCGAGGCCGGGATGAAGGCTGGTGGGACAGGCGGCGCCGGGACCGGAGACGACAGCGACGCCGGAGCAACCCCATCAGGGCCCGCGGGGCCCGAAGGCGCACCGGAGGGACCTGGAGGCCCGAAGAGGCAGGCCATGGCCGACAGGAATTCCTGTATTTCGGCCGGAGTCACCCCCGAACGGACGGGTAATGCGGGGCGGCTCTATAGGCATGTCCGGGGCCGACTGGGGCTTCAGCCGAGTCGCGAGACCGGCGAGGCGAAGTCTTAGAGCGATGACGCTTCTTAGACTTTTTGTGCTTCGACTTACCCGAGGAGCGCAAAGACTTGGACTCCGACGACCGGCGGGGACTCCGCGACCGGCCCCTCGACCTCTCCCGGGGCTTGGTGCGGAGCCGACTGCCGGACCTCGAGTAGCTTTCGAGACCGCTCTCGCAAAGCCTTCGGGTGAAGTTTCCGGCAGTCAGGGCACGACTTCGTGACGTGGTCTCGGCCGAGACAGAAGAGACACTCCAGATGCGGGTCTGTGATCGACATCATGCGACCACAGGCTCCGCATTGCTTGAAGCCGGGTATCCCTACGACACCTAGGAGTCGATGAAGACTCGAAAGAAACATTGAAAAAATTCACAAAAAATTTAGTCAAAAATTGACTAGGGCACTGCTCTTCCCGGATCTGCGCTTACTGGCGCGGAAAAAGAAGAACTGACGTCAGCGCGCAGGGGCGGCGTCTAAGTACTGCCCGCGACGTCATCCCGGCGATCACGACGCCGACGACGGACGCGGAGCCGCACGCCGCCTACCGACGCGCAAGGGTACTGCTACGCAAAAACTTTCCGGATCCAGCCTGACGCCTGGGGATATTCTAAGGTAAGGAATCTGTCACTAACGTGTCTCTTTCAGATGATATTCATACAGTCTGGCAGAAGGTTGAGGTAACCAAACTCCAAGATTTCAGGAGCCAGAACGCTAGGTTCAGTTGAGCTGGATCTGGATGCCTTATTTCTCCATGGTTCTGTGTGAGGAGCTTTGGAGAAAGGTGCAACTTTTGATGTGGAACTACTGAGAGTTCCAGCAGGGTTGTGAACCATGGTTGTCGGGCCCATGTTGGAGCAACCAGAATCATTGTGAGAGACTGATGTTTGAGCTTGCGCACCTGTAATGGAATGAGCGGGAGAGGCGGAAAAGCGTATGCAAATCTGCCTGACCAGTTCATCCATATTGCATTGTCTTTGGACAATGGGTGTGGATACCTGGAGGCGAAGCTTGAGCATTTTGCGTTTAAATGTGTGGCGAACAGATCTATGTCTGGGTGGCCCCACATCTGAAAAAACGGATGAAGAACTTGCGGATGAAGTTCCCATTCGTGGATCTGCTGTGTCTGACGACTGAGCAATTTGATTGTGTACCCCGGGAGATGTTCTGCTAAGAGGTATATTTTTTGAGGAATGGCCCATCTCCATATGCTTTGCGCTAGGCGTGAAAGCTGCAGAGAGTGTGTCCCCCCCTGTTTTTGTACATAGTACATTGCTGTCATATTGTCCGTACGAACTAGGACAGCTTTGCCTAAGAGATGTATTTGGAATGATTTTAATGCAAGAAAAATCGCCAGTAATTCCAGGTGATTGATGTGGAGCAGTTTCTGTTGAGGGGTCCACGTGCCCTGAATGGTATGGTTTAAGAGATGAGCTCCCCAGCCGGTGAGCGATGCGTCTGTTGTTAGCACTATCTGTGGAGCCAGGTCTAGAAACGTCCGCCCTTTGGAAAGGATTTGTGTGTTCCACCACTGCAGAGAGCGATGTGTGCGGCTGTCCACCAACACCAGATCTGTAAGCTGACCTTGAGCCTGGTTCCACTGATGTGCTAAACATTCCTGTAATGGACGCATTTGGAGTCTTGCGTAAGGCACGAGGAAAATGCAAGAGGCCATCATCCCTATTAGCTGCATGAACACTCGAGCTTGGTAGTGAGTGTTGAAATTTTGTTATGAGAGCTTGTATGCTGGCTATCCTGACTGGACTGGGGTATGCAAGGGCTTTTGAAGTATCTATTGTGGCGCCTAGATACTGTTGTGTGTGGGATGGTTGAAGATGTGACTTGGTGAGGTTTATTGTGAATCCTAAGTCGTGCAGCAGCTGGATTGTTTTGTGTGTGTGGTGCACACACTTGCTGCGTGACTTGGCTTTTATGAGCCAGTCGTCGAGATAAGGAAACACATGAATGTGTTGTCTTCGCAAGTGAGCTGCTACTACTGCGAGACATTTTGTGAAGACTCTGGGTGCTGTAGTCACTCCGAATGGGAGGACTTTGAATTGGTAGTGCTGACCGTCCAGTACAAATCGTAGATATTTCCTGTGAGCAGGATAAATCGGAATGTGAAAGTAGGCGTCCTTGAGATCTAGAGTGGCAAGGAAATCGCCTCGTTGGAGCAGTGGGAGGACCTGTTGGAGAATGACCATGTGAAAGTGGTTGGATTGTATGTACAGGTTTAACGGTCTGAGGTCTAATATTGGCCTGAGAGTACCGTCCTTTTTTGGGATGAGGAAGTAAAGGGAGTAAACCCCTGTACCTTGATGGTGTAGGGGAACCGGTTCTATTGCGTGCTTTTGCAAGAGAGAGAGAATTTCTTGTTTTAGAAGTGTCAGATGTTCTGTGGACGTTAGACGTTGTTTGGGAGGTATGTGCGGGGGAGTAGAAGCGAGTTCCAGGCAGTGACCATACTGGATAATTTGTCTCACCCACCTGTCTGTGGTGATGGAATTCCAGACAGGTAGGAACTGTGATAGTCTTCCCCTGACCAGAGTGGAATGGTCGGGGGGGGGGGGAAGAGTGGAGGGAAGTCACTGTTTTGTGGTAGGGGAGGTGCGGGTGTTATTACCGCGGCCTCTTCCTTTATTTCCTCTGTAACCCCCCCAAAATATCCTCTGTTAGAAGTAGTTTGAGTGGGGCTTTTGTAGGAAGAAGTGTTGTCTGTCCCAATGGTTTTGGAGGCACCCCTATAAAAGGAGCGACTAAAGGAACCTCTAGTTGTTGGTGACTTTAAGGCCCCCATGGACTTAGCTGTTTCAGTGTCTTTTTTCATCTTTTCTAAAGATGTGTTTACAGTAGGTCCAAATAAGTGTTCTTGATCAAAAGGCTAATTAAGAATTTGAGACTGCACCTCCTGTTTAAAACCAGATATGCGTAGCCATGCGTGCCTGCGCAGTAAAACGCTTGTGTTAACGGCACAAGATGCTGTGTCCGCTGCATCAAGAGCACATTTGATAGAGGTGTTTGTAATTAGCTTTCCCTCTTGTATGAGGTCGTTAGCTTTAGACCTATATTGTTCTGGAAGATGTTGCATGAGTGTCTCAAGCTCATCATAATGCGCCCTGTCATACCTGGCCAGCAAAGCTTGGGTGTTGGCAATGCACCAGTAATTTGCCGCTTGTGACGCAACCCGTTTACCAGATGCGTCCAATAATTTAGATTCTTTATCCGGAGGAGGGGCATCACCTGTTGTTTGGGAATTTGCCCGTTTACGGGCATTTGACACTACTAGAGAATCTAGAGGGAGCTGCCCCTTGATATAATCTGGATCATTTGGAGCTGGTTTATATTTTTTTATCAACCTTGGGGTTGAGAACTCTAGCCCTGACAGGGTCTTTAAACACATCAGGGGCATGTTTAATCATACCTTTTAACATAGGTAAAGTACTTGTTGACTTATGTGATTGTGTAAAAGTCTCTAATAAAAAATCTTCCTCCAAAGGGTCTGAGTGTAATTCTACCCGATGATATTTGACTGCTCTATTTATGAGTTGCGCAAAACCTATGTTGTCGTCTGGTGGGGATGGTTTAGATGGGTATGTCTGGCTCAGGTATATCTGGGACATTATCATAATCCTCCCAAGGGTCAGGTGGTGGGATACTGTGGATATCATCATCATCATCATCATCATCATCCCCTTGTGGGTCTCCATCCCCACCCCCACCCCCAAAGTCATCTTCAACATCTTGTGGTGCAGGTGAAGAAGGAAGCAGTGGAGAGTGTGCTGGAGAAAGTGGTATAGTTGGAAGATTTGGAGGGGGAGAGGAGGGTCTGAAAGGTGAAGTTGCTATGTCTTTCTTCTTTAAGGGTACCTCAGGTGCTTCTGAGGTGTCCAATTTCCTCTTTTTAGGTGGTATTGTTACATGACCTGTAACTGGGTCAATGTGTAGGGTTTTTTGTTTCGGATCCGATGGATCTGGTTGAAACAGTCCTTTGGAGCCATTGTCTTTTTTCGGCACCGACAATTTTGGTTCCGAGTGGTGCTTTGATTTAGTCTCTGTAGCTTTAGGAGGGGTCTTGGTCTACTTATGCTTTGGTGGAGTTTGAGTCTGAAATCTTTTTTGGCTCCAAGGATTTATGGTGTTTTTTCAGGTCAGAGGGCTTGTCCTCGGTGTGTTTTGGTGCCGAAAAGCTCGGCGTCGAAGCAGTCTTCAGTGCCGATGTAACTGGGCGTGGCACTGTGTTTGTTTTCGGCTTTTGTTCGGTGCCGGGGATTGTTTTTCGGTACCGGTACGCGGCTGACTCGGTCCCGAGCCGCCTGAAGGCTTTTCTTTGGGCTTCGGACCCGGGCCCGAGGGCGGGGCATCTGAAGTATTATCTCGGTGTCGACCTGAGCCCGAAGGAGAAGGTGTTACCGGAGCCCTCTTTTGTTTTAGATGGGGCAGGGGTGTTGAGCTAGGTACTCACGATCCGTTGACCTGGAGTAACGGCTGATCCTCAGCATCTGACTCGTCTGCCTCGGAGACGCTGATGTCTTCATCCTCCGGTTCTTGTTCTTCTGGAACATCGGGGCCTGCATCGAAGATGTCGCCCGGCGCCGAGGTAGTTGATCGAGACATTATGTGACGTCGAGCCCGGCGATCACGTATGGTCTTCTTTGATCTGAAGGAAGCACAGGCCTCACAGTCTTTGTCCTCGTGTTCTAGAGAGAGGCAAAGGTTACAGACCTCGTGGAGATCAGTGTGTGGAAATTTAGCACCACACAGGGGGCATTTTTTAAATGGAGTTCTTTCCATTGACTGCAGGGCCTGATGGCGCAGATAGGCCCAACGGCCCGCGTTGATGACCGGAATTGAAGGTCTTGATGAATTTTTGGATGAGCGTCGAAGGGGAACGCGATCGAAACAATACCATCGAGCGGTGAGGGATTGCGCGTCGAAGGGGGATCGAGTACGACACCGACCCGCAGCAATTTACATCCGAACCCGATGGCGGAAAAAAACAATCTGAGGATGGAGTCGATGCCCATTCGCACTATTGTCCTAAGGAGGAGTCACCTATCTCGTGACTACAAAGAACTTCTTCCAATACAACAACAAAGTGCAAACATCCGAGCCCAACACCAAATGGCGATCTATGCACAAGTATATATTCTGCAGCTCATATGCCTCGAACATGTGTTTACCACATAAAGCCTGTGATTCTGTGGATTGCTGACTTTGCAACCGTGAATAGCTTTTGTGCATCAAGCCATTAGTGCAGGGCAACCATTTACAACTTGACCCAGAAATATGCTTCTGAGATTCTCCTAGTATAAAGGTCTGTGAGGGTGGTATTGATGTGTGAAATGGGGCAAAGTTGCAGTATTCTTACCACAGCAGAAGAATCCTTGCAGTGAATGCAATATATATATCCTGCAAATTGTGCCCTAGTTAACTTCAGAACAAATCACCCCAGGCTGCTATGCTGGTCTTTGGTGGAGGTTCCAGAAGGCAGTCTGTAAATGTACTAATAATCTAGTACTCTCCAGAAGGAGCAAAAATACTGAGAAGGAGGGACCTGACATTGAACACAAAGAGAACCAGACAAATGGAAAATTGCAAGTCACAACCATTTACAAACTCTCAGGGACTTCTGTTTCCATCTCTACAAATATCCACATTTGTTTACAATTTGTAGGACTAGGGGAGGCATAGGCAAGTCTTGAGCTGGATATCCAGATAATTACAGGTCTTTGAAAACTGACTCCCCTGTCCAGATGGAAAGCCAGAGCAGACTCAAATAAGTGAAGAAATAGGTTTTTTGGAACTGGTTTTCACACCTAAGTTTTGCACAGGTGGAAGGAAAATTGTTTTATGTTTTAAAGGATAGTTTATTCTGTATTGCATAATAGTTGGTGTCTGCAAGTACTCTTAACATCACTCTGTATGGCAGTGGCTATATGCTGTGCCTGGGCCGGGATGGTGATGTACCCTCCACCTTCCTCCCAGTCTTTAGCAAGCCTGTGGGCAATCTAAACACCTTACTTCTTACACTCCCAGTGCTCCATTTTACATGTTAATGTAAAACCATTTAAACATACGAGTATGCCCATAGGCATTCTGCAGCACAATCCACCTGTACCAGCTATGATTTTTACAACTCTGAGGATGCCCCAGCTTCATATGAATGGCTTTACACAGCTGTCTACTCTGTCAACGAGTGTTTACTTTTGTTTCGCTTATATAAACCAATTTTGTTTTTAAATTAACATGCTCTATATTCTCATATTCACTCAAATGCACAGTGTTTTGACTTATTTGGCATACTGATGCCGAGTTATCGGAGTACATCACCATCTGAGTTATACATCTTTTACAGTAGAGTCCAGACTGACAGAACATCAGCAATCCATAAGTTAAAAAGATACAAGAGAATTAGATCCACCAATGATTAAGTAGATCAATGTAAGACTAACAGATATACTCTGCAACAATGCCAATATAAGAAAGCACTGGCAAAGCTAATAAGTCTGGCTTGCATTTTGAATCCTGGCTAAAATATTTTAAAAAGCCGGACACAGTGAAAAACACAAAATAATAAAGACTTCTTTCTGTTTACAAGCCATCTATGGCAAATAATGTGTGATGATTGTGTACTTTTGAAATGTAAAATATCCCTCATACACTGCAATACAAGCACTCCATAAGGAGGCCATACGATTTATGAAATAGTCAACAGCATGAGGGAAACAGTCCTTTTTGGGAGAAATTAAAGACCACGCTGTGTTTTAAATAACCAGTAACAAAAGATCTTCCAGACAGCTGCCCTCTCAAGCCAAACCTAAAAGGAGGTTGACTATGGTTGAGACTGTTAGGTATTCATTATCATCAGCATTGTCCCTTACATGCAGTTTTAGTAATCTCAACTAACACAAATACATTTTTGCCGGATAGCATCAATAGTATCTACACAAAGAAAGCTAGACAAACATCCTTCCTCGCAACAAGGAAAGATACAAAAATACAAATTCAATGCATCAGTCTGTATACTTTATTTACAATAATCATTCAAGTTCGGCAGAGAAAGCCTTGATATCAATATTTAATTATATAAACAAAGTTTGTGCTTTTACATAAACTTCACCGTGATAAGGGCCAACAACAGATCACCACTGTCTTTGCAAACTGGGTAAACTGTTCATATGTGAATCTTTGCATTTTACCAATGTTGGATTTTTGATGGTCTCTTGTGTACTCGTCTTCATACAAAGTGCGTCACCATGGCTAATAATTGCATAACACCTTTGTAGTTTTAACTGGAAAGGTCACAAGATATGAAATCTTCATTATTCTAATGTATACCTTAAAAAGTCGTAAACCCTTTGAAATATAATTTGAATGGAATTCAAGAGTAAAATATAGCCAAACATTTACAGACTGCTTTATGATGCACGATTTCCAACAATACATTTATGAATTCCCCTGAATCTGGATGTTTTTACATTTCATAAATTATGTCTCTCCAATCTTAAAAAGGGTAGTTAGGAAACGTTTCTAAAAATCTTGGTATCAAAGATAAGAATGTTTTCAAGGTAAGCAAAACAACTATGGATGTATGAAGTCAAAAGATGACAAAACATTGCTCAAGAAATGAGCAATATGCTCTATTGGAGTTCAAACATATTTTATTTGAAGACTTGTTATTTGACAGAAGAATAAACTATTTAAAATATCTGTATCTAATTCTAAGAATTTCTCATAGCTTAAAATATAAAACACAATGAATGCATTTTAATAAAGTGTATGTTCCGATAGATCCAAGTAAAAAAGATAAAGGCCTTTGAGATTCCTTATCACAGAATTTTACAATATGTGTTAAATGGAAAATATTCTGGTGGATTGTTAAGTCAATTTACAGTACACAATACATGTCTGCTAAACCACTTGGAATTAAGGCTACTTTTAAAAAGAGGTAAATATAAATAAAACTGGAATTGCAAACCAAAAGCATGTATTCCCATGAACTTTTATTGTGACCTCTGCAATAATGGAGAGTAACCAAGCTATGTAAACATGATTAGAGTCCTCGTGTTCTTTTTTGCTTAATATGTTCATTTTAATAAGGTATACATTTTAATCAGATTAAAACCTTTCAACAATGGGTCTAAAATGGGACAAGGCGGATAAAATAAAAACAGAAAAAAGAGCTTATGCAATTGAGTATTTAAATAAAATCTATAGCCCTGAACTAGGGAGCAAACCTTTCAGAGAATGGTGAGCATATTAGAGTACAAATAGGAATACTGTTGATATGACTTTGATACATTCTAATCCTTGAAACAGGAACAAATTAAAATAAGCTATACTTTTAACAGTGAAGAATTTACACCATATTCACAATATTAATATTTCAGTTTTAACCATTCATCTCCTTCAATCCACCAGGGCTGTGTAGACATTTGTATCTAGTGAAAGTTAAACAACAATATGTTCTACATATTTTTGGTTATGGAGGGTTTATAATCATCTTATTTTATACGGGTTAAATAAACAAATCAATCAATAAAATGTGACACTTATCAGTTGAAATGTGTTCATAAAATCTGACCACAATTCACTGCAAGTAAAGTAATTATCTAAATCAAAGTATCAGTAATTTTATGGAATGAAATAAAACACGTTTTTCTAATAACTAGTAATATGCTTGTGTGTAAAAAAATAAATTAAACAGTATTTCTGAGAAACGAACACCTAAAGAGTTGTCATTCTGGGGAGTTTTAGGTTGTAAAAACATAATTAGGTTTATAAACAAGTTGAAACTACAATAAGACTTGCTTAACTAACAATTGATAAACTACACCAATCTGTTTAAACATCTCCCAAAAACAGTATTTTGTGAATACTACAGTACTGCACACATTCATTTCATGTAGTTCAATAACTAAGACCTTAATGGACAAATCAAAAATATTGAGGAAATATATGCATGTGCATAATTGACTCTGAAGAGCATCTTCAACAGTTTTTATAACTGTTTGTAATACTAAATATGAAAGACCTAGGATAAGAACTGCTTTTTACCTCTAAATATTTTAGTGCAAAATTAGGGTTTAGGTTTTTTTACAACAAGTGGCATAGCAGCAGTGTTTCAAATGAATTTACAGCAATGGCAAAGCCAAAGAAACAGCTTTAAAAAACTATGAACCAAAACAGCTCACAGCTTCCAGAGCTTGATTTGATCAAAGAATTAAAACAGAAAGAAAAATCCTGGAGCACTGAACTTGTTTCAGCTGCTCACTTCACTCTGACATATTTAAAAGAGTTGGCAACACATTGGTTATAGCCTTGAACCAATGATAAGATATTACGTTTAGCACAGTGTCTGCAGAATAATCAAGTGTCAATATATTTTCAGATCAAATCGATTCCCCTGTACTATCATTGAGCATTTTCCACTTTTGTACACAAATCTTACTCAACACAAATAAAGTGAAACCTGAACACAGAAGATGGAAATATTCTCAAGATTACAAAATACTGACATTTAGAAATGTCAGAATCAGGCCCAATAGGAATATAATAATCTTATCCAAAATAGGACCTTCAAAACGACGTAACTTTTTTTAAAACTTAATTTCTTTTTTTCCTAGACAGCCTAGTGATAAAAAGGATATGGAGAAAAACATTAGGATGTTAACATTGTTAGAGGTCAAATTTATTATCAGTCAAACAAAGTTGCTATATACTTTCCCAAATGCACAAGAAAACTAAAGAATGATGACTGTACTTTACTCAACTGAATGTTTGAGAGATTCATGTTCCTCTCATACAGGCTGAGTAAATGAAGAGAAAATGCTGAATAAGATAATGGCAAATATATAATATAAAACTACACATTTTAAAAGTTATGATCCCGTGGAGTGAAGGCTGGGAATTGGGTAGAATTTAGATATTCTGCTTTGTGTTGAAGGGTTAAGGCATTCTGATTCGCCACTCATTTGGAAGAACACTTCCTGTTCCTGAAGTTTCCTAGCAAATTCCTCTTCAAGGATCTGGAATAAAAAGAAAATTCACAGTTAAATTTAAAAACTATAAAAGTACGCTGTGCTTATTGGTTCAGAAATGGTAGTAATCTGTTGCCCCAACTAGTAAGGAAACTGCGTTATAGTGAATTTGCAGACTATAAAGGCGAGAACCCTAGATAATTGACTCCTTATTCAATTGAGGCTGTGATGACGCAGCTATACTAAGCACTGAGTAACTAAGGTATTTGTCTCTGAATTATTTGTTGTCCTATAAATTAAATATTTGTACTATGCATTTTCACCAATTTTGAAACAGAACCATTGCCCTTGAAGTATTTTCCAAGTAATAAAAGAATATTACTTCACAGTATTCAACTGGTTGTCTCTTTATAGATCATATGATTTGTGCTGTCCTGCCATCTAGTGTTATTTCGGAATATTACATGTTGGTTACTTCAAGAATTAAGTCTCAATCTGAGAATGATCTGTAACCATGTATACAAACCCCACAATGCATCAGCATGTAGACTCCAGTTGAGATTAAATTCACAAGCAGACACATCTATTACAGTGAAATGTGAATAAAAATAAAGATGAAAAGTTTAGTAAAGTCAAACTAACCAGTCTAATATTTCTATCCATCAGAGAGGTGAGTTGTACATGACTTTACAACATAACAAGCTGGTTACAGGTAAGTGGCATTCTCTTCTTGCATGTATTGTTGTAGATTGTATGCTTTGCAGTAATTTAAAGACAGTGCCCCACCCCAGTACACTGAGAGAGACAGAAAGTAGAGGTGAGCCATACTAAATGATTTTAAAATTGTTTGACCCAGTTATCTCTTTTTTTTCTACAATGTATGTAAACGGTAATGTTTTGTGAATGTGTGAGCAGATTACCATATTGCGGTCTTGTAAATATCCATAAGAGGGATGCTTCCAAGGAAAGCCATGGTGTCCATTTTTTTTTTTTTTTTTTAAGTGTGAGATGTGCCTTTGGAATATCAATGGCTTACCTGTTTGCTTGGGCATAACAAACATGAATGCGCTGAAAGCAGTAAACAATCATTCCTGCTACGCCGTTTTTGGAACTAGGCTTTCAAAGGTGTTTGGATGCAAACAAGACAAAGTTTCTCACAAAGGTCTAGTCCTATCAATGCACTACTTGATAGCTATGTTATTATCTAATTGATGCAATGCGTTTACTGTGCTACTTGTAGGATTGTAAAACAATATAGGCAGTTTAGTGAAAAGGCGATACCACCTATGGAAGAATTGTAGATAAGACCACATTGTTTTGTGTACCGGTATTAATGGTCCTTCTTACAGCATTTTGAGTTCATTGCATAAGGAAGTGGCTGCTATAAAGGTTTCTTGGTAATGCATGGCGAGTGCGAGTATGTAGCAGCTCAAAAGGAGGACCTGTAAGCCTTGTAAGTACAACGTTAAGGTTCCAAGTGGTCACAAGGGATAACCTAGGTGACATAACTCTTCTGACCCCTTCCATTAAGGCTTTGATGACAGGAGTTTTACAAAGAGAAATGATTTATCTATTTTGTAGATAGGCAGCCACTGCTGATAACTGTACTTGAATAGAAGTGTGGACAAGACTTGCTTTCTTTGAAAAGTACAGATAACACAATATGTGTGACAGAGCCCCTATTCTGGACCAACGTTCTTCTTTAAGATTTACCATGCACTCCGATGGTAAGTTCAGCTATCCAAATTCAGGAGCCAAAATTGCTAGATTAAGGGACTGTGGACTAGGGTAATACATCTGACCGTTATGTACTGTAAATAGATAGGGCACAGTCTCAGTTTCCAGTGTGGCTGAATAGCCAATTCAAGCAACTGGTTATACCATACTTGTCTGGCCCATGTTGGAGAATCTAAGAGCAAGGTCCTGGTGCTTGTTGCAATTTACATAACACAGCAGGAATCAGTAGGAGAGGTAGAAAACTGTATGCAAATATCCCTGACCAGTTTATCCACAGATCATTTATCTGCGATTGGGGGTATGGAAACCTGAATGTGAAGAGTGGGCATTTTTTGTTTTGAAATGTAACCTACAGATCTGCCTGGTGTGCGCCACATCTGAAATTACAAAAAGAAGTTCTTGAGATTGAGCTCCCACTCATGTGTCTCTTGAATGCAGATTTGCTCAGCAGATAGTCATTTATTGCCTGTGTTTGGAAGGTCCTCCTCAAGGTGATGTATTTGGTGTATGAGAGACTGTGCCACATCTGGTGAGCAGCTTGAGGCAAGAGTAGGAAGTGTATCAGTTGCTGCTTCTGAATCTAATGTTTGTCATGCTTTTGGTTTGTATTTATTTTCCCACTAGCATGTATATCTGTGCCAGAAACTGCCTTCAATTCCAAAACATGTATGTGAAGTTGTTGTTCTACATTGCTTCACTTGCCTTGAACAGTGAAATAAGAAATATGTGACTCACTCTGTAAAAAGAGGGTCTGTCATGATTGTTGTGTGTAGCTGGGGATCAGCAAAATGCTGTCCTTTAGTGAGATTGTGTGTGAGGAAGCCCATATCTAATGTGTGGCAACACCAACATTACAAACTCCCAAGCCCAGTGGGATGCCAGGCGCTCCTTTACCGAATGCATCTGCAGAAGTGCATTGGGAGCTAACTTTATGCAGGACACATTCATGCCCAGCAACTTCATAACTACTGTCAGAGATCGCTGCATCTCGAAAATTGAAATCAGTCTCTGAAGAAAAAATTACTTACCTTCGGTAACGTTCTTTCTGGTAGAAACTTAATTTAACAGCAGATTCCTCACCGGTAGAATGACCCAAGAGGCAAGGCTGGATCCCACAAACTTTATAGCATTGCTTCCATGGGCCGGTATGTGGTGTCATGCGGCTTCAGCAGACTTCTTTCCACCCTGAAAGTAGCAAGCGGAACTGCATATAAGCGCCACCCCTGCGCGCTGACATCAGGTTTTTTCCTTGATTCTGTTCACATCATCGGACGTGCTATTTAGGTTTGAGCCTGCGAGAGCATGCGTCTTGCTTAAAAAGACGCTCTTGTATACAGAAAAGGGCTTGGAGCTGCCTGCTGCTTACCATTTATTGGCTTGGGTGCCAATCATCTTTACTACCCCTTAATTTTGTCAAGGCAGGCCTAACATCATTTCCATTCCTCTCTGTGGAGCAGGGACTAAGCACTGATTAATTTAACTTAATCAGTGCCCGTCCGCTGCTCCGGACGTGATTGAGGTACTATTTGGTTGCTTTTATCTTTGAGTGCCCTGCAAACAGAAGGCGTGTGACTGGCAAAAATTTGCCCAGCAAGCAGGACAAACAATTGTAAAGATTTATTTTCTATAGTTAACTTTCTTTTATTTTATCAAGTCTACTTTTCTCACTCTGCACTGATGTTTTCTTTTGTTTTTGATCATGGGCGCTGTTCTCAAAAGATGAGGATTATGTTATTGCAAAGCGACATTGTTTCTTTCTTATGTGTAATTTGTGAAAGGATGCTTTACCATATAATCGTGCAGTACACCCCAATCCACCCCACTCCAATGTACCCCTCCTCACCCCACACCAATCCGCCGCACTCAATCAAATCCCCCCCAGACAAATCCAATCCACCTCACTCCAATCCAAACCACTCACTCCCATCCAATCCACTCCAATCCACCACACTCCAATCCTCCCAACCCACCCCACTCCATAAAATCTGCCCCACTCCAATCTCCCGCACTCTAGTCCAAAACAGTCTGCCCCCACTCCAATCCAAAACAGTCTGCCCCCACTCCAATCCAAAACAGTCTGCCCCCACTCCAATCCAAAACAGTCTGCCCCCACTCCAATCCAAAACAGTCTGCCCCCACTCCAATCCAAAACAGTCTGCCCCCACTTCAATCCAAAACAATCTGCCCCACTTCAATCCAAAACAATCTGCCCCACTCCAATCCAAAACAATCTGCCTCACTCCAATCCAAAACAATATGCCCTTCTCCAATACAAAACAATCCGCCCCACTCCAATCCAAAACAACCTGCCTACTCCAATCCGCCCTACTCCAATCCAAAACAACCTGCCTACTCCAATCCGCCCTACTCCAATCCAAAACAATCTGCCCCACACCAACCCAAAACAATCTGCCCACTCCAATCCAAAACAATCTGCCCACTCCAATCCAAAACAATCTGCCCACTCCAATCCAAAACAATCTGCCCACTCCAATCCAAAACAATCTGCCCACTCCAATCCAAAACAATCTGCCCACTCCAATCCAAAACAATCTGCCCACTCCAATCCAAAACAATCTGCCCACTCCAATCCAAAACAATCTGCAACCCCTCCCAATCCTCCGAGTCACAGACCATAAGAATAGGTCTCTGGCCTGGAAGGCATGGCTCTAGTCTGTGACAGCATCAGACAACGCCTCTCAAGCTCTGTGTTAGTCAGAGAAGAGAATGGGGTTGGTGCGGCCAGCGGGCACCTTTGGCGCCAGGCGTGTCAACATAGAGACCGGCATTGGGGAAGGTCAATGTTATACGACCAGTGCTGGTTCAGATCCATCTGTGGATCCAAAGGGCCTGGCTGAAGCCGGGCGGCAAACTACTGGCGGAGAACCTTTGGAAGCCCCCTCCCAAACTCGCGGGGCCCAATGACACGCCGACTGGAACGGGCCGCCCAAATTTGAGGTGCATGGCCTCATAGAACTCACAAAGTTGGGCAGGGGTCCCTACGGGTCCAGGAAAGTCAGGGAGGCACGCAGCTGGCCCAAGCGCAGGCTCAACCTCGGAGCCAGGCCTTGAATGACAACGCTCCCTCGTCTCATCAGATGACATTGACGGATGGGGCGAAGTCGAAGACCTCTTCTACATCTTACTCTTCTTGCGCTTGTGGGACTCACCCGAAGACGACTTGGAGTGCGATGAGGATTTTGGGCCTTAACAGATCCCGGGGCCTTCCTCTCAACCAAGATCCAGGCAGTCGCGGCGTTGCACGTCAGGCAGCAAGGAGCTTGAGGTGAATAGCGCGGCAGTCAGCACAGGTCTTCGCGTTCGGGTCGCGCTCAAGACAACAGACCTTTCTAGTGGACATACCGCCACATCAGGAGAAAAATCTCAAAAAGACTTCGACAAAAAGTGAAAAAAGGTCAGTCAAAAACTGACTGTGGGTAGCTCTCTCTGGATCTTCGCTAACTGGCATGGAAAGAAAAGAACTGACGTCAGCGCGCTGGTTCAGCACCTATATAGGCATCCTGCACCTCGACACCGACAATGAGCCGGCTGGCACCACCTACAGGCGTGCAGAGTTACTGCTCAAAATTTTCCAGATCCAGTCTGACACCTGAGGAATATTCTAAGGTAAGGAATCTGCGGCTGGAAGTCTCCATCAGATTGTGAATCCCAACAAGCAGCAGTGGTCTATGATTGATTGTGGCCAGCCTCCCTTCAAAAGCCAGTAGCTGGTATCCCAAACCACTGAAGGTATGCTGTGACCCCCACCATCACTTTCATGAACACCCAGAGGGGCACTGGTGTGCCAAAGGGGAAGTCAGCAAATTAAAAATGCTTCTGGCCCATCTTGAAGTGCAAGTAGCATCTGTCTGACTGCAGGATGGGTCCTGCATGCCCAAAGCCACCATACAATCGCCTGGAACAGGGCAGTCAGAACCAGGGCCAGCAAGAGTATCTTCAATTTGCCCTTTGGCAAGAAGGCATTCAGAGGGTGAAGATCTAAAATGCCTCAGTCCTTCTTTAACATGAAGAAATAACAGGAGTAACAGCCAGTCCAGATTACCTTCGCCAGAACCCTCCTAATGATTCCTTTGGCCATAAGAGCCAGTACTTCTTGGAGCAACATGGACATGAGGCTTGGAGGTGGATGTGGATGTGTAGACTAGGAAGTTTGCTGTCCTTGATGGCTTGGAAGTTGTTTGCTTGATCCCCAGACCCAGAAAGGACTAGAGTGATTGTTGCGTGGGCAGTGGGCCTTGGTGTGGGGAGTACAACAATCCTCTGGAGTAGCCTTCAAAGGGGCCAAACTGGTGAGCATATTGTTTTGCCAGGTTAGAAAGACCTAGGAAACACTATGACCCAGACTTTGAAGTGTTGCAATGCTGAATCGTCCTTCTTTCCCAAACAGGCAAGATCCATCAAATGGCATTTCCAATAAAAAGGCCTGCATGTCTCCAGAGAAGACTGTGGATCAGCATCCAAGTGTGCGACCTAAGCCCAAGTTAGGCCAACTGCTCTAATCAAGCAGTCGACATGGTTCTTTCAGCCCAGAGCGGATAATATACTTTAAGGCGTCCTAACTATCCTGGATGTTTTGAGCCAAATTGGCCCGAAATTACTCGGGGACTGCCAGCAAGATCTTGCCACACATGTCCCATAAAGCATGGGTAGATATTACCAGCAAGCAGCTTGCACTGATTGACCAGAGGGCCGGGATGTCTGAGGAAAACATCCACAACCAAATGTCTCGATTCATTTCAACTCTTTGCTAGAGAAGAGGACGAGACTACAAAGAGGGGAATCTCAGCCAAACAAGGGTACTTCCTATTAACTTTATGAAATAAGTGCTTCTTTTTTTGGTGGAGATGTCCTCTTATTCCTCTGCATCAAGAACGCTTCATCAAATTTGGCGGGAAATGCACTCAGGGTTCTTTTGGTAAGCAGTCCATCAACGTGGGAAGAGGAGGGAAGACCTTTGCATAGTACTAAGGAAAATGGGGTGGGGCCAAACAGGTGGAGCTTGCAGATGGATTTTGAGCATTTGCATACTCAGGGTAATTAAAAGGGAGAACCATGGACTCTGCTCTCACCAGGAGATGACAAGAAAGAAACCACTCATCACAGTCACTACAGATCATATTGCGCTCCAATATATAAACAATGCATTCACCTCCATTAAGGCTTTCAGTTCTATTACAGAGGCGGGCCGCGTGACCACCCCCCTTCCCGGGCCGACTTTGGCCCTGGGACCAGATCCTCCGGGGCCCGGTCTTAAATTATTTGGGGAGGGGAAGCCATGTGGACCCCCTCCCCAGGCCGATTTTGGCACAGAGGACCCCATCACCCGGGGCCTGGCAGCTTGATGCTGGGTGCCGTGGAGCCCACCCAAGGTACCCAGTATCCTCTGATGGGGACCGTGGGGGGAGCCTCAATGCCCCTGTAGTCCCTGCCGCCTCCCCACCTCTAGCGGGAGCCGGCATAGCTTGCGCACGCAGGGTGCAGCCAAAAATGCTGCTACCTGTGTGGAAGCAATTCTTTCATCTCTTTTCCTAATTCTGCTCCCAGCAAACGGGAGAAGTTTTCCTGCTCCTGCCTGTTGGGAGCATACTTACTGTTTACTCTTGCTTGCCACGAGCGGTCATAGCTCCCGCCAAGAGAGAGCAACCATCTATGTCCCGAGGGTGGGCACCTCGGGACATAGGAAGCCGGCCCTGGGGGGTGGCAATCTAATGGCTCCCAGAACAAGGCCGCGCGGCCCCCTCCTTTCTTATTCTAGGGCATGCCCCGGGGAGCAGGTGGTCCCTGGAGCTGAAAATGGCCCGAAAGTGGGGCAGCCCCCTCCCCTTTTAACATACAGCCAAGCCATGGAGAGGTGGTGCTCCCTGGGGCCATAAATGGCCTGGGAGGGTGGCCCGCTCCCTTCATTACTATTTTATTGGCCTTGCTTTGCGGAGATGGCGGTCGCTGGGGCTGTGAACAGACTACGGAGGGGGCCACGCACCCCCCCCCTCTTCATATAGCGTTGGCTTGGCCCCGGGGAGGTGGTGGTCCCCGAGGTCCATATCGGCCATGGGGAGGGGGGCCGCATGCGCTCCCCTCCCCATAATATATATTAAAATATGCCCCGTGACCTAGCCCTCACAGGGGCTCTAATACAAAGAGGCGCAGGATTTTAGGGATTCACCACAATTATTTAAAAAAAAAAAAAAAAAGCTTTTGGCCCTGGTGGGATTCCAAGCACTAAGCCTAGGAGGTCAGGGGATTCCTTCCCTGCTCCTTCTCTTTTTTTTTTTTTTACCTTTTTATCCGAAAATGGTTGCCAACTCTTCCTGGTTGAAGTGTTGGCAGCCAATCAGAAATCTGCACGAGATCGGTTGGATCCGCAGAAGGTCTGCGCCTCTAGATATACAAATTTGTTTTTCTTCTAATAT
The DNA here is from genome assembly GCA_963921515.1 of Calotriton arnoldi. Classification (NCBI taxonomy): domain Eukaryota; kingdom Metazoa; phylum Chordata; class Amphibia; order Caudata; family Salamandridae; genus Calotriton; species Calotriton arnoldi. Next base: position 3,330,130 of record CAWUFW010000182.1, read on the forward strand.
CTTCAACACTACTGAACGGATTTACACCAAATCACAAAAAGAGCTTTCTGGACTAAGGGCTACCTACCTGTAGCTGTGTCTAAAATCTCTATGGGAATTAACATGGGGAAAACATTTTTTTGACCCCCCTCCCCTTTTTCTCAGCCCTTGCCTGACAGATCACCCCAAAACTTTCCATGTGCAACTAGAATGACCAGCACACTTTTTTTGGGAACATTTCGTGAAGATTCGTCAAACAGCGCCAAAGATATAGGCAAATCAAAAAACCTAACTATTACTACCTACTGACAATCGTCAGTAGGTAATATATATATATATATCACCAAATTGTTCTCTTAAAAAAACAACAGGGAACTCAGCGGGTCTGCAGAGATGTATTCATCCATCTGCGGCATGACGCGTTTCGGCTAGTATGCCTTCTTCAAATGTCAGTAACTCTGGTGATCGCCTGTGGTTTTATACCTCTCCGTTTCCTAGTTGCCACCTTTCAGTTGCCGCTCTCTAGCATGGCGAGTGCTGCAACTCGCAAGGGCGGTCTTGCGCTTACTCTGCACACCTCCCAAAAGGAATTGGTGTGCACTCAAAATTTGAGTTTAGAAGAATGTATTATATAAACCGCAATCAAAACTGACACTGGTTTTGTATGAGTGAAAACTGAGCCTAACTATAACTTCCCTATAACCTTTGATTTTTTTAAATATATATATATATATATATATATTACTCCCTCCTGGCTCGAGTTCGTACGGACCCCTGGCGCTCTCAATCCGGTGCAAGTTCCAAGGCAGAGCCTCGCCGTATTAATTACATCCACATTAATCCTTCCGGATTACAGAAACCGCACTCACAAAGTATCGTCTTCTCCAATTAGTTTATTTTCCACAAAGTATCCAGTTAGAGGAACAACCGACGCGTTTCGTAAACACAGTTTACTTGATCACGGTTAACATGTTACTTTTGAATCCTCCAATTAATACGCTTTCCCAACAACATGTGATCTCTGACATCATCATTTTCAATCAAACCCTCCCTGTTGCATTGTGGGATATGTAGTCAAATATTTAAACTAAAAGTGAGAACATTTATAATTACCCCTATTATTAATAAAAAATACCTTAAAATCACCCTATTTGTGTGTATTACATCAACTAATCTTACAAAATTATTATTCTACTTTTTTTATATATATATCTATATTTTTTTATATATATAAGATTTATTCAGTGTCTTTACATACATTTAAATGACTAACTGCTATCTACTCTAATAAACCATCCTTACGTTTTAAGCAATTTGTTTATTCACAACTTCAAAGGGAAACGATTTGAATATATCCTATATCACCAAAAATATCTAATATTTACAAATCTCCATATGTCACTACCACCCCCAATGGGCTTTCATATTTTACCTTTAGGGCAGTTTCTATTGTGATTTATGCCAAATAGTTATTATACGGGGTCATCGATGATTATTAATTTTTATTTTTCAATCTGTTGACCCACGGCTGTAAGTATTGTCACATATCTTTATTCATGCCCACCAGTGGGCCTATATCATTAATTCATTTTTACATATCTCTCTCTATTTGGTGATTGGATACCCTTATTTAAGTGAGACCATTATTCCTAAAAGGACGATTTATTAAAAATCTGTTAATGTGTGATGTTTCCTCACAATTAGAAATTTACAAACATTCTCACATTATTTATATTCTTCTTACTGTTTTTTCCATCAACTACCAAACTTAAAACCAGTTCATCTACTTACAAATGGACATGTAAATCCTCACTTTGATTTAGTCCATATGGAATCAGTGTTCTAAAGTTCAGAATTTGTCTTGATTCTCTTCTTCTTAACTTTTTACTCGATCTCCTCCTCTTACATTTAATGGGATTGATTCCAAAGCATAAAAAGTTAATTGTTTCCAATCTCCTTTATGCTCCACTTCCATGTGTTTGGCGATGGCATTGCTCCGATCTCTATTTATGGTCGCACGGACGTGTTCTAATATTCTCTTCTTTAACTCACATATCGTACTGCCAATGTACATTAACGGGCAAGGGCATTCCACGACATATACAACAAATTGGCTCTTACATGTTATTAGATCCCTGATCTGCCACATGGTGTTATCCGGAAGTTTCATCTCTGTTTTGTTCTGGGCAATTTGGCAAACTTTACAGTTATAACATTTCAAGAAGCCTTTCGTTTTTAGCCATTGTATCCCTTTCGCTTTCCCACTTCCTTGGTGGTGACTATGAATTAATTTGTCTTTTAAGTTTTTTGCCCGACGAAATGTGATATTTGGATGGGTACCCATGATTTTTCCCACCGTTTGATCTAATTGCAGTAGTTTCCAATTTTTCGTAAAATCTTCACAATTTGTTTTGATTCATTTGAAAAATCTAGGATCACTCTTACTGGATCCTTTTTGGTTTGCAGGCTTTCTATGGGTTTCCTTTTATTGTTTCTTCTCTTAATGTTTGATCTGCTCTCCTCCAGCTTTTTCCACTATGTGGGATTTGTATCCTCGTTGTTTAAATCTTTTAACAGTATTCATACTCTGTTTTTCCCATTCAGTGTTTTCCGAGCAGATCCGCCGGATCCTAAGGAACTCTCCATAGGGTATGTTGTCAATGACTGTTGTTTTGTGGAAGCTTTGGGCATGTAATATTGCATTGGTCGATGTTGCCTTTCGATGTAATGTTGTATGCAATTTATTATCCTGGACGTAAATCTCTGTATCCAAAAATATGACTCTTTCTTTGCTTATAGTATACGTAAATTTGATGTTTGCACTCGTTGAATTTAGAATTTTAAAATAATCTTCAAATTCTGCTGCTGTTCCGTCCCACACTATAAGCAAGTCATCAATGTAACGCAGCCACTTTGCTGTCTTATTGACATATTGATCATTGTTCGGATGCCACGCCAGTTGTTGCTCCCACCATCCCATTGTAAGACACGCATATCCGGGACTAAAAGAGAAACCCATAGCACATCCTTTAATCTGTTGGAATATTTCTTCCCCAAAAGGAAGACATTTTGACTTAAAACCATTTCGACCATATCCATGAGCATTTGATTGTGTTGATTGTATTCAATATTTCTTTCCTTTAAGAAGAAGCTGCATGCCATCATCCCAATATCATTTTCAATATTTGTATAAAGGGACGTTACGTCCATTGTGACCAGTTGATATGTTTCTGCCAGGTGAGATCTTGTAGATGTCTCAACAGATCTGTGGTGTCTTGAATATAAGAACTCAGGTTTAATACAAATGGCATTAGGAAGTAATCTATATAGCTAGCAATCGGTTCAAATAATGATCCCTTTGCAGACACTATGGGTCTGCCTGGTGGTTTGAGAGGATTCTTATGTAATTTGGGTAAGAAATAAATTGTCGCTGTGACAGGATGATCGGTGGTTAAGAATTTTTCTCATCTTCATCAATTAGATTTTTCAAATACCATTGTTGTATTTTTATGTCCAAAGTTTCTTTATATGCCTGAGTGGGATTTTTGTCTAGCTTCCGATAATATTCCTTGTTTTTCAGCTGAGAGTGGGCCTCTGTTTCATAATCACAAGTGTTCCAGACCACGACGTTACCTCCTTATCAGCCATTTTTATCGTTATCATCTTGTCCTCCATCAGGCTTTTTAGGGCCTTTCTTTCTTCCTTAGATAAGTTATCACGAAATTTGGTTTTCTTGATTTTATAAAGATCTTGAACCACTGCCTCTTGAAAGAGGTCAATCTTATTTCCTTGAGTTAATTGAGGATAAAAACGAGATTTAGGTCTTTTGCCACTTAAGCCTGCTCCCTTTTGGGGGCACGCTGTTTCTTCTGAGATGACTTCACTTTCATCCATTGTATCAAGATTAACCAAAGTTAATAACGCATCCATATTTGTGGTCGTTAATGTTATTTCAGATGTTATCACATTTTGTTGGTTTTTTCCTTTATTTGCATGTTTGGCCATCTCTTTATTTTCCTCGAAGATTTTTGCAAGCTTGATTTTCCGGACATATTTATAAATGTCAATTCTCGTTTGAGCGAGGTCCATTTGTTGGATTGGACAGTAATTAATTCCTCGTTTTAATAAAGATGTTTCTGTTTCCGTTAGCATCCGTGTTGAGAGATTTGCAATTGTCATCGTATTAATTATTTCTTCCTCCCTCATACTGGGAATCATTTCTGTTGTTTGCGCATACTCCTTGTTTTTGTACCTACTCTCTCTTCTGAGCCACTTTCTCCTTTTTCCCCTTCTTGTTGCCTTTTGGATTCCCAAAAGCGGCCTCTTCCTCTTCCTCTTGGGTTTTGTTGGAAATTGCGATTTTGTTCCCAGTATCTTTGTTGGAGGACTAATCTCATGTCCCCTAAAAATTCCGATTTGCCAAATCTCCCACTGTCTCCTGTTCTCCCTCGCTTGCTTCCGTTGATGTTAGAGATGTCAAGCTGCTTGAACTTGGAGTTACTATGTCCATTCGTCCTTGCTGTTTAAACATGTCAAATTTCCTCGCATATGTGAATATGCGACCCTGTGAGTAGTCATCTTTATCGCGTTGAAATTTTACCTGTTTTCTCGTTTTCACCACTTCCTCATGTTTATCCACATATCCTTCCAGATCTTCTTTTAATTTTTTCATTTCGGGGTTCAAGTCTAATGTGGCTAATTCATTCTCTAATTGTTGTAATTCCAACTTAATTTTTTCCAATGCCACTTCAATATGTTTGACCAAAATTTTTATCAAGCCCAATGATGATTCGAGTACATACTCCCCCATTCTTGGAGTAACTCATTTGTCGCATCCTGTTGACTTGGCATTATCGCTATACGCAATCCCCTCGGGACTCTCCGGACCTCAAGATATTTTTTCAATGTCAATAACTCCCACCATTTGTTAATTTCCTTCTTACTGAGCTTTTCCCACTGTTTTAATTTACTCCGCGTGTCTGATTTTTGGAGACTACCGTTGTTTTGTTTGTTGATGGATTTTGTCTTTCTCCTTCTTGATCAAAAAATGAGTCTGCCACCTCACTTCGTTTAGCATCCCGTTTTTCCATGTTTGTTCCTCAAATACCTGGATTACTACAATGTCATATTGTGTTTTACACTCCGATTGGTAAAGATTTGTTTACTCTGTCCATAGACTTCAAAGACAATAGTACTGTATTCCCTTTCGCGCTCGTTACTCATTCACAACCTCATTGCGCACATGGATTCAGTATTCTTTTATCGTCTACGGAAAAAAACCAGCTTCTTGCACAGATGCAACTTAAATGATTTACTTTTTCTCTCACTCGCTGTTTAAATTGTCAGTATTCCCCGCTCACCTCCACCTTCTGGTGTTCCGGCAGCGCTTCTCCGACACGTCGATGATTTACAGCTATTGACTTCTGTGTTATGCTGGCGGTCACCGGGTCCGACTTGTAATCTTACTCCCTCCTGGCTCGAGTTCGTACGGACCCCTGGCGCTCTCAATCCGGTGCAAGTTCCAAGGCAGAGCCCCGCCGTATTAATTACATCCACATTAATCCTTCCGGATTACAGAAACCGCACTCACAAAGTATCGTCTTCTCCAATTAGTTTATTTTCCACAAAGTATCCAGTTAGAGGAACAACCGACGCGTTTCGTAAACACAGTTTACTTGATCACGGTTAACATGTTACTTTTGAATCCTCCAATTAATACGCTTTCCCAACAACATGTGATCTCTGACATCATCATTTTCAATCAAACCCTCCCTGTTGCATTGTGGGATATGTAGTCAAATATTTAAACTAAAAGTGAGAACATTTATAATTACCCCTATTATTAATAAAAAATACCTTAAAATCACCCTATTTGTGTGTATTACATCAACTAATCTTACAAAATTATTATTCTACTTTTTTTATATATATATCTATATTTTTTTATATATATAAGATTTATTCAGTGTCTTTACATACATTTAAATGACTAACTGCTATCTACTCTAATAAACCATCCTTACGTTTTAAGCAATTTGTTTATTCACAACTTCAAAGGGAAACGATTTGAATATATCCTATATCACCAAAAATATCTAATATTTACAAATCTCCATATGTCACTACCACCCCCAATGGGCTTTCATATTTTACCTTTTGGGCAGTTTCTATTGTGATTTATGCCAAATAGTTATTATACGGGGTCATCGATGATTATTAATTTTTATTTTTCAATCTGTTGACCCACGGCTGTAAGTATTGTCACATATCTTTATTCATGCCCACCAGTGGGCCTATATCATTAATTCATTTTTACATATCTCTCTCTATTTGGTGATTGGATACCCTTATTTAAGTGAGACCATTATTCCTAAAAGGACGATTTATTAAAAAATCTGTTAATGTGTGATGTTTCCTCACAATTAGAAATTTACAAACATTCTCACATTATTTATATTCTTCTTACTGTTTTTTCCATCAACTACCAAACTTAAAACCAGTTCATCTACTTACAAATGGACATGTAAATCCTCACTTTGATTTAGTCCATATGGCATCAGTGTTCTAAAGTTCAGAATTTGTCTTGATTCTCTTCTTCTTAACTTTTTTACTCGATCTCCTCCTCTTACATTTAATGGGATTGATTCCAAAGCATAAAAAGTTAATTGTTTCCGATCTCCTTTATGCTCCACTTCCATGTGTTTGGCGATGGCATTGCTCCGATCTCTATTTATGGTCGCACGGACGTGGCATCCGAACAATGATCAATATGTCAATAAGACAGCAAAGTGGCTGCGTTACATTGATGACTTGCTTATAGTGTGGGACGGAACAGCAGCAGAATTTGAAGATTATTTTAAAATTCTAAATTCAACGAGTGCAAACATCAAATTTACGTATACTATAAGCAAAGAAAGAGTCATATTTTTGGATACAGAGATTTACGTCCAGGATAATAAATTGCATACAACATTACATCGAAAGGCAACATCGACCAATGCAATATTACATGCCCAAAGCTTCCACAAAACAACAGTCATTGACAACATACCCTATGGAGAGTTCCTTAGGATCCGGCGGATCTGCTCGGAAAACACTGAATGGGAAAAACAGAGTATGAATACTGTTAAAAGATTTAAACAACGAGGATACAAATCCCACATAGTGGAAAAAAGCTGGAGGAGAGCAGATCAAACATTAAGAGAAGAAACAATAAAAAGGAAACCCATAGAAAGCCTGCAAACCAAAAAGGATCCAGTAAGATTGATCCTAGATTTTTCAAATGAATCAAAACAAATTGTGAAGATTTTACGAAAAAATTGGAAACTACTGCAATTAGATCAAACGGTGGGAAAAATCATGGGTACCCATCCAAATATCACATTGCGTCGGGCAAAAAACTTAAAAGACAAATTAATTCATAGTCACCACCAAGGAAGTGGGAAAGCGAAAGGGATACAATGGCTAAAAACGAAAGGCTTCTTGAAATGTTATAACTGTAAAGTTTGCCAAATTGCCCAGAACAAAACAGAGGTGAAACTTCCGGATAACACCATGTGGCAGATCAGGGATCTAATAACATGTAAGAGCCAATTTGTTGTATATGTCGTGGAATGCCCTTGCCCGTTAATGTACATTGGCAGTACGATATGTGAGTTAAAGAAGAGAATATTAGAACACGTCCGTGCGACCATAAATAGAGATCGGAGCAATGCCATCGCCAAACACATGGAAGTGGAGCATAAAGGAGATTGGAAACAATTAACTTTTTATGCTTTGGAATCAATCCCATTAAATGTAAGAGGAGGAGATCGAGTAAAAAGTTAAGAAGAAGAGAATCAAGACAAATTCTGAACTTTAGAACACTGATGCCATATGGACTAAATCAAAGTGAGGATTTACATGTCCATTTGTAAGTAGATGAACTGGTTTTAAGTTTGGTAGTTGATGGAAAAAACAGTAAGAAGAATATAAATAATGTGAGAATGTTTGTAAATTTCTAATTGTGAGGAAACATCACACATTAACAGATTTTTTAATAAATCGTCCTTTTAGGAATAATGGTCTCACTTAAATAAGGGTATCCAATCACCAAATAGAGAGAGATATGTAAAAATGAATTAATGATATAGGCCCACTGGTGGGCATGAATAAAGATATGTGACAATACTTACAGCCGTGGGTCAACAGATTGAAAAATAAAAATTAATAATCATCGATGACCCCGTATAATAACTATTTGGCATAAATCACAATAGAAACTGCCCAAAAGGTAAAATATGAAAGCCCATTGGGGGTGGTAGTGACATATGGAGATTTGTAAATATTAGATATTTTTTGGTGATATAGGATATATTCAAATCGTTTCCCTTTGAAGTTGTGAATAAACAAATTGCTTAAAACGTAAGGATGGTTTATTAGAGTAGATAGCAGTTAGTCATTTAAATGTATGTAAAGACACTGAATAAATCTTATATATATAAAAAATATAGATATATATATAAAAAAAGTAGAATAATAATTTTGTAAGATTAGTTGATGTAATACACACAAATAGGGTGATTTTAAGGTATTTTTTTATTAATAATAGGGGTAATTATAAATGTTCTCACTTTTAGTTTAAATATTTGACTACATATCCCACAATGCAACAGGGAGGGTTTGATTGAAAATGATGATGTCAGAGATCACATGTTGTTGGGAAAGCGTATTAATTGGAGGATTCAAAAGTAACATGTTAACCGTGATCAAGTAAACTGTGTTTACGAAACGCGTCGGTTGTTCCTCTAACTGGATACTTTGTGGAAAATAAACTAATTGGAGAAGACGATACTTTGTGAGTGCGGTTTCTGTAATCCGGAAGGATTAATGTGGATGTAATTAATACGGCGGGGCTCTGCCTTGGAACTTGCACCGGATTGAGAGCGCCAGGGGTCCGTACGAACTCGAGCCAGGAGGGAGTAAGATTACAAGTCGGACCCGGTGACCGCCAGCATAACACAGAAGTCAATAGCTGTAAATCATCGACGTGTCGGAGAAGCGCTGCCGGAACACCAGAAGGTGGAGGTGAGCGGGGAATACTGACAATTTAAACAGCGAGTGAGAGAAAAAGTAAATCATTTAAGTTGCATCTGTGCAAGAAGCTGGTATTTTTCCGTAGACGATAAAAGAATACTGAATCCATGTGCGCAATGAGGTTGTGAATGAGTAACGAGCGCGAAAGGGAATACAGTACTATTGTCTTTGAAGTCTATGGACAGAGTAAACAAATCTTTACCAATCGGAGTGTAAAACACAATATGACATTGTAGTAATCCAGGTATTTGAGGAACAAACATGGAAAAACGGGATGCTAAACGAAGTGAGGTGGCAGACTCATTTTTTGATCAAGAAGGAGAAAGACAAAATCCATCAACAAACAAAACAACGGTAGTCTCCAAAAATCAGACACGCGGAGTAAATTAAAACAGTGGGAAAAGCTCAGTAAGAAGGAAATTAACAAATGGTGGGAGTTATTGACATTGAAAAAATATCTTGAGGTCCGGAGAGTCCCGAGGGATTGCGTATAGCGATAATGCCAAGTCAACAGGATGCGACAAATGAGTTACTCCAAGAATGGGGGAGTATGTACTCGAATCATCATTGGGCTTGATAAAAATTTTGGTCAAACATATTGAAGTGGCATTGGAAAAAATTAAGTTGGAATTACAACAATTAGAGAATGAATTAGCCACATTAGACTTGAACCCCGAAATGAAAAAATTAAAAGAAGATCTGGAAGGATATGTGGATAAACATGAGGAAGTGGTGAAAACGAGAAAACAGGTAAAATTTCAACGCGATAAAGATGACTACTCACAGGGTCGCATATTCACATATGCGAGGAAATTTGACATGTTTAAACAGCAAGGACGAATGGACATAGTAACTCCAAGTTCAAGCAGCTTGACATCTCTAACATCAACGGAAGCAAGCGAGGGAGAACAGGAGACAGTGGGAGATTTGGCAAATCGGAATTTTTAGGGGACATGAGATTAGTCCTCCAACAAAGATACTGGGAACAAAATCGCAATTTCCAACAAAACCCAAGAGGAAGAGGAAGAGGCCGCTTTGGGAATCCAAAAGGCAACAAGAAGGGGAAAAAGGAGAAAGTGGCTCAGAAGAGAGAGTAGGTACAAAAACAAGGAGTATGCGCAAACAACAGAAATGATTCCCAGTATGAGGGAGGAAGAAATAATTAATACGATGACAATTGCAAATCTCTCAACACGGATGCTAACGGAAACAGAAACATCTTTATTAAAACGAGGAATTAATTACTGTCCAATCCAACAAATGGACCTCGCTCAAACGAGAATTGACATTTATAAATATGTCCGGAAAATCAAGCTTGCAAAAATCTTCGAGGAAAATAAAGAGATGGCCAAACATGCAAATAAAGGAAAAAACCAACAAAATGTGATAACATCTGAAATAACATTAACGACCACAAATATGGATGCGTTATTAACTTTGGTTAATCTTGATACAATGGATGAAAGTGAAGTCATCTCAGAAGAAACAGCGTGCCCCCAAAAGGGAGCAGGCTTAAGTGGCAAAAGACCTAAATCTCGTTTTTATCCTCAATTAACTCAAGGAAATAAGATTGACCTCTTTCAAGAGGCAGTGGTTCAAGATCTTTATAAAATCAAGAAAACCAAATTTCGTGATAACTTATCTAAGGAAGAAAGAAAGGCCCTAAAAAGCCTGATGGAGGACAAGATGATAACGATAAAAATGGCTGATAAGGGAGGTAACGTCGTGGTCTGGAACACTTGTGATTATGAAACAGAGGCCCACTCTCAGCTGAAAAACAAGGAATATTATCGGAAGCTAGACAAAAATCCCACTCAGGCATATAAAGAAACTTTGGACATAAAAATACAACAATGGTATTTGAAAAATCTAATTGATGAAGATGAGAAAAAATTCTTAACCACCGATCATCCTGTCACAGCGACAATTTATTTCTTACCCAAATTACATAAGAATCCTCTCAAACCACCAGGCAGACCCATAGTGTCTGCAAAGGGATCATTATTTGAACCGATTGCTAGCTATATAGATTACTTCCTAATGCCATTTGTATTAAACCTGAGTTCTTATATTCAAGACACCACAGATCTGTTGAGACATCTACAAGATCTCACCTGGCAGGAAACATATCAACTGGTCACAATGGACGTAACGTCCCTTTATACAAATATTGAAAATGATATTGGGATGATGGCATGCAGCTTCTTCTTAAAGGAAAGAAATATTGAATACAATCAACACAATCAAATGCTCATGGATATGGTCGAAATGGTTTTAAGTCAAAATGTCTTCCTTTTGGGGAAGAAATATTCCAACAGATTAAAGGATGTGCTATGGGTTTCTCTTTTAGTCCCGGATATGCGTGTCTTACAATGGGATGGTGGGAGCAACAACTGGCGTGGCATCCGAACAATGATCAATATGTCAATAAGACAGCAAAGTGGCTGCGTTACATTGATGACTTGCTTATAGTGTGGGACGGAACAGCAGCAGAATTTGAAGATTATTTAAAAATTCTAAATTCAACGAGTGCAAACATCAAATTTACGTATACTATAAGCAAAGAAAGAGTCATATTTTTGGATACAGAGATTTACGTCCAGGATAATAAATTGCATACAACATTACATCGAAAGGCAACATCGACCAATGCAATATTACATGCCCAAAGCTTCCACAAAACAACAGTCATTGACAACATACCCTATGGAGAGTTCCTTAGGATCCGGCGGATCTGCTCGGAAAACACTGAATGGGAAAAACAGAGTATGAATACTGTTAAAAGATTTAAACAACGAGGATACAAATCCCACATAGTGGAAAAAAGCTGGAGGAGAGCAGATCAAACATTAAGAGAAGAAACAATAAAAGGAAACCCATAGAAAGCCTGCAAACCAAAAAGGATCCAGTAAGATTGATCCTAGATTTTTCAAATGAATCAAAACAAATTGTGAAGATTTTACGAAAAAATTGGAAACTACTGCAATTAGATCAAACGGTGGGAAAAATCATGGGTACCCATCCAAATATCACATTGCGTCGGGCAAAAAACTTAAAAGACAAATTAATTCATAGTCACCACCAAGGAAGTGGGAAAGCGAAAGGGATACAATGGCTAAAAACGAAAGGCTTCTTGAAATGTTATAACTGTAAAGTTTGCCAAATTGCCCAGAACAAAACAGAGGTGAAACTTCCGGATAACACCATGTGGCAGATCAGGGATCTAATAACATGTAAGAGCCAATTTGTTGTATATGTCGTGGAATGCCCTTGCCCGTTAATGTACATTGGCAGTACGATATGTGAGTTAAAGAAGAGAATATTAGAACACGTCCGTGCGACCATAAATAGAGATCGGAGCAATGCCATCGCCAAACACATGGAAGTGGAGCATAAAGGAGATTGGAAACAATTAACTTTTTATGCTTTGGAATCAATCCCATTAAATGTAAGAGGAGGAGATCGAGTAAAAAGTTAAGAAGAAGAGAATCAAGACAAATTCTGAACTTTAGAACACTGATGCCATATGGACTAAATCAAAGTGAGGATTTACATGTCCATTTGTAAGTAGATGAACTGGTTTTAAGTTTGGTAGTTGATGGAAAAAACAGTAAGAAGAATATAAATAATGTGAGAATGTTTGTAAATTTCTAATTGTGAGGAAACATCACACATTAACAGATTTTTAATAAATCGTCCTTTTAGGAATAATGGTCTCACTTAAATAAGGGTATCCAATCACCAAATAGAGAGAGATATGTAAAAATGAATTAATGATATAGGCCCACTGGTGGGCATGAATAAAGATATGTGACAATACTTACAGCCGTGGGTCAACAGATTGAAAAATAAAAATTAATAATCATCGATGACCCCGTATAATAACTATTTGGCATAAATCACAATAGAAACTGCCCAAAAGGTAAAATATGAAAGCCCATTGGGGGTGGTAGTGACATATGGAGATTTGTAAATATTAGATATTTTTGGTGATATAGGATATATTCAAATCGTTTCCCTTTGAAGTTGTGAATAAACAAATTGCTTAAAACGTAAGGATGGTTTATTAGAGTAGATAGCAGTTAGTCATTTAAATGTATGTAAAGACACTGAATAAATCTTATATATATAAAAAAATATAGATATATATATAAAAAAGTAGAATAATAATTTTGTAAGATTAGTTGATGTAATACACACAAATAGGGTGATTTTAAGGTATTTTTTATTAATAATAGGGGTAATTATAAATGTTCTCACTTTTAGTTTAAATATTTGACTACATATCCCACAATGCAACAGGGAGGGTTTGATTGAAAATGATGATGTCAGAGATCACATGTTGTTGGGAAAGCGTATTAATTGGAGGATTCAAAAGTAACATGTTAACCGTGATCAAGTAAACTGTGTTTACGAAACGCGTCGGTTGTTCCTCTAACTGGATACTTTGTGGAAAATAAACTAATTGGAGAAGACGATACTTTGTGAGTGCGGTTTCTGTAATCCGGAAGGATTAATGTGGATGTAATATATATATATATATATATATATATATATATATAGTCACTGAAAAAACAAAGGTTACAGGGACGATATAAAAGATTCAAGTTTCACATAACCAGTGAAATTCAGCAATTATAATTAGCGGAGTCAACTATATCTTGCACCCCCGCAATGCACTGCTTATGACCTCACACATTACATCACTCATGACATGGTCAGTGACATCACTGATGACATCACTAATGACATTTCAAATGACATCTCAAATGAAATAATCCAGTGACTAAGTGTTTTTGTAAAGTTTATGAGTGTTAAATATATATACCAAGTCGTATTGGTGAATCACTGGGTGTATGAGTGCCTGTATGGATGATTCAGTGGGTGCGTGATTGACTATAAGTGAGTGATTAGGTGTCTCAGTGAATGTATGGGTGAGTGACTGGTTGTGTGAATGTCTGTATCAGTCTGCCAATTGGTGTCTAAGTGGTTGTATGGGTGTGTGAGTGAGAACGTGGGTGGCTGTATGTGTGATTGATTGGTTGCCCGAGTACCTGTCTGGGTGTCTGTATGGGTGGGTGAGGGTGTGTGACTGCCTGTATGGGTGAATGAGCGGGTGAGTCAGTGGCTGTATGGGTTGGTGAATGCATGTGTGAGGGGCTGTGTGGGTGAGTGAGTGGATAAGTCAGTGGTATTTGGGTGAGTAACTGGGTATGCGAAAGGCAGTCTAGGTGAGTGATGGGCTATATGAATGACTGTATGGGTGAATGAGTGAATGTGAGAGCGTCTGTATGGGTAAGTGTGTGCTTTTGTCAGTGCCGATATAGGTGAGTGAGTGGCTGTGCAATTGACTTCATGGGTGAGTGAGTAGGTGTGCGAGTAGCTCTATGGGTGACTGACCCAGTGTATGAGTGGCTGTATGGGTGTATGAGTGAATATGTCAGTGGCTGTATTACTGAGTGGATGCCTTCAACTAAACAAAGCGTATTTATGGCTTCCTTGGCTCTTAACATGATCCAAACTAATTGAATTATCTTCGTTCATGTCATGCACAAATATTTATAACGCCTTTTTCGCTGTCACCTTACCACATGCCTCACTTGCACCGTTCAATTCTTCATGAGCACTATGTGTGCACATGTTTGATTACATCTGCATTAAGGATACATTGCTGTCTGAAAATGTATGTTTTCCTGCTATATGACCAATAGAGACCGTAATAATTAATTGTGGTCTTGTTTCCTGCTTTGTTTCTTTTCTCGTAATTTAGCTATGCTTGATTAATTGTCTTTCAAATATTACCTGTTGAGACATTGTTTCTTGGTACCATATTCACCCGAGTTTCAACTGGGTTTACAGGATGTCTCTTGTGGTATTTTCTGGATTGTGGCAGTGGCAGACCAGAGGTCTCATGACTGGTCTGTGAGCTTAATGCTCAACCCCTAACGGGCGATGCTCGGCTTCTGAGTGGTGTTGAAGGGTGGGAGGTGGGATGTTGGTACTCATTGCGGCCTTCTCCGGAGGTGGAAGTTATCGACTGATCGGTGGCACGCCATCGATGCCGAAGCAATGCAATGATATTGGAGAGTTTTCTTGTTCATGAAGGCAAGTGACTGAGCAGGAGGCCTCCTGATGGTCCGGCGGCAGACAGAGGTTACAAACCTAATAAGGTCTGTCCTCGGGCACTTCGCTCAGCATTTCTGGCAGTATCTGAATGGAGTCCTTTCCATTATGTGTACATTCTCTGGTGTGGAGGAATAGACGGAGCCCTAGAAGGATTAGGCCCCATACAGGGCGTCAAAGTTCTTCTGGCAATTAAGAAAAGATCTGTGAGGGCCTGGTGAGAACGCCACATGGGGACCAACCGGAGGTCGAAGGGACACTTCCAAACCAGACAGCGGAGAAAAACAACAACAATGGAGCCGATGCCCATGCGCATTACCAGTAGAGTGGAGTCACTATACATACCTCGTGACTCGAAAGACTTCTTTGAAGAAAAACAACTTGCACACGTCCAAACCCAACACTAGATGGTAGGAGTAAGGACAGCATTTGTATCGACACCTACACATGCCACAAGTATATGTACATTTACTGGAAAAAAACAAAGGTTACAGGGACGTTATAGTTAGGTTCAGATTTTAAACACACGAAGCCATACAAATTCACCAGTTATATTTACAGTTAACTCAAGTAACTATAAGTCGCGCCCTATGCTAACTATATCTCGCGGCCCACCATGCAGTTTTCACATTAATAATTTAACAACAAATATTGCAGTAGTATTATCAATGATGTCATAGAAGATGTTATGAGTGATGTCATATTTGGGGTAATTAGCAGAGCACAGCCAACCCCCCCCCCACCATGCACCCAACCCCACGCCGCGTACGGCCTTTGGTCGTGCGTGAAGGGGTTGGCCACAAGGCCTGGCTTGTTGCCAGGCCCGTGGCCAATCCCTTAAAGTTAGCCAACCCAGGAGATGAGCACGCATCCCCCCGCCCATGCCAATTCTGGCCCCAGGGGTCCCATCCGCTGGTGCCCTGCCAATGAGTAAAGGGAGATGGGGCAGCGCAACACCGCTCCTTGGGCCTATTTCGGCCCTGGGGACTCCATCCCTGGGGCCCGACCAACACAGGCTGGGTGCCTGGTGCCCACCCGGGGCACCCACCATCTCCAAAATTAGCCCAGGAGGGGGCCCCCTCCCCAAGTAATTTTGAAAACAGAGCCCCGGGAGATGGGGTCCCCAGGGCCGAAATCAGCCTGGGGAGGGGGGCCAAGAGTGCATCTCCCCAAATTTTATTTCTTATATTCCCCCTGAGGCCAGGCCCACCCGGGGGAGGGGCATAAAAAGAAAAAGCATGGGAGACCGCACTTTTCTTATTTTACATTTTGCAGCGGATTAGCAAATTCTCTGCAAATATGCAGCAACATTTTTTTCAAAAACGTTTTTGGCCTCAGCGGGGACCACAGGCCTAGCGGGTCAGTGTATCCCCTGACCCCTTCTGAGGTTTTTTTTGCGTCTTTCTGGGTCTCGGGTTGAATTCCAAGTCCCATGATGGCTGCCACCACTTCCTGGTTGCAGTGGTGGCAGACTCATCATGCGATCTGTTAGATTCGCAGAGGGTCCGCATCCATACAGGTACATAGATCTTTTTTCTTTAATAACTCCAAAACTACTGAACGGATTAACACGAAATTACAAAAAGCATTCTTTCTGGACCAAGATCTAGCTTCCTGCCAAATTTGGTGTAATTCTGTTCAGCGGTTCGTACTGTAGTTGTGTTAAAAATCCCTAAAATTGTGTGGGTAAAATGCGTTTTGCCCCCCCCCCCCCATTTTTCTCTGCCCCCGCTTGGCCAATCATGCCAAAACTTTCCAAACAGCAGTTGAAGTGAGTGGCAAGCTAGTTTTGAAAATTTCATGAAGATTCATGAAACGGCACCAAAGTTATTAGCAAAACAAAAAACTTTTCCTGTGGAAACTAGGTATTAACTATAACTACCTACTGCCAACTACTAGTAGGATGGATGGACGGATATATATATATATATATATATATATATATATATATATATATATATATATATATATATATTTCGAAATACGTTCTCTTTCAAGAATGGGGTCGGCACTCCTGTGGATTTCACCAAAAATTTATTCAGGAAATTGAATAATCATCTACGTGTTTCGGCTGTTCAATGCAGCCTTGTTCACAATGATGAGCACCATCTTTACAATTCTTTTATATGTTTACCTTTTAACACTGAAAACAAAGAAAGGAAAAATTTGGAACTGATACATACATCGTGGCACATTAAAATCAGCATCTGAAACAAAGTGGATGAGCCCACTCAAGAAGGAATGCGACTCACTGTTATAGTGAACAGTGCCAGGGAATCATTAGGTTTTATTAAAAGACCCCTCACACACCAACCTGGTTGGTGTCATGCTTCATCATTGGGGTCCCAACCGGGTGGCCGAATGTCCCCCGGTTGTGCTACGACGCCTGATTACAGCAGAGCTGGTGTGGTGATTTAGTGTGAAGTGGTGTCGTGAAAAGTTTAAAAGTATCTCTGAGAATCCATTAAAATCAGTGCCATTTTGTAACATACAGGTATGTTCTTTGTTGAGTACAGGGTGGCTTACTCCCTCAGGTTTCTGTACAGCTTCCTTTTCACTTATTTTATCCCCTAATAAACATCTCATGAATAATCAATTTTTTCATCTCCATGAATGTTTTACATTGAAATGATTGTGAGAAAATTATTTATCCAATCGTAAAAACACCTAATCAGCGGGAAAGCTCCCCCTTAAAAAGTCTACCTCAGTAAAAAAAAGAGAACAATTAAAAGCAAGTTGTTTTCTTGCTCTTATCTCTTGGCCAGTGCCATTTACGGTGTATTTCAAAATAGTCTCATTATTTAGAAAACATTTAAAAAAATAAACCATTAAGTGCAATTTTCATTAAGTGCAAATTCTCTTAAAGGGCACTGTGCTAAAAAACATTTACCCTCTGATTTTCCTTTCACAAAAATTATTTTTCTGCTGCTCTCTCTGAAGAGTGATTCTTACAGGGAACATTTTTCAATATAGACAAGTAAACAATTCCTCATCAATGTTAAAACCATTTGGTTCCTTGATGTCCAATTCCAATATGAAGAACGTTTCTAATTTCCTCAGCTCCATTTCTCTATCCCCTCCTCTTTTCCTCTAAGGTATTTGTGCAATACAGCTGTACCTCAGTGATGTAGGATTACTATGATGGTATTTCTCAAAATGCCAGCTATTGGACAGCTCCAGTCATTATTCACTATAGCTCTTATGTGTTGCAGAATTCTTTTATGTGCTGGTGATGTGGTACTTCCTATGTATAATTTTTCACAGGGGCACCTCAATATGTACACCACAAAACTTGATCTACATGTCAAGTGCCCATTTTCTTGATAGTTTTATTGAAAGCTGTTTTTAAAGTAGTAATGTTCTCACCATTCTTGCAGGCCTTACATTTTAAGCATTTTCTAAACCCTTCCCCCAGTCTAGGCCATGTTGTTTTAGGGGTTCCTGCTGGAAATTCACTCCTAACCAGATAATCTCTAAGAGATATTGATTTTCTATAGGTGATCAGGGGTTGTCTGGTTGTTAACTGACTCATAATCGGGTCCTCAATGACTAAATGCCAATGCTTGCACAAAATCTGGCGAACTTTAATATGCTCTACAATATACGTTGTAATAAATTGGTGTACTGTGTCGATTTCCTGTTTTCGATTGTTCCTTTTTCTTTGTGTGTTTGAAGGGTTAAACAGAGCATTCTCCCGGTTTACTCCTCTTGCTTTTCTTGAGGCTGTTTCTAATAGACTGTGGATAACCTCTGTAAAAAGTGTGTCTTCATCTCTTGCTCTACTTTATCATATTCTTCCAGTGTACTACATGCTCTCCTTGCTCTATAAAATTCTCCAAATGGAATGCTTTTGATTAGTGGGGTGGGATGCGAACTACTGGGATGGAGGATAGTATTACCAGCCGTTGGTTTTCTAAATATTGTAGTTTCCAATTTCTCATCACCTACCCAAACTCTAACGTCTAAGAATTCTATGCAAGCCTTACTTTTCTGTCCCACAAATTTCAAATTCAGATCATTAGTGTTTAATTCAGAGATAAAAAAGATCCACCTCCATTTCTGTACCCTGCCACAGTACAAAAACATCGTCAATAAATCTCAGCCACGATATAACATTCCCTGTCCAGTGTTCCATTGTCGGCCCACCGAGCACCTGCTCATCCCGCCAGCCTAGATGTAAATTAGCATAACTGGGGGCGAAGCAGGTGCCCATAGCCGTCCTCAGTTCTTGTTGGAAGAATTCATCTTCACATAAGAGTATGTTGCAAGAAAGTGCCCTCTTTTTGCATGGTTGCTCCCACTTTTTGCCAAACTCTGATGTACTTTGACTGAGTAAGCCCTGGGTTCCTGCCAAACAGGTACCCAGGGCCTATGTTCTTTCCCTAAAACTGCATTAAGACAAAACCCAATTGGCACTCTTTGGCCACATGTCAGTCCCTTGTAAATGGTACCATAGGTACCAAGGGCACTGTGGCCCGGGAAGGCCTCTAAGGGCTGCAGCACTTATTGTGCCACCCTTAGAGGCCCTGTATCTTTACACACACACACTGCCATTGCAGGCTGCGTGTTTTGGTGGTGCAGAACAAAGTGAAGGGTTGACATGGCACACATCCCTGCGTGCCATGCCTACAACCCACTGTCCTGGCATAGGTCAGCCACCCCTCTAGCTGGGTGCATTATACCAGTGGTGAGGGTACAGGTGCATGAGCCCTGTACCCCTACAGTGTCTAAGCCAATTCTTAGACATTGTAAGTGCAGTAATGCCATTAAGAGTATATGGTGCTGGGAGTTTGTCATTACGAACTCCACAGCACCATAATGGTTTTACTGAAAACTGGGTAGTTTGGTATCAAACTTCTCAGCACATTAAACCAACAGTGATGCCAGTGTGAGAATGAATGTAAAATGTACTCAGAGGGCATTTTAGAGATGCCCCCTGAAAAACAACCATATCTAGTGTCCTGGCTGAGTGGCTGCTCGCCAGCTGCCACCACCAGACATGTTTCTGGACCCCTGTGTCGAGAGCCTGCTGCTCTCGGGGATCTGGAACAAAGCACATCCTGGGACGAGGTGCCAAGCCTCCTCCCCCGGAATGGGCAGGGTCCACGAAGGGGAAGCTTCAAAGGCTTGCCGCCTCTATGAGCTACCCCAGCCATTTGCTGCTTCCAGCAACTGGCCCCCACCAGTTCTGACCCCATCTTTGGGTGGGAGAATCGGCAGGAAAACCAAGTGAGGAAGGGAGGTGTACCCACCTTTGCCAACCCCACCCCTCAGGTGGGGAGGGGAGGTGAAGCACAACTCTCAGTCCCCACCATCTTGCAGATGGGGGGACCCAGCCAACCAGAGAGAGGCATATGCACCCCTCCCACTGGAGGGTGGCATAATAGGGTGTGTACCCACTCATTGGTCCTGACCTTTACTTACCTGTAACGCCCCTAAATCTAGTATTTAGGGGCAATCCTGAACCTTGCCTCCTCAGACAAGAATCGACAAGAAGAGAAGAAGGACCGAAGAAGCTGTGCTGAAACTAAGAGGAGGAGGACGCCCACTGACTTGGCCCCAGCCCTACCGGCCTGTCTCCACCTTGAAACTGCTCCAGCGAAATCCTGGTGTGTCCTGCAGCCAGCAGCCTCAAGAACCCGAAGGACCTGCCCTGCCTTCCAAGCCCATGACTTTGTCTCCCGTGAGCACCGGATTTGCTCACCCACAGACTCTGCCTCCGGCCAAATCCGTGAGTCTGCACCACTCTGCACCAGACGCCCACGGCCCGAGTTATAGTGGCCCAACACCACGAGGACGTCTCCCCGGCGATCCTGACCTGAAATCTGGTGATCTCTGACCTGCCTCCACTCTCCAATCGACGCCTGAAGTCTCTTTCTGGAGGATCCCCCCGACGCGACCGGAGCTGGTAAGAAATCCTGACGCCTAAAGACACCCCTGCACCCGATGTCCCACAGCTTTGGGTGGCCCAACCAATGGTGTCCCAGCATCCCAACTTACCTCTCCAACTGGTGGTCACCTCCAGAAGATCTTCGTCACCGAGCCTGCAGTCTTTGTTGCAACCGGAGAATACCCACTGAAATCAACAGGGCACCCAATGTCAAAACAGCACCCTGCACCCAGCCGACCCGGCGGTTGTACTTTGGGTGCTAACTCAGATCCCCCTTTGCCCTGAGCCTAACACCAGGAGCTTTGCTCCCACAACCTTGTGGCCTGCTCATTAGCAGCCACCAACCGGAGGCCCCCTATCCCACATTGGATAACATTGGGCCTCAACACTCTGCACCCGGCCGCCCTAGTGCAGCTGAGGGTGCTTTGAGAGTGCCTCCTTGACCCTGAGGGAACCCTGGTTCTAACCCCAGAAAACCAACTTGGAAACCCAAGTACCTACCTTGAAACCGATAACCACGTTTCCTCCCATAGGACTGCATTGACTGCTTACTTGTGAAAATTGTTCTGTGGAGTTGGTTTTGTATGAAAACTTGAAAAACTGCAAATATCTCAAAACTGCTTTACTTCCCTTTTCTCTAGGAAATGTCCCAGTGTGATATCTAGGCATATCACACTGAGTAGAAAAAGTAATCCATAAAGTAACTTGTAAAGTAATCAAAAGTAATCTAACAGTAATTTCAACTGTATTCAAAGTATTTACAAACCTGTAACAAAGCCATTTTCATTCAGCTTGCTTGTCTTGTTCAACTTGCCTTGAAAAGTACCATTTACACTTACCTGTGCCAGGCTTGCTTGGTTCTAGAAAATACATATAACTAAATAATATTGTTATACAATCAAATTAATCTAAATTCAGTCTTTGAGTATGTGACATTTCTTGCCTGAGTGTGTACAACAAATGCATAACACGACCCTCTGATAAAGCCTTACTGCTCGCCCACACAACCACAAATAGAGAGTAAGGTGCTATCTACGTTTACCTCTGCCTACCTTTGGGGTTCCACTGGACTCTGTGCCCACTATACCTCACTTTGGTTTAGTATATACAGAGCCAGCTTCCTACATATGCTTCTTGTTAAACTCCAACATTGTATTATGCTGCGTAAATCTAATGGGTTTCATACGTAGGAAATGTTGAGTTGCCCTCAATCCGTCCTGATGTTTTATGCTTGTATATAGAGTTGAGACATCTAAAGTCATCAGAAGCATGTTGTCGTCCCATTCATGTTGTCCCATTCAACAACATAAATGTGCCTTAAAAAATCAACTGAATCTTCTATTTGTGACGGGAGGGTGGTAGCAATGGGGTTTAAAAAATAGTAATTGGACTTAGAAACATTCTCAAAAATACTATTCTGGGCCGAAATAATAGGTCGCCCTGGTGGCCTGTTCAGATCCTTATGTATTTTTTTAATCATGTAGAACACAGGTAGAACTGGATTCTCTTGTGTAAGAAAACAGAACTCATCCCAGCTTTAGAGATCTTGTTTTTTCCATATTGTCAGTCTACTTATAAAGTTCTCCTTAACTTCCTCATATTCGTCCATTGTTATACGTTTGTAACATTCCCTGTTGTTCAATTGGGTTAATGCTTCCATTTTATATAGTTGTTTGTCCCATAGAACTATGTTTCCCCCTTTATCCGACAAGTTCTTGATCTTACTGATTGTGTGAAATATCCTTTTCTCTATTGGGTCCAATGGGTTTTCAGCGGTTCCCCGCTGTCTGATACAGGTGTCTCAACTCTCTAGCGACAATTTCTGAAAAGATATCCAAATTATCCTTTGCCATTTGAGGAACGTATCTAGACTTCGATCAAAACGGAGTGATGCCTCCTGTTGCTAAATTCACATTTTCTTGCCCCAGATTTTGAGCACTAGATGGTTCTTGGGAATTTAGTGCAGTTTTGCTTTCTTCTTGTAATGCCCATACATTTTCTAAGGTATCCAGATCTGACACAATGAGGTTGGGGGACACAATGTCTTTGGGGGTTTCTGTGTCCGCAATAGTTGTTACTGTTGCTTCCTTCAGTTTATTTAATTTCATTCGTTTCAATTTTCTAACAAAACTATATAAGTCCATTCTACTTTGAGCATAATTGAAATTGTTCTTGTGACACTATGACAGTCCCAATTCCAAAGTGGACTTATCCTCCACAGATAACTGGATCTGACTCAAATTGACCACTGTGTTATTCTCTTTTATTTTTTTACTGTTTGTTCCGAATTGGACCTTGTTGATCTCCCAGTTATTTCTCTGCATGTTTCTCCTTCTCCCATGAGCCCCCCTCCTCTGTTTCCTTTTCCTCAGGGTCTTCCTCGCCCTGTTACAGCTCAATGATCCGTTCTCTGGTCTAATTGTAAAAAACGCAATTCGTCGTGGTTAGAAATGGGATTTTTGGTAGGCTTGGGCGTGGGCCACAGCCAGGCAAAAACCACCACTCTAGTCAGGATAAGGGAGTTACACGTCTAAAATAACCCCTGCTCACCCCCTTGGTAGCTTGGCACGAGCAGCCAGGCTTATCTTAGAGGCAGTGTGTAAAGCATTTGCACATAACCAACAGTAATACAGCGTAAGCACTACAAAAGGACACCACACCAGTTTAGAAAAATATCCAATATTTTTATATACTTAAGACAAGACCAAAAACGATAAAAATCCACAATACTATACTTAAAAGTTCACAGTTCCAAAAATACGCTGATTGAAAAGAGTTCCTTCTGTGGCTAGCTCCGTCCGGGCTACCACGGCGTCGTGAACAACAAATCCAACAGTTCTGGCCGGTCGCGGAGTCGCGGGCCAGCTACGGTGTTGGGAAGACTTGCAAACAGTACCTGCGAGAGATGCAGGGCGTTGAGGCCCTTGAAGTCACTCGCGTTGCAGGTCGAGCTCCTCTCTGATGGAATCAGGAGCGCTGGCGCCGGCAGACGTCTGGTGCTGTGGTGCGAAGCGTAGCGGTGCAGCGTGCGGTGCCCCCAGGTCGCGGTACGAGCAGCGGCTCGGTGACGGCGTCAGATGGCGTCGTCGGTGAGACCAGGGTCGCGGTGCGAGATGAAGGCGGTGCTCGCCACGGTGCTAGCAGGTCACGGTGCAAGCAGCGTCGTCGTCGTTGCTGAAGCGCTGTCGTCGGCTGACGAACTGGAGTCGATGGCGCCGGCGTCAGTAGGCCAAGGTTGCGGTGCAGGATGAGGGCGGTGCGTCGTGTGACTTACGAGCGGTGCCCTCGAACCACGGTGCAAGCAGCGGCGTCGATTTTGGCAGGAAATGGCGGCGTCAGGAAGGCCAAGGCGTCCTCGTGAAGCGAGGCGGTACGGAGTGCGGTGCCCACAGGTCGCGGTGCAAGCAGCGGTTCGGTGGCGGCGTCAACAGGCGTCGTTGGTGACACCAGGGTTGCGGTGCGGCGGTGCCCTCTGCGGCGCCAAAGCTTCGGCGTGAAGCGAGGCGGTGCGGAGTGCGGTGCCCACAGAGCGCGTTGCAAGCAGCGGCTCGGTGTCGGCGTCAACAGGCGTCGTCGATGAGACCAAGGTTGCGGTGCGGCGGTGCCCTCTGCGGTGCCTTCAGGACACGGAGTCGGCAGCGGCGTCGTAGACGTCGTTGAGTTGACTTTCTTCTTGCAGCAGCACAAAACAGTCCCCAGTGCTGCGGGTCGAAGAACTTGAAGTCTTTGCTGTTCCTGAGACTTCGTGAACAGGGGGCAAGCTCTACTTCAAGCCCTTGGAGAGACTCACAAATTAGGTTGCAGAAAGTCCAGTCCAGGCCTTTCACTGCCCAAGACAGAAGCAGCCACTGCAGGTCAGCCCAGCCAAGCACCCAGCAAAGCAGTCGTTCCTTTTCGCAGCTTCTCCGGCTCTTCTTCTTGGCAGTCTTCTTGTCCAGATGAGTTCTAAAGTTCAGGGGTCTGGGACCCAGCATTTATGTCCAAAAATCCTTTGATCTCTTAGGCAGAGAGGGCCTGTGCCCAGTCAGGACCAGTTCTGCCTTCTCTGGTGTGAATTCCTGGCAGGAGGTGGAGACGGCATTTGTCAGAGGCAGAGCAGGCCCTTTGAGGTGCAAGGAAATCTCCTCCCCCTTCCCCCATCGTAACCCAGGTCTCTTCAGCCCTTTCCTGACCTACCTAGACCATCTGGCTCCCCTCCTGCTCCCCCAGCCTTCTGTCATCCAAAACCCAGAAAGGCAATCCACATTCCAGCAGAGGCACACAGGATGACTGAGCAAGAAAATACCTACTTTCTAAAAGTGTTATTTTCAAACACAGAATGTAAAAATCACCTTCACTAAAAGATGCATCTTTAGATTCCGAGTTCGGGCATACTAAATTCTATTTTCTTACCGAATTCCCTGGGCCAGTTATGTTTATAAGATGTTATAAACAAACCTCCCATTCTATCCTATGGGGAACTGGTAGCCTTGCAATAGTGAAAAACGAAATTGGCTGTAATTCACTATCAGGACATGCCACACACACCAGGGCATGTCCCACCTTTCACATACACTGCACCCTGCCCACAGGGGTACCTTGGACCTACCTGAGGGGTGTCTGACATGTAAGAAAAGGGAAGGTTAGGGACCGGCCAGTGTGTGCACTGGCCAAGTCGACATGGCAGTACATACTGCGCGCAGACTTCTGCA
Source organism: Calotriton arnoldi (assembly GCA_963921515.1). Classification (NCBI taxonomy): domain Eukaryota; kingdom Metazoa; phylum Chordata; class Amphibia; order Caudata; family Salamandridae; genus Calotriton; species Calotriton arnoldi. The sequence continues at coordinate 3,355,888 of CAWUFW010000182.1, forward strand.
ATGGCAGGTCTGAGTTACTGTTTTCAGGGCTACTCACGGGGTGGCACAACCAGTGCTGCAGGTCTTCCCCCCCCCCCCCCCCGGAGTAGCATTTGTTTCACCAGCCCTGGCACACGCAGTGCACTTTACTAGGGGCTAACAGGTAAATCAAATATCCAATCATGGAAACACCCATCCATAACACAATTTACACAGAGAGCATATGCACTTTAGCACTGATTAGCAGTGGTAAAGTGCCCAGAGTCCTAAAACCAACAAAAACAGGGTCAAAAACAGGAGGCCAAAAAGCAAAAAGTCTGGGGGTAAACCCGCTGAAAAAGCCAAGTCTAACACAACCCCCTCCCAGCCTAAAGCCAGGGTAGACTGATCAATCCCTTGATGGACTTCCCTGCTTGGGGCGATAGAACATAGACCTGGCCCACAACAGTGGGGGCCCGTTCTGGTTCTACGTCTTTCCAAACCCAGTTGGATCCCTCTATCCGTACTCTCAGGGCACACTAAGCTGACCCATGGGGTACTCTTCTCTTCACCTGTGAACCCCATCTGTTCAGCGCCTAAACTTACTTTGCTCACAGATGTGTCCCAACAGGCCGACAGTGCCCACATGGCCAACACAGTGGTGTGGCCCAGTCCACCCCCGGGGTGTGACTCCTGTCCCCCTCCCAGGGGCAACGCTGTCCACCAGGACAGTAAGCCACAGTGGCTACCGACAGTTGTCAGTGGGGAGACCCAGGCCTTATGCCTCTCAGGGCTCTCTAACCTCTGTGGCGTCAGAGAGTGGGGGGAGGTAGCCCCAGGTGCCTGGCACCCTTTGTCCACTCTTCCTCTTGTCAGGCCAGGGATGACATCCTTGCACTGACCCACTAGCCTAGGGTCTGTACCCGGCGGCTGGACAGGAGACTGGGGTAGGCTTTCCCACCCCCGGTCTTCCTCCCAGGGGCTCTGTACCCTCCCACCTGGAGCGGTACCCCCTTCCAGAATTGTCAGGGCACCTGTGGCAGGTGCCTTGCACAGTCGCCCACCAGTTCAGGGGTGCTATCCTGCAACTGGTACACCAGCCTGGGGTCTGTACCCTGAGGCTGGACACAGGACTGGGGTGGCCTCTCCCACACCCTGTCCTCCTCCCTGGGGTACTGCATCCCCCCACCGGGAGCAGTCCCCCTCAACTCCAGAATTGTCAGGCCACCTGTGGCAGGCGTTCTGCACAATTCACCCACCAGTTCAGGGGTGCTATCCTGCAACTGGTACACCAGCCCAGGGTCTGTACCTTGAGGCTGAACCAGGGACTGGGGTAGGCTCTCCCACACCCGGTCCTCCTCCCTGGGGCACTGTACCCTCCCACCTGGAGCGGCACCCCCAGAAGACAAACTGGTAGTGGCACGGTTAGCAGTTGCCCCTTCCCCCAGGCCAGGGGGCACACCCTGAACCTGGTCCTCCAACCCAGGGCCTGTACCCTTAGGCTGGACCTGTGCCTGGCAACCCAGGACTTCCGGGGAGTACACCCTCATGAGTTGTGCCAGAATCCGCCTGGCGCAGGTCTCCAGCCTCCTGTCCACCTGACAGAGCATGAAGACCCCCAGGCCCGAAGTGGCCTCACCCGGGTCAGTCCTGGGGTGCTCTGACCTCAGAGCTGGCAACCCCTGACCTACTGGTCCTTCCAAAATTGTCAGGGCACCTGTGGCAGGTGTCCTGCCCAACTCGCCCACCAGTTCAGGACCTCCCTCCAGCAACTGGTCTCCCAACCTAGGGTCTAAACCCTCCAGTTGAACCGGGGTCAGAGGCAAGGACTCCTCCCTCTGCACCCCCTTCCAGAGTTCTGCACCCTCCCACCTGGAGTGGTACCCCTAGAAGACAACCCGGTCAGGACACTGCTTACAGTCGTCCTTCCCTCCAGGTCAGGCAGGACCTGAACCTGGCTTCCCAACCCAGGGACTAAACCCTGCAGCTGAGCACCTGCCCGGCGCACCAGGACTTCCTTGGGAGCACGCATGCCCCCTCTGAAGGTAACGCACAAGTTACTAACTTGTGTAACGATATATCTGTAAGAGACAGTAGTTAGTGACAGATTCCTTACCTTAGAATATCCCCAGGCGTCAGGCTGGATCCGGAAAGTTTTTGCGTAGCAGTACCCTTGCGCGTCGGTAGGCGGCGTCGTGCGGCTCCGCGTCCGTCGTCGGCGTCGTGATCGCCGGGATGACGTCGCGGGCAGTACTTAGACGCCGCCCCTGCGCGCTGACGTCAGTTCTGTACATGACTTTCCGCGCCAGGAACGCAGAGCCATGCAAGAAGCTGACATAGGTGTCTGAAAAATACTAGGGCCCTGAAAGGGATGTCCTTAACCCTAGAAATCAGTTCGCAGAACGGGGAGGATGGGTGGGGCGGTAAGGAATCTGTCACTAACTACTGTCTCTTAGAGATATATCGTTACACAAGTTAGTAACTTGTGCATCTGAAAGAGACACGTTAGTGACAGATTCCTTACCTTAGAATAGATACCCCAGCAATACCAACCTCGGTGGTGGGTCTGCGAACAAAGATCAGACAAGGAAGTCCCGGAGGACAGAACGGCCAAAGAAGCCGTCCCTCCGGACCTGACTGTCAAGGCAGTAATGCTTTGTAAACGTGTGCAGTGAGGCCCACGTAGCTGCCTGACAGATATCCTGCAGCGGAACACCGCGGCCCAAAGCCGTGGTAGCAGCCGTTGCCCTGGTGGAATGGGCACGCAGCCCAATAGGAGGCTCCTTCTTAGCCAAAGAATAGCAGGCTTTGATACACAAGGTTACCCAGCGGGAGATGGTTCTCTTGTGCACCGCCCGACCTTTTTTGCCGCCCACGTAGCCAACAAAGAGCTGGTCATCCACCCGGAAGTGTTGTGTGCGGTTGAGGTAAAAGGAAAGCGCACGTTTTGGGTCCAGACGGTGGAGCCTCTCTTCCTCTCTGGAAGGATGCGGAGGCGGAAAGAAGGTGGGCAAAGTGATGGTCTGCCCAATGTGGAAGGCAGAAACCACCTTTGGCAAGAAGGACGGACGCGTCCTAAGAACAACCTTGTCTGGATGGACAGACCGAAAGGGAGGTTTGCATGATAGAGCCTGGAGCTCACTCACCCGCCGAGCGGAGGTGATGGCCACCAGAAAGGCTGTCTTCAGAGTCAGAAGACGAAGAGGACAGTTATGTAGAGGCTCAAAGGGAGCGCACATGAGAAAGGTAAGAACCAAGTTCAAGTCCCACTGAGGCATCACAAACGGAATAGGAGGGAAGAGGTGTGTAATGCCTTTAAGGAATCTGTTAACAACAGGGGACTTGAAAAGGGAGGGCTGATCAGGAAGCCTGAGGAAGGCCGAAATGGCACAAAGATAGCCCTTGATGGTACCCAGGGCAGAACCCTGTTGGGCCAGTGAAAGAAGGAACAGAAGAACCTCAGAAAGAGGGGCAGAGAGGGGATTCACAGCCTTTGCTGTGCACCATGCCACAAACTTGTTCCACCTGCAGGCGTATACCACCTTAGTGGAGGGATGCCTGGCTGCCAGAATCACATCACAAACTTCGGGAGGCAAGTCGAAAGGAATCAACTGCCGCCGCTCAATCTCCACGCAAGCAGGTGGAGGCTGGACAGGTTCGGGTGGAGGACCGTCCCCTGCTGCTGCGACAGAAGATCCTCCCGAAGAGGCAGACGGATCGGGGGATCGACGCTCATACTGAGTAGCTCGGGATACCAAACTCTTCGAGCCCAGTTCGGAGCCACAAGGATGACTTGGGCCCGGTCGCGCCGAATCTTCTTCAACACTCTGGGTAGAAGTGGTATAGGCGGAAAGGCGTACAACAGACCGCAACTCCACTCGCGACGAAAAGCGTCGCCGAGCGAGTGCCGCCTTGGAAATTCCAACGCGCAGAACTGATGACATTGCGCGTTCTCTTCGGTGGCGAATAGATCTAACCAAGGCTCTCCCCACTGCAGAAAGAGACCTTGCGCCACTTCCGAGTGAAGACGCCATTCGTGATCCATCATGCACCTGCGGCTGAGTTCGTCCGCCCTGGCGTTCAGGGAACCTGCCAGGTGTTGAACCATCAGGAACATGCCCTGATGTTCCAGCCATGTCCAGAGGCGCAGAGCCTCCTGACAGAGGGTCCACGACCCCACCCCGCCTTGTTTGTTGCAGTACCACATGGCGGTGGTGTTGTCTGTGAACACCTGCACTACCTTCCCTTTGACAGAGGGAAGGAATGCCTTGAGTGCAAGTCGGATCGCCCGGAGCTCCAGAAGGTTGATATGGAGCCGGGACTCCGCCGGAGACCAGAGGCCTCTGATCTCCGCCTCTCCCATGTGACCGCCCCATCCCAGAAGGGACGCGTCCGTCACAACTGTGTGCTCTGGCTGGGGAAGGGAGAGGGATCTGCCCATGACCCATTGCCGGTTCGAGAGCCACCACTGCAACTGTTTTGCAGTCCCCTCCGAGATCTGGACGTGATCGGACAGGTTGCCCTGGTGCTGCACCCACTGGAACTTCAGGTCCCACTGCAGAGCCCGCATATGCCATCTGGCATGATTGACCAGCAGGATGCAGGAGGCCATGAGGCCCAGCAGCCTCAGGGTCATCCGTACCGAAACCCAGGATAAAGGCTGAAAGATTGGAATCATAGCCTGAAATCCCCGACTCGCCGTTCGGGAGGATAGGCCCGAAACTGCGTCGTGTCCAGAACTGCTCCGATAAAAAGGAGCTGTGGAGAAGGAATCAGGTGCGACTTCGGCACATTGATGGAGAACCCCAGCGAATGCAGGAGTTCGGCCGTAGTCTGGAGGTGGGAGACGACTGCCTGTGACGAGCCCGCCTTCAGCAGCCAGTCGTCGAGGTAGGGGAAGACTGGAACCCCTGCCCGGCGCAGATGAGCTGCGACCACCGCCATCACTTTCGTGAACACCCGAGGGGCACTTGTAAGGCCAAAGGGGAGCACGGTGAACTGAAAATGCTCGAGGCCTACCGTGAACCGTAGGTAACGCCGGTGGGCCGGCAGGACAGGGATGTGGAAATAAGCGTCCTGCAAGTCCAACGCTACTAACCAGTCTCCAGGGTCGAGGGCAGTCAAGACCTGAGCTAGGGTGAGCATCTTGAACTTCTCCTTCCGGAGAAAGCGATTGACGTTCCGGAGGTCCAAGATAGGACGCATGTCCTCCTTGTCCTTTTTGGGCACCAGAAAGTAGTGGGAGTAGCAACCACGTCCTACTTCTGGGGTCGGAACATGCTCGATGGCCCTCTTGGCCAAGAGGGCCGTGACTTCCTTCTGCAGAAGCACCAAGTGATCCCCTGACATGCGGTGGAATTGAGGTGGCATGGCTGGGGGGGTGGTCTCGAAGGGGAGGGAGTAGCCCCTTCGGACAATGTCCAAGACCCACCTGAACGAGGTGATGGGACGCCAGTGGTGAAGGTGATGGCGGACCCTACCCCCTACTGGCGTGCTGTGCACCGGAAAGGAGGGACTAGGAGGGCTTGGAGGCCGCGGACGGGTTGGAGGCGGTGGCCTGACCCGCACGCTGGTTGCCCGAACCGCCACGGCGGTATCCACGTCCTCGGCCACGCGAAGACTCTTGCTGCGCGGGCCGGTGGCTGGGCTGCTGACGCGACTGGGCGCCCCTTCCGTGGCCACGAAAGGGGCGAAAAGCAGAGGTTAGCGGAGGGCGTACAACAGAAAGGCCCAGGGACTTGGCAGTAGCCCGTGAGTCCTTAAAACGCTCCAGCGCATGGTCTGCTTTGGAACCAAAAAGACCGACTCCATCAAAGGGCATGTCCATGAGTGTATTCTGGACATCACCCGAGAAACCAGTTGTTCTCAGCCAGGCGTGGCGACGTAGCGCCACCGTCGTTGCAAGTGATCTGCCCAGCGAGTCGGCGGTATCAAGGCCACAACGTATGGTGTATTTAGCCGCATCTCTTCCTTCCGCAATGGCGCGGGTAAGCAGTGTCTGGACCTCCTCAGAACACTGCGGCAAAACAGCCGCCACCGAATCCCACAGGGAGTGGGTATATCGGCCCAAAAGGCAAGCGGTGTTGACGGACCGCAAACCAGCACTGGAGGAAGAAAAAGCCTTCTTCCCAAATTGGTCCAGGCGTTTGGATTCCCTATCCGGAGGGGCGGTAGGGAAGGCGGTTTGGGAGGCAGAGGCTTGGACAACCAAGCTCTCGGGGGTGGGATGTTGGGAGAGAAACAAGGGGTCGCCCGGAGCAGGGCGATGGCGTCGGGCCACGTTCCTATCCACAGGAGCCCCTGTGGTGGGCTTGGACCAGGCGCCCAAAAGAACGTCAGTCAGTGCATCATTAAACGGCAGCACAGTCTCCGTGGAGGAAGCTGCCGGCTGAAGCACTTCCGTCAGGAGATTAGTCCTGACAGCCACAGTAGGCAATTGGAGGTGCAAGGCTCCAGCTGCTCTACGCAACACCGTTGCGAAATTTGCTCCCTCCTCCGTAGCCACGGGAGGAGACAGCATGCCAGTGTCAGGGGAAGTGTCTAGACCACTGGCATCCCCAAGTTCCTCAGCCCAGTCCTGATCATACTCACACTGTTGTATGAGAGGGTCTTCCGAACCCTCCCAGCTCTCCTGGTCCTCCTCTTGTTCAAAATATGGAGGAGGAGGGACATTTGGGACCCAAGGTCTCATCGGCGCCGGAGCCGGCGTCGAGCGACGTCGGTCCGGCTCCATGTCCGGAGCCGGAGACAACCGGGGAACGACGCCGTCCGGAGCCCCGGACGGCGTCAGGAACGGCACCGGGGACGTTGGCGGAGGCGTGGTTAGGTCAACCGGCGTCGATGGGGGTTGCGGTACCACCGGAGCCGGGATCGAGGCCGGGGCCGGGATGAAGGCTGGCGGGACGGGCGACACCGGAGTCGGCGGCGACGCCGGAGCAACCCCATCAGGGCCCGCGGGGCCCGAAGGCGCACCGGAGGGACCTTGAGGCCCAAAGAGGCGGGCCATGGCCGACAGGAATTCCTGTATTTCGGCCGGAGTCACCCCCGAACCCGGAAAGGACTGGTAATGCGGGGGCAGCTCCACAGGCATGTCCGGGGCCGCAGGGGACGGTGCAGACAGGGGCCTCAGCCGAGTCGCGAGACCGGCGAGGCGAAGTCTTAGAGCGATGATGCTTCTTACACTTTTTGTGCTTCGACTTACCCGAGGAGCGCGAAGACTTGGACTCCGACGACCGGCGGGGACTCCGCGACCGGCCCCTCGACCTCTCCCGGGACCGGGGCTTGGTGCGGTGCAGAGCCGACTGCCGGACCTCAAGTAGCTTTCGAGACCGCTCTCGCAAAGCCTTCGGGTGAAGTTTCCGGCAGTCAGGACACGACTTCGTGTCGTGGTCTCGGCCGAGACAATAGAGACACTCTAGATGCGGGTCTGTGATCAACATCATTCGACCACAGGCGTCGCATTGCTTGAAGCCGGGTATCCCTACGGCACCTAGGAGTCGATGAAGACTCGAAAGAAACATTGAAAAAATTCACAAAAAATTTAGTCAAAAATTGACTAGGGCACTGCTCTTCCCGGATCTGCGCTTACTGGCGCGGAAAAGAAGAACTGACGTCAGCGCGCAGGGCGGCGTCTAAGTACTGCCCGCGACGTCATCCCGGCGATCACGACTCTGACGACGGACGCGGAGCCGCACGACGCCGCCTACCGACGCGCAAGGGTACTGCTACGCAAAAGCTTTCCGGATCCAGCCTGACGCCTGGGGATATTCTAAGGTAAGGAATCTGTCACTAACGTGTCTCTTTCAGATACAGGACTCATGCGTTGTGTGACAGTCTGCCTGGCGCAGATCTCCTGACCTCTGTCCATCTGACAGTGCGCGAAGATCCCCCAGGACAGAAGTGGTGTCACCATGGTCACTGCTAGGCGGCTCAGCCGCTCTGGCTGGCCCCTGACCCACTGGTTCTCCCACTGGGGAACACATCCCCCTCTCACCCCGGACTTCTGCAGCCTCCACTTAGGAGCGGCACCGCCAGACACCAGAACCACTGGAGCTCCGTTTACAGATGCTCCAGGTTCTCCTGACTCTAGGAGATCCCCCTCAACGGATGGCCTATCAGTACAGCCTAGGCTCCACACCTGGTGTTCCCTCCTGGAACCACCCAGGCTCTGGGACCGGGTTTTGGGCACCTTGGGCCGCAGCCCCTTCCCACTCCTTCTCCGCGGAGACAGGACGTGAGTCCCTACACCCTTCCCACGACACCGGGACCCATCTGGGCGACCACGAACCTTTCCCACCACCCTTGGTTGGGAAATACCTAAGCCACTTCCTTCCGGGTCACCCCCAGATGCTTCTCCAGTCCCTCTGGAATCCACCAAAAGGTCTGCCTCCAGTGCAAGCTCCCTGGGGTCAGAAAACTCACACTCCACTGGGTCTTGGCATAGCTCTGGAAAACAGGGACTTAAAATATGCTCTCCAACAATTGAATCACTCAGCCCCACACAGGTGTTAACCAAACTACCCTTCACCCAACCATCCAGTGCCTCAGACAAGTACCCCACATCATTCTCACAAGACCGGCGAGACAGTGTCTGACTGTTGCTGTCTCTCAACCCATACTCTTCTGGCTGGTCTTCATACTCACTTACCAGGGCTTCTATCATGGGGGAACCCCTCTCCCTGCACCTCTCATCTAGAGTCAGTAGAGTGTCCCTCCCACTACCAGGAAAATGATCCCCTGTGCCAGTTCCCCAATCCACCTCAGGGACACTACGCACCACTGGAGTAACCTCACAATCCTGAACCCCCTGGTGTATGTCAACCCCTTCCTTGAAGCAGGGCCCCAAATCTGTGTGTGTGTGTACCTCATCCTCAGTACTGGACCTAACACTTTTGCTGCCACCATCTGGGCTGGGCCTAGCCCTACTGGCTTCCCAGTCCAGCTCTCTCATTTTAAACTCAAGGTCTAAGATCATCTTCTTTTCCTCCATGGCTATTCTTTTGTCTTCCCTCTCACTTTCCATCCTGAGTTTCTCTAATTCGAACTTCCTTGCTTCCCGCCTGTCCTCCAGCTCCTCTAGGGACAGGCCACTGCTGCCTTGCCTGGAGGGTCCCCCCCTCCCAAAAGCACATCCACCCTAGGAACAGCTCCTCCACCTCTCCATTGAGATCACCAGATTGCCCACTGGCATGTCTGGCTGCTACCCAGGCCCTCAGCGCCTTTTGTAGCTCATCCTTCCTGGTGAGGCCTCTGACCTGGACATTCAGGTTCTTGCAAATCGATTTTAACTCCTTGACATTGTAGGCTTCCAATCGATCCTCCTCAAAGGCAATTTCTACTGATGCCATTGATGATACTCTAGATTCAGGCATGTTGAAGTAGCAAGTTCAAACTGGCAAGATCAAAAATAGGCCAAAAAGAAAAAGAACCTGTAGGTGGTACGTAATGGTCTGCGATATGGTAGTAGCGCACACCAATCACTGTAAGTCAAGTGCAAACACAAGTCCTATCCTCACCGCTGACAACCAATGTTAGAAATGGGATTCTTGGTAGGCTTGGGCGTGGGCCAAAGCCAGGCAAAACCACCACTCTAGTCAGGATAAGGGAGTTACACGTCTAAAATAACCCCTGCTCACCCCCTTGGTAGCTTGGCACGAGCAGCCAGGCTTATCTTAGAGGCAGTGTGTAAAGCATTTGCACATAACCAACAGTAATACAGCGTAAGCACTACAAAAGGACACCACACCAGTTTAGAAAAATATCCAATATTTTTATATACTTAAGACACGACCAAAAACGATAAAAATCCACAATACTATACTTAAAAGTTCACAGTTCCAAAAATACGCTGATTAAAAAGAGTTCCTTGTGTGGATAGCTCCGTCCGGGCTACCACGGCGTCATGAACAACAAATCCAACAGTTCTGGCTGGTCGCGGAGTCGCGGGCCAGCTACAGTGTCGTGAAGACCCGCAAACGGTACCTGTGAGAGATGCAGGGCGTTGAGGCCCTTGAAGTCACTCGCGTTGCAGGTCGAGCTCCTCTCTGATGGAATCAGGAGCGCTGGCGCCGGCAGACGTCTGGTGCTGTGGTGCGAAGCGCAGCGGTGCAGCGTGCGGTGCCCCCAGGTCGCGGTGCGAGCAGCGGCTCGGTGACGGCGTCAGATGGCGTCGTTGGTGAGACCAGGGTCGCGTTGCGAGATGAAGGCGGTGCTCGCCACGGTGCTAGCAGGTGACGGTGCAAGCAGCGTCGTTGCTGAAGCACTGTCGTCGGCTGATGAACTGGAGTCGATGGCGCAGGCGTCAGTAGGCCAAGGTTGCGGTGCAGGATGAGGGCGGTGCGTCGTGTGACTTACAAGCGGTGCCCTCGAACCACGGTGCAAGCAGCGGTGTCGATTTTGGCGGGAAGTGGTGGCATCAGGAAGGCCAAGGCGTCCTCATGAAGCGAGGCGGTACGGAGTTCGGTGCCCACAGGTCGCGGTGCAAGCAGCGGTTCGGTGGCGGCGGCAACAGGCGTCGTCGGTGAGACCAGGGTTGCGGTGCGGCGCCAAAGCTTCGGCGTGAAGCGGTGCGGAGTGAGGTGCCCACAGGTCGCGGTGCAAGCAGCGGCTCGGTGGCGGCGTCAACAGGCGTCGTCGGTGAGACCAGGGTTGCGGTGCGGCGTTGCGGCGGTGCTCTCTGCGGTGCCAAAGCTTCGGTGTGAAGCAAGGCGGTGCGGAGTGCGGTGCCCACAGGTCGCGTTGCAAGCAGCGTCTCGGTGTCGGCGTCAACAGGCGTCGTCGGTGAGACCAGGGTTGCGGTGGTGCTCTCTGCGGTGCCAAAGCTTCGGCGTGAAGCAAGGCGGTGCAGAGTGCGGTGCCCACAGGTCGCGGTGCAAGCAGCGGCTCGGTGTCGGCGTCAACAGGCGTCGTCGGTGAGACCAAGGTTGCGGTGCGGCGTTGCGGCGGTGCACTCTGCGGTGCCTTCAGGACACGGAGTCGGCAGCGGCGTCGTAGATGTCGTTGAGTTGGCATTCTTCTTGCTGCAGCACAAAACACACAGTCCCCAGTGCTGCGGGTCGAAGAACTTGAAGTCTTTGCTGTTCCTGAGACTTCGTGAACAGGGGGGCAAGCTATACCTCAAGCCCTTGGAGAGACTCACAAATTAGGTTGCAGAAAGTCCAGTCCAGGCCTTTCACTGCCCAAGACAGAAGCTGCCGCTGCAGGTCAGCCCAGCCAAGCACCCAGCAAAGCAGTCGTTCCTTTTCGCAGCTTCTCCGGCTCTTCTTCTTGGCAGTCTTCTTGTCCAGATGAGTTCGCAAGTTCAGGGGTCTGGGACCCAGCATTTATGTCCAATAATCCTTTGATCTCTTAGGCAGAGAGGGCCTGTGCCCAGTCAGGACCAGTTCTGCCTTCTCTGGTGTGAATTCCTGGCAGGAGGTGGAGACGGCATTTGTCAGAGGCAGAGCAGGCCCTTTGAGGTGCAAGGAAATCTCCTCCCCCTTCCCCCATCGTAACCCAGGTCTCTTCAGCCCTTTCCTGACCTACCTAGACCATCTGGCGCCCCTCCTGCTCCCCCAGCCTTCTGTCATCCAAAACCCAGACAGGCAATCCACATTCCAGCAGAGGCACATGGGATGACTGAGCAAGAAAATACCTACTTTCTAAAAGTGGTATTTTCAAACACAGAATGTAAAAATCACCTTCACTAAAAGATGCATCTTTAGATTCTGAGTTCAGGCATACTAAATTCTATTTTCTTACCGAATTCCCTGGGCCAGTTATGTTTATAAGATGTTATAAACAAACCTCCCATTCTATCCTATGGGGAACTGGTAGCCTTGCAATAGTGAAAAACGAAATTGGCTGTAATTCACTATCAGGACATGCCACACACACCAGGGCATGTCCCACCTTTCACATACACTGCACCCTGCCCACAGGGGTACCTTGGGCCTACCTGAGGGTGTCTGACATGTAAGAAAAGGGAAGGTTAGGGACCGGCCAGTGTGTGCACTGGCCAAGTCGACATGGCAGTACAAACTGCGCGCAGACTTCTGCAATGGCAGGTCTGAGTTACTGTTTTCAGGGCTACTCACGGGGTGGCACAACCAGTGCTGCAGGCCCCCGAGTAGCATTTGTTTCACCAGCCCTGGCACACGCAGTGCACTTTACTAGGGGCTGACAGGTAAATCAAATATCCAATCATGGAAACACCCATCCATAACACAATTTACACAGAGAGCATATGCACTTTAGCACTGATTAGCAGTGGTAAAGTGCCCCGAGTCCTAAAAACAACAAAAACAGGAGGCCAAAAAGCATAAAGTCGGGGGGTAAACATGCTGAAAAAGCCAAGTCTAACAGTCGTCTACTGTGAGGCGAGTGACTCCACCCTCTTTTCTTACTGGGTCTTTCTGCTCTACTTCTGATGCCGTATCTGAGCTCACCTCACTCTGTGAATTCTCCTGATGAAATGCATTGGTATTTTGAACCTTTTGCCTTCTTATTTTATCAAAGGACTTTGCAAAGGTATATATTTGCCCATTCTTATAATCTAAGCAATTTTGTAAAGATTCGTCAAACGGCGCCAAAGTTATTAGCACAACAAAACACGCTTTTCCTATGGAGGAAACTAGGTCTTAACTACAACTACCTACTGGCAACCACTGGATGTGTGTGTGTATACATATATATATATATATATATATATATACACACACACACACACCTTTTTTTTTAACAATGCCAAGAAAACATTTAAAAAGATGCCCATATCCTGCAAGTGATCATGGCAGGACAAACATATTCCTTTTGGTGTTCAGAAATAAATATTCTTATCACTGCATTTCCCTACATTCCTGCGGTTCTTAAAAACCAAAATGGCCACAAAAGCCAGTTCTTCTACTATAATTCAATAATGAGCGGAAATACTGCATTAGTGCCCGGTACAGATCACAATTCCTATGAAAACCCACACTGACTTGGTATTGCCAAACTCAGTACATTCAGGGCAACACTTCTAATGTTAGGATTACGGTATCTGAGTGTGTATGATACTTGCAATAAATTATTGAACGGTTTTGCTGAAAGAATGTAATAATATACGCATCGGGCATAACACCAATAAATATCCATGCATATTGCCAATATATTTGGTTGGGAATAATCAAAAGAGTTGCAAGCTTGTAGACAGCCTAGTAACACCAGCAATGATGTGTGCAAAGAGCTGGGCACTGAAAGGGTTAAAGCTCACTCTCCCTGAAGGGGGTTTAGCGTCTTTTTGTGGCGTTATCATGCTTCGAAAGTGAAGCATCTTTACTCTTTAGAAACCAGTACGCCTCACGGGGTACATTTTACCTGTGGGCCCAGCTAACTATTCAATGGTTTATCTACATCATACCAAACTCAAGTAAACCACCATCGTATAATTAAGGAAAAAGACTACTTTACCGTGCAATACAAGATCAATAAAAAACAAACTTGTATTGGTAAACCGGAATACACTGAGATATGAAAGACAGGTAACTGAATATCATTTGAAATAAAGTCCATTGACTTTTTTCTAGTGCATGGCGAATCGTCTTTATTTCCAGTTATCTGTGCTACCTTCTTTCTCGGTCTCAATTTCTCTCTCCACTCCTTCAGTTCCTGGCTATGCTCATCATCCAGCTCCTTGAGCTTCTGGGTTTCGTGTTCAATCAGCAGGTGGCATTTTTCATTCTGAAACCAAGACAATTATTAGATGGAAGCAAGTTATGTTTTATACGAACATGCATGCGCTCTGGAATACGTCTACAGTTTACATGTTGTGTGTGTGATTTATTCTATACACCACACATGTTCCAATGCAGTGCAATTTTGAGGCAAATTTAAAGGCTTCCTAAATAGATAAGATTCATTTGCAATACAAATTTGGAAAGCTTTGCTTAAGAGGCACCTTTGTGACAACTGTGCACTCTGACTCTGGAACTAACTGCACTGTTCGCACAGTTCAGCGCTGCATGCTCATTAGATCACTCCTTGTGCAGCCTTCCCAACAGAGAAAGGAGGGACCAGTAGAACTCCAGACAACGATAAGCTCTTGTAACTTGAAAGTAGGTCAGCTACTGGTTGCACTAAAGGCATAAACGGTGCAGTCTGACTGGTAGAAAATGGGTAGTATGCTGAATGTTTAGGTCCCTTGAGCCCGTGCTACCGCCTGAGAAACCAATAAAATTACAAAGTGTCAAACAGAGATATTGGCTCCCTGTTTTGTTTTAAGTCTTAGGGTCTGATTTATGTCTTGGCGATATGGATACCCTGTCGCAAAGGTGACAGAGTATCCATACCGCCAAGACTGTGGTCCGCCCGCCTGATTTAAATGCGGGCGGACCTTTGGTTTAATCACAGCGGAGATTATGCAGTCTCAGCAGTGCTTAAGCCCCTCTGACAGCCCGATGAAGTAAGGGCCGTCAAGAGGATGACCTCTAATTCTGTCGAACTAATTTACATGGACGGGCGTAGAGGTCAGTTTTCACTGCCAGTCACTGACAGAAAAAACCCTAGTGGTAAGGGACAGTGAAAACTACAAAATGCTCCCCTAGTCATGGGAGATATCTCCTATGGCAAGGGGAGCATTGTCTTTTATTTTCAAAAAGAAAACCCTGCTTCGAGATTTTCATTTTGAAAACAAAAAAGAAACAGTTTGCCATACGGCTCCGTCATGCTTGACGAAGCTACGTGTCAAACTGCAATAAGCATTGACAGGAAGCACTGTGAAAGCGGTTCCTGGTAATATTTTAAGAAATTACTACTGGCTTGGAGGGCATTTGATAATTTGGTGGGTGGGGGAGCAGTCAAGGCAATGGAGTAAATTGCTCCGTCACCCTGACTGCCAAACCTCTGTCTGCCAAATTATAAATTTGCCCCTTAATCATAGGTAAGCAGAGAACCTAGCTATGGAGTGAGAAATATTAAGTCTCCCAATCACCATATCAATTAAACAACAAAAGGTGGTTCCTAACTATTATCATAAGTACAGGGAGGGAGACCAAAGCACAGGTTCATTTAACCAGTAGAACGAACACTGCAATGATATCCATGCACACTGGCAGGGCCAGTGATCCGCTATGTTCCACGTTTTCTAATTGTGCGTGAACGGCGGGTCTATGTCTCTCCTTTATACTGCCTATGTGACCGTATCTAGTAATCGGGGATCTCACAACAATACACTCAGTGATCAGGGACCATTTGAATGGCAAGTGCTCAATCTACGGAGGCTACCAGACCCTTGGATCCTTTCATGCCAATTCAAAGTCAAAAACAGAAATGGCAGGGAACACCTATTTAGGTTGCTAGAAGAACAAGCCCCTGTTATAAAACCATTAGTGAAATACAACAGCATCACTGATCTATTTAATGATGATTTTAGCAACTGAAATGCTTCAGTTCAGCTGGATTGGTAATGTAATGCCTCAAGCGTGGCTTGGCAACATTCTTCCCTTGCTTGAAAAATGTACTTGCCTGCACACCATTATTCCCTTGCTTTACAAATGTGCTCATCAGGGTAAGAACAAACCCTCTTTGGTTTTTACAAAGGGACATTAGACTCCCAAACACAAAACAGCCAGTTTAAAACAAGGGGTAGAAGATTGATGAATGTAATTTTAAGTCAAGGTTTTAGCATCCCAGAGCTTGGTTAGTGAACCAATATCACATATGAATAAATATCTGCTATCCAATAGAATACAATGTCTGTACAAGTCAAACTAGAGGTGAAAGAGATCCAGGAAGGAAATCCTACAAAATAGCACAGTAAAGTCTGATTGCAGGTGGCCAAATAATCTTTATCGCATCAGGTGGAGGCCATGGGATTCAAGCACTATACAGGCAATAATATTCTCTGCTTAAATTCACCAAAATATTTGGAGATTCTACAAAGCTTTGCTAGAAGTCGGTTGGCGTAGCCATGACATATGAACATCTTTAGTGGTCTTGTCCAAGGCTTCCTGGTATACTGGAACGACAGATTATAGTTGATTAAATATATTACAGAGGGAATCCTCTTGAGGATTATGCTATTTCGAAGTTTTAGCGCACTCAACAAAGAAACTAAAGTGCAAAAAACCTGCCAGTAAGCATCGTAGCATGCTTAGCATATCAAGAAAATACTTGGCAAGTAAATGGAAGTAAATTAAAATAGGAAACCTGATCAGCAAGCAGGAAGGCTTGTTTGCAGCAGAGAAAATTATTGAAACTTGTTCAAGGGACCAAAGAGCACAGAAGTCTACTTATCCCGCCTATTTTATAAATGATAACACCAGTTTTTTTGTTTCCACTTATCTAACTCACCATCATCTCCTTACTGCTTCCATAGGCTGCATCACCCTTTCCTTCTACTCTCTCATCATACAGCTTCCATTCCCTTAAACTCTCTAGTTTCTCTCCAGGGGCTCAATACCCCATTAACCAATACTCTCACCACAGGTTGACTGCATGCCCCCATCTTCTCCACTCCCACACCACAGGGTCCATGCTTGCCTCCTGCTCTTCCACTCTTACATCTTATACTCAAAACTTCATTCCCCTCCACACTCTCACAGAATGGCTCCAGCCCCCTACTTCTGTTCTTGTGTCAAATGCTCCAACTCCCTGGCCGTCCACTCTTCCACTTTTTTTTTTTTAAGCCTACTACTCCTTCCTTTTACCACCACAGGCTGCGCATCCGCTTATACACTCTCTCAAAACAAGCCCCATAGTCCTCCTCCATTGCATCAGCACAGGCTCCAAACCTTTCCCTCTCCACTATCGCACTGGCTTTAACCACTCGCCATGACACCTTTTTGCCCTCTTGTCAAATGCTTCTCTTTATCCTTACCTGTCACTCCCACCCAAGGTTGCCTGCAGCTCCTTCATTTGCCTACTTTGTGGAAATACAGGCATAGGGATTCTCACTGCCACCCTATCACCTGCTATCCTGCTGTGAATGGGACCTAACATATAACTATTCCATCAAAAGAGCTACCTCAGGAACTGTCAGAAAGGCCACAGCCCAAAATCCATGGTTGTACCACCCATCTTAAGTGGCCACAAAGCAATATGTTAATACTTAAGACAAATAAATGATGCTTCTTCTCTCTTGGGAGCAGGAAAACAGAACACAGACTAACAAGCCTGTTGGTATCTCTACTGTGTTGCATTTATTACACAATATGGATTTCTGAACAATCTCTCATGGAAGTTGCTCTAACACATCAGACTAGAAATTAGTTGAAGCTGCGTGTGAAGGGGCATTTGTTATCATGAAAGAAAAGCTACTTTGCCAACACAGCTCTTTGATCATAACTTGTAAGCCTTAGTATTCGCAGTGCAGGAATTTTTATTGCACCCAGCTGTGATTCGGAGGATGACCTGGAATCCAGCATCGATGTAAAGGTGTCCTTTGTGAGGCATCGCTTCTCGATTTGTGAATGCCTGGTTATGGGGTAGGGGAAAGGGAGCCCCCACAGTGAGTCTGGTATGGTTTACTCAGGTGGCCCAGCTTTGGTAAACAAGGCTTTGAGTGCATCTGGAATAGAGCACGAAAATTTGTTTTCAGCCCCTAGAACATTCCTGTTTTGCTCTGCATGACATGAAAAGAGCCCCTTCTGCTACCTCTCCTGATTCTTGAACCCTTACTTATGCCTATTCCTTTCCTGCCCCCCCACAGGCCGTGCAAACTCACCAACAGCAACCTTCTCCAAGACCTTGAGGTGTGCTGGGCAGGGTTCTATTGCTCTGGTCAGGAGGGAGCAGAAATGTGTGGTATTCAACCACTGCAGTGATCATAATAGTGACTGATGTGCAGCACCAATACTGGCTCATGTCTTCCTCTGTTTTGGGGAAAAGCTTAGGCAGGCTGATGTTATTGCAGTCACCCTTAATAGCAAACAGCAGCTCAGCACACATCACTGGGACCACCTCCAGGCAGTCTTTGCCTCTAGGATGATTAGAATCTGAGCCAGCTCCAGGTAAAGAATTGCTCTCTGTTAGCAGACAGGCCAGTGCTGCAATCACTGTTTCCTCTACAAGACACACCACTTTCATCCTTGCAGCGCAGCACATGACAAGCAATTTTGGTCTCTGTGCCCACAGACAAACAACTGAGTTCACCCAGATCATAGGACACTAGAACACTGCCAGTCAATCACATGCTGGAACAAAAAAAACATTTCACAGAACTGAAATGGCTGTGGTCTCAGATAAAGCTGTTCGTGGGTGTCGTATGATGTGGCCGCTGCTTCAAATAGCGGGGTGCACTTTGACTTCAATTTGGCAGAATCAGATAGCATTGATTGCATTTTTATATGCCTTTTAAGGATCGTTTTAAGTGCTGAATGTGAAAGCAAATTGTTGTTTAGCACAGACAAGTCTATTTGGAGAGAGTCTACTGATTTACTTAAATAATTCGACCAAGGATTCTTCTTTAGGATGAAGATCTGTTGAAGTATTGATTTCAAGGTGTTGGGTGCGGCCTTAATAATCCTATAATATTTTAAGAAAGCACCCATATTAGACCACATTTGCGCCTCCAAACCCAGTTCTAATCTGATCATATAACCTCTTGTGTGGTTTGGGAGCCTGAAAATTCTCATATATGCTTGGGGTTGCAATTTGTCGAGTGTTTTGGTCAGATTGTCAAGAAAAGCTTCATGGCCGTAATTAAGTGCTGGTAAAAGGGAGGCCTGGAGAAACCGGCGAATTGGTATTGTTGATGGGCTTTCTAAAATCGTATTAATTTGACTTAATCTCGTGGTGATCAGTGCAGACTTGATTTTCAGGTGGCCCAAATGTGTTTTGGTTCCTCCCTTTGCTGTCAGCCAAACACCCAGGTAATTATAAGAGGTTGTACTTTGGACCTTTAGGGGGCCCAGACTCCAGACAGTGTTTATTTTCTCGTTTGTTCGTCCAAAAACTACAACCTTTTGTCTTGGTCTCAGACAGTCATTTTATTTACTTCATTATATTTATGGAGGGCGTTCAGGGCTTTTTGAATCCCCATTCTTGAATGATCTAATAATAATATATCAGCATATTGTAGTAATGTAATCTTGGATGCCCAATTTTTGGTGGAATTAAATTTGCTTGTTTTAAGTCCGAAAACATGTCTGCTGTATACAGGTTAAATAGATGAGGGGCCAGGACGCACCCTTGTTTTAATCCACTGTTTGTCGGGATTTTTCCTGTTGTGACTGTTTGAGATCGCTTAATCTTCACCCAAGTAGAGCTATATAATGACATTATTGCCTGCAGACAAATGGTCTTTTTCCATCTCTATGATTAGCTGTGAGCACAAGGATCTCATGGTTCTGACCATATTATCATAAATACAGGTGAAAAAAAAGAACCAGTTACATTGATTTCAGAATGGAAGGCAAAATAAATTTGGGTGTGGTAGAAGTAGGTGCAAAAGGGAAAGATCATGTCTGCTGACAAAAGAGAAACTTCTTCTCACTTCTGAAAATTCACATGTTCAGGCATCCCAAGATAAAAATTCCACACCCGTGCTACAGCGGTCTTATATGTAAATCGGAGAAAGAGCCAAGATCACCAGATACACTGAACTGATGAAGCTCAAAAAGATCCAAACATGTGCGTTTGCTCTCATTTAGAATGGCCTACTAATTCAGGCTGAACAATTCCTTATATGGGGATATGGTTAGTCCCAGCCTCTAATGGCACAGACAAGCTTGCTTAGCTCGAGTTACTAGGCCATGCTCCTTCTAAATGAGAGCAGCCCACGTGTTTGGGCCTTTTGGAGCCCAAAGTTCATAGTTCATACTAGCTGCAGTAATTCCATTCATTGCTTTTGATCTGCTCAATGAGCTGTACTAAGTGCTATATCAAGATGTGCGTGCCGGGCGTTCTCTGCCATAGAGACTTAAGCTGCACTTCACTGATAAGGCCAAATAAAGCGGAAATACACCTGGGACACCTATGTTCTCATTTAGATGGGATTTAGGTTGGCAGTTTAGACCGGGTGCCTTCCTGGTAAAAGCCAAAGAGTGATTTGCATAAACGTGGTCCTTTTCTATGATGACACAGTTGAGGAATGGAAAGCATCAACAGTACTAACCAGTGTTTCACATGTCATGTCCCAGCCTGAGACCCTTGTGAACACACTCAGACTGCGCCATGCAATCTACCAGCCCATAACAAATGCCTTGAGATGACTGATGTCAAAACTCAGATAGCACACATCATGAAGCCATCTCTAGGTGGGACAGATTGGGTGGTGTTAACTGCCCACAACTTCTTCCTCTGCTCTCCCTACTGCAGCCTGAGGTCTAGTAACCGAGCAAAGGTCTGCTGAAGGGGTCAAAGTGAGACAATCAGATTTATTTACTTTAGTAGCAATGCATGGTTTCAAACAGCTAAGGGAGGTTGGTGCTGGGGAACAGTGGCGAAGATGCCAGGCAATGTTTTGCAATTATAGATTGTACGTCTCTGCAATGGAAGTTATAACATCACAAGCTGATATAGCAGTATTCACCTAATTATGTGACTTATAAGCAGGATTTTATAGAGAAGGACAAATATAATTTATTTTTAGTTGCTGCATAATTATGGTTGACTTATTTCAGCTGTTACCTTATGATTGACATATGTGCATTATGATGCTTACATATTATGTAAAACATGCTTCTGGTTTGAAATGTTTGTAAATGAATGTCTCTGTCTAACAAGAATACTTAGTTTGATGTTAAAATAAACTAAAACCTAAAAAGCACAGTTTTCACTTATTATGAAGCAGATATTGTGCTCATTTGATAAAGTGAAGGATATGCTCCACGAGGCTGCTTTGGCTGCTGGCTGTATCAGTTATTAAGAAGTCACTGATTGCTTTACCTGCAGTTGTTGCAGTTCCTTGATGTTGCCATCACATTGCAGCTGAAGGTCCCTCATTTGATTTTCATGCTTTTGGTGCTGAGCCAACCTTTCATTTTTCTGTCTCTTGTCCTCTTGAACAGCAAACTACAATAAAAAAGAAGAGAGAAGGCAAATTAGTTCCTAAGGTGACATATAGACTGGCATTAAATGATCCAATCTAAAAGAAATATAGACCACAAGTGAGGTCAAAAAAACTAGCAGTACAATACTAAGTGGTCAATACATCAAGGATGGCTTTGCAACACAATGCGAGCAACTCGTTTACACTCTAGTTGTCGCAGGCCTGCCTTCTTCAGAGACTTCCTCAACCATCACCTGAAAGGCAGTCCCATTGCTAACCATTCTGTGAAAAGCTTTCTCATTCATTACTCCTTCGATCTCTCATCACGAGCATTTATCCACACCCTCTATAGCCACTCGTTTAAATTCAAGCTTATTGGTCTTAGCTGAATTCCTGAGGAGTCTTCTCAGGATATCTGGGCACCACCAGGTGGTCTCCGGCTCTCCCCGAAGGTTTTTTTGGGTGATTACAACTGTTGGTGTGTGGACCCACAGGAAAGATGTGTGCTCAGACCAGCTTGCAGAAAGGCTTACGGAAATGAGGGTGCCAAAAATGATCAAAGTGTGATTGGAGGAATGTCTGTCAATTCTATGTACCTGTCATGTGTGAAAGTGAGTGAGAACTCACGATGCGGAGTCCAACATTGGTTTTAGCTGCATAAATAGGTAGTGTATGTAAACATAATGGAAGACAGCAGGCATCGTGAAAGAGCATCAAAGAAAAACAAATCAAGCTCAGCTCATTTAAAAATATTGGTCCTTAAGCACGATATTAATGTCTGTATCATGTTTACACACTTGGACTTGTAAATCCATAGGGCCGTAGTCCCAACATTCTTTGAGCTGAAGTTTGAAATCTATTTCCATAGCGCCACTCCCATGTCTGGAATACATTTCCAGTTTTTATGGGATTCACAAAACTCCTACTAAGGACTTCTCCTGGATATCTACAACTGTAGGAAAGCCACAATTTCCTAACACATTGAATAAATATGAATTTATAGTTTATTTTTTCAATAAGGAACATAGTTTTCCTGTGGAAAGAAACGCTGCTCATATCTCTATTTTGGATGTAACTTTACAAGTATTCTGGGGTCAAAATGGACACGGAGCATCTTTATTTCTACTCCCATACTAACAAGCAACTTTGTGTTCTAGCTATACCTTTTCAATCTCCTGACCTCCAACAGCACTCATTTATTTTTCACTACTCACCCTAAACTAGAAAAGGCTGCCATACTGCGGATTATGCTCCATTATAAATGCAATTTACAATTCTAAAACTGCATTTGAAAGACTCTGTGAATCAGGGTGTCCACTTAAGAGCCATAAATGCACGCCAAGTTACTGTTAGATATGCAAAAATAGTTGCGAACAGGAACTTACTTAGGTATTGACAATGATTTAGCTACTTGGCATCTTTCGAACAGGGCAGAAAAACGCAATTTTAAATATTGATAATATAAGGTGCCAATGGTTAGATCTTAATAAAATAGATGAACACAAAATCTGTTGGGCGTTTACACCATCACCATATGTTTTATTAGGAGTGTAGCATTTAGCAAAATCTGCTGCACTAATCATATATACACCATACTGCAGAAGTAAGCAGATTCACTTCCAACTGTACCCTAATTTGAGAAATAGGTCTTTTGAACCATGTAATTGCAATGCTTAATTTGTAAAAGAAGAAATGCCAGGGCCCAAAGTTTTTCTTAGAAGCCTGCTGAAAAAATATGGGGATGCCGAATACCAAGGCCGGAAAGCCTAGATTCCCCTTCATGCCTCTTTAGTCCACCACCAGACACCCTGCCTCTTTATCTCTCTCTTGCAGACTCATTTTCAAACTTTTTTCTCTTTTTGTCACTGCTTTTCTGTCTTTCTCTTCCTTCTTTTTTCCCTCTTTTCTGCTTTTTTTTTCTCTTGTTCTGTGACAAAGTCTGATGATGAAACTTAAGTTCTGGTTGCAAAAAGGAGTGCTGGAGGGCCCCACCTGCAACCACTGAATCAAATTAAGCACAGCGTAGTTGCCAGTAAGCAGTGCGTCCGACTTCTATTAATCTTTTGAAGAACTCCCGCTTGGCTTACAACTTCAACCGCCCAACCTTAAAAATAGGCAAGGCAAGCACTAGTGGCAAAATATGTACTCCCAACCTGAGACAGTCGTATACGAGTAAGAGTCAAAATTAAAACATTGCGATTAAACAGACCAAAGCAGACTTTCTTATGAAAAAAGTTACAGAAACTCTTAACTCACTGTGTAAGACCTTCAAAGTGATAGCATGTTTCAGAAAAACGAGCAGCCTTCAGAATTCCACCCTTCCTAATCTGAAGGACTCTGCAATTCTATCACATATGTCATCTCCCTGATTGAATCAATTAGCAATAGAATTAAATCTAATGTACTGCTGTGCACCCATGCACACAGTCCAAGAGTGAAGGGCAAAATAGGTGCTACATGGTCTGACTTCAAGTTATTGCTTCCATCAGACACTTTAAAACTTATCAATAAGGCTAAATTGTGCTTTCCACTGAACCCTTGCCCACTACATGTCCTCCACAGTTTTGCTCCTGGCCTGTACAACTATCATCAAAGTATAGAACTCTTGCTATTTGACTCAAGCGATGACAGAGAAATGGAAAGTTGGTTTGGCATCCCCTCATTCTGAGAAAAAGACAACCTCACAGCTGGTGACCCCACATACTATCCACCCACTATGCTTTCAACTGCACTTCTAAAACTTCTAGAGAAAGAGAGAGCTTCCTAACTATCAACATTCCATGAAGAATCCAGTATATTAGATGAATGGCGGCTGGGTTTCAGAACTGGCTCAGCCTTTTTGCTGGCCATGGGAGAAATGTGGCAGATACAGGATGAAGTAGATCTGTGGCCCTCATTTTATTGGACTTATCAGCACCTTTGATACAATCGATCATGGCACCATGATCGAACAGATGACTGACATTGGAGCACAGGGCACAGTGCATGACTGGTTGAACTCATCCCTGTCCAATCCTATCCAAATACTTTCACCTGCCTCATTTCAATCAGGTAAAACACCTACTGTCTTTGGAGTTCCACAGGGCTCTTCGTTATCACTTCGTTATTATTACTTTTCAATATCTACCCATGTCCTCTATCTCATGTGTTTGGACTAAAGGCACTGATGACATAAATTATCGTCTGGCTTGACCATCTAGATTCCAAATCACCATTAACGTTGAGAGATGGCATGAATGCCCTACAACAGTGAATGGGCTCTAAATTTCTTAAAGTTAATCAGGATAAAACCGAGCTCCTGCTGCTGGGCAATAATCCCACTTCATGGGATAACATCTTATGGCCTTCTGGCTTGCCGCTGAAAAAGGAAACGTTTTAGGAGTCTTTATGAACTCTGACTGGTGTTAACAGTGAAGAGTCTATGTTATGTTGTCTACCCTTTTCTCAATCTTGTGAATACTCGAGAAGATTCTTCCTTTTGTTCCACCAGACAAACATTGCAAGGCTGTCTCAGCTCTCATTCTGTCACAGTTTGATTACTGTAATAGCTTTTTGGCAGGTCTTCAAGGTTACCTTCTCACCGATATCCAGCTTTTTCAAATCTTAGTTCTTCATACAGTCTGTAAGCTCTGCAAATTTGATCACATCATGGAGGCACCTCGCTCTCTACACTGGCTTCCAATTGAGAAACATAGAATTCAAGGAGCTTTGTATTGCCCATATAGTCTCCTATGACCTAGAAAAATCTGATGTGAATATTATTGATCCCCTATACTCAATCTCCCCATACAATATGTGCAGCTCCTGCTGTTCCACGTCCCACATGTAAAGAAGGCACGTTTTGGCCATCTTGTACTAAGCAGTGGAATTCTATTCTTCAAATATAAGAGCCCCAGCATTCAGAAGCACTTTGAAAATATTCCTATTCTATTAAGCCATGGATAACTTATCACTACTACTTTTAGTTCCTTTGGTGCCAAGAAACCGCCAGGTGTTCGTGCGCTCTTGAAATAAAATAAATGTCAGCCAAAATTTCCACGAGGAGCTCAATGGGGTCTGGCCATTGTCAAGAGTGGTTACTTCCTAATCACTATGTGTACAAGGAATTTGCATACTTTGTAGAGACATTAGTCTGTGATTTCCCTGAATGTCAAGCCCCGAGGCTAAATCTCTCTGCATCTGACCCATCAAGGGGTCTAGGTTGTTGTTTACCGCTAACCAGTATTCCCAGGTAATTAAGTTTTGAAGATTTCTTTTGGAAGGGTTAGTCTCCCACAGAAGTGGACATGTGGGAATACCAGATGTAAAATAATATCAGGAAAAAATGATGATGTGGAAGTGTTCTATGCAACATGTGTCATCTTACAAATCAAACATAAATATGCATGTATTTGAGTGAAGGACATATAAAGTGCAAATTCAGCAGTCAGGCGGCAGAGTGCAAGGGGAGGAGCTGAAGATAAGGATAAGAAGTCTTGCTTATTGAGCTGAGGATTCACTTTGCTGGTTTTCTGTGAGATATGTGTGGTGTTACTACTTCTGGATGAGATGCTCCTTCCAAGAGAAGATGATTTTGCATTTTCCTCAGGATAAATAAAAAGTGTGCTTACCTGATTAATGATGGACAGGAGTTTCCGATCCTCTCATGAAAAGGTCTGCTTTCTGTTATTTCCTTCTTACATTCCTGGGTTTTCTGCCTGGTATTGTCTTATTGTCTTAGCAGCACATGTAGCATTCACTGGTCGAGAGCTTCACCTTTACAAGGTAGGGAACTGTTTTTGAGATGAAACTTAGCATATATTGAAAAATGAAACCAAGCAAGTATTCAAGAAAGGCTTGTAGTGGGAGGATGCTGTTCTATGGTGTGAATGGATCTCTAAGATGCTGACAAGAAGGGTGTTGCCATAATGTAGATGTGACAGTACCAGGGCTTAGAGGGCAGTTCTCAAGTCAAATTCTGTGAGCAAGCCTTGACTATGTGGAGAAGTAAGAGTTAATGTTGGCTCTCTGAGTTTTTTTTAGTGTTGTGACATTTACAATCGAGGATTTTTGGGCTGCTGGTAGTTTGGGAGGTGATCCATTAAGGAACATTGCCAAGAGACATTCTTGTACTTCAATCTGTTTGCTGCCTTTGGTAGCCAAAATAAATTTATGGGGTTCAGCTTTAGTTAGACTTTTGGCATCCAGGCGTATGTGCTGGTGTGGCAGTTCTTTAAGTGGTCTATAACTGGTAGCTGAAATCTCTGCCTAGAGCTGCGTAGAGGTAGACAACAGGTGGCAAGATGGAGACTTTTTATATGCTGCCAAGTCACAGGGCTGATTTCAGCTCTTGAAGATTTGATTTGGAAGAGCTGGCATGTGCTGGTCAAGTAGGAAGTGAACCATTTGAAGTTGTTGCCACTAAAGCACATATATGAAGTGGGGATGTGGAACAAGGTTAGGACATCAACAACAAATAATGTTGTGGAGAGGTCTAGGAGTACTGGGAGACAGGGGTCACCATTGTCAGTGAGGAGGAGGTCATCGCCCACCACCTGGATAGTAGCTATCTGTGATGCACTGTGGTCCTTAGCCTGACCAGAAATCCTGATAAACCATTTTGGTCTTGAATTGCTTGTGTGGTTGTCTGAGCAACCAACAACGTCTCGATGTTTCTGCTAAGGCAGAGGACATGAGCTATTATGAAGCAGTTGGACAGGTCACTGAAATCAATAATGGCTTTCTTCAAGAGAGGAAGGATTTGAAATTGGTTAGTAATTTTTGGTACAAATCGGTTTAGCGGGGAACTTGCAAAACAGTTTCTCATTAAAATTTCTTTGGAATGATCCTGGGGTTGTATGCCTGTAAAATAGCTGAAATAAACTTCACCAAATTTGCCAAGCATTCACTCTTTTAGAGAATGTTTTTTAAATATCATCCATCTATTTTAGATAACTTCTGTCCTCGTCAGATGTGTGTCTCACATCAACTGCACTATGAAGAGCTTCAAAACACTGACAGTCATTGAAAAATCCTACATAACTTGATATTAAGGTTACAAAGTCTAAATATTGCTGAAATTGACCAGGACATGCAGAGCATCCTTAACTCAGCTCAAAGTCTAACACATACATAGACTGAAAGCAACTAATGACACACATCTAAACTAAAAGTGAGGGGAAAAGGTGTTTACATTGTGTGTTTCAAGACCTCTGACTTTGTGTAATCTTACGGTCTCTCTGCGATGAGTAATCAGTGATATTTGAGTATGTCATGTCATACTTTATTGGTGATTAAGACCATTACAATATAAAATCAAGCATTGGTAATGCATCTGTTTCTTCAATGTAGTGAATAAAGAGCTGTTTTCATCAATCATTGTCCGGTAGAAGGAAAGAGCTCCCTGACAGATAACACGGGAGTGGAGAGGATGTGGCGCAGTGGCCAGAGCTGCTGACTCCAGAGCTGGGGATCCTAGTTTGAGTCTCGGTGGTGCGGCGCAACATCCTGTGACTCTATGCAAATCACTTAATCTCTCCGGGTGATAAATTATGTAAATATGCCGCAAGAGTAAAAGGCAAAACTTTAGGAAAATATAGTTCCACCAAAGCGGATGTTAACAGTATTTTGGCAGCGGAAAACTGATAAGAGAAGCAGAAGAGGAACAAGCATTGGTAAATGCAGTTAAATATGTTACAGCCAATAAAATTGAGAAAAGGTAAGTTGCACGCACAGGAACCAATGAGAAGCCACGAAAGAGAGGAGGCGGGATGTAAGTCCCTTTTAAGTTTATAATAAAAACAATAGATTTCTCACGCACAGCGCAAGCGAAAACTAACCAGCAGAGAGACATGGTTTAAAATTATTGTGCAAATTAGTTTAACATTTCGAACGGTAAAAGCCAACAGCTATATAAAAAGTGCAAGTGCTTTGTGCATGTCAATTTGTATGTCCTATTATTGGAATTGTCTAGGCTTGTAACTTGGGCCAACTGGGCATTAAAACCTGCGTAATTAGATTCCAAATGAATTTACTAAAGGGCAAATGTGCTTATCCGGGTTCAGATGATGCTTACTGTGCCCGTCGTGTCGAAGCCATCTTTGTTACCACCGCTGTTGGGTTTTGAGTCTCGGATACTCTTTAGTGTTTGCCTTATGGAGTGATGTTTTCTTGTGTCCCATTATGCAGTGGGTCGCAGAACAAATTTTGCACCAGGCACAGATAGATAGTCCCTTGGCATGCCAGGGCCATTGAATCTCTACTGAGCCAACAAATTACGGCTTGCCTACAAGTGTGCACTTGCTGTTGTAAGAAGGCTGATTAAAGTAGCTTTCTTCTATGTTCTAAGAGCGCTGGGCATGCACATAATATCTGGATTACTGACTCCTGTTTGTACCCACATAGGCGGCAACTTAGCGTTGTCGGCCGGCTCTTCCAAGAAGGGATGAGATCTTTTGTTTCGAACTGTCCAAAACGGAACACCATAAACTGGAGGTTTAACGTAGGTGAGAAATGAGTTGTTAGGTATACATTATGCTTTAAATGCTGATATGAAGCATTAACAGTCCATGTGTGACGCTTGGCTGTTAATGTGTTCCTATCTTGTAGATGTGACAGAGCTTTGGCCAAGGTGTTACTAAGCTGATTGAAAAATGCTGTTTCCAGGGGGAGGGCCCAGGCTTCCTCTAAACCCAGAACAGATAGACGTCCACAGGTACGCTCCACAGGATTTCTTTAGGTTTTTGCTCATCTGGAACTCTATTTCCTGCCAATACAGGTTGTTCAGGGAGCCTTTTTCGGAGGCAGGAAGAGTCCAACATAACTTTACGAATGCATTCATTCTTTTCAGTTCTTGGTTCATTAGGACAAATTCCAGCTGTACTTGGGCTTGGGAAACAGACCTTGACAGGCGAAAGATAGATTTATAAACATTTATTTGAAGAGGATTTAATGAGGTTGGCTCTTTTCCACAGGTGATTTCCAGACCATATGAAACCGTTGGTAGAAGCTGTGCTGCCATTACTGTGAGCAGATGCTAATGGGATGGGCAGCTGAGCTTCTTTGAAACTGACAACTCAAAAGTTAGAGTATGTTGGCCCGCATCATGGCAAAGTTGAAGGTCAGATGACATTCTGTCACAATTTAAAGGTATTTATAGGAGGTTACATCATCTATGCAACTGCCCTTCGCAAACCAGTTGGGAGATTTTTTCTTTGGGTCAAGCAGGCGGATTGGATCACCCTTGTTTTTCCTAAGTTCAACTTAAGGTCTTGCTGCTCGATATACCCAAACAATGCATTTTATTGACCTCTGCAGGCCAACAAGAGACTGGCTTAAAACGAATATGTTGTCAGCATATTGCAGGTGACCTACTGTGTCTGTTGCAAGTCTTGCTGGAAGGCTCTCCACTTGTGCCAAGTGTCGATTAAGATCAGCCAAATGCAAGTTGAATAGGCAGGGGGCAGAACGCACCCCTGCTTGAGGCCATTCTTAGTCTGAATCCTGGATGTGACCATATTATCATTATCAGCTTTAACCTGTACCCATGTATCGCTATACAGGGTGATAATTGAGTTTAACACTTTATCAGGAAGGCCCCATTCTGCCAGTTTGGCCTAGAGGCGGGCACCGGGGACTCTGTCAAAGGCTGATTTGAGGTCGACAAAGTATGTAAATAGTCTACTCCTTTGTTAATTGCTTTTTCAGCCAAGATGGTGAGTACCGACAGGTTTGTTATTGTCCCCATGCCCCACCTGAATCCTGTTTGGGTTTTTGGTATTAACTGGTTCTCATTTGTCCACGCCTGGAGTTCTCGGAGTATACAAGAGGCATATAATTTAGCTTCAACGTCTATTAAGGATATTAGCCTATAGTTCAGTAGGGATGATTGGTTGCCACTCTTGTATATTGGATTAAGTAATTAAGTATGCCCCCTCTCCATTAGGGTGGGATGGCATTGGAGCCGTAAATCCTG
This sequence comes from Calotriton arnoldi, assembly GCA_963921515.1. Taxonomy (NCBI): domain Eukaryota; kingdom Metazoa; phylum Chordata; class Amphibia; order Caudata; family Salamandridae; genus Calotriton; species Calotriton arnoldi. The sequence goes on from CAWUFW010000182.1 coordinate 3,385,746, forward strand.
TTGAAAAAAGGTGTTCGATATCTTGCTCAGCAATTAACGTCTTGAGCAAACAGGGTGTTCGGAAGGCCGTTGGGGCCCGTTGCACCCTCAGTCTTCAATTTCTTTAATATCTGCACCAGATGCTTCACATCTACTCATGGTTGTTCAGAATTTATTGGGTTATTAAAACTTTGTGAAATCGGCAAGATCTTTTGGAAGCGGACGATGTTTAGGTATTCTGTATACTGTGTGTTTAAGCGAATGTCTGCTGAGCTCTGCTGGTGTTAGGGTTGCCCCCCGATGGTGTCAGCCTTTGGTATCCCCATATTAAAACTTTTACCACTGATGATTTCACTGTCTTGGGATGAGCACATGGTGTGAATGTAGGACACCCAGGCACCCTCAGAGATCCCTGCATTCGGATGACGATTTTGTCCCTTAACCAGCTTATCTCATCCCAAAATTGTTTACTGTTGGGTTGCTAGCAGTACTGTAAGAGCTTATTGCACAAGTTACTAACTTGTGTAACGATATATCTGTAAGAGACAGTAGTTAGTGACAGATTCCTTACCTTAGAATATCCCCAGGCATCAGGCTGGATCCGGAAAGTTTTTGCGTAGCAGTACCCTTGCGCGTCGGTAGGCGGCGTCGTGCGGCTCCGCGTCCGTCGTCGGCGTCGTGATCGCCGGGATGACGTCGCGGGCAGTACTTAGACGCCGCCCCTGCGCGCTGACGTCAGTTCTTCTTTTTCCGCGCCAGCAAGCGCAGATCCGGGAAGAGCAGTGCCCTAGTCATTTTTTGACTAACTTTTTTGGTGAATTTTTTCACTGTTTCTTTTCATATCGACTCCAAGGTGTCGTTAGGGATGCCCGGCTTTAAACGTTGCGACGCCTGTGCTCGGATGATGTCCATCACAGACCCGCATCTGGAGTGTCTCTTCTGCCTCGGGCGAGACCACGACACGAAGTCGTGTTCCGACTGCCGGTCCCTAAACCCGAAAGCTTTGCGAGAGCGGTCTCGAAAGCTCCTCGAGGCCCGGCAGTCGGCTCCGCGCCACACCAAGCCCCGGTCGCGTGAGAGGTCGAGGGGTCGGTCGCGGAGTCCTCGCCGGTCGTCGGGATCCAAGTCTTCGTCGTCCGGTAAGTCTAAACACAAGAAGTCCAAAAGCATCATCGCTCTAGGACTTCGCCTCGCCGGTCTCGCGACTCGGCTGAGGTCCCTCCCGGCACCGTCCCCGCGGCCCCGGACATGCCTGTGGAGTCGCCCCCGCAATACCCGTCCTTCCCGGGTTCGGGGGCGGATCCGGCCCAAGTACAGGAATTCCTGTCGGCCATGGCCCGCCTCTTCGGGCCTCAAGGTCCCTCCGGTGCGCCTTCGGGCCCTGCGGGCCCTGATGGGGTTGCCTCGGCGTCGCCGACGACTCCGGTCCCGGCGTCGCTCGTGCCTCCAGCCTCGATCCCGGCTCCGGCCTCGATCCCGGCTCCGGTGGTACCGCAACCCCCATCGACGCCGGTCGACCTGACCACACCTCCGCCGGCGCCGATGTCTCCGGTGCCGTTCCTGACGCCGCCTGGGGCTCCGGGCGGCGTCGTCCCCATGTACTCTCCGGCTCCGGACATGGAGCCGGACCGACTGCCGCTCGACGCCGGTTCCGGCGCCGATGAGACCTTGGGTCCCAATGTCCCTCCTCCTCCTTATTTTGAACCGGAGGAGGACCAGGAGGACTGGGAGGGGTCTGAGGACCCTCTGGCACAACAGTGTCAGTATGATGAGGACTGGGCAGAGGAACTAGGGGATGCCAGTGGTCTAGATACTTCCCCTGACACTGGCATGCTGTCTCCTCCCGTGGCTACGGAGGAGGGAGCCAATTTTGCAACGGTGTTGCGTAGGGCAGCTGGAGCCTTACATCTCCGACTCCCTACTGTGGCGGTCAAGACTAATCTCTTGACAGAAGTGCTTCAGCCGGCAGCCTCCTCCTTGGAGACTGTGCTGCCGTTCAACGATGCACTCACTGGACGTTCTTTGGGCGCCTGGTCCAAGCCCAACACAGGGGCTCCTGTGGATAGGAACGTGTCCCGACGCCATCGCCCAGCTCCGGGCGACCCCTTGTTTCTCTCCTGTCCACCCCACTCCTGAGAGCTTGGTTGTCCAAGCCTCGCTTCCCAAACCGCCTTCCCTACCGCCCCTCCGGATAGGGAATCCAAACGCCTGGATCAATTTGGGAAGAAGGGTTTTTCTTCCTCCAGTGCTGGCTTGCGGTCCATCAACACCGCTTGTCTTTTGGGCCGATATACCCACTCCTTGTGGGATTCGGTGGCGACTGTTTTGCCCCAGTGTTCTGAGGAGGTCCAGACACTGCTTACCCACGCCATTGCGGAAGGTAGGGATGCGGCCAAATACACCATACGTTGTGGCCTTGATACCGCCAACTCGCTGGGCAGATCTATTGCAACGACGGTGGCGCTGCGTCGCCACGCCTGGCTGAGAACCACTGGTTTTTCGGGTGATGTCCAGAATACCCTCATGGACATGCCCTTTGATGGAGTCGGTCTTTTTGGTTCCAAAGCAGACCATGCGTTGGAGCGTTTTAAGGACTCACGGGCTACTGCCAAGTCCCTGGGCCTTTCTGCTACACGCCCTCCGCTACCTTCTGCTTTTCGCCCCTATCGTGGCCACGGAAGGGGCGCCCAGTCACGTCAGCAGCCCAGCCACCGGCCCGCGCAGCAGGCGTCTTCGCGTGGCCGAGGACGTGGATACCGCCGTGGCGGTTCGGGCAACCAGCGTGCGGGTCAGGCCACCACCTTCAACCCGTCCGCGGCCTCCAAGCCCTCCTAGTCCCTCCTTTCAGGTGCACAGCACGCCAGTAGGGGGCAGGGTCCGCCATCACCTTCACCACTGGCGTCCCATCACCTCAGACAGGTGGGTCTTGGACATTGTCCGAAGGGGCTACTCCCTCCCCTTCGAGACCACCCCCCAGCCATGCCACCACAATTCCACCGCATGTCAGGAGATCACTTGGTACTTCTGCAGAAGGAAGTCACGGCCCTCTTGGCCAAGAGGGCCATCGAGCATGTTCCGACCCCAGAAGTAGGACGTGGTTGCTACTCCCACTACTTCCTGGTGCCCAAAAGGACAAGGAGGACATGCGTCCTATCTTGGACCTCCGGAACGTCAATCGCTTCCTCCGGAAGGAGAAGTTCAAGATGCTCACCCTAGCTCAGGTCTTGACTGCCCTAGACCCTGGAGACTGGTTGGTAGCGTTGGACTTGCAGGACGCCTATTTCCACATCCCCGTCCTGCCGGCCCACCGGCGTTACCTTCGATTCACGGTAGGCCTCGAGCATTTTCAGTTCACCGTGCTTCCCTTTGGCCTTACCAGTGCCCCTCGGGTGTTCACGAAAGTGATGGCGGTGGTCGCAGCTCATCTGCGCCGGGCAGGGGTTTCAGTCTTCCCCTACCTCGACGACTGGCTGCTGAAGGCGGGCTCGTCCCAGGCAGTCGTCTCCCACCTCCAGACTACGGCCGAACTCCTGCACTCGCTGGGGTTCTCCATCAATGTGCCGAAGTCGCATCTGAAACCTTCTCCACAGCTCCTTTTCATCGGAGCAGTTCTGGACACGACGCAGTTTCGGGCCTATCCTCCCGAACGGCGAGTCCGGGATATTCAGGCTATGATTCCGATCTTTCAGCCTTTATCCTGGGTTTCGGTACGGATGACCCTGAGGCTGCTGGGCCTCATGGCCTCCTGCATCCTGCTGGTCAATCATGCCAGATGGCATATGCGGGCTCTGCAGTGGGACCTGAAGTTCCAGTGGGCGCAGCACCAGGGCAACCTGTCCGATCACGTCCAGATCTCGGAGGGGACTGCAAAACAGTTGCAGTGGTGGCTCTCGAACCGGCAATGGGTCATGGGCAGATCCCTCTCCCTTCCCCAGCCAGAGCACACAGTTGTGACGGACGCGTCCCTTCTGGGATGGGGCGGTCACATGGGAGAGGCGGAGATCAGAGGCCTCTGGTCTCCAGGCGGAGTCCCGGCTCCATATCAACCTTCTGGAGCTCCGGGGCGATCCGACTTGCACTCAAGGCATTCCTTCCCTCTGTCAAAGGGAAGGTAGTGCAGGTGTTCACAGACAACACCACCGCCATGTGGTACTGCAACAAACAGGGCGGGGTGGGGTCGTGGACCCTCTGTCAGGAGGCTCTGCGCCTCTGGACATGGCTGGAACATCAGGGCATGTTCCTGATGGTTCAACACCTGGCAGGTTCCCTGAACACCAGGGCGGACGAACTCAGCCGCAGGTGCATGATGGATCACGAATGGCGTCTTCACTCGGAAGTGGCGCAAGAACTCTTTCTACAATGGGGAGAGCCTTGGTTAGATCTATTCGCCACCGAAGAGAACGCTTAATGTCATCAGTTCTGCGCATTGGAATTTCCAAGGCGGCACTCGCTCGGCGACGCTTTTCGGAGCGAGTGGAGTTGCGGTCTGTTGTACGCCTTTCCGCCTATACCACTTCTACCCAGAGTGTTGAAGAAGATTCGGCACGACCCGGCCCAAGTCATCCTTGTGGCTCCGGACTGGGCTCGAAGAGTTTGGTATCCCGAGCTACTCAGTATGAGCGTAGATCCCCCGATCCGTCTGCCTCTTCGGGAGGATCTTCTGTCGCATCAGCAGGGGACGGTCCTCCACCCGAACCTGTCCAGTCTACACCTGCTTGCGTGGAGATTGAGCGGCGGCAGTTGATTCCTTTCGACTTGCCTCCCGAAGTTTGTGATGTGATTCTGGCAGCCAGGCGTCCCTCCACTAAGGTGGTATACGCCTGCAGGTGGAACAAATTTGTGGCATGGTGCACAGCAAAGGCTGTGAATCCCCTTTCTGCCACTCTTTCTGAGGTCCTTCTGTTCCTTCTTTCTCTGGCCCAACAGGGTTCTGCCCTGGGTACCATCAAGGGTTATCTTTGTGCTATCTCGGCCTTCCTCAGGCTCCCTGATCAGCCCTCCCTTTTCAAGTCCCCTGTTGTTAACAGGTTCTTAAAAGGCATTACACACCTCTTCCCTCCTGTTCCGTTTGTGATGCCTCAGTGGGACTTGAACTTGGTTCTTACCTTTTTAATGTGCGCTCCCTTTGAGCCTCTACATAACTGTCCTCTTCGTCTTCTGACTCTGAAGACAGCCTTTCTGGTGGCCATCACCTCCGCTCAGCGGGTGAGTGAGCTCCAGGCTCTATCTTGCAAACCTCCCTTTCTGTCTGTTCATCCAGACAAGGTTGTTCTTAGGACGCGTCCGTCCTTCTTGCCAAAGGTGGTTACTGCCTTCCACATTGGGCAGACCATCACTTTGCCTACCTTCTTTCCGCCTCCGCATCCTTCCAGAGAGGAAGAGAGGCTCCACCGTCTGGACCCAAAACGTGCGCTCTCCTTCTATATCGACCGCACAAAACACTTCCGGGTGGATGACCAGCTCTTTGTTGGCTACGTGGGCGCCAAAAAGGTCGGGCGGTGCACAAACGAACCATCTCCCGCTGGGTTACCTTGTGCATCAAGGCCTGCTATTCTTTGGCTAAGAAGGAGCCTCCTGTTGGGCTGCGTGCCCATTCCACCAGGGCAACGGCTGCTACCACGGCCTTGGGCCGCGGTGTTCCGCTGCCGGTTATCTGTCAGGCAGCTACGTGGGCCTCGCTGCACACGTTTACAAAGCATTACTGCCTTGACAGTCAGGTCCTCCAGGACGGCTTCTTTGGCCGTTCTGTCCTCCAGGACTTCCTTGTCTGATCTTTGTTCGCAGACCCACCACCGGGGTTGGTATTGCTGGGGTATCTATTCTAAGGTAGGAATCTGTCACTAACGTGTCTCTTTAAGATGCACAAGTTACTAACTTGTGTAACGATATATCTGTAAGAGACAGTAGTTAGTGACAGACATGCTGCGTAAATACATGTGCTATATTTTTATGTGCGGAGTTCTCCGTAGTCGTAAACTTACTATTGAATCGGAGTTTGTGAATTCCAAAACAAACGTAAACGTACACAAAAGTGTACATTTACCTTTCTGAATCAGGCCCTAATTATACAGAGAAAAGCAGTACAATCTCCTTGTTTTACTGTTTGAAGCGATCACCTGAAAAATTACCCTTTGACTAGCACTGTATTGTTTCACAACAGAATAATTTAAGTGCAGCCTTTTCTGATAATGAAGGTGTTTGTCAGAATATTAACTGCATTTGCAATACCTCTAATTTCAAAGACAGAAAGCAAGGGTTTTCCAAGAGTACATAGATATGAAATAAAAAACCTGTATTTTTTTTTAATAGGCATTCTTCCACATCTTGATGTTTTATATGGCTGAAACAAAAAAGTGCTGCTTATTGTTGTTTGTTTATCTTAACATTTCATTACACAGCAATGGCCGACAATAATATTTTGCTAAGTAGCATACCTGCTTAATCTTTTCTCGGTCTTGTTCAGGAGATCCAGAAGAGTTTATTCTTAAACTCTTCTTAAACATGGCCATACGCGTCTTGGCTTCACTTCGCTGGATTTTGGGCAGTCTTGCTCTTTCCTGGGTTTGTTTGTTCTTTAATTCCTCAATGAGCCTTTGATTGTATCTCTGCATTTGTTCCATTTCCTGTGAAGCACATCACAAACAACAAGAAACAAATACTTAATATAAATATGGCTAATGCATTGGGAAACCATAAACTATGCAGTTCCCAACATAATCAATCCTGCTTTAAAAATAAAATACTAATATAGTTTGTGGTAATTGCAATGCCTTAAAAACCAAATGATCTAGTCATCAAAGAAGATTTGTAAATAATGATGTCCAGAACAGTCTTTTCACACTTATCTGAAAGAGCAAGTTACATATCCATGACAATAAACCCTATACTCAATCAAAGATGGTCTCCCAAATAAAAGACAATCACAAAAAACCTCTCACCCATGTTTTTCGACATGACTAGAACAAGAGTGGATCAAGGCATTAAAAAACTATGTTATGCAGAAGATAGTCAACTCATCCTCTGAACCAACACTTAAGTATTTACAGCAGCTGGTTGTGCAATATTTATTATAATCCCTCAAAAATTACATTGGGGCATTCACAACTCACTTACAAGCAGGCACTTTGGCTGCTGAAAGATTGTTTACTGTGAAGTTGTGACATGATATAATACAAGAAAAGTGCAATAAAATACAACTTACATTTTTTTTTAATTGGGTGTACAGCCTCGTAATCACCAGATTCCAGTCTCATCCTTGTGCCTGACTACTATTCTTTAGTCTAACTACCGTGTTTGCAGCCTTTCTTTCAACCATTCTCTTTCTTTTCAAGAGTAAATGTTGATACCTATAAAAGTCCATTATGTTCAATTAAATAACATCAGGAAAAGGAGCTCATCCAGGTTTCATCTTTGAAACTCATTTCTCACTCTTGACTTCACTTTTGCTGCTGTCTCATTTAGTCTTCACCTTATGCTTGTTTTCATTACACTTTTACATTTTAGGTTGAGCCTAGGCAGCGCATACGCTGTCTCTTCGAGACACGCTGTATTCACTCTGTGGCCTTACAGCCCACCCATTGCCTTTTTATTCATCCCTTCGAATGTCAATCAAAAATGCTTGCTTGCTAGTGGTTAATCCTTCTTCTTTGTCCCTCCTTTTTGTGCTTGGTTTCCTGCCACAGAGTACCCCCCAATTACTGTTAACATTACACTTCTGTGCTTACGTGTTCATTTGGGGCACTATTTTTTTCTTTGATTCCTGCTTGTGTCGCTGTTTGCCCATCTTCAGTGGTTCAGCTTCAGTGCTCGCTACTTAATCTCCACGTCCTGTTCAAATACCGAGATGAAATGCCATACGCTGTTTTTGAAATCGCCTCTTTAATTTTCTCTGACTTCAAAGTGCAAGGATTTCCCCAAAACCTGTCCCGCTTTGCTGCTTGTTGCTTCAGGTAGCCTCGGTCAGCGGACTTTCAGCAGCCCAACCTTGCAGCACAGTTAAGGGCAAGGCTTGGGCAACTCCTGTCGCATTTTCTCTGACGTCGTTTATATGAAGTGAACTACAGCGACCCAAAGGCGTTGAAGCGCTTTACATAAGCGCTAGCTACATTATACATGGTCAGATTAATTTTGCGGGGCATTTTTATAGAGCACGAACTCGACTGACCAGAAGGTATTGGAGCGCTTTACAAAAGTGCCAGCTACATTACACAAAGTCAGGTTACTTATTTTGCTTTTAGGTGCGCGGAGATTAAGTGATACCAACACCATCCCGGTTTAATATTCATTATTTACCCTCTACCTGAAAAATGGGAGCTTTTTGATGTTGCTATGCCCAGTGCCCGGACCCAGGGGGCTGGGACAGAGGGGGGAGGGGGAGGGGGGGCGGGCCAGGGGCTTGTTGGTAAACAGATGGTGCGAGCTGTGTTTTGAATGGAAAACTCTGGAGAAGGGTGCCTGGTGAATTGAGGCCTGGGGGAGGAGGGATGTGACGTCTCTGCCATTGGAAAGTACTTCACTGCTTTTTTTCATAGGCTGTTCAATACTTTAGTAATGCAGTCGCACACAGAATGCTATAGTGCTTTTTGTTGACTTGCATCGAGGCGCTGGTCTTTCTGTCTGTGCATTACAGAGCCTTGGAATGTGTCCATAAATTATTCTTGAGGCAAGCATGTATTGCTGAATCACACTGCATGATCCAATGTGTAGTAATTGTATAGCTCTTGAATCCCTGGCAGCACAACACCCAGGATAATGTGCTGCATGGCTAAACACTTGTAAGGTCCCAAAGGCGAGACCTATTGGCTATGCCAATGCTTCTGTAAACCGGTCAACAGATCTTTCCATGAGACAGTGGTTACTTCAAGCAATCAACAGATCTACAAGGAACATGCAAGTTTATATCAAGCACATAGTGGAAGACACTTAAAGCGAGTCAAGAATAACTGTCCTTCAAGCGACCCAAAGGCTTGAGAGTGATCAACATAGTGTTGTTGTGAAATAACATCGCGGCACAAGTGCAGTGATCCCTTAAAGTTCAAATTCAGAGGGCTGTAAAAAGTAAAGAGATCAAATTGGAAATCTGTTTCTTCTACATTGCCTGGATTTTTTGTGCGTTTAAGTTATTCCCTCTGTCTGTCTCCACAGTGGTACTAAACACCCCTGCTTGGTCTAACATATTGTGTGATTAACGGGTGGATGTCCATAGACTTTCCTTCATCTTCAATAATATTGTGTGGGGCAACATTTTCACATGAATGCTGTTAATTTGTGAAGAGTTACCACAGGTATATTGTAATTTATAGGCAAGATTTTGGATGAACGCACGATACTGAGAAAATAAGCAAATGAGACACTAAGCATTTTCTTCTCACCTACTCCAAAAACTCCAAGCTCTCACTTCCCTCATCTCAAAGCTATGAATGATTTCCAATCTTTTGCATGGTATTTCAATGAGTTTAGAACTACCAGAGCCAACGTATGAGCGCCACCAATGCACGCTTACATCTTTTTATCCATTAACTCGTTTGCACTCTAAGACTGGGAATCCATCGGCAAATTGAACAAACTAGTGTGCAAGTATGCAGATTCCTAAACTGGAATCTATTTCGTTGGAAGAGACCATACCACAGAACGCAGAGGTAAGGATTCTGCAGTTAAATATAGTATTCACCAAAAGGAGCGTTACCAACAGTAAGTAACTAGTTCTTCTCATGGATACTTTAAACCGCAGAATCCTCACCTTGTGAACAGATACCAAAGCAGTACCTTCCAAGGTGGTGGGTCTGTGGAAGGGCTCAGACTAACAAGTCCTGCAGGACTGAGCTGGCAAAATGCCCTCATCGACAGACCTGTTGAGTAGTAGTGCTTTGTGAATGTGTGCACGATGCCCAGTAGCCTAACAGATATCCAGGACAGGCACTCCATGTGCCAACCCAAAGGAAGGAACCCTGGTGGAGTGGGCCCTTAACGCTTTCTAGAGGCTGCTTCTTAGTCAATGTATAGCAGATTTTGATTCAGAGGACTATTCAACAAGAGATGGTCAATTTCTGCATCGCCTTGCCATTCTTTGTCCCAGAAAACAACACAAAGAGCTGATTGTCCACCCGAGGTTCGCTGGTGCGATCAATGTAAAAGCTGAGTGCCCTCTTAGGGTTCAAAAATGGAGTCCCTCTTCCTCTTTCGAGGGCTGAGGTGGAGCAAAGAAAACCTGAAGAGTGATGGCTTGTCCAACATGAAAAGGTGCCACCACCTTTGGGAGGAATGCAGCTTAACTCCTTAACATCAGTTTGTATAAAGAAAAAAAAAAAAAAGAAAAAAAGTGGTATAGGGAGGTTGGACTGAAAAGGACTGAAATTCCTTCACTCAACATGTGGACTGAAATTCCCTCACCCAGCATATGGATGTTATCGCAAACAGGAAGACTGTTTTGAAGGCGATAAGACCCAATGGACAACACTGTTCACTGGTTCAAAAGGGGTGCACATCAAAAATGTGAGAACCAGATTTAAGTTCCACAGAGGCATCACAAAGGACTTATGTGGAAACATATGTTGTAAACCTTTTAGGGAACACATCACAACCGGTGATTTGTACAGGGATGGTTGGTACGGCAAATGTACAAAGACCAAAAGGGCCGGCAAGTAACCCCTAACTGTTCCCAGAGCAAGACCCTGCTAGACCAAAAATAAAGAAAACAAAAACATCTGACAATTTTGCCTGAAATGGGTCTCAACTAGCGAGTACTGCACCAGGCCACAAGCTTGTCCTTGTGCCCTGCATACATAGATTTCGAAGAAGGGTACCTGCCTGCCAAAATGACATCGACTACTGTTGCCACTCAATCTTCATGCATGGAGGTGCAGGTTATGAAGAATCACGCTTAAGACCCTGCCCATCTGCTGCGACAGAAGGTTCTCCCGCAGTGGCATCCTGATAGGATGATGAATGGTCAAGCCCAGACGTCCCAGGTACCACACTCTCCTGGCCCAATCCGGAGCCACTGAGATGATCTTGGCCCTGCCGTTCCTGATCTTCTTCAGAACTCAGTGCAAGTAAGGTAGCAGCGGGAAGGTGTACAGGAGTCCCGTGCTCCACTCTAGGTAGAATGTTTGTCCAAGACACACAACCTTCTTGGAAACTCCAGAGCGCAAAAGTGCCGACAGTGCACGTTCCCTGCAGCTGCAAAGAGATTGAGCCAGGGTTCACCCTGTTAGACAATGCCCTGTGCCACCTCCGGGTGTAACTGCCATTCATGATCCGCTAAGCATCGCTGGCTGAGTTCGATCTCACTGCATTTAAAGATCCCGCCAGGTGGTGTACCACCAGGGAAATCCTCTTATGATTTAACCATCTCCAGAGGCGCAGGGCCTCTTGGCACAGGACCCCCACCCCACCCTGCTTGTTGCAGTTCCATGTGGTGGAGCTATTGTCTGTGGGAACCTGTACCAGATGCCCCTTGATGGAGGGCAGGAAGGCCTTCAGTGCCAAGCGAACTGACCCTAACTCCAGCAAACTAAAATGGAAGTGGGTCTGCACCGGAAACAGAGTCCTCTTATCTCCACCTCTCCCAGATGACCTCCTTAACCCAGTAGCGACGCACCTGTCACCACAGTCAAATCTGGGTGTGGTAGTGAGAGGAATCTTCCGCTGGTCCAACTGAGGTCAAGCAGCCACAATAGCATAACATTTGCAGCCTCTGATACCTGGATGGAATCTGACAGGTTTCCTTGGTGCTGGGCACAATGAGACTTCAAATCCCACTGCAAAGCTTATATGTGCCCATTGGCATGGTTGGTGAGCAGGATTCAGGAGGCTAGTAGGCCAAGAAGCCCCAGAGCATCTTCACTGAGAACCAAAACAGAGGATGAAACATTGGGATCATAACCAGAATGTCCTGGACTCACTGGCCTGGAGGAAAATCTCAAAAGTGCACAGTGCCCAGGATGTCTCAGATGAAAGGCAGCCTTTGCGAAGGAGTCAGGTGGCACTCAGCAGGTTAACTGAGAACCCAAATGATGTTAACAGATTAGTCGTTGTCTGGAGGTGGTCTGCGACTAACTGTGACGAGCCCGCCTTTAACCGCCTGTCGTCGAGGTAGGGGAAGACTGTTACCCTCGACCTCCAAGGATGGGACAGAACCACCACCATCACCTATGTGAAAACCGAAGGGGCGCTGGTGAGACCTGAAGGGAGCACGACAAAGTGAAAGTGCTTGTGGCCCACCCTAACTGCAGGTAGCATCTGTAGGCCTGCAGGTTTGGGATGTGTAAATAAGTGTCGTGCATGTTCAGCGCCACCATCCAGTGCCCAGGATCCAGGGCAAACAGAACCAAGATCAGGGTGAGCATTTTGAATTTGTCCTGTGCAGGAAGGTGATGAGTGGGCGAAGATCTACTCCAGGATGGAGGACTTTCCTCTATCCTTCTTTGGCACAAAGAAGTAGAGGGAATAGCACCCAGTCCCCACTTTCAAGACTGGCATCCTCTCTATTGGCCACATGAGTCTGCACTTCTTGGCATAAAACGGGCATGTGGTCCTCGGAGAAGTGGTCGGATGTATGGGGTAGGTGCAGTGGGTTGAAAAAGTCAGGACGTATCCCCGCTGGACATTCTGCTGTTGGATGTAATGCGCTGCCAACCCTGCACAAAGTGGCTGATCCTGCCACCTATATGATGGCTCTGTCCCAGTAAGTGTGTACTAAAGGGGTTTTGAGATTGTCGCCGAAGCAGCAGGGGGATTGGAATGAACCTGGCACCTGATGGCCAGGTCAGTGTCTATTGGACCCACTGCCCGACCTCGAAAGGGCTGGGAAGCGTGTTGTGCAGGCAGTGGAGCCTAACATTGTTGATACGCCTAGCCCCTTGGCATAACCCTGAACACAGCTAAATTGTTGAGGGAACTGCTGGACTGGAGCTGAAAGGCCTAAAGAGCTTGTTGTGGCTCGGCTCAGCTCTCCTTAAAACGCTCCAGGGCCAAGTTCATTAGGGCATGCCTTGATGTCTCCGGTGAAGCCAGTGGACCTCATCCATGTATGGCATCGAAGCACTACTCTGGTTTCCATAGCCCTACCCAGACAATCCGTGGTGGCAAGGCCCGAAAGGATGAGGAACTTTCCAGCATCCTGCTCGATCTCTCGGCGCCTTTTACACTGTCAACCATCAACTACTATTAAGTCGCCTAACGACCTGTGGAATCACAGGTCAGGCGTGGAACTTACTAAAATCCTATCTAGCGGATTGGGAGCAAGTAGTGAAGCTAGAGAACTTTACCTCTCACTCGTTCTCCCTGCCATGTGGAGTCCCACAGGGATCGTCACTGAGCCCTACTCTTTTTAACATTTATGTTTCCCCATTAGCAGAACTGATAAGGAATTTCGGATTTTCGCTTACATCCTATGCGGACGACACTCAAATTGTCGTCTCCATAGGGAAAAATGACGATAACACTGGAAACAGATTTCAGAATTGCATGATAGCTGTCCATGATTGGATGGATAGAAATTACCTCAAACTGAACTCAGAAAAAACAGAGGTCCTACTGTTTGGACCAGAATCACATTTTTGGGGTCCTTCAGTCTGGCCAACCATTATGGGCCGAATTCCCCTCCCAGAGGAAAAGGCGCGAAATCTAGGGGTGACCGTTGATACCAAACTTGACTTTACAGATCATGTAAATAAACTCACTTCTTCCACATTTAACACCCTTAGAATAATTGAAAAAGTCCTGCCATTCATACTTGCCAACCTACAAAAAACATTAGTCACATCGTTAATCCTGTCTAAAATAGATTACTGTAACAGTCTGCTTCTGACCACCCATAAGTATAATTTAAACAAACTCCAGGTCCTGCAAAACGCCGCAGTTAGGCTCCTACTGAAAATCCCCAAATTCTGTTCAGTTGCTCAAAATCTAAAAGATCTGCACTGGCTTCCTGTTAAGCAAAGAATAACCTTTAAGGTGTTATGCTTAACCTATAAGGCAATTCATAATCTTGGTCCTGATTTCTTGAACCACAGTTTCAAACAGTATGTTCCTGTTAGAAAACTTCATTCAGCCACTGCCAACCGATTGGTACAGCCTAGATTTCAAAAAGCACGATGGGGGGAAAGAGCATTGTGATGGAAGCATCCAAAGTATGGAATGCGCTTCCTATGTGCATAAAAAATGAATCCAGTCTCCTCTCTTTCAGGAAGGCTGTAAAGACCTGGTTATTCAAATCCTGGTAACTCTCCCGGCAGCCTTGGTTGACACGCGCAGCTGAAACAGAACAGCGCTTAGACGCCTCAGGGCAATAATGCGCTATACAAATAAAGTTAACATAACATAGCAACCATCCTGAATGGTTTGGACTAAGAAAGCCCTTAAGTCGTAAGGAACTGCAGGTAAAATTTCACCCATGTCCCACAGTGCGCGGGGGTAGTGAGTGACTGACCAGACCTCAAGGTAACATTGGCTTGAGGGGGGACATATGCTTACCAAATACATTCACTCATTTTGAGTTAAGAACTCCTGGTCATCTGCAGCAAGTCTGTGGCGGCGGGCGACTTGTCGGTTGACTTGAGGGCAGCACATGGTTTATTCCAAGTGTCCAACCGAGTGTCAGTGATGGGATCATTGGAGGGCAAAATAGGTTTGGAAGGTGCCTGTCCAGGCTGCGAGACCTCAATTAACACATTCATCTTTATCTTCATAGTGGGGAAGGGGAGATCAAGGATCTCAGCAGCCTCCCATTCACAGTGTTGAAAGAAGTTATTCTTATTCTGTTGTTATTATTACTTTATTCTGTTGCTGGCCTAGGAGGGAAAACCAACCCAGTGTAGGGTGAAGTGTTCAGCCCACCTGCATCCTGTAGGTCCAAGTACCAGTTGTCCTCGCCACAGAATGAGGTGAACTCTTCCTCATCCCCACTACTGTCGCCTCAGGCTCTGATCAGAGTCTGAACCAAAAAATTGGTGTAATGGCTTGCACAGTAGTGCAATTGTTAGAAAGTCTGATGGATTCACAACTAGCTACTGTACATCAAGATCTGGATGAGGCCTTGGTTGAGATGAAGCCGGCTCGGAGTCGAACACCATGATGGGTTGCAGTTCCTCCTCCAGCTTCAGTGGCATTGGTGCTGACAAACACGCGAGGGTCAGGTGCAAATATTGGCACCATCCCCGACATCAGTACAGAACCTGAAGTAGGTTCAAAGGGTCCAGATTGTGAACCTGTAGGCGGTAACCCAACTGGGGGTCCATGTGGATCCTTGGGACCCAAAGGTGTGCCAAAGCGATATGGAAGCATGCCATACCAAAGATGTACAGCATGGGCTCTTGAAAGGTTACAACGGGCTGCAACGTACTTGATAGGCCAGAGAATTCGGGGTGCATTGCAACCTAGGATGGAATTGGCATCCTATGTGTAATAGTAGCGAGACCTGGATGCATGCTGACGCCCTTGCGCCTTCTGTTTCTATGGAGAACAAGAGTGGTGGGAAAGGGCTGAGTCACGCTTGGGTTGCTTATATTTTTTCTCTGACTTATCCAAAGGATTCGACCGCCAGGAAGATATGCCTGGGGATTGATTTCAGGAGTGGGAGCATGTCTGCGCTCCAGACTTCAACTTGGAACAGGATTGGCAAAGAGCCTTCTGGTGCTTCGCCATGTACAGCTTCACTTCGCATTCTCGGATGGTCTTTGGATTCATCTGGAGCACTCATCACAGATCTTCAAGTCATGCTTCGAACCCAAGCACCAGAGGCACATCTCATGGAGCTCTCTCAGAGACATCAACTTGCGAAAGTCCCTACAAAGTTTAAACACTATAATTTTAGGGGGCTATGTCACTTGCACACAAAACTTGGAGAAAATCTCTTCACAAAGTGATGAGAGAAGAAGCGAGACTCCAGATCCATGTCTGAAGGTGCAGAAAGTAAGGAAATGACGTCAACGTGTAGGGGTGGTGTTAATATGTGGCTCCGGCACATTAGTTCAGAAGCAGAAAAAAAGTTAACTCGGAGTCGCACAGTGCGAACTACAGGCCTCTGACCAAAGGCAAGATCAAGAGCAGGAGCTCAGTGGAGCAGGGAGTATACTAAAGAGGAGGCAGCACCAATAATTCCTCTGCACTGCTTGGTGAAATGGGTAGTGGTAGAAATACTCCCATTTAAGATGTTTTGGGGCCAATTCACAAAGGCATGTAGGAGTATGTAAAAGAGCACTACTGGAGTACTACTTTACAGACTCCAAACTGCCTTTGTGAACAGACCCGAAAGTGTGCATACTTTCAGAAAATATCTACATGATATTTGGGTGGTCAAAATTGCTAATCTATAAAGTGTTTATAGATAATATCGGTTGGACCTGGCCCTTTTTGGCAGGTTCACCCCTGAACTTTTTGCCTGTCTCTTAGCCTTTTCCCTGTGTAGTGTTGGTGATTTGGCCTCTGGGCACTTTAGCACTGTGGCCCAGTTTAAAGTGCGTGCGCGCTGGGTGCGTGTGTGGTGAGACTGGCCTGCCCTCCCATAGGAATGCATTGAGGATGAGTGTGTCAGTGGTAATTCCTGTTATATAAGGAGCAGTGTGGTCAAGTCTAGTATGTCTGAATTCATGAGAATAAATGCTGCGCAATGGTGTGCGCAGATTTATGGTGACTGGTAGAGAAATGCCACTTCTAGAAGTTGGCATTTCTGTGTGCTCTGTGTCTGCCTGCCTGATGTGAATTGCATGTCTGGCTTGTGAGTGACAGGGGCAGGGTGAGTCTGCCCAGTGGTGAATAGAGAGATCTGCATGCAGATGGGAGGGAGGAGTTGCACCTGGGACCTGAATAGGGCTGTGCCTTCCCTCCACAAAGCTGGCTCCACCTCCTGTGGTGCGTCTGATGTCCCTGGCCTGTCCTGTGAAAGGGAGAGAGGAGCTGAGCAAAACAAAGTGCTCAACAGCTCCCTGAACCAGTTGTATCTGGTTCCCCCATGCCCTACACTTTGAGACAAAGGAAAATGCTGTATAAAAGAAGGGGCTGTGACCCCATGAAAATGTTCTTGCTTTTGGATCCTGATTCCTGCAGGGCGTGCTGCTGCTGGGGCCCAGGAGGACTTGCCAGGAGGGCTGCCTCCCTGGGCCCAGCTATGGCCTGGAACCTCTTGCTTAATTTCTTTTAGCCCTGGGCCCTGCCTTGCCCTTGATGCCTGGAAGACTTCTGGGACCTTTTGCTTTATTTCTTTATTCCAGGACTTTAGGCAACCTTTTAGCGCCAGCGCTGTCTTTTAATTTGCCCAGCTGATGGAAAGCGTGGGCTTCGCAGCGCCGAGCTGCCTTTCGCCATGAGAGAATCCCCAGCGTAGGGATTCCCCCGAGATTGCCGGCCTTGCGGGAGCCCACCCCGCATGGCCGCCTATTTTGTATATTTTAATAGCAGGAGCCCACCCTGCTTTATATTCCAATTCGGAGGGAGCCTACCCCTCATTTGCCGCAGAAGAAACGAATTCACCGTTGCGGCCCGATCGGCCTCGCAGGAAGTCAGGCAGCGTGATGCCTGACGTGGGGCGGGACTTCCGTTTCCTCGAGCGAAGCCCCGCGCCCACGAAAGTGCCATTCGGAGCCTCGATGGCTCCGCCTGGAAGCCCCGGGTCCCAGGAGGGGGCCCGGGTGAAATGGAGAGGCGGCGTCTGCTTCTGCAGGGCTCCCGTATGCCAGTAGGAGCCCTGCATGTGCCCATGGAGTCCCGGGTCCAGGAGAGAGCCCAGGTGAAGCAAAGCAGACCTGGAGGCACGGCGGGGCTCCCGTATGGTGAGGAGAGCCCCCGCGATGTGCCAAGGCGACAGGGCGAAGAACCAAGTGCAACAGGATCCCCGGCGAGGCTCTCATGAGAGAGAGAGCCCCGCGTGCTGCCCGCCGAGGAGACCAGCAGAGTCCTGCCCGCAGTCCGGTGAGTGGAGCTGGTGGGGAGGGGGTCGATGTCGAGGCACGCTATCGGTGCCTGCCCCCAGTGTTGCTCCCCCTAAAGGCACAGTGTTGGTGCCTGAGCAGTCCCGCCAGAGAGCGGGCTGCGCCCACGTAGTTGGCCTATTTCTTAGAGGGCCCAGGGAGGCCAGTGCTGGTCCCAGTGCCCCATGTCAGTCTCCGAGCGGCCCCGCATGACAGAGGGCCTCTCCTACGATGGGGGGGCGCGTCGGGGCACATTGTCGGTGCCCGCGCTCCATTGTGGGGCATGCTTTGTTTAAAGAGCCCGTGTGGCTCCAGGAGAGGCACACAGTTAGTGCCCATTGCTGAGCTGGCCCGCCGTAGCGGGCCGCTCCACCGCGTGGGGCAGTTTGGCCCTAATTACCCTGAGCCCGTGGGGGTTCCCGATCGGAGCACATTGTCGGTACTCCTGCCCCTGCGCCAGCTGCCCCGCCTGACAGTGGGCAGCTGCACCGTTAAGGCTATTCTTTCTTTGGGGGCATGCCTTAATGAGATAGGAGTGAGATGCACTCCTCTGCCCCAGTACTTTCACATCTGCGCAGCACTTAGTGCCAGCTGCTACGTTTACGTTTGCGCAACGGCGCACTTGGATTCAGCTGCTAGGCAGCGCGCCCTGACTTTTGGACATAGGGCATTTGAGCCCCTTTTTGAGATGGCCAGTGGGACTGTTAGGTTTGTAGGGCGCCAGGCCCTAATGTGATTTATGCCTCTGCTATGGTTTTTACTAGGAGGCTAGGGGCTAATGTGATTTCTGTCCTAAAATGTGGTGCTAGGAAATGTGATGCATTTACTATGGTTTACGCACCCTGTTTCATACCTCTAAATGTATTTCTATGATTATGAGGTTTTGCATAATGTGTTTATGCTTGTGAGGTTATTATTTCCTAATGCGTTTAGGTTGTGAGTTATTCTCTACTGTGGGTTATGCCTAAAGTGATTTATGCTTAGGATGTTAGTGTCTAATAGGTTTAGACTTATGAGATGATTGCATAATGTATTTATGCTGGTGAGGTTGGCGTATAATGTATTTTGCGCCTAATGTGATACTGTGCATAATGTGGTTTATGTTACAGGCTGATGCTGAGTACAGTGGCCACCAGTGATTACTGGTTGTACGTTTATGATATGTTCTACATTTATTGTCTTTACTAAGTGATGGTTCTGACAGTGGCCCACGTGGCCCTGTCATGTGTACATAATCCCCTGTAAATATTGCCCAGTGCCAGGTGGCACCATGTATATTATGTGAGTACTATTCTAATGTGTTTTATGATAATACAAAGGCTACTTTTGATATAACCTTGTGTGGAGTTCCCTTTGTGGTGTGCCTGGGATGTTGTTGCTGGGCGCGTGCGCAAACACTTTACACATTGCCTCCGGGATAGGCCTGACTGCTCGTGCCAAGCTACCAAGGGGGTGAGCAGGGGTTATCTTGGGTGTGTAACTCCCTTGCCCTGACTAGAGTTGTGGTTTCTGCTTGGCTTTGGCGCAAGCCTTAGCCAACCAGAAATCCCATTTCTAACATTGGTGATCAGCGGTGGGATAGGACTTGCGTTTGCGCAGTACCACAGCGACAACTGGCTGCATTACAAAACTCTGCATTTTAGATAGTCACATGATGGGGATTATTATGTCTGAGTTTGTTTTAAGTGTCATTTCTTTTTGAAATGTGTTTTATTGTTGCACTATGAGTTGGGTGTCCTGCCAAGGACAGAAACCAGAGAAGCTGAAGGAGTTTTGTACTGCCCTTGGGCAGACTGCTATTTATGGGGTTGGCCTGAAGCGGAAGGAGTTTTGTACTGCCCTTGTGCAGACTGCTATTTATGGGTTGGCCTGCAGCGCAAGCTAAAGGAGTTGTTACTGCCCCTGTACTGTCTGCTAGTCCTTGGGTTGGCCTGAAGCCGAAGGAGTTGTTACTGCCCCTGTGCTGTCTGCTATTTCTAGGGTTAGCCTACAGTGGTGACTTAATTGGCATGGAGTAACTAGCTCTGGAGGGTAGATTATCCCCTAAGTGCAGTTTTAGTTTTCTGGAATTCCCAGTAAGAATGGGATCCAGTGGTGGCAGCAATATGTAGCCCAGTGCAGGAAGTCCCATTCCCAGTTCCCATAGTATGGTACCTAGTTCCCGGTTAAGAGGGGGACAGGTTGTGTTTCAGGGGCAGTAAGATGCTGTCTCACCAGACTTGTGGGGGGAGTGTGGATGAATGTTGTGATGCACTGGACGTTTGGTTGATTGGTTAGCACGGTAAATGGTGTTAGTGTGTGAGTTCTTTGATTCTAGGGAGCTTGCATTGGGAGTGACCCTAGAAGAACGGTGCACGTATCTCCAACCCTTGCGGCGGAGATGGTTCAGAGTAGCCCAGCTAGGTGACCTTATAGTGAGGAGGTTGTAGGGACTCGCATCCTGTCTCGCAGGAGAAGGAGTGAGATTGGGCTGTGTCCCGAAGTGCCCGCACCTCAGTCTCCAGTACTGGTTGGTTCCATGAGGGAACACGAGGTAGGGAGCCTAGTCTGTCCTGTTGGACCGTTCTTCGAGGTGGTTTTTCCCGTTTTAGGTGAGCTGGGAGTGCCTGTAATCAGACCTCCAGCAGTTCTAGTGTCTGGCAGTACCGCTCCAGTTGGGAGGGTGCAGAAGTCCAGAGTGAGGGGTGAGAGGGGGAAAGAATCCCCAGTGGAAGAACCATTGGGTCAGGGGCCAGCCAGAAGGGCTGAGCCTCATAGGATTGGCCATGGTGACGCCACTTTTGTCCTGGGGCATCTTCACACACTGTCAGAGGGACAGGAGGTCGTGAGCTCTGCGCCAGGTTGCTGGGGCATCTTCACGCACTGTCAGAGGGACAGGAGGTCGTGAGCTCTGCGCCCGATTGCTGGGGCATCTTCACGCACTGTCAGAGGGACAGGAGGTCGTGAGCTCTGCGCCAGATTGCTGGGGCATCTTCACGCACTCTCAGAGGGACAGGAGGTCGTGAGCTCTGCACCCGATTGCTGGGGCATCTTCACGCACTGTCAGAGGGACAGGAGGTCGTAAGCTCTGCGCCAGATTGCTGGGGCATGGCACGCTAGGTATGTGTCACCCTCAGGAAGTCCTGGTTCGCCAGGCATCTGACCAAAGGGTATCGTCCCTGGGTTGGGGAGCCAGGTTCAGGTGTTTGCCTGTCCTGGACGGCAGGGCGACTGTAGTCAGTGTCCTGGCCGGTTTGCCTTCTAGGGGGTACCACTCCAGTGGGGAGGCTATCGGACTCTGGAAGGGGGTGCGGAGGAGGGAGTCTCGCCTTTGACCCCGGTGCAGCCGGTGAATTTGTGTCCCAGGTGGTAGACCAGTTGATGGAGAGAGGTCCTGAACTGGTGGGCGAGTTGTGTTCTGGTGGGTGCTTCCCCTGGGAGGGTGCGTAACCCCAGAAGGGAGGTAGGGTGAGGAGATGCTTCGCCCGTGACCTCTGGTCAGCCTGAGGGTGCGGACCCTAGGTTGGAGGATCAGTGGTAGTTTGGAACTACGCTGAGAAGGAGAGTGGAGAATGGCTATTGTATGCCAGGGGTTACTGGCCCCCACTCTGTGGATTGGCAAGGACCAGTGGCATCTGGGTGGCCTAGGGCCTGGTCCTGGCCGTGGACAACTAAGGAGTATCGGTGGGGTAGCCTAGTTGGTCCTGAGTTTTTTTCTTTTTTCTCTTAGATGGATTCCATGGGTTCACAGTGGCGTAAGACCGGAGGGTGTCCATGCAGTTGCGGGCCCGCGTCCGTGTTCTATCGCCCCAAGCAGGGAAGCCCATCACGGTGGTGATTGGTCTACCCTGCGTTTTGGCTGGAAGGGGTTGTGTTGGACCTGGCCCTTTTGGCAGGTTCACCCCTGAACTTTTGCCTGTCTCTTAGCCTTTTCCCTGTGTAGTGTTGGTGATTTTAGGCCTCTGGGCACTTTAGCACTGTGGCCCAGTGTAAAGTGCGTGCGCGCTGGGTGCGTGTGTGGTGAGACTGGCCTGCCCTCCCATAGGAATGCATTGAGGATGAGTGTGTCAGTGGTAATTCCTGTTATGTAAGGAGCAGTGTGGTCAAGTCTAGTATGTCTGAATTCATGAGAATAAATGCTGCGCAATGGTGTGCGCAGATTTATGGTGACTGGTAGAGAAATGCCCCTTCTAGAAGTTGGCATTTCTGTGTGCTCTGTGTCTGCCTGCCTGATGTGAATTGCATGTCTGGCTTGTGAGTGACAGGGGCAGGGTGAGTCTGCCCAGTGGTGAATAGAGAGATCTGCATGCAGATGGGAGGGAGGAGTTGCACCTGGGACCTGAATAGGGCTGTGCCTTCCCTCCACAAAGCTGGCTCCACCTCCTGTGGTGCGTCTGATGTCCCTGGCCTGTCCTGTGAAAGGGAGAGAGGAGCTGAGCAAAACAAAGTGCTCAACAGCTCCCCTGAACCAGTTGTATCTGGTTCCCCCATGCCCTACACTTTGAGACAAAGGAAAATGCTGTATAAAAGAAGGGGCTGTGACCCCATGAAAATGTTCTTGCTTTTGGATCCTGATTCCTGCAGGGCGTGCTGCTGCTGGGGCCCAGGAGGACTTGCCAGGAGGGCTGCCTCCCTGGGCCCAGCTATGCCCTGGAACCTCTTGCTTAATTTCTTTTAGCCCTGGGCCCTACCTTGCCCTTGATGCCTGGAAGACTTCTGGGACCTTTTGCTTTATTTCTTTATTCCAGGACTTTAGGCAACCTTTTAGCGCCAGCGCTGTCTTTTAATTTGCCCAGCTGATGGAAAGCGTGGGCTTCGCAGCGCCGAGCTGCCTTTCGCCATGAGAGAATCCCCAGCGTAGGGATTCCCCCGAGATTGCCGGCCTTGCGGGAGCCCACCCCACATGGCCGCCTATTTTGTATATTTTAATAGCAGGAGCCCACCCTGCTTTATATTCCAATTCGGAGGCAGCCTACCCCTCATTTGCCGCAGAAGAAACAAATTCACCGCCGCGGCCCGATCGGCCTCGCAGGAAGTCAGGCAGCGTGATGCCTGACGTGGGGCGGGACTTCAGTTTCCTCGAGGGAAGCCCCGCGCCCACGAAAGTGCCGTTCGGAGCCTCGCTGGCTCCGCCTGGAAGCCCCGGGTCCCAGGAGGGGGCCCGGGTGAAATGGAGAGGCGGCGTCTGCTTCTGCAGGGCTCCCGTATGCCAGTAGGAGCCTTGCATGTGCCCATGGAGTCCCGGGTCCCAGGAGAGGGCCCGGGTGAAGCAAAGCAGACCTGGAGGCACGGCGGGGCTCCCGTATGGTGAGGAGAGCCCCGCGATGTGCCAAGGCGACCGGGCGAAGAACCAAGTGCAACAGGATCCCCGGCGAGGCTCTCATGAGAGAGAGAGCCCCGCGTGCTGCCCGCCGAGGAGAACAGCAGAGTCCTGCCCGCAGTCCGGTGAGTGGAGCTGGTGGGGAGGGGTCGATGTCGAGGCACGCTATCGGTGCCTGCCCCCAGTGTTGCTCCCCCTAAAGGCACAGTGTTGGTGCCTGAGCAGTCCCGCCAGAGAGTGGGCTGCGCCCACGTTGTTGGCCTATTTCTTAGAGGGCCCAGGGAGGCCAGTGCTGGTCCCAGTGCCCCATGTCAGTCTCCGAGCGGCCCCGCATGACAGAGGGCCTCTCCTACGATGGGGGGCGCGTCGGGGCACATTGTCGGTGCCCGCGCTCCATTGTGGGGCATGCTTTGTTTAAAGAGCCCGTGTGGCTCCAGGAGAGGCACACAGTTAGTGCCCATTGCTGAGCGGGCCCGCCGTAGCGGGCCGCTCCACCGTGTGGGGGCAGTTTGGCCCTAATTACCCGGAGCCCGTGGGGGTTCCCAATCGGAGCACATTGTCGGTGCTCCTGCGCCAGCTGCCCCGCCTGACAGTGGGCAGCTGCACCGTTTAGGCTATTCTTTCTTTGGGGGCATGCCTTAATGAGATAGGAGTGAGATGCACTCCTCTGCCCCAGTACTTTCACAGCTGCGCAGCACTTAGTGCCAGCTGCTACGTTTAGGTTTGCGCAATGGCGCACTTGGATTTAGCTGCTAGGCAGCGCGCCCTGACTTTTGGACATAGGGCATTTGAGCCCCTTTTTGAGATGGCCAGTGGGACTGTTAGGTTTGTAGGGCGCCAGGCCCTAATGTGATTTATGCCTCTGCTATGGTTTTTACTAGGAGGCTAGGGGCTAATGTGATTTCTGTCCTAAAATGTGGTGCTAGGAAATGTGATGCATTTACTATGGTTTACGCACCCTGTTTCATACCTCTAAATGTATTTCTATGATTATGAGGTTTTGCATAATGTGTTTATGCTTGTGAGGTTATTATTTCCTAATGCGTTTAGGTTGTGAGTTATTCTCTACTGTGGGTTATGCCTAAAGTGATTTATGCTTAGGATGTTAGTGTCTAATAGGTTTAGACTTATGAGATGATTGCATAATGTATTTATGCTGGTGAGGTTGGCGTATAATGTATTTTGCGCCTAATGTGATACTGTGCATAATGTGGTTTATGTTACAGGCTGATGCTGAGTACAGTGGTCACCAGTGATTACTGGTTGTACGTTTATGATATGTTCTACATTTATTGTCTTTACTAAGTGATGGTTCTGACAGTGGCCCACGTGGCCCTGTCATGTGTACATAATCCCCTGTAAATATTGCCCAGTGCCAGGTGGCACCATGTATATTATGTGAGTACTATTCTAATCTGTTTTATGATAATACAAAGGCTACTTTTGATATAACCTTGTGTGGAGTTCCCTTTGTGGTGTGCCTGGGATGTTGTTGCTGGGCGCGTGCGCAAACGCTTTACACATTGCCTTCGGGATAGGCCTGACTGCTCGTGCCAAGCTACCAAGGGGGTGAGAGCAGGGGTTATCTTGGGTGTGTAACTCCCTTGCCCTGACTAGAGTGGTGGTTTCTGCTTGGCTTTGGCGCAAGCCTTAGCCAACCAGAAATCCCATTTCTAACAATATCTGTGTGATGAAATGAGGACACTCCCTGTCAATATTATTTCCTCCTTGCTAGGAGGGTACTTGCTACTGTGCCGTGAAAAGGCATTTCAAAATCTATATTGATGAAGTTTTTGATGATATGATTACTGCTGTTTTTTTAAGTAAAAAAATTTGGGAATAGTGTAATTTTATTTTGGGATGCTCTCTGAAGCTCTAAGGTCTCTGTAACAAGCAAATGGCTAGTGTGATCTATCTAATCTGAAGAACAGGTCACTGCCTTGTTGGCTGAAAAGTCACTGAATTGTGTTATTTTCCATGTTCCTGCCCAGGCCACTTTAAGCACAATCTTCATCATAATATGAGAATGAAAATATACTTGGATGGGGCAGGCAGAAAAAACTAAATGAGTCATAAGCAGAAGTCAGAGAAAATGCAAAATACATTTTAAAACAGGAGGCAATGCTGATCTACATACCCAGACTTTTTAAACCGCCAGTAATCCTATCTTGGGCAGTTTTTATGGTAATTAGATTGAAAATGCCCCATTGTACTGCCAGTTTATTAGGGGGTTGCCTGGGAGAAACATACTTGTTTGGCACAAAAAATTATTGCAAAATTTCATGCATGACGGACTTTTAAAACCAGATTGGAAAAAGTATGGCTTGGTTTTCATCAAACTACTCAACAAAGTGCATAATTTGAAATTTTTTATATTTTTTCAGCATCTTGCTTATTCTCCTTACAGCAGTTTGGGGATTGTGTATAAAAGCAAAAATCAGGGTATTTTGGGTTTCGAGCCCATGCCTGATGTCAGGGCATTCTTATCAAACTCATTTCTTAGATGGCTAATGATATAAAAACATACAGGACGTACTTTAGAAGAGACTAGCAACTACCAATCTATCACAGGGACTACTTGATTCTTCACATTCTGCTTTATGGAATTTAAGTGTGTCAAGCCTCTTTTGAGGGAGATCTTCCGAAGATACAATTCCCTGCTTTAAAAACTGTAAAGATCACAATGGGTAATACAACGAGCCTCAAGTCATTAATAGAAAAACCAAGGTTGTGCAGAGCTTTCACTTTAAAACTGCGCATCCTGTCTGACCTTAATTACTGAATAACAGATAAAGAAGAATCACAAATCACAACACACATGATCTCTGAAATAACAAAATTGTGATGTAGAAGAAAGCCTCTTTCAGAAATCAGATCATCACCCTGGACAAAGAACTGCTTGTGCACCAGTAAAATCTTGAACTCTTTGCCCTTCACAACCCTGTTCAACATACTAAAGACCATAATGGGCACTATCTGGATCAAGGTATCTTTCTGCTTTCTTAAAGAGAAACCATCTCTACACTTCCATCTACCGAAGCATAATTTCTACATGCGTTCGCATTTAAGACTGCGTAACATGAAAGGCTGTCTTGAATGAAGTTCCATTAAATGAATGACGTGCTTGTATTAGAACGATATGGCCAAATGCCTACGATCACTTTCCCCAACACGTGATGAAATGCCGAATATCAGATTACCAGACATGGGGGTGCTGTGGGCAGGTATGGGAGGGAATCAGTCAATGTGTCCATTAACAGATTGTTTTAAAACAGCACTGCCTTAGAATGCCCCTTATAGGATTGCTATCCACTGCTTTGTTGGAAGGGTCTTTTGAGTTGAGGGATGAAAAGATGGATGTCAGAAGAAAAATGCAATTTCTAGGGGCATGGTTGGTCATCAACCAAATAAGTTGCGCATCTAAGAGGCCTCCAGCTGGCAGCTCCGATCCTCCTCCATCCTCTACACTAGTCTCCAACTGGGTGGATGGCAGACTGATTGTGTCCTGGGTGCTCCCAGATAGTGAGAACTGCACTGGACTGTGGTGTTCAAGTTTGTGGACTGGGCTCCCGACCGTTAACTGAGGAACCATTCCAAGATGACTGCAGGACAGGGAAAAGGACCTACGTGGTAGAGATGCATAACTGTGAGACTGACGAGGCCCGACAGAGTACAGTGGGGTCCGTGGCCCAGTTCGTGGCCCACTTCACCACCCACGAGGTGGATCAACGGCTTGTACATGGTGTGTAGGAAAATTTAATTTTGTTGCAGTTGTCCCTCCACTTTTTGCCCCCTTTAGAACTACTAGATGCTGGTTTTTGACTCCGATAGTGCACTGAGGCCTGCTAACCAGACCTCAGTGCCCTGTCCCCTAAAACAAGTAAAGTCTAATTGTAACCCAAGTGGCATGGACTTTAGCACCCCTGCAAGTCCTTAGTAAATGGAACCCCTGGTACCTAGGGCATGGGTACTAAATAGGGTCCCTAAGGTTGCAGCAGGTCTTATGCCACCCCGAGGGACCCACACACAAATGCAGCAGGCTGCCATTGCAGACTGCGTGTCATGGGTGCAAATCATGAGTGAAAACACGACATGGCACAATCACTGTGTGTCATGCCAAAGTCACTCCATGTAATATATGTAAGTCTCCCCTATGCAGGCCTTGTATCCCTAAGGCAGGGTGCCTTATATTACATGTGAGGACATAGCTGCATGAGCAGATATGCCCATGTACTGTCTAGTTCAATTACTAGATGGTACAAGTGAAAAGGAAAGCCTTCTTAAGTATAAGAACTGGAGACTAATCATTACGAGTTCCCCAGCTACATGATGGCTTCATTTAAAATACAGGTGTTTGGTATCAAACACCTTGCCTTAATAAATCTGTACTGATGCCAGTAGTAGATTTATTATGACATGTAGCCAGAGGGCACCTTGGCGGTACCCTCTGAAACCTTGCTAGTCTTCTAGTGTGCTGGCTGACTGGCTCCTTTAAGCCTGCCACTACAGATGCATTTCGGACCCCCTGCAGGTGACAGTCCATGCTCTGAAGAGGTCAGGAACATATTTTGGCAGGAGGTGTGATCACCTCCTCCAGCAGGATGGCTAGTAAATCTGCATACCAAGGCCAGAGGCTTCAAAGTCTCTGCCGCCTTTGATATGCGACCCCAACTTCCCCCAGACCTGGGAGATGCCTATCCCCACCCCTGAAGCCCATCTGGCACCGGGATAGGGGGGAAAATAGCTATGCAAGGAGGCGTGTTGCACTACCAGGCCAGACACACCCCTATGGTGGGCTGCCTGATGTGCTCCACGAAAGGAGGATTTCACCATCTTGATTTTGGTTGAATTAGGAACTTTGGGACAGGGTTATGCCCACTCCCCACAGGAAGTGGTCATATTAAGGGGGGTGTAGTGACCCCCAAGGGCAAGTAACCCATTGGCTACTGCCCTTAATTCCCCTTAACGTGTCCCCTCGACATCTAATGAGCTTGCTGGCAGACGTAAGGGAGCCGGTCTATGGCTGCCGGAGCTCCAGAGAAGCAGCTGGTGAGGATGGTTGCCAAGACCAGTGAATGAGGGGTCATGGTGCAGCAGAACTATGCTATGGCTAAGACATCAGACTATGGGAAGTGAAGCAGGACTTTCACATGTGTGGACTCCCCTAGGGCAACATCTTTCCATGGAGCACTGGTCCTGAGGAGCTTGGAGCATAGGGGCCAGCATTAAAGCTATCTGCTGCATACCAGAGGGGACCCCCTCCGTAAAACACTTGCCTAAAGAACAGTGGTCCATATCCATCACAAAATGGGGGCAGGTAGGAGCATGTAGCGACTTACTCCTACAAGGGCCATTTGTAGGTTCTAACCCATGTGGGGCTTCTCAGGTGGTCTCTCCACTGGAGCCGTGTGGGGAGAGGTTCCAGCCCAGCAAACCCCTGGATAGGTAAGGCTACCATTTGTCACTTTACATTTTGCACCAGAGGAGACAAGGGGCTCCCAGAAGAAATTGTTGACTGAAGAGGCCGGGGCCAAATAGATTGGCTTGCTGTAGTCCTTGACTGGAACTGAGCTCCTGAGTGCCACGGTCTGAAGGCAAGATCTGGCTGCATGAACACCAGCCTCACTGGGACATAGAAATACCTAGAGGAGCTAGAGAGTAATCTTGGTAACAGAGATCATCACTAAAAATCGGAAAGAGAACTGGTTGGGAATCCAAGACTGAAGAAAGGAGAGGGGGACCAGCTGAACAAACAGACTCAGTCGTTATTGATGTAAACCTACACTGAACCCTACATGGGAGGAGCTGCATCCGGTCCTGGAGGCGCTGAAAGTACAGCTCTAAGAGCTAACCAAAGGGTTGAGGGTCCTGGTATACAGGGCAGAGGATTTTCTCAAAGGACCAATATTCCTGTGAGGATGGAAGGAATGAACATGATTGAGTACCTAGAAGAATGGATAGTGCCTGAGGTGGCACCACATGTACTGTTGAAGTTATATGCCATGGAAAGGGTGCACAGGCTGCTGGCTTGGCTACCTCCTCAGCTGGAGGAAGCCAGCTTGCTCCACTACCATGACAGACAGAGACATGATACTTCAAAGTGCCTGCATCAATGATACTTTCAAAGTGGGGAATACTTATAAAAATAGTGGTTCACTGTGGACGTATAAAGAAGGAGAATGGCATGGTGAGACTATTCCCAAACTACACTGGAGCAGTCCAGCAGCAGAGAGTATCATTGCTAGAGAGCAAGAGGAAGATGAGAGAATGCGGCATCTGCTCATTGCTGCCTTTTTCTGGAAAACTCAAGGTGATAATAGCTAAAAAGACAGGATTCTTCACTGACCCCAAACAGGCATTTGACTGGCTAGAGGAAAATGTCCCAGTGGGATTGAGTGGATACCTTATAACCACCACTCCACAAACTGATGAAGGAGATCACAATCCCTGGATGCTTAAAGGATTTAAGCTGGATGCAAACTAAAAGGGAGGCAGGGACAAAGGCGATTGGAGCAGACCTTGACCGGAGGTCACCAAGAGGTGCAGGAGGGATGACCTCTGACCCTGAACGAATAGTTTCTTACCTGTCGGTGTAGTTTTGCAGCTTGAAGACTTTCTGGATTCACTATGCTGTGCATTATTCCGCCATCTCGTGGTTGGGTCCGGATTCGTAGTCTTTTCTTTCCTTTTTTTTTTTTTTTGTTGTTGGCCCAGGTGGGCGGCGACGCCCCCACCATTTGGTGTCCTCTGTGACGTCGTCGCGCTTCCTGCGGAAGCTCCCACCTTTGGTCGCCATCTTCGGATTCTTTTTTCTTTTCCTCTTATTGTTTTGTCGTCTATGTCTTTCTCTTTTATCCTTTTATTTTTCTTTTGATCCCTCTAAACTCTGTATGTAGTCTAGTTTTACCCTTAACCTCCTATGTTATCTTCCTGGCGGAGGCGGGTGGGATCGCTAGTGAATCCAGAAAGTCTTCAAGTTGCAAAACTACACCGACAGGTAAGAAACTATTCGTTTTGCAGCGTGAATCTTTCTGGATTCACTATGCTGTGCATAGACTTTGTAGCGGTTTTGTTATTGCGGTGGTTGGGTGGAAGATGAGCATTGGTTGCTGAAAATGTGCTGTAAGACCTTCTGTCTTACTTGTGCCTCTTTGTTCATCTGGATATCCACACAGTAGTGTTTGGTGAACGTGTGCACGGAAGACCATGTTGCCGCTTGGCAAATGTCTTGTATAGGTGTGTTCGCTAGGAACGCAACCGTTGCTCCCTTCTTCCTTGTTGAGTGAGCCTGGGCGGCTCCCTCTAATTCTTGTCCTGCCTGCTTGTGGCAGAGTTGTAGTGCCTGTGCAATCCATCGTGCTATGGTATTTTTTGTTACTGGTCGTCCCAAGAAACTGCTTGCGAAGGAAACGAAGAGTTGTTTTGTTTTCCTGCATTCCTTTGTCCTTTCTATGTAGTGCATCACTGCCCTTCTGGCGTCCAGCGGGTGTAGCGCCTTTTCTGTGGGCGTTGATGGTTTCTGGAAGAAACTTGGTATCTGTATTGTCTGGTTAATATGGAACTGCGACACCACCTTTGCCAGCTAGTGTGGGTCCGTTCTCATGACAATTCTGTCCTTGTGTATTTGCAAGTAGGGCTCTTGTAGTGTAAGAGCCTGCAGTTCACTGACCCTTCGCAGTGACGTGATAGCCACCAAGAATGCCATCTTTAGTGTGAGCATGTGCAGTGTGATTTTGTGTATGGCCTCAAATGGTGATTTCATCAACTGTGTTAGCACAGTGTTGAGGTTCCAGCTTGGGGCTGGCAACCTTTTTGGGGGGGCTATTCTTTTAGCCCCCTCCAGGAATCTTTTGACCACCTGGGAGGTGAAGAAACTTTTCCCCGCTTCTCCCTGGTGTAGGCCACTATGGCTGCTAAGTGAACCCTTAGTGACGAGTAGCTCAGCCCGCTGTGTAGTAGGTGCGTTAAGTATTGTAGTACCGTTGATTCTTTTGTGACCTTTCGTTGCAGTCCCTCTTTAATGCACCATTGCGAGAACCTTTTCCACTTTGCAATGTAGCATTTTCTTGTAGTGGGTCTCCTTGCTTCTCTGAGTACTGCCATGGTGCTTGGTGGTAGCTTGAGGTGTGCGAATTCTAGGTCCTCAGGAGCCATGCTGCTAGGCTGAGGCTCTCTGGTTCTGGGTGGAGCACTTTTCCGTCTTGCATTGTCAGGAGGTCTTTCCTTCTGCTGAACCTGTGCGCTGGTTCCTGCGCCATTTCCATTATTTGTGAGAACCATGATTGTCTGGCTCACTGAGGTGCCACCAGTATGAGTGTCATGCTGCTGCTCCTGCATTTGCTGAGTACCTTGTGTAACAGTGGTATCGGGGGGAAAAGCGTATGCAATTCGTTCGACCAACTTATCCATAGCGCATTCCCTAGGGACCTTTGGTCCGGTTGTCTGGATGCGTAATGTTGGCATTTTGCATTCTGGAGTGTTGCAAACAGGTCTATCCGTGGTGTACCCCACTTTTGGAACAGCCGCTGCACCTCCTGTTGGTTGAGCTCCCATTCGTGGGATGCCGACGTCTGCCTGCTGAGTCGGTCTGCTTCTACATTGTCTATTCCTGGAAGGTGTATTGCCAGTAGGTCTATCCTTAGAGGGATGGCCCATCTCCAAATCTCTTGTGCCAGGCTTGATAGCGGTGCTGTGTTCCACCTTGTTTGTTGATGTAGAACATGGTGGTTGTGTTGTCTGTTTGTATCAGCACTCTCTGGCCGTAAAGCTGCTTCTGAAAGGCTTTTAAGGCTAGGAACACAGTTTTTAGTTCTAGGTAGTTGATGTGTTTCACTGCATCTTGTTGTGACCACAGCCCCCTGACGCGGAGTCTGTCCATGTGCGCGCCCCAGCCCTGCTGTGAGGCGTCTGTTGTGATGGTCACTGTTGGAGTTGGCTGTGTGAATGGCTTCCCCTGTAATATGTTTTCTTCCTTCCACCACGCTATTTCTTGCTGCACTGCGTGTGTGACAACCACTAGATCTTCCCAACTCCCTGTCGCTTGTGACCACTGCTGCTGTATCCATTCTTGGAACGGTCTCATGTGCAGCCTGATATGTGGGACTAGGTGGATGCATGATGCCATCATCCCCATTAGTCTGCTCACCGTCCTCACTGTCAGAACTTGCCCCTTGCGGTAATGACGTGTTTCCCTCAGGAGCGCTATAGTTCTCTTGTCGCTGGGGAACACCTTGGACTGTGTGCTGTCGATTTGTGCCCCTAAGAATATTTTGATCTGCTGCGGTTTTGTTGACGATTTCTCCCAATGTATTGAGAAACCTAGTCTGGACAGTGTTTGTATGACTTGTTTGATGTGATCCTTGCAGTGCCTGTATGATCCTGCTTTCACAAGCCAGTCGTCGAGGTAGGGGTATACATGTATGCCCTTTCTCCGTAGGTGCGCTGCCGCTGCTGCTAGGCATTTTGTGAACACCCTTGGTGCGGACTTGAGCCCGAAGGCTAGCACTGTGAACTGGTAGTGATTGTGGCCTATCACGAATCTTAGTAGACGTTTGTGTTTGTGGTGGACGGGTATGTGCAGATATGCGTCTTTCATGTCTATGGTCGCCATGTAATCCCCTTCTTGGATTTGGGGTATTACTTCCTGAAGTGACGTCATTTTGAATTTTTGAGTTTTTACGAACTTGTTCAGGAATCTGAGGTCCAGTATTGGCCTTAGTGTTTCGTCTACCTTTGGCACTAGGAAGTACGTTGAGTAGACTCCCTTGTTCCTTTCGTTGATTGGAACTGGTTCTATTGCTCTTTTTGTAGCAGCTCCTCTGCTTCTAGACGTAGGAGGGCGAGCTCCCTTGCGGGGATTGGCCGGTGTCTTGGTTTTTGCCCGGGGGTGTTTTTGGAGTTCTATGCAGTACCCGTGCTGTATGATGTTCAGTATCCACTTGTCCGTGGTAATCTCCCTCCATTGTGTGAGGAAGTTTCCTATACTGCCCCCACCGGGGTTGTATGCTCGGTGGTTATTTGTTTGCTGTGTGTGTTTCTTATTTTGTCCTTCTGTTGACTTCTCCTCTCCCTTGGTGTTAATAGGGGAGGGTTTGGTTTGTTAGTGGAGTCACTTTGAGGTGGGCTGCTGACCCCCTCTTCGGGACTGTCCCCGTCCGTACCCGCGTCCTCCAAAGGACCGTCCTCTGGGTTGATACTGCCAATTTTGCTGCTGTTGTCCCTGTTGGCTTTGGCCCTGGTTGTTCCCCTGGTATCCTTGTTGGGGAGATTGGTGGGAAGTGGCGGGCGCATTGCCCCCTCTACCATTGGGCCGCCTTGAGGGGGTTCCTCTTCTCATCCCCTGAATTGCAGTGCTCCCATGGACCTCGCAATTTCATTGTCTTTTTGAGCTGCGTTAACTTCTCGTCCACTGGGGCTCCAAACAGTTTCTGGCCGTCGAATGGCGTGTTCAGGATGTTGCTTTGTACCTCAGGTTTGAAACCTGAGATCCTGAGCCATGCGTGTCTCCTTTCAGTCAGCCCTATCATCATCTGCATGCTGGAGTTCTCTGCTGCGTCCAAGGCTGATTTTAGGCAAGTGTTTGCGATAGCCTTGCCCTCTTCAACTAGGTGATTTGCCCTTTGTTGGTGTTGTTGTGGTAGGTGTGTTATGAGCTGGCTCATTTCATCCCAATGCTGGTATGCATGCCTGCTGATGAGGGCGTTGGAGTTGGCGATGCGCCAGTGTATGGCTGCGTTCCTCTCCACCTTTCGTCCTGTGAGGTCCATTCGTTTGCTCTCCTTGTCTGGAGGTGGACCTGTGTTAGTGGGCACATTTGCCCTTTTCCTGGCCGTTGCAGTGATAATGGAGTCTGCTGGCACTGACCCTTGTATGTACGCAGGGTCTTTTGAGGAGTGCTTGTACTTCTTTTCGCTCCTTGGTGTAACAGCCTTGCAGACTGCCGGTTCTTTGAAGGCCTCCCTTCCCTGGTCCAGGACGCTAGGGAGCATGGGTAGGAACTGGGTCCTGGTTTGTTGAGGAAGTAGGGTTTCCAAAAGGAAACATGCCTTTGCCTTCTCCTCTTGCATTTCGACGCCATACGTTGCTGCAGCCCTTTGGACCACCACATTGTAGGCTCCAATGTCGTCTGGCGGCGAAGGCCTCGAGGGATAAGAGTCTACCCCTTCTTCTGGTGATTCTGCGTCGAGGTCTTGCCAGTCTAAGTCTTGTTCTTCCAAGGGCGCCGAGTCCCGGTAAGACTGGAACTCTTCTTCGCCTTCGAAGTAGTAGTCCTCTTCGCCCTGTTCGTCGAGCGGTTCGGGGGTTTTTGGGGGCTCGATGTCTTCGTTGTCGCCCTCCCCGAGTGCTTCGCGTGATGGCTTCGACGGAATGGCGTATAGCTTCATCTTTTCGTCGAAGTCTTTTTTCCGGTGCAGGATGCTCGCCATCTCTGCTTCGAGCCTCCTCTTCTTCTTCTCCATCTCGTGGACCTTTTCGGCGTCGATGGCTGAAGCGCCCCTCTTCGCGGTCTCGGACGTCGAGGATGACGCCGGGCCTTCCTTTCTGGGCGTCGAGGCTTCCTTTTCGGAGGTTACCTTCGGCGCCCTTGGTTTTTCGGAGGCTTTTGCCGATTGGGAGTCCTTCACGAAGAATCCGCTCGGCTGTTTGTCCTTGGTTGCTGTTGCTTTCGTCGAGTGTTTCGGCGGCAACGCTCCCTTCGAGGACTTTGCTTCACTTCTGAGAGTGTCGCTCGGGGCTTTGGCTTCACTCTTTCGAGCGTCGCTTGGGTGCTTCGGGGTCGACGTCTCCCTTACCTCCTTCGGCGTTTTCTTGTGGACCTCGACGACTGAGCAGTCCTCCGGTCCCTCTGCGATGTTGTCTTCCTCTCCACTCGAGAGGCCCAGGTCTCGAAGCGATGGAGCTGGTCCCTGGCCCTGCATGTTGTGGTTAGCCCTTCTTTGCCTCTCTCTCACCCGGAGGGTTTTCGGGGTGAACGCCGAACACGCGTTGCAGTCTTCGCTGATGTGGTCGAGCGGCAAGCAGAGGTTGCAGACTGGGTGCTGGTCCTTCTGGGAGTACTTGTGGTGACAGTTTTGGCAAAACTTAAACGGTGTCTTGTCCATACCCGCGCTCAGGGGCCCCCTGTGAGCGCATTCTTTGTAGGCGTCGAGATTTTGGTCGTGGACCTTCTACCTCGTCGTCCTTCTCGTCGCCTCCGGTACTCGTCTCCTCGTCCGGTGTCTCAGGAAACGATCTTCTGTGGTTTTTTATTGAATTTGAGATTCTTCGTCCAACTTTCTGGAACTTCTCGTCGACGATCCAGACCCCACGGCGGAAAAAAGAATCTGAAGATGCGACCAAAGGTGGGAGCTTCCGCAGGAAGCGCGACGACGTCACCGAGGACACCAAATGGTGGGGGCGTCGCCGCCCACCTGGGCCAACAACAAAAAAAACACAAAAAAAAAAAAAGAAAGAAAAGACTACGAATCCGGACCCAACCACGAGATGGCGGAATAATGCACAGCATAGTGAATCCAGAAAGATTCACGCTGCAAAACTGGACTTTGACAACAATGTCCAGGGGGACGAGGAACTACCCATGCCACACGAGATCAGCAGATGGCTTAGAACAACAACATAGATGGCATTGACGAATAGATCAGCAGGGACACTGTTTTCCTGCAGCCCTACCATTACATCTACAACTAACTGCGGGCAGTGAGAGCTGAAAGCTAGATGGAAAGGCAGAGGAATGGCTGTCCGGGGTGACTAGAGAATTGCTCCCAACCCCTCCCTTTGCAGTCCTGCCTTCACATGAGTGGGTGAGGGGAGCCTTGATGGGTTGTTTGATAATCTACTGGACAGAGGGCCATTGCGCTCAGTCCTGGAAGGGGAGCGGAGTTGAGATGGGGAGTTTATTCCATCATCTGTATTTTGGGTTTAAGGTCTCTGATCACAGGATCTAGGGTACAGATGAATTTAAAGTTCTGGAACACTTTGTCTAGTCGAGGTGGGGTGAGGCATGTGGTTCAGAGGGTGGCCCCAGACTGGACTTGATAACTGAATTATAGTGCAGGATCAAAAAAAAAAAAAAGATTCCTAATCTGGAACATTAAAAGTATGTGCAGCTCCATTAAAAGAAAAAAAACATGAATATCTGAGATGGCGAGGAGCCCAAACTGCCTTTCTTAACAGGAGAAATGCCTGAATAAAGATAAGGGGGGGGCTTTGTGCAGGCTGACAAAAAAGTGGATGGATCAGATATCTTCTACAGACTTCTCAACATATGCTACGAAGGGGGCCTGATTTTGATGAGTATGGTGGTTCCCTCTGAGGATGCCTCGGTTGGCATAGACAGAAGGGGGGAGGAGAGGGGGTGTTCTGGTGGTCAGAAGTAGACAAGATGGAACAGAGGCCTTACACCCATAGCTCACTTACCCATGGTTGTGGAGGGGTAGAGTGTGCGGGTAATCTTTACTGAGCAAGTGATTTAGTACTAGACGTTCATTCCACCTCCATCTGCATGATAACCCTATATGTTGACGACCTGCTGCTGTACATTAGGGATGTAGGTGAGGGTTTTACATCAACAGTAACAATTCATTAACTTTGGGAGAGTGCCAGGAGTCAACTGGAAAACTCATGTATATCCTGATTGGGTGTGATGATAAGCTGGGTGTGTCGCCCGAGGACAGAGTGTTAGATGGGAATCTACTACATTCTGTTGCCTGGTTGTCCAGATACATACAACTGACTCAGATGTGATAGTCAGTAATGTGCTGAGGGCAGCCACGTTCCTAGGGCAAAGTGAGAGGTTCTGGAAGACCCCCCCCGATAGGTTGAAAAGCTTTGACTAACATGGACACCCTACTACGCCTGCTGAACTATTTTTCCACCCTGCCACTGCATCTACCAGCGCAGCTATTTAAAGGGATGAATCAGATGCATACAAACTTAAAATGGTGCAACGAGAGGTATAGAGTGGCCCTGTGAAAGCTCCGTCTTCCATCGCTGGACTAGGGGTGCCAAGGTATGAATTCTATAAAGGGGAACCAAGATTCAGTGGACTTTGAGATGGTTCCTTGTGGCACAGACCCCGGAAGCCAGGAAAGTGACAGTGGGCCTGCATGAAGACGAACTGGTTAGTCTATTCTTGGATCAACCAGAGATTGGTGGTATGGACCGGAGACAGCGATACCTGGGTTGCCTGGTCACACATGGACGAACAGAACTAACTCATGAACGGCGATTGGGTTGGTGAGAGAGGGTGAACTTACTCAGCAGGGATGTTACTGAGCTTTACTGACAGTCCTGAGATGCCAGTGAAAGAGCATTTACCATATAGGAAGACATCCAAATCCATAATGTAGTATGGGGCAGGGAAAACCAGAAACCATCAACACACAGGGTGTTATAGTCAGTGCTGAAGGTGGTAAGACACTTGTGACATTATTGTGCCAGGCTTTTCTGGAGGACACCAAGGGTAACAGTGAACTGAGGGGAAATTGGTTGAGGGATCGCAGCAGAGATTTAGCCTACATGCACTGGAAGATAAAATTTAGATAATTTGACAGAATGTCCAAAAATGTGCAGTTTATGATGATGAGCTTCATCAAAGTACATAGGACCTCCTTCATCCCAGCCGGTTACTTAAACACTATCTGCTGTTGTCTGCAAGCTTTTCTAGGTGCATGATTGTTAGCACGGACTTTTAGCAAATGTTCTGGAGCTGTCTGATGACTGCTGAACACTGGAACACCATCAAGGAGGTCCTTGCAGAATAAGTAATGGGAAAGGAAAACCTGCTTAGTGCCTTCACTGGCACTGTGGAGAAGAGAAAGTAAAATGGGTGAGCCTAGACGCAATGGTTCTGTATGCGGAAGAACTGAAAGGGGTCATGTGGGCTGGCGATCATGCAAGCATGGGACGCTTTACTGGCAGAATTTGAGTTTGGGGAGAAGGAGCAGACTAGGGTTAGCCATATTGATCAGAAACTGCCTACGAGTGTTGCCATGCACACTTATTTGTCACTCATGGGAAGGAAAATGCTACTTACCAGTATGCATCTGTTCTTGGCATGTAGAGCTGCAGAGTTGTACACTGTGCATAGATCGCCATCTGGTGTTGGGCTCAGATGCTTGCACTTTGTTGTTGTCTTGGAAGAGTCTTTTGTAGTCACGAGATAGGTGACTCCTCCTTTGGACGATAGTGCGCATGGGCATCGACTCCATCCTCAGATTGTTTTTCGCCATGATGGGAAAAGATGGAGTCAGTAAGAAGAAAGAGATGTCCATGTGAATGTATCTAATTAAGATAATACTGGAACAGATACAGGTTCCGGGGAGGCGGGTGGGCGTGTACAACTCTGCAGCTCTACATGCCAAGAACAGATGCATACTGGTAAGTAGCATTTTCCGTTCGAGGCATATGAGCTGCAGATTGTACACTGTGCATAGACTGTATAGCAGTGTCTCACTTAGTGGTGGTCACCTGTATCGGTTGCATTAGTTTGAAAAAGTGTCTTAAGAACAGCTTGGCCCACAGCAGCTTGTTGCTTTGCCTGTACATCAACACAATAGTGTTTGGTAAAGGTATGTGGTGTAGACCATGTTGCTGCTTTACATATGTCATTTAAGGGAATGTTCCCTAAAAATGCCATAGAAGCCCCTAGCTTACGTGTGGAATGTGCTCTAGGGGGAATTAATAATGTGCGTTTAGCCTTTTGGTAGCATATTTGAATGCATTTGACTATCCATCTAGCAATCCCAGCTTTTGAGATGGGATTACCTTTATGTGGTGGGGAGAAAGCTACAAACAATTGTTTTGTCTTTCTGAAAGGTTTGGTCCTGTCAATGTAATAAAGTAGAGCTCTTCTGACATCTAGTATGTGTAGAGCTCTCTCTGCTACAGAGTCTGGGTCCTGGAAAAAGACAGGTAACTCTATTGATTGGTTGAGATGAAAAGCAGAGACTACTTTAGGTAGGAATTTGGGGTTTGGTCTGAGAACCACCTTGTTACGATGTATTTGTAAAAATGGTTCTTGTATAGTTAAAGCCTGAATCTCACTGACTCTCCTGAGAGAGGTGATTGCAATTAGGAAGGCTACTTTCCATGTAAGAAATTGTAACTCACATTTGTGTAGAGGTTCAAATGGGGGACCCATGAGCCTGGTGAGGACAATATTTAGATTCCATACTGGAGAGGGTGGCAATCTAGGGGAATGATTCTTTTAAGGCCTTCCATAAAGGCTTTGATTGCAGGTACTCTAAACAGTGACAAGTGTTGTCTGTTTTGTAAGTATGCGGCTAGAGCAACAAGATGTAATCTTATGGATGAGTATGCTAAGTTACATCTTTGTAAATGCAGCAAGTAACAGATGATGTTTTGTATTGAAGCATCTAGTGGGTTGATATTGTTGTTATTACAGTAAATAACAAACCTCTTCCATTTTGCTGCATAACAAGCCCTGGTAGTAGGACGTCTGGCTTCTTTAATAACATGCATACAGTCTGGTGGAAGGTTAAGGTAACCGAACTCTAGGACTTCAGGAGCCATATCGCCAGATTTAGTTGACCTGGATCGGGGTGTGTGATGTCTCCATGGTTCTGGGTTAAGAGGGTTGGAGAGAGGCACAGTTTGTGGTGGGGAACCACTGAGAGTTCGAGAAGTGTTGTGAACCATGGTTGTCTTGCCCATGTGGGAGCAACTAGGATCATTGTTAGAGACTGCTGCCTGAGTTTGCGTACTACTAGGGGAATGAGTGGGAGAGGCGGAAAAGCGTACGCAAATCTGCCTGACCAATTCATCCATATTGCATTGCCCTTGGACGACGGGTGTGGGAACCTGGCGGCGAAGGATGGGCATTTTGTGTTTTCTTGTGTGGCGAACAGGTCTATCTCTGGATGACCCCACATTTGGAAAAAGGGTCGAAGAACTTGCGGATGCAGTTCCCATTCGTGAATCTGTTGTGTCTATCGACTCAACAGATCCGCAATTTGATTGTGAACACCTGGAAGATGTTCTGCAAGGAGGTATATGCTTTGAGGAATGGCCCATCTCCATATGTCTTGCGCTAGTTGAGATAGCTGCAGAGAGTGTGTCCCCCCTGTTTTTGTATATAATACATTGCTGTCATGTTGTCTGTTTGGACTAGGACAGTCTTGTGAATGAGATGCGGTTGGAATGACTTTAGCGCTAGAAATATTGCTAGTAATTCTAGGTGGTTGATGTGGAGCAGTTTTTGTGGAGTGGTCCACTTGCCCTGCATTGTATGGCTGAGGAGGTGAGCTCCCCACCCGGTGAGAGATGCGTCTGTTAGTACTATCTGTGGAATTGGCTCTAGGAACGGCCGCCCTTTGGAAAGGTTTTGTGTATTCCACCACTGCAGAGAGCGATGTGTGTGGCTGTCCACCAACACCAGATCTGTAAGCTGGCATTGAGCTTGGTTCCACTGACGTGCTAAGCATTCCTGCAAGGGACGCATTTGAAGTCGTGCGTGAGGGACAATGAAGATGCACAAGGCCATCATTCCTACTAGCTGCATAAACACCCGAGCTGGAAGGGAGTGTTGAGGCAGGAATTTTTTGATGAGGGCTTGCATACTGGTTATCCTGGAAGGATTGGGGTATGCTAGGGCTCTGGAGGTGTCTATTGTGGCCCCTAGATACTGATGTATGTAGGAGGGATGGAGATGAGATTTGGTGTGGTTTATTGTGAACCCCAAATTGTGTAGTAGCTGAATTGTTTGGAAGGTGTGCTGTACACACTGCTTGTGTGACTTGGCTTTTATTAGCCAGTCGTCTAGATACGGAAACACATGAATGTGTTGCCTTCGTAAGTGTGCAGCTACTACTGCTAGGCACTTTGTGAAAACCCTTGGTGCTGTTGCTACTCCAAATGGCAGGACTTTGAACTGATAATGTTGTCCGTCCACTGTGAACCTTAGGTATTTCCTGTGCGCAGGGTGTATGGGAATATGGAAGTAGGCGTCCTTGAGATCTAATGTGGCAAGGAAGTCGCCTTGTTAGAGGAGTGGCAGTATTTGCTTAAGAGTGATCATGTGAAAATGATCTGAGTGAATGTAATAGTTGAGGGGTCTGAGGTCCAATATTGGTCTGAGGGAACCGTCCTTTTTGGGGATTAGAAAATACAGTGAGTAAACCCCTGTGCCCTGATGTTCTAGAGGGACTGGTTCTATTGCTTGCTTTTGGAGCATGGAGAGAGAACCTCTTGTTTGAGGAGCGTCAGATGTTGTGTGGACATGGGACGCTGTCTGGGTGGTATGTTGGGGGGAGTAGAAGTGAGTTCCAGGCAGTAGCCATACTGGATAATTTGTCTTACCCACATGTCCGTGGTGATGGAATTCCACGCAGGTAGGAACTGTGATAGTCTTCCCCCGACTGGAGTGGAATGATCGGGGGGAAACGGAGGGAAGTCACTGTTTTGTGGTAGGGGAGCTGCGTGTGTTAAACCCACGTCCTCTACCCCGGTTTTTGTTACCTCTGTAATTACCTCTTGAGTAACCTCTATTAGAGGAGGTTTGGGTGGGATTTTTTTATAAGTGGCAGAGGTAGTGTCTGTCGCAGTGGTTTTGGAGCCGCCTCTATAGGAGGAGCGACGAAAGGAACCTCTACTAGTTGTTGCTTGTAGAGCCCCCATAGCTTTGGCTGTGTCTGTGTCTTTTTCATCTTCTCTAGAGAAGTGTCCACAGTGGGCCCAAACAAGTGTTCCTGGTCTAAGGGTTGATTGAGGATGGTAGATTGCACCTCCTGCTTAAAACCAGATATGCGTAACCACGCGTGTCTGCGTAGCAAAACGCTTGAATTTATTG
The DNA here is from genome assembly GCA_963921515.1 of Calotriton arnoldi. NCBI lineage: Eukaryota > Metazoa > Chordata > Amphibia > Caudata > Salamandridae > Calotriton > Calotriton arnoldi. The sequence continues at coordinate 3,427,738 of CAWUFW010000182.1, forward strand.
TGCGTGATGCTGTATCTGCTGCATCAAGGGCACATTTTATTGAGGTGTTTGTAATTAACTTGCCCTCTTGTATTAGATCATTTGCTTTGGTCTTATGCTGATCTGGAAGGTACTGAATGAGCTTTTCTAGCTCATCGTAATGAGCCCTGTCATACCTTGCTAGTAAGGCTTGTGAATTGGCGATGAGCCACATGTTTGCTGCTTGAGACGCAACCCTTTTGCCTGATGCGTCGAGCAATTTAGACTCTTTGTCTGGTGGTGGTGCCTCACCAGTAGTTTGTGAGTTTGCTCGTTTACGTGCATTAGCTACTACTAATGAATCAAGAGGGAGCTGACCTTTAATATAAGTTGGGCCAGTAGGGGCAGGCTTATATTTCTTTTCAATTCTTGGATTAATAACCCTAGCTCTAACTTGGTCTTTGAAGACCTCAGGGGCATGTTTAATAATCCCTTTAAGCATAGGGAGAGTGTGTGTAGTTTTTTGAGGCTGAGCAAAAGTCTCTAATAAAAAGTCCTCCTCCAGGGGGTCTGAGTGTAATTTGACTCCATGGAATTGTGCTGCTCTGTTTATAACCTGTGCATACCCTATAGCGTCATCTGGGGGGGATGGTTTGGATGGGTATGGCTCAGGGACGGGTATATCTGGGAGATCATAATTGTCCCAGGGGTCCTGAGGTGGGATACTGTGAAGGTCGTCATCAGTATCTGTGTTATGAGGTGACTGTATGTCATCATCATTATCATCATCCCCTGTATCCCCTTGTGGTGAAAAGAAAGGCACAGGAGAGTGAGGTGGAGACTGTATAGGGCTGGAAGGTTGTGGAGGTGGAGAGAAAGACCTTATGGGTGATGTAGAAAAGTCTTTCTTTTTGGGAGGTGGCTCAGGTGTGGTTGGTGAGTCCAACTTCCTCTTGTCAGGCCGTATGGATTGGACTTGTCCTGTAATGGGGTCAATATGCAGAGTTTTCTGATTTGGATCCATCGGAATAGAAAGTTCTTAAGAGCTAGTGTCTTTTTTCGGCACCGAAGATTTCGGTACCGAGTGGTGCTCTTTATGTTTACGAGGTTGCTTGGTCTCCTTTCGGGGTGGTGAAGTTTTCGACCCCGACGGTTTAGCTTGTTTTGTCGGCTCCGAAGGTTTGGTAGGCTTTGGTGTCGAAGTGTCGTGGACCTTGGTCTTCGGTGCCGAAGATTCTGATGTCGACGGGACCTTAGTTTTGGGCTTGGGTGCCGACAAGTGTTTTTCGGCACCGGGATGTGGATGGCTCGATCCCGAGCTGCCAGAAGGCTTTGGATGCTTTGGAGCCGAGCTGGAAGGAGGGGCTTCTGAAGCTTTGTCTTGGTGCCGACCTAGACCCGAGGGTGAAGGTGTGACCGTAGCCTTTTGTTTTTTCGGGGCAGGGGCGTCGACGTCAGTACTCACAGTACGTTGACCTGGCGTGATGGTCTGGTCGTCCGACCCCGAGTCTTCGGCTCCGGAGGTGTCGGTTTGTTGATCTCCGGTGTCTGGGTTGTCGGAGCCTGTGTCGAAGATGTTGTCCGGTGCGGGAACGGTTGATCTGGACATTTCGTGTCGTCGGGCCCGGCGATCACGTATAGTCTTTTTCGACCTGAAGGATTCACAGGCCCGGCAGTGTCGACTCTCGTGGTCTGGCCAGAGACAAAGGTTACAGACCTCGTGGAGATCTGTGTGTGGGAATTTAGCCCCACACTTGCATTTTTTAAATGGAGTCCTTTCCATATGCTGGTTGATGGCGCTGATCGGCCCAACGGCCCACGTCGACGACCGGACTCGAAAATGTCTTGGAGAGTAGATACGCGATGAGAGGGGATCGCGATCGAAACAATACCGTCGAACGGTGGGAGTTTTTTGCGCGTCGAAGGGGAACCGATCGATGTCGACCCGGAGCGCAGCAAATTACATCCGAACCCGATGGCGGAAAAAAACAATCTGAGGATGGAGTCGATGCCCATGCGCACTATCGTCAGAGCATCCGAGCCCAACACCAGATGGCGATCTATGCACAGTGTACAATCTGCAGCTCATATGCCTCGAACCCAGTGTTACCTGCACAGACTCTGAACAATTGTCAAAGGAATTTACACTCTTCCCAAGATGGAGGCAGCCTAAAACGAAATAATGACATTGTACGAAATTGGGTTATTGGTTGAGGGGGGTGAAAACGGTTCTCAAGCAACACCCACAATCCTTGTCAGGATGAACCACAGAAGTTACTAAATTAACCTGTCCTTAACCCTCAGGAAGCTTGACACAAAAGCCGGCAGGCTTAACTTAGAGGCACTGTATTAAGTATTTATGCAGCACACCAATAGTAATAAAGTGAAAACACAACACAAGGAAAATCCCAAACCAATTTAGAAAAACAGCATACATTTTAATAAATAAAATGAGAAAAAACTATAAAAATCAAATCAATGGAATCAGAAATAAGCAATTTCTAAGTTTTAGGTCAGTATACCGCCTACAAGCACATAGCGCTGCTTGCAGTCATCTGGTTGTGCTAGACCGGGTTCACAAGTTGAGGCTGACCGTGATGGAGCGCAGGCTGGATACAGGGACCAGACTAGTCTTGTTGAAAACGTTCCCTTCTCTAAGTCAGGTTTGAAGAGTCCAGTTTGTGATGGAGGAGGCCGTGAGGAGCAGAGAGAGAACTGTGGATGGTCATCGCTGTAGCACGAAGAGCAGGCATGGGGGTACAGGAGGTCATCGATGTAGCGCCAAGAGTAGGTGGAGTGTCGCAGATGGCTGTTGCTGGAGCATTACGTTGGTGGTCACTGTGGGCTGTTGTTGCTTTAGCATGAAGTGCAGATCTCTCATTAGCAGTCGTTGCTGGCAGTTGCTGTTGTGCAAATAGCGTTCACGCGCGGTCATCACAGGTGGCAGTCTTACCACGAATGGGCCAGTTCGTGGTCACGAAGAGCCCAAAATTGCAGGATTTCTCCTTTCTTTGACGAAGAGTACACTCTGATGCCAGACAAGGGTCCAAAGCCTGGGGAGGCACCTCCAGGCAGGACCAATTGCAGCAGGTCAGTTGCATGAAGGCCTTTGGAGCTTTTTGTGTTCCTGTAGCTCCGAACAGGAGGTCAACCCAACTGACCCTTGGAGTCACTCAGGTTAACTTGGGATGAAGGGAGCAGGTCCAGTTTTCCTTCTCTGAGACCAAGGCAGGCCTCAAGCAGCAGGGCAGTCCACTGGGAAATAAGGCAGTCCTCTGTTAGCAGGAGTTCAGTCCTTTGGGGAAAAAGGCAGGCCTCATTCTGTAATGTCCACAGATATTGTACTGAAGAGATGTTCTGAGGGTCTAATAGTCTGGGGTGGCAAAAAAAGGGGGGGGGGGGGGGGTGTGTGTGTGTGTGTGTGTGTGTGTGTGTGTGTGTGTGTGTGTGTGTGTGTGTGTGTGCGTGTGTGTGTGTGTGTGTGTGTGTGTGTGTGTGTTTTGGAGGTAGCAGGCACCAACTGGTTAGGGCAGGTAAAAACCAATCAAAGGTTAGCACGTATTAAATGTAACCAGGTAACCCATCATCCAATAATAGACGTAGGTCTTGCAGTAATGAAAAATAATTTTAAGAGCTTTACACTACCAAGACATGTAAAACTTAACAACAAATGTCCTACTTTTTCTATACACCGCACCCTGCCATGTGGGCTGTTTAGGGCCTACCTTAGCGTTAAAAAAAACAAAACAAAAAACACACAAAAGAATGAGGGGTGAGAGGATAAAGAACCCTCTTCAACCTCCCGCTCAGTAATTAAATCTCACAAATAGAAGAGGGATAATAACACTGCATGACGGTGGATGAGTATGTGGGAATGCACCAAATGTATAAAACTGCCCTCACACACAGCAAGCTCTGTCATGCTTCATCATAGCACTGCTAACACACCTCCGCGCCAGCCCAACGCTGGAGGTGGAGCAATAGGGAGGGGAAGACAATACAACATACAGTGTAAGATCACAGGTGAGTAATGGTGCAGAAAAAGTGATATAAAACTGGTATCAGGGAGTCCTTATTACAATTTTAATATTAGGTACCCTGTCCAGATTTAAAACAAAAAATGTGGATGCTGGGTTGGGGAGCTTATGATGAGACGCCAACCCCTCCACTCTGCATAGGTGTCGACATGTTTCAGCCGGCAAAAACAATACCCCGGCTTTCCTCAGGACTCTCACCACTGTGATCCCTGCGTGCTCACCCTCCCTTCTTTAAATCCAGAAGAAAGGGGGATGTCACCTTTCGTAGAGTCCCTCACTCTTGGAGAGGAACCGAGTTTATTAAATTTTTAAACCCAAACTGGCGGGGGAATGAGAACAGCTCCCTATTAGCACTCTTGCTTGCGAGGTCAGCTCTCACCCAACGCAATCCGTCTCTCCCTCAGCGCCGCGTAGAACGCGTTGACTTATATTTACTGAAAAGGAAGGTTTTGCCAAGACAAAATGGCATTTTAAAACTGCACAGCAACAAACTCCCGGACCATATACTCTTTATAGCTTTGCTGCACTTACAATGTCTAAGAATAGACTTAGACACTGTAGGTATACAGGGCTCAGGCACCTGTACCCTCACCAGTGGCATAGGGCACCCAGCTATCAGGGGTGGCTGACCTATGCGATAGGTAGTGGATTGTAGGCATGGCACACAGGAGAGCGTGCCATGTCGAATCTTCACTTTTCTCTGCACGAAAACTCTCAGCCTGCAATGGCAGTGTGTGGTAAGGTACAGGACCTCTAAGGGTGGCACAATAAGTGCTGCAGCCTTTTTCTGGTCACAAGGCCCTTGGTACCTAGGGTACCTGTTACAAGGGACTTTCAGGTGGCCAGATAGGTGCCAATTTGGGGGTACACAGTACAGTTTTAGGGAAAGAACATAGGCCCTGGGTACCTGGTTGGCAGGAACCCAGGGCACACTCAGTCAAAGAGCATCAACATCAGGCAAAAAGTGGGGGGCAACCATGCAAAAAGGGGGCACTTTCCTACAACAACTTACTTTTAATATTTTCTATAAAAGCCATTGTAAGTGTTTTGTTCAGGTGGTCACTGACCTACATGACACTTCTGACAAGTATGTGAGGATCACTAAATCTCATTCTAATGACTTTACATGTTTTTGAATAATTCAATATTCAAAGCAAGCATGTGTCCTGACATCTACACCTCCAAAAGCAATACTGGTCAAACTAGTATCCTTTCTATAATAATATTTAAGTCAAACTGGTTACACCTGGGGGGCGTGGCTGACCGCCTAAAATGGCGGACGTGTCTTGGTGAGGCTCCGGGTCCTCGGGGGGGAGGAAACCCTGATTCACGCCATTCCTAGACACCTTCAATTACCCTCACTCCCAGCACGTACCTCTGTGAGCCCCCGGCACGGATTGTGTCGACGGCGGCTCTGGCAGTCGGCGGCGTGACGGAGGAAAAGCGGGGGAGCCGCACGAATCACGACACACCTGGAGCCCCCGGAGGGGCCTGAGAGCTGAGAGACCCTCTGATCGCGCACTGCCTTAGGACCGGGCTACCCGGATCGAACTGGAGAGATCCCGCCGCGGACCTGAGCGGTGAGTGCGGCGCGACGGGCTGAGGCTGAGCGGGATTATTGGCCTGCCCCCCTTCCCCGTGGCACTGTGATGAGAGCCGGCCTGTGATCGACACCGGACGAGGGCGCCGCGAGCAGCGGAGACGCGCCTCTGACGGCCTACACGGGCCATCAGCGCTTGGGGCCTGCAGTGGCGCCTTCCCCCTCTCTCAACTGCCGAGACGACGACGCTGCTCTCGGGGGCCCGGCGAGGGACGCACATATCCCGGCTTTCGCAGCGGTGCACCTACCCCTAATTACTGTCGCGATCGTCCTGGCCCCCGCACCGGACCGGACCTGGCTGGGCTTCAGGGGGTAAGCATGGAGGCCCTACACCATGGACTGAGAGATCGGGGAGAATGAACACGATGCCTACCTGCCCAGGGCTCCCACACTGATCACGGGGACATATCAAGAGTGCGGACAGGCGAAATCCCACGAGCCGGGCCCATAACACGAATTGCACAGGGAGGGGCCCGGATTGACCATCGGGCTACCGTCGCAGGATACCCGGCTGGGGGCGATCCTTGAGGTGACCACAGACCGTGGCCTGGGTGGGCCTGCTCGGCTCGAGGGACGCGGCGCTGGCGGGATGGAGTGACCGGGTTTGGAGCCCTTTCTGGCCTCCCCTCCATAACCAAGAGCGAGCACTATATACAACTGCAGCGAGCACACAATATGGGCAGGTTCAGGGGGAAACAACTGGACGGTCAGCCGCACGCGGGTGGTCACTCTACTACACCCGAGCCCTACAGTAGGCCTCCGTCGCCAGGAGCAGGCTCAACGGGCACTGTGGACAACCCTCCTGACAAACTAGACCTGATCCTTAAAGAAATCCGGGACTCTAGATCAGCACTTGAGCAACAAATCGGGTCCCTCACCTCCAGTCTTACGCTGCTCAAGGCGGATCATGGAAAACTAGCGGGAACGGTCAAAGAACAGGAGCGAACCTTGACAGACTTGGCACCCCGCGTCACAACACACGAAACCCAACTTCAGCGCCTACAACAACAGGTGTCTGGCCTCCAGGATCGAGTAGAAGACGCGGAAGGCAGAAACCGACGCAACAATATACGTGTCATTGGCCTGCCGGAGCGCAGCAAGGGCCCCAGGGCAGCGGACTTCATGGAAACCTGGTTCAGGGAACATGTGGCTCAGGACGGTCTCTCGCCATATTTTTGTGTGGAAAGGGCCCACCGGATACCGACAGGCGCACCAAAGGCAGGTGCACCCCCAAGACCACTGATCGTTAAAATACTGAATTATAGAGACCGCGACGCTCTCCTACAAAAAGCAAGAGAAAAAACGCAGATACAGTATGAAAATCACCGTGTCTCATTGTACCCCGACTATACTCTCCTAGTACAGCGACAACGCTCTTCATACCAAGCCGTAAAGAACAAACTACGGGAGGCGCAACTTAAATACGCATTACTGTTCTCAGCCAGGTTGAAGGTCATCCATGACAAAAAGACCTACTTCTTTGACAGCCCGAACGACGCCGCAGAATGGATGGAGGTGATGGACCTTGGACCGAGCCAGAGCAGCCAGATGGGGACCGACCCCCAGGGCCGCACCAGATCGCAGAGACAGGAGCGCCGTCGACCCCGGCTGCCTGAGCGGAAGACGAACGGCGCTGGCCCGACCCTGGCACAACGACACATGGACATGGCAGAGGCAGTGACCCTGGCGGGGTCGTTCAGGGAGGACAGTCGCAAGACCCTCACGGACTCCGACTACAACACAATACACTCGGACTCCGAGCACAGTATCACCCTGTTTCCCTCTGTTACACCGCAGACCAGCGATGACCTAGTGGATAATTAACACTCACTACCCCCAGTACAGCGACTGCACCTGTACGACGGTCGGTGTGTCAAAGGACTCCTTGATGTAGGACATACCACTGACTGGCTGATTGCAGCTGTATCCTTTTTACATTGTGAGAGTATATCGAGGTTTCGCTGAATGAGAATGGGTTACTACCTGATGTGTATCTTTAAGTCTAGTCCCACATGGGCGGCTGGTCGGTCTCTGCTGGTCCCCCAGAAGTCATGCATGCTCTCCCTTATTTGAGCCCTACGTGTGCGCAATGGACGATGAAACAGGAATGAGTATATTGTGTTTTCCCCAATTGGTTTCCCCCCCTGGGACTCTGTCGAGCCCCCAGGACCCCGCAGGGACGACCGATACATCGCGGAAGGCGTCAGCGCACCCCCACAGAGCGTATGCACCGTTATGTATAAATTGTATGTTAGAATTGATTGTTGGGCCCAGCACAGTTTAGAAGCTGAGCCAAGTATTGTTAGTGTTCAGTTAATAGGGAACTCCTGGTCTGCCGTAACTAACCAGCTCTGCCAAACACAGAGCGCTACCTATCATGCTGTCTTATGGCTAGAGAGTACACCACCGCAGGCTTCTATAATCTAATAACCTGGAATGTGCGTGGGCTGGGAGCCATACAAAAAAGGCACCGTGTTCATGCGTACCTACTTTGACGTAAAGCCCATGTAGCCTTCCTGCAAGAGTCGCATCTAACTGACACAGAAGCCCAGAAGACCCGCAAGAAATGGCGTGGTCACATTTATTCCACCAACTACTCGGCCTTTGCCAGGGGGGCGGCCATCTGGATACGACATGGGGTCCCGTTCAAGGAGCTAGAACGTCGCACGGATGACCAAGGGAGATACATCCTTTTAAAAGGCACCTTAGACGGCATGCCGGTGGTCTTAGGGAGTATCTACGCCCCGAACTTCGATCAGGACAAATTCTTTCAGAGGTTAGGCATGGCATTAGTCGGCTGGGACACAATCCCTTGGATCTTGGGGGGGGGGGGGACTGCAAAGCGGTCCTAGATGTAGCTCTGGCAGATCACATCCCCCATTGCATGGAGTTAATGCTTGCAAACTAGCGGTGATGCTACACACCTGGTTAGAGGGATGGGCTCTATCGGTCGTGTGGCGCCGCTTGCACCCCACACATAAAGAATACTCCTTCTACTCACCAGTACACCAGCTTCACACAAGAATAGACCGGTTCCTCTGTTCCAAAACCATAGCCACCCAGATCAGACAACCCACTTATTTAGCAAAAACCCTCTCCGACCATAACCCCCTTGAGATGACACTTGCAATGGGTAGAATACCAACCCCAGTGCCCACCTGGAGCCTGAGACCACAGCTATTAGAAGATGCTCCGTTTCGCTCTACCATCTCTAACACCATTACTACATACCTAGCTGAAAATTGGAACACGGCTTCCTCCAACTTGATTGAATGGGACACACTTAAGGTGGTGGTAAGAGGGGCTGCAATCGGCCGGGTAGTGGGAGCTAGACAGGAAACACACCAGGCACTGCTGAGGGTGGAGAGCCTGCTAGATACTCTGGAACAAGAGGCAGTAACAGACCCTGGTAAAAGAGAGGCCCTGCAGAATGCACGCATTATCATGCCGAAACACTCGAAACACTGAGGGTTATTGACCACAGGGCCTTCACGCAACGGAAACACTCGGAAGCGGACAGAGCAGGGACTTTATTAGCCCGCATAGTGCAGGATAGGCCTGAACCCACCATTATCACCTGTGTGAATCTACCGAGTGGCGGAACGGCCCACACGCAACAGGAGATTAATGAAACCTTCTGTATGTATCTTAGCAACCTGTATACCACCCCCTCACGAGATACCGACGTCTCCATGGACGATTTCTTGAGTGACCTACCAATCCCCTCCTTGCCGATAGACGTACAAAAAGAAATAGCGGGCCCTATCACCCAACATGAAATACGAGCCGCAATTAAAGGACTCAACCGGAATAAGGCGCCTGGCGCCGACGGGCTGCCAATTGAGTTTTACCACACTTACGCAGACCTATTAGTCCACAAACTCAAAGAAGTATATAAAGCAGCACTGGAGAAGGGCCATCTGCCGTTATCCACCATGCAGGCACTGGTCATCTCCATACTCAAGCCAGGCCGGGATAGCACAGACATTACTAATTATAGGCCCCTATCCCTCTTAGCTACCGAATTTAAAATCCAGAGTAAAGCACTTGCGAACCGCATCCAGCCCTACCTTAACACCCTTATCCATAGTGATCAATGTGGGTTCCTACCGAACCGCAGTACGTCCCTTAATACTAGACCAGAGGTCTTCAAACTTTTGGATGCCGAGACCCCCCTGTCAACATTTTGAGGCGTAAGGACCCCCTCCTGACAAATTTCTAAACCTGTAGGCAGGGCTACTGGAATTATGAGGCAGGTGAGGACCAAATTACGTGACAGGCTTGACTAAATTGTGTGGGAAGAAAAGGTAAATGATGTTATGTGATGCCGTGTACACAGTAACACTGAGGAAAGATTTCACCCCATCAGTACCAGTGTATAACCAAAATACAGCAATTAACATCAGAAAGATTTCTAGTCAACCTTTGTGAAGGGCCTTCCACTCCGCAGGAATACGTGCTGCCACATTAGAAGCTCACTTGGCCCTGGCCGGGAGAAGCAGGGGTCCCTTAAAACCCTGGCGGTTTTGTGCAGAGTTAAGCAACTTACCCATGCAGCTTTCCTCTCACCCCTCCCTTCCATCCCTCTGTCCTCTCCTAACCCCGGATCCCTCTCTCACTTTGCAGGCCATTTTCTTTCACCCCTTTTTACAACTTCTGAACTCTCCCCATTCAACCTCTCACTTCACCTTTAACACTCCCAGCCAGGGCTGGTCCTAACACTGGTCGCACACGGTGCAACAGTCTTTTTGGTGCCCCACCCCGTTTCCTCCTTCTCCATGAATTCCTTCACTGCCACTCACCAACAATTCACCTCATCTCTCTATAGCACCTTTCTGACAAACATTTCATTTTTTTATAGCGCTACTCATAGTTTACTCACACTCATTTCTGTGATCTGCATGGTACATATTCTTTGTAGCAGGAACGTTAACCCTCTGCACTGTGTGGGTGACAAGAGTGCCCATGTGAGTGCACGGTGAGCGATGCAACAGTGTGAGAGTAGGGTAAGAGGAGTGACTGCAGGGTGAGTGAGGTGGCTTATGAATTTAGGTGCGGATGCAAGTTCAGAATGGGACGAATGAGTGTATGATTACTGATGGGCTTGTTTGAGTGAGTTGCATATTGAGCAGTGAGGGGGACAGGTGAGTGAAGTGTCACATGAGTGTAGGAGGAGTAGTGTACTCGTGTGACTGCAGGGTGAGGTATAGGATGAACAGCGCAAGTGCATTGTGAGTGCAGAGTGATCACTGTGAGTGCAGGGTGAGCGGGTGAATGGTGTGAGTGCATTGTGATCGCTGTGAATGCAGGGTGAGCGTGAAAGTGAAGGGCGAGAATGACGAGTGAGTTGTCTGAATGCAGAGTGCATTCCCAGACACTTGAAGTAACTCAGCATGTTATGGACGGCGGCGTAGGGTTTAAGATCGAAGTTAAACTATTGCTATTATGGCATTAATCGGGGATCGAGGAAATAAATAATGTGCTGATCCTGCAACAAACTTCCAGTCCTATGGTTAGGGTTGCCAGCAGATTATTTTGATGGCCCAGTCGGTACAAAAATAAGCAGTCACCTAAAGCTGTATTTTAAGCACTTATCTGTGCATACTTCGAACAGCAAACATAAATAGAAAGCACTTTTAATTGTGTTCTAGGGCTGCCTCAATGATCCATGACTGATAATTAAAGAGAACAAAGACAGAAAAGTCACATAACGAATGCATACATACTTTTTTATTTATAAGTCTATTTAGTGTCAAGAGGAGGTCATTGCAGGCTCTTTAAACAAAACACGGCAGGCATTTTTCTTTTGGCAACCCTACTTTATATTCCTTTTCATGAAATGCATTCTCACACTGCAGCAGTAAATGTAAAATACAAATGTAAGGAATAGGCAGAGTGGGGGCCCAGGGGGTACTGGAACCAGGAAAAAAACTAAGCCTCTGTAACCAGTTTACAAAGGCATGTAAATATGCAAATGGTCTTTAAAGACCTGTGAAAAACTCGGGCGTGCCGGAGATAAGACTCCAGACACTGCCCAGCTGAGCCCCCAGCAGCTCGAGTTGCACTGCAGCAGCCCGGGCTGAGACGCAGGACTGGGGAAGAGGGGGGGCTGAAGCCCTTGGGCCTCGGCAGAAGTGTGACTGGGAAGGCGCGACCCCCTTTGCATCGCTCCACGGCCCCCCTGGGGGTCGCGCCCCACAGTTTGAAGACCCCTGTACTAGACGGTTACACTATGTTATGACCGCCACCCTGGAGGTCTATCCAGATGCGGGTTGCTTGGCCCTAGACTTACGTCAGGCTTTTGATTCCATAACTTGGGATTATATGTTTACCACCCTTCAACGCTTTGGTCTCCCGGAAGGCTATCTTAAATGGGTGCGCCTCCTCTATACGTCACCCACGGCGAGAGCCCGCACCGGACAGCATATTTCTCGAGAGTACACGATCCACGGGGGCACGAGACAGGGATGCCCTTTGTCCCCCCTACCGTTCGTACTGGCGCTTGAACCCTTAGCGATAGCCCTAAGACAATCGGCAGACCAACTGGGAATTTCCATCGCAGGCACCGCCCACCTCACCTCCATATACGCAGACGATATCCTCCTCTACCTTCGGGACTTGACGGCGGCAGCCACTCCCTCCCCGATATATTCTACAAATTCGGACAGATATCGGGATTAGCCATTAATTCTAGGAAATCAAATGCCTTTTTCTTTCAGGAGGGGCCCCGCCCAGATGAGATACATTTTGGCACATACACCCTACCTGTGGCTCATGCCACATTCCGGTACCTAGGAATACAGGTATACAGATCACAGACTGACCTACTAGGTGGCAACCTTGTGAAAGCCATCGCAGCGTTACGCTCCGGCGTGGCCTTCTGGACGTCCTTACCCCTCTCGGTGATGGGACGAATCGCCATCTAAGATGGTAGTACTCCCTCGACTACTATATTATTTTGCAAATTTACCCATAGTGGTCCCCCAATCCATATTCAACACACTGAACACTCTGTTGGTGGAGCTTATTTGGGGCTCGGGACGCCGACGAGTAAGCCTGCAGAAACTGCAGTTGGACAATCGCCACGGGGGTCTGGGGGTCCCCGACCTCAGGGCATACTATTATGCTTGCCAAATCCAATGGCTGTCCTATTGGACAGCAGGGAGGAACCTCCAAGAAATAGGGTTTACACTGAGGGATATCGACAGGGGTAGGCTACATTCCCTGATTCTGCCTAAAGCTACAATCCCCCCGGAGGGACCCCCCTTGTTGAGGACGGCATTACAATGCTGGAAGAAGGCACTGCACTATACACGAGATATACTCCCATACTCGGCCAATATTCCATTACTGGGGATCCCTACCCCCGGAGGTCGGCTCACGAAAGGTAGACTACGCTCCTGGGCGGAGACAGGGGTGGAGACAGTTGGAGCTTTCTTTAGCGACGGCAGTCTTATGGACCACGCCACGTTTGTACAGGTTACAGGGGCTTCGGAGCGACACTATCTACTGCATGCCACTATAACACGATACATTAGGAACACCTGGGCACCACTGCGCACGGAGCCACCACAACATGACTTGGTACATTTACTGCACTATATGGGGACTGGAGGACACCTTATCAAATGGTTATACACTGGGGTTAGGACACATGCAGGCGTCTCGCTCACTAGTCTCAGAGCAAAATGGACCGCAGACGCGGGCCTAGAACTTACTGACAAAGCCTGGATGGGTATGATCGAATACCCCAAAAAAGTACCCCGCAATGCTAAACTGAAATTCATTCAAACAATGGTTTTGCATAGATCCTACTTAATCCCACTGAGAGTACACCGAATGTTCCCCGAAGCCCCACATTGCTGCCCTCGCTGCAAAGGTGACGAGGCAGACTTTATCCATATGCTATGGAACTGCCCTCGTATACTGGAATATTGGAGTGGTGTGAGACACTACCTAGGGGAAGTCACACATATGCCCGTCCAGGACAATGCCTTGGAGTGCCTCATGGGGATGCGAAGATATAATAAAGCGCAGAAAGTGCAGCGACGCTTCACTGACCTGGCCCTACTACTCGCCATTAGAGGCCTCACTATGAGATGGAAGTCCCCTAGATGCCCGACACTGACCAGCTGGCAAGACGAAATGACACGATGGGGTGGCGCTGAAAGCATGGCGCTACGCAGGGAAGAGGCGAGGGGGCTACGGAAAGCACCCATCTCTATGGAATGGGATATTATGTTGGAGGACTTCAAACATTTAGACCTAATTCCTCCACAGCTTACTCCCACACAGTAAATTAGTTAAAGCCCCCCAGGACCACAACCAGACCCACACGGACCCTAGCCCACATCACACTACATACAGATGGAGCGGGACACATGGTAACACGTCAATAACCCTACTAGGCAACCATACGACTCGGAATTGGCAGACCAAGGAGGGGGGACGGGGAAGAATGGGACCTAGTTAGTCCTTTAAAGTTAGCCTTACCATAGATTTGCTAGGCAGTATTGAATTTGCCAAAAGTGTAACAGAAAACTGATGTGACAGTTCCTCTTGTGCCAAGACAGCGAATGTTTAGCGAAAGTCATATGCACGTAGAAATTACTCCATGATAAAAGATATAACATGTTTACAACGGAACCAGCAAAAGTAAAAGACCTTATATGTCATACTTGCTATGTTGATCATATGGACAAAAAGGCTCAATAAAGTTTGTTTAAAAAAAAAAAAAACTGGTTACACCTTGTGCTAAGACAGGCATTAACCGGTCCTTCACTGACACTTTTGGAGGTGGAGCAGCTCTGTATTCTAGGTCTGTCATCAGCTAGCATCCCCTACCTCACTGATGTTAGAACAGAGGCCAAGAAGAAAATGTATTTTGCCCTTTCATGCAAAACTCTCTTTTTCCCTTTAAAGAAACTTCTCAACGGACTGCTGTCCCCTAGAGGGAGTCTTGAATAAAGAGGTTTTTTTTGCCTTTTCCAGTTACCTTGAATTCCTTTTATCACTTTCATTTTTGCTACATTCCCATTGTTACTGTTTTTGAACTATTTTCTTTGGCAAATACCTGTCTTATTAACTAAACCTGGTGTGGACCCATTATGATCTCTATTTCTCAATTATACACTTATTTGGTAGGGATGTTTATTACATCACACGCATGGTCTTCAAATATAGCTTTGTTCGGCTGGCCTGGCTGTGATAGGTGATATGGGAATCCTAAGGAAAATCTGTTAAATTCTGTGGCCTGGACAGTGGGTCATTTCTCAATAGGCCTGCCTTTAAGTGTGTGACAAATGCTCAACTACCTTAATTATTGTATTAATTTGTACCTCAATGAAATTACGATGGGGATAACATTCAATACAGCTCAGGACTTTCTTAAATTTAAACAATTGTTTGGACAAGTACCTGTGTATCCACTACAAGAGCAATCTCACACACAGTGCAAACTAGCATCTTGGGAGTCTTCTTTAGATGTGACTAAACAGCATAAATTAAATAAAGCAAATAAGTACACCTTTAAACCATTGGGATATTGAAAGAACAATAGAAACCTATACGTCTTTTATTTATTTATTTAGGGACTTGTTATATAAAAATATGGTTGGGCATGTCACTGTATCTATTGCTGAAAGTATGTGTGGGTTATTTTAAAATGAAAGCCTCAATGAAATAAATAAAGTGTCATACGAATGAATTATTAAATCAAAAAGAAAAACAAAACTACATACAACCAGACAAGTGCAATAAGAGGTGTGTGTGCAAGGTGAATATAATTTGACATTTCTTTTACTTTTAGGCATAAACATATTTGTTAGTAAGACCTGGAATTGGGGATTTGTATGTTATTGTACTTTAGCTAAAAAACATTAGTCTCAGGGAAGCAATGAGGTAGCTGAGAAAAAATGTGCATTTCTTGAGTTGACCAGATTTGACACTTCAGATGAAACTCTGCACCAGCAGTGAATGGCTTTGAATCAGTTAGGGTAATAATAGCACACACTGCCATCTACTCAAGGATGGCAAAAATGAATTGACAACAGCAACACCATATTTCACATACCTTTTCATGTCTTTTAAGAAGCTGGTGCCTTTGCATAAAGTACTGATCTTTAAGTTGTTGTTTGAGCAGCTGGTGTTTCTCCTGCAAATGTCGTTCTTCTAACTCCCAAATTGCAGCTTCTCGGGCTACAAGCAAAACAAGCATACATATTTAAGATTAAGTGAATTATTTGTGGCTGGTAACATAAATTCTACTGTGAGAATAGATCAACACACTTTGGTATTCCTGATGTGCAGGAGGATACCCTGTTTCGGGAGGAAGGATAATGTTACTTACCCAGTAAGCATCTGTTCTTGGCATGTAGAGCTGTAGATTCACATGCTTTGCATACTCCTGCCATCTAGTGTTGGGTCCGGATGTTTGCAAGTTGTTTTTCTTCGAAGAAGTCTTTCCAGTCACGAGGTAGGTGACTCCTCCTTTCGGTGATAGTGCTCATGGGCATCGACTCCATTGTTAGATTGTTTTCCCGCAGAGGGTGAGAATGGAGTTCGTAAGTAAAGAATAGAGCTGTCCATTCGTATGTATATAGCGTAAGAGAGAGAACTGCAACAGGTACAGGTACCCGGGAGGCGGGTGGGCGCATGTGAATCTACAGCTCTACATGCCAAGAACAGATGCTTAGTGGGTAAGTAACATTATCCGTTCGAGGCATGTGAGCTGTAGATCACATGCTTTGCATAGATTATACAGCAGTATTCTCCCAAAGAGGTAGCTAACCTGTAGCTGTTGGAGTTGTCTGAAAAAGAGTTCTAAGTACTGCCTGGCCCACATAACTTGTTGTCTCGCTAACACATCTACACAATAGTGTTTGGTGAATGTGTGCGGTGTAGACCATGTTGCAGCTTTACAAATGTCAACTATGGGGATGTTTCCTAAGAAAGCCATAGTAGCCCCTATTTTGCGAGTGGAATGCGCTCTAGGGGGTATTGTTAACGTTCTCTTTGCTTTTGCATAACAAGTTTAAATGCATTTAACAATCCATCTGGCAATACCCGACTTGGATGTGGGATTGCCATTGTGTGGTGGTGCAAAAGCAACAAAAAGTTGTTTAGTTTTACAAAACGATTTTGTTCTTTCAATGTAATATAAAAGGGCTCTTCGAACATCTAAGGTGTGTAGAGGTTGTTCTGCCACTGAATCAGGTTGAGGAAAGAATACAGGTAACTCAACCGACTGATTGATGTGAAAGGCAGAAACTACCTTAGGTAGAAACTTGGGGTTAGTACGAAGAACCACTTTGTCTCTGTGAAGTTGGAAAAAACGTTCTTCTATGGTTAGTGCCTGAACTTCACCCACTCTCCTCAGTGAAGTGATTGCAATGAGGTTCAAAAGGTGGGCCCATTAATCGTGTGAAGACTATGTTAAGATTCCACACCAGGGCAGGTGGAAGTCTTGGAGGGATAACTCTTAAGTCCTTCCATGAAAGCTTTGATTACTGCCACTCTAAAAAGAAATAAGTGTTGCCTATTTTGTAGATACGCAGCTATTGCAGCGAGATGCAGTCGGATAGAAGTGTAAGCTAACCCTGACTGCTACAAGTGTAGCAGATAACAAATGATATTTTGTATTGAAGCATCAAGAGGGTTGATGTTGTTATTATTGCAATAGATAGCAAAACGATTCCATTTAGCTGCATAACAGGCTCTTGTAGTATGCCTTCTGGCCTCTCTAATGATGTTCATACAGTCTGGTGGGAGATTTAGATAACCAAACTCTATGATTTCAGGAGCCAGATCGCGAGGTTCTGTTTGGGATCTGGGTGTCGGATTTCTCCATGGCTCTGTGTGAGGAGACTGGCTGTGAGGTGCAGTTTTTGATGTGGAACTAGTGACAGCTCCAACAGGGTTGTCAACCAAGATTGACGGGCCCACGTGGGAGCTACTAGGATCAGTTTGAGGGATGTTTGCCTGAGTTTCCGAACCACTAATGGAATGAGTGGGAGAGGCGGAAAAGCGTAGGCAAATATCCCTGACCAGTTCATCCATAGTGCGTTGCCTTTTGAGAGCGGGTGTGGGTACCTGGAGGCGAAGTTTGGGCATTTTGCGTTTTGGTGTGTGGCAAAAAGATCTATTTGAGGGACTCCCCAACTTTGAAAGTATGGGAGGAGAACTTGAGGGTGAAGTTCCCATTCGTGGATTTGCTGTCTCTGTCTGCTGAGGAGATCGGCAATCTGATAGTTCACTCCTGGGAGGTGTTCTGCTAGGAGATAGATTTTGTGGTGAATCGCCCACTTCCAAATGTCTTGAGCCAAGTGCGACAGTTGGAGAGAGTGTGTCCCCCCCCCTTTTTTGAATATAATAAATAGCTGTCATGTTGGTGGTACGAACTAGGACAGCTTTTCCGACCAGGTGAGTCTGAAATGCTTTGAGCGCTAGAAACACTGCTAGCAACTCTAGATGGTTTATGTGGAGAGTTTTTTGCTGTTGACTCCACAGGCCTTGCACTATGTGATGCTGAAGGTGAGCCCCCCAACCAGTGAGGGACGCGTCCGCTGTTAGCATTGTCTGTGGAACAGGGTCTATGAAGTGGCATCCTTTTGATAAATTTTGTGGGTTCCACCACTGCAGAGAGCGATGAGTAAGGCCACTTACCAAAACTAGATCGGTCAAAAGACCCTGTGATTGGCTCCACTGACTTGTTAAACATTCCTGGAGGGGACGCATGTGAAACCTGGCATGGGGAACAATCATGATGCAAGAGGCCATCATTCCCAGCAGTTGCATATACACTCGAGCTGGCAGCGAGTGAGTGGGCTGAAACTGGAGAACTAGAGCCTGAATATTACTGCATTGGGGAAGGCTAGAGCCCTTCGAGTATCTAAAGTGGCTCCTAGATAGTTTTGAGTGGTGGAAGGTTGAAGATGCGATTTCAACACATTGACTGTGAACGCCAGTTGGTGCAGTAACTGCAGTGTCCTGTGAGTGTGTTGGAGACACTTTGGATACGTACTCGCTTTGATGAGCCAGTCATCCAAGTAAAGACATGAATGTATTGTCTTCTTAGGTGAGCAGCGACCACTGCCACACACTTTGTAAAGACTCTGGGAGCTGTGGTGACTCCGAACGGGAGTACCTTGAACTGGTAATGATGGCCCGCTACCACAAATCTGAGAAATTTGCGATGAGCGGAATGTATTGGAATATGGAAATACGCGTCCTTTAAGTCTAGAGTAGACAGAAAGTCGCCCTGTTATAGCCCCGCTTCTTCCAGCGCTCCTTGCGGCCCAGAGCGCCCCCCCGTGGCCTGAACGGGAGCTGGAGGGTTTGGAGTGCCTGGAGCCCCGCTGTGTCCCGCTGAAATCAGTTCCGGAGCCGCCGTGCCAGCGGTGAGTGGCGGTGTACGCAGCACACAGGGGCGAGGACAGGGGCGGGTGGGAGCACTTGTTGAAGTGTTACCATGTGAAAATGGTCTGATTGTATGTAACGATTCAATTCTCTGAGGTTCAAGATAGGTCTAAGAGAACCGTCCTTTTTGGGTATTAGAAAATAGAAAGAGTATACGCCCGACCTGTGGTATTGTAGTGGTACGGGCTCTATAGCTCCCTTCAAAAGGAGAGACTGAACCTCTTGCTTGAGGAGATGCAAGTGGTCTGGGGACAGTTTGTGTGAACGTGGAGGAATGTTTGGAGGACTGTTGGTAAACTCCAGGCAAGAACCAGAATGGATAATTTCCAATACCCATTTGTCTGTAGTTATTGACTGCCAGATGGGTAGGAATTGTGAAGGGCGCCCCCCGACAGGTGTTAAATGGTCCGGGGTAGGGGGGGGGTTGGAGGGGGGGGAGTGTAGTGAAGTCATTGTTTGGTAGTGGAGGGGGAGTCGCGTGTGTTGGAACCTCTACCTCTACACTTGCCATTGTTGCCTCTGTAACCCCCTCTGAAGAAACCCTTAGAGGCAGAGGGTTGATTGTTGCCTTTGTAGGTTGTAGAGGCAGTGTCTGAGGAGGTATTCATAGACCCTCCACGATAGGAGTGCCGAAAGGAACCACGGCCTGAAGGTGACTGGAGGGCTCCCATGGATTTCCCCACCTCTGTGTCCTTTTTCATCTTTTCTAATGATGAGTCTACTACAGGGCCAAACAGGTGCTGCTTGTCAAATGGCGTGTTAAGGATAGAAGCCTGAACCTCGGGTTTAAAGCCTGAAATGCGTAAACCAGGCATGCTTTCTTAAGAGGACGCTGGTGTTGACAGCTCTAGCCGCAGTGTCAGCTGCATCTAAAGCGCACCTGATGGAATTGTTGGAGATGAGCTGTCCCTCCCACACTAGGTCTTGAGCTTTGGACTTTTGCTCATCAGGTAAAAATTGGAGCAATTGCTCCATTTCATCCCAATGCGCCCTATCGTACCTGGCTAAAAGTGCTTGGGCATTGGAAATGCGCCAAAAGTTTACAGCTTGGGAGACTATTCTTTTTCCAGAGGGGTCTATTAATTTAGACTCTTTGTCTGGGGGTGGAGCATACCCGGACGTTTGGGAATTGGCCCTCTTACGTGCATTAGACACGACTAGAAAATCTAATGGTAACTGCCTTCTGATGTAAGCTGGGTCTGATGGTGCAGATTTATATTTCTTATCTACCCTGGGGGTGAGGATACGCGCGCGCACAGGATCATTAAAAATTTCATCTACATGTCCAAGCATACCCTTGAGCATTGAAAGTGTGTGTCAGGATTTTTGTGAACTGCTAAGAGTTTCGAAAAGGAAATCATCTTCTAGGGATTCCTTATGTAACTGGACTCCATGGTAATTAGCAGCTCTGTTTAACAATTCTATGTATCCTACACTGTCGTCTGGTGGGGAGGGCTTATTAGGGTACAGATCAGGATTGTTTCCTGTGGGAGAATTAGTGTCATAATCTCCCCAGGGGTCTGTAGGTGTTGGATCATTGTCCCCAGCTCCATCCCCATCATCCTGATTATCAGGTGTATATGGTGGTGGTGAGTCAGCGGGTGAAATTAGTAATGGTTGAGACTCAGGAGATGGAGGAGGAGGAGGAGGAGGAGGGTTAGTGTCAACATTCTTTCTTTTTAAAGGGATGTTGTAAACTTCCTCCGTTTCTGGTTCATGTTTTAGTGTTACTTTAGTGGTAATATGTCCAGTTGTTGGATGAATGTAAAGCGCTCTTTTGTTTCGGATCCGGTTTTGAGGGTGGAACATCGAAATGGAGCTCCTTTGCTGGAATCGTCGCCTCCTGTTTCGGCGCCGGTGTTTTGGATACCGAGGGTTTCGGATCCGAAGAAGTTTTCGGCGTCGAAGGGGCTTGGCCTGAGCCTGACTTTGATCCCGAAGGTTTCGGCTCGGTCCCCGATTTCGAGCGACTCAGTTCGGAGCCGGAAGGCTTTGGGGTGTGTTTTGGTGCCAAGCTGGAGGGCGTGGCGTTAGAAACATGCTCTCGGTGCCGACCGTGGCCCTCAGGCGAAGGTTGGACCGAGATTTCTTCTTAGTCTTAAGTGGACTTTGGGGCAAGGGAGGATCAGTACTCACGGTACGCTGCCCTTGCGGGATGTCTTCGTCCCCATCGGAGCCGGATTCCGAGATGGAGATGGGATCCTATTCTTCCTCGGCTCCTATGGCTTCTCCGGTTTCCTGTTCCGAATCTTCTCCGTAGAGGTGCGGAATGGAACCTGTGTGTTGGCTCTGCATGTCGCGACTTCGAGCCCGACGTTTGCGAAGCGTCTTCTTCGATCGGAAAGCCTTACACGCGTCGCAGTCCTGTTCTTTGTGCTCCGGTGACAAGCACAAGTTGCACACTTCGTGTGAGTCGGTGCGCGGGAATTTCGCATGGCACAGAGGGCAGAATTTAAATGGAGTCCTTTCCATCGACTGCGAGGTGGCCCGACGCGGGTAGGCTCAACGGCCTTCCATTAGCTACCAGATCGAAAGATTTTGAGTAAATACGATACGCGGAGAATGGAGATACGCGATCGAAAACAATACCGTGGAGGGTAAGTGTATTGCGCACCGAGGGGAACCCGAGAAACGGTGTTGAACCGGAGCGCAGCAATTCACGTCCGAACCCGATGGCGGAAAAAAACAATCTAACAATGGAGTCGATGCCCATGCACACGATCACCGAAAAGGAGGAGTCACCTAACTTGTGACTGGAAAGACTTCTTCGAAGAAAAACAACTTGCAAACATCCGGACCCAACACTAGATGGCAGGAGTATGCAAAGCATGTGATCTACAGCTCACATGCCTCAAACACTGCAGTTTCTGTCAGATTTGGGAGTTACAACATTTGCTGGAGTGCCTGCACCTCCTGGATTCAAGCACAGACATTTCATCAGGAAAAGCTGGTGAACTGTGAAAAGGGAAAAACTGCAGGAATACATGCACAAACTCAGAGTTGTGTAGTTATTCTCAGTCCAAGCAGCAAAACTTGTAATATGAAGCAATTCACAAACCAAGGAATTTAAAATCTCCGTATCAGTAAATCCCAGATACGCAAATTTGTACCAGATTTCTTAAAAACTCTTAATGAGCACCATTGACTCTTAATAGGTGTTGTTACATCCCGCAGTGAAAAATAAGTACAAATATTTGTTTCAGCTTCTTTAAATTAAAGCGCAAAAATTGTGAATTGTGCCTATAGGCCTCCACTGTGACCAGTGTTCAAATCCACTGCCTTTTAGGAATGAAGCCAGCTTGAAGGTGAGATAGGGCCTTGTTGGATCTAATCCAATCCCAAAGTCTTACCAGAAGCTGTTTACTATATATTTTTTGTATGTTATCAATCACGGACATGGGGTGATAATTACCTGGTTCTTACTTGAGCCCTTTTTCTAAACTGGTATTATTTCGCCCCCCTCTCCATGAGTTAGCGATAGGGGATCCCGCCGCAATTGCATTAGTCAGAATATTAATATAGAGAGCCCAAACCGGAGGTTCGGCACAAAACATATCTAAAGGGATCCCGTCAATCTCAGGAGCTTTCCCCACTTTCTGCTCCTTCAATGCTTCGAAGGATTCTTTGATGGTAAAAGACACTACCTCCTCCATTATGGCCCTACTAGAGGGCCGAGTATCAGGGTTAGTTGGATGTGTTTTGGAGAGTGGCTCTACATAGAGGGCCGTGAAGTGCTCCACCCAGTCCGCCTTGGAGATATGACATTCAGGGTAAGCATAATCTCTGCGGCCATTGGGTGTGACCAGATGCCAGAAAAATCTAGTGTTTCTCCCCTTTGCTGCTTCCAGCAGATCCTCCCAAATCTTAACTTCCCACTGGGACTTGTTGGATTTAATTGTTTTAATTGCTCTAGCTTTTAAAATATCTGGCCTCATGTTACTTTTTAAGGCTTCCATCAGAGCTGTTTTAGCCACTCTGCATTTTTTTTAATCAAACCATTCGTGTGATCTAGAGGCCAATTTCCGGGGAAGGATTTCACTCAAAAAAAGATTTCAGTTTCCCAAAAAATGATTTGTGCGTGGCCGATATCTGAAGGGGAGTGCTAGCCTGGTCTGTACAATTTGTTAGTGCACTACAGACAGCACCATAAATCTCTTTCAACAAAGCCTCATTGCTTACAATATCTACCCATTTTACCTTGCGCCGCTTATTGCTCAGGGCCACGGTGTTAAGGGATGTTATCCTCAAACAAGATTTATCCTTCAGGTGATTCCCTTTTAGTGAAAGGGCAAGACGAAAGTGATTGCTCTCCAGGCGATCAATTATTTCTATATCTACCATCTCGTGCAAATCGTAAGGTCAAGTAATTCATAATCAATGTTTTTGGAGTAGTCTCCCCTCTTAAAGGTTGGATTGGCAGTAAAATCCGATAGGGTATGTCCATTACAAGCTCTTAGGCAATGAGTGGTGGTTATGTCTGAAATCTGGATGGCAGTTGCACTGATCTTGGGACTCTTTTTGGCTGAAGAATAGGTGGGGGGACAATCAACATTCATCTTATAGCCGAAACAAATCTAGCAGGGGCTGGTAAGGCTCAAAGCAGCAGTTAAAATCACCTACAATAACCTTATGGACACCTGTCCCGTAGTGTTCTAGTACAGTACTAATAAATGTAATATTACCTTGAACTAGAGGAGACAAATCGGCACAACCCCAGATGTCTGCTCCATAGGTAGCCCCTGCAACGGGCAGTGGGGCCCTATAGACTTTGAGAGCGGGAGAGACCGCTCCACTAGATGTGGCCTTGTGTCTCCTTGCCACATCAGCTGCTCTTTGATGTAATATGGCTCTGCGTTTTTCTATATGAGGGGCCCAGGACAAGTAATTAGCCAATCTGAAACACAGGTAGTCAAAATTTTTCACTTGTTCCAAGGGCGCACCCTGCACCACCATCCTCCTCTAAAAGAACGATGGGGATTGAGTGCCATGAATTTGTATTTTGTACAATTTATCTCTAGGCCCCTAGTCATACAAAAGGAAGAAAACCGATCCAATAGAGAAGATGCAGGTCATCTGCAAACATGAGGATTGGAGTACTAATATCTGTAGATTTTGGTGCATCATGTTTGCAGTCTCCCAGCCACTCCACTATACCGATAATATATAGGCTGAATAACGAGGGGGCAAGCACACATCCTTGTCTTATGTCCCGGTTAATTTGTATCCTGGGCATAAGATCACCCTTCGTGTTCCACCTGACCTGCACAAATGTCTCAGAGTGCAGAACCCTCAGGATTCTTAAACGGTCTCCAGGGATACTGTAATTCTCCAGGACTTCTCCATAGGCTGTCCGTGGGGACCAGGTCAAAAGCGGCCCTCAAATCCATGAAGGCCACATATAACTGGTCCCGCTTCAAGAGGATGTATTTCCAACACATCGTCTAGAAGCAGAACACCTGGTCCACAGTACTAACCACTAACTCTGCGTCTAAATCCCGCCTGGCTGTTAGAATATTGTGATCAGTTATCCACAGGAGGAGTTTGGACAATACCAGTCTAAAAAGATCTTCTGGCTATTAAAATCAGGCTGATCGGTCTGTACTTGGAGATGACATCTCATCTTCCCTTCTTAAAGATGGGAACAATGGTGGCACCACGACAGGATGGCAGGATGTCCCCCTCTCTCATAATGGCATTGCCCAAGGTGTTTAAATAGGGAACCCAGATTTCAGGTTGGGATATAAACAGGTCGCCTGGGATGCAGTCAGGGCCTGGTGCTTTCTCCCTCTTCATTGGATGTAGGGCTTGTGCCGGTTCTACCATCCCAAATTCCAAGATGGTACCGATCTCAGCCTCAGCTTCAAGTTCTGCACAAAGAGATATAGGAACGGCAGTAGAGGGGAGGAAAATCATTAGGCCATTTGCCATATAGTTCAGAGAAATGGGCAACCCATGCTACTGGCTGTACCACCGCTTCCAGGTGATTATCAATGAGTCGGTTCCCATTAGTAATACATTTTCAAAAGGCCCTCATATTCCTATTGGATAGTGATTCTGCAAGGTTGTCCCTCTGAGCTGCCTCCCATCGATGTTTGCATTTGACTACAATAGCCTTATAGCCTCTTCTTGCCTCGAAGATTTCTATATGCTCACCTTTTTCCACTGCTTCAAGGACAACTGTTTTCACAGATCTACATTTGGCCGTATACCATCCAGGGCCGCTACCCTGCAAGTTGCCCCTCCGCCCTCCCTTGTGAAGGATTGTTTCAACTGGTACAACAATTCGCAGTGGACACCAACAAAATCTATCAATCTTTTATCGATTAACTCATATGGGCCCAGTGTTTCCACAAATGGATGGTAAATTTGGGACAATGTTGTAGTATTCTCTACAACTGAGGTCCATTTGACATTTGCATAATGGAATATTGCGCTGCAGAAGTGAGTTTGTAAGAGATCTGCCTTGCATTTGAGCACTAAGCGCATCGTGATCACAGTCCATTCTGGGGACCACCTCCATGTCCATCAAATAAGACCAAAGCTTGGTATCTAAGAAAATATCATCGATGTTGCTTCTGTACAGGCCTCTTTTAAAGGTTGGACAGGGAGGAGAATCAGCAGGAGTACAACTATTCAGTGGCCCCAGTCCAAGTGAGGCCATCAGGTCGGCGATCTGTTCTGCGACCTTGGGTTGCATGTAGGCTATGTCCACAGCAACAGAAGTCACCGCCCGGAGCTCATGTACTTCTTCCGTCATAGCTGAAGATAAAGTCGCCTACAACTTTTTTAGGCCAATTGTGCAACTGATCGATCGAATCAAAGAGTTGCTTTTAATTTTTACAGGCAGGTCCACCAGTGGCTCTGCCTGCGGTTGATGGCCTAGCGTTAGATGAAAAGATGTACTCTGACCTAAATACCGCCTGATTTGCCCGTCTCCTGGAGTAGCAGGTCTATAAAAGAGCCCCATTCTGGATCCTTTAGCTAAGCTCCTACCCCTGCTGCGTTCCAGGATAACAGTTTTATGATGTTGTTTTGACAAGAATTTGACCCATTAATTGTGACTGGTTGGATCGCTTCTCTTACTCACTTCTGTCTCAGAGAGTTATGGGCCAGCCTGGAGAAGATCCACCCTTCCCCTTATATCATAGACTTTGTCCTTTAGGGCAGTTAGTGATGTAGCTACTACAGGGTTTAGTTGCTTTACAGATGATGTAACACCTCTCTGTCTACTGGATAGTAAATCAACTTCTGAGAAGTTTGCTGAAGGAGCAGGTAAAACCAGAACTGGCTGTGAGCGGATAGGTATCTTGGGGCTACTGCTGGTGATACTGTCAAATGTAGGCTGTGGGGGGTTTATCTTCAGCCTTATTTATGACCCTATGTCAGGTCTAAACCTATGCTACAATGCTATGAGACCTTCGACAATTTTTACCAGCCGGAGCCCAATGTAGTCAAGGGGAAGAGTGTTAGTGAAGCGAGAAGCCCCAAATATACCCTCCCTGATTGACCTGCAGCCGCTAACTTTTCTGAGCTCGTGGATGGTTTTGTTGATCAGTGATTCCTGTGGTTCCCTTATGCCAAACGCAAGTTTTGGCACACAGACCATAAAAATGTCATGAGGGCTAATAATATCCCCTGTGGGCCTGATCCTTGATTTTAGGTTTGCATTTGGTGTGGGCATGTTCATAGGGGTATGTCCCAGTGACCTTTTAGCCATGTGTGGTTGAGTGGAGTTTCCTTCCGACCTTGTAGGTGCTCTAGAGGTGCAACCAGAACGGGGGTGGGACAGATAGATGTCTCTGCCTGTTAGACAATTAGCATGCACATTTAAGTTTTGGTTCCATAGTGCTGGTTGCGGAAGTACCCTGTTGGAAGGTGTGGTTCTCGGGTGATTTACTAAGCTAGGACAAAAAGGATAATTCTTCCTCTTGCCTTCATTCAAGTTAGGATTTTAAGTTGGATAGCAGCATTGTCAGATTATACATTTTATCGTTAAGGACTTTAGACAACCAACCAATGCAATCTCTTAGACATGCCATCTCATTTTGTAGTGAGGTTAGCTCACTATTTGGGACAGAGGCATTATTGGATGAAGCACATGGCTGCATGTGCTCGGATGTAAATGCATCCATGACCCCCAGGATGTCAAACTGGTTATTGCATTCGACAGTAACAGTAGGTGCTAGAATGCCTTCATCCCTTGAATGCTCAGGTGCACAGCTATGCACTCTAGGCGCGGGGGATTAATTTGTGTCGATATGTACCTCAGCTCGAGAGTGTGCAATGACACTGAACGTGGCCGGTTTACTTAAAAAGGAATTAATATCCGTGCTACCTTTCCCTGGCTTTTTCCCTTTTTGTCTTTGTTGATAAGATGTCTTCGACCTCTTTGATCAACGCGTTTATTTCATCCACGGTACAATTATCTGCTGCGTATCTTGGCTGCTTCTTTCCTTTCCCTAGCTCAGATAGCTGATCATTAGCCTTGCATTTCACCATTATGAAAAAGTATGTTTAAAATAATTCCCCTGCTAGTTCTTATAGGTAGTGTGTTACTCCTTAGCAAAAATGTAGCCAGGCGCGGGACGTTTTAGCAATTCTGGGGAGGCACCTAGAGAGCATCAGTTACAGTATTATCAGCACAATCAATCAGAAGTATAACGGTAAGCCCAGCCCTAGTGCAATTAGTTGTATAAAAATTGTTAAATACTGCGTAGCAGGGCTCAACTTTACACTTCTATCTAAACTAATATCAGAAAGGAAAACACACAGGAGTAGTGAGTAAACAAATCCCACAAAATTGTGTATTATTGATAATGCCAAGCTACAGAGAGACAATAACCAAGGAAGAGCATTGGAAGCCATAAATCAGACGAAATAGCCTTAAATCATGTTGGGACAAATCTACTAATAACCAACCAATGTGCCACAGAAAGGGGCCCCTCCACCAAACAGAGTTAACGCCAATGGGCCAGAAACCTTACACCAGCTGGCGAAGGCAAAGACAGTATGTACAGCACCCGAAGTGAGAAAAGCTTAATTGGTACCCAGCGTGGTGATAATTGTAATCCTCAGCCTCGTGATACGGACAACCATGCGTGTCTCACGGTACAAACATAAGGGGCCAGTTGACAGGTCAGTCAGAGGTTCTGTAAGGGATCTGTTGCCTTCGACCTCTGTCTATGGCCTCAGCCTAGCTGCTAGTGTCAACACAGTTCCTCCTTTTAGTTCCCAGAGTATAGGGCCAACCTTCCAAATAAACATCAGACAGAGCAGTCGGTGCAAGGGTTCCAAAGAGCATGAGGAGTTCTTACCGCATCTGGTGAAGAGTATGCAAGCGAAGAGCCAAGGGGGTGGCCCTGCCTCTTCCTGGCAATGACGGGCGCAGGACGGGTCCGCCCTTGGCCCAGGCTTCGCCCGCTTGCGTCCTGCGCCTTGGTAGGTGGCTGGGCACTTTTCAGTATGGGGAAAATCGGTGGCGGCCCCTCCTCTTGGCAGCATTGGACTCAGGGACGAGTCCCTTGGGGGCAATAAAAAGCAGCAGCAAGCACACCAAACATCCCGCACTGCGATAGATGATTGGGTGCTTTTCAGCATGTGGCAAAATCAGCGACAGCCCCTCCACCTCTTGGCAGCAATGGACTCTGGGGCAGTGTGTCCCCTCGGGGCAACAACTCCCCTATCTCACCTTGAGACGAATGGAATATTGAAGACTTTGACTAAAATGTTCAATGATGGCATAAGTATGGGAAATGAGAGAAGGCAGTAGTTGACAATGACGTCTGAATGAGCTTAGTGCTTTATCGATTATCGTCACATGGGACCACAGGACTGGTACCTAGTGAGGTACTATGGGGAATGTTGTCTTGGGTGAATGGATAGGGCCAAGAAAATTGACTGGAATGAGTGTATGTTGAGGAGAAGAGTAAAACAGTTGAGAGAAAAGTAAGAAAAGGGTGGATGTCAGAAGATCTGTAAAGCATGTAAAGGTAGTGTAGGAGAGTGGGCTTGCACAATATTTCCAGAATCAGTGGCTAATGAGAAAAGTGCATTTATAGACCCAGTTAAAGTGAAAGGAGACCTTTGATGGTGTGGACTTTGCAAAGGGTGGTACTGGCACATAATCAGAGAAGAGGAAAGACAGAGAATCATGGGGAGAAGCAAAGCAAGGTGGTAGAAAGAGGAGGGAGAGAAAATTAGATGAATATGGAAACGAATGCAAGGGGTTGCACAGCTAAGCAGAGACTGAAGAGATACAATGATTATGTTTAGGTCTTCAGTTTGTCCTTATGAGGGAGTTGCTTGGAATCTTCCCTATCTGCCCTTTCTTCTTTTATTCATACATTCCTATCAGAAATTCTATGGGCTTTATTTATGTGAACTATGGAATGTTTTGTGAGAAGTGGGAGTCTACCTCTAGACCCTTGCTGCATGTTTTACTTAAAAACATTAATCTTTTCCAGGATCTGGAATTTCCTTCATTAAAATAACTTTCTGGTCTGAGTATTAATGGAACAAAAAGCTCTCCCATGATATATAAGACAGCTGCAAATACTAAGTTAATTTAGAGGTTTTTTCCAATCATTCTTTAATAGGTTTACTGGCAATTAAATTATCATTTGGAATAAAAACAAATACATTTCAATTGCTCTAATCAAGGGTAACCAAGCTTTTTCATATGGGTATGAATACAGCTGAAACTATGTTTAGTGGAAGCGTCCAATAGGTTTGGAAGGCAATAAGATAGCAATTATATACAGCAGAAAATGAGTCAATTAAATTGGCATTGAATGACGTCCTCATAAATGTGCTTGAATTTATTTAAATACCTCTCATTAATTGTTGTTTGTTATTCAAGCAGTCCCGCTCAATATTAGCCAACTCATTCTTTTGCTGATAAATGATCTTCTTTAATGACCCATCCAACTCCTGCTGCTGCTTTTGACAGAATTCTTGCTCCTATTGGGGACACAAATACTAATTAGTGACACACACAATGTTACATACTCATTTTGAAAAATACCTAAATTCATCCCTTTCTAAAGACCTGGGACTTGATACTGTACGTTCAACCTATTGGAATCCCCATGAAAAAGTAATAGATCGACTCAATTTATCATCTTAACAAATAAAGTCAAGAAAACAACATACCAGTTCAAGATATTAAATATAAATCGACCAAAGTTAAATGACTCTCCCTGCTGGAGCATGCATATGTAAATTGTTTCAGGACATCCACATTTGAGTGAGTTCCTCAACAAAGCACATGTGGTTGTAAATCCAAAAAGAAATTAATGCTTATATTCAGTACAAAAGGAAATACTGTTCTAAATTTAAAAAAACTCCTTTAAAAGGCAAGAGCAATGTAC
Source organism: Calotriton arnoldi (assembly GCA_963921515.1). NCBI lineage: Eukaryota > Metazoa > Chordata > Amphibia > Caudata > Salamandridae > Calotriton > Calotriton arnoldi. Next base: position 3,458,118 of record CAWUFW010000182.1, read on the forward strand.
TGTAGAAGTAATAACATTTGAATCTTACTTTTTTCAATCCACTTCTGAATCGAATTCAAAATGCTTACCTTTTATTTTATTTTAACTTAAACATTGGCAATTATGTATTCTATTAGATACTTCATTCCTTTGCGGCACCAGATGTTTTAAGGAGTTAGAAAATGTCAAGAGCTTTAGTGAACATTACTACGGGGCACCTTTGTAGTCAGTTATGGGACACGGGCATTAACAGTGATAAAGTAGAAGGGGCCATGAGTAAAGCTGTGTGGGCAAACCAAAGTGGGTTTCTGAGGCAAGGTTGAAGACGTAAAAATGCTTGGTTTTGCGAACAGTTAAAGGAGAACATACAAGAGAAGATACCTCAGGAGTCTTTACACTATGCTAACACTAAGAGTGGAAGCAAATGTCAGTCAAGAACAGGGGCTTGATGGAAACGCCCAAAGGGGGCAAATGAGATGTAGTGGTGGAAGGGCACACCTGAGGAAGAGGAATTTTCCTACTTGGCTCAAATTTTCCTCCCCACAACCTATGAAAAGATATCTTATAGTATTCATGTCACGCTACTGAGCTCTAAAATCAACTGGGTAAAAGCTAAATTAGTGAAAGTCTCAGCTATGTGCTCTGTCCTCCTGAAAATGAAGAGGCCAGGAACAAAAAAGGCAGAGTCTCCAGAGAAACCAGGACTTAATTCCACTTAATACAAGGAATTGAGTTACAAACAAGAAAAAAATTAGTAATAGCAAGCTACAACTTCAAAAAGGTAAGATCACTCTTGCCTGATCCTGAATGCAAGTGTCATATGGGTTTGCCGGGACCTGTTCAGAGTTAACAGATGGTTTTGTTTCAATATTTTTTTGTCTTGCTAAATATGGAAGTAAACTGAACATACTGTTGTAAGTTGGGAGTTCTACTTATCTCTAAAGAAGAAATTGTTCGACCTCAGAATGAGGTAGGTACAGTGCACACACAACTTCCATGGGAGATAGATAGTACCAATGTCAGCATAGAAACTATAGGGCCAGATAAACAGTCACCTAAACTTAAAGCAGACAAAATAATATTCAGGGATTAGACTCTGAGGGGATTCTAACGGAGGCACAGTGCATGTGAGGGGAGTGATTGTCCCGGAAGGACAAGTTACTTACCTTCGGTAACGCCTTATCTGGTAGAGACATGATCTAGCCGCAGATTCCTTACCTTTGAACTTCCAGGCGAAAGACTGGATCCGGAAGATTTTTCTTAGCAGTACCCCAGAGCGCTGGTAGGTGGCGTCGGTCGACGGCACGTGACGTCGTCAGCATCGTGTTCGTCGGTGTCGTGACGTAAGTAAGTAAGTAAGTCAGTCCGTTTTTTATATAGCGCAGCTACTCACCCTTACGGGTCTCAAGGCGCTGGGGGCCGTAGTGGAAATTAAGTGAGCTATTGCCCAGAGTCACATGGTGCTGAGCTGAGCTGCCGCCGGGGATCGAACCGTGAACCCTGTGCTCTGAAGTCAGCTGCCCTGGCCGCTGCACCACACTCCGCATGGTCAATATAAACGACACTCCGGCACGCTGACGGCAGTACTTTTCACAACTTTCCATGCAAGAAGCGCGGAGCCATGAAGTGATTGACCATGGTGTGTTAAAAAAGAGACTAGGGCCCTGAAGGGGAACAGCCCTAACACTAAAAGACAATTCCGCAGAGCAGGGAGAATGGGTAGGTCGGTAAGGAATCTGCCGCTAGATCATGTCTCTACCAGATAAGGCGTTACCGAAGGTAAGTAACTTGTCCATCTGAAAGAGACATCAAGCCGCAGATTCCTTACCTTTGAACAGATACCCAAGCAATACCTTCCCTGGAGGTGGGACTGCGGAAAAGCCTTAAACTAGGAAATCCTGTAAGACCGAGCGGCCAAACAGGCCCTCCCTGCGAACCTGAGAATCCAGGCAATAGTGTCTGGTAAACGTGCGCAGAGATGCGCATGTGGCCGCTTGGCAGATGTCAGGAATAGGAACACCACGCTGGAGGGCAGTGGCCGTTCTTTTCGCCCTGGTGGAATGGGCCCTACAGCCTTCGGGAGGATGCTTCTTTGTCAAGTCATAACATATTTTGATGCAGAGGATAACCCAGCGTGATATGATGCTCTTTTGGACAGCACGCCTCTTCTTTGTTCCCACATATCATATAAAGAGTTGGTCATCCACCCGAAACTCTTTTGTGCGATCAAGGTAGAACGAGAACGCTCTTTTTGAGTCCAGACGGTGGAGACGCTCCTCTTCCTCGGAAGGATGAAAAGGTGCATAGTGATATACTAGTTTTTAGACAAACTCGCCCGTTCTTGATATCACGATACAATCAAATTGTGAACGGAATGGAGGTCTCAGATAGATTTAAGGAGTCAGTTGTGATTTCAATTTTAAAGAAGGATAAGGACCCTAAAGACCAAGCTCTTACCGCCCAATAAGTCTACTAAACGTAGACTATAGACTTTTTATGAAAATCTGGGCAAATAGAATTGCGGGCTGTGCGCAATATTTAGTACATGCGGATCAAACAGGGTTTCTCCCTGGAAGATCCATGGCTGCAAATACTTTTTTCCTGACCCAGGCCATCGACTATTTCTCTGCTAGTAAGGAGGATGCGGCCATCTTAATGATGGACGCGGAAAAGGCATTCGATCTGGTGGATTGGCAGGTCCTCTTTTTATTTTGGGAGAGTTTGACTTTCCACGCCATCTGATCGAGATGCTAGAAAGAATTTATAGGGGAGCCACCGCAAAAATAATTATAAATTCCGAGGAGGCGGGAGAAGTGGTGATAAGGCGGGGTACTAGGCAGGAATGCCCTCTCTCTCCCCTTTTATTCTCACTTTTTATTGAGCCATTGGCGATAAAAATTAGATTTAATGTATTAATCCAAGCTCCCCTAGCAGGAATGGCCAAAATTAAGTTGTTTGCTGACGACTTGAATTTGTACCTGAACCCAGAGAAATCAAACACCCAGAGAGCGCTGGGAGAAATCCAGGCGTTCACAGAACTGGGGGGCTATAGGGTCAATCAGTCTAAAACGGAGCTTCTCCTATTTAATGCACCAGGATTAGAGCTGCCGGAAGGGTTAAAATTTCTGCCTCTTAAACCTATTAGATATCTGGGCCTGTACGTGACAGTGGACTTCCTTCAACTTTTTCAGCTGAATTATGGTAGAACACTGGATAAAATAAAAAGTCTGTTAGAAGGATGGACACTTCTACCTCTGTCATTAATAGGACGAGTCTCGTTGATAAAGATGTCGATCCTCCCCTTGCTGATATTTTTATTTCTAAATCTTCCGCTAAAGATTCCAATCTCGTATTTCAATGAAGTGGACAAGGAGATCCGAGATATCATCTGGGCTAAGAAAAAACCTCGGATTAAGTTATCTATTTTACACTTGGATGTAAATCAGGGGGGTCTTGCATTACCTCACTTGGCTACTTACTATAAAGATGCGCTACTTAGCTTAACTACTCAGCTATTGGCCCCTATTTCTAACTTTGACAATTTTTTATTTGATCTTATGTTAATGGAGAGTGCAATTAAGCTACCAGCATTCCTGCGTACTGCGAAGTTACCAAAAAAGACAAGCTACAAGGTTGTGAGTATATTCTTAAGCCGCATGCAGCGGTTTAATAAAAACTATAAAATTCCATCGTGTCATGCATATTCCTCTCTACACGACTGTGAGGCATGGGGCCTTAAGCTCTTGCAAAAGGGAGTTCAGGCCTATTCTAGGCTAGGTTTTTTTAAACTAGGCGATTTTTACAACGGTGCAATTTGATAACGTGGGATGTCTTCGTAATACAATTTGAATCGCAGAACCGCGATTTATGGTTAAGCTTTAGACAGATTACATGCTTTCTCCTGACCAACTATACAGGAATCAGTGAGAGAGTTAAATTGATTTTAAAATCAGTTTTTGAGATAAATCTAACTGGTATTGGCAATTGGTATAGGTTATTACGCCAGGATACGAATAAAAACCTCATTGAAACAATGCTCCCAAAAATTGCTCAGGAAACCAATTGCTGGTTTAACAGCCAGGAATGGAGACGAGTCTGTGAGCTTGGCCACAGGGCGTTGAGGGCGGCCAATTTTCAAAGAATGTCCTTCCTCTCTAGATGGGTGGCCTATTACACTCCTTCCAGACTCCATAAATGGTTTCCTATGACACCGAATGATTGTTTTAGATGTAATCGGCCAGAGGCGGGGGATTGGACACATATATTCTTTACTTGCCCGAGATTACAGTATTTTTGGGAGGAGGTGTTTAGGTTTATCAGTAAATGTCTGTCAAGAGATATCCTTCCATGTACATCGTTGGCGTTGTTTGGTTTCTCCTATGTAGTTGGCCAGCTCTCATTTTATAGTCAATCCTTTGTTTTCCTAGCCATAGCAGTAGCCAGATCTTTAATATTAGAGAATTGGAGATCTCCGGAAATCCCTTCATTAGCTCAATGGCTACTTAAGCTGGAGAGGACCTACAAATTTGAAGAGGCCTACGCGAAGAGGATAGGGGCGGTGCGGAGATTTGGGAAGACATGGGAGGGGTATGCTGCAACCATGTTTAACAAGCATTGGCATAGCCAATAGGTCTCGCCTTTGGGGCCTTATAAGTGTTTAGCCAGAGCTATTGACTTTGCCAATGTCTTCAAGCTGTGCTGCAGAGAAGTGTGGCTGCTGTGCGGCATGCTGAAAAGTTATAATAAAAAAGTGTCAGAAGCATTTTTGTTAGTTTATATATGACCAAGAAGGCATTATGTAAAACTGAACGACCATATTAAAAAAAGTATTTACAATAAAAAATCCTCAGTTTTCTTTTGTTCTTGCAATGCTGGCAACTTGTTTCTGCCTATTGCAATGGTTGTTTGTTAAAGCTTTTTTTTTGAGGGGGCATAAACAATCGGAGGGTGAAGGTTGGGAACTAGTACCTGTATTATAACACTAGCAGCGGCCAGACGCTAGGGGAGAATCAACAGATGCCAGATTCCGAGAGCAGGCTGAGGTGGTGCTGAGTGATGCTGAGGTGGTAGTGGTGGTGACTGTTGCGGAGCCGATGCTGAGGTGATGCTGAATGATTCTCAGGTGTTGCTGAGTGATACTGCTGTGGTGCTGAGTGATATTGTCTTGGCGCTGAGTGATATTGTCTTGGCGCTGAGCGATGCTGTGGTGGCGCTGAGCGATGCTGTGGTGGCGCTGAGCGATGCTGTTGTGGCGCTGAGCGATGCTGTGGTGGCGCTGAGCGATGCTGTGGTGGCGCTGAGCGATGCTGTGGTGGCGCTGAGCGATGCTGTGGTGGCGCTGAGCGATGCTGTGGTGGCGCTGAGCGATGCTGTGGTGGCGCTGAGCGATGCTGTGGTGGCGCTGAGCGATGCTGTGGTGGCGCTGAGCGATGCTGTGGTGGCGCTGAGCGATGCTGTGGTGGTGCTGAGCGATGCTGTGGTGGTGCTGAGTCATCCTGTGGTGGTGCTGAGTGATGCAGTGTTGGCCCCGAGTGATGTGGTGTCGCTAAGTAAAGCTATGGTGGTGCTGAGTGGCTGTGGTGGCGCGGAGTGAAGTTGTGGTGGTGCGGAGTGAAGTTGTGGTGGTGCTGAGTGATGCTGTGGTGGTGCTGAGTGATGCTGTGGTGGTGCTGAGTGATGCTGTGGTGGTGCTGAGTGATGCTGTGGTGGTGCTGAGTGATGCTGTGGTGGTGCTGAGTGATGCTGTGGTGGTGCTGAGTGATGCTGTGGTGGTGCTGAGTGATGCTGTGGTTTCGCTGAGTGATGCTGTGGTTGCGCTGAGTGATGCTGTGGTTGCGCTGAGTGATGCTGTGGTTGCGCTGAGTGATGCTGTGGTTGCACTGAGTGATGCTGTGGTTGCACTGAGTGATGCTGTGGTTGCACTGAGTGATGCTGTGGTTGCACTGAGTGATGCTGTGGTTACACTGAGTGATGCTGTGGTTGCACTGAGTGATGCTGTGGTTGCACTGAGTGATGCTGTGGTTGCACTGAGTGATGCTGTGGTTGCACTGAGTGATGCTGTGGTTGCACTGAGTGATGCTGTGGTTGCACTGAGTGATGCTGTGATGGCGTTGAGTGATGCTGTGATGGCGTTGAGCGATGTTGTGTTGGTGCTGAGTGATGCTGTGCTGGCTCTGATTGATGCTGTGGTTGCGCTGAGTGATGCTGTGGTGATGCTGAGTGATGCTGTGGTGTTGCCGAGTGAGAGATAGAGTGAAGATATAATGCGCAATTAGAGAGGGTGGTGAGAGAGAAAGAGAGAGAAAGGGTGTACATAGAATAAAGAGTGGAGCGGGATAGAGAGAGAGAAAGAAGGGGAGAGAGAGTGAATGAAGGAGTTTGAAAGAGAAACAGATAAAGGGGTGAGAGAGAATGAAAGGCTAAAAAAGAGAGAGGGGAGAGTTAATTAAGTAGAGAGAATTAGAGAGGGGAGAGAGAGAGAGAATGAGAGAGACAAGAGTGGGGGGTGTGGAGTTTAAATAGAGTGAAGAAGTGACGCGGAAAAAGTAACCTTAAATATAGCTTTGTGCTTTGCGCGAATAAATATTTTAAAAAAAAACAGTGAGAGACAAAAATACTGGTAATTAGGCTGTGACTCCCAATATAAAACAAATAGCGATATAAGGTGAAATCAACCCACCGAAGCAATATTTCTAACTAGACAAAAAAAAGCTTGCATTTCAATGCTAATCGCTGTTGTTTTTCATGTGACTGTAGTCCAGGGCCCTCAGTTGGTAATGTGAGCTGCTGCAGCGATTGAAACATCAGAGTCCAGAGAGTTAATGAGCCATGACGAGGAAATGCGGAAGAGATAGGAAAACCAGATGCCAGCTGCGCGTGCACGCCATTGTGAACTCAAGCTGGTCGCCAGCCGAAAGCCAGTGTTTGCACTTCCAAAACCAGCTTATAAAACTCTCGGCCAGACCAGCGCAAGCGCTGGTGTAGGCCGAGACCTAAAAATGATACTATGTAATTTATTTTGGTGACTTTTTGCATAAATGTTAACATTGTTGACCTCTGGATGCTACTGTAACAGTTAAAAGGAGGGTAGTCCCCAGGAGAGAGCTCAGGAGGTAGAATTAAATTAATTATGAAGTACCATTTCTTAAAGGAAAGACTGCAATCACATAGGTCAGCAAGGTAGGGGTTATAGGACATCATTGAGCTGCTATTCGGAATGCTGGTATTGCACACCAGGTAAAACAGGATAAGAATCTGCGTTTTTTTTATTAGTGTACATTTTAAATTGGTGACTCAATATTCTATGGGGTTCACTCTTTTTATCATGTACAAATGGATTATGGAACTCGTTTTACTTATTGCCTATTTATAAGATGAGATTGTGGAGTTTGTAAATTGGTCTGCTTTACGTAATGTGGTTAATGTCTGCTTTGTTTTGTATTTACGCTCAATAAAAAAAATACTTTAAAAAAAAAAAAAAAAAAGTGCATAGAAAGTGGGCAGAGTAACGGGCTGTCCCAGTTGAAAGGGAGTTACAACCTTGGGCAAAAAAAATTCCCTAGTCCTCAGTACCACTTTGTCCGGGAAAACTGTCAGGTAAGGAGGCTGTGATGACAGTGCCTGTAGTTTGCTCTCCCTCCTGGCAGAGGTAATTGCCACCAAAAAAGCTGTTTTGATAGTGAGCAACCGTAGAGGACAGTTATCCATCAGCTCAAACGGTGCGCACATCAAGAAAGTAAAGACCAAATTAAGGTCCCATTGTGGCATAAGAAAAGGAGAAAGGGAAACAAGTGGGTTAATCCCTTCAAAAAATCTCTGCGCCAGAGGGGACTTAAAAAGTTAAGGCTGATCTGGCAGCCTAAGAAAAGCGGAGAGGGCCGAAAGGTAGCCCTTCAAAGTGCCCAAAGCAGAGCCCTGCTGGGCCAGGGAAGGATATCTGCCAGGGAGGCAGATTGGGGGTCAATAGACCGTTTTGTACAATATTTACAAAATGTATTCCATCGGCAGGCTTATACCGATTTCGTGGAGGGACGCCTGGCTGCCAGAATAACCTCGCAGCCTTCGGGAGGAAGGTCAAAAGCTGGCAACGGTCTCCGCTCAATCTCCACGCAAGGAGGCGGAGAATGGACAAGTTCGGGTGGAGGACCCTCCCTGCTGCTCAGATAGAAGATCCTCCCGAAGGGGCAGCTTGATCAGAGGATCGATGCTCATATCCAGAAGCTCGGGATACCAAACTCTGTGCCCAATCCGGAGCCACAAGAATAACTTGTGCCCGGTCGCTCCTGATCTTCTTGAGCACTCTGGGCAGGAGTGGTATCGGCGGAAAGGTGTACAGGAGGCCTGAGCTCCGGTGAGATTTCCTCTATGCTGTGCCCATTGGAACTTCAGGTCCCACTGCAGAGCTCGCATGCGCCACCGTGCATGGTCCACCAGAAGGATGCAGGGGGCCATGAGGCCCAACAGCCTCAGAGTCAGTCTCACCAAAATCCAGGATAGAGGCTGAAACATTGGTATCATAGCCTGAATATCCTGGACTCGCCGTTCGGGAGGATAGGCCCGAAACTGCACCGTGTCCTGAACTGCCCCAATAAAAGGGAGCGTCTGAGAGGGAGTCGGGTGCGACTTCCGCACCTTGATAGTAAACCTCAGTGAATGCAGGAGGTTCACCGTAGTCTGGAGGTGGGAGACAACTGCTTGGGATGAGCCCGCCTTCAACAACCAGTCGTCGAGATAGGGGAAGACCGGAACCCCTGATCTCTGCAGATGAGCTGCGTCCACCGCCATCACCTTTGTGAACACCCGAGGGGAACTGGTGAGGCCGAAGGAGAGCACCGCATACTGAAAGTGCTTGTGGCCCACCGTAAACCGCAGGTAGCGACGATGGTCAGGTAGGACGGGCATATGAAAATAGGCATCCTGCAAGTCCAGCGCTACCATCCAGTCTCCTGGGTCCAGGGCAGCCAGGACCTGAGCTAGGGTGAGCATCTTGACCTTGTCCTTTTTGAGTTGAGGGTTCTGAGATCGAGGATAGGACGAAGCCCTCTGTCCTTCTTTGGGACCAGAAAATAGCAGAAATAACCACAACCTATTTCTGGCCCAGGAACCCTCTCTATAAGCTCCCTTGGCCAAGAGAGTTTTGACTTCCTCGCGGAGTAGAGCAAGGTGATTCTCCATCAGCCGATCGTACACTGGAGGCATAGATGGAGGGGCAGTCTCGAAGGGGAGGTAATAGCCCCTTCTGACTATTTGCAACACTCACCTGTCTGAGGTGATGTTTCGCCAGTGGTGGAGATGATGGCGTATTCTGCCACCAACTGGTTGTGAATGATCCTGGGGGATCGGAAGAGGAAGGTTTTGAGGTGGAGGAGGGGATCGCGGCTTACCTCGACTTCTGGCCTCCTGACCCACGGGGTCGGGGTGAACCGTGTCCATGGCTCTGCAAAGGCTGCTGAACTTGTGGGGCCCTCCGGCTGGAATAGGGTGGTTGGTAGCCCCTTCCGTAGCCACGAAAGGAGCGAAAAGCAGATAAAGGCTGGGACGTTCTGGTAAGGCCCAAGGGCTTAGCCATAGCCTCCTCGTCCTTGAAACACTGAAGGACGGCATCTGCTTTGTCTCCGAAGAGGCGGGAGCCATCAAAAGGCATGTCCATAAGGTTAGCTTGGACATCCCCCAAAAAATCAGATGTCCTCAGCCAGGCGTGGCGACGTACGGCCGACGAGTCTGTTGTGTCCAAGCCACATCGGATGGCGAACTTTGCTGCATCTCTCCTGTCTGAAATGGCTTGGGAGAGTAGGATCAGGTCCTGCTCCGAGACCCTGGGCAGCACCTGCGCAACCGTGTCCCATATCGAATTGGAACAACGGACCAAAAGGCATGCGGTGTTCACCGACCGCAATGCCAGAGTGGTGGAAGAAACATTTTTCCTTTCAAGGCTTTCCAGTCTCTTGGATTCCCTGTATGGAAGGGAACGCGCCACGGCAAGTGGAAGATTGAACCGCCAAGCTTGGTGGGGTGGGCGTTGAGGAAAACTGGGTCCCCCGGTGCAGGGCGATCGTGGCGGGCAATCGTCCTATTCACAGGAGTCCCTGTGCTGGGCTTGGGGCAGGTGCCCAGAAGGACGTCTGTTAAATTCTCATTGAAAGGCAGCAAGGGTTCTGAGCTGGAGAAACCAGGCTGCAGGACCTCTGTCAAGACTGCCACAGTAGGAAGCTGCAGGTCCAAGACCTCCGCAGCCCTATGCACCACCATAGCAAATGATGCCCCCCCTCCTCCGTAGCCAGGTTAGGTGGAAACAGCATGCCAGAATCTGTGGAGGTGTCCAAACCACTGGCATCACACAGTTCCTCGTACCAGTCCGTGTCTTGTGATTTCGGAATTTCTAAGGGATCCAGGTTGAACGGCATGGATCCATATGGCTCAGTCAGCGCCGGTCTCAGCGTCGGAGTCGGAGGATGCCCGACCGGCTCCGTGACTTCGGGAATGAGGACTGGGGAGGCGCTGCAGGTGGGTGCCAGAGACGCTGAGGACCTCGGCTGGGGATGCAGCGCCAGGGAAGGTCGCTGAGGAGTAACAACCGGCGCCGGTCTGGACCTGGGAACGGGTCCAGTTGAAAGCCGTGGTGCCAGAGCCGAAGGCGGGGAACCCACGGAGACACCTCCATCATCTGAGCCTGCGGGGCCTAAAGGCGTGCCAGCAGGGTCAGGCTGCCCAAATATGGTGCACATGGCGTCATAAAACTCCTTAAGCTGGGCAGGGGTCGCTCCCGGACCCGGGAAGGCAGGACAGAGCCGACCCAGGAACCTGCTCCGCGAAGCGGGGCCTCGAACGCCGAGGGTCCTCCGCCTCGTCGCGAGATGGGCGGGGCGAAGTCGATTCGACTTCTTGTATCTTTTGTGGTGCCTCTTACCTGACTTCGACGAAGAGGACTTCGATTCACCGGAGCGGTGATCGGACCTTCCTCTCGACCAAGACCTGGACCGAGATCGACGAGACGACCTCCGTGGTGCCGGACGCTTGACCGCGATCAGCTTTAGTGACCGCTCCCTCAAAGCCTTCGTTGCCATGGCCCGGCAATCAGAGCACGACTTTGTGTCGTGGTCGCACTCCAGACACCAGAGACACACTAAGTGGGGGTCCGTGACCGACACGGCGCGGTGACAGGCACGGCACGGTTTGAACCCTAAGGTCTTCTTACTAGACATCCTACACAACAAAAGGAGTCGACAAAAAGCCGAAAATAGTCTGTAAAAAAATTACAGGGGTAGCTTTCTTCGACAGATCTGCGCAGGCTGGCACGGAAAGAAAAGAACTGACGTCAGCGCGCCGGAGTGGCGATTATATTGATGACGCGGACGTCACGACAACGAACACGACGCCGACGATGTCACGCGGAGTCGACTGACGCCACCTACTGGCGCGCAGGGGTACTGCTAAGAAAAATCTTCTGGATTCAGCCTGACGCCTGTAAGTTCAAAGGTAAGAAATCTGCGGATAGATGTCTCTATCAGATATTACATTTAACTTTAACCAATTTCCTAGTGGCACCCATAATTATGTAACAATTCGACATGCTAAAAATGGAGATGTTGAATCCAACCTCTAACTGCTCCCTTGGAAGTCTATTATTAGAACATAGGCCCATAGCAGGAAAAGCACATGTATATATCACAGCATGTTGGCACTTCAAATGTTCTAGAAAATCACAATAGAAAACAATGATGGACTGACTGTTGCTTTAGCCACAGTACCTGAAAACGTGCCCCCTGCAACCCAACATGAATTGGCAAGTGCCATACCTAAGCTCATGCTCCTCGTAAGCACATGATTTATTATTTCCTTCTTCCAAGTCCAATTTCAACCTAAATTCAAACCTCAATGTTTGCATATGTGAAACTTCTACCTCCTTGATCTTCTCTTTAATGAAAAGTGAGAGGACTTGGAAAGACACCTGATAGTCTTTAAAGTTCTCTGATCTTTCACCTGTAAAACACTGCAAAGCAAATATGTGGAACAATGTTTGAAATAAAAATGACTTTTGAGGGAAAATCTCATTAAAATGTTTTGGTTTGACAGGTCCCTGGAGTAACACATAGAGATAAAAAAAATATATACATGAGTTTAAGACGCTTAAGGAGGGAGGAAGTATTTATAACAACTAAGAATAGTGGAAATTGTTATGGTAATCTATATGGTCCTGGCATTCTTTTCACCATGATATTTGTGTTTCTATGTTCAATGTAATTTATTGTGGATTTTTACAAAATCCATATAACAATGCATTCATTTGTGAGAGTGGTTTCGAGTTTGCTAACATGATTCAAAAGGCAACAATTACAGGAGAAAAAATGTAATTCAACAAACAATCCCACTGCACACAAAGAACAAAATGATTACTTACCAGTAGAGTAGTTTTGCAGCGTGAAAAATGTTCTGGATTCACATACTGTGCATTATTCTGCCTTCTAGTAGTTGGGTCCGGAATTGTCCTTGTTCTTTTTTTTCTCCTTTTTTTTGTGGGTGTCGTCAACCATCATTTGGTGATAAATATGTGATGTAAGACTGTGCCCCGGATGTTCCTGTGTGTGTTCGGCATCTTCAAATTCTATTTTTTCTGATATTGTTCTTTCTTCCCATCTGTTTGCTTCATCTCCCATTTCTGTGAAGGCGGGTGGGTTGCACGTGAATCCAGAAAATGTTTCACGCTGCAACACTACTCCCATTAGTAAGTAACTATTTCGTTTTGTAGCATGAATCCTTTTCCGGATTCACATGCTGTGCCTTAAATTCTGCAGCGGTATCCTGTTCCCTGGGATGGTTGGGTTGAAATGAGGATGTGTTGACAAACAGGTGTTGTAGTACCTTCTGCCCTACCTGTGCCTCCCTGTTCATTTAGACATCCACGCAGTAGTGTTTTGTGAAGGTGTGTGGCAATGGGCAGGTTACTGCCATGCAGATTTCGTCAATGGGTACGTTTACTAGGAATGCAAGTGTTGCACCCTTTTTCCTGACTGAGTGCGATTTAGGACACACAGGTAATGTCTTTCCCACTCAAGGGAAGCAGGTCTTCATAGTCCCCAATATCCATCGTGCAACTGTTTCCTTGCTTGCCCTAGCAAAGAAGACAAATAATTGGTTTCCCTTTTGAAAACCCTTTTTTTTTTGTAGACAATACATTAGTGTCCTCCGTACGCCCAATGTGTGGAAGGCTCTTTCGGCTGATGTCTTTGTTATGCTTTGGTTGACGTGGAATTGTGATACCACCCTTGGTAGGAACTGTGGATTTGTTCTGAGGACCACTTTATCATTTTAGATTTGTACGTAGGTTCCTGTATTGCCAGTGCTTGTAGCTCGCTTACTCTGCGTAGTGATGTGATCGCTATTAAAAAGGTTGTTCTCAGGGTTAGAAACTTTAATCTGCCTTATGCATAAGTTCAAAAAAGCTCCGACATCAATTGTGTTAGTACTGTGGTTAAGCTCCACACAGGGGCTGGTACCAGTCTTGGTGGTGCCACATTTTTTAACCTTCCAGGAGTCTTTCAACTACTGGAAGTGTGAAGAGGCTGTTTTCTGATGTATCTCTGGTATAAGCTACTACTGTGGCTAGGTGTACCTTTAATGACGCGTAGGTCAGACCAATGCCAACAGGTGTGTGAGGTATGTTAGTACTGTCTCCTGATCTGTTCTTGTTTCCATCCTTCTGTTATCTGTGCACCAGTGGATGCATCTGTTCCATTTTTGTGTGTGTCATTGTCTTGTGCTTGGTTTCCTTGCTTCCCTAAGGCTTTCCATCGTCCTGGGGGTAGCTGTAGGTGAGCCTAGGCTGAGTGTGGCAGGTTTTGTTCTGCCTTGATAGGGATCATGTGCTCTCTGGACATCTCCAACTGGTCCGAATACCATGTCTGTCTGGCCCATTGTGGGGCTATGAGAATGAGCGTTGTCCCAGGTTATCTGGCCTTATCCAGTGTCCTTTGGGATCAGAGGAATCGGTGGAAAGGTGTATGCAAATATCCTTGACCAGTCTAGTGTCACAGGGCATTCTCCTTTGATTGGTGGTGTTGAAACCTGGAGGAGAGGTTTTGGCATTTTGCGTTTTGGGTGCTTGCGAAAAGGTCCACGTTTGGTGTACCCCACACCTTGAAAAAGTTGTTTAGCACCTCCTGTTTTATCTCCCATTCGTGGGAGGCGTTGTCTTGCCTGCTCAGTCTGTCCGCCTCTGTGTTTTGTTTCCCTGGCAGGCGAATTGTCGGTAGTGTGATTCTTCTTGGAATCCCCCACCTCCATATTTCCTGAGCTAGGTTGGACAGAGGGAAGGACTTTGTTCCCCCTTGTTTGTTGAGGTAGAACATAGTTGTGTTGTCCCTTTGTATCAGTACAGTCTGACCTGTTATATGTGCTTGGAACGCTTACAAGGCAAGAAAAGCTGTCTTCATCTCTAGATAGTTTATGTGTTTCACAGCATCCAAGGGATTTAAGAGTCCTCTGATTTTCAGGCTGCCTGTGTGTGTTCCTCAATACTTGTGGGATGCATTCAAAGTTATGGTCACTATGGAGACTGGTGCCTTAAATGGTCTCCCTATGTTCACATTTGCAGGGTTCCACCATTCTAGTTCCCTTTGTACCTTTGCTGTCACAGCCACTAGATCCTTCCAGCTCCCCGTGGCTTGTGACCATCCGCTGCAGATCCATTCCTGAGTGGGGTGCATATGCTGTCTGTATGAGTGGGCTGCATGATACCATCATGCCCATCAATTCCATGGCAGTCCTCACTGTCAGAAACCTACCACCCTGGTAATGGCGACTTTATTCTGCAATCGCCTCTGCTCTCTTTTGGACTGGGTACGCTCATGCTGTCTTCGAGTTTAAGGTTGCTTCCAGGACCAGTTTCACTTGTTCCCGTTGTAGTGAGGGTTTATTGAAGTTTACTGTAAATCCGAGGTGTTATAGTGTTGCAATCACTCTGTGTATGTCTTTGTGGCATCTTTCTTTTGATTGCGTTTTTACTAGCCAGTCGTCTAAGTACGGATAGACATGAATGCCTTGTCTTCTTGGGTAGGCTGCTATCGCAGCTAGACACTTTGTGGATACCCTTCGCGCAGATTTTATCCCGAAGAGTAGCACCCTGAACAGGTAGTGTACCTGGTCATGGACAAATTGAAGATACTTCTTGTGTCTTTGGTTCATAGATATGTGTAGGTAGGCGCCCTTTAAGTCTAAGGAGGCCATATAATCCCCTTTTCTTAAGAGTAGTATTACTCCTTGCACTGTTGTCATCTTGAAGTGCTGAGATCGCATGAACTTGTTTAGAAAACTGCCCTGCCTGTGGGACTTCTGTTTGCGGTCCCTCCTCTCCTGAAGATTCCTCTGAACTGGAGTGCTCCCATGGCCTTCGCAGTGTCGTTCTCCTTCTTTAACTGTTGTAGTGTATGGTCTACCGCCTGTCCGAACAGTGCGTCGCCTGTGAGGGGCATGTTGATAATTGATGCCTGTACTTCTGTCTTGAATCCTGAGACTGAGCCAGGCGTGTCTCCTGAGTGTTGCCCCAGTGCACATCTACCTGCTGGCAGTATCTGCTGCATACACTGCTGATTTAAGGCAGGTATTGGCAATATTTTTGCCCTACTGATTCACTATCTTGGCCCTCTTGTGGTACACTTCAGGAAGGTGCTGCATTAGGCCCTCTTTTGTCCCACTGCTGGTATCCGTAGTGGTTAAGGAATGCACTGGAGTTTGCTATTCTCCACTGTGTGACTGCCTCTCCATCTTTCTTCTCACCAGATCGAGCCTCTTGCTCTCCTTCTCTGGTGGTGGCCCCATTGATGTGGGGGCATTTTTTCTCTTCTTCGCATTGGAGACAATGATGAAATCTGCATGAACGTTGCCCATTATGTATTTAGGGTTCTGAGTGGAGTGTTTGTATTTCTTCTCCCCTAGAGGTGTTCTTGCTCTTGCAGTGGCCGGTTCTCCAAAGCCCTTTTTCTTCTGGTCTAGAATCACAGGCATACCGAAACTTGAGGGGGGCCTCCCTGCAAGGTACGTGGAGGGGCCCCCTCCGTGCTCAATCAGGAGCTCTCCGGCCAGAATGCTGTGCTGAGGGGGGCCCCTGGAGCTTGGGGGCCCCCCGCACCGCGGGGCCTGTGTTACACCCCTGTCTAGAATGCTGAGGTGCATGGGCAGGTAGAGGTTAGCCTTTTTTTAGAGTATTATCAGAGTATCAGGGTTTATAGTAGGAAGCATGCTTCCCCTTTCTACTCTTCTAGCTGTACTCCACAGGTGTTTGCAACCCTTTTGATGAGGCTGTGGTATAGGGACAAGTCATCGGGTGGCGAAGGTCTTGAGGGATAGCTTTCTACCCCTTCCCCGGAGGACTCTGCATCGAGGTCCTGACATGTGTCCTGGCTTTGGTCCTCGTACATAGTCTCTTCTTCGAGCTCGTAGAACTCGTCTTGTTCCTCCTCATGTGGCTCTGACATTGCCAGGGCCTCCAAGCCTACCTGGTCGTCTTTGACCTCGGTCGTTGACGACTATCATGTCAGAATACGAAATTTCTTCACGGAGTCACCGAACTCATCCTTTCTCTGAAGCAGGGCCGCCATCTCTACCTCGAGTCTTCGCTTCTTTCGCTCAACCTTAAGTGCTCTTTGTTCGGCGTCGACCGTTGATGGAACTCTCTTTTTCAGTGTCGATGAGTCTCCCAGCCTCGATTCCTTGCCCTTCGCTCTTGCTCCTTCTCAAGCACTTAGTTGCGTCTAAGGCCTTGACTATTTCTCCCATTGGTGTCCTTTCATCGGAACCTGTGTGGTTCTCTTGGTTTATGCTGACCTTTGGTCGTCTGGTGTTTCGACGCCGAGGCTGTATTCGAGGACTCGGAGTCTGAGGATTTAACTTCCATGCCTTTTGGCGGTTTGATTACCTCTTACCGTTTCTTCTCAGCGTTCGGCTATTTGTTGGTGTCATTCGGTGATTTCCCCGCCACTTGTCTTTTTTCAACATCGGACTCCCCTACTCGTGCCAGTTCGGCCTCCTCGATGTTCTTCTCATCATTGCAGGATAGACCGTGATCTTTCAGAGATTCCTGCATCTTCTGAGTGCTAATTATGGTGTAGTGTTCTAGTCTGTCGAAGTCATACCGTGAGTGTCTTGGGTATGAACGTGGCACAGTCGTTGCAGATCTTGTGAGGGTCTCTTTTGGCGAATTTGTGGTTACAGTTGGGTCAGAACTTAAATGGGGTATTTTCCACGACCCTTTACTGCCTCTCCCCTCTTCATTCTCCGGCCACTTGGATATTATTTGTAGGTTTCTACCGTCGGGGTCGAGAAGGCTACTCTCCTCCTTTCTTTAGAACTTCTCTTGGTTTTTGGAGTTCTTTGTTGATTTTTCGACTTGTTTTCCTTTTTCTCTGTGAATCTTTGAAGATCCTCGGTCATGCTTCCAGACCCAACAGAGGAAAAAAATAATCTGAAGATGGCAGAAATAACAGGAACAAGGACAATTCTGGATCCAACTACTAGATGGTGGAATAATGCACATCATGTGAATCCAGAAAAGAATTCATGCAGCAAAACTGGATTTACAACCGAAAAGCACACCAGCCAGTATATCACATGTGTTTATTGTACAATATAGAAGTGAATAATTGAGTTAATCGTCAGGTCTGATTAGAAAGTCTAATTGCCTGCTGTAATTTATAGCAGATCATTTATTTGGTAATATATTTAGTCCCTCCAGAAAAAAAGAGGTCAATTTCAAACAGTAATTGAAAAAAATCCTACGGATTTTATTACTGACACATGTGGTCCTTTAAAGAAGGTAAGGACAAACCAAATTTTTAAAAAAAATATACTGCAGGCAAAAGCAGACTTACATCCTGCAGTGGTGCGTTGAACAGTGCACAAGACGACAACTGAAAAGACTGAATCATAACTTGCGCAACACCCTGTGAATCAGAATACAATTTACCCCCCATGTAAATATACAAACAGAAATATTTTTAGTAGATACATTTAGTTTCAAACACTGTAAACTTGTGGTCATTTTGTTAAACCCTATAAAGTAGCAACTAACAACAGTTCAGAAAAGAAATACACAGAAGTAATTTGTTCAATCACAAAAGTCCCAAGCATTGTTTCAATGCCGTCTTCTCAAAAAACAGAATTCTATACATGACCAAAGCCATCCAAATGCTGATGTTATGCAAACAAGGTATTTTTCAAGCTTAGAAGCACATTGAGCAAATTTTCAGGAAAGATCCATACTTTTTTTTAGTACTAAGTTAAAATGATGAAGTGAAGAATTAGACGACCAGTTTTATTTCACCTAAACTTACCAGTAGGTACTCCATCAGAAACGTATTAGTTGCGCAAGCTCGAAATCTACTCACCCAGGATGCTATCAAAAAGCAATACAGTGTCTGCACATCAGCACAAATATTTGTGGAACAGAGTGTCTATGTACACTCAGAACTCCATTAAATCTCTGTTCAAATGGCTGTACTGTAATGCCAGTGGAGAGTCAAACAAATATTAAACAATACAAGTTTTTTAATGGGAAAAAAAACAATTTGCTCCTTCCTAGTTTATTGTATGTTCCTGTCTGCCATTTAAACATTACTGATGTGTGGTGCCGGAAAACAGATGATAAATTACGGCACATAAACATCAACTTTTGTTTTCATTACTTTTTATTTTATTTTGAATGACTGCCGAGTGAGTGATTATGTGAATCTTAACTGCGGTGTATTCCGTTGGAGCATAAATGATACTAGGCATCATCTAGAGGGCAAAGGCCCTAGGGCTCCATCTCACTCAAAAACGACAACATTTTGGGCAGATATATAGACACTGCAACAGGCTTTGTGCACACACCTTACACATATGCACATGCTTTAAAAAGTACATTACAAGGCAAAATAACAAAATTTGGAAAGTGTGCTGATGTAGTTGCAAAGAAAATAAAGTGTTTTACAAATTACAAACACATTTGTGAACACAACAAGAATCCACTGATGGGTTAGAGCAAAACAACAATTAGTTAACATTACAATAAAAAGGCAACTATCAGGCTATGTGAATAATGCTGCTTTATAGTAGCAGAAAACCTCTGCTACTGTCATTACCTGGGCATGCTGGGTTTGTGCAAGCTCCTCTTTCTTGCGCTTCATAAGCTCTTTTTTCAGCTCTTTGGGTACTTTTTCAGCTTCACTTAATACCTACAGTATAAGCATGCAGAAGGTGGGGAAAGAACTCTTTTCTCAAGCCCAAGCGCTTAATGTCAAATGGACAGAGCATCCTCCAGCATGCATTGCGTGAGGTCAAGCGTATGCGTTAGTTTGGTGAAGGGTACGGAGAGCATACATGCTTTGTGTACCTGTTATATGAAAATAACTGGAGGAAAAAATAACATTCCCTTGGCATGCAAAGTGACTCAAAATCTGATGAACACTGTACAGCACCATTTGTTGCGTTTACATGAAAAAAGCAAGAAACAATATTCAAGCACTGAATAGCCATATAATACTCTTTTTTGGGATGGCCAATTCCATATAAATTTCAGGAATAAATCGGAGTATAACATATGTGCTTATCAATACATGTATGTATTGATCAGAAATTAATTAAAACTAGGCTTCATATTTCCCAAAATTGGGTTTACACTATTAGTTTGGTGCTTTTCATATCAACGGATACAAATGGGAGATTGGTAGACCTTTTTACCGAACTTTCACAAATCTTCAGAAAATTGCTCAAACACAAAAGCACATGCTTATTAAGAATGCACAACAAATGTGCTAATGATTTAACATGTAATGATTTTTAAGAGAGGATATATGACATCTGTCTGGCCAGCGTTACTTCTCAGAATACAATTGTTACAGTACACACGTTTTTAGAAGTGTAATTTTAAATTAAAAGGATAAAGCTTATGTTAGTTATCAGTGCAGCAGATGTGACAAAGTACAGTATTTCCTTCTCCTCAATACCCCTCATTGCACAGCCAACACACCCTACTCCGGACTTCCAATTACTTTCGGCCTCATTTTGGAGTGAGGGTAGGGTTTTGAAACTTATTAAAAGTGAGGATGAAGGTCGGCATCAAAATCATTTGGCTGAACTCACTTTTTAGGGGAAGGAGGAGGACACCGCAGTGCGGACCTCTCAATGTGGTTTTGAGTTTTCCTGCTTATGTATTTTGAACTAAACTTAGTGCCAGTGGAGGTATCTCAAACATGAGAGGGAGATGATGGCTAGTATATTTAAAGCCACCACAACTCACATCCCTGTGTTTTGAAGGTCTTGGATTATTGTGCTGGGTGGGACCTGAGACTATGTCTAAGAGCATTACCATGGTTCACCTAAGCTCCTATGCTGCAGTTTCATGTGGTCTATTTGGTGAGATATTTTGAATTCTGGTATATCAGTTAAAGAGTAGCTAAATAGTATTGCCTTTGACGAAATACTTCAGCTGTTTTTGGGTTAGAATTTCCTTGCAAGAATGCAAATGGAAACAAGCAGGGGCTATACATACCAGTAGAAACACAGATAGGAGACTATCTTTCTGGAACTCTAGAAAAAGTGTGGAGAGACAGTGGGTGGCACCATAATCTGTCAAGGGTGAGCTCAGCCAATAATGTGGCTTGAAGTCTAGAAAAGGGTCATTGCCGACTTGTCAGCAAGTCCTCATATCAGTCATGAGAATGAAAGATATGCAGGTGTTTCACAGTCAAGCGAGTATGCCACCTCCTTTAACAGGAAACAGATGGTGCCCCTGCCACTTACTAAGGACACTCTCAGGCAGTGCAGACTGATTCCCAAATGTCACTTGCTTGGCAGGTCATATGCTGTTGGCAGTTTTGGTTGCTACCTTGTCCAGGACATTTGAAAAAAACATATTCTGAATACTTGATTAAAAATGAGTGGGGTTTTGGAATTCAATGAAGGGGCCGATTCAAGAATTTCTATTAGATGATGTGGGGTTCTTTCAATGAATAGGTTCTGAATGCTGTAATTGCGTGGAACAGTAGAGAGACCCAGCTTGTGCCACCTTTATGAGGACAGATGTTGGATGTACTAAACGTTTACTTAACGACCTTAAGGAATGTAATAACTGCAGGAAATTAAATCATTGTAAAATCAATATTGGATATCTAGCCTTATTTTAACTTCTTTAACCATCTGTGGTTAAAGTCTGAACCATAACATTAACTTGTAGGCAACTAAAGACTAATCCCAAGAGAGAGAACAAAAACGTGTGCAACTAAGAAACTAATATATTTGGCCCATCAGGAAATCCTTTAAAGTACCATACTTGTGTTTATATTGTTAGAAAATGCAATTTCTTATATTGCAGCACAACCACCATAAAGACCCAACCACCAGCAAAAGTGGGAGACTCAAAAATATAGAAAATACAGAAAACAATGAATTAATACAATGCAAAACAGATGGTTCAACAAATGATTTAAGAAGGTAGATTGTATGGCTACATTCCCACACCTATGTACCCCCGCACACACCCTACAACCCCACTAAACAGACACACACACACACACACACACACGCACACACACAAACACCAATCACACCAACACATTCAAGAGGTTACATTGCACAACAGTCCTGGACTGACAGTACTTCAAAGACCCCTATTCAACAGGGAGAGCAAGGGGTCCACCACTGAAAGCTTCTCAGAATTATCGTTGTGCTGCTCTTCATGGAAAATGACTGTAACTACCATACTCAATCAATCATTCGTTTAATACATTAACAAGGATGGCACAACTTACAATTGGGCATCGTCCCAATGAAATTTGAATTGATACTACACATTATGTAATCAATTTCTCTCTCCGAGGTCAACTGAGCCTTTTCGGCATAGGTAGCTTCCAGTTGAAAACATCTTTAATAATTGCAAACAATTATTTTCAAGATATATACATACATATATATAAATTGCCTGTGACCTGAACAGCTTGCTGTACACAACGTTTTTCTGGAAACGGTCATGCTAAAATAATTGCTAAATGTGATGTACCCATTCATATGCATTTACAAATTAGGCAAAGTTTTGATTTTGCTAAGATGCAAAAAGAAAATGTGGATTTATGCAAGCCTAATGCATTCAGTGGAATTTTCAAATCAAAGAGAGTACCTTAAAGAAAACTCGTGTGTGCCTCATTTTCAACCAATGCAAGGCATAGTGGTGAGACCAGGCTGCTTTGTAGATATATAAGCAAATATATTTTTAAGGACCTTCTATAAAAAAAGATAAGCATATTTTCTTAGAGGGTGAATTTAGTGCTCCAAGCCAGCTCAAGTCAGGTGTTAGGTTCAAACAGCCACAATAGGGGGATCTTTGGCTGACACGTGCTTAGGCCACCATCAATGTTGCTTTAGCTCTGTCGCAAATGCAACGTTACACTATGAAGGCGATGAACCATATAGAAAGTAGCAACGGCAGATGAGTGATAGAATGCATATCATTGCCATCACACTACTCTAAAACCCAAGTGCCAAAAATGAAATACTTTGAGTGGGGACCGGATTCTAGCCTTCTCTGAAGTGGTAAGATACTGAACACAGAAAGAACTGCTTTAATCATCTCCCACAGTAGACCAACGATTTGATTATTGACGTCCACCTGGGCTTCTATCCATGCCATGACAGAGAAACCACATTGATGAGTAACAGAGAAGAGCTATCCAAGATCAAGGGCAAACATGAACGGTCATACTACATGAGCTTTTAACAGAATTTAAAAATATTAATCAAGCAGTCAAGATGGTGAAGGAGTAGGGTGTATTTACCCATCCTGATGTCTCTAAATTTGCAGTAATCGGGACACAGCTCTCTGGCTGAGAGGATCACCCGCATTGTAGTGGGCTCTATATTGTACACAGATGCAACCAGACTGTGGCATGGTCTGCTGATGAACTCTACTGTGTCCCTGGGGCAAGCTTCTGACAACAGCTGTCGCCATATAGGCAGGAGTGAAAGGAGCCTTGGCAACAAAGACATGCCAAATATATGGGAGAAACCTGGCAGACTATCACATCAGAGGCTAAGACATGTAGAGGTGAGGAGGCACAAGGAAAAATTAAGAGTCATCGAAACTCGAAGGTCTAGCTCCTGTGGGGCGCACCCAGTTTCAGACAACAGCTAAAACACTCTAGGCAATGGAAGGAGACGCCAGAGGGAGAAGTAGATCAGCACACGCCTTCCTTCACAGACATGACGGTGGGGAGCACAGGGGTCAGCGAGAGACAGAAAGCGGCAATGCGAATCCCAAATCCTCTCGGGACAGAAGTAAAGACCCTAAACAGAGGGCACTAGGTTGCTGCTGAAGCACTAAATAGATTGGGTGGATCTGCTGTGGGAATTCATGATTGTCAGTGGTTCAGCTGTGGGAATCTGTGCAGCTGGATGATTCAAGCTGGGGCACGCATTGCAGAAGTGACTTGGATTATTTAACATTAGCAAGAATCACCCCAAAGAACATCTAGGCCTGAGACAGAGTTACTGAGGAGTGAGAGGTTTGGAGGAGGAGACTCTAAGCTTTACTGTGACAAGGAGTGAGTGTGAAACCCTGGAGGAGAGTGACTGTACTCAGATGCCAAACCAAGGGCCAACCACACAGCCCCGAAAATAGAAGGGCATGGCCAAATGTCCATACTGGAGAGCCGTCAAACAAACTAATATGGTGAGAGACTAAGACAAACGTGGAGAAGTAGGCAACAGTCGCTGATAACCATCAACATGTACTTGTGTCATATATCCAGTGCCCACGAGCAGTAACGGAGAGCGCCACGATTCTACTGCATGTCCTCTCCTACCCCTGGATCACTAATTACAAAAGCAACTAAATCCAAGTTTGAGAATCATCCTCTGCAAGACCTGGAGGTGACTGCATCTGCATACCCTTTCCCAGCAGAGACTCAACTCTTAAGAAGGACCTATGGGCCCCACTGGTGAGCTCAATATGGCAGCATCAAAGGACAATAAAAAACACTCCATAAAAGAAATGCTGACCAGATCTATATTGCTGAAGCAAGACTCAAGCCATGAGAGTAGACAAAAAACAATAAAGCACACAGCAGCTGACCAAGGTCAAGCACTTCAATTCCACTAGTTTCATATATCAGCAAACAAGTGCAACAACTACCGGCATCCGCCGTTGAAAGATGCCTATTAGGCAAAAGCGTCCACAAGAAAGGAAGGTGCACTCTAATAGGAGTCAGACAGGAAACACACTTGTAGTCCAAAAAAGTTCTTCTTTTTATTTGAAGTTGTTTGATTTAAAACCGGCACACAGCCAACACGTTTCGTTCTCAAGTGCCACGGGAACTTCGTCAGGGCTTTTCCCTGCACCATAGTCCTTTGTCTGTTCCATCTGCATGTGTCAGTTTTTCTTGGTGTCAGCGCTGGGACGCCCTTTTGCCAGGGCAGCTGTAGCACTCTGTGCGTATTTTCTTTCTGACTGGCTCCGGTCAGGTGCGAACCTTTGTGTGGTTGAACTGACTGCAAAGTCGTTACTGCTTGCGTGTTTGAGAGCTTTTTCTGACTTAGAAAAAGAAGAACTTTTTTGGACTACAAGTGTGCTTCCTGTCTGACTCCTATTAGAGTGCACCTTCCTTTCTTGTGGACGCATGAGAGTAGACAATCGAAATCACCAGATGAGACCAATCTCTTACCAGTGAGCAAATCTCAAGACACCCCATCAACAGTCAATACATGGAACCATTGTTCAAGAGGCTCCAGGACTATGTCGATGTCTTATGTTTGCACATGAAATGAGAATTGGAAGACATCTAGGAGGACGTCAAGAGAAATGGCAAACAAGAGTTCCTCATGCTAGAAATAACTGCAACACAGGAGCGGAACATAGATCAGGAAAACTTAAGACCGTAATAGATGGGATGAAGGACATGTGCTTGTTGCAGGCTGATAACTTTGGTGCCCTCACTGCAGCAGTACATGACTGGGTGACTCAGATGGGGCTCATGGACATCTGAAGAGACCAACCCTCTGAGGCAGCAGATTATATTTTCTTTTCTCATGCCCATCACACCAGTGCTAATCTGGACCACTCAGTTGTCACCTCCACTCTCAAGCAGGAAGTGGCGACGCCATAGATGGATGCATAGACCTAACTGGCAATGGTCAATACCTATTGAGATTCAGCTGTTGCGAAGGAGCAGTAAGTGACAACAGAGACTGAGGAACAGTATACTCCATGATTCACAAATGTTTCCGACAGAAAATGACAACAGGGAGGTGAGTGTAAATACTCTTTGGGGCTCGCTCAAAGCAGAAGGACTCAACTAGAGTTCCAGCTACAAAAATCAGAGTATACACAAGAGAAAGGGCAACAAAATTTGAAGAAAATTCACCTCGATCACAGGTCAAAGCTTTAGATTTTGACAAGGTGGAATATGGTATGCTCTCAATTAAACACAAATTTGACTGCAGGGCAACAAAGTGGGCTAACTGCAAACTTTGAGCTAAATATGCAAGGAACATCGTAACTACCATCAGAAACACAACCTGAACCCTAGAGGATTGTGACCCAGGCATTGCAGACATCTTTGCCGCATACTATACAGACCTAAAAAGAGCAGAGCATCTGGCTTTCTCCTCTGTAGAGTACTATTGGGAGGGAGTAGAGGTTCACGCTCTCATAAGCGAGCAAACGGACAGCCTAGAACAGGCCATTGACCAGAGGAAACAGCCCTCTGCATTAAAAAATATCGAAACTGCACATTGGGAGATCCCCAGGTCTGACAGTTTCTCACCATCATTCCTACTAAACGTTTTGCATCTCCAGAAACTGATTACTCATTCATAGCACATGGTCTTACAGCACAATCTATGTTTGATGGTAAGGTAAAAGTATGAGCACGTGCAGCATACAATGTCCGATCTACTTATCGAACATTGATGTAAAGATCTTCACAGGTGTTCTGGTAACAAGACTGGGTCTGTTCATGCCAGTCTTGATGGACCCGGACCAGTTTGGCTGAAACTGTGAGACAACACCAAAAAAGTTCATGCAAATGATAAACAACATCCATAGGACCTGGAAGAGCGGAATTCTTCTCCCTCTGGCTGTGGAGAAGACACTCAAATGGGACAACTGGTGCTTTCTGGACTACACACAGTAAATCTGGATCAGGCCCCAGGCTCAGGGAGTGGGTGAGCCGTGGGTACAGGAACCCATATGCTTGTGTCATGATTAAAGGGGTAACATCTAGAGCTTTTGCAAACAAATGCAATACGAGGGAGGGTTGCCGCATGTTCCCACTACTCTACCTTCTGCTCTAACAATAGTGTTGTTGGTGGAAAAGATCCAAAGATAAAGAGAACCAAGGAATTCACATTGGCCAAGACATCTGAAAACTGACAATGTATGCAGACACCATCATGATGATGCTCACTAATCTGGTTTTCTCTATTCCTCTGCTGTTGTAATAATTAGGAAAGTAACTGAACTCTCTGGGATTAAGGCAAACTTCCAGAAGTCCCAAGCATTGAACTTCTCTATCGAGTTGAATGATTTTAAGGACCACTTGCCCTTTAGCGGGGCTAAACAACATGTTGGTTACTTGGGTATTCCGTAGATCATCGGGCAGAGGCTAACTACACCCCGCTCATGCACAATATTAGCAAAGCTTGCAATCTTGGGACATGGGAGGGCTGTCGTGGTTGGGAAGCTTAGCAGCAGTCAAAATGACCGTATCTTCGAAGATACTATTCCTCATGCAGATTATTTTACTTCAGCTCTCCAGAATTACACAACCATAGTACACAATAGCTGTGCTTATATTGGCCAGGAGGCACAAGTTGACCAGACCACTGAAACTTTGGGTACTGGGGTTACTTAATATCTAAAACGACTTCCACACTCCTCAACTCTTTTTCCTTCTACAGTTGGAACAGGGTGAATCTGAAAAACACTGGTGGTTTATTGACCAGGTGATAATTTGCATTCACATATGGAAGGTCCGATGGGTAGACAAGAATAACAACCACTTTGGGGATGTGAGACTAGCTTGCTAAGCATGAAGGCTTGTCCTCGTTCTCATCCCCATTTACACCGATAATTGTCTGAATTTAAGGTGAGTGTCAAGGGTCTTTGCTCTGATATATGCTGAGGGCTGTGGAAGATCACTAGGTAAGAGCTTGATGGAAAAGGAGCAGGTCCATACCCTGGCAAATGGGGTGCCAGGGTATGGACAAATACACACTAGAACACAGAACACTATGTAAGTTACCTCAAACAAGCAAACACTGGTAATTTGCTATTATTATAGGGATGCTTATACCAGGGATAGATGTTGGAGTGGATGCAACAGCTGTGGAACCCACCTTCATTTTCTTTTTCAATTTTTTGGTAATGTTCACTTGGCTAAAGGTACAATTACAAATACCACGCTCTAATCAAAGATTAGCATGATCAGACATGATTTGGTCTGCATGGCAATGAAGTAATCTGAGAAAAAGAACGAGCCATTAAACAAATGGAAGGACATTTTGGGGTCTCTCCTTTGTGAATGAACAAGGCATCCATTAATATATATTTAGTAAGATTACAGGGTATATGTCTTGTTGAGTAACCCTCTCTTCCTTTGTGTCGGTAGACCTAGATTAGAGACTGTGGTTTGTTCAAGTGAATGTCACCATCTGCTGTGTACCACCACTCAAAGTACACAAGTTCAGTAGAAAGGAAGCATGTAGACTTATGCAAAATAAATAAACGAATGCCTCTCAAATCAAATTTTACCAATTTTAGCTGTTCATTTACCAAATGGGAAAAAAAAACAAATCACTATATTGCTGCAAATATAACCATTTGGCTCAATTCCTAATAATTCTTGAATAAAACAAAAAAATTCAAATGTGCACTAGAAACCATACGATCCTACCTCTTTCTTTCGATTTTTCAACATATTCTGAAATTTGGATAATTCTTTCTCTTGTTCAGATTTGATGCGCTTTGCCTCATCACGCAGGCGTGTTGTGTGCTCCTGTTCAACACGCTCTATTGTTTGCTTCTGCTGCTTTTCGAGGTTCTCGATTTCTTGGTCTGATTGTCGTTTTTTACCCTAAAAAGAAGATCAAACACTGTTAAACTCCTTACATTGCATGATATAGCCATACTCCAGCTCTGATGCAGTAAAAGCTGCCAGGTTCTAAGGCCTGAGGAACTGCAGATAGTGTCCAAAGGTGTGACGTCTAAATGCTCAAAATCTACTCCATCAATCTGGGATCTTAACGTAAAATATAATATAAAGGATGTGGGGGTTATGTAGGGATTGGGTATGCAGGACATCCACAAAGAACAAGTGGATGCCCTATTTAGAATGCATACATACCTCTACACTGTAAATTGGGTGAATGGAATTCCTGCACCCGCCAAACTCTAAATAAACCCCATAATGTAACCTCCTGTCCAAGTAAAACCTAAGCGTGGAGAATTGAGCGAAACCTGCAAGTACATAGACACATATACAAAAACAAATAATGAAGAAAGCAAAGGAAGTTATCATTCACTTACACAGAGTATAAAATAGTCGCCTAGGTCGCTTTAGTCTAACAGTCCCAAGCTCCCTTTCCTCCAGACCAAGATAGTGTAAAGTGGAGAAAGTTTTCAACAAGCAGAGCCCTCAGACCTTCTGTGACACCAGTCCCCTGAATAACTTCTACTTAGTGTTTTTTAGTCCTCTTTCTTCTAGGCTGGAAGAAACAATTTAAAGAAACCGTGACAGATCCTGAAGAAGATATGGCTATCCCTAAACAATACAGAACGTACCTTTATGGAGTACCAATGGAAGGAGCACTTCTGAGAGAGAAGATACTGGACTAAATAGAGGGGAAATTCTAAGGTCACTCCTGTATATTTCCTTTGATTACATACAGGCCTTTCTACTGGAACGGCAGGAAGTAGGAGCAAAGGAGCAATCATCTGATC
Source organism: Calotriton arnoldi (assembly GCA_963921515.1). Lineage (NCBI taxonomy): Eukaryota > Metazoa > Chordata > Amphibia > Caudata > Salamandridae > Calotriton > Calotriton arnoldi. The sequence goes on from CAWUFW010000182.1 coordinate 3,487,057, forward strand.
CGAGGATGTTTAGTCCAAGTGATCAACAATGGGGGCAGAAAAGGGAACCTTCCAAACTTAAAGCCAGGACATCCCAGGAGTATGGACTAAAGTGGTGCTTCAAGGAGATAAAGTCATATAGCGAAGGTGAACAGCAGGTGCTGGACATAGAGGGTTATTATTTGAAAGCCAAGCTAAAGTTTATATTTCACGGGTTATCATTAAGAAGCAGGGATGGTTATGGATATACTGTCTGGAACGTGCACTTTGGTGCAACTGGAGAGCTATCACTTCACTTCTCACCAACAGTAATGGTTTTGGATTTACCCTTTTTGGTTTGATGTCATTGCTGCAGTGGACACAAAAGGCAAAGTGTAAACAAAGAAACACCCAACATGCACCCATGACCCGGCTTTGAGAACTACCTAACTTCAAAACTGCAACAAGGGGGCACAAACTTCACGTGCAGGAGCGAAGGTAATAACATGCAACGGGGGACCTCTTTCTTAATGAGACAATTTTTTTTCCAGAAGGCCCAAGAGAATGTAGTAGAGCACATTCTGAAAGATGGGGTGTCCCCTCATTGCCTGGCACGGCAGTTATGTTATTTTAATTTATAACATGCACAAATAACTGTGGGAGGGGTATCTCTGAGCAATCAAGAAACAAAGGCAACAGCAGCAGCTAAATCAGAACAAAGTTGTCTTAACTACTTCCCGGAAGAGAAAGTAATCCGAACCAGTTTGAATATGATGTGTCAATTTGATTCAGTAAAAAGGAGCCAAGTAAGAAAAAGACTTGCCCCCTGAACGGGCCATTTTGACGCGAGGAACAATTAACAGTGCTCCATCACTAGATCTAAGCGGTCTAGGAGTGCAATGGTGCCTAAGCTTTGAAGCTAGTTAACAAGATCCTTTTCCAGTCAGGGCTTTATGTGTAAGGCAACACATTTTAACAAGCATTGGCATTGCCAATAGGTCTCGCTTTTGGGACCTTATGTGTTTATTTTGAAGTTTTGGCTCTGTAGTTGAAACACGCACACACATTACACACCGACAGACACATACAGACACATGCTAAGACATGCACAGACACACAAACAAGCGAGGCACACATGCACAGGCACAGAAACGTCAGCGCAACCCAGGAGTTCGTGTCTCTCCAGACAACTGCTTCTGCTGTGGACGCGATGACAGGACGGCGGGAGTTTTATGAGGGTTCACCCCACTCTACCAACACACCCCCATCCCGAAGGGGCGGGGAGCCTCTTATGGTGTTTCTCCATGCCTTTAACGTCTGCTTCTCGGCATAGGCACCCTGGCAGGGCTAGTTTACATTTGACGGCATCCAAAAAAGAAGGCAGAACATAACGTGAGATTAGTTCTGCGTTTTAAATTTTACAAAGCGCACAGTCCAGTTCAAAATCCGTCACATCCGCTGTCGCCATACCCTGCAGCCTTGCTGCTGTGATTACATGTGACTTCTTCGTCTGTTCTCCGCTGCCAGTCCTGCTTCTGTCGCAGCCTCTCACAATGCTGTCATTTTCTGCTGGTCCGCCTGTCACTGCTTCTACTGCCACCCGCTCAAGCTTGGTTAAAGGGGTCAAACACCAGAGTGCGTGTGCAGAAATCAGCGACAAGAAACCCAGTGTAGGACTAGGGGGCCTCTGTTTGCACTGGTTCAGGGTAGGAGGTGCCCGGTGTAGGACTAGGGGGCCTCTGGTTGCACTGGTTCTAGGTAGGAGGTCTACTGACAAAGTAGGGCTCCAATCAAAGCATTCGCTGCAGAGAAGGCACTGGGCGCTTCCCAAGGCAGCAAAAATACACTTCCAGTGTCTGCGCGCGCCTACCAATATTATGAAAACACTATGCAGGGACCGGCACAACGTGTGTGTGCAGCGGTCTTTACGCGTCAGTTCGCTGGCACAGGAGTGCAAAAAATAAATAAATAAATAACAGACCCACAAAGCGTTTCCCTTGCGGGAGCGAGCAGGGGCACCATCTGTTTGCAAGTTAATTACAAACAGATGTCGCCAAAGCTCGCTCCCGCAAGGGAATCGCCAAACGTGCATGCGTTGCCATTGAAAGCAATGCAAAGCGTGCACGTTTTTGGGCGAAAAAGCGAATCAATTCCAAGAGGTCCCCTCCTATGCAGCGCATTCGCGCTGCGTAGGCGAGACCTAAAAATGATTCTCTTCCGAACCGGAAGCCAGTGTAAGGTACGCAGGAGGGGAGCGGATGCAGCCCTTGATGGCAAATTGCAAATGAGGTGGACTGCGGTGTTTGGCACCACTTGTAGTTTTGATAGCAGCATCTCATTTGAGGATGCCAGCAGTACGTTACCGTAATCCAGACGGCTAATCACAAGAGCCTGAACCACCATTCCTCGCTGTAAGTGTAAGGAAAGGCTCTTAACAGTAAGCGCATGATGTGAAAACAGGAGCCGGAGGTGGACATCACCTGTTGTTTCATGATAAGAGGTTGGTCAAGACTGTCTCCCAAGTTCTTAACCACCCATTTGGGTGTGGGAGCAATGCCAAGTTCTGTGGGCCACCAATAAGCAGCCCACAGTTGTTGGGCCTTGCCAAATAGCATAATCTCTGTTTTTCCAGCATTCATTTGGAGACAGTTCTCGGTCATTCAGGCAGCAATTGCTGTCATCCCAGCTGAGAAGCTTTCTCTTGCTTTGATCAAATCTTTATCAAAGGAGATTATAAGCTGTGTGTCGTCTTCATATGATATTATTTCAAAGCCAAAGGCTCTTACAATCTTGGCAAGCCGTGCAAAATTGATGTGAAAAGCAAGGGGCTAAGACAAGAGCCCTGGGGCACCCCCTTGTCCAGCATAATGCTAGACTTATAGGAACCAGTTTGGGTTCTGTTGGACAAAAAAATCACCAAGCCAATTTAGCGCTGTACCATGAATGTCAATCTCCTGTAACCTACGGAGTAAACTGGGATGAGACACTGCAACGAACGCTGCAGACAAGTCAAGCAGCACTAGCATAGATGGTATATTAGCGTCTAAAAAACCTCTAATGTGGTCAATGACAGCCACCAAGGCTGTCTCGGTGCTATGTGAAGGTCTAAAACCCGACTGAGATGAGCCCAAGATGTTATTATCCTCAAGGTACTCTGAAAGTTTATTAATCCTTCCAGAAGCTTACCCAGTAAAGGAAGCAACAAGCTTGGGCGATAGTTGGAAAGTGCTAGATTAGCTTTTTTTGGGGGGAAATCGGCATACACTGGGCTGCCTTCCAAGTAGCTGGAATTTTTCCAGCATTGACGAACAAGTTACTTACCAAGGATATATCTGTAAGAAACATAGGTTAGTTATAGATTCCTTACCTTAGAATTACCCCCAGGCGTCAGACTGGATCCGGAAAGTTTTTCGTCAGCAGTACCCCTGCATGTCGAAAGGTGGCACCGGTCAGCTCCGTGTTCGTCGTTGGCGTCGTGGTCGCCGGGATGACGTCGCGGTAGCTACTTGGACGCCGCCCTCGCGCACTGACGTCAGTTCTGTACACGACTTTCCACGCCAGAAGCGCAGAGCCATGCAAGACACTGACCACTGGTGCACAAAACTAGGGCCCTGAAAGGAAATCCTTAACCCTAGAAGGCAGTTCGCAGAACGGGGGAATGGGTCGAGCGGTAAGGAATCTAAAACTAACCTATGTTTCTTACAGATATATCGTTACCGAAGGTAACTTGTTCATCTGAAAGAAACAGTTAGTTATAGATTCCTTACCTTAGAATAGATACCCCAGTATTACCAACCCCGGAGGTGGGTCTGCGAACCAAGTTCACACCAGAAAGTCCTGGAGAACAGAACGGCCAAAGAAGCCATCTCTCCGGTCTTGGCTGTCCAGGCAGTAGTGTCTTGTGAACGTGTGCAACGAAGCCCACGTAGCTGCCTGACAGATGTCATTAAGGGGGACACCACATCCCAAAGCAGTGGTAGCAGCCGTCGCCCTGGTGGAATGGGCACGCAACCCCACTGGCAGCTCCTTCTTTGCCAAGGAATAACAACCTTTGATGCACAAAACGACCCATCTAGAAATGGTCTGTTTGTGCACGGCCCGACCTTTTTTGGCGCCGACGTAGCCAACAAAGAGCTGGTCATCCACCCGGAATTATTTTGTGCGATCCAAGTAAGATGAAAGCGCACGTTTTGGATCCAGACGGTGGAGCCTCTCTTCCTCTTTGGAAGGATGCAGAAGCGGAAAGAAGGTGGGCAAAGTGATGGTCTGTCCAATATGGAAAGGAGTAACAACTTTGGGAAGGAAGGACGAGTTCTAAGGACAACCTTGTCCGGATGAACAGTCAGAAAAGGAGGCTTAGAAGAAAGAGCTTGGAGGCTTAGAAGAAAGAGCTTGGAGCTCACTCACTCTGCTCGCAGAGGTGATGGCCATCAGAAAGGCAGTTTTCAAAGTCAGAAGCCTGAGAGGACAGTTATGTAGCGGCTCAAAGGGAGCGCACATAATATATGTAAGAACCAAATTCAAGTCCCACTGAGGCATTACGAAGGGAACAGTAGGAAAAAGACGAGTAATGCCCTTAAGGAAGCGATTTACAACAGGGCACTTGAAAAGAGAAGGCTGATCAGGACGCCTAAGAAAGGCTGAAATGGCCGAGAGGTAGCCCTTTAAAGTGCCCAGAGCAGCGCCCTGCTGGGCCAAGGAAAGGAGGAACAAGAGAACCTCAGAAAGAGGGGCAGAAAGGAGATCCACAGCCTTTGCTGTGCACCATGCCACAAATTTGTTCCATCTGCAGGCGTATACCGTCTTAGTGGAGGGATGCCTGGCTGCCAAGATAACATCACAGACTTCGGGAGTCAGGTCAAACGACGTCAACTGCCGCCGCTCAATCTCCACGCAAGGAGGTGGAGGCTGGACAGGTTCGGGTGGAGGACCGTCCCCTGCTGCTGCGACAGAAGATCCTCCCGAAGAGGCAGTCTGATCGGAGGATCGATGGCCATGTTGAGCAGCTCGGGATACCAGACTCTTCGTGCCCAATCCGGAGCCACAACAATGACTTGGGCCCGGTCACGCTTGATCTTCTTCGGCACTCTGGGCAGAAGTGGTATAGGCGGAAAGGCGTATAGAAGACCGCAACTCCACTTTGGGCAGCGCGTGAGGGCGGCGTCTAAGCAGCTACCGCAACGTCATCCCCGCGACCACGACGAACGCGGAGCTGACCGACGCCACCTTTCGACGAGCAGGGGTACTGCGGACGTAAAAACTTTCAGGATCCAGTCTGACGCCTGGGGGTAATTCTAAGGTAAGGAATCTATAACTAACTGTTTCTTTCAGATAGATAGATTGAATTAAAGAATGGATGGCAGTGGCCAGCTGATTGGAGAGAGCAGCGGAAATCTTGGAAGGATAAATATCTAAAGGAGATCCTAATTTGGCTGAAGCAAGAGCCAGCTGAATTACCTCTAAAAAAAACTTCTTAAACTTTCCCAAGTTTGGTACACCACTGGGGGGGTAAGAAAAAATTAGTCTCCTCAGGGTGGGTTGGAAAGTTCTGATAGATATTTGTCACTTTCTCTTCAAAATGATTGGCCAATGAATCACAAAGAACCCGTGACGCCTGAATGCCTTGAGAGCACGCTCTAGATTTTACAAAATCATTTAGGACTTTAAATAAAATTTTAGACAAGTTTTTCGCCTGGGAATTATTATCAGAGATAGATGTGTTCAGAGTAGACTTTATGTTGTGGTGATAGGGAGTCATATAGAGCAGCTTTAGCATGCTATCACAAACATTATTTGTGCGTTGCCACTGTATTTCTAATTTTTTTTACATTATGCTTTCTCAGTTCAATGGGCTAATGTATATCCATGTGTGGAAATAAGATTACTACTCTCAAACGGTGTCCTATCAAAAGCTGTGTTCAAAACATTATAATATTCTGAAAGCATCTGCTCCACATCTGAAGTAGCTACTGTGCCGGTATGATTGAATACCTTAGCGAAAGATTCCGGAGTGATTTTCTGCCAATGTCAAAATTAGTTTTTAACAACTTTAGGTGTTTTATAAATCTCGGTTGTCATCGGAATCCTAAAGCTGATCAATGAATAGTCCGTCCAAATGAAAGGTTGCGGTTGTTCACAGGCTAGAGAAATAGAGTTAGTAAAAAGTAAATCTAGTGTGTGCCCTGCGGCATGCGTAGGTCCATTAACTCTTTGATGCAGTCCGAGAGTGGCTAAGTCTGCAATAAGCTGACTCATTATTGGAATCTTCTGCATGGTAGTTAAAGTCATCCAACAAAAGAGACTGTTTTAATGCCAGGACACAATGTCCAATATATTTGATTAGATGCTGGCTAAACTCTTTTTTTAACCAAGTGGTCGATATACTAAGACACGTTTCCAATAATCATTGGAAGAAAGTTCAAGTTTAAATATGCATATCTCTGCCCAGTGCAGGACGAAAGAGAAGAAGGCTGAAGCATGAGTAACATGTTATGATCATAATACAGGAACAGTGAATGCACTGCAATTTGAACATCGTTAATGCAAATTAAAAAGTCCTATTGAGAATATTACTATTCCGATTCCTGTAAGCCACATCATTCTTTATTATCACAATTGTTTAGGGAAACCCTTGACAAAACACTTTGTGACTTGTTTAACAGAAAAGAAGTACCAGGAGAGAAATACATGCTCAAAATGATGGTGAATCATCAAGCTTTACACATTTGGTGCCTCTTAGATGGGGGTATGTTTAGCAAGGTATTGATGAGAAGGTAACAATGGAATTCCTGCTGATATCCGATTATTTTTGGCTGGAGAACTATAAGCAGATTTGATTTTCTCACACAGGTTACGCGCCATTTTGATATGACACTGTAAGCTGAAGGGAAAAGAATCTGCACTCTAAGGCAGTTTCCTCCCATGTGTATAATAAAATGTCACTACAGAAAAAACAGTAAATCACACTGACTTTCACTAGTAGTGTACACTAATATTAGAAGGCCTACCTCTGGTCAATATCTAATCCAGCAGACTCCCCACCGCGCCAGGCTACCTGTGCACAGTTACAGGGCTGCGCACAACAGTAGTCTCACACACACAGCCCTCACACGTGTGCACACTCTTGCTGCGCTGCAGCTGCCTTATCTTCAAAGGCAGACAATGGCGGTCAACACATGCAGTTCATTTGCCATGTGATTACCGTGGGTGCGACACATGTAGTGAAATTCACCCACAGCAAAACGTCTAAAACGGAGTGATGCAAAAAGCAAAAAATCCAGGTGCACTGACTGGCAGAACCCAATTGCAATAGGTCTGGTCTCTGACACAGCAGTTAAATCATTTGAGTACACTGGAGATATCGGAACAAACTGCTAATTGACCCTCATGCTCTGGAACTATCGCTCAGATTCGCTATAAGTGTTCCAACAGTCCGGAAAAAGCTTAAGATCTCCTCTTTTCCACCTGGTGCCCGCCACTCTGAACTGCTTGCCCAGGCAAATCAGCACTGAAGATGTGGACAAAAGTATACCTGGAATTATTAGACTCTCCAACACTTTCAAATGATGTAATTCTTCACTGAACTTAGGAAAGTATGACTAATCTGCTAAAGATCTCAGTATAGTGTTTTATAAGCCTAGTTTTGAAAACACCTACCGTGCATCTACAGCAGGCAACACTAACCTATTGTGATCTGCAGGCTAAGCCAGCCTTCCATCCTTCTGAGTTTGCCAAATCGAGTACCAATACGTTTGTTAATACTAACACTTTTACAATTTTCCCTTTAGAAATTCACCCTATACTTGTGCAGCGCGGACCACAGATTTTGTCCTAAATCGTAAATTTGTGCAATGGACCTGCAATGCCTTGCCTATTCAAGCCAATAAATACCAACACAACCTATTTAGTAGTTCCCACAATCTGGGTCATTCCCACTTTTGTGTTTCTCCAGACAAGGGGTCCATGACCATGATAGATTATAGCGAAGATCCAAACGCTTATCCTGCACTATCAGTATTTTTCATGGATTTTTCTTGCTAATCACACACTTCCAGAATGTGTTCTGTGTTCTACACAGAATACTTCAAAATGACCAATCAACCACTGTAACAAGTAAACTGTGTAATAATAATTATTATTTTTGTATTAGTAATCTGGAAAAGTTCAAATTCTGACACTTACGCTACTCGGATGTCAGCTTTGACTTGTCTGAGCAGCTTCTTTATGTAGGTACTTATGAAGAAGGGGAGCTATGACACCTCACTGGCAACACCCCTTTGCATCTGTAAAGGTTTCATCAGTGCCCTGTTGGAACTGTATCCTGGCTGCATTGTTGAGATGAAGTTGAACAATGCAGCACAAGAGACCTACAGCTTTAGCTTTGTAGCTCAGATGGTGTCAAAATAATGCATGGCACACCATGGAGGCTCTCTAAGACATTTAGATAATGTAATGCTTCACCCAGAGCCATGGAATGACTGCACAGTCTCCAGGCCTTTACTGAAAAGCAAAGCAGTGAGGGATGAAACGAACATAAAGAGGACATTCCATGCCTAGATTGCATACTCTCCAAGCAACAGTTCACTCACACAGGAAGCAGGCACACAGATCAATCTGATGTTATCACGGGAAATGAAAACTTAGGATGGGGGCTAAATATAGGAAAGAACTGGAAGCTTAACCTGAAAGCAACATTCTGGAAAAATGAGGGAAGGACAATAAAGGTTTTTTTTTTTTGAGTGGGAACAGAAATGGGCACACAATAGAGAGGCGTGAGTAGAAACTGGGAGATGCTTAAGAGACATGCAAATTAAGCAAAGGAGGTGGCTGTTTAGCTGGGTTAGGGGGTGATGAACATATATGTTTTTGAGCATTTGGTCCAGTGCATCAACATTATAAGCGCTAAAATGGCAACACCTAATTCGTCCCTTGTTGTAGCAAATGCAGCTATTTCACAAAAGTATGCTATTTGAGAAAATTAGGAGATACCAAGATAACTCAACAAATACTGCAGCAACTTTGAAAAAACCCAGCAAATCCTTATTTATACATCTCTTGATACATCAAATGTTTAAAGCTCACTGTCATTTCCTGCTCAAAGCGCCGGAAGATCTGCTCTCGCTGTTGTGAAAGCTTGTTGCTAAGTTGTTGCTGTGCTCTCTGCTCTTCTTTCTGAAGAAGTCGTAGCTCCCGCAGCTCCTGGCGCCTGAAGAGATCACAAAGATGCAAGAAAATTATGAAAAGGCCTTCAAAATTATGTTTTAATAAATGGTAAACATTACAAAGCATTTTGCATCTTTATTACAGAAAGAATAGCACTGACCCAAAGGTACCAACAGAAGCACATGGAGTCTTCCCTCTAACCGTACAAAATTAAAAACAGACGTTAATCAACTTCAATATACTTTTTCCAAGTGCTTTCAACTAACGTTATTCACATGAGCATAATCTCGGACTCATGGGTGGCTGATTAACCAAGCTGTCTCCAACTGCCATTTGGCAGGAAAGTTCAGCTAAGACTAGTATATTATAACTAGAAAGTGCCATTGATGACAACTAAAAGAAAGAAACACAAAAGGAAGGTTGACGGCAGAAAGAAGCAGATTCTGTGCTTAGAATAGAAGTTTCTGACAGTGGAGTAGCATGTCAGATCGAAAGAAGAGAAAACACAAGAGGAGGAGGAATTTAAAAATTGTGTTATAACCTCAGATCTGAAACTGGAGCATCACTTGGGGTGTTTGTATAACATTGATAGCAAATCTGACTTCCTAGGGTCTACTCCTTGGCAACGGTGATGAGCTTAAACTCCTGATGTGCTGTTTCCTGAGAAATGATTTTCTTGATGCTGATTCGAAGACCTTACTGAAAGTGAGCATGGCTTACAGGATTCCAACCAAACCACGATGGGCTGGACACCAGGGGCTGTGGCTATCATAATAACCTGGGAGAACCTTTGTGGAGAGAGTCGGTGACAAGAGCCGCTGCATCGAAATGAGATCCAACATTCTGAGGTAGCAAGTTACTGGTTTTCCCAGATTTTAGCAAATCCACGAAGAGAGAGAGAAAAGGGCTACTCCTTGAAGTCTGAACTGTTGACAAACAGGTTTGAAGCCTCCTTTTGGTACTTTGCCAAACTACAGGTCGTCTGAAACGGTAAGACCTATGTTTTTACCCAACCCCAGATTCCTTGTGACTTCCTGGACAGCAATAAGGCTAGGTTGGCCTCCAGGAGTCTGGGGTTTAAGTGGTTAGAGCTTCGCTGTAATTTACTTATTTCACTTTAAGATCAGTTTAATGTTAAGTGCTATACTGGGCTGAGGATTTCAAAGAAATAACATTTGAAAGCTTGTTGTGGTATACAGTTGTTATATTTTCTGAGTTCTAGCTCTTCTAATCCTCTCCCCTTTTGTCCTTTGCTGCTCTTAAGGCAGGTGTGAGTCTTTTTGCTACAGTGCTGTTGTTTTATGAAGGTTTTTGGGAAATCATAACTTGATAGCAGTGTTTTCTCTGGCTTAAGTACGTGTTGTTTTTTGGACTGGCTCAATAAACAGTTTTTTCAAAAAACATCTAAAATGGGTAGCAGCTTTTAAGTTGCTGGAGCATGTATGTAACATGAAGGAAAACTGAAGACACCAGATTGACTAATGCCCCAAATTAATATGGGAATTGTGCATTCAATAAAGTTAGATCATAGGTATGGGCTGCAACAAGTAATGATAATGTTGCTGTGTGAGTAGTTTGTAATAGAAATGCACTACTGCAGACTGAAACAGCAGGGCAGGAGCATCATACTGTGGTGAATGACTTGCAATTAAAGTTGCCATGCTCTTTAAAGACAAGAACAAGAACAAAAGGCACACAGAGTAGATCAAAAAACGTCTTTAGCCATAGCAAAAACAATTTAGGAAAGCTAGCACACAGTTTCATAGTGTTTGATAGGAAATCAATAATGTAGGACATATATAAAAAAAATTACAATAATTTCAGATCTCTGGTGAGGAACAAAATATATTAACTTCTCATCACTTACCTAAGATCTCGCATTTCTTCACTTCTTGAATCATTATCTGTCACTATCTTTGAAGTTGTGACACTCACTTCCACTCCATCAACCATAAATCTACGAGTTTTTTTTAAGGTTTTCTTTTGCCTTCTTGTTTCCTAAAATAAACAATTGTTATGTGATTTATTTCTCAAAACATAAATCTATTTATTTTCTACAAAACAAATATAAGGCACAGAATATTGGCAACCCCTTGCTAAATGTTAACAGAAAACACCTACTAAAAACAGTGTGTCACAGTTTTCATTTACATAATGAGAAAAGGGAAAATACCAAATGTATTAGTTTTGTAAGCAACCAAAACCTGGCTGTTAGAAATGGGATCTCTGGTTGGCTAGGGCATGTGCCTAAGCCAGGCAGAAACCACCACTCTAGTCAGGGCAACGGAGTTACACGCTGAAGATAACCCCTGCTCACCCCCTTGGTAGCTTGGCACGAGCAGTCAGGCTTATCCCAGAGGCAATGTGTAAAGCATTTGCGCAACACACTCACACAGCAGCGACACACTAGGCACACCACAAAAGAAACTCCACACAAGGTTATATCAAAAATAGCCTTTGTATTTCCCATAAAACACATTAGAACATAATCACAAATGTACACTGTGCCATCTGGCACTTAGGTATCACTTTACAGGGGATTATATACATTACAGGCCAATCGGGCCACTGTCATCACCATTAGAACAGGTAAGTAACGAAACAACCAGTAAGGATAAGTTACTTACCTGTAATCCTAGTTCTCTTCCAGGGGTATCCTCATCAAAGTCATAAGCACTGAACAGAATATTCCCGCCCACGTGCGGGGACCCCGGAAATATAAAAATTATATATGGAAATCACATATATACAGCTCTACATATATGCATATACATATATCATTTTTTCTCATACCAATGCAGCTCTCAATAGGAGGCTAAACAATGTAATTACACACATAAAAAACTACATTTGCCAATATATAAAAACACCAGAGGACAATTAGTACTTGAACTCTGTTTTTTAATGAGCAAAATACTCATAAAGAGTAAAAACTGCAAAATAAGTAGACATTGTTAGCCTACAGGCTGCATTGTAAACCAATAGCATAGAAAATGAAAACATTTTCAACAAAAACTGGCACCGTGCCTTTAAGGCAGCCATGACCCCTAGCTTCCCATCATGCCTCAGGGGTGACAGGTCAGTTGTTCTTTGCATAACCCTGAAGGTCAGGGCACAAAGATATCCTTTAACACTTTAGAAATCCCTCATTTACCTGGGGAGGCGGGTGGGTTGCTTATGACTTTGATGAGGATACCCCTGGAAGAGAACTAGGATTACAGGTAAGTAACTTATCCTTCACTTCCAGGGGATCCTCATCAATAGTCATAAGCACTGAATAGAATAGCAAGCCCATCAACCACCTGCAGGTAAAGGAGAGTAAAGTGACCCAACAAAAAAAACATAACAGCCGAAATCAGCTGTTGAACAGATTCCTCAAGGAGGCCTGGCCTACTGGGTGTCTGCTCTGGTGTCTGATTCCAGACAGTAGTGCCTCGTAAATGTATGGACGGACCTCCAAGTTGCCGCCTTACAGATTTCAGACATGGGCACATTCTGAAGAAAAGCAGTAGTAGCTGCCTTTCCTCTAGTAGAATGCGCTCTGGGAGTAAACCCCAGGAGCTTCTGCGCTAATTGATAAGCAAGCTTGATACATGAAACTATCCATCTGGAGATGGAGCGCTTTGAAGCTGCGAACCCAGATCTGATCGACCCATAGTTAACAAATAGTTCATCAGATTTTCTTATAGATTTGGACCGATCCAGATAGAATTTTAAAACCCTTTTGAGGTCCAGAGAATGCAAAGCCCTCTCAGCTGGAGTGGAGGGATTGGGAAAAAAGGTGGGTAGAGAGATGGTCTGATTCACATGAAAATCCGACACCACCTTTGGAAGGAAAGAGGGTGCGTCCTCAACACAACCCTGTTAAGATGGAAGACTGTATAGGGTTCTTTAGAGCAGAGAGCCTGTATTTCACTCACTCTGCGAGCTGACGTGATCGCTACCAAGAAAGCCGCCTTCCAAGAAAGATGCTGCAAGGTTGCTTTGTGTATGGGTTCAAAAGGCGGACCCATCAATTTTGATAGCACCAGGTTAAGCTCCCAGGGTGGTGAAGGAGGCCGTACCGGAGGATAGACCTTCTTTAAACCCTGCAAAAATCCTTAACAGCCTGTAATTGGAAGAAGGAGGGTTGAGAAGCTGAACGCCTATATGCAGTTATAGCTGCTAAATGCACCTTAATGGAAGAAAACTTCAAACCTGCTTTCGCCAGATAAAGTAGGTAAGGAAGGATGACCTCTTCCTGACCTTTGATTGGGTTACAATTGTTCTGCATACACCACATGTAAAACCGTTTCCACTTGCATGCATACGAATGCCTCGTGGACGGTCTTCTTGCTTCCTTCAAGATGGACATGCAGTCCTGCGGTAGTCCTAAGTGGCCATACTGGAGGACCTCAGGAGCCATGCTGCCAAGTTCAGTGAGGGAAGGTTGGGATGATGAATCCTCCCGTTCATCTTGGACAGCAGGTCCGGTCTGCACGGCAGCCTCTTGTGAGGACACTCTGATAGGTGCAGAAGGTCCGGGTACCACCATTGTCTCGGCCAGTCCGGGGCAATTAGTATCATCCTCGTGCACGAATGGGACAGCTTGGTCACCACCTTCGGGATCAGCGGAAGGGGTGGAAAGGCGTACACAAATGCCCCTGACCAGTCTATCAAAAGGGCATTCCCTTTCGATCCTGGTCGGTAGAACCGTGAGGCGAAGTCTCGGCATTTGGTATTTTCGTCGTCCGCGAATAGGTCGATGGTGGGACGACCCCATGTCTGGAAGATGTCTTCAACGACCTCGTCGTTGAGTACCCAGTCTTCTCTGTCTTCGAAGTGACGGCTGAGTGCATCCGCTCTCACGTTCTGTTCTCCTGGCAGGTGGACTGCTGTGACTGCCAGATTCCGAGCCAGGAGCCAATGCCAGAGTGCTTGAGCTTCCAGGGAAAGTGTGCGTGAGCGAGTTCCCCCTGTTTGTTCAGGTAGTACATGGTGGTGGTGTTGTCCATCTGTACTAACACTGAGGTTGCCTGAATCGAGGGGAGGAAAGCTTTGAGGGCTAGGTGAACTGCTCTCAGCTCTAGCATGTGGATGTGATAGGATCGCTCTTTGGAGACCACAGTCCTTGAGTCTGGAGAGAACCCATGTGGGCTCCCCAACCCTGCAGTGAGGCGTCCGTGATCAGTGTCTGAGCAGGCGGAGGTTGATGGAAAGGAACTCCGACTTGCATATTTTGTTTTCTCATCCACCAAGGTATGGAAGCTCGAGCCGCGTTTGATGGACTTATTTTTTCGTCCCAACGAGCGGTCTGCTGGTCCCACTTGTCCTCCAGATCCTGTTGAAGAGGACGCATTCGTAGTCTGGCATTGGGAACCAGGAAGATGCAGGATGCCATCGACCCTAGCAGGGAGGCAATCCGACGCACAGGCAGTTTTCTGTTGCGCAGAACCAGCTGGCATTTCTGTATGAGGGAACACTGTCTCTCCTCCGAAGGAAACACTTTTCCTACCGTGGAGTCTAGCAGAGCTCCTAAGAAATGTATTTTCTGTGTTGGCTGTGAAGTTGATTTGACGAAATTCACATGTAGGCCCAGTCGGTGACACAGCTCGAGACAGCTCAAGAAATGACTCCTCACACTGTCTGTGAAAGGACCTTTCAACAGCCAGTCGTCCAAGTACGGGTATACGAAGACACCCCTGCGGCGCAGTGCGGCTGCCACCACCGCCATGCACTTCGTGAACACTCTGGGGCTGACTTCAACCCGAAGGGTAGAACCTTGAACTGGTAATGAGCGGATCCCACTAGGAATCGCAGGTACTGTCTGTGATACTGTTTGATCGGGACGTGAAAGTATGCATCTTGCAGATCCAGCGAACACATCCAATCCCCCTGCCTGAGATGTGGATATATTTGATGGAGAGCCAACATGCGAAACTTTTCCTTTTGATGGATAGGTTGAGTGACCGCAAGTCCAGAATGGGTCTGTACTCTGCTTTTTGGCCTTTTTCTTTACCAAAAAATATCTTGAGTAAACCCCTTTCCCTCTTTGAGATACTGGCACCCTCTCGATGGCTGACTTTCTGAGAAGGGTGGCAACCTCTTTCTGCAAGAGTTTTAACTGGTGACACGACGGAGGAACTGGAGGGATTGATGGTGGGCGATGTTGAAAACGTAGAGAGTACCCATTCTGCAACGTGGCTAGCACCCACCGATCCTTTGTGATAGCTCGCCACTCTTCGAGATGATTTGCGATACTTCCCCCACTGGAGTGGTGAACGGCGACAGGGGAAGTGAGTGCTCATTGTTTTGACTGCGTCTTGGCGGAATTGTTGCCTTGATGCTGGTTTCTTCCTCCTCTGGAGGAGCGTCTGCCCCGATACTGCGTTTTTGCTGGCCTTGCTGATCCTGATTTTTCTGCCAATGAGGGGTTTGAACCCTCTGTTGGGAGGATCGTCTATTGTAAGGACGGAATCTCTTACGGAATTCCTTTCTTTTCTCCAGGCCCACCGCTTTAAGCGTGTCCAGTTCCGTTTTCATCCGTGTCATCTCTTCATCCGTGTGAGTCCCGAACAAAGAAGAACCAGAGAACGGAAGATTGAGGATGCGTGACTGCGCTTCTGGCTTGAGTGCTGTAAGACGTAGCCATGATGTTCTCCTTGCGCATACCCCATGAGCATAAGCATGTGCCGAAAGGGTAGCTCCATCCGCCGCAGCACTGATGACCTGGTTAGACACCTGACTGCCCTCTGTTAAGATTTCTTCAAAATCTTTACGGTCTTCCTGCGGCAACTTTTCAGTGAATCTCTGTAGTGAGTCCCACAGAGATCTGTCGTAGCGGCCCAGGAGTGCCGCTGCATTGGAGACCTTCAACATGGAGGCCGAAGTGCCACAAACCTTCTTTCCCCAGGAATCCTGCATCTTGCTCTCCTTGTCTGGTGGGACAGTGGAGGAGGATGCCACCGCATGGGTCTTCTTTGCCGCAGCAATTACGACTGAATCCGGAGGAGGATCAGTCCTGAGGAAGAGCGGGTCGTCCTCTGGTGAACGGTACTTTTTAAGATCCTCGCTGGAGCGGTCTTAACACTCGCTGGCGTGAGAAAGATATCCATCACTGGCTCTATGATGCCTGGTACCAAGGGAAGCAGAGGTTTAGCTGCTGCTCTTTGGTGTAGAGTCTCAAAAATCACAGAGGACTTGCTTTGACGAGTTGGCATAGGGATACCCAGCTTTACAGCTCCTCTGCCAAGAATGTCCTGAAAAGTGTAGATGTCGTCCACCGGAGAGACCCTCGACGGTGGACTGTTCGTCAAAGTAGGCGAATAGTCTCTATGGGATGTATGAGTGGAAGAAGAGGACGGAGTAGGCGATCTGTGTGCTCTCCTCCTGCTTGTTGATCTAGACCTCCTCCTGTGAGTGCACAGGGGTGCGGCTGCGAGCTCTTGTTCTTGAAGGAGATCGCTCTTTATTCTGAATTAAACGAGCCAACGGGGATCTGTTCTGAGGGCTCGAGTAATTCCTGTTCGTAGCCCAGTGATGTAGAGGCCTGTGCCATCGTGGCGATAAATGGATGGAAGGCGAACTGCGGCTCTCTTTCGTTAGGAGACTGAGCAGGAGGCGTGAAGCTCAGCTCTTCATGCCTTGTTGGGGAATCTTGGTGACCCCCTGACACTGGACTGCTGGACGTCGAGATAACCACCTCCGGGGATCTGGACGTTGACCCTCGGTGAGAGTTGGGCGAACCTGAAGGTGACGAAGACAGGCTCACTGGAGGTGAGGCGTCTCCAGAAGGGCGCTTTGACGTTGATCTGGAGCGTCTATGCGTCGACTGCCCTCTCAACGGAGACGTATGTCTCGACGTTGACTTTCTCCTCTTAGAAAGTGGACTTCTCGACGACGAACGTCTCTCCAACACTGGTGCAGTGTCATGCTTCGACATTCCCTGCACCCTCTCAGGAGATTGCTGTCTCGACGTCGACCGGCGTTGGACTGCCGGCGACGGAGGTCTTGGTCTCGACGCCGAAGATCCACTCGGCGGAGTCATCCGTCTCGACGGCGTGGAATGATGGATCGACATTGGAGTCTGCTTCGACGCCGAATGAGGTGTCCTGTGTCTCGACGCCGAAGATCGTTGCCTTGATCCCGGCGGAGATCTGTGCCTCGACGTCGATGAGGAGGCGACGACGGAGAGATGCGCCTCAACGTCGATCGCCGCTGATGAGACGGAGAGATGTGCTTCGACGTCGATCGCCGTTGATGAGGCGACGACGGAGCGCTGTGCCTCGACGTCGATCGCGCCTGCGACGACGGAGCGGTCTGCCTCGACGTCAATCGCGCCTGCGACGACGGAGCGGTCTGCCTCGACGTCGAACGTCCACCCGGCGCCGACGGAGACCTGTCTCTCGACGTTGAGCGCCGCCTGGTTGACGTCAACGGAGGACCTGTTACCTTCGTCGACGAAGATTTCGTAGTCGAATGATGATGCGCCGGCATCACCGAAGTCTTCAACGCCGATTTCTTCGTCGCCGATTTCTTCGACGTCGATACCGACGCCGACGGAGAACAGGTCGGGACTTTTCCTCTCGACGTCGACCGAGTTCTCCTCTTCTTCTGCCTCACAGGAGACCTACCTCTTTCAGAGAGGCCATAGAGACGAATCCTGTCCCTCTCCTTGATAGTCCTTCTTGATAACTTCTTACAATGCTGGCAGAAGAGTGGGACTCGGGGAGGCAGAGAATACACACAGGATGTGTATCTGTTCTGGCCTTCTTCTTGCCACAGGACGGGCAAGGATCGAATAAAGAAGGCATTTTATCCAAAAATAAACCTTTTCTGTAACACAAAAAGGTGTTACTTGCACTCTAGGACCAAAAGACGTCGAGTGAAAGTAGAAAAACTAGATTTATACAGATATTTTTTGACAGAAAGTCAAAAAAACAAGAGCTGAAAATCCAGGGTCCTGACTGAAGGAGCCGGAAAGAACAACTGACCTAACTGTCACCCCTGAGGCATGATGGGAAGCTAGGGGTCATGGCTGCCTTAAAGGCACGGTGCCAGTTTTTGTTGAAAATGTTTTCATTTTCTATGCTATTGGTTTACAATGCAGCCTGTAGGCTAACAATGTCTACTTATTTTGCAGTTTTTACTCTTTATGAGTATTTTGCTCATTAAAAAACAGAGTTCAAGTACTAATTGTCCTCTGGTGTTTTTATATATTGGCAAATGTAGTTTTTTATGTGTGTAATTACATTGTTTAGCCTCCTATTGAGAGCTGCATTGGTATGAGAAAAATGATATATGTATATGCATATATGTAGAGCTGTATATATGTGATTTCCATATATAATTTTTATATTTCCGGGGTCCCCGCACGTGGGCGGGAATATTCTGTTCAGTGCTTATGACTATTGATGAGGATCCCCTGGAAGAGAACTACTGGTAAAGGCACCTAGCATAAACACATTATGCATCAATCACTGTAGGCATTCATCCTACGTTAGCAGTGCACCACAGTACAACATTTATAAGGTGCACGCAGTATGTAACACCTTATCCACAGCCTAGTTCCATCAGGGCACAACTCATGTGCATAAGGCCACTCCCAGGGCTTACAGGCACCTGAGTTATCCAGCCCGGGAGTAGGGCACCGAAGTACTTTCACCCCTACCCCCAACTCTGCAGCCACAGCGCGTCAGCGCTATACCAAGTGGGCTGCCTGGTTATGGCAGGGAAGGGACCTCCGTCGAGGGTTGCCACCCCGACCTGCTAACCTCGTGGGCTGGTCAAAATGCCCCCTTAGGTGGGGAAGTGGTCTCCGCGCGTGATTGCGCAGTGCAGCGGGATACTAGCACAAACCCTGCTGTAGACCTCTCCCGGTCCTCTTAGAATGCAGCTGCCCGTAATCCCACAACGGGGCAGCTGCTGCAGGATAACCCAGTCGCAACCGAGGCGGAGGCCTCTCCCGGGTCTCACCCACTTGCTGGTTATTCAGCAACTCACCCTCGGCCGGGGTGAGTCAGGATCCTTGGATCCCCATATCTGCGGGGCCGAGCAGCCTGGTCTCCGTGACTTCCTCCCTCGCGCTGGTACCGGGCGCGGCTCCGGTCTGTGAAGGGAGTGTTTGTCGGCGTCTCCCCTGTGGAGGTTACAACAGCCTGCAAGGCTCCAGTCCCTCCTTTGGCGCTCACCAGCGCGGGGTAGGCTCCCGCCTGGATTTCAGTATTCGGCGGCGTCTCTCTCTCAGGTGCGGGCCATGCCCACAGCCAGGCTCAGCCCTTGCCTGGCTTCCGCCCAGTCTGTATGCCGTTTTACGGCCGCCAGCCACGCCCCAGGTCAGGCTCCTTTCGCCGGACTCTCCGGCCGAATTGCTCGAGCAGAGCTGGAGCCGTTCTTCTTGGGTTCAGGGAAACAAAAGGGGCAACAACGGAGTGCTCGTCACGCACTCTGCAAGGCAAAGTTGAAGCCCCCTCCTTGGACTCGTAGAAGCACGCGGGGCTCTCCTCATCACCACGGGAGCCGAGCCCACAACCAGGCAACAGCTGCCTGGCTTCCTGGGCTGTGGCTCTTCGGCCACGGCGCGACGGCGCCCTCCCAGCTGCGAAGTTGGAGCCCCCTTCCTCAGGTCACAGCCACAATATTTATACCACATTTGTCTTTGTTCTTAGAGGTCTGCGCCCGGTCCAAACCAGTTCTGGGGGGCACTCCAACATTTGTATACAGTGCACAACAGTCCCCATTGACAGAGTAGGTCCTGGCCCCAGACACACCACAGGGGGGCGGAGCCAGCATTGTCCAAGGCAGGCACAGACCTATTCGGGGTCAGGGACCACTCCTCCCACTACTCCAAATGCAGATCTGCCTATTCAGCCTAGCGCTGACTCAACCAGCCCCTCTGGAGCCACTGCACCTCGCCAGCCCCTCTCACTCCAGAGCCAGACATGCAATACACATCAGGCAGGCACAAAGACACATAGCACACAGAAATGCCCACTTCTAAAAGTGCAAAAACAACAGTTGATGGACAGAATGTAGAACAATGTCATACATTCACCCCAGTACAGAGATCTGGGCCTAAATCCATCGTTTTTTTGCTCACCATGCCATTCCAGTTTGAACCCAGCCATATGCAAATCAGTCTTGACCCTGTGCCTCATGGGAACAGTCCAGCCCGAACTGCCAAGCCAGGTCCTCCCTGGACTGGAAACAAGCATCCTAGGACCGGTTTCGGGGTTTCACCCCTCTTCAGCCAGGATAGCTTGATTCCAGTGGCATGGAGAGCACGGGACCCACGTCTGGGCATACCCGTCCCACTCGGGTGACAAATGCAAAAACAACAGTTGATGGACAGAATGCAGAACAATGTCATACATTCACCCCAGTACAGAGATCTGGGCCTAAATTCATTGTTTTTTTGCTCACCATGGTCCTGTGCTCTCCATGCCACTGGAATCAAGCTATCCTGGCTGAAGAGGGGTGAAACCCCGAAACCGGTCCTAGGATGCTTGTTTCCAGTCCAGGGAGGACCTGGCTTGGCAGTTCGGGCTGGACTGTTCCCATGAGGCACAGGGTCAAGACTGATTTGCATATGGCTGGGTTCAAACTGGAATGGCATGGTGAGCAAAAACGATGGATTTAGGCCCAGATCTCTGTACTGGGGTGAATGTATGACATTGTTCTGCATTCTGTCCATCAACTGTTGTTTTTGCACTTCTAAAAGTGGCATTTCTAAAATAGTGATAATAAATCTGCGCACACCATTAAGCAGCATTACCACTATTCCAAACATACCAAACTTGATCACGCTACTCCTCTCATATCAGGAAATACCACTGACACACTTATCAGGGAATCCCCAATGCATTCCTATGAGAGGGCAGCCTCACAGTAGTGAGAAACCAAAATGGCTGTTTGTCCCTACCAGGACATGCCACACAGTTAAGACACATGTCCTACCTTTTACCTACATTGCACCCTGCCCAAAGGGCTAGCTAGGGCCTACCTTAGGGGTGACTGACATGTAGTAAAAGGGGGGTCACAGACATGACACCCACTTTATCTGCCACGTCACAGCGGCAGTAAACTGCGCGCGCAAGCCCTGCAATGGCAGAGGTCTGAGACAGGTTTGAAAGGCTACTTTGGTGGGTGGCGCAATCAGCGCTGCAAGCCCACCAGTAGCATTTAATTTACTGGCCCCGGTTATTTGAGATACCACGTTACTGGGGACTGATAGGTAAATTACAGGTGTAGACCAATCTCACCATGTTTTACCATAGAGAGCACATGCACTTTACACTGGACAGCAGTGATAAAGTGCCCAGAGTCCTAAAACCACCAACACCAGGTCAGAAAAATTACCAGGTGGAAGGCAAAAAGTTCAGGGATGACCCTGCAAAAAGGGCCAAGTCCAACACAGGCCCATCCTCTTTGTATGGGTAAATCCATTAATTTTTCTCTTTCTTTTCACAAGTGCCTTGAAACCATATAATTTTAGAAATATTTTAATGTTTTAACAAATGTTTCCTACATGTTCTTGTGTCTTTTCTGTGTGCTAGTGGTTTAAGACTGAATGCATAAAGCAATTAATTGTTGCCTTTGGGTCTTGTCAAGTCTACAAGAAAATAATCTATACTAAAGTACTGTGACAAAGCAATGACTCTTTGGTATTTGCACTATGACATCCTAGTGGCCATTTTATATTATGTTTTACAATTAATGTCATTCTGAGGACATGCTCCGTCAAGGTCAGAACTGTTTTCAAAATACCACTGGTTACCTTTGGGTTGCCAGAAAAAAATGAAAAGCAAAAAGTTATCAAAATCCAAACAGACAAAGAAGGAAGATAAAATAAAAAAAAATGGTGGTACCCTAAATGGAAAACAGAAATCTGGAATACAGGACAGTCCCATAACCGACAGGACTTGTACGGATTTTTACGCAGCCAGGTACTTGAATTTTGAAGCCAAATGTGAGAAACAATAACCTGAGCAGAGTTTTAAGAAAATGTACAGCTAGGAGCTTTACTGACGATGCCCCTTCACCAGATGTTTATAGTGTACTCCAACTGCCGTTGCATATAGTAAGCAAATCTTTAGAAGCCGTTTTGCTCAAGGTATTTTTCTACAACCTATAAACGTCATCATTATTGTGTCATTACTTCTATAGCCTACCTGCTTCATATCTGTCCCCTCCCAATAAGAATTTTACATCCAAGAAATCCTAAGTTAGTTTGCAGATAGCCAACAGGTTTTATTTTCTGTATTTAGGTCACAATAGAGAACTTAATTTTTTTCTAGAATAACCACTAGGTGCCCTTTGTGTCCTGGTATAACACAGTGGGCCCACCAATGACTCAATTCCAGGGTCAGAGCCCATCAAGAGTACTCGGGTAACTAAATGGCATCTGGTAGAACTCCATACTGCGAACAGTTTGCATCAGAGCATCCACACCTAGTGCAGAAATGAACAGTCCCTGGAGGGCAAATGACTCAAATGGAAAATAAAACTTAATACTTTAAATTTCACTCTCAGCAGAAAGAAATCCCTACTTTGGTCATTTTTAGATGCAATAGCAGAAATATGGAATGATCTTCCATCAGAGCTGAGGAAGACTCCATCCCAAATTACCATTAAAAAGAAATGAAACAACTCATCCTAAGAAAACATTTTGGAGCATTATCACTGTTTGAACCCACATGCACAACCAACATCAATAGCTGAATGGTCAAAGAACCATATCTACCTGGAGAATGGCCACAAGCTTATACTTGTTTGACGGGCAAAAAGGGACAACATGCAGAAAAAATAGCCAATGATGTAAAATTGAACATAACTGCTCGGTATGCAGTATATTAGCAGGATGGAAAGTGTATATAACAGGGATGCATGTATATAAGATAGGCAGAAAAAAGACAAACACATAAATCATATATGAACAAACGGATGCAAATGTGCCATATGGTGTCTTGGCTAACAAGCATTGGCATAGCCAATAGGTCTCGCTTTTGGGACCTTATAAGTATTTAGTTATGCAGCACAATATCCTTGGTGCAACAACATCAACTGTTGCATGGCTAAACCCTTATAAGGTCCCAAAGGCGAGACCTATTGGCTATGCCAATGCTTGTTTTTCACTAGCTACTGACAAATGCAAATACAGAAATAAAAACTTAATTCAGTCATGGAATATAGTAACACGCTGGGGGACCTGAACGTCTCTATAACCAAATTTTGGTTCATCGAAGATAGCCTTGATTGGAAACAGTTTTTGAGTTAAAGAATATTGCAGTTATTCGGCAGAATCTAACACTTTTTATGCGGAGAGGAAAAAAGCTACATTTGCCTGGACTGTAATAAAACGAAGGTCAATATTAGGAGCTAATCCCCACTGGAAAAAAGGATTGCCAGGACAGAGCTGCGCCTTTAGTGAAGAAATTATGAGGAAAATGCCTCCACATTACACAAAATCGAAAAGGATGTAGTGTTTCCATCATTACTAGAAAACCGGTTTCCAAAGCTGGGTTTTGAAATGACACCAAAAGCAATAAAACATGCTGGCAAAACATGAATAAAGTGTACTGCACACAAAAGCACCTCTGAAGAATGATCCTGCAATATAAAATTGCAATATATTTTTTTATGGAGCACCTGGTTGAAGGTGGAAGTGAGAAGTCAGCAATGAGTGGATAAGTCATTAAGACTAGTTGACTTAAAGAAAAGAGAAGAAACAAAAAAAAAATACAAACACAAACAGACTATAGCTTCATATTTCTGCATGTGGAAAGCTGCATGGATACATTTATGTGTGTACAAATGGATTTGCGCAGGTTATTTTTCGTTGTCATTTGAAACACTTGATCTAAGGCACTCCTGGAATTCTTCGAGAATTGCTAAAAAGTTGAATATTTAGCCAAATGCCCCACTTTCCAAAGGGCATTGTTGCGAGATGGCCAAAGTGACCTAAAGAAAAGGAATTCTTACAATGCTGGTGGTACAGGCCTACAGCTACATCACGAGAGCAGGAAGAACTAGCGTGTGGTGGTGAAAGTTGTAACTCGGGCGATGAGTTGTGAAATGTGTTATTTAGCAACACACGGATTAGGACTGACGCCAAGGTGATTTTATAATAGCATTTAGGGCGTTGTAGACGCTCCAAAGCTGGGAAATTGAAGTTCCTTCAAAGGTCATAGCATTTCGAACCTTGAGGCACCCCTAAATGTTTGTCTCAAGCTACCGAGTGAAGGTGCATGGATGCTGTATATTTACAACATGTCAATGTGCAGCTTATGTCCGGTCCACCCATGCTAAGTATAATTGACGCAGGCTTGAATCTTGTTTTTGTGGCACCGAGGCTGTGTTGTTCCATAAACAGATCGGTTCATCTTGTGCAAACGTGTGCAGTGGAATTACCTGGCTGACCTGCCTGAAGAAACACAAACGGATCGTTCCGCCAACGGTGATTTACCACTGGCGTATCTGGAATGCGCGTGTGGAAATTAAAACAATGCGCCCCCTTTAAAGGACGACAGTTGAGGTTTCGTGTTTGTGAAATGCGGCTGCAGGCACGGGGGCATCGACTTCACCAGGGCTGCAGGGGGCGCCGGAGGCAGGCATCCTCAGTACCTGGGGCGCATGGTGCTGTGCTTTGGTTCGCACACAGTGAAATGCACACTAAATAACTTTATGGGTTTTTTTTTAATAGCAAAACACCTCTGCCTGGAGTGACTGCAGTTGGCAGCGTGCTCTGGGCACGGAGAAATACAATATCTGGCAGGGCTGGCTGGCAGCAGGCATGGAACGACATGAAAGCGCGTATGAGGAACTAATCGGAGGCTCCGCCCTATGGAAGGCTCTGACCCCAGATTCTGGCAGGCTGTTGGAAGGGTGGAGTAGAGATGCCTGAACACTCGAGTTTAACTAGGGAGAGATGAGGGGCGCTGCTAGAGGTGGTAGTGAGGGAATCCTTTGAGAAGGAAGTCATTGGGAGAGCCAACGCCGGCCCTGGTCTGAAACGGTTTCGGCCATACATTCATATCAACCATCACAGGCCAGCTTTACTGTCTGTTCATATACATTATGCGTTTTCTGAGGCAAAACAAAGAAACACAAGAACGCGTCTGTTTATCTGCAAACAGGATATCGAAACACAAAAAGCAAACATTTAGATTCCTAGAGCGGGAAAAATGCCAAGTCCCTGCTCTTCAGGGCGCCTCTCGTGCTTCTCTTGAGGTCAGTATTGTATGTTCGACGAAGGAGGGAAGTGTAAGGGACATATTGATATGTGCGGCCTCTTTCCGAAGGGCCACAAGAAGAGCCACAAACGCAGCACAGGTCAGGGCTTCAAGTCACTCAGAAATACAGAGCAAAGAAAGATGAGTTACTGGGGTTGGGTGAGAACATTCTGTTGCCATTGGAAACACTTAGGCCTTCATTCAGAGGGCGTCGCAAATCATTTTAGGTGCAAAATAGGGCATCGCAAATCATTTCGGGTGCAAAATGCATCCAAAACGTGATTCCACCTCTGGTGCTAATTTCACACATCAAGGTCTTTTAGCCGCACAATTGTGATCTGACACAAGCTGCCACATTTCGTGCAGTAATATAGAGCACTTTCCAACTATGCGTCCCTCTGAACGGGGAGAGACTTGCACAATTAGTTCATTAGCCCCCGTTTCGAGAAGGTACAAATCGAAATAGGGCCCAATTTGCACACCCGGAAATGACAGTATGAATATGTGTCGGGTGAGCTCTTTTCACCCAGGATGGCGTCCGTCATAGAGGTAGCGCTGCAGGACATCCGCACTCACAAACCCGACCAAACACCCTTTCTAAGGCAAGGGATAACAAGCAGCGAGACATCTGTTTTCCATTATCGCGCACGCATCTGTGCACGATAATTGAAAACAGATGTGGCCTGTGCGGGTAACCGCAAGCAATAGGCCGTGGGCGGAGCAAAGGCGGGACATGCGCCCGCCTCTGCCCAATTGTGTGCTGTCTTTCTTAGAAAGACGCACGCAAAGCCCAATAGCCTGCAACGAAAACAAAACCACACGCACGAGCATGTGGTGAGATTTCAAAAGCCCTTACATAAAGTCTTCGCCAGAACAGCGCATGCGCGCTGCTACAGGCTCGACCTAAAAAGAAGCCCGCGAGCGGTGCGCGCGCGAGAGCATGCACCATGGCCTATTGCTTGCGGTTACCCGCACGGCCGCCGGGCGCAATAATTGAAAACACATGGCGGCCGTGCGGGTAACGCACGGAAAAGGCCATTGTGCACGAGCGTGTGGTCAGCTTTTGGAAGCCCCTTACATAAAGTCTCGCAGAGCAGCGCATGCATGCTACTCTAGGCTCGACCTAAAAATGCGGTGTCCCACCACATGATGGATTCATCGTTTGTAATAGACACTTGCTACAGGATTGGTATTCGCCTCAGCCAAAAAAAAGTAAGAAAAAAAAAAGAAATTGTTGGATCACTGATGGGGAAACTACTTAATGATGCTCAATTTGTTGAAAATATGAAAGTATACAGGATTCAGCTTGCGGAACCAAACTAAGTTTAAACGAATGCGCTTTTTTTGCAGGTGGTAACTGATTGCTTTATGAAACCAATGACAGGTCAAGGTGAAATAGGTAATGAACTAAAAAGTTAAGGTGCCATTAAAGAAAAAAAACTCATTAAACTATTGGGAATCAACCAGAGATTATGTAAAATTGCCAGATTATGTAAAATAACTGAGAAAAGATCAACAGTGTTGACTAAAATTTTATAAGAATACTAATAAAACCTTGATACATAGTGCTATTGACAACGAAAGAAATAATGGCAAAGGATTCTTAGAGTAACATTTGAAAGAAAATGCAATGGATGGGTAGCAATGATATAGAATATAACAATACTTCAATGATACTTGATTGCTTGAATTTCAACTTCTTAGTGAGGACGCTACATCAATAGCGGTAAGAGTGGCAACAATGGGCCTTGCAAAGTACAAGATAACTTAAACAGATGGGACCCCCACTGAGTTTAAGACGTTTAATGATGAACTAGCACTCATGCTAATCTTTCGGATGCCAAAAGGATCAGACAATCATGTGTTGTGGAACAAATCATAAGTTTTTGTGTGAAAAAAGAGAAGAGCAAGAAAATGTGTGAGTTCTAAAGGCCAATATATTTCATGACTCCTGATTTGATACAAAAATGAGATGAGAAGATATTTGTACCAAGGAGAGATTCAATTTGTGAGAATAATATTTTATTGTTAACCAGGATATACCATTAACTAGGATTATTGTGAAAAACGTGCTAGACCAAGTGCACTGCCCTTGGTCTCTTTGGAAACTGTTTAATATCACACAAAGATATTTCAAGCTATAAAAAGTAGGTTATCGAGAACTAGTTTTATGTCAGGTGCGACATGGAGAATCTTCAGCCAGGCCAACTGCAATCAGTCGAGACGCTAGGCAGGAATGCTATGCGTCTGCTCTATTGTTTTCATTAGGGAATGATAAGTAAGGCATACACCATACCCTTTGGAGAACAAGAGGAAATGTAGAACACATTGTGCCTTTGTCAGCAAACTTTAGGATACAACTCAAACAGGATAAAAAAAAATTAAAAAAACAGAAATGCACTATAACCCAAAAAAATATTCGAGCAAGTGTAAGCATTCATCTGAATGCTTCCTACACTTCCAGTATCAAGATGCCTATTGGCAACTGTGGTGCTTCAAAAGTAACTCAGTCACCCAGCCAACTGAAAGATCTGGGTATTGCAAAAAATGTAACAAGTAAATAGCTAGCAATTGTGTCAAGTTAATGGGAAGAATCAAGAAAGATCTTCAGCGGTGGCATAATGAGTATTTTTCCTTTCTTTTGTAAATGCTATTGGCAAAGACATTGCTTTTAAAACACTAATTTTACTTTTCAAGTGTAATTATTTTAATTGATACTAACCTACTCAGCAGATGCAAACTAATAACATTTTATATGGTCTGATAAAATAGCATGCTTGATGTAGAAAACATTAATGACATCTAAAGGAAAAAAAAGTAGCTTTACCCGAATGATCCATGACAAGGCTGCGACTTTTGCACTTCTGGGTTCTCTCATTCTATTAGTTTCTTAGGATGATGAGCTTGCTAAATTGCTCCAGACTGAAACATTACTGGAGTCCTTAGGTGCTGAAAAATGCCCCTTTTTGACATGGTCACCCCCACATTTTGCCTGGTATTTGATGAAATTTGGACAGGAAGTGCACTCGGTTCCTGCTAAACAGGTCCTCAGTACCAGATCTCTTTCCCTAAACTGTACAATTATTTCCCCAATTGGCAATACCTTTAGCACCCCCTCTAAGTCCCAAGTAAATGGTACCCATGGTCCCTAGGGCAAGGAAGCTAAAGAGGGTTCCTAAGGGCTGCAGCAGGTATTGTGCCACCCTAAAGGACCCCTCATCAAACCCATGCAGACTGCCTTTGCAGGATGTGTGTCTTAGTTCAGACAAAAGTGAAAACACGACATGGCACACAGCCCTGTGTGCCATGCCTGCAGACACTGCATGAAGTAGAGGTAAGTCACCCCTACAGCAGGTCTTCGAGCCCTAAGACATGGTGCACTATACTACATGTGCATGAGCAGATATGTTCCAGTGCTGGCCAGTTCAATTACTGCCAGTACACGTGATCAGGGAAGCCATTTTAAGTACATGTGCTGGGCACTGGTCAAACAAGAGTTCCACAGCAACATGATGATTTCACTGAAACCAAAGATGTTTGGGATCAAACATCTTGTATTAATAAACCCACACTAATTCGAGTGATGGATTTATTAAAATATGCACCCAGAGGGCACCTTAGAGGTTCCCCTTGAAAACCTACCAACTACTAGTTTGCTGGCTGGCTGGTTCTGACCAGCCTGCCACCACAGACGAGTGTCTGACTCCTCTCCTCCCCTCCCCCCCCCCCAAGGGATGAGGGCCCCTTGCTCTCAGGAGATCAGGAACACCCACTACAGCAGGATGACCTGTAAATTAGCATTCCAAGGCAGAGAGCTTCAAAGAGCCCGCTGCCTTTGGTATGTGAATCTCGCTTCCCTGATCCCCCCCGCCCCTCCTCCAGGGCCCATTTAGAGCCTGTACAGGCGAGAAAATTTGTAGTCAGAGAGGTGTGTTCACCCTCAGGCTAGTTCCACCCCTTAGGGGGGCTACCTGATCTGGACACCTAATTTAAAAGTCTGCCATCTTTGTGATGGCAGAATTAGGATTTGTGGGACATGATTATGCTCACTTTCCACAGGAAGTGGTCATATAGGGGGCGTAGTGACCCCAGGGGAAAGTAGCCAATTGGATACTACCCTTCACTCCCTTGTCTAGTATTTTGGGGTGCTCCTGGCAACAGGAAATCAGATCTTGCCGACCTGAAAGAAGAAGCCTGATGCTGAAGTGTTGCAAGAACAGAAGTCCAGCAACTGACTTGTCGCCAACCCAGCTGGCCTGTCTGCTCTTCTCAAAAATTGCGTCAAAGACAACTCGTTCAGCAGCTGGCTGTGCCTTCAAAAGCCTGGGAGGACTTCCAGTATTCACCCAAGACTTAGGAACTCCAGTGGAGTAGCGGGCCTACTCACCTACATCCTGCAGGCACCCCAGAAGAGCTGCGAGGATTTCGGACTGCCAGAAATCTTACACTGGAAAGCACCACTGCACCTGTGCCCCCTAGTCCGGGAAGAAATGGGCCAACAGTGCCAGTGTGGTCCCCAGACCCTCCAGAGCTGAAGATCACCATGGGTTTGCCAACTATGGACTTCCTGATGTCGCCTGCAGCCTCTTTGTGCAGACCCCCTCTACTGTGAGTGTCTCCGGTGACAGAAACCCCGAGAGCTCTGGACACCTCTGCACCCGTCCGCCCCGGCCCTAGGAGAAGAGGACCAAAGAAGTCCCCACATCCCAGAGCATCGTGAGACCTGAGCCCCCCCTTGTTGGTTCAGCCGTACTGACCCATCAGTCCAAACCTGCAGCCTCTTTTTAACTGCACCGATCCCCATTGACTTGAACGGGGCACCTGCCGCTGTATTGCACCTCTGCACCCAGCCGCCCCAGTGCTGTCCGAGGTGACCTGTTGGTACTGCCTTGGACCCTGCCCCATACCCAACCTAAGTCTGGAAGATTGGTCCTGTAAGTCGCTGTAAAGTACCTGTATACAGTATATGCCTATCCTCTATAGGATAACATTACCGATTCAGAAATTGTGCTAAGTGTCGACTTTTGAAAATTAAATATTTCTAACTCGAAACATACCTAATCGTGATGATTTTGGTGCCTAAAAATATATAAAGATACGTGTTATTTTTATAAATTGGTGTGGATCTCCTTAAGGAGTTGTGTGCATCATTTATTGACTGTGTGTATGCAGCAGATGTCTAACTCTCAGATAAGCGTATGGTTGCTTGACCACACTACCCCCTAAGAGAGTACCTTGGGATTGCCAGAACAAGCCCCTGTCCACTTATAAGAGATAACTGGACTCTTTGCACAGTATTATTATTCTACCTTCAAGGGGTGGGGGCTGCGGGTCAATTATTGATTTTATTTTTGTTTCTGCTCAATTGTTCCCGCTTATTGATAATTTTAACATCATCCATAGTCCCTTTCGTGACAATAACCCCTTGTCCCTAGCCCTGGCTGGTTCCATGGCCCCTCGGCTTCCCTGGGCTGGGGGTGAAGGGTGGGTGGCCAGGGGTGGGGGGGGTTACTCAGGGGGATTTCCCTGGTGGATCAGGGTAGAAAGCTTAACTGGTTCCAGGTGGATCCTTTGCTCCTCTATGCTTCCCTCTTTGCTAAGCATGCGCAGGAGTTTGCTATCTGCTTAGATATAAATGCTGAGGGAACAGAGGTCGTGCATGCTTTTGATGGCGTTACCCAGGGCGTTCTTAACCTATTGACAATAACGACTCCCAACACGGGTACCCAAGACCCTAAACAGTTTGTTAGGGATTGTGCGAGGTCCCTTCGGCAGTTGAAGACTGCACTTAAGCAGTCACCTAGGAATAAGAGTTTGGTCGCAGGATGTAGGCAGGCCTTAGCCGACTGCACATCTACTCTACGGAAGTTAGCATGGGAGGAGTTATGTCAGGCGTGTGAGAATGGGGACAGCCCTCTCTTTCCAGAAGGTGGTAAATATGGTGGCTCAGTCTGAATCTTTACACTTAGCTTTTATGAACTTGATGTCCGCATTCGACCGGGTCAACTGCGCTAAACTTTAGGCATTGCTCTCCAAGGTGGGGGATGACCTGAACATTGAGGCCCTCTTAGCTAATTTACATTTGGATACCTCCGCCTCAGTGCGTTTTGCACCCGGTCATTCCCCACTAGTAGTGGTGTTTGCCAGGGCTGCATCCTTGAGCCACTTTTGTTTACCTTATACGTGAATGGGTTGGAGCTTGCCCTCCTTTTAGCAGAGGCAGACTGCTCTAGAGTAGGAGCTAGATTCCTTCCAGTTTTGTTATATGCCGATGATGCTGTACTCATGGCCCGTATGGGCGGGAAGATGGACTTACTCTTAGACAAGTTTGACACCTTTATGGGTTTTTTTGGGACTTATCCATCCATTTTTTTTTAAATTTTTTTTTAAGTCCTACATCATGTTTGTCGGCCCGAAGTCCACTAGTACCAAGACCTTAAAAGTGGGAAATCATACCCTGGGAAGAGTCTCGGCCTTTCTCTATCTGGAGATCTTGTTTGACACCAAGAACAACTGGAGTCCGCTAAGTGAGAGCAAGAGATCCGAGTTTCGTAAAACTACACTGGAGGTTTTTTAGTTTGGACGTAGGCTAGGTTCTTGGTCACCGAGGGTTCCTTTTAAAAATGTATCAGGCCAAATCCACGTCCCAGTTACGGTATGGAGGCGAGGTCTCGAGGTAAGTAATCTCAGATAAGATTCAAACTGCGGAGAACCAATTTTTAAGGCAAGTTGTGCAGGTACCGCGTTGTATTCCTGCGTTCTCAGTGCACTCAGAGCTTGGTCTTAGTCAGGTGGCGGACATAGTGGCCCTTGGCCCTCTACCGTGCTGGTAACAGCCTGGACCAGGGAGGATCTGAAGCTTAACCAGCTGACCCTCTCAGACTGTTTGGCCTTTGAAAGGCGCATAAAATCCCCTGGATAGCATAGGTAAAGGCAGGTTCCACCTCCCTTGGGAGATCGAACATTTTTACTGATCCCATTTCTCTTTCCTCTCGAGAACTAACCTGTATAAAGAGGCTGTTCTTGAAACGAGCCCTATTGGAAAGAGAACAGCATGAGCTGCAGAAACCTTTGGTACGGGGACACATGCTCCTGAAGACTGTTCAGGGCATGGAGCCTTATTTAGCCCAGGTATGCCACCAGAGAGATAGGTTTCTTTTGGCCAGGTTTAGGATCAACTTGCTTCACCATCTCTTGGCTAGGCTGTGCCTGAGTGTAGGCTGCCCTACGGCTGCAACAACAGGTCTCTGCAGGACACCCTACACTTTGTAATGTTTTGCTGCTATTTTAGAATGCCCAGGAAATTATTTTTAGTTCCCCTGCTGAAGTCCCTGAATTTTTCTCAAGTATGCCCAGCCTTAGTTTACCTGCCGATGCTCCCCAAGGAATTTGTAATGTTTGCTGTTTTATGTTTTTTACGAGCTGCATTGATATCTAGGAGATCGAGACCTGATTAATTTCTGCCCTGATTATGCGGTCTTTGGGTTTTAATGACTGGTATTTTTATGTGAAATTGTTTTACTGAGATGTTATTATATTATGCCTACATATTTTGTGGTTGTTTTGGTCAACTGAATAAAGATTTCCATGATGATGATGATGAGTGCAGTCTGCATTTTGTCTTTCATCCAGATGTATTTGAATAAGGTCAAAAAGATTAACAGTTCTATTTGCATAGGACTCCTATATAATTGAAGATTCACTGCTCTATTGTTTTAACATTGTATTTTATTAAGTAATGATTTTATGTAAATCTTTAACCACAATGAACGAAACGGACGCATAGTGGGTTTGTGAATGTTGCATATGTGTGTGCGGTTGTTGTTGATGTGCGTTGTGTGTGCGTTGTGCGAGAGATATGCTCTTTTTTACCAGTGTTTGAGTATGGGGATGGGCCATGACTCACAATGTGACTGTTCAACCATTTCTGAAGCAGCCTCATATGTATTCTGGCATTTTGTACCAAATGAATGTATGTTGCAGTAATACATCATAATGTTATCATAACGAGCATGGTTTCTGACATGTTCCACTGAAATGACACTACTATATGGTTTCTTTGGAGAAGTTAGCACGGTTAGGCATCATACCGCTAAGAATTTTTGAGACTGAGATTTGTCCCATTGAATGTCACTTGTTACCAGCAGAGCATGATGCAGGCTTGCTGACTCCTGTGCTACCATTCACACCTAACACAGTTAAACTTCTTAGTTGGAATATAGAAAGATTTACTGCTAAATTAGGCCTTGAAGATTGGTTGGAATATATTAATATGTTTGATATTATTTTGTTGCAAGAAACAAGGACAGTTGATGATATTTTCTGCGATGGGTAAATTTGGTATACAGTATATGCTCTCCCTTTGGCCTCCAGTCGGGCCAGGGTGGGTTTAACATGGTTTTAGGACTCTTTAGACTGTTCTATTATACCCATCTCTATGAACAGTGGGCTTGTCCAGGCTTTTTGTCCTGAATGGGCCACATATTTTAGATTGACTTTTAATTTACTTTTACAACAAATATGTTTAGTAAAAGAACAACCCCAATCAATTATTGTCTCCTTTTTGGCCTCACTGATGAACAAGAGAAAAAGCACTTGAGAAAGAGAAATGGCTTCACCTTACTGTTAGCAGGGGATTTTAATGCTACGCTAGGAGATACAACTACATTATTTGAATCCAATTCTTTTACTCAATCCATACAATGGATTCTGTACGGAATTGTGATCCATGGGGGTTATTGTTATACAACTCCCCATTAGCTTACGGCTTTCGCATTGTCCATGAATTGACAGGATCTACACCACCACACAGCACCAGCAGAGACCCCCACAGACCAGGCTATCTTCAAGTCAGCCCTCAACAAATACCACCAACGACTCAAGGACATGAAAAGACATGCCATAGCAGACCGCATCGAAGCAAGCACCAACTGCAGCAAGGAACTCTTCAGCATCATTACAGAATTCTCCTGCCCGCCTGCAATCAAGAACTCTATCCCCGCCCCCCCCTTCCAAGGAACTCTGCGACACACTGGTGAACTACTTCCACAACAAGATATCCGCCATCTACAACAACTTCGAACCCCAACCCGTCGACCTATACAACCTCGTCACACCCTCAGACGCCACCCACAACTCACAGCTCACCACACAGAAAACTACAGCCGCCATGAACTCCATCCACTCAGGTGCACCCACGGGCCCCTGACCAGACCACTTTTGCAACCTCAGGAGCAAAGAAATCAGCATGGCACTCACTTCCATTCTCAACACATCCATCACCACGGCCACCTTCCCTAATGAATAGAAACACTGAGAAGGCAGGCCTCAAGAAACCCTGAACGACCCAAATGATCTCAAGAACTACCGCCCCATCTCAATGCTCCCTTTCCCCACCAAGGTCCTCGAAAAGGCCATCAACCACCATTTCACCGAACCCTGGAGAGAAACAACCTGCTGGACGCCTCCCAGTCCGGCTTCCGCACCAACCACAGCACCGAGACCGCCTTGATCGCCACCAGCGACTACATCGGATCCCTTCTCAACTGAGAGGAAACAGCAGCCCTTATCATCCTTGACCTCTCTGCGGCTGTCGATACTGTACCCCACCACACCCTCTTCAAAAGGCTCCACCACATCTGGATCTAGGGAGACGCCCTCAAATGGATCGCATCTTTCCTCACAGGATGCACCCAGAAAATCCAGCTACCACCCTTCACCTCGGAGCCCAAGAACATCATCTGCGGCGTCCCTCAAGGTACATCCCTCAGCTGAACCTGTTCAACACCTACATGAAACCCCTGGCCAACATTGTCAGAACCCATGGCCTCAACATCATATCCTAGGCAGATGACACCCAGCTCATCCTCTCGCTCACGGAAGACACCCCCACCACCAGAATCAACTTTCACAACGCCACGACGAATGTCGCCGAATGGATGAAGACCAATTCTCTGAACCTAAACACGGACAAGACGGAAGTGCTGATTTTTGGGAACACCACCTCCCTGTGGGACGACACCTAGTAGACTGCCGAACTCGGAACCACATCCTCACCCACAGAAAACGCCCGCAACCTCAGCATCATCCTGGACAGCAAACTAAACAAGAAACACCAGATTATTGCGATCTCATCCGCCTGCTTCCACACCCTCTGCATATGCTTCGAAAGATCTTCATATGGATCCCCGTCAGCACCAGGAAAACCGTCACTGAAGCCCTTGTCACCAACCGTCTAGATTACGGAAAAGCACTCTATGCTGGAATCACCTCACAACTCCTGAAGGGACTCCAGACGATACAGAACTCAGCAGCCAGACTCATCCTCAACCTTCCCAAGCGGACCCACCTCACACCCCACCTCAGGAACCTCCACTGGCTCCTCATTGAGAAGGGATGCAGTTTCAAGATAATGACACATTCCTACAAAGCCCTCCATGACCAAGGACCAGCCTACATCAACCACTGCCTGCACTTCCACCGATCCTCAAGACACCTGCGCTCCGCCTCCCTCGCGCATACTCTTAGCATCCACTGAAGCCAAAGTAGAGGCCGTTCGTTCCTTCTACTTTGCCACTAAAGCCTGGAACGACCTTCCCCTTTAAACATCAGCATCTCTCACGGATTTCAGAAAGGGACTCAAGACCTGACTGTTCGACTGAGTGCAGCTAGACCTCAGGGCCTGGATACCCTTACGGGTGATTAGCTGCACTCTACAAATACTGACTGATTGATTGATTGACAACAATATGACATTCAAAGACAGAGATTGTTGCACCACTATAGATTACATTTGTGCCACAAGGGGTCTGATCAATCACATATCTGAGGGGGCTGGCTATACATGCAAGCATTTATGGTGACCATAACCCTCTTTCAATGTCTTAGCTATACGTAAAGGAAGATATGCAGAGTTAGTAGGGGATTGCAGCAATCTCTCTGTTAAACACAATGGGAAAACGTTGGTCTGGAAATATGCCAATCTGGGAAAATGTTTGCATACCTTAAAGGTAACCTGGAACTTGTTAAATGTTGCCTTTCAACTGAGCTGTGCCTTTCACTTATGGCGAATCTTTTGAAAAATTGAGTGCTCATATGAGGACCTTGTTTTTAAAATCGATGGGGACCCCCAGTGACAGGGAAGGCTCCTGGTTTAATGAGATTTGTAGAATTACAAAATAAAATTGCATAATGCATTGAAATCTTTCCCACTGGATAGGGAAAAAATAGCGACCTGCAGGAAAGAATATAAACTAGCCCTGAAAAAACAGGAAAGAACAACTTTAGAATTGTATAAAAGCTGATCTGTTCTTGCTTGTTGAAAGAGGCTCAAGTATTTTGGCAACTTGTAAACTCCAATACATTTTTAAACAGCAAGCAAGCCCCTGGGTTCTAATATCGGACCTAAAGAATGGGTGACTCATTTTGTGTGCACATTCAAATTGATATAGAGCCTCTCGTTTCCCACTTAATATTACATTTTCCCTGGAAGAAGTGATAGATGCAATTAATTCGAGCTCTCAAAAAAGGCGCTGGACCCGGATGAAGACCCTATTGATCTGTACAAATATAACATTGAGTTTTGGGCACCTCTTTTGATGAACAGCTTATACTCAACTTGTAAAATAGCCATGCCTAAGTACTTGAAGGCAGTAATCATAGTCCCAGAGTTTAAAAAAGGGAAATCGAAATCACCCTAAATGCTATTGTCCAATCTCCCATCTAGACTCTTCTGTAAAAATAACAGGTCAAATTATTCTTGATAGGCTACTTCTTTGGACCTTGGAAAAGAAGATCTTATCCGAGGCTCAGTATGGGTTCAGGACAGGCCTGAGCACAATGGATCAGTGACTGAATCTACACCTGCTGATCAGTAAATATGAAGTACCAAAATGTAGTTCCCTACACATTGCCTTTATGGACTTTCTTTGCGGATTTGATAACGTAAATAGGTCAAAGCTGTGCTATCTATAGGTCTCAATGGGGTGTGGTGGATTTTCTTTGTGCCCTTTACTTTTATCTCAGTGCCTATGAGATTTTGTGAAAAAGGAGAATGCACGGCTTGTGTCAGGGCTGTGTTTTAGCCCCAATCTTTTGTCTGTTATACATTAATGGTCTAGATATTTCTCTAAGAAAGGGAGCGACATACCCGTCCTTTATTCAGAAGATGTTGTCCTTTTAGCCAAAGTGCCAAATGGGCTTAAGATACTTCTAGATGCCTAATTGGTCCTGGAAACTAATTGTTCTAAACCATATATTATGGCGGTTGGTGGTAAAAATGTAAATGCTCCTAGCCTATCCATTAAATGTAAACAACTAGAGAGGATAAGTCATTTTCCATATCTGGGGAAAACATTTGATCACTCAAACATATGGGTCTCCTCCCTTTTTGCCAGGAAGCTGAGATTCATACGAGCTGTGGGGGTCCTCTTTTAGTCTACCTTCTAAAATAGAAAAAAACAAAGTTTGCCCGCTTTTGAAAATCTGCAATAGGAGAAGCATCCCTGTATTGACCTATAGAGCAGGGCCATAGGGCTACTGTGACGTCAGTAGTTTGCAGGTTGAGGAAAACAGGGTACTGTGGCACATACTGGATATCCCTATGTGCGGACCTCATTACGCTGTATACCAATAGTTGGTCTGCATTATGTGGAGGATCACATCACAATGGTACCTTTGTTACTCTGGACATCAATTTGGTGCAATGAGCTTGCCTCACTTACTAAAGACATAACTGAAGACTGCTTATCATGTGACAAGGGTATAAAGATCCACTGACTTCGATCTATTAGGGATCCACCATTGATCTTGACAGAAAAACTATTTTTCTCAAACCGTTCGAGCAAGGCTGGATCATTAGGAACTTTCTTGCTACAAAGGCCAATGAAAGAGATACCAGGGAGGCTCGCAACCCCTCCTTGCAGCAATATACTCTGGTGCAGACAACAGCAGGGTTGGAGCCCTACCTAGACCTGGTATCAAATTTGTGGGAACAGTCACTTTTGACCAGATGTCGGTTGGGCTTTGTTAGATGGCAGCTTTGTTTTCCGTTAGGGGAATATGACACAGCGGGAATGTGTAGTTGCCCCAGCGATGAAACCTCAACTCAGGCTTCGAAATGCTTTCTCTTTTTCTGTAAA
Organism: Calotriton arnoldi; assembly: GCA_963921515.1. Lineage (NCBI taxonomy): Eukaryota > Metazoa > Chordata > Amphibia > Caudata > Salamandridae > Calotriton > Calotriton arnoldi. The sequence continues at coordinate 3,525,524 of CAWUFW010000182.1, forward strand.
TTTTATCAGCCACCATCAGGCAATTTTTTAATTGCAATTCTCAGGAGGCTACACTTCAATAGATAGAGACGGGAATGAATTTTTCTGCAACTGCTGAATTGTAGTGAAGTTTGGGCAAAAGTGGGACTCTTCTTAACTGCAATCCGGTACCGAAATACCCCATTGTTTTAAATCAGATGGCCTGATATAGTTATTGTACCAGACTTGTACATATGTTTCATGATCTTTTTAGCATGAGTATTATTTTTACCTAATATATAGGATACTGTAGTTCTCTTGCTAAGCCTCTTTCATGCACTTCATTTATTATTATCCAATCCAGAAACTTTGTGTACCCACTTTTTGATTTATTGAAGCAGGATGGGAGGTGAAGATAAAATTAATATGGGTAATTTTGAGGTTCTGCTTATTACACAGTGTAGGTTTAGAAACCATCTGAGCAACTGCAAATTAAATGAGCTTTTGAAGAATTTTTTGTTTGGGATCAAAATAATGAATTATATTTCTCATCTTGACTTATTTTGCCAAAACTTGAATCGGCCGTGCAGAACTGTAAACACTGCCCAGCCCTCCGCTAAAATTGTAAGGGAAATTAAATGCTACACAGATGCTATGTATTGTTAATAGGTCATTATGTATTTAATGCTCTATCACTATTTAACTACTGAACAGGGGAATACTATTAAAAATTCTCAAACTGTTTCTACGAGAGCAATGCCCTGATTTTTTCAGCCCAAGCCATAATGGTGGTTTTGGGTTTCTGAAACCAAAAATGTATGATTCTGCCTACTGCCTGAAAGCCTCACATTTCAGGTGGTAGGGATGGGAAGAAGGTATTTTATTGTGGTTTAGACTGGAGGAAAAGGATTTAGATCTGTTATCTTCAACTTTGGTTTGGTCAATAAATAAATGGTTCAGAAATGGCAAGGAGCCTCCATAAAGTTGGATCACGCTTGCTCATTTTACTTTAAAAAACAAATTCTTAAAGTTTGGAAATTTTCTCCTACAGCTTCAGTTAAGAACTGACTGACTGATGTGTTTCACTCAAAATGAAAAAAATGGTTACAATGCAAATGGAACTAGTCATCGGTCTAATTTAAAGACTTGTACGTTTAAAACGGGGCAATGGTTTCTCAAGTGTGTATTCTTTTGCTTGTCTTGGTGTAGCTACCCTTTCTATTGGAGTTTTTATGAGTAATACATTAGCTTTTATTATTTAGATTTCATTTTAGAAATAAAAATAAGTGCCAGGACTCTTGTTAGGAGGCCATTGCAGCTTGCACCACACATTGCCCCTGCTATGCTGCCAGTGATAGTAACAAAACAACTACTAGCCATCACACTCCTACAAGTGTGACAATTCAGACTAGTTCAGTCCCCCAAAGCTATAGGAATGGCTTGGGCAGCAGGTAATAGTCATTCTTAATATATATTGAATTAATAATAAATTATTGTTGTGGTCATTTCTAAATCAGCCAGAAAGCGCGACCTTGTGGCAGACTGTCACAAGCACCGGTGTTGACAATTATGTGCTGGTGCCGAGCACTGGAAACCACTGGCTCAAATTAAGCACTGGTCTCAGGGGAGATAGTTCTAGCGTTCATCGCAGCATGTACTGTTTCTGTGGATTGAAAAGTATTCTGAAAACTTCCCAGGTTTCCTTTCGTGCCATTGAACCTTTTCTATTGCTCCATTCTGAAGCATGGCGTTTACCACTTCTGAAGTTGATGTTGTAAGTCATTCCTCGTTACTGGTGGTATATTTTCTGTCTTATTGAATTGGAAGCAATGTTCATTAGTTATTGTATGCAGCCCCATGTGTGCATTGTAATGGCAGTCCAGTCTTGTAAAGCATAATAATATTCCCTAGACTATGGTGCTAATAGGGAAAGGGTCTTTTTAATCATCAACGTCGGTTTTGTAAGAGACATACCTATGCCTGGGCCAATACTTTTTCTATTTTACAGGTCAGTAGCTCTAGATAAGTCTCTTTAAGGAGCATGATGGCACTGACTCATTCATTTAATGGGGATTGTTTACACAGCCATGAATGGTCTTGCTCTATCAAAAGAGATATCCAGTTGATGCTGATCCCCTGTGAAAAGCACCTCTTACGTCTACTACACCCAAAGATCTTGCAGTATTATTGTACTTTAATCTTTTACAGTGGACCATTAACTTTCTTACCAAGTAGTACCTGTCCAGCAACCTGCATATTCTGACAAAGTACCTATACATCAGATCAAAACCCAGATACTCTGAGCAAATAGTTTCCAGCTCTAACTCTGGAGTGAACTGTGTGTTTCAAGTACCTGCACCATCTAATGAATGTCTGATACATGTGGTAATGATATGAATAACTAGTCTTTCTGCCCTTTTGTGGTATTGAGCAGAGAAAGGTTGAATTATATTTTCAGTTTCATCAGAGTGCCCACAGACAAAGGTGCTAATTAAAGCAGCAAAACTGACAATACCGGAGTTACAAGACCATGTGAAATAGGCACTTTTTCTTGAAGCCAATTGTTTTCTACTCTTGACAGGAGGTATAGTTGCCTTTGGATTCACCCACCTCTACTACGACACAGTAACTGAAGCTGCTTTTAAATGGCCCTTCACAAATGATGCATTGAGAAGCAGCTCGACATTTCTGAACTAGTAAAACACACAAATATAGTAGCTGGCTATTTAGGTAAACATTTTGTACTCTCATTTTGCCCATACAATTGGAAGATAATGGATAGTGGTTTATCTGGCTAAATCCGATAAGGTAATCCAAATTGATGCTCTCACCAAACATGGTTCCTCATCACAGAGAAATAGCACTCGGTTTCTTTTCTGTACTCCATGTATACCTGTGAATGGACATCTGGCACATGTCTTAAGTGGGTTTCCTGTAAACCCTTACAGAATTAGTGTCTTGAAACATGGGATCTCATTATTCCAGCTTCTCTTAGGTTCGATATGCTTTAATTTCATCTTAGTTTGATTCATTTGTGCATTAATGAATTTTGCACTTTATTACACTGAGCTCTTTGAGGCAATTGTTGGCGAGGTTTACACTTTGTTGAACAAACAAAAGAAACAAATTCATGGAGCTAAATATATATTTGCACTTTAACATTTATTTTATGCAAAGGATGAAGATTCTTTTTCATTACTTCACTACAGTCATAATGATTTCAAGGGGTCCCCTCTGTAGCTTTGCAGGTATCAACAAAACAGCTAATGTTTCGGGGACTCGGAGCTGATCAAAGTGTTTAAGCATTAAAATCCTCAACAAAAGAACTAGACTTTTAAAGGACTTTTCAAAAACAGAAAAAACTTATATTCCATATTTTACTTTTCCTGCCATTGCTTCCCGATATTTCCTCATCCCACTAAATGAGATAGCATTTCAATAAACAAGCTGTTCACATTCGATAACGCTGTTTCTGGTGGATACTTTATCTAACCACAGATTGCTCAGCATGTGAATACGCCAGGCGCTAGACTGTAGCTGGAGATTTTTCTCAGCATTGTTCCAATGCGCCAGCTGCTGGCATCATGCAGCTCTCCACTGACTTCATCCTACCCTAGAAGTGACATCAGAGCCGCATACAGGCGTGACACCTGCGTAGTGACATCAGTTTCTTTATTTGACTCGGTCTGTTGACGCGAAACCCAATAACTGAACACACGTGGCAGTGTGTAGATCTCTAGATTGAGACTTTTTATTGGTAGACTGAAAAAGAGACCATTCTACAGAACAGGGAAGTGGGAGGGCAGTGAGGAATCAGAGGTTAGACAGAGTATCCACCAGAAAGAGCATTACCAAAGGTAAGTAACAAATTTGTCTGATTGATACTTCTAACCGCATATTCCTCACCTTGTGAACAGATACCAAAGCCGCCCCTCCCAATGTGGTGGTCTGCAGAATGGCTCATACCAAAAAGTACTGCAGGACTAAATGGGCAAAGTGCCCCTTCTGCCGGCCTGGCTCTCAAGGCAGTGGTGCTTGGTGAATGTGTGAATTCACACCAACGCTATGGCCTGACAGATATCCAGAACAGGTACTCTGTGTGCGAACACAGTGGTAGCAGACCTGGCTATAGTTGAATGAGCCCTCAGACCCTTCGGAGGCTGCTTCTTGCCAATGCATAGTAGAGCTAAGTACAGAGAACTATCCAGCTGGTGATGGTCCTTTTCTGCACTGCCTTACCCTTCTTTGCCCCCAGAGAACCGCACAAAGAGCTGATTGTCCACCTGATAGTTCTTGGTACAGTCAAAACTCAAAGCTCTTCTGGGGTCCATACGATGGAGTCTCTCTTCTTCTTTCTATGGGTGATGCACAGCAAAGAGTGCCAGAGCAGTGAGGGATTGGCCAACATGAAAGGGAGAAATGTCACTCTGGTCCTCAACACCAGATTCTTTGGGGGTAAAAGTGGTATAAGGAGGCTGAACAGAGAGCTCACAGTTCACTTGCTCAACACGCTGAAGTTATCACAATGGGAAAGATTGTTTTATGAATCCGGAGACGCAAAGGACAACTGTGCGTCGACTCAAACGGGGTGCACATCAGGAATGTGAGAACCAAATTAAGGTCAATACACTTGAGGGCCTGAGGAGTTTTAAGGACCTGCGTGAGCTTACTCCCCACCAAACTAATGTCACACAAGAAAAGAGCCACGGGTCCAAATTAGAAGGAGGTTAGTTAACTGTTTAGATGTGATATGCCATGCAGACCGTGGGGATTCCCTTTCAGGACGGTTCCCCTCACACACCAGAGGTGTCATGCTTCATCATAGGGGCCTCCTCACACGAAAGACCTAGTCTTCGTGCGGGCTACAACCCCCTCTCTACGAGGGAGGAGCTCAGGGATGTTTTTGTTGAGTCAGGCGGGGTGTACTAAACCCCTATGTGAGCTTGGCGTGTGTGTAACAAAAAAGTGCAGTGCTGTGATGTGACAAGTTAAAACTGGCTACGGGGTTAGCTATAGTGTAACTTTATTCAGCTACCCTGTGTCAGGATTAAAAGCAATAAAGAGCTGATAACACAAGTGTCATCATTAGAGACAGATGTGTAGATCGCTAGACCAACATGTTTCAGCCAGAAAGACCTAGGTAGTGTTGCGGCCTTCTTCAGGGTCAGTTTGTTCAGCTACTGCAAAAATAAAGTGCAACTACGTGAAAAAGCATAAAAATCAAACTGACCCTGAAGAAGGCCGCGACACTACCTAGGTCTTTCTGGCTGAAACATGTTGGTCTAGCGATCTACACATCTGTCTCTAATGATGACACTTGTGTTATCAGCTCTTTATTGCTTTTAATCCTGACACAGGGTAGCTGAATAAAGTTACACTATAGCTAACCCCGTAGCCAGTTTTAACTTGTCACATCACGGCACTGCACTTTTTTGTTACACACACGCCAAGCTCACATAGGGGTTTAGTACACCCCGCCTGACTCAACAAAAACATCCCTGAGCTCCTCCCTCGTAGAGAGGGGGTTGTAGCCCGCACGAAGACTAGGTCTTTCGTGTGAGGAGGCCCTATGATGAAGCATGACACCTCTGGTGTGTGAGGGGAACCGTCCTGAAAAGGGAATCCCCCACGGTCTGCATGGCATATCACATCTAAACAGTTAACTAACCTCCTTCTAATTTGGACCCGTGGCTCTTTTCTTGTGTGACATGAAAACCAAATTAAGGTCCCACTGCGGCATCACAAAAAGCTTTAAGAAAATGCATCACAACTGGTGATTTAAACAAAGATGGTTGATCTGGCAAATGAAAGAAAGCCAAAAGGCTGACAAACAACCTTCAAAAGTACAAATGGCAAGTCCTTAATGCGCTTAAGACAACATAAAAAGTAAAACATCCAACACCTTTGCTTGCAATGTGTTAGGATGGCAGGAACTACAACAGGTCAGTGTCCTGCATAAACAGATTTTGTAGATGTACACCTGGCTGCTAGCATGACATGACTTCAGGAGCGCAGACAAAGGCAGTCAACTGTTGCTGCTCAATCTTCACACATGAAGGTTTAGATTGTGGAGGCCCCTGCTGTATTGATGCAACAGAACATTCTCCTGAAGCGGCAGCCTGATTGGGGAACAGATGCTCAAACCACAAGTCCCAGGTACCACACTCTACTGGGCTAATGCAGAGTCACTAGCATGACATGGGTCCGGTCGTTCCCGATCTATCTTCTTCAGAACTTGAGGTAAGAGAGGAAGAGGCGAGAAGGCATGGTCCCGATCTCCACTCTAGGCGGAATGAGTCGCTGAGAGTGAACCCTCTTGGGAACTCCAGTGCACCTAAGTGTTGACACTGCGCTTTCTCAGCGGTGGCAAATAGATCAAGCCAGGGCCCTCCACATTTCTGGAAGACGCCCTGCACCACATCCAGGTGTAAATGCCATTTGTGACCCAACAGACGTTGGCGGTTTAGATCTTCAGCCATGGCGTTTAAAGATCCCACCAGGAGGAGAACTACCAGCGAAAAGCTCTGATGGCTTAGCCAGGTCCAGAGGCATAGAATCTCCCAGCACAAGACCCAAAAAAAACACTCCTCCAAGCTTGTTGCAATACCACCCTTTGATGGTCGGAAGGAAGGTAATCATCGCAAAGTTAATGGCCCGCAACAAAAATAAGTTGCTGTGGAGCCAGGTCTCTGCCGGAAACCAGAGCCCTATGATCACCACACAATTCCAGGTGACCTCCCACAACCCAGCAGTGATGCATCTGTCACCACCACCAGCTGTGGATGGGAAAGGTAGAGGGGCCTACTGCCAGTCCAATTGTGGTCGTGAAGATACATTTGGCGTAGTCAACAAGCAGGATTCAGGAGGCCAAGTAGTCTCAGAGCAATTCTATGAGAACCGAAAGAGAAGCTGAAACATTCGGATCACAGCCTGAATATCCTGGACTCAATCTAAAGAGAAAGCTCGAAAACTGTGTCCAGAATAACTCAGATGAAAAGGAGTTAGCTGTGTCTTTGGCACGTTGACAGAGAACTCCAAAGATATAAGGAGGTTTGCTGTCTGAATGTGGTCTACAATGGTCTTGGGCAAACCCACCTTCAACAGCCATTAGTCGATGTACAGGAAGACTGGTGCACCCAACCTCCGGCCATCGCTTTCTTGAACACTCAAAGGGTACTCTTGAGGCTGAAGGGGAGCACGGAATACAGAAAATGCTCTTGGCCTTCCTTGAACTGCAGGTAACGCTTGTGGGACTGCAGGAAGTTACTATAAAAGTAAGGGTGCTGCAGTTCCAGTGCTCCCATACAGTCTCCTAGATCTAGGGCAGATAGATCTTGAACCAGGATGAGCATTCTGAATTTATCCTTTTTCAGAAAGAAGTTTAGAGGGCAAAGATTTAAAATAGGATGAAGACCTTAGTCCTCCTTTGGCACAAGGAAATAACGAGAATAACATCCAGTCCCCGTTTCTAATGCAAGATCCCTTTCTATGGCTCTTTTGTCCAAAAGAGCATAAACTTCAAGCAGTATAATGGATGAATAGCCCCTTGGAGCTAATAACTTATCCTGTCTCCTGCAGTGTGGCAATGTGCCACTGACGGCATACCAAAGAGGCTTGGAAGCAAAGGTGGAGGTCAGGGGGCCAGGGGCAGCACAGTACTTTGACATTGGTGGCCTGAACTTTATCAGCTGAAACCTCGACCCCGAAAGGACTGGAGGGTCGGCTACTGAGGCGGTGGCCTTTTGCATTGAGTTTGCCTTTAAAGCCATCCGTAGCCTTGAAAGGGGGGAAATTCCTGTGGATACTTACTCTGGGAAACGCACGTGGCCCCTGAAAAAGGCTAAAACTCTAACAGGGAAATCAACTGTTTTGAAAAACTTTAGCACCGGGCACAGTGCTGATTTACTCTAGGAGGACATGTAAACTCTAGACACACAAAAACATGATGTACATCATGACAACTGACATAAAAAAATATTTTGTTTTTATTAATCTTCTTTTTGTTTGTTTTTAAAGATAGAAAAAATATATATATATTTATAAATACAATTCATACATAATAAACTTCAATTCATGGACCGATATACATTCCAGGTGATGTTGTGCAAATTAGAACCACATATTGATGCAAATTACGGTATAACCTGAGTAAAGTATATCTTCAACACAAATCAAATACGCAAATTTGTATATAATCAGTGATCAAACAGTATGTCATTTTCATGATAATCTATACGAACATTATACAACTTAACCTATGATTGAGGACTTATATGGAGACACTGGTAATGTTTGTTGAATACCAACGCGTTTCGGCAAAGCCTTCTTCAGGATTTTCATACCAGTGGTTACTAAAATAAGAAATATAAGCATAATTGTGATCTAGAGTTTAAACGCACTCTCCGCAAATTGTTCTATATGTACATACATTAAAACCATGATAAATTACATTATAGTTATGGTTTAAGAGGACTGAACCTGAACAATGCTGTGGAGGACAATTAATTAATAAGTGAATAACAATGTGACACAGTTTCTTTTCACACCAGTGTAAAAATACTATTCAGCTCAATTAATGTCTGCGTATGTATAACGCTCCTAGTCTGCCGAATAATAGCTATTAAATAATATTAAGCTGGATATTCGCTATTAAAGTATATTAAGCTGGATATTCAAATACTAAAGTGGTACGGCAATGATCTTTTAACTTACCGATACAACGGTGTAGAAGGCTCCTGCCTCCGACCAGCTATTCCGGAAATTAGTCCTCACGCTTCCTTTGTCGAATAGCCATATACTGATTAAACCCTATGTCATGACATGGCTGGACAGATTAGGGGTGATGTGCAAGCGCTCGACATATGAGTGCATAGGCGCAGCGTCTTCTATCTATTTCTGATACTCATATTCCAATATATTTTGGGTGGCCCCTTTAGTTAGATTTAGGGTAATAGTTTCCATTAAAGAACCCAGCAATATGCCATTATGAGAACTCTTTAATTGTGCTGGGTCAGTGCCCATTGCGATAACTGACGTTTTGTCAATAGGTTTATCTCGTGTAATATCTCATCGTGTTAGGAGTATGGTTTATGAATGGCATTTTTGTTTTTTTTGTGGTCAATCTCTTGATCCACCTTCTCCCCTTTATATGTAGGGTCTTGGAACCACATAAACTGACACTACCTTACTGGGAGTCCATGCAGATAAGAATGCGCCACTGTTGACATCCTTCGCAGATCTGAAGGTTAGTATATTTGAGTCTATATGCAGAGTGTAACCAAATAAACTTTAAGATCAATTAGACATTAGTTAGCTAATCGTGAACATCTTGTTCTTTCAGAATATTAATACATCAATTAGGCCTCCGACCAATAGAAATAAGCAGGATACAGAGTCAGTGGCCAGTTAAGGGAGATAATATAAGAGAAGGATAAGTTACTTACCTGTAATCCTAGTTCTCTTCCAGGGGTATCCTCATCAAAGTCATAAGCACATGAATATTCCCGCCCATGCGCGGGACCCCGGAAACATATAAAACATATGTGGAAACCATATATGTAGCTCTATATATATATCCATATATATATATATAAAAACACAATGCAGCCTTCCAATACTAGAAAACGCTGAGCAATGTTGTAAGAATTTCCCTTGCACAGAAATACAATTCCAATAAAGCAGGGAGAAAATAAAACACATTTGAAAACTGCTTTAATGCACAGCAGAAAACACAATCCTGCAAAAGGAATGAAAGAAACATTGCCAGCACATAGGCTGCATTGTAGAAAACATCAGTGTAGAAAGCTGAAAAGCTAACCCAAAGAACACACAGAATAAACAGGCACCGTGCCTTTAAGGCAGCCATGACCCCTAGCTTCCCATCATGCCTCAGGGGTGACAGTTAGGTCAGTTGTTTTTTGCGGAGACCCGAAGGCCAGAGCAAAAAGAGATGACATGTATCTTGATCACTTGCCCGGGAGGCGGGTGGGTTGCTTATGACTTTGATGAGGATACCCCTGGAAGAGAACTAGGATTACAGGTAAGTAACTTATCCTTCTCTTCCAGGGGATCCTCATCAATAGTCATAAGCACATGAATAGAATAGCAAGCCCATACCCTCATCCTGCGGGCAAGTGACTAGAAAGCATACATTGTCAAAGAATATTTCAAAGACTCCAATTAAACTAGCATTGGAACAGATTCCTCAAGGAGGCTTGGCCAACTTGGGTATCCGCTCTGGAGTCAGAATCCAGACAGTAATGCCTGGTAAACGAATGGACCGACTTCCAAGTTGCATCCTTGCAAATCTCGGCCATCGGTACATTGTGTAAGAAAGCTATTGTAGCAGCCTTTCCCCTAGTAGAGTGAGCTTTAGGGGAGGCTAACAGTGGCCTGTTCGCTAATTGGTAAGCCAATTTAATACAGGACACTATCCACCTCGAAATGGATCGTTTGGAGGCTGGAAAACCTGTCCTAACAGAGCCGTAGTTTACAAACAATTGATCAGCCTTTCTAATGGATTTTGTTCCCTCCAAATAGAATTTGATAACCCTCTTGAGGTCTAATGAGTGAAGAGACCTTTCTGCTGGTGTAGCAGGATTGGGAAAAAAAGAGGGAAGAGAAATTGTCTGATTGACATGGAAGTTAGACACCACTTTGGGTAGGAAAGAAGGGTGAGTTCTCAAAACCACCCTATTGTAATGGAAAACCGTATACGGTTCATTAGAACAGAGTGCTTGGATTTCACTCACTCTGCGCGCTGATGTAATAGCCACCAGAAACGCTACTTTCCATGTAAGGTGTTGTAACGTGGCCTTATGAATGGGTTCAAAAGGAGGACCCATCAGTTTTGACAAAACTAAATTCAACTCCCAAGGAGGAGAAGGAGGTCGGACAGGGGATACACCTTCTTCAACCCCTGAAGGAAGTCCTTGACCACCTGAAGTTGAAAGAAAGAAAGTTGGTTGGGTGATTTTCTATAGGCTGTAATGGCCGCCAAATGAACTTTTATGGAAGTGCATTTCAAACCAGATTTGGCCAAGTATAGCAGATACGGCAAGATTACCTCTTCTTGCCCGCTAGTCGGACTCCAACCATTACGCATACACCACAAGTAAAATCTTTTCCATTTAAAAGAATAAGAGGTTCTTGTGGATGGCCTTTTGACTCCCTCAAAATGTCCATGCAATCCTGAGGAAGGTTCAAATGTCCGTACTGCAGGACCTCAGGAGCCATGCTGCCAAGCTCAGCGATGGAAGGCTGGGGTGCAGAATCTTCCCTCCCATTTTGGTCAGAAGGTCCGGCCTGCACGGGAGTCTCCTGTGCGGACAGATCGAGAGCTGTAGTAGGTCTGGATACCACCATTGGCGAGGCCAGTCCGGTGCTATCAGGATCATCTTCATCCTGGATCGGATGATCTTGGTCACCACCTTCGGGATGAGAGGAAGGGGCGGAAAAGCGTATGCAAATGTCCCGGACCAGTCTATCAAAAGAGCATTCCCTCTCGTTCCTGGTCGGTAAAACCTGGACGCGAAGGCGTGGCATTTTCTGTTTAGATCGTCTGCAAAGAGGTCGATGGATGGATGACCCCATTGATGAAAAATGTCCGCCACTACCTCGTCGTTGAGCACCCAGTCTTCTTGTTCTTCGAAGTGTCGACTGAGAGCGTCTGCTCGCACGTTCTGTTCTCCTGGCAGATGCACCGCCGTGATCGAGAGGTTCCTGGCGAGCAGCCAGTGCCAGATCGCTTGAGATTCCAGAGACAGAGGGCGAGAGCGTGTTCCACCTTGTTTGTTTAAGTAATACATGGTGGTTGTATTGTCCGTTTGTATCAGAATCGACTCGGACTGAATCGATGGATGGAATGCCTTGAGGGCCAAATGAACCGCCCGCAGTTCTAACATGTTGATATGATAGGTCTGCTCTTTGCTGGTCCATTTGCCCTGAGTCTGCAGTTGACCCAGATGCGATCCCCATCCCTGAAGAGACGCATCTGTTATCAAGGATTGTTTTGGAAGAGGCTGATGGAATGGTACTCCCACTAGAAGATTCTTTGGCTGAGTCCACCAGAGAATGGATTTCTTCGCAGTCTGAGAGATGAGAACTCGGTCTTCCCAATGACCCGAGGATTGGACCCATTTGTCCTCCAGATCCTGCTGCAACGGTCTCATTCTCAATCTGGCGTTGGGAATGAGAAAAATGCAAGAAGCCATCGACCCCAGCAGAGAAGCCACTTGCCTTACTGATGGTTGATGTGCTTGGAGGATGATGTTGATTTTGTCTCTCATTGATGACAATATCTCCTCCGAAGGAAACACTTTTCCTAGGTCGGAGTTTAGGGTGGCGCCCAGATAGTGGAGCGATTGAGTAGGTTTCAACACTGATTTGTCCACGTTGACATGCAGGCCTAAGCGTCGAAGGAGATCCAGGCAGATGTGAAGGTGCTCCTGCACAATGCCGGAAGATGACCCCTTCAACAGCCAGTCGTCCAGGTATGGATACACAAACAGACCTTGGCGATGTAATGCTGCTGCTACTACTGCCATGCATTTCGTGAATACTCTTGGGGCAGATTTTAGGCCGAAGGGTAAGACCTTGAACTGGTAATGCTTGCGCCCACCATGAACCGCAGGAACTTGCGATGCCGTGGTGTGATTGGAATGTGAAAGTACGCATCTTGGAGATCCACCGAACACATCCAATCGCCTTTTCTCAGATGTGGAAATATTTGATGGAGCGCCAACATTCAAAACTTTTCTTTTTTGATGAACTTGTTCAGCAAACGTAGATCTAGAATTGGTCTGAACTTGTTCGGTTGGTCTTTTTTCTGAACAAGGAAGCATCTTGAGTAAACTCCCTTTCCTCTCTGTGCCGGAGGGACCTCTTCTATGGCCAGTTTCCTGAGAAGGGTCGACACTTCCTGACGCAGGAGATCTCGGTGTAGATGACGGGATTTTACCGGAGGAATGTCTCTTGGGGACGCGCAAAAACGTAGTGCGTACCCATTGTTTAATATATTCAGCACCCACTGGTCTTTGGTGATGTTGCGCCACTCTTGAATGTAGTTTGAGATACTTCCTCCCACTGGAGTGTGCAACGGTGCTAGAGGAAGCAGAAAATCATTGCTTCCCTTGAGTTTTTGCTGTGGAAGAGGACTGCTGTTGGTGTCCTCCTCTTCCTCTCGAGGAACGACGGCCTTGGAACTGGGACTTGTTCTGTTTGTTTTGCGACCATTGAGGGGTTTGAACCCTCTGTTGGTAATTTTTACGATTGTAGGGCCTGTAACGTCGTTTAAACTCTTTTTTCTTCTCCAGGCCCACAGCCTTTAACGTGTCCAACTCGGCCTTCATTCTGGCCATTTCCTCATCTGTGTGTGATCCAAACAGTGAGTTGCCAGAAAACGGAAGATTCAAGATGCGCTGCTGCGCCTCAGGTTTCAACGCTGTCAAGCGCAACCAGGAAGATCTTCGTGCACATATGCCATGTGCATAAGAGTGAGCCGCCAAAGACGCCCCATCCGCTGCAGTGCTAATTACCTGGTTGGCCACCAGCGCACCTTCCTGGAGAATCTCAGAGAAATCCTGCTGATCCTCCTTTGGGAGTTTGTCTTTGAAACGGTCCATTGAAACCCATAAGGACCTATCATAACGGCCCAGCAGAGCTGCAGCGTTAGACACCTGAAGAGAAGACGCTGCAGAGCCGCAAGCTTTCTTACCCCAAGAGTCCTGCGCCCTACTTTCTTTGTCTGGAGGGGCTGAGGAGGAAGAAGCAACTGCGTGTGTCTTCCTTGCTGCTGCAATAATGACAGAGACCAGTGGCAGATCCGATTTGAGAAAAAGGGGATCTGATGCAGCAGGTTTATATTTTTTCAGGATCCGAGCCAGGGCTGCTTTAGCCGAGGATGGAGTGAGGAAGATGTCCATTACCGGCTCGATGATCCCAGGAACCAAAGGAAGCAATGGCCTAGTCGCAGACCTTTGATGGAGGGTCTCGAAAATAATGGACGTGGTGGTCTGAGGAGTTAACATGGGTATACCTAGCTTTTGTGCTCCTCTGGAGAGAACATCGTGAAAAGTGTTCACATCATCGATGGGTGACACCCTAGAAGGAGGACTATCCGTAAGGGTAGGAGAGTAGTCCCTTTTGGATAAGTGCGAAGATGAGGACGAAGATGGTGTTCGTCGTCTCTTGCGATGACCCCGAGTCGACCTGCGCTCAGGAGATCTGTGTTCTCTTGTCCGAGTGGTAGGGGACCTGTCCACTTCCTGCACGAGACGTTGTAACGGCGATCTGTGCAGTGGGGGCTGGAATAGTCCGTAGGTCGCCGGGTGTGACCTGAGGGCTCTTTCTGCCAATGATGGAGAGGTTGTAGCCATCTGGGCGAAAGATGGATTGAAGGAGATCGTGGTCTCCTTGGAGAGCGTCTTGGAAGCTCAGGCGAATGAGCAGAAGAACTGCGTGATGTCGCAATTGTCTGGGGTGAGCTCCGAATAGAATGGGAGGACTCTCTGCGACTTCTGGAGCGTGATCGGCGTCTTGATGATCGATGCGACGTTGATGGAGTGCCTCGACGTCGACCTGCTCTGCGTCACCATCACTGTTGAGTCTGTAGGGCCTGATTAATTAATTGTACTCCACAGCATTGTTCAGGTTCAGTCCTTTTAGACCATAACTATAATGTAATTTATCATGGTTTTAATGTATGTACATATAGAACAATTTGCGGAGAGTGCGTTTAAACTCTAGATCACAATTATGCTTATATTTCTTATTTTAGTAACCACTGGTATGAAAATCCTGAAGAAGGCTTTGCCAAAACGCGTTGGTATTCAACAAACATTACCAGTGTCTCCATATACGTCCTCAATCATATGTCAAGTTGTATAATGATTGTATAGATTATCATGAAAATGACATACTGTTTGATCACTGATTATATACAAATTTGCGTATTTGATTTGTGTTGAAGATATACTTTACGCAGGTTATACCGTAATTTGCATCAATATGTGGTTCTAATTTGCACAATATCACCTGGAATGTATATCGGTCCATGCATTGAAGTTTATTATGTATGAATTGAATTTATAAATATATATATATTTTTTCTATCTTTAAAAAAAAAAAAAAAAAGTTTAATAAAAACAAAATATTTTTTTATGTCAGTTGTCATGATGTACATCATGTTTTTGTGTGTCTAGAGTTTACATGTCCTCCTAGAGTAAATCAGCACTGTGCCCGGTGCTAAAGTTTTTCAAAACAATTCCTGTGGATACTGCCAGTACTGGCGCAGAAAGGTGTTAGACACTGGCAGATCACCGCCACTGTCATCACAATGAAAACATTAATATCTTGTGCCATCTCAATGAAAGGAGCAACATGTGGCATTAGAAAAATGCGCTCAATCACAAACTCTGTGCTCACATCGAGAATTTCCAACTCCTGGACCAACATCAATCTGGCTTTCGGAGTGGGCACAGCACTGAATCGGCTCTCACTAACGTTATGGATGACATTTTAAAAATGCTTGACCAAAATGAATCTTGCCTCCTAATCCTCCTTGACCTTTCCTCTGCGTTTGACACTGTCAATCACGACAAGCTCCTATTCATTTTGGAAAACAGGATGGGCCTCTCTGGTGGGGTGTTGCAATGGTTCTCGTCCTTCCTCCACCACAGATCCCAAAGAGTCAAGGCGAACCACTCTCTCTCCCAGCCCTCTCCAGTATCCATGGGGGTCCCCCAAGGGTCCGCCCTATCTCCTATAATCTTCAACTTGTTCTTGGAGCCATTAGCTAATGCTCTAAATTCCACGAACATTCTCTTCCATATGTATGCGGATGATACGCAACTTTATCTGAAAATCTCCTCCCCGGATAACCTCATATCACTCAACACTACTCTAAGGACTACTCAAAACTGGTTAATAGAGAACCTCCTCCTGCTCAACACCTCCAAAACAGAATTCCTTCTCATTTCTTCTCCGAATCACATCCCCAAGTTAGACCTTTGGATGAACCACCTCACTGCCTTAAACTGCTCCCCCCTCATTATTGACTCAGCCAAATCTCTCGGAATCACCCTGGACAAGCATCTGAACATGAAGAATCATGTTAGCAATGTGTGCAAGGGAGCTATTCACCTGATGAGGATACTGGGGAATCTCAAACCATTCCTTTCACAAGATGACTTCAAGCCGGTGGTCCAAGCGCTTGTTTTGCCGAGGCTAGACTACGGCAGTGCTTCGCTCTGTGGCCTCCCCAAATATACCTTGGCCCCACTAAGGGCATCATTGAACGCTGCTGCCAGATTGGTTACGGGTACCAAAAGAAATGCGCACATATCCCCAGTCCTAAAATCCCTTAAGTGGTTGCCCTACGAAGCACGAATACAGCTAAAGATTG
Source organism: Calotriton arnoldi (assembly GCA_963921515.1). NCBI lineage: Eukaryota > Metazoa > Chordata > Amphibia > Caudata > Salamandridae > Calotriton > Calotriton arnoldi. The sequence continues at coordinate 3,541,884 of CAWUFW010000182.1, forward strand.
CCTGCCTGCCTCACAAAGCCCTCCATTTCAAAACCCCCAGTTATCTAGTGCAAAAGCTAGAAATATCCGGAGGTGGTAGACCTTCAAGAAGTGCTAACTCTTTCCTCCAGAAACCACAGATCTTTCGCAAAAAGAGAACGTGTCACCGCCTTTTCTCCGGCTCTGCCCCGAAGATCTGGAACTCTCTCCCACCGGAAGTACGCAGAATCTCCTCCACGGTTGCTTTCAAATTGGAAGCTAAAAGATTCCTTATGAACAAGTTCTTACCTTAAATGGGTTTGGATCGTCTTCTCGAAGGTACTGGACTTACAACTTTAAGACCTGCGCTGGGTGCCACTCTTCTTTAACTTATCATTTGCTCCCCTCCTAGTTCGCTATGTACTAGTTATTGTATTATTCTCTATTAACCCCTTTTGTTTGTAACTGTTCTGCTTGATATTCTTATTTGATGCCGGTACTGCATTTATTACCTTCCTTCCCTCCAATTGTAAAGCGCTCTGATATCCTTCAGGATCATGTTTGCGCTATATAAAACTTTATAAATGAAATAAATAAATAATAATAAAGACACGGGTGCTATACGAGATGCCCATTTTCCATGGGCTACACGTACTGGCCCTAGGAATACAAGATTAGCAAGACACCGTGGCAGAGCGCATATTGTGCCGCAAAGATTGTGGTGGGCTTGCCACCATTATCAATTACGGTTAAGGCACAAGAATACATTTTAAGGAGGAGCTCTACACCAACTGTTAGAAAGGGGCTACATATCCTATGATACCTACAGCGACCATCTTGGGTAGGTCCCTCATACAAACAGCGCCCCGCCCAAAGACAAGCACTCAGTAGAACCGCATTGGAAAGTCGCTGGTCTGGAGATTGCTTTCAGTCTCAGGTTTTGGTGGATTAGTCTGAATATTATTTATTTATTAAAAGTGTATTGCTTTAAGGGAGCACCTGCAACAGTACTTTGAGAATCTTCCTATTGTCGAGAAGTTGAATGAAGTGAGCCACAGTTCTTGCAATTTGAGTGCGTGTAAAGAAAGGATCATGTTTCAGGAAAGAGATAGGAAAATTCTTTGTGATAATTGGTGAACTATGAATTAAAATATATATTTTTTTTAAACTGAATAGCGAGTGGGATGACATTTTTGGGGAATAAACCAGACTGTACAGGAACAAACCAAGAAAGAAAAATACCTTAATTAACTAGTGAAAACCTTGTTTATCATTTAAGAGACCGTACTATTCTAAGCTACTAGAAAGAAATTGAGGAAACTAAACTGTTTAAAAACAAAACTATACTGATGTTCAAATTGTCATGACATGAGGTAATTTCGAAACTGATATATACTGCACTAGAAAGAACCCTATTGAACATAACTATCCAAGAAAACACAGCCAAGCTTTACAAGAACCAATAAACTCATTAAGAATCATATTTCTGGGTATGCTGTTCTTCTTTGTTAGTCTTTTTATTAAGTTGATTCTTCAAGAAAATATGTACAGTATTTAAACATGGTTTCCTTTACATGTACAGCATTCTGAAAGGATTCACGATCTCCTGATAACTATGAATAAAAAGTGGGTACATTTTCAGGTAATGGCAGAGAAACAAGACTTAATTACTACCTTTATACGGAGGTGTAGAGTTAATATCAAAGGAACAATATTAACTGTGGTTTATCTTCCTTCCAGGTCTCCCTTCTTGTAGGTCCATTCCCTCAAACCTTTCCTGGTCACTCCAAAACTGAGTGCCTTTATGGCACGCTGAATTGGTGGTGCCAGGAGGTGGACTCCAGTGAGCATCGTCTTGACCCCGAGTATCCACGACAAAAGGGGTAGGGAGCACGCTGTGGCCCTTATTTCTTTAAGGCGCTCTAAAGCCAAGTCTGCCTGATTTCTGAAGAGACTGGTGTAGTCAAACGGCATATCCATTACTGACACTTGGATGTCACTCGAAAAACCTATGGATCTCATCCATGTGAAGCGCTGAAGCACTGCACTGGTACAAACTGCATAGCCTAAGTATTCAGTAGTAACTGGTCAAGAGCGGATAACATACCTTACTGCATTTTGGCCATCCTGAATGATCTGCCCCAGGTTAGAGCGAAACTCATCGGGACTGCCAGCAAGATCTCCCTGACCATGTCACACAGTGTATGAGAATATCGTCCAAGAAGGCAGCTGACACTCAGTGAACGAAAGGCCAGCTTGGCTGAGGAAAACATTTATTTTCCAAATGTGTTCATATATTTCTACTCCCTATCAGGAGGCGCTGTAGGGAATTAGTTTGGGTTCAACCTACTGGCAGAGGTCTGCACCGCAAGGCTCTTGGGCGCGGATGCTGTGTAAGGAAGGCAGGGTCACCTGGGGCAGGTCTGTGGCGTCTCACCGATTTCCTATTTACCGGTGGGCAATAGCATGGTTTGGCCCAAGTGCCTATCAGCGTGTCAATCAGAGCTTCACTGAATGGGAGAAATGGTTCTCTGGAGGTCTGCACAGGCTATAGCTCCTCGGTTACTACGGTGGCTTTGACCTAAATAGGTGGTAGCTGCAAATCAAGAACTGAACTTTGGCTCCACGCCAGATGACTACAGTGAAAGAGGCTGATTCTTCTGTTAAGGGGCCCAGAGGAGATGGGGCTTTGGGGTGGGTGGGGGTAACTCAACCCAATGTCAAGAGAGATGTCCTGACCACTGGCCTCTTGTAGGTCCATAAGCTCCAATGTCATTACCCAGGGCATATCGGCTATGTTCTGAATCACATCCGAAAAAGACTGTGAAGTGGTTGATGGTAACTTGTGGGTAGTGGTAGGGTTTTGTCTGAATCAGAATAAGTTTGGATCAGCTCTGTTGGAACATGTACAGGATGAGACTTCTGCTGAGGTCATGGCAGATTTAACTCCAAGTCAGACAAAACATGCAATGAAATGAAGCCATCATTGCGAAAAATGAAAATGTAAACGAAACACTTCTATTAGATGTCATTCTTGTGTCATTAGCTACAGATTGGTAAGATCATAGAGAATCGCCCTCATACTGATGACTTGCTTTCTTTTAATATACAGATCTGGCATAAAATACTAGTATAAAGAAAAAACTATTTAGGTACAGAAAACACACTAAACAAACATTGAGAAATTAAACAAAAGACTGTCAGTTGAGACCAAGTTCAGCAACTATATGAGATGATTGCTCTGTGGCACATAGTCCATAGTGATATCTAAAATTATTACAGAATTATTACAGAAAGGATCCATCAAAAACAGGGACTAATATTCACAATTATGAAATCTAAAACATCAATGGAATGAAAGAGCTACCGGATATCACTGAAGGGAAGACTCCTTATAAATATGACGCATAATGCTGAACTGTGATGAAGACTTGATATCATGACCTGAACAGAACCCAACTAAGTTATTTTCATATACAGCCATACATAATGCTTTTAGTGACCAACTTAATGGGGCTGGTCTCAAAATAATAGCCTAAAGCTGAATCTGGCCGAACCTACTAATTTATATAGTCACGTATGTGTTAGCAAACTTAATATTGTGAGTCAACTTTACATTTGGAAACATTGTAAATGTGAAATTTTATGATGTGGTGATAAAACCTATACAGTAACAGACTGCATGCACTTACTTGCAAAGACATAGATCCTGATTCTTTGCTTTTGTTGAGGAAACTCGAGATGGACAAGTTCAGGTCAATGCTGCTGTTATCTGTTGTGGAACCTGTTCCGGAATCTGTGTCATTTTCCTTTTGACTTTGAGTTTCTGACTGCAATGAGATTTTACCCAATGTGGGGGAAGATATTATACCATTTTCCTCTTGATTTTCAGGTTTCAATGGTGGTGTGATTTTATCCAAGGCCTGGGCAGATTCCCCTTTCACAAGAGTCTCCTCAGAGTGGACGTTGATAGTAGGTACAACACTAGGCAGGTCCGTCATATCTGAGAGCTTATCAGAGGGAGATGTTACATCTTCAGGAACAATGATGGTTTTTGGCTTATGTGCATCGCCACCTTCTGCTAGATCCTCAGCTTTAGGCACTTCGAATCCGGTTTGCCCTAGGGAGATCTCTGTGCTAGCAGGCTCAACAGTTTTAGAAGGAATCTCCACTGATTTTGTATCTGTAGTAAGATCCTCAGTATGTGGTGTAGTGTTCCCAAGCTCTTGCACATCCTCATTAGGGCATACATTTTGGTGTATCTCAAGAACTGTGGTAGGATCCTCCAATGTTTTTTTCTCAGGGAAACCTGTTGAGTGGGCAGCCTCACCGGCTGGTTTTATGAGCTCAGGCTCAGTCCCAGTACCAGTACCATTCTTTCCATCTCCAGGTGGCACCTCCTCTTTCTTGGCCAGAGTCTCAGCTTCCTGACAAGATTCAGCAGGTGACGTATATTTGTCATCATTCTCTTTCATGAGAGCCGTTTCTTCCTCAGGGGTCTCATTTTCTTTCTTATTTTCAAGGGCTTCTACTGTTTTATCCACGGTATTCTGAATGTCTATACTCTCTTCTGCTTTTTCTTCTTGAATTTCGGCTTTGCCTTCACAATTTTCTGTGTTTGGCAGATCTGCTGAACTGTTTGGCAGACTTCCTGTTTGTCCCTCACTTTCTCCAGTTTCCTGGGAAATTACATCAGCAGGTATAATGGGAATGACCTCAACGTGAAGAGGGAGTAACTGATTTTCAGATGTAGTTTTAAAGTTGTCAAGGTTTTTTATTTCGGAATTGTTTTCTATTTTTACATCGGTTTTCATTTCCTCATGTGTTATGGGTGCAACACACACATTCTCCTTCCCCTCTGGTTTGAAATTGGTATTCATATCCTCGTTTATCAAAGGTGCAGTACAAATATCATTCTTTTCGTGTGATTTTAAACTATCCATATCCTCAGTTATAACGGGTGTTATACACATATCTTTATTTTCTTCTGGTTTTGAATTTATTTTTATGTTTTCGTTTGTAATAGATTCAGAACATATATCATTATTTTCTTCAGGCTTTAAATGTGTTTTTGCACTGTCACTGATAGAAGGTGCAGCATGCACAACATTTTTTTCTTCTGGTCTATCAAAATTTTGTAACTGTGATCCCGGGTCTTTCTTTACCAGCACCTCTTTTTGTGGTACTTTCTCTTTGTTTTCATCCACACTGTTCATTATCACTGAGCCATTTTGAATTGCTACTGTGCCATTTAGCTCACTATTAAAACAGGGTTCATTCTTTTTCTCAACTTTAATCTTCTTTGGTTGACTAGCAGTCATGTCATCATCAGAAGGCAGGTTTCTAAATGGTTCCACTGCACCTTTGCCCTTAATTTTCTCTGTCACAGATTCAAGAGTTGAAGCATTTTGGGACAGTTTATCTTCTTCGGAACTTGCAAGACTGAGATCTGAGGAAGCGCGCTTGTTTGCAGGAATTGGCTGCAGAAAAATATTGAAGAGGAACATGTTTTTAGAGACTAAATAAAGAACTAACATACAATGACATTTCACAGCTCACAAAAACATAGAGACATATAATAATACCCACTTTACTGAGAAAATGATAGGGTACTTCATTGATGAATGAATGAATAGTGTGCTTGTAGAGCACACTGCCACTCCCAAAGGAGAATCCTGGTGCTATGCGGCAGTAAGAATGACTTCATAACACAAAATTACCAGAAGGGGGTGTATATTAAAGAATAAACGAGTAACACTGTGCATCGGAGACAGCAAAGAGACAGGTCTTAAGCTGTTTAAGATGTCTTCCGAAACAATGAACCGCAAAATACTAGGAAGTTGCTTCCAGGCCTTTAAGCCCCGAAATGCAGAAGATTTACCTCCTCGAGTTTTGTGTCTGAAAGTAGGGGGCATCAAAAGATTGGCATGTGAAGACCTCAGAGTCCGTTTAGTAGTGTAGAGGGTAAATCTGGAAATTAGATATTTTGGCCCCAGTGCTCTATAGGCTTTGAACGTGAATAGGAGAAGTTTGAAAAGGACCCTTTTATGCAGTGGCAGGCAGTGTAGAGCTTTTAGTGCTGCAAAGGCCGAAGATCGTCGAGGGAGTTTCAAAACAAGTCTGGCAGCAGTATGTTGTACCACTTGCAGCTTTTGAATAGTTTGCTTGGAGGAGTCTGCGTACAAACTATTACAATAGTCCAATCTGAACATTTTCAGAGCGAAGGCCACTGTCTTTTTTGCAGCTAGTGGGAGATACTCAAAAATGATTTTCAGTGATTTTATTAAACTAAAACACTTTCCCGCCACTGCAAGAGCTTGTGGGTGGAAAGACAGAAAGGCATCAACTTCTACTCCTAGGTTTTTTTACAACCTCAACCGTGGCAGGTGGAGGGGGCGTAGAATAGGACCACCATAAAGCAGGGCCAAAGGAATTGGACTCACCAAGCAGCAGGATCTTCGTTTTACCTGGGTTATATTTTAAGTTATTGGATTGCACGTATTTGTAGTGGAACAAAATGTCTCTAACTTGCTTGCACGCATATAAGTTAATGCAAGATTTGGGCAGTAAAAGTACAAAAACTCAAGATTTCTTTTCTCTTGGAAGGAAATAACGAAAGTGTGAAAAGAGAAGACTGCAGGAAGTATAGTTTAAGTAGAAGTATTAGTCAGTGAATGAAAGAAAGTTAGATATACTAAGCTACTATTGTACACTGTTAATCTGACAATGTTTTTAACAGTAACATGTCAATGCAGTAAATAGGCAAACAATTTAACCCCTTCGATGCGCGTGACGAGCTCAGCTCGTCATGCTGCGCGGTAGCGCTGTGCGCATGACAAGCTGAGCTCGTCACGACCACACCCGCGATCGGAATGTCCAGCACACGAGCGGAATTCCGATCGCGGTCAAGGGGTTAAAATGCAGTAGCAAAATTACTTCTCTGCATGAAATAGCTTCTTTAATGAATGCAAAAACAAAATCTGCTTAAAAATAAACACATTTATTCCAATATATTCCTAAATTAAGAACTAATTTATAATGAATGCCTTTTATTTTAGTGGGCATATATGTCGAAGACGATTCCCTCTTCCTGCTTTTTGTCTTATTTACAAGTGTGGACACTAATGGAGAAAACAAAAGGCCTGATTTAGGTCTTGGCAGACAGGTTACTCCGTCACAACGGTGACAGATATCCCGTCCGCCGAAATATAAATCCCATAAGATATAATGGGAATTATACTTCGGCAGAAATATCCGTCACCGTTGTGAAGAGTAACCCATCAGCCAAGATCTAAATCATGCCCAAAGTTCTGTTTGAAATGAAAACAACATTTTACATGTTTTAGGCCGATTCACAAAAAAAGTAGTACACTGGGTCCCAAGAACAATTTTCTGGAATTGACAAATGATCCCAGTATTAAGCATGGCAGAATTTGCCAGTCACAGCACTGTAGGTGTACTATTGAGAATGGCATTTGACAGCTGCGATATTCACAAGGCAGAGGAGTCCTTCATGCAGAACTCTGCATTGGGGAAATTCAGCCCGATGTGCAAATCCACAAACAATTTTCTCCATTGGGAAAACATTTTTTCCTGGAGTGAAACACCTTCCATTGAGCCCTCATCAAATTTGAAGCTTATCCATTTCCCATTCATGCAGGAAAGGGATTTAATTCAGTCCTCTAATGGAGTAAAATTTCAACCATTTACAGATTTGGAAGGATTCGAATTTGAGTTTGTGAATGTCAAACTCACAAATTTATGGGTGTCCTCAAGCTTTCAAGGCAAACCACGCCTTAATCTACACACATCCATCTCATAGGAGTTACTACTGCATATTTCTTCTCTGTGAAATAAGCAGTACAGAAGCAATTTATGCCTGTCAGGAAACCCTTTTTGAATTCAAGACAAGCGTATATGGTGCCATTTACGAATGTACACCTGGGTTTAAGGCCATAAATGTGTTTATGAATCCGGCACTCAGTGCTTTGTCAGAGCTAAAAAATACATAGCATCCTGTTCAACCAAAACTGAATCGCTTCACAAAATGACACGCTTTCAGATAACATGAATATATTTACAAACCAAAGAGTTTTCGGTATCTTCCTCTTCTTCATCATCTTTAGAATCCTCAACTTCCATCAAAACTTCTGCCTTGGCTTCTGCAATCAGCTCTCTCACCGGTTTATTTGAATGAACAGATGTAACAAATGGATGCTGTGTGTATAAAAAAAAAAAAGTTTCACAAATTGTATTTGATAAGAACTTGCAAGTTATAAAAATCAACACACGCTCCAATTCCAGCCATTGTTGACATTTTATCTGTGGAAGATTAGAAAATTCTAGACTCTACAAAATAAGAATAAAAATGGGTAAGGCGCAGTGATTTACATACACGTGATGTTCAAGATTGAAATGCTCTCCTATTGGGTCATTAAGTGTATTTCAGATACAAAGAAATCCTAAAAAGATAGGAGACCTACTTATTAAAGTAGCATGTTGTTACAGGCCTTCGCCTCCGGTTTAGTGCGTTTTAACAGGTATAGCACTCTGCAGTGGGTTATGGTAAATTCAGAATCAATGGATGAGTAGAAACATTCAGGCGGACTGGGTGTTATGTTTAAGGATAAAGACAGGAGCAAAGGAAGTTAGGAAGAGGGGTTAGGTAAGGGGAAAAGGAAGAGTTGGCGTTTTGAGATGAGTTAAGCAGAGGAGGAGAACAGTGGGGACCAAAAGGAAAAGGAGAATAAGGAAAGAGAGTGAAGGGTGAAGATACAATTTAAACAGCGTGGATTACAGTTTTTTGCAGAATTTAACGAGGTCTTCAAGACATCCAAGGTGTTTGGTTAAAGATTTGAGAAAGATGGAGCTGCACCAGAGAAGGACTGCATTTAGACTGACTGTCACAATGAGACTGGTTTTCTGTAAATCTTTTGCCCCATTTAGTTAATGCATTAATGTTTTCCTAAAACGTAATGCGACTCATCTGCTGAGTGCCCAGAGATCTAGCATTAAAATAAGCCTTTCTTTCTTCCTCAATGGCCCTCTTTCATTTTCATACTTGGTGTTGGTTATTTCGGTCTTGTATAGATAGATAGATAGATAGATAGATAGATAGATAGATAGATAGATAGATAGATAGATAGGCAACAAAGAAAGCAGGAAAGTCTGGGTAGTTCCCAAGTTTAGGTGGAGAGCAGCTTCTTTATATGGAGCACCCTACATCACCACCAACACTGAATCTTGTCACCTCAACACCATAAAGGAAAATGCTATTTACCCAGTATACATCTGTTCTTGGCATATAGAGCTGTAGAGTCATATGCTGTGCATAGATCGTCATCAAGTGTTGGGTCCGGATGTTTGCACTTTGTTTTTCTTCGAAGAAGTCTTTCCAGTCACGAGGTAGGTGGCTCCTCCTTTCGGTGATAGTGCGAATGGGCATCGACTCCATTGTTAGATTGTTTTCCCGCAGAGGGTGATAATGGAGTTAGTAAGAGTAGTAAAAGGAGATGTCCATGAATGTATGTATCTAAGTAAGATGTTACTGCAACAGGTATAGGTACCCGGGGAGGCGGGTGGGCGCATATGACTCTACAGCTCTATATGCCAAGAACAGATGCATACTGGGTAAGTAGCATTTTCCGTTCGAGGCATATGAGCTGTAGATCATATGCTGTGCATAGACTATATAGCAGGTATCTCCCAAAGCGGTGGCTAACCTGTATCTGTTGCAGTGGTCTGAAATAGTGTACGAAAAACTGCCTGGCCCACTCTAGCTTGTTGTCTTGCTAAAACATCTACACAATAGTGTTTTGTGGACGTGTGAGGTGTAGACCATGGTGCAGCTTTGCATGTCATCTATGGGTATATTTCCTAAGAATGCCATAGAAGCCCCCAGTTTGCGTGTAGAGTGTGCTCTAGGGGGAACTGTTAACGTTCGTTTTGCTTTTGTATAGCATATTTGAATGCACTTAACTATCCACCTTGCAATACCTGATTTTGATATGGGATTGCCTTTATGTGGTGGAGCAAAAGTGACAAAAAGTTGATTTGTGTTATGGAAAGGTTTTGTCCTTTCTATGTAATAAAGCAATGCTCTTTTCACATCTAATGTGTGTAGGGCACGTTCTGTCACTGAATCTGGTTGAGGGAAGAACACAGGTAACTCAACAGATTGATTGATATGAAGAGCAGAAATGACTTTAGGAAGGAATTTAAGATTAGTCCGAAGAACCACTTTATTTTGGTGCATTTGTAAAAGGGTTCTTCTATAGTTGCCTGAAGCTCACCCACTCTTCTGAGTGATGTGATAGCAACGAGGAAAGCGACTTTCCATGTGAGAAATTACAGTTCACATTTATGCAATGGCTCAAACGGTGGACCCATTAGTCTTATGAGAACAATGTTAAGATTCCACACTGGAGCAGGTCGACGTCTCGGGGGAATGACTCTTTTGAGTCCCTCCATAAAGGCTTTGATGACATGCACTCTAAAAAGAGATAGATGTTGTCTATTCTGGAGGTATGCAGCTATTGCAGCCAGATGTAAGCGTATGGACGTGTACGCTAAATTGGAGCGTTGTAGATGTAGCAAATAACATATGTTTTGTACAGAAGCATCAAGCGGGTTGATGTGGTTGTTAGTACAGTATATCACAAACCGCTTCCACTTTGCTGCATAGCAGGCTCTTGTGGTAGGACGTCTAGCCTCTTTGATAATATTCATGCAGTCTGGCATTAGATTAAGATAGCCAAACTCTAAGACTTCAGGAGCCAGATCGCCAGATTGAGTTGACTGGGGTCTGGATGTCTTATGTCTCCATGGCTCTGTGTGAGGAGATTGGGTGTAAGACGTAGTTTTTGGTTAGGAACTACTGAGAGTTCCAATAGGGTTGTGAACCAAGGTTGACGTGCCCATGTGGGAGCAACTAGGATTAGTGTGAGGGACGCTTGTTTGAGTTTCCGAACCACTAATGGAACGAGTGGGAGAGGCTGAAAAGCGTAAGCAAATATCCCTGACCAATTCATCCATAGTGCATTGCCTTTGGACAATGGGTGTGGATACCTGGCCGCGAAGTTTGGGCATTTTGCGTTTAGATGTGTGGCGAACAGGTCTATGAGTGGGAATCCCCACATTTGGAAGACTGGGAGGAGAACTTGAGGGTGTATTTCCCATTCGTGGATTTGCTGTGTCTGACGACTGAGCAAATCTGCCATCTGATTGTTTACTCCTGGTAGGTGTTCTGATAGGAGATATATTTGGTGATGTATGGCCCATTTCCAGATGGTCTGTGCTAGCTGTGACAGCTGGAGAGAGTGTGTCCCTCCCTGTTTTTGTATGTAGTACATGGCTGTCACGTCCGTACGAATTAAGACAGTCTTGCGTACTAACTGAACTTGAAATGCTTTCAGTGCCAGAAAAATCGCTAGCAGCTCTAGATGATTTATATGAAGCTGTTTCTGCTGCAAGCTCCAAATGCCCTAAATTGTGTGGGTTTGGAGATGCCCTCCCCAACCTGTCAGTGATGTGTCTGCTGTCAGTACTATCTGTGGAACCGGGTCGCTGAAGGGCCGCTCTTTTAAAAGGTTTTGTGTGTTCCACCACTGCAGAGAGCGATGGGGGCGGCTGTCTACCAACACTAGATCTGATAACTGACCGTGAGCTTGGTTCCACTGACGTGCTAAGCATTCCTGTAGGGGACGCATTTGAAATCTTGCGTAGGGGACTATAAAAATGCAAGACGCCATCATTCCCAGTAACTGCATGAACACTCGAGCTGGTAAGGAGTGTTGAGGCTGAAACTGAGACATCAGGGTTTGTATATTCCAAACTCTGGCTGGAGTTGGGTATGCTAGAGCTTTTTGTGTGATTATAGTAGCTCCTAGATATGCTTGAGACGTGGATGGTTGTAGATTGGATTTGGACAGATTTACAGTGAATCCTAGCTCGTGGAGCAATTGCACAGTTTTTTGTGTGAGGCGTAGACAGCTGTTGTGCGAGCTGGCCTTTATGAGCCAGTCGTCTAAGTACGGGAAGACATGAATATGTTGCCTTCTTAGATGGGCTGCAACTACTGCCAAGCATTTTGTGAAAACCCTGGGTGCGGTTGTTACTCCGAATGGGAGTACTTTGAATTGATAGTGCTGACCTGCTACCACAAACCTGAGGTATTTGCGGTGCGCAGGGTGTATTGGAATATGAAAGTAAGCGTCCTTTAAATCCAGAGTGGAGAGAAAGTCGCCTTGCTGAAGAAGGGGCAGTACTTGTTGGAGTGTTACCATATGAAAATGGTCCGACTGAATGTATACATTTAGTTCTCTGAGGTCTAATATAGGCCTGAGAGAGCCGTCCTTTTTGGGAATTAGAAAGTAGAGGGAGTACACCCCTGCTCCCTGGTATGGTAAAGGGACTGGTTCTATTGCACCTTTCTGCAACAAAGAGAGAACCTCTTTCTTTAGAAGGGTGAGATGTTCTTGTGACATGAGTTGTGACCTTGGAGGAATGTTCGGTGGAGTGCTTGTAAGCTCCAGGCAATAACCAGATTGGATAATTTGTAGAACCCATTTGTCTGATGTTATCGTATTCCAAATGGGTAGAAATTGGGAAAGACGTCCCCAGACAGGAGTGGAATGATCGGGGGTATGGAAAGGAAGTCACTTTTTGGTGTTTGCAGGGGAAGTGCGTGTTGAGTTACCTCTGCCTCTTCCTTTGCCGTTGTTTCCTCTATATCCGCCTTTAAAATAACCTCTTGAAGAAGGCGACTGATTGTTGCCCTTGTAAGAGGAGGAGGGATTGTCTGTAGACACATTTTTGGAGCTGCCCCTGTAAAATGAGTGACGAAAGGACCCTCTGTTGGAAGGTGATTGTTAGGCCCCCATGGACTGAGCAACGTCAGTATCCTTTTTCATCTTTTCCAGTGTTGTATCGACAGCTGGACCAAAGAGGTGTTCTTTGTCAAAGGGTTGGTTAAGAATAGAGGCTTGTACCTCAGGCTTGAATCCTGAAATTCTTAACCAAGCATGTCTACGGAGCAGTACACTAGTGTTTACTGCCCGAGCTGCTGTGTCTGCCTGATCTAGAGCACACCTGATAGAGATATTAGTTATTAATTTACCCTCTTGAATCAGGGCACTAGCTCTAGACTTATGTTCATCAGGAAGAAATTCAATGAGCTTTTCGAGCTCATCATAATGAGCTCTGTCATACCTTACCAATAGTGCTTGAGCATTGGCAATACGCCAATGATTAGCTGCTTGTGACGCTACCCTTTTGCCCGAAGCGTCAATTAATTTGGACTCTTTATCAGGAGGAGGGGCTTCCCCTGTTGTTTGCGAATTAGCTCTCTTACGAGCGTTGGAAACTACCAGAGAGTCCAAAGGTAACTGACCTTTGATATATACAGGGTCATTAGGTGCCGATTTGTACTTTTTCTCTACCCTGGGCGTAATGATTCTAGATCTTACAGGGTCCTTAAAGATGTCGTCAGTATGTTTAAGCATACCTTTTAACATTGTTAATGTCTGTGTAGCCCTTTGAGATGAACTTAGTGTGTCAAACAAAAAATCCTCTTCTAAAGTTTCTTTATGAAGCTCTACTCCATGATATTGTGCAGCTCTGTTAACGAGCTCAATATATCCAATATTATCGTCTGGATGGATATAGGTCGGGATCATTATCTGGCTGAGGGTCAGCATTATAATTATCCCATGGGTCAGTATCCTGTGGTGTGTAGTCATCTATATCCCCATCCCCTGTATCCTGTGGGTCAGGTGATGTTGGTGGAGGAGAATGTGTAGGTGTAATGAGTAAATTTGGATCAATGGTTGAAGGAGGTGGAGAAGGGTTAGTACCCACATTTTTCCTTTTTAGAGGAATGTGGTAGTCTTCTTGTAAGCCCATTTTCCTTTTCTCAGGAAGTTTGGCATGAATTTGTCCAGTTTCTGGATTAATCACAATCTCCTTCTGTTTCAGATCCGAAGATGGAATATCGGTCCGAGGCTGTGAGGTCCTAGGCTCTTTATTTTAAGTACTTTCTTTAGACGCCGGTTTTGGTTTTGAAAGTTTTGGTTCCGAAGTTTTCGGCTCCGAAGATTTAAGTTTGTAGACCGGTGGCATGGAAACCAGAAGGTGTTTGGATTTCGACACCGAAGGTTTCGGGTCGGCACCGGCGTGGGGACGAGTAGACCCGGAGCCGGAAGGCTGTTGTTTATGTTTCGGCGCCAAGCTCGAAGGCGGGGTGCTGGAAACCTTTTCTCGGTGCCGACCATGGCCCATAGGCAGAGGAGGGACCGGAGCCTTTTTATGGAGGAGATGGTAGGGGAAGGAAGTCTCTTTACTCACGATCCGTTGTCCTGGTGTGAGGTCTTCGGCATCTGAGTCGGCTTCAGACACGGCGATGTGTTCCTCCTCCATTTTGGCTTTCTGCGCTTGTGATTCTTCGTGTTCTGACTCGTCTCCGAGGAGATCGGGCACGGAGCCACTTTGCTGGTACATTTGGTGACGTCGAGCCCGACGGTCACGGAGCGTTTTCTTTGATCGAAACGACCGACACGTGTCGCAGTTCTTCTCGTCGTGTTCCAGCGATAGGCAAAGGTTGCACACTTCGTGCAAGTCGGTGTGCGGAAACTTGGACAGAACTTGAATGAAGTCTGTTCCATCGACTGCTACCGATACCGGTGCGGGTAGGCCCAACAGCCTTCCTCGAATGTTCCGATCGAAGGTTTTCGAATGTAAACGATACCCAGAGAATGGGAAACGCGATCAATAAACAATACCGTCGAGGGTAGTGGATTGCGCGTCGAAGGGGGCCCGAAGAAACGGTGCCGAACCGGAGCGCAACAATTCAAACCCGAACCCGATGACGGAAAAAAACAATCTAACAATGGAGTCGATGCCCATGCACACTATCACCGAAAGGAGGAGTCATCTACCTCGTGACTGGAAAGACTTCTTTGAAGAAAAACAAAGTGCAAACATCCAGACCCAACACTAGATGGCGATCTATGCACAGCATATGATCTACAGCTCATATGCCTCGAACTGTCTGTTTTTCTGGCAGAGATTTTAAGCATAGGATTAGCACAGTGCCATGCCATGTAGTAGTATTGATTTTGAAGTCAATATTTTACCAGGACAATATTAAAAACCTCAATGATATTGTAGAACACCCTAAGATCTGATTGATAGTGAAGGGAGAGGCTCATGCACAAAGATAAGTCTGTTTCTCCACTGAGCACCGAGATAACCAGTGGGTGGTGTCCTGTACAGGTCAGTGCTGCTCACTCAAACTCTCAAATACTCGCCGAGCATATGTGGGATAAAACATGGGTCGAAGTTGTTACAGAGAGTGTTTTACCCAGTACGTAGGCCTTCTTGTGCATACATTTCTGGGGGTCACACATTGGTGCATCCTTTTCAGTTCTGGATGCAAACAAAGGCACCTAGCATCCTGCTCTAGAGGCCCCATCCTTATCAGTGTATCAGGTTCTGAAGCTCCAGTTTACATAGAAGCAATAAAACACTCAAACCAGCTGAGGGAAATTCTATGTCAGGACCTGAGACTCAGATTAAGCTGTTAACTTTCTTTTTTATTAGCTCAGCAGCCCAACATATATGTAAAATCATTACAACAAATGAGAGGCACTACAAAACTACAAATCCCGTGAGTCCAAGCAAAAAGTTCCAAAGGTCGACCAGTCAGCTAAGTCAAGCACAACATAAGAACATGTCCAGTAACGAATAGTTTCTTACCTGTCGGTGTAGTTTTGCAGCTTGAAGACTTTCTGGATTCACCATGCTGTGCATTATTCCGCCATCTCGTGGTTGGGTCCGGAATCGTAGTCTTTTCTTTCTTTTTGGCCCAGGTGGGCGGCGACGCCCCCACCATTTGGTGTCCTCGGTGACGTCGTCGCGCTTCCTGCGGAAGCTCCCACCTTTGGTCGCCATCTTCGGATTCTTTTTTCTTTTCCTCTTATTGTTTTTGTCGTCTATGTCTTTCTCTTTTATCCTCCTATTTTCCTTTTTGATCCCTCTAAACTCTGTATGTAGTCTAGTTTTACCCGTAACCTCCTATGTTATCTTCCTGGCGGAGGCGGGTGGGATCGCTAGTGAATCCAGAAAGTCTTCAAGCTGCAAAACTACACCGACAGGTAAGAAACTATTCGTTTTGCAGTGTGAATCTTTCTGGATTCACTATGCTGTGCATAGACTTTGTAGCGGTTTTCTGTCATTGCGGTGGTTGGGTGGAAGATGAGCATTGGTTGCTGAAAATGTGCTGTAAGACCCTCTGTCCTACTTCTGCCTCTTTGTTCATCTGGATATCCACACAGTAGTGTTTGGTGAACGTGTGCACGGAAGACCATGTTGCCACTTGGCAAATGTCTTGGATAGGTGTGTTCGCTAGGAACGCAACCGTTGCTCCTTTCTTCCTTGTTGAGTGAGCCTGGGCGGCTCCCTGTAATTCTTGTCCTGCCTGCTTGTGGCAGAGTTGAATTGCCTGCGCAATCCATCGTGCGATGGTATTTTTGGTTACTGGTCGACCCAAGAAACTGCTTGCGAAGGAAACGAAGAGTTGTTTTGTTTTCCTGCATTCCTTTGTCCTTTCTATGTAGTGCATCACTGCCCTTCTGGCGTCCAGCGTGTGTAGCGCCTTCTCTGTGGGCGTTGATGGTTTTTGGAAGAAACTTGGTATCTGTATTGTCTGGTTAATATGGAACCGCGACACCACCTTTGGCAGGAAGTGTGGGTCCGTCCTCATGACCATTCTGTCCTTGTGTATTTGCAAGTAGGGCTCTTGTAGTGTAAGAGCCTGCAGTTCACTGACCCTTCGCAGTGACGTGATAGCCACCAAGAATGCAGTCTTTAGTGTGAGCATGTGCAGTGTAGTTTTGTGTATGGGCTCAAACGGTGATTTAATCAACTGTGTTAGCACAGTGTTGAGGTTCCAGCTCGGGGCTGGCATCCTTTTTGGGGGGGCTATTCTTTTAGCTCCCTCCAGGAATCTCTTGACCACCTGGGAGGTGAAGAAACTTTTCCCCGCTTCTCCCTGGTGTAGGCCACTATGGCTGCTAAGTGAACCCTTAGTGACGAGTAGCTCAGCCCGCTGTGTAGTAGGTGCGTTAAGTATTTTAGTACCGTTGATTCTTTTGTGACCTTTCGTTGCAGTCCCTCTTTAAGGCACCATTGCGAGAACCTTTTCCACTTTGCAATGTAGCACTTCCTTGTAGTGGGTCTCCTTGCTTCTCTGAGTACTGCCATAGTGCTTGGTGATACAAAAGGGGATGATGGACGGAACGTTTGAGCCAATCAAACACTCACCCCCAGTCAACTGATCTGGGTTTAATCCATCATCATTCTTTAGCTCACTCCACCACCCCAGTTCAGACATGGCCATATGCAAATCAGTCTGACCCTGTGCCTCATGGGAACAGTCCAGCCCGAACTGCCAAGCCATGTCTTCCCTGGACCGGAAACAAGCATCCTAGGACCGGTTTCTGGCAATCCAGCCGTCATCAGCCAGGCTTGCTTGAATCCAGTGGCAAAGTGAGCAAGGGACCCACGTCTGGGCATACCCCCGCCAACTTAGGGCGAACAAAGCGATACAAAGTGCTTGGTGGCAGCTTGAGGTGTGCGAATTCTAGGTCCTCAGGAGCCATGCTGCTAGGCTGAGGCTCTCTGGTTCTGGGTGGAGCACTTTTCCGTCTTGCATTGCCAGGAGGTCTTTCCTTCTGCTGAACCTGTGCGCTGGTTCCTGCGCCATTTCCATTATTTGTGAGAACCATGACTGTCTGGCCCACTGAGGTGCCACCAGTATGAGTGTCATGCTGCTGCTCCTGCATTTGCTGAGTACCTTGTGTAACAGTGGTATCGGGGGAAAGCGTATGCAAATTCGTTCGACCAACTTATCCATAGCGCATTCCCTAGGGACCCTTGGTCCGGTTGTCTGGATGCGTAATGTTGGCATTTTGCATTCTGGAGTGTTGCAAACAGGTCTATCCGTGGTGTACCCCATTTTTGGAACAGCCGCTGCACTTCCTGTTGGTTGAGCTCCCATTCGTGGGATGCCGACGTCTGCCTGCTGAGTCGGTCTGCTTCTACATTGTCTATTCCTGGAAGGTGTATTGCCAGTAGGTCTAACCTTAGAGGGATGGCCCATCTCCAAATCTCTTGTGCCAGGCTCGATAGCGGTGCTGACTGTGTTCCACCTTGTTTGTTGATGTAGAACATGGTGGTTGTGTTGTCTGTTTGTATCAGCACTTTCTGGCCGTAAAGCTGCTTCTGAAAGGCTCTTAAGGCTAGGAACACAGTTTTTAGTTCTAGGTAGTTGATGTGTCTCACTGCATCTTGTTGTGACCACAGCCCCCTGACGCGGAGTCTGTCCATGTGCGCGCCCCAGCCCTGCTGTGAGGCGTCTGTTGTGATGGTCACTGTTGGAGTTGGCTGTGTGAATGGCTTCCCTGTAATATGTTCTCTTCCTTCCACCACGCTATTTCTTGCTGCACTGCGTGTGTGACAACCACTAGATCTTCCCAACTCCCTGTTGCATGTGACCACTGTTGCTGGATCCATTCTTGGAACGGTCTCATGTGCAGCTTGACATTTGGGACCAGGTGGATGCATGATGCCATCATCCCCATTAGTCTGCTCACCGTCCTCACTGTCAGAACTTGCACCTTGCGGTAATGACGTGTTTCCCTCAGGAGCGCTATAGTTCTCTTCTCGCTGGGGAACACTTTGGACTGTGTGCTGTCGATCTGTGCCCCTAAGAATATCTTGATCTGCTGCGGTTCTGTTGATGATTTCTCCCAATGTATTGAGAAACCTAGTCTGGACAGTGTTTGTATGACTTGTTTGATGTGATCTTTGCAGTGCCTGTATGATCCTGCTTTCACAAGCCAGTCGTCGAGGTAGGGGTATACATGTATGCCCTTTCTCCGTAGGTGCGCTGCCACTGCTGCTAGGCATTTTGTGAACACCCTTGGTGCGGACTTGAGCCCGAAGGCTAGCACTGTGAACTGGTAGTGATTCTGGCCTATCACGAATCTTAGTAGACGTTTGTGTTTGACGGGGATGTGCAGATATGAGTCTTTCATGTCTATGGTCGCCATGTAGTCCCCTTGTTGGATTTGGGGTATTACTTCCTGAAGTGACGTCATTTTGAATTTTTGAGTTCTTACGAACTTGTTCAGGAATCTGAGGTCCAGTATTGGCCTTAGTGTTTCGTCTACCTTTGGTACCAGGAAATACGTTGAGTAGACTCCCTTGTTCCTTTCGTTGATTGGAACTGCTTCTATTGCTCTTTTTTTTAGCAGCTCCTCTGCTTCAAGACGTAGGAGGGCGAGCTCCCTTGCGGGGAGTGGGCGGTGTCTTGGTTTTCTGCCCGGGGGGTGTTTTTGGAGTTCTATGCAGTATCCGTGCTGTATGATGTTCAGTATCCACTTGTCCGTGGTAATCTTTCTCCATTGTGTGAGGAAGTTTCCTATTCGGCCCCCCCACCGGGGTTGTATGCTCGGTGGTTATTTGTTTGCTGTGGGTGTTTCTTAGTTTTTCCTTCTGTTGACTTCTCCTCTCCCTTGGTGTTAATAGGGGAGGGTTTGGTTTCTTTGCGGAGTCACTTTGAGGTGGGCTGCTGACCCCCTCTTCGGGACTGTCCCCGTCCGTACCCGCGTCCTCGAAAGGACCGTCCTCTGGATTGATACTGCCAATTTTGCTGGTGTTGTCCCTGTTGGCTTTGGCCCTGGTTGTTCCCCTGGTATCCTTGTTGGGGAGATTGGTGGGAAGTGGCGGGCGCATTGCCCCCTCTACCACTGGGCCGCCTTGAGGGGGTTCCTCTTCTCATCCCCTGAACTGCAGTGCTCCCATGGACCTCGCAGTTTCGTTGTCCTTCTTAAGCTGCGTCAGCTTCTCGTCGACTGGGGCTCCAAACAGTTTCTGGCCGTCGAATGGCGTGTTCAGGATATTACTTTGTACCTCCGGTTTGAAACCCGAGATCCTGAGCCATGCGTGTCTCCTTTCAGTCACCCCTATCATCATCTGCCTGCTGGAGTTCTCTGCTGCGTCCAAGGCTGATTTTAGGCAAGTGTTTGCGATAGCCTTGCCCTCTTCCACTAGGTGATTAGCCCTTTGTTGGTGTTGTTGTGGCAGGTGTGTTACGAGCTGGCTCATTTCATCCCAATGCTGGTATGCATGTCTGCTGATGAGGGCGTTGAAGTTGGCGATGTGCCAGTGTATGGCTGCGTTCCTCTCCACCTTTCGTCCTGTGAGGTCTATTCGTTTGCTCTCCTTGTCTGGAGGTGGACCTGTGTTAGTCTGCACATTGGCCCTTTTCCTGGCCGTTGCCGTGATAATGGAGTCTGCTGGCACTGACCCTTGGATGTACGCAGGGTCTTTTGAGGAGTGTTTGTACTTCTTTTCGCTCCTAGGTGTAACGGCTTTGCAGACTGCCGGTTCTTTGAAGGCCTCCCTTCCCTGGTCCAGGACGCTAGGAAGCATGGGTAGGAACTGGGACCTGGTTTGTTGAGGAAGTAGGGTTTCCAAAAGGAAACATGCTTTCGCCTTCTCCTCTTGCATTTCGACCCCATACGTTGCTGCGGCCTTTTGGACGACCACATTGTAGACTCCAATGTCGTCTGGCGGCGAAGGCCTCGAGGGATAAGAGTCTACCCCTTCTTCTGGTGATTCTGCGTCGAGGTCTTGCCAGTCTAAGTCTTGTGCTTCCGAGGATGTCGAGTCCCGGTAAGACTGCAGCTCTTCTTCGCCTTCGGCTTCGAAGTAGTAGTCCTCTTCGCCCTGCTCGTCGAGCGGTTCGGGGGTTCGATGTCTTCGGTGTCGCCCTCCCCGAGTGCTTCGCGTGTTGGCTTCGATGGAATGGCGTATAGCTTCATCTTTTCGTCGAAGTCTTTTTTCCATTGCAGGATGCTCGCCATCTCTGCTTCGAGCCTTCTCTTTTTTTTCTCCATTTCGTGGGCCTTTTCGGCGTCGATGGATGAAGCGACTCTCTTTGCGGTCTCGGACGTCGAGGATGACGCCGGGCCTTCTTTTCTCGGCGTCGAGGCTTCCTTTTCGGAGGTTACCTTCGACGCCCTTGGTTTTTCGGAGGCTTTTGCCGATTGGGAGTCCTTCCCGAAGGATCCGCTCGGCTGTTTGTCCTTGGATGCTGTTGCTTTCGTCGAGGGTTTCGGCGGCAACGCTCCCTTCGAGGACTTGGCTTCACTTCTAAGAGTGTCGCTCGGGGCCTTGGCTTCACTTTTTCGAGCGTCGCTTGGGTGCTTCGGGGTCGACGCCTCCCTTACCTCCTTCGACGTTTTCTTGTGGACCTCGACGACTGAGCAGTCCTCCGGTCCCTCTGCGATGTTGTCTTCCTCTCCACTCGAGAGGCCCAGGTCTCGGAGCGATGGAGCTGGTCCCTGGCCCTGCATGTCGTAGTTAGCTCTTCTTTGCCTCTCTCTCACCCGGAGGGTTTTCGGGGTGAACGCCGAACACGCGTTGCAGTTTTCGCTGATGTGGTCGAGCGGCAAGCAGAGGTTGCAGACTGGGTGCTGGTCCTTCTGGGCGTACTTGTGGTGACAGTTTTGGCAAAACTTAAACGGTGTCTTGTCCATAACCACGCTCAGGGGGCCCCCTGTGAGCGCATTCTCTGTAGGCGTCGAGATTTTGGTTGTGGACCTTCTACCTCGTCGTCCTTCTTGTCGCCTCCGGTACTAGTCTCCTCGTCCGGTGTCTCAGGAAACGATCCTCTGTGGTGATGATTGAATTTGAGATTCTTCGTCCAAAGTTTCTGGAACTTCTCGTCAACGATCCAGACCCCACGGCGGAAAAAAGAATCTGAAGATGGCGACCAAAGGTGGGAGCTTCCGCAGGAAGCGCGACGACGTCACCGAGGACACCAAATGGTGGGGGCGTCGCCGCCCACCTGGGCCAAAAAAAAAAAGAAAAGACTACGATTCCGGACCCAACCACGAGATGGCGGAATAATGCACAGCATAGTGAATCCAGAAAGATTCACGCTGCAAATCAACACTTCCTCTTTCTTCGCTGCTCAGCAGCCAGATAAGTGCTTTTTTTGATAATGGCATTTTGTGTTTACAGCTCGTCTTCGGCGCAATATTTATTTTCTCTTTAGGTTCTTGCTGTGCAAAAGTTGTTTAGGTTTCCTCTGACATGCTTTGGTTGTGCAACTACCGGGCAGGTTTCCTCCAACACTGGCTTTCTTATTCACAGACACACCAGCCAATTCGGAACACCACATGCTGTTCTTTTACTCATGCTCAGTGTGCACGGTAGGGGCCTCAATACGGCTTTTTTACTTGTGCGCGCTGCCTCCCTGGGTCAGATGCACTGTGGCGAGGAACCACAATGTGACGTTACTGCCCTCCACCCTAGGGACGCTGCAAGGGTAGAGAGGCTTGTGTCTCTTTGATCTCCATTGTCTGCAGGAGAGAACAGTGGCGCAAGTGCTAATCCCCGGGGGCCTCTTTCTGATTTCAATCAATTTCCCACCAAGTGTCAGGTGTTTTTTTCAGCATAGCAGTTCACTCTAGGACTACACACTACTGCTTTGGGTCCTTTTGTTATTATTGAAACTTATGAGTCTTGCACATCGCTATTAGGTGGTGAGTTTCCCGATAGGCCCCGGACACCTATTTCTTACCCACGGAATCCACTTGGGTGTATACAGGCATTACTCACTTTTAAAACCCACCTTGCCAGAATAAACATATATTACACTCCTGATCATCAATGACAGGAGCCAGGAGTGAGGAGAGTTTGAATGGGGTGGTTGAGGGACAAATTCCCTTCCCTCTGGATGTATGTAGATGCAGTGGATGCCACCCTTCAGAGGGCTATGTCCCTGGCAGGCAATTTTTGCTGGTGGCTTCTTAGCGTAGCATGAACCCCCCTGCTTGGGGAAGACCTGGGTGCCTGGAGACCACTCATATCTCAAGAGACACCAAAGGCCCTTCAAGAGGGCAAGGGCCAAAGCCAAAACTCGTACTTCTCCTCCTTCTGATGTCTTTGAGAGCCTCAGACTGGGGTTCTTGAAATGCCGAACCAACGCCCCAGTGGAACCCTGCAATATCAAACAGCCTGGGTTTACCCCAGTCGAGAACAAAGGGCTACGTCACTGTGAGGGCAATAATGACTGGGAAAGAGTATGGTGACCCTGATCTAATAACAAGCCAACGCCCAGTAGACCACCGAGGTCAGAGGGAGGTCCGACACATCCCAGGTTGGAGAGGTCCCCTAGAGGGAGTGTAGTGGGGGGCTAAGGAATCTGACCCGGGTTCTGCGGAGTCTACTCCAGCAGCTAAAGTGGCCCAGTATGTGGGTAACTGCATTAGAAAGACTACAGACAAAGAGATTAGAAGCCACCTTAGGGCGAAATGTCCACACAAATGCCTAGATGGGAAGGTCGCACTGACACCAGAAGTTGACCAAAGGTTTACATAAGATCCTAATAAGTTTATTGACCGTTCCTGGAAAGCCTGCCAGGATGCGTTGTTAGACACTCATGACATGGTAGAAGAGGCAAAAGATATTGGCAAGATTATCTCTCTGGAAGTTCTATGAGGCTGGGCATAGAGAGCACTATGTTTCCTAGGGTAAGCTAGCTGTGCGCGCAGTACTGAGAGGAGACGTTTCCTTCTTACTAAGATTGGCCTTAAGCTGGGGAAGCTGGCTACTTCAGAGGCAAGCTCAGTTGGGGATGGAGGCCTTTTTGGGGACCCGTTCATAGCGTAACTGGGCAAAGTTGTTAGGATCTTTTCATCGCTGGACAAAGCCCAGCAATCCATGATGAAAGTTTTCAGTAAAAGAGTTTTTGGAGGGGTCGACAGAGGCAGGGGACACTCTTATGGCCATCCCTGTTCCCCTGCCTCCTGGAGGATGCAGGGTAACCATCAACTCCAAAATCATTACCAAGATCAGAGATGGTACAGGTTTTTTTTCACGACCCATGCTCATGGAAGAGGTGGCAGAGGAGGGTTCTGTTGAGTGGCGAAGGCCCCCGGTGGTGTTTCAGGTAAGGATAATCCATTCTTTCCAACCAAAGGTAGGGATTTGTTTGACTTGGTTTCTTCACATTTGGGAGGAGATAACAAGGGATGCTTGGGTAATGAAAACTGTCTTGGGGTTAGACTACACTCCTGTAAAAGCCAGAAGACCAAACCTGATATTATTGTCTGTTGCAGACAGGCGCCTGATCTCCAAGGAGACAAACTTTCTCTAGACAAAAGGGGTAATTCTTCCTTCAGACCTACATCCCAAGGGTTTCCTCAGCAATTTGCTTCTTGTCAAGAAAAAGAACAAGAGTCTTTGCCAAGTGCAAAATCTGAGAGAATTCAATCAGTGACTGGTGTATCTCCACCTCAAGATGGAGGGTCTCCATCTTTTGAGAGATATTCTCTTGCCGGGCGACTGGATGGTGAGGCTAGACTTCAAGGATGCCTACTACACAATTCCAATGTTTCCTCCTCCCCACCTATTTCTGCAGTTTGCATGGAAAGACCAGGTGTATGAGTGTTCCGCACTCTCGTTCAGTCTCTCTTCAGCACGTTGGTGCTTTACCAATGTTATGTGGCCATTGGTAGAACTATTAAATTCAAAGGGGATCAGGAAGATTATACACCTGGACGGTATTCTTTTGTTGCATCAGGACTCACCAGCACTCTTTCAGAATCTTGCCTTAACTCAGTCACTCTTACAGAATCTGGGTTTCTTCATCAATGAGCAGAAATTAGAGTTCACTCCCTATCAATAGATGTGCTTCCTGGGTTTTATCATAGACTTTGTCCACTAAGCTCTGAAACTTTCCCAGAAGAACCTGTCTCTAATAAGGTAGGAGTTCTTAGGAGGGCATATCCCGGTTTATCTGGACAGGACTGTCAGGCTCTTGGCATCTTCAATCCAAGGGATCTTCCCAGGAGCCCTTCAGAGGTTTAAGGAAACTTATCTGAGAAATGCATCGGTCAGGTTGTCCTTGGAGGACAAGAAAGAGATGCAATAGTGACTAGTCCACAGGATGGCCTGAAACAGAAGGGCCATCTTCGGTTTGGTTGCAGATGTGGTTATCGAGTCCAACGCCAGCCGATCGGGCTGGTGGGGCTTGTTGCGGGGATATCCTCACCGGAGGATCGTGGTCAGAGCAGGAAAGAGAGTTGCATATCAACCTGTTGGAATTGTTTGCGTCGCACCTTGACCACCAGCTTCTGCTGTTCTTCAATTGTATGCCTGCCTCCACACTGTAGCAACAGACGTTCCTACAAGACTTGAGCTGGATCCAGGGCTATGCATTTCCACTATTTTCAATGATCACCAGGTTGACTGAGTCAGGTCCCAGAAGAGGTTTATGATCCGGGTAATTCAGTTTGGAGATCGCAAGCCTGGTTTCCAGTTCTTCTGTAACTTACTACAGATTAACTAAACCTACAACCCCTGAGTCCGAACATACTGTTGGACCTGGAGGGCAACATACATTAGTTGATCCTGGACAGGTCGCTTCCGCTTATGGCATGGGAGATTGTCAGGGATGCTGGGGTATTGCCGGCCTTTAGAGAGAGGCTTCACACCTCATATGATGAGCTTAGGCGGACTCCACCTCTAAGCAATATGCCTCGGCTTGACGCAGATGGTCCCAATGGAATTTGTAATGGAATCTGGATCCAGTGGGGGCAGATTTAGTCCTCATTAAAACATTTTTTATCAGAGTTGTCTTTGGCAGTCTGGACAATCAATTTGGTCCAGGGGCGATTTCCGCTAGCTATGAAATAGGGCATAGAGTACCGGTGGGGGAGTTTGCAAACTATTAGAAGACATTAGGCTGACTAATAAGCTACAATGCAAATATCATGAGCTCTTGGATGTCAATTTGGTCTTGCGCCTTTTTGAATCCCTGCAGGATAATATCTCCCTATCCTGGAATGAGCTTACAGGTAAGCTGACAATGCTTCTATGCTTGGATTTGTGTAAACGAGTTTCTAATGTGAGAGGGCATTACCTTTATGATCTGGTGTAACATCAAGACCAGTATTAGAACGATGCACTATCCGTCCTTTTGAGACCCCCAAAAGTTGTGTGTGGTGAGGTGTGTTAGAGCTTACGAGGCATTAACAGCAGATGTCAGGTCGGTTGGTACCAGTCAGTTATTGATTGCATTCAAAAAGCCTTATCATTCATCTCTCCACGATAAATAGATGAGTCCGCTGGGTGATGAATGAAGCTAGCATTGATACCTCCATGTTAGGGACACACACGGTCCAAAGAGCAGTGGCCTCTAAGGCCTTCTGTGCACGGTGCAGGAGGAAGCTTAAAAGACATTCTAAAGGTGGCGGATTGGTTGTCACTATACACTTAAAAAAACCTTTACTTTAAGCCAGTAATAAACAAGGTTTCCTTGGTGGTAAGTAAGCTTGAAACAAACACAATCTGAGCCTTTGGTACTGACATAGAATGAAAAATGCCCTAGCTACTGTGAAGAAAAAGTTCCAATAATTCTATTAAGGACACAGAATCAAGGATATTCCCACCCGTAAGGGATATAGGGCACCTATTCCCACCCTTGTATGCAGAAGAAACAACTCACATTACAGGTATAAAAAAAAATTTAAAAAAATTTAAAATTGATCCAGCAGACATCCTGTTCAATTTCAACATAATTCTGAGAGGCAAAAATAGGGCATGATTAAAGGCAACACAATCTAGGCACAAGCACTACCAATCATCACGTACCTGCAGGAGCTGAGGAGCAGTCCATCGGACATCTAAATTCTTTTCCAAACACTTCCTTAGAAAATCGTTGAAATCGTTTGACCTGTGAAATTTACAGAAATGTGTGGCAATGAAGGAATCTCTCAATATAGCAAATAAGTTCAAGAGTAAGACACTGTTTTGTTGGTTAGTAACATAAAATCCACTACATTATCCTACCAACAAGTTATGTTTCTGTAGGAAACTAACTTTCTATGGTTTCTCAGGGGCTTTACATATTGCAATGTGTTCGAATTCTCAGAGACAGTAGCCTAACTCCTTAGTTTTAGAGGCTTTGCTGCTTAGTAAATAGCCCAATAATATTTACTTTTTAATATAAATTAGAGAAAAAGATGCACATCACAGAAGAGAAGATAGACAGAAGAATTGCAGATGTCCAATGAGATATAATTTACAGGACTACTGAATTAAATCACATCTTTCTGGATTTGAAGAAAATATTGCCCCAAAAAGCACAAACTCCAAATGTTTAGGTTTTGGTGGGATGGATATTCACCTGTAGGGTAAAATTGGCATTTTCCTTAAGCATACAACCAACACACGACAAATCAAAAGTCTTAGGTTCCTTCTAACATGATTTTAACATGCTATGTTAGAGGTCGGAGCAAATTAAGTAAAGAGACTTAAAAGTACAATTCAGACAACCGAAAGAGGAAAACTATGGATCCCCACTCAAAGGGCTCAAATATAGGTTCATACGACCTGCTTCGATATTGTACGCCTGAATAACCGTAGCTGAATATGATAGGCATATTAACTCCTGATTAAGACCGAAAAGGCTTATATGCCAGCAAAGGACCTTAGCAATGTATAGAACCAGACATCAGCACAGTGAACATCAAAATACAGCACAGAAACCCACTTTGGCATTTGAGTAAAAGGTTTAGACTGCATTACCCACGTTCATGTGGCCTCTCAGCTGTCAAGGGGTTTGGAAATAATTACTGACATTTGTACAACGGATGCAAAAATATGGATTATGGATTCCATAAAACTTCAAACGTCATAGCATGAAAAGCTACTTGCCGACATATCTATAAAAAAACAAGACTACCTGACTGGAAAATAGGAAAGACGTTATCTATATGATGTGCTTTTGAGCAACTGCAGAAAGTTATTATTGAGAGCCATTAACGTTAAACTGTGCATTAGCAACACACAAGTAAATGCATAATAGAGCAGATGGAAACTGTTAAAATAGCGTACTATATGTTTTGAGTTAAACTTGAAAGAATTTGAGTACTGAGGAAGAAAATAGAAGGGAATGTTATTTTTTTCTGTGCACCATAATTAAACAAAGTAGAAGGCCCTTGCTCCATATAATTCTCTGGCACCTACAATCAGTAGAAGCCTGAGAAATTTTTATGTAGACATGCATGAATGGTAAAGAAAAAGTCAAATGCATGCTAAGCCCATCAAGTTGAAACAACTGCAGATAACTGCACTTTTATAAACAAAACCTATCCAACTTCATATAAAGATCCATTTGCCAGCATGAATCTCCATTATACGGAACAGAGATACCAGTACAGGAATGTATGTCTGTTGAGGAAAGCTTAAAAACTTGTCAAAAATCCACAAGCGTATGACAAATGATCCATTTGAGAAAAAAGATATGATCCTGTCCTGGGTCGGTGCACAATGATCTCAGTCTGTCGCCCCTTACACGCACCCATAAGAGGAGCCTGGTATTGCTGTTACAACAGTCATCATTATTTGCACTGTCACTTAGTATCAACTGAGAAAAATCTGAATAGTAGTCACATAATAGAAAAACAATTCTGCTGTGTATTGAATAGCTTGCAAAGAGAGCCAGCCTCCCACTTGCTGACATTACAGGGCGTTGTTTTAGAAGAACCTAATGGAATCAAAGTATAAGTAGAGTGTTTTGTACGCTAATAATTTTGTTAAAACAAGTTGAAAATTATAACCATTGGTGCAATGGCCAAAACCTTATATCATTTACTTCACACTGGACAGCAGAGAATAGCTGCAAACAAGTATTCAATTTGATGTGAGAACTTTTCACGTTCCCGCCACTGCACTGATCTCAAACAGTTCAGAATTAATTTGAAATTCTTATTGACATATTCTAGCCATGCAGAGAACTTGTTGCTACCACTGGAAACCAGAGAGATGAGTGCAGTTGTTGACTTCGGCACATCCAACCTCTTATTTAAGATGCAAGTTTTATTTAGGCAATTCAGAGTACAAATCTTTATTAGCAGAGTAAATGCATTTTGATAAGTGCATGGTGGAGACTCAACCATTTGCCTGTATGCAAATGTAACAGAAAAGTAATGGTAGATGCATCCAAGTAGGAAGAAAGCATTAGAAGGAGTCTTGTTACAAGAAAATCCCTATTGTGACATGTAAAGTTGATGATATAGAGGGCTGTGCAACAAGACACAGTGTACTAGTTTCTGCTCTTTTTTGTTTAGTCTGATATTAATGCTTGAAAGAAGATGTAGCTATGAAGAATTGTAGATGGGTAACAGTGAAAAACAGTGATTTTCTTCTGAGCGACAAATAGAAAAGAGTAAAGCTCGAGTTACCTATGATGTCCCTTAGAACCACGAGTTGAAAAACATCTGCATTACTCACTTTTAACCTATCAATACATTTATGGTATGTATGCCCCCCTCAACCCTCTAAAACATCTGCCCAAGCTTTCAACATCTATGAAGAAGGAGAGGAGTAAAGAGAGAGTCAAGCATTATGTGACATTGTCTCTCAAAGAAAATAAAAGTCTGGCCTCCAACCAAACACCTCTATTTAATCCATCCCCTGCCCAAATGTACTAAAGAAACTTGTCCTCTTGCAAAGCATCCATACCATTCTGTGCATATTTCTCCCATCCAAACTGGGAGAAAAAAACAGGCCTTCACCCCTCTTCCACAGTCCTCTGCATAGAACCTCCCCAGACCCAAATCAAATGAAAAACAGTACCTGGCCTCCTCAATTCATTCCCGCTTCCCTCTGTGCTTAGCCTCCCCCACTACATACGTGGAAAGTCAGCAAGGTACCAACAGTGGCTCTGTGAGAACCGCTGGTCAGGGTGACTTGTTTTCTCCCGTCAGAGCAGGTCTGCCGTTCTGAGAGCAGAATTTGGCGGCTGGTGCAGGCAGAGTACAGCCTGCGTCCTGATGCTCCATCAGGTTTGCAGAGACCTGGGCGAGGAGGCAGAAGGTGAGACCATCTGCCAGCATTTCGCTGCCTCTTTCGGGTTTCTGGAAATGTGGGAAAGACAGCGCAACACAGGGGTGCTTCCTATGGTGATGTCACAACTTTCTTTACGACATAGCAGTGAGCAGCGAACAGCCGGATTTTGATACGGTTATTCATGCTGATCCATTCATAAAGTATTTCCAGACTAAGTTCCTAAACCTAATTGAACCATTTCTGCTGAATGAAGTTTGAAAACTAATCTGCATTTTTTTTTTTTAATAGTTGACAGGTGCATACCAGTCAATATACACCAGGCCATGAAAGAGCTAGGTTATATTGCAGTGTTATTTGCATAGCACTTTCTACACCTGAGAAAGCGCAGAAGCAGGTGGAAAGATTTGCAGATGGGTAACATGCTACTCTGTGGGCAGCTTACAACAGAATAGATTTTGGCGGACAGGGATCTCCGTCTCAATGGCAAAGGAGTACCCATCCACCAAAGTGTTGGCCTCCGCCACTCAGTTTTGAGTGACGCAGAGCACCAGGTTAACGCTGAAGGAGAAAAATGTATTCCATCAATGTAAACCTTCCTCAGACAGCCCAAGGAAGTAAGGCCAATTGGAGGTAAGCCATCCAACCATCTGCCCTATTTAGGGCGTTTTTTTCCCTTTCTTTTTGACTGTCTGTCATTCCAAGGAATTTCCTGGCAGCGAGAGAACGTTAAAAAATTTTTTAAAAAAAAACTCCCACACTCTGGGAGAAAACTCCCATAGTGTTAGGGGGCCATTCGTTTTACTTTTCCAAAAACAAACTCCTGCTTTGGGAGTTCGTTTTGGAAAAGTAAAAACTTTTAAAAGGTCGGTGTACGCATCCGTCACAAATGACAGACACACACTAAACATTTAAATGGCTTTCTATGAACCGCCATGGCGGAAATCATACAAAACCACTGAGATCACTTCTGGGCCGGCGAAGAACTTGGCAGGCAGAGTAAAGGCAGGGTGTTGGACACAAAGTTCTCAGCCACCCTAACTGCGTTTACTCCCTCCGCCAATCTATAAATCAGGCCCTTTTACCATGCATACAGTGTTTCAATTTGTTATATTCTGATGCAGTTTGTAAGCAGTCTGCCGAGGAATCTGCCTTACAATCGGTCATCTAAAGTCACTGTAATGCACTATATTCCTTAACTGGTTATGCAGCAGTCCTACAGTTGCTACAATGTGAATTTATGTAGTGCTTATGCATGGGATCATGCAGGTTTCCAGACGGTGGCCCTGCCTGTATACCAAGGAACATATTGGTTAATAAAGAAGGAAACAACCCACATTACTGAAGAAGTGAGAAGAATTAGACCTTTGATCAAATTGGTGTATCGGTCTGTAAGAATACACATTCTTATCATTGGTCTACTCATGTCATGGGTTGCTTCAATATCATGGTTTCCTTAATAACGACTTTAGTGACATTCTCCAGACGACAAGCAGATCCTCGGCTTATGCTTTCCTGCCTAAGGACCTATTTATGATTGGCTGTGCTGCCGATTTATGACCCACTCTATTTTACATCTTAGGATGTTTGTGGAAGAACCAGTCTGATGCAACTCTATAGGCCGTTACGACCTTGTGAATTGGTCTTTTATAATCTTGTGAACATTTTATGACCTGATGTGCTTTAGTATGGGAGGTAATATTACCCCAGGAAAGGACCAACTCCAAGGGCCCTCTAACTTCATGGGTCTTCATATTTTCATGCTCCTTCAGGCAACTTGGCCTTGCACTCTCTGGCCTTGTGATCATATGGCAATATGGCCATTCTGTCCCTCAGTTGAAGGATTTTCTAGCAATACCGTTTTTTGGCAGCAGAGCACAACCATCTGGCGGCACAGCTCTAGGGATATGGTCACATAAGGAATTAGTTCTCTGGATGCACAACCCTCAGGAAGTGTGGTTCATGCCACTAAAGCAGCTGGGAATCATGATTCTCAGATGTAACTTACCAGAGCGAAGGCCACTATATTTGGGTTACTTTGGACACTGGGCATTTGTTGTGTGTATCTGTTGCCAATCTTATATATGGACTCCTAAATCAGCCTCTTTTGACGGTGAAGAGGAGTCAAATTTGACACTGAGGGATCCTTCTAATTGACAAGGTTTCTCTCAGACTGATGACCTCGCTCATGATTTGAGGGTTAATAACCAGGTCCTCTACAGATGTGAAAGTACTCTTGCAACATCCAGAATTGAATACAATAGCAGAAAAATGTCTGAATTTGTTATATCTTACAGCTACAATTTTTATGTATCTACTTTACCAATTAAGTCTGAAGCAATCTTGAAAATGATTTCATTTAAGATAATCTTCCAACAAGCATACTGTTTTGAACGCTGAACTACACACTGCAATACTAATCTATGACATTAAATTAGAGACATTTTGCTCTGTTTGGCTGTATGTGAATAAGGTACCAGAATAAATTCATAACACAAGAACAAACAGAACTAGCATAGCTGTAACGTAAACAAGGCAAATGGAAACACTCACTGGTGTTCGCAGAACCAGATATTTGCTATAAAAGGCAGACAAGTGCTTTTACTTGAATGGAAGAAAGATCAAGGTTAAAAAAAAGTCAACATTTGCTCTCATATCAATTGATGCATTTCTGAAAGCAGAAGTGCCTTGCTCAGAAGAACCATCAAATATGTTTACCATCTTGACGGCTGCGCCAGCGTTGGAGGCTCAGATTTTGCTATTTTTAAAAGTACTCGCATAGGATTCAGTTCGTGGTGAGGTGGTTCTATCTGGGCCATCTCAATTAAAGTGACACCCAAGGACCACACATCCGCCTTATAGTCATAAGGCCTGTCTTTGGAGGTCTCGCACATTACAACTTCAGGAGCCATCCTGAAAAAAGAGAAAAAGACTGTTATCCAAAAGGCACGACTAAATTACCAAGAGAGACAAAGATGCACCTATGTAGATCTACTAGTATATCTGAAGAAAATAAGTGCTTTAAAAATATTAAAATATCAATATTTAAACAGAGCTCATAAAAACGAACACTGGATATTCCTCATAAACCGCACCACTTTTCAGAAACAAAGTATGTAAAGGTGATGTAATGTGTGTCCTAGACAGGGTCGTGGTAGTTTTATTAATAAAACATGGATAGAATCATGGCAAATGCATCTGTGCTCTGCAGATTCAGAAATTCACTTGCTATTTTCAAGTACTAAATTTTATTTAAGTGCGGGTTGTGTTTTCTTGTCCCCGTTTCCTAATTCTCACAGATTTTCTGAGTTTAGGTCAAAGCTTGCCCTTCCTCCATTACATGTACTTAAGTTACTGAAAGGGGTGGAACGCTACCTAGTGTGATTGCCTGTGTTTTAGACTATTTCCAAACATTCCTCCCATCACCTTTTGTGTGCTTTATGTAACACTCTAACTGGTGAAGTGTATGCCTTGTTCGGTGTGCCTCAGGATTCAAGCTAGAACTTAGTCAGGAGTACTTAGGCTGAATCAAATCTGGGGTTGCTTATGTTCCCTTCTGGAGGGGGCCTTACATTGCAGTTTGGGGTGGAGTGGTCCCATGGCAAGCAGGGTCAGTACTGATTTGCATAAGGTGGGCCTCTGTCTACAGTGGCACAACGGATGAAAAACTATGGGTTGGAATGCTAATCAGAGTGATTGTCAGTGGGTAAACTATTTGCAAGCAACCCTTCCATAACCTTTTGTGTATCTGAAGTTACCAAAAGCAGCATGTACTTATCTGTCTGAATCAAAAGTAGCAAATTAAGGACTTCATACATTTTGGCTTATGAATGTGATCAAAGCGGTGGCAGAGGCAATTTGTTTAATGCAATGCACTTTGTTATTTCTATAATGTAACACTTGTGGCATTTATCATTGCTTCACCATTTAGTAGTGGGTCTTTCTCTAAGTCTTAATGTCCTGATGATGGTCCCCGCCATTTATGTTAATGGACAGTAACAAGGTGTATACGGTTGGCGCTGACAATTCATTTTCTCAACAACTGAAACTTTGAAAAATTACAGACATACACACAGGAGTTTGGCACTTTAGATAGATTTTTACACTCAATTACAACACAACTTGCTACTATTTATGTTGTACTCAAAATGATAACACACATAGGACATAAAATTAGCTAATACATTGTTTTTTATTTGTTTCTGAGCCCTGTCACCTATGTGTAAACATTATGAATTATGAATGTGCAGA
Source organism: Calotriton arnoldi (assembly GCA_963921515.1). Lineage (NCBI taxonomy): Eukaryota > Metazoa > Chordata > Amphibia > Caudata > Salamandridae > Calotriton > Calotriton arnoldi. The sequence goes on from CAWUFW010000182.1 coordinate 3,576,018, forward strand.
ATAGCATTGTATTGTCAGCTTAGATGTGCATGCAATCTACAAATGTTTTCACACCTTCTGCAAGTGTCCACAATTGTTTAATCCAAGCTATTAATTCCATAGCAACAGCGTAAGCGCTTCACAACAGACAAATTGGATATTTGGAACATTTTAATATTTAATTTTCTTTTAAACCAATACAATGCTACCATTTTTGAGTTTGTGAATCCGCAAGTCAGCCTTTAGTTTACTTTCAATGAAATAGAAATCAGAAGTAAGGCAATGTATAACAATGAAGCCAATTCATGAACTCCACAGCTGAGGTCAGGCAGCTAATCAGACAAATGGTTAGACCAATGTTTACTTCAATGTTCACCATTTTTCAAAATTGTAGCAATTGCATACTAACCAGTAGGGTGTACCTATGAAAGAATCTCTTCGCTGTATTGTCTTTGTGTTTTTAGCAGATACACCAAAATCCGCTAAAAATAAAGCAAAAAGAAACTCAGTTACTTTCAATTATCACTCATATGCAGTTTTAAAATTCTAGGATAAGCGGATTGTTCAAAGTAAAACATGGTTACTTTTCAATTCGTACTTAATTGGCAAAGAATCAATGCTATACACAAACAGTATCTCTTAACCAAAATTCAGCATGTCAAAAGAAAAACAGTAGCTGCTGATGTAACATGTAGAGATATGTTAAATTATGAGAACTTTCAGCATCCGAGTAGCATGCTACTTTCCTGTAGTCAACAAAGCCTTCTCTGCTGTCACTCCAAAATTATCCTTTAAGGGACAGTCCACTATCTCGTGGATCATAAAACCCAATCTTGGTCTGGTACTAAAAGAAGTGGAGATTCACCAGCATGATGTATAAGCACATCATCTTTCCTCAAAGGCTAAAAGCAGAATATGTATGCAAGGGGTGAGAGCTTGTCATTTTGTTGCAATGAACGTGTAGCACTGAGTGATCCAGGAATGGTTACATTGAAGTACTGGACACATGTCGGGCACCTGTGGGGTCTTCATGGCCTGTGGGACCCAAAGTAACTCTGGAAGAATCCAATGATGCTAACTAATTTTAGCGAGTCGTGGATCTGCATAGTGCCAAACAGGCTGAATGAGCCCAGTCGAATGAAGAACTACTTGTGCACTGCAGACCTGGCTGGATCAAGTTGGTGCCTCAGATTCTTATCTGTATTAGAAGGGAGCTCAGGCTTGTGTAGCATATTTGGATACAGCCATTGTTAACAGTGTAAAGACATGCCAGGCTGGCCAGGGAAAAGGATCCCAAGGATACTCTAGGGCACTGTTAGCACCTCAGTACTGAGCCAAGAAGAAATATTGGAAGCAACCTGGTCTCCCTCTTTAGGGAACGCCACCCATTGACTGCAAAAATACATCCCAAAACCAGTAATTCTGTTTATCGGAGACAGAAAACAGGGCCTTTTGCTTTCAATTAAGTAATTTGTTAAACTCTTGGTGTACCATGATGCACAGAGATTAATGCTTGTGAAGTGTGAGCAGTATGGCGGATTAGTAGTGGCGAAAGAAAGAGATAATGGAACTTCATCACATTCTTTCAGCCTGAGCAGGAGGACAAGACAGGGGTGCCCGTTGTCCGCACTCATTTCTGCCTTATATATGGAACCACTGGCAGAGAGTATAAGTCTAAACTCCCGGCTAAGGGGAGAACAGCTATGAAAACAACAGCATAAAATACCACTAATGCCGACGATGTGCTAGTCATGTTGACAGATCCCCTGAAGTATACCCTACACCTCCTAAGCAAATTAGACACATTCGACCAGAAATACGGGTTTAAAATGAACACCCTGAAATAAAAAATAATGAGCATAAACATCCCACATGCCATACATACAAAACACCGTACAAAGATTATCCCCATTACAGTGGACACAACATCACATCCACTATCTTGGCATCAAATATGTCCCACCTCAGAGAAGACAGACTTCCAAAACTACACTAAATTAAAGCGACCTACAGAGCTAGCATTTGGGGGTGGGGGGGTTTGACCTAATTGGGCCGCATCAAGGTGGTCAAGATGACCTTGTTGCCTACAGCTCTTACATAATGCAAACAGTGCCTTTATACCCTGCACCAGACACACTGGACAAAAAGCAACGGTCTATAGAACCATTCGTATGGGATTGTGAAAGCCCTATCTGGTGAAAAGGCACCCACTTTAAGAGTTAGAAGGCAGTTTGGGAATTCCTCTCCAAATGCACTATTATACAGCTGCACAGCTCTGATACATACATAATGGCACTGTCTGACTTCGGAGAAAAACTGGTGCTTTATTGACCAAGTGATTTTAGGCACTCATGAATGGAAGGTCCCTTGGCTGGCCAAGAAGTACAGATCCCTTGGGTGCATATTCTTTTCCATTACTAAGAACCACAATATAAGCGTGGGATATGGTAGCCTTATCCAGGGGACTAATGACTGTCCCCTCACCAATGACTCTCATAATAGGCAACCCTGAATTTACACCTGCTTAGAAAGGGATAACATACATGGACTGGTTGCTTGCCAATTGTAGACGAGTGGGGGACCTTTATAACAGAGAGGTTATTCAGTCCTTTGACCAATTCCAACAAGAATACAGCCTCCCGGAGAAGGAACATCTGCATTATCTACAAATACGACAGTGGGTGACACATCCCTTGATTACGACTGCTGTCAACAGGCCTTTTGAAAAATGGATGACCACAAAACATGATGATAAACATCTACTTTTCGACATTTACAAATTGGTACGAAAAGCAGCATCTCAAAGTGGGTCGAAGCTAGAACGACCCTTGCCAGATCAAGAAGGGGGGGGGGGTTTATATACACCAGAACACTAATTTCTACAACCAGCAGCTCAGGTAGAGACACACTTCTCAAAACGATGCACTACTTGTATTACACGCCACAGCAGGTTCCCAAATGGTACCCGGTAAGGCCGCAGAATGTTGGAGGAAATGTGGAATCATGGGCAGATTTACACATCTCTTATGGAAATATCATAAGCTACATCGTTATTGTGGACAAGGTGCCAACTAGTATCAACACCGCATTCAATACGCCCATTCCTTAGTTCCCCGGCTATACCTTACCAGGCCTCCCAAGTTGGCAGACTTTCCCTCTAAAAATCTGCAAGGGACAAGGCCATTGTTATGCACCACCAGACAAGTTTTAACAACTCTATGGGTGAAAGAACAGGCACCATAATATGGGACTTGACTCCATGAGTATTGGGAACTTCTAAGCATTGTAAAGCTCTCCGCAGCACCGGAGAAACAAGAAGCTCAATTTTAGAAAATGTAGTATCCGTGCACTGACTTACTTTCAATAGATTACAGAGAGCTCCCATGCCCCAGATACCTCAGACTCCTCCACATTTCACACACTCAAACAATCAAACAGACAGATGGCATACTAAACAGATGTACTGCACCGCCGGAGAGGTGAAACCCCCTCATGGATCATTTGAGTGAGAGGTGATATGGGATTCACAAGTCAAAGTCAAGGATCAGATGGGAGAAGGGGGAGCGGGCGGAGGAGAGTGCTGATGAAGGGATCTCTCTGTATTGTTCATGTTTTACGGCTACTGTAATCTGCCTACCAATGAACACTTCACCGGCCTGCAGGTGTGAGTGATGGCAGATCATCAAATAACCAATAAAAATATTAAAACCATAAAACGGTGTGTTTCAGCCACTGACATGTGACAAACAACTGGTCAAAAGCAGCATAACACTTGACATATCCAGATAGAAAAAAAGAATCTGCCAGACGCTGATGTTGTGCAACACCTTCACAGCCTAGGAAAAGTGAAGGTGAGGTAAAGGGATTAAAAGATAAGGAGGTGAAATTTAGTCAACCCTCTTTGTTCGACAGAAAGGCAGAACGGTGTAGTTGGTCTCTTGAATAGTCTCTTCTGACTTCCAGGAGGAAGGCCTCTAAGGCCAGGAAATCTTCCATCACTCCATGTTTATTTGGAGGAACAGATCAGTATCTGCACCCAGACAAGCCTGCTGTCAGCGAGTTCAGCGGATATAAAAACCATATAGGATACCCCAACAATAAGTATGGAGCATTAGTCCACCACCTCCAGAGATGTCATTCGTGGGAGGTGGACTACAGCAGGCTTGGAATAGATGTCCATCAACTGACATCAATGCTCCACTAGATCAGGCTGAACAGCTGACACGCACCTTGTAATGGGGCATTACTCCCTGCACAAGGGTTGCAGTGCCAAAGCCAGGTCCATGATTTTGTACATGGATGTTGCTCTATTACTGCTGGAGGAATCTTAGCAGATATGTGCTCCAAAAGGCTTTTATTATCTGGATATTTCTTAATGGTATGCATGAGGATTTTGGTACGTCCACGAAGAACCCCAGCCTGTAGAGTGTCTGTTATCTGAATAGGTGTAGCAACAGACGGTTTGCAGCTGCAGAGAACAGGCCGCCAAAGCTCGCAAACTGAATGAGAAAACACTAGTACTGATGTGTTCTGGCATCACAAGGGCAGCCGCATAATGGCAATGCAATAATCACAATGGATGGGTTCATCAAATATGTTCCCTAGAAGGTTTTCAGGGCATAACAAGTCGTTCAATATTACTATAACCTGGGCAACAGTCAGCATCTTGAACTTCTGAAATGATAGGGAATGGCTTGGATCATATACATTTAGTACTGGACCTCTGTGTCTGTTAACTAGGAGACTGGGAGTAATAGCCGTAATTACCCCTATCAAAAGGTGGGACAGAGTCTAAGGTCAATAAGAGAAGGATGCTTTCCATTACCTTTAGCTGTTCCTAAGAAGGTGGCTGTGAAAGGTATGGAGTGCACATGTCAGATCAGCAACAGCATCCATGTGTTGATAGTGATATGGGTCCAATGATACTAGTTGAGGGAAAGCCTTCACCCAATTTGAGTGCAAATGTGTTGGATAGGTTGGAGAAGCCACGGAGGCCAATGAGATTGGCTTGGTTTTCAACCTATCGGTTTGTAAGTTTGAGGCAGAGGAAGATGCAGTCATGTTGTTGCTCAGTCATTGATCACTACAGATTTGTAATGCTCAGTACCGCATCGGTTGAGGGCTTCTTAAAGGTTCCTTTAAGGAAACAGCAAATCAAGTGCACAGTCAAAAAGTCTGGAGTTAAGCCTTAGGATTTTAATGATACTGCGCCACCATGAGGTTCTGCATTGTCAAATATTCTCCTGACAAATGCCTCACCTTTTTGGTAATTATCCTTCCAGGTTTCAGACAGACCTGAAAACATTTTATCCAGCAATGGCTGTCCAGAGCTGCCAGGTGATGCTATGAGGTGTTAGCTAGCACTCCTCCTCCAGACATGATGACAACGTATATTAGGCGACAACTGGTATGCTGGTGTCAGTTCCTGGACTTTTTCTGCAACCCAAGTAGGCAGAGAGGAACTGAGAGAGCAACAACATCGACAAGTGAAGCACATAACATATTTGCATACCTTGGGATCTTTTCAGTCACAACAGTAACTCCTCAGATGAGGAAGAAGGCCGGTGGTGAGTAATTCCTTGAAAACTATATACCGACCAGAAGGTGCGGAGGTGGTGTGTGGGGAGGGGGGGGCGGAGGGCGGGATTGGCACCGGGACTAAAGATACCGGGGTGGAACCCGACAGAGCCCACACTGACCCGGGTCAGGCCGCTAAAAAATGAGGTGCATGGCCTCATAAAATTCTTTAAGTTCAGCGAGGGTCGCTCCGACTCCAGGAAAAGAGGGGAGGCGTGGAGCCGACCCAGGCTCCGAAGACCGAGGCCTTTCATGCAGATGTTCCTCCGTCGGGTCGGTCGGCGGATGGGGAGAAGTCGAAGCACGCTTCAACTTCTTGTGCTTCTTGTGCCTCTTACCCGAGTGTCTCGACGATTGTGAGTCGGACGAAGAGGACTTGGGACTTCTGGAGTGGTCCAGGGGCCTTCCACTCGACTGAGACCTCCGAGTAGCCGGGCGTGGTGTTGCCTGCTGGGCCGCCAGCAAATTTAGAAATCGTTCCCTCAAAGCCTTCTGAGCCTTGTGCCGACAGTCGGAGCACGACTTGATGTCCTGGTCACACTCCAGACACCACAGGTAAACCAAATGCGGGTCATCACACGGTTTGAACCCTGAAGCCTTCCTAGACAACATGACTTCCTACATACCAAAAAAGAGTTCGACAAAAAGTTTTTAAAAATCCTGTCAAAGAGTGACAAAGGATATCTCCCTTCACCGATCAGCTCTTGACTGGAGAGGAAAGAAAAGAACTGACATCAGCGCGCCAAGGTGACGCTTATATAGGTGAAACAGACGTCACTTCTGGCAAGGACGGCGCTACGTAGAGCCGACCGGGCCACCTACCGGCACGCAGGGTTATTGCTAGAAGGAAAATCTTCCGGATCCAGTCTGACACCTGGGAAATTCAAAGGTAAGGAATCTGCGGCTAGATGTCTCGATCAGATAACAAGACTGACTGCCTCCAGCTCAAACACAGCACCTAAGGCCACACACCGTCATTTCACCCAGATGGGTGCTCAGCCTAAAGAGGGGGCATCTGTAACCATGGAAGCATGGGCCTGTGGATGGCTGAAGGGAAAACCCTTTAAAAGGTTGGCGGGAGTCCATCCACCAGAAAAGATCTGGATGAACAAAGTGGACGAAATATAGCTGAGCCATGTGACTCTCCTGATGTTGGAGCCGATGAGATGTCAGACACTACTCAAGAGCCTTCATCCATCTTCTGGAATGAAGAACCAAAAGAATGCACAAGGCGATGAGACCAAGAAGATGCAAGACCTGCAGAAGCGGGATCCAAGCATGAGTCAGAAATTTCAGAATCACCTTCTGAATAACCATGATCCTCTGAGGAAGAGGAAAAGCCTCCATGACGGTCAGGTTCAGTACAGCCTCTATGAAGGATAGCCTCAGCAACGGTGCATGGGAGAGGGGTGGAACTTTTGGGGGTTGATGGAAAAATCCAAATCATGTAGGAGAGTCATCATCCACTGAAGATGATCCCTGACAAGTGCCACTGACTCCACTTTAACCAACCAATCGTACCAGTTCAGAAATACATAAGACTTTTGACGACTGTATTAATGTTGCCACCACTGCCAGCACTTTCATAAAGATGTGAAAGTAGTAGCCCGAATGGTAGAAACGTTGACTGATAGTGCTGGTATTTCACAGTGTACCTCAGTCTGTGGGTGAGCCGATTTGGAAGATAGACATAGGCACCATAAATATGCATAACGTCACTTGCATTCATGGCCTATATGTCTGGAGAGACAGCATCTTGAACTGGTCTTGTCGAATAAATAAGTTCAGAAGCCAAAGATGCAGGATGGGTCCAAGAAGACTGTCCTTCTTTGGGACCACAAAATAGATGGAATAAAATTCAGTGCCCTTTTCTCTAAATGGCAACACCTCTATGGTCCCTTTGTTCACAGGGGCAAGGACTTCTGCCTACAACATTGAAGTATGTGCTGGACAGCAGTCCCAATGGAAGGAGGCAAACTGAAGAAAGGGACAGGAAAGACAGGGCACAGCCCTTGTAGGTTAGCTACATAGGTGACAGACATCGGTCTTTTCTGCCTCACAACTAATGGAAAAAAGAGACTCTCCACGCCCCCACAAAAGATGATTCCAGAGAGAGGAAGTCAAAGAGGTTATGAAGAAGCAGAGCCAACAGAGGATGGTGGAGACGGCAGCTACTGCTGTTACTTTCGACCACATGATCTAACCCTACCCAGATACGAGCAGTACTCTGCCTGGACAGAGTAAGAAGATTGTCTGTACTGTCCATGAGCAACCACACAACTCTCTACATTGTTGGTGAAATTATATGCTGGGGAGGTTAGGCCCAGCATGTGGACCATAGCTTTGATGCTCTAAAAGCACACCAGGGAGGAGCCGACCTCAACCTACACTGGTTCATGGATCTAAAAACATCAGTTTGATCTATGTTAGCATTGGTATCTACTCCGACAACGAAGAAGAGTTTGGTGTCTGGGAATGGTTTTATGCCTCCGAAAGGCCCCTAGAGCATGGCTGTTTCCTCAAAGAAAGGAGACTTCCCCTTTCATAGGGACTTTTTGTGTTTTTTCTGGGAAAACTTTGGGGAGATCGTTCCCAGAGGGGTGACTTACCTGCAAATGAGGGAGATCGCTTGGCATTTTTATGTTGGCATTAACCAGAAAATGTGTGGCGTCCCGCTCCCTGGTGACCCTTGGGTGCATGAGACACAAGACTTGAAGGCCACGGCATTGTTCTCAAATCCGAGACACCACAAGCAGTTATGTGGAACCAAAATGGGCATCGTCATGTAGCAGGAAACATCAAATGTTTGGAGGAGACATTTGACGTAGTTCCTGTCTAAGGCAGCGGAATTGAGTCCTTGAGAAACAGAGAAAGCTCCTGAACCATGTTGATGAGGTGCTGTAAAAACTAGAACTGACACCACAGCACCAGTTGTCTCCAAATACTCTCTGGTGATGTCATGTCCAGAGGAGTAGCTGTGGAGGGAGATTTATACCATCACTTGGGAGCACTGGAAAGACACTGCTGGGGAAACATTTTTAGAATTGTCTGGGTCCTGGAAGGATAATTAATAAAGTAAGAGGAAAGATGTATCCATCAGAACTAATTTCTCTGCAACAAGACTTTTAAGTACTGTAATAAATTTGGAGAATGAGAATCCATACTTTTGTGGGGCTCAATCCAGAGAGCATGCCTGCTGGCACGATAAGGGCAGGTTCCCTGGGCCATGGCCTTGCTAACACTCCCCATATCTTATATAGAGATGACAATGTTACTCTAGAAACATACTTTTCTTTTAGGATTTGGGCACCTCTAATTATTGTACAACTTATCTGCACAAGCCTGCCAAGTTATTAACAGAAAAGGGGCAGCTGTTAAATTAACCCTTCATATTAGCATGAGAGCAGATATCTCACAAGAGTGGCTAGCTAATAGAACAGCCATGGCCAATAAACAAGCCACTGATCTTAACCTACCATCATTTGTAAAAACAGCAAAATACAACTCAGCAACTAGACTGCTATAAGTAAGTGAATACATTTACATTTCGAAGAGCACAAAAACAATTTAAGGTATGCCAAACTGATTAAAACGATTAGGGACATATGGATTGTTTTCCCCTCAGTTCCAAGGAAACAAATACACTTGCGGTCCTATTGAAAATGGAGGATAGCCAAACGCCTGGTGTCACGCATATATGACTTTTTAAAGAAAGACAGAATCCGAATAGTCTAAAGGTGAAATCAAAGTGGAAGGAGGACTTACAGTAGCCTCTATCAGATAAAGAATGGAGTAGGACATGCAATCAAGGAAAAACATTGCTAGCAATGCTCAATTTAAACTTGCTCATTTCTACTAAGCTACACAAAATCTTGTGCTAGGCGGGATATATGGTCTAGATACAAGATGGTAGGTGCAGAGGTTCCACAAATGTTGACCTGAGATTGAACCCTATTGGAGGGAAATAATTACGAGACCGAGGGCAAGCATTGCTTTTTAGGGGTTACCCCCTCACAAAAAAGTAAGAAAATAAATCACTGCTTTGCCTTGCTCAGGTTGTTGTTAGTAAAAAGAAGAATAGCCATTGGATGGCTGTCCAGTTACGGACAAACAATACAGGCATGAATCAGGGATATGTCTGAATGGACAATGGGGAAGAAAAACGTATGACCGGATGGTTGAAAGGTGGATGAGGACTGCATGATCTAGGCTGAAATTTTACAAGAAATAGTAACCCCTGCATTAGTTGATTCCAACAGAAAAATCAGAGGGCAATCACAAGGCCCTAGAAGCAACAATTACTAGTAGGCAGGAGAAACAGGTTTGGAACCGGGACTCTAAGATACATGCAGGACAGGATGGGATGGGCACACCTTCATAATGGCTTATAATGTTAAGATACGTGCAGACTCTATATGAATATTATGCTGTCATCTTGGTGGGCAGTTGTATATGTATGTTACTCTAAGTGGCTTGTGAAAAAAGTCCTTCATGCACAAGGTGGATGCTCATTATGTATTGTGGGCATGGTATATGTCGGATTATGTTGGATTTGTTTTTGTTCTCCTTGAAAACTTGATATAAATAAATATATATATATTTTTTTTAAAGAAAGTGAATACAATATGATATGAACCTAAATGACCTACAGACAAACAATCATCACAAAGAAAGGTGCATCTTTTAAAGAGACAGATCAGCTACGTTATTGTACATTTAAGTTACTCACCGAGTTTTACATCTCCATCAATTGTAAAAAGGATATTGCCAGCTTTTAAATCTCTGTGAATAATTTTGTTTTCATGCAAGTAGAGAAGGGCATCTAATGTCTGTTTACAAACTACACGAATTTGGGGTTCAGTTAATGGCCTCTCAAGCTCTGAAAAAAATAATCACAAAATTAACCATACAGTAGTTTCACCAGTTCACGTTAAGTGATATTGCTTACAGTCCAACAAACTGTCATCATTTCGGAGTAAAATACATTTACATTGTGGTGCATATTGTAGGACAAACATCACAGATTCTACAGCTTGTGGTATACTAGCTAAAGGGGAATCCCAGCATAAAAACTTTTTATGAGAGCCAGACTCATCGGTGTTACTGAAGCACAGGCAATACATACCGACGTACATTATGAGTAGAAAGGGATAGGTACAGAACCCAAGTAAGGAAGAGGAACTTCTCATTTTGTTTGGAATGACCAATAACTCTCTTACCCACACATTTTAAAAAGTCCATACACTTGTATCATTCTAAGCCAACTTTGCATCCACTGGACCTGCACACAAAGGCAACGTTCCTCTACAACCAATCCAGAATCTACTCCCTCCAAGATCCAACACACACACACATATACACACACAAGAGCCAAGCAGAATGGCAAAGGCAAATTCTAGAAACAAGTTAACACATTGTGCGTTATACAAATGCTTTACTTTTACATTTATCTGGAGAGCTCATAGCGAATCTCAGCAATCTAGTAAAACCAGCACTGGCAAAGCCAACAGATCTTGCCTTTGTGACCTACTGACTTTGCAAATAGTTTTTAGCCACACTGTGTAGCATCTGAAACGCTGTGCAGCGTGGCTAAAGTGAAAAAAAGAAAAAGAAAAAAAAAAGCCTGTGCATGCCTACAAAACCACATGGTCGCTTTAGTTACGGATCTGGGGTAGATCAGTAACTAAAAAGAAAATAAAAAGCAGATAAGTGTTTTTATTTCTTTTTTGACTGGGGGGAGTGGAAGCAACGCAGGGGAGAGCAAGCCAACTGCGACACTCCACAGGGTAAGGAGGAGGCACCAAAGTAGCACCGGAGACGATGCAGAAGCAACAGGGGTGAGGGAGGAATGGAAAAGATGTGAAAGCAACGGGGTATGTACTGAATGCAACATGGGGGTATGGGAAAGCGTGGAGGATGCAGTTGGTGGGAAGCAATGGGGAGAAGCAAGACAGAGGACAGAAAAGAGAAGCAGTCGGGCAACACAGAGTGCAGCATGAGAGACGTACATGAGGGAGACAGCTAGCACATACATGCACACAGGGGTGCACTCAGGGATGTTGAATTCCTATCGCCCGATGCCCAGGACATATTGTTTGGGGTCGAGAACAAGTTTTAATGTTTATTTTGTCCTTGGGACAGGTCAAATAGGCCCAATCCCCTGTAGCACAAACTCTTTAGCTGCCAGTTTACAGTACCACATTATGGATCTGAGAAGGGCACTGTCTGCAGTTAAGGTTATATTTGTATCTATAAGTTAATGCTGTTCAAACTTGAATTTATGGTTCCTTAGTACAAAGCCTTTATCAGTAGGGTGCGCGCTATAAGGAAATGTTATAAGCTTGGACTGCACTACTAACAATGGTTATAGTATAAAAATGTGTTCGCGGGGGCGTGGCTAACCGCCGAGCATGGCGGCTGTGTGATAGCGGAGCTCCGCGCCAGGCCTAAATAATACGGCGGAGATGGGCTGAGACCGGGACCGGCTGGCGACCCAAGAACACTGACGCACACGGCGGAACGGGCAGGGACTCGGTGACTGCCCCTGAGAACGGATTCGGTGCATCTCGCCAACGTTTGGAGGAATCGACAGTCGGCCGGCGATAACCACCAGCAGCTACTGGGTTCCTCGGATACAACAAGAGGAGGCACCGGCAGAGGGCCGGGTGGCGGTGGACCGGACGGGGCCCGAGACACCTACCGAGCGGGAGCCTCGTGACGGACTACGGGGTGGTGGAGGAGATTGGACGCCTGTAGGGGAGAGGCGGCGGAAATTGCCCACACACCTGAAACGGCCTAAAATGGCGGCGGAACGCGAATAATACTGAGAGGACCCAAGTGAGTGCTGCATTGTGTTTCCTTTTGTGAGCTGGGACGGGGCGCTCCAAAACCAGATTCCCGGCGCCCTACGGGCTGATACAAGCTGTGAACGGCACTCGGGACCTGTATGGACAACGTGGTGTCGCGAGGCCTTGCATGCGTCACGGAAAGGCACGGAGCCGGAGAGAGAGAGAGGCCTGGCCTGCACAGGGGGGTCGGATTCTGGCTCATAGCTGGAGCACGACGACTCGGCGTGGGTTCGTACCTACTGAGGCCTTGGGAGGAAATAATAGACACACGCTGCTGGAAGTAATCCTATCTCAGGTCGGACGTTGTGATATGAGAATCGCAGGAAACAGGGTGATCTGGCATTAACGGCACAACATAGCAGGTTTCAAGCGAAGGGAGTGGCGCAATCACGTAGGCATTATTCACTACTTGCTGGGACGCGACTATAAAGTGGTGGCAGTGGATCGGGTGTAATCCATGAGTAGCCGTTTTTGACTTGGTCTACCATACACTGCTGGGAGCCGCAGGGTGGAGTCTCGCTGCATATGGAGTTCGGAATGGGGCTTTGAAAGTCGCTGGCAGGAGCAGGCCCGGCATAATCACCAGGCGCAGGGTCAAATATCTTCAACTTTGAACGCGATGGGGCGCACGAAGGCTAAGCAACCAGACCCCCCGATGTCTGATGACTTGGATACTGGGGGCCACACTAACGACGTACAAGGCTCTGCTGACGATATTATCCCACCTACAGCGCAGGGGGGACCAATAGATAAGTTGGACTTAATTCTGCAAGAAATCAGAGATTCACGCATGGCGCTTGAGGCACAGAATCTGTGGGTCTTACACTACTCCAGGCGGACCACAAGAAACTAGCTGAAAAAGTCAAATCAAATAAGCTCGCTTTAGATGACCTAATTCCGCAACAGACCCTGCACTCCTCCCGATTGGAATAGTTTCAACAGCAACTAAAGAACCTGCAGGACCGCGTGGATGACGCAGAAGGAAGATCTCGAAGAAATAATGTTAGACTCTTGGGAATACCGGAAAAAAGCGAGGGGTCTAACCCCACTCTCTTTGTGGAGAAATGGCTCAGAGACCATGTCACATCAGAAGGCCTCACGGAGCATTTTAGCGTAGAGCGTGCGCATAGGGTTCCTCCCAGACCACCTGCCCCAGGGGCTGCTCCTCGGCCACTTATAGCACGTATTTTGAACTACAAAGACAGTGATACTTTATTACGTGCCGCACGCGAAACGGCTCCTATCCGCTTTGAGAATAGAACAATCTCATTATATCCGGACTTTACTCTAACTGTACAGAAAGCACGCGCTACTTTTCAGGAAGTTAAAAAGGCACACCGTACCCAGAACTTAAAATACGCTCTTTTGTTCCCAGCCAGATTAAAAGTGATGTTTGACCAAAAAGCCTTATTCTTTGAAGCTCCGGAGGATGCATTTGAGTGGCTAGAGGTGACATTTCCAGGGCAATCGACACAGTCCTCTCTTCGATCAAACAGGGGTCTAGCGCCTCTACCACAACGCAAAGGCAAAGAAAGGAATGCTGAGGCTGCGCGCCACCAACGTGGGGACGGAACCGGAGCTGGCCCGTCTCCAGAACAAGTGTCAGAGAGCCAGAAAAATGCTATTTTGACTGTGGCAGCCTTGGCAGACTTGGACGTAGGGACCACGGCTAGGAGCAGAAACCGGTCAGAAGACACAAACGACATCTCGGACTCCGAATCCAGCGTGACCCTGTTCCCCATACTTACTCCACAGACTGCCAACGACTATTTGGGTTAACGTTTGACACATTCACGAACTGGTGATGTATAAGCTGTATTTCTGGGGGTCGTTGCACGGCCCGCTGGGGTTGGCTGGTCCTGGTCTCTCTTATCATTATACTGGATTGTGGCCGGTGTCGGTTTGCTCTGTCCACAGAAACTAACTGTCAGTTGATGTATGTGAATGGTTTGGTGGCTGCCGCCCCCCCCTTGGCAACTGCATTGCGTAGCGTACTATGTAGGCTTTTTGTTGAGTTAGTTCTTGACGTTTGGTCCCCTATGTTTAAGGAGGGGAACCTAGTATTGGGTTGGTTAATGGGGAAGGTAGGCTCAGCTGTATTTATTAAACTGATTAGAAGAATCGAGGTATTTTTAGAATATATAAATCGCAAATCCAAAAATTAAGGATGACACAACCTAGTAAATACACGTATATCTCCTGGAATGTGAGAGGACTGGGCTCTGTGCACAAGCGGCACAGACTTCTGGCACAACTAAATCGCAGGAAGGCTAACCTGGTATTTCTGCAGGAGACTCACTTAGTTACAGCGGAGGCTATTAAATTACAAAAGAAATGGAGGGGCAGTTATTCTGTACATCGTATTCGGCCTTTGCCAGGGGGCTGCAATCTGGGTGAGAAGTGGCGTCCCTTTCAAACCAATAGAGCAAAAGATAGACATAAATGGCAGGTATGTGCTGGTGAGGGGCACATTAGATGGGGAACACCTCGTCCTCGGAAGTATATACGCCCCAAACACAGACCAGGAAAAATTCCTTGAGACAGTCAGTAATATAATGGTAGGGTGGGAGGAGTACCCGTGGCTAATAGGTGGCGACTTTAATATGGTTTTGGATGTAGCACTGGATAGATCCCATCCTCCCTTACCAAACACTAGTAGCAGGAAATTAGCTGAGGCATTACAGGGGTGGGGCTCTGGGAGATGCATGGCGTCTCCACAATCCACTCAGCAGGGAGTACTCCTTCTCACATCCCCACGACCTACACACTCGAATAGACAGAATTTTTTGCTCATTAACTTTGGTGTCCTCAGTTAGTAATGTCACCTATTTAGGGAAAACTCTTTCGGACCACAATCCTCTAGAGCTCACATTGATATGGGGGAAAATTCCTACGCCGGTGCCCACATGGAAGCTACAGCCCATACTTTTAGAGGACCAGATTTTGTGAACCACTATGAATGAGACAATCACACATTATTTTGACGAAAATGCAGGCACTGCAAGTAATGGTCAGATCGAATGGGACGCTTTCAAAACTGTAATTAGAGGGGTGGCGATAAGCACGAAAGCGGGAGTACTTAAAGCATTAATAGAGCGCCTTACCGAGTTAGAAGACCGGATGGGTAAACTAGAACAACGGGCGATTAACTAGGACTCACAACAGGCTCCACTTAAAGAGGCGCATATTCAGCACGCTGAATTATTAGAAGAGTTGCGGGTAGTAGACTACACCTATACACGCACAGACAACACGCACTGGCTGACAAAGCGGGCCCGCTCCTGGCAAGAATTATTAAAAATGCCCCACTGCAGTCCTCAGTCATAGAAGTTCACACGGCAGAGGGGAACATGGTATGCACCCAACTGGAAATAAACACTGCGTTCCAACATTACTATGAACAGTTATACGAGTCTCCTGGAGTGCCGCAGGATATAGATCATGCCCCTTTTTTCGAAGATTTACACCTCCCGCACTTACCAGTTGCTTTTCAAGAGGATCTAAAAAAACCTGTGACTAGTATGGAGATTAGAGCAGCGATTAAAGCCCTACCCAGAAATAAAGCGCCAGGTGGGGATGGCCCATAGAATTTTACATGACCTACATAGACTTATTGACCCCTCATCTACAACGCCTTTTTCAAACTTCTTTCGACACTGGCACATTGCCGCTTACTACTTTACAGGCGCTGATGGTCCCATTACCAAAGCCGGGGCGGGATAGTGTGTTGATAGCAGGGTATAGACCATTGTCGTTATTGAATTCGGACTACAAAATTCTAAGTAAAATACTTTCGGATAGACTGTCCCAATTTATTCCCAAGTTAATCCATATCGACCAATGTGGGTTTGTGCCAGGCAGAAGCACGGCCCTTAACATTAGGAGGCTACATCAGATCATGCAAAATACGGCTCCAATTGTGGGCATGCAGGGCTGTATATCTCTGGACCTTCGCCAAGCCTTTGACTCTTTACATTGGGATTATATGTTATATGCCCTAAGGAGGTTTGGTATCCCAGAGGAATACATTAACTGGGTGAAGTTACTGTACACCAACCCAACGGCTAGGGTCAGGACAGGACGACACATCTCGAAACAATATTCAATTGAGAGGGGTACGAGACAAGGCTGCCCACTATCCCCCTTATTGTTTATAATTGCTTTGGAACCGCTCTTATGCACAATCCGCCATAAAGCAGAACACAAGGGCATAAAAGTGGGTAAGACACCGCATATAGTATCTGCATACGCGGATGATATCATATTATATCTTAATAACCTCACTAACGATTATGACCCTTTGCCGGCTATTTTTGCTATTTTCCAAAAACTTTCAGGCCTAACAATAAACAAAACTAAATCTTATGCATATTTCTTTAAAGATAATACGCCAGCAGACGAGGTGGGCTTCGGGGAATGGACTTTCAAAATAGCGCAGGTGACATTTCGATATTTAGGCGTACACGTTTATAGGGAAACACAGGACCTACTGGATGGAAATTTAATGCGCACTATCGGGACACTTAAGTCACAAATAAAATTTTGGACATCCCTGCCCCTATCAGTGGCGGGAAGAGTAGCAATTAGCAAGATGGTGGTGCTGCCCAGACTGCTATATTATTTTACTAATATCCCAGTGCTTGTCCCGGCCCCGATTTTTAAATTACTGGACACATTATTAACTGAACTGATATGGGGTACTGGGCGCAGGAGAATAGGATTAAAGAAGCTCCAACTGGACACGAGAGGTGGAGGATTGGGTGTGGCGGACTTAAGGGCGTACTGCTACGCCAGTCAATTACAATGGTTAGCATATTGGGTTGTAGGCAGAAATCTACAAGAAATTGATATGTCTCAACAATCTTGGGAGCGAGGCTGGTTACATAAACTTATGCTACCGGGGGGTAGAACTATTCGATTACCTCTAATTTACTGAAAGTGGCGATGGCATACTGGAAAAAGGCAGTGCGCTACACAAAGTCAAGGACCCCATATGCACCTAACATACCATTACTTGGACTGCCATTACAATCGGGGACCGTCACATGTAGATCTATACTGGCATGGGAGGAGGCAGGGGTAACCACTATAGGGGCTTTCTTTACCGATGGGGACATCATGACTCATGATGCTTTTATCAGTCTACACGGGGTACCAGACACACTGTTTTTACTACACGCGCACATTTCTCGTTTTATACGAACCACATGGGCACCAAACGGCCAGGAACCATTAACGCATGCACTATTAAACATGCAATACCTGATGGGGAACGGCAGACATGTTACCAAATGGCTATACAGGGGTATCCGTACAGTGATGGCGGCCCCACTTCTCTCCATTCGCGAGAAATGGACCACGGAACTGTGCCATGAGTTTAGTGACAAGGAATGGGAGGTTATACTAGAACAACCCAGGAAAACCTCCAGAAACCCCAAGTTTAAATGTATTCAATTGATGATAGTGCATAGAGCTTATTTGACACCACACAGACTGCACAAGATGTTCCCTGAAGTGGCGGACCGCTGCCCCCGATGCCAAGCCCCAAATGCGAAATTGTTACACATGATATGGGACTGCCCGAGATTGTTTACTTATTGGTCTAAGGTGCACAAATCCCTGCATGAAATTGCACCACTACTAAACGATGACACCCCAGAATATTGCATACTGGGACTAGGCCCTAGAAGCAAGAAGTTAGGCCCTGTCCGTAGATTCATGAACCTGGCTCTTATATTGGCAAAACGCAATATCACAAAGCGGTGGAAGTCTCCTAAACCCCCGTCACTGATAGAATGGTACACCGAAATGGTTAGATGGGGTAGGGCAGAGGGGGCTGAAATTTACAGAGAAGAGCAAAGAGGTCTGCGTAAAAATATGATATCACTGGACTGGAATGTGCTGTTGGAGGGATTCATAACTATGGATGTGCAGGCCTGTTGAGGGAGGGTAATAGTGCGCACTAAAATAATTATGCCTGATTCTTAGCTAGCCGGGAGATACAATACGTGTAATCACTGATTATCCATATGTTATTTAAGTGGTGTATTCAGGAAATTGACGAGAGTACTAGGATTTTGTGTTTTGGGAGTTATGTGGCTATGTTTATTGCAGCTGAGTCAGTGGGTGGGATGGGTGGGGATTTATTGTACAGTAGTTATTAGGTTTAAGTAATGGCTCATTTGCTAGAAAGGGACAAACAGAGTCTATTGCACAAGATGTAACTGGTCGTATCACCAGAGCGTTATGTTTAGAATCAGTATGGAAGATAAGCAGGAATTTAACAGAGTGTACACTTGCCGATTATTGCTTGGTATGTGATTATGTTGATACGTTGGGGATCACGTCAATGTTGTGCCCACTATCTAATATGTATCAGCGGTAATGCTATTGTTAGGGGGTATGAACCCCTCCTTTAAGGGCGAGAACTATTGGCTGTATCTTTTTGTTTGTTGTGTAATCTCAATAAAAAATTATGTTATAAAAAAAAAAAAAAAATGTGTTCGCATGTTTGGGAAGCTTAACAATATAAGGCTATGTATAATGCTCCCAGAATGTTCCCTCCTTAGATTCAAATATCTGCAGTAGCTTGAAAGCAAGATTGAGGATTCTTTGCTTTCAAAATAAAATGTTGACCAAAAAAAAGCAACTAGAAAACAAAACATTTTGCTAAACTACTGTGAAATTTAAGGTACCATTTCTTTGAAGCATAATTTAGTAAAATGTGTTGATACATGCTGGTATTTCCAAAACATATTCATAGTGGAAAAACAGTGTAACCAGTTTCAACAAGATTATGAGAAACAGGAAAATAAACAAGCATTGGCACAGCCAATAGGTCTAACATGGGTGCTGAACCTTTTGGCTTTGTCAATGCATGTCTTGTGACAAAAAGTTTGTAAGACGTTATTGTTGTGGAAGCTACTGGGCCCTCACCATTACAACAAACATTGGAAAAAAACAAATATTTTTTGTTTTATAAAAGCACACATTGTCACAGTAGTCCCGGGCACTGAACAAGAATACTTTGTGTGCCGGTATGCCCCTTATGAGGAAGCAGAATGCGGTCACTCACTATGATGCCAGCCGATAGGGTGAAAGAGAGAATTTTATTAAAAACAAAAAGTTTTGATTAACGCCAGACCTAATTAGGAAAGTCCCAAAAGTGCACCCATGGAATATGTCATTGCATTAGTGGAGATTTACGGCTTACATAAACTCACAAGAATTTACAGATGTAGGCTCAGAAATCATACTCCTAGAACCCATTTGTGAACTGCATTTTAGCTTGAGCAAACCGGCATTTGTAGATTTCCTCATGCGAAAATCTGCTAAGAATTTACAAGTTCACTTTCCCTCCAACCGCTGGAAGAAATTTTACTTCTGCCCTTGTTAGGAGTAAATTTGAAATCTTTCTCAGTATGGGAAAATATTAGAGAAGAGCTTAAGTTAGTAGGTATGTACAGACTCGAAAGGGCATTCCAATCCTGGAACTATTGATTACAAGTACCTCCAAACCCAGTATGTAGATCTGCGGAAAGATGGCAAAATAAGGAAACTGCTAGTGTTCAAACCATACAATAGTATGAGCCCTGATATAATCATAGAGGCTATTACAAGAGCTCTATTATATTGAGACTGCTGCTGTAATTTGTTGCCACACTACGTGGCCCCAGAGGGACAAGTGTTTTCTTTTAGAGAACAAGTTGATTTAAGAAGAATCTTGTCAAGTAGATACTGTATTAAATTCCACACCCCAGAGCAAAAAACAATAGTGCTTGAAAATCAAGTAGTGGAAGCAGTCTGTAAAGAGACAATACTCCACAGGAGGGACAAACACAAGATTAAAAAGTAGGGGCACCAATAGGAAGTAGGCAAATGAGAGTGACAAGGACAGCCTACCAATAAAAAAAATAAATGGTGGGCTCCAAGCCCCTCTATGTTCTTTATAAGCTACAATATGTCTTGCAACAGACAGCGCATGCGCTATCTAGTACGCCCGACCTTAAAATGACAAATCAGATTACAGATATTAATTCTGCAGTGTATTTTTATGTGTTGCTTATAGAGGTTTTTGAATCAAGGCTGAATGGCACATTGATAGTGGACACTGTACAATCTGCTGCCATGCAGGGGAAGGGAAAATAATATTTTGCCTGCATTGCAAGGAGTCCCTTGTGCTAGCAATATCCTCAAAGCATCTACAAATGTACTCAACTCATATGCACTGGTGCAGGGAAGAGAATCCCTCCTAGCGCCTCACTGAATCAGTATATGCTCTACTTCTCTGGACAGATTTGCTCAGCTGATCAGGCTCCTCCACATCAGCCCAAAGCATTTCTGTCAGCAACCCAGCCATGCGAGTTGCCCCTGCTTCCATATTCTACACAGGAACTCTCATGTCCCCTCACCTCAGTCTGTATGTGTCATTACTGGTTCTCCCTCCATCAGGCGTTCCCCTCTGGCCTCCTTTCCTGCCTCCTCTCACAAGCATTCCCACTTATCTCCTACATATTCCGTCCCCCGGACACAGACAACTGTTTGAGGCACGCCTGTCTGTTCATTCCCTCCTGCCGGGAATGGCTACGGCTGCATGATCTCTCTTGGCTGCCCCAATACATCGGCGTGACCCCGCCTGCTCCCCCCAATGACATTTTCACTTACCTGCTAATCCTGGGCACAAGTTCCTGCCAAAACATAAAGCCACCCAAGGCTGCCCCGTCAACCCCACTCATTCTCGTGGGACTGCCGATCAGAGAGCAGCAGCCTGGAGATAAAAGTCAGTATAGAACACCAGCTGAATATAAAAAAATAATGTGTGTGACTGTCCATGAGTATGTCGGTCTGCCTGTGAGTAGCTGTCTGGGTGCTTTTGTGTAGGTCAATGTGCATATGTAGTTGTGCAGAGCGGACCCTGACACAATGGTGTCAATTTTTGGTACATTCTGGGGAATCCATGTGATAACGGCCACTGTCCACCTGTCGATGTGTTTCTTGCCAACTTGTAGGTATCCATGGGACACTGCCCACAGTAGGAAACATGCTTCCCCTGGGCCTATATTGGTAATTTAGGGGCATGCCGTTGACATCCATACAACAGTGCTGCCCACTCAGGCATAAAATAAACAGTCTTGGATATTATGGTGGTAATTCTTGGCAAATTGCATTTTCCTATTGCACCATGCTGGCCAACAGTGGCATAATTTTTATCCTGCAGGCAATTTTTGTCATATTATGGGCATCTGCTTGACAATGGTGGGAATTATTCATTTTGTACGCTTCTACTGATATGCTGGCCTTTTCTTTGTGGTCGTAATGCATGACACATTGTATGTAATGTGCAAACCAGTATTTGTGCAAAACCAACCCTCCATCCATGACCTAGCCAGTTCTTAGTTTGAGCCTGTTGTTGCCGGTGAGAACCACCAGCACTAATTTTTGGGGACTTGCACTTATTTTTCCTCATTGGACATTTCCCAGGAGCAAGAGAGGGATAAATAGAAAGAAGATGAAAGAGGGAAAAACACTCACAAAGGGAAAAGGTAGGAACCTGCAAAAGTGAGATAAATGGGCAGGGGGTGTCTGGTAGTCAATCATACATGCATGATGTGGATTCCAAACTACACAGCCTTGGTATTATTCGTGCTGACATTTAATAGTGCTGGCTACAGGCTTCTGAGCAGAGCTTTAGGCACCTGCACCCATTTTGTTACAAATTAAACACTGCCTAGGACAGATATTTTTCCAGAGTCTGCCTGGGCTTTGGAGACCAGGTTGGACAAGTCAAAATGCTTTATTAGTAGGCTGGGTTTTTCCCAAAAATCTTTTACGATATAAAGGGAGTTGCAATATGATGTTATGTACTATATGTTTAAGATTTATAAGAATGTTGTCCTTACATTTATAGTTGATAAATTATTTTAATACATATTTTTAGGTAAATATAGGTTTTTGAAAAAAAAATTCTCAATTATTTAAGAATTAAACAGATACTAATTGACAATAACAATACACAAAGTCTTGTCAATATTAACCTTTTATTCTTTCACCAATACATTACGTATCGACTTGATCACATGCAATATCACCACCAACACTCTTATGTTGCCATCTGGACTTCCTTACGCTGGCCTTTGAGCTTATGAATTAAGCTTCTTACAACACAAGACCTCAAAAAAGAGGAATTCTTTAGAGGTTCTGTGAAGGTTTACCAGTCCGTGGGCTAATAAAAAGCTCGAACGTTGCAGGAAATAATATGCACAACATGAGATTGGAATGGACTGTAATAGAGTAGGATGGTAGGTGCCTCCTGCCACCTGAAACACACTCACCCTCTTGGGTAATTAAGTAACACAATACAGGCGGGCACAGTTACAATGAATGGAAAATGGAATGTTAAACTGCATATTATGCAGTGTATTGCTGGGTGCACAATGTTGAGTATACTGATGAGCACTCTAGGGGCTGTATTACACAAAGTGCCCCAGGGGCGCAACGGGCATTTGCACCCAATCTGCATCCCCCGGGGAACTTTAGTATTATAAAAGGGACCACAGACGCTTGTGCGGCCCCTTCTGTAATACCGATAGGTCTAGTGCACAAAAATCACCAGCCCTATCTTCAGGGGGCTTTTCCTCATTTGCATAGGGGCGTGCCCCCTGCAAATGAGGGAATCCCTTTGCCTCTGCACCCACGCCGCTACAGACACGGGCGCAAAGGAAAAGAAGCTCACAGGAGGTGCACTGTCAGTGCGCACCCTGAGAGTAGCCCTCTGGATGGGGCCAAATGGGGTACTATGGACCCCCCCAGACATCCCCTTGCAGGCGGGTGCTGTCACTGACTGCACATGCCTGCTAGGGGATCTCTAATCCCTTTTAAAAGTGCTGGCGGGTTGCTGCCTGCACTGTGAAAACACGGAGCGGCTTCAAAGCAGCCGCTCGTTTTTCACATGAATTCCCTGCCCCCAGGGCAGCGCATTCATCATAATACGGCACATTTTCCTTTCGTGCGCTGGACGCACCTTTTAAAAGGTGCGCCCAGCGCAATGAAGGAAGATGCATCGCATATATAATGCGGCCCCAGGTGTGGGAAGGAAATAAATCAGTTATTGTAGCATTTTACTGTTCACTATGCTCACTGGATTAAGTGGTTATGGTGTCTTCAACATATGTTCGATATGTATCAAATCTAACAGAACCATACCCTGAATTGAAAAATGTAACATGAAAATGCTAAATCAATAAAGAGTAATTTAAAAAAAAAAAAAAAAAAAAAAACTTTACGTAAGCTGTGGTATTAGTTTTTATGTACAAGCACCCCAGAGAAGGCAAGAGTTGCCCTGTGGTATTAACTGGGTGATTTTAATATAGATATTGATTTAGTGAAATGGGAGTCGATCAAAGCATGAACATGGGAGCCCACAGTTGTGGCTCCCTCCAGCTTCCTTTTCATTGACAATACAGCTAGTGATTGAATGCATCCCATTCTGCTACTTGGTTACACTCTCCCTGTATCTTGTTTTCTTTACTGTCATATTCTTGATGGGACAGAAGACGCACGTTTGATGCGACAGATAAGCCAGCTTGGTGAGGTAATTAATTTGAGGTCTTGTTTATGTGGCCAGGAGCATCAGCTGCTCATACAAAATTGCCAAGTGTCGTGAAAAACATTTGAAAGCCTTTGTAATGTTAACATGATTACTGAGAACGTGTGGAAGAGGAAAAAAGGGATACCATATATTTTTTGGGGGGGAAGGGGTGGCAGGGGCAGTTATTGTAAACTTTTGTTTGTGTCCATTCTAGGTGACCAATAGTAGGTCTATTTCTAGGGCTTGTTCTTTTTTGGTTTAAGAAAAATCTGGTCATCCTGTAGACAAAGTCTGCCTATTTGGTTGTGTAAACAACCACCTTTTATTGCTGGGTCAGATGATTCTAGTGCCTATCAGTAAGCACTTAATATTTAGCACTATCGCACATGGAAATCATTTTGAATCTTTCAATAGTTGTACATCCTCAGATTGCATGCTATTACAAAAAGTGTCCTCCTTCTATATTCCTAAAACCATGCATGAAAACTTACTTACCCAACATTACAGCATCAACTGCTCCACCAGCACAGAACTCAATGAGGATCTGTTTTGAAAACAGAAATCAACAGTTACTTTAGACACATTTTAAGTGCAGTGTTCAATAGAGGGAATAGACTGGTTATGTTAATCTTAACCAAAAGCTACACTCAATTATCTTAACATACTCACATACCAAGAAGCACCATAAAACTCCAAAATTGACACACAATTATTTCTGATCTCAGAGTCCTTCCTTAGAAGGATGAGGAGTTGCAAGGAAGGATGGTAAGAGGGTTACGTAGGTAAGACAGAATTCAGAGACTATCATGCATTTAACCTAGAGTCATGCAATCCATGGACAATATAGTAAAATTAGGGGGAGGTCAAAAATGCCTGCAGTTTCCAGACTCTTCGACCAGACTCTAGCCCCTCAACTTTTCTAGCTAAAGCAACTGCTAACAGAAATAGTCTTTCAAGCCAAAACACGCAGAGGAGATACATAAGAACCAAATTCCAGCCCCACTGGCGACCTTCCTAATGGAAATGATAGATACTTATTCTGTAGTCCCTTATGAAACCAGTTCTCAACAGAAAATCTAAACAAAGTTTTTTGGGCAGGCGAAATGTACAAGTGGAAATAGCAGATACATTCTTTTACAGATCCTACGTTTACGCCTTTCAGCACTAGAGAGACAGCACTCTGAGTGATGTGAAGTGCATCCAAGTGTCCAAAAAATTATTACTAAGGAGTCCAAATAGGTATTACTACACCAGGACACAGATGCAGCTCATCTGGTAGAGCGGACTGCCCTAGTCAATCACCCCCTTTCGCAGAAGCGAAGCTGGATGGTTGTATTGGAGGGGCATTTACACAGTGATTTCTTTTCCCTTACGTGGTACTCCTCGTGGTGGAAGATTAAGTATTTACTACCTCTGTTACAGATGATTGGAAGGGTGTTGGCTGAGGTGTGACTTACAAGTAGGATGATATGGTGTTGAAAGAGAGTGCTCCAATCATGACACAGCAGACATGTCCGTACGCTATTGCAAGAGGCAAGGAGAGAAGGAATGTGAGAGAGAGAGAAGGAATGTGAGAGATAGCCCAGCCGTTTTTGCAGGTTGAGGCTTGTTGAAACGTAATAAGGGCACAGTTACTTCAATGGTGTTCTCAATTTTAAGCGATTGCTGATTATTCCCATTTCTGATTAACGTTTTTGCAGAGTTTTGAGGCATATACTGTAGTAACTTCCCTTTAGGTCCTACTTGGTTCTCCCTTATTTTAGCCTAACTGCACGTTTTAGGGCACTCGTGCTTTGCACAGCCACACATAACACGTTTATTTTGTGCCATATTATTTTAGAAATATGCAGTACGTTTTATTCAGTTCTTCTTCTTGGGATTCAGTCTGAACATTTCGTACAAGGTCGAACAACATGGTGCCCTGTTTTGCTACGATCTGTCAGCAACATCTCCTAACGATTAGACACAACACAAAGGCACAGCTGCTGTTTTTCAACACAGCACTTTTTATCATATAATCCAAGACTTGCCTTTTGGAAAATGGAGAGGAGGATTCTTGCAGAGGGACAGGTTATGGAACGGGTGCCCCAGCCTTGCATAAACTGAGTTTACACTTACGATGCAGACCACCTAACTACACAAAAACAGGTATGGGGTCCGCTTCGAATCCCAGAGATCATTGATATATTCTTGCACTCCCGTAGAGAGGGTAGGTTTAGTCAAATACATCATTTGCATGATAAGACTTTTCATTTTATATAGTTTGCTCATAATGTTGATTACTTTGCTCAGTTGTATATGTTTTCTAATCACAGCACAGTTGCTTCATAATAGAGCACAATAGTTTCAAAAAATATTGTGAACTTTCTCATTTATTATGGACATGAACGAGTGAGAAGCGAAAGGTGATGATCTGTACCATGGTTCCCTTTGTGACTAGAGTATTGTGTTCTAGGTTGCAAATTCACCTGTTACTCTAGGAAGGTTAGGAGGGCAGGTGGGGCACTGTGAGCTAGTCAGATTTGGACCCATAGGTACTGAAGTTGTATGGTGACTCAGTCCCTACACTCTGGCGTCCTGCGATGCCAGGCACAGTTCTGTTTCCAAACAGAACTGCAACATGGTGCTACCAACGTTGCTCTGTTACTTATTTAACAGGTCTCCTGACTAGTGCTTGTGCTTTTCCATAATAACTCTTAAACCTACTACCAGAGACGCCCGTGGTGTTGAGGATTAATCATCCACAGTATTTTAGGAAACACCTAATTTAACTGTTGGTTTTTCAATTTTTTTAAAAGGATTACCCATATTTGTGGATGCTCTTTGTTTTCATTGCTGTTTACATCATGGCGCAGGCACAGCCTGTCCCCATTGCAGGCAACTGCAGTTCTGTCGTCCAATGCCATGTAACTTTGCATGGACTTACTAATGCAGATGGTGACTTTATTTTCATGGTTGAAGCCCACAATGGCTATCGCTTTTAAGTCTTTCATACTTGGGTCAATTTTCCAACTGTGGATGCTAATACAAATACATTTCATGTATACACAACTGTTCACCCACAACAACAATACAAAGCGTACGTGCTCTTAGAAATACCACTATCACATTGGGAACATCAAACTTGGAACTGCGGTGCCCTTCCACATGTACTTGCACCAGTAAGCAGAGGTCGCCTTAGTAATGAAGGGGCTACGTGGCCAGCGCTAGCTAGTTATACACCATTCACTAATTTAGGAGATCTCAATGCTCAAGAGAAACAACAATTATATAATGGTATAGTTAGATTATATAGACGCTGTTCCAGCAAGGGCTGGCCTGCCAGGGCAAGCTCAGTTGTCTGCAGTGCCTACCATACATCCTGTAATTGTTCGTTCAATTATGGGAAAAATAACCACCAATCGTGAAAAAATTCCATTTTGCATTTCCCATAAAAAGAAGAAGAAAAAAAACGACCAAATTTAAGCCTGGTTTCCCCTTTCGGGACCACAAGACAAGCACAGAATATCGACTATATGCATACCCCATGGAATGGTTACTGGAATAGGTGACTAACACTTGGGGTACAGTCTTTGCTGCAGTCTAAACTATAAGCCCAATTTCAGAAAAAGAAAGTTGAGGCTTTAACTGAAAAGTATGCCACAAACACGGAGGACTCTCCTCCTGAACAGGAGTTAGGCAGCGGTTTTCCTCAACAGCACAGCAGAAGTCACTATAACGTGCCGGATTCTCCAGGACGTCTGGCAGTGACAGCAACTGATTACTTTTTACAATTGAAACCCCAGACAGACGTGTAGCCCCTCCAGATAGGTTATAGAATTTGGATGTACAAATTGAGGGTACAACCCACCATTCGAGTAATAATCTGGGAAAATTTGACATTGTCCTATAACATCCTTTTAGCAGAAGTCGATTGGCCCCTGCAGTTTGTCCAAACATCCCCACAAGGTGAGGATGTAATAATGCCTTCATTTTCTGTGCCTGTTCCTGATGAGGTCAAACAAGCCTATGCAGCACAATAGGCTCTTGCACAAGCCCTGGCTTTACTCCTCAATCATGTCGACTGGGATAAGGATTCTCCTTATTATATAATACCCATACAGTCCAGCTTGCAAGTGCAACCACAATACCCTATCAAACAAGATGCTAACGCACCGGTTAGAGAAATACTCTCCCAATTGGAGTACCAGGGAGTAATTGAACCCTGTGTGTCTCAAATGAATAACCCCCTTTTTCCTGTTTTGAAACCGGATCATTCATATTGCATAGTCTTACACTACAGACATTTAAACAGTCATACACGCACTTTTGCAAAACAAAATACACATAGTACGGCACTGATTAATAATATAGTCCGTAAAAAAATACAAAACAACCTTGGATATTTCTAGCGCCTGAAATCAGAGACTGGACAGCCTTCTCAGCGCTTGGCTTTCAATGTCGCTTTGCATGACTAGCCATGGGATATAAAAAACTGTCCAAGACTGTTTGCTGTCTGTATAGTGTGAATACTACAGGATATTGTCCCAGACGCCTTGGCCTATGTAGATGATATCTACCTGACGGACGATGAGGTACCCACATTTAGCCAGAGTAGATCACATAATATTGGGATTTACTTAGATTGGCTACAAGTTCAACTTTAAGATATCTAAAATAGTGTCCTTGTCTTGGGATATGGACTTACTGATGAGGGGAAGAGTCTTGCCCCTTACTTTTTGGGGAAATGTGCACAACTGTAGCCTCCAAACACTTTATGGAACCATTCTTTTTTTATTGTGAGGTCCTAGAGATAAACACAGCAATTCGCCTACAACCCTGGTGCCGGCTGCATATCAACTTTGCCCGAGGTACACAGCTTTGATGCCAACAACCCAGTGGGCAGGCAGCGTTCAGGGGTCACATAGGACCAACTTAGCAAGGAAAAAGAGCAAACTTTAGAAAAAAACCCAGTCCAGTGGGGAAGAAAACAGAGAGAGCGAGAAAAATAAAAATAAAAGGGGAATAACACCCACCCTCCACCCCCCCCTATCCCGTCCCCCTCACCTACCCTTTAGACGGTTATAAAGTGCTATCCCTTTTGTAAATCTATCCTTTACTCACAGCCTAAAGAAGCCTGTTACCTAAGCAATCCGCCGGATAGCTGCACAGAAGGCCCAATCAGCTGGGGATGAGTCTCAAAATCTTCAGATATTGTGGGCAAGTATGGTATGGTCCGGGACGTTTACAGTTCCCCATCTAGCCAGTAATACCTGGCACGCCGCTAAGCGCGCCGCTAATAGCGTAAGGGCGATTTGCCGCCCTCTCAAGGAGCGCAGGGGGAATGTTAGCGGATTCGACAGTCCTAAGAGTGTGTAGGCCGGGAAGTGTGGGAGGCTGGTGTCGAAGGCTTTATCGATATCGTCGAGAACCCCTGCCCAAAAGCGTTCCAGTTTCGGGCAATGCCAAAGCAAATGGACGAGGGAGCCTGTCTGTCCGCAACCTCGCCAGCATTTCACAGACCTGCTCTTGTTCCAACTGTGTATGCGCGCAGGGATGAGGTACCAATATGAGAGTACTTTGTACGTGGATTCTGCGCCTGCGGTGCTGTGCGCTGTGTGAGTGGCTCTGTAGTGGATATTTTCCCATTCTTTGTCCGAAAGAACCCGCCCCAGTTCTTCCTCCCACCTTTGCTGGCCTTTAGTGCGTCCCTCCCCTGTCCGGTCTGTTAACATCGAGTAGAGCTCCGAAATAATGTGTTTATCGTCTGATTTTCGTGCTACCCATTTTTCAAAGGTTGTCAGCTTTCGCGACGCTGCCTCTCGGTAAACAGGCCCGTGACCCAGTGGCGTAACTGGCGATATGAGAAAGCGTCTGCCTGGGGGAGACCATAGTCTTGTTTCAGTTGGTCAAAGGGGATTATGCCATCCAGATCAAAAAGCGACCCGACCCGTTTACAACCCTGCTCTCGCCATTTGTCAAAGATCGCAGAGCCGCGCCCCGGCGGGAAATCAGGGTTCCCTGCGATTGGGGTCATTGGTGAGGGAAATGTGGTCAAGGATTTGGCTCTCGCTACACTGTCCCAAACTTTCATCGTGTGCGATGTCACTGGGGAGGAGTAAAGCCCCCACGCACTATGCTTGCGGGGGAGCCAGACTTCCCCCCAGATGTTGACCCATGCGACCGTTTGCTCCATAAATGTCCAGTACTTTTCGGACAGGGGGCGATTCCATTCGAGTATGTACCGGAGGTGAGAGGCTTGCAGGTATCTATGGAGCAGGGGGAGACCCACTCCGCTCTCCTGTTTGTGTCGTGTCAGTTGGGCACTAGATAGCCGCGCTTTCTTACCGCCCCACACAAAATTATTAATGGCTAGCTGCAGCGAGCAGATAGCTTTAGGGGGTGGGGCTGTCGGGATGGTCTGAAAGATGTACAGAATGCGCGGCAAGATTGTCATCTTAACCGCGGCCACCTTACCAAACCAGGAGAGGCCCATCCGGCTCCAGTTATTCAGGGCCTGCGACGTTTGCGCTACATGAGCCGCATAGTTCATTGTCGAGGTCTTAGGAACGGTGGTGGCAAGTGAAATGCCCAGGTAGGTAATGTACTCATCTGTCCAGGAGAGCGGGAACGCTCCCTCGAACACCTCTCCCTGGGCGGGGGCCACCGAGAGGTTTAGGTTCTGGGATTTGCCCAGGTTAACTTTGAATCCCGACACCTCTCCGAAGTGGTCCAGCTCAGAAGGCAGGGACGGCAAGGAGGTTTGTAGCTGCGTCAGCGAGAGGATCACATCGTAAGCATATAAGCTGATGGTGTGCGTATCCGCTCCGAATTTAATACCGCAAATCTGAGGATTGTCCCACACCCTTTGAGCGAAAGGCTCCATATAGAGCGCGAAAAGAAGTGGGGACAAGGGACAGCCCTGCCGAGTGCCCCTGGATATGGGGAACGTGGATGACGACTCCCCATTTACCCTCACGAAAGCTCTGGGCACGATATAAATACAGGAGACCCACTTGAGAAAGCCCTCCTGGAAGCCGAAGTGGCGTAGCGTATCGAACAGATAGGACCACCACACACGGTCAAACGCTTTTTCAGCGTCAATGGCGAGGAGTGCCGCCTCCTTGCCCGATCTATGGATAACGTCTGTAAGATGCAGTAACCTTTTCGTGTTGTCCCCACTCTGTCGGGTGGGTATGAATCCCGATTGATCCGGGTCAACCAACCCAGCCATCAGCGGATTGAGCAGCGCCGCTAGTATTCCAGTGAATATTTTTGCGTCGATGTTTAGCAATGATATTGGGGGATAAGAGGCACAGTCAGCCGTGTCCTTCGTAGGATTCAGGATTACAGAAATCAAAGCCTCCAGCATCGAATCCGTCAGGGATCCAGAATCACGGAAAGAGTTAAAGACTCGGGTCAGCAGGGGAGCCAGTTCATGACAGAATAATTTATAGAATTGGGCCCTGAACCCGTCCGGACCCGGTGCCTTATTCCTTTGAAGATGTGCAATGGCCGCAATCACCTCGTCCGTGTGGATAGGTTGGTCTAACTGTTCCGCGATGGTGTCCATCAGTCTAGTGACCCGAACATCCCGTAAGAACAAGAGCGAGGACACTCGGGAGGCGTCATCCTCCGTGTACAGTGAGCGATAGAAGGTGTGAAATTCTCTTGCTATGTCCCTGTCTATCTGCACTAAATCCCCGGAAGCCGTTCTGATGGAGCATATCATGGTCGTCATGGCCCTGGCCCTGAGACTTTGCGCTAGCATTTTGCCGCACTTATCGCTGCTGATAAAAAATTTATGTCGCAGGCGTAAGAGTGCATACTCTGCTCTATCAAGGTCCAGACGAGACAAGAGGAGTCTCTTTCTTTCCAGCTCCCTCCATACTCTCGGCGCTCCCGTCCTTTTATGTATCGCCTCCAGCTCCCTAACCTCCTGCTCAATGCACTGTCTTTTCTCCCTGCGTGCTTTATTCTCCCCAGCCGAGATCGCTATATACTCACCCCTAACTACCAGTTTCAGTGCCTCCCAAACTGCCGCCAGGGATGTAGTCCCGGTGTCATTGGTCTGCAAATAGTCCTTGATACGGGCGCAGATCGCCTCTACCACCTGTGTGGATTGCAGGAGGGTATCCCTCAATCTCCACCCCCCCAGGCGTTGAGAATGCGTTTTCAGCTGCATGGTAATCGTAATCATGGCATGGAGCGGGATTCAATGGTGGGGTCTGATATGGTCGGGGCCAGCGCCGGGGAAGCCAGGAAGTGGTCTAAGCATGCATAGGTTTTGTGTGCTGCTGAGTAATATGTGTAGTCCCCGACGCCCGGGTGATGAGTACGCCATACATCTAGAAACCCAAGGTCTCCCAACCACTGCACACCCTCATCCGACAGGGAGCCCGTTTGCGTGTAGCGTTGCCCTGACCGATCCAGAGCTGGGTCCATTACTATGTTAAAATCCCCACCCACAATTATGTCAGCGTCCGCGGACACTAGGACCTCACCCAGTGCTTTGTGAATGAATTGTTCCTGTTGTGTGTTCGGGGTGTAAATATTAGCGAGCGTAAACCGCAGTGTCTCCCACTGGATCCTAACAGCCAATATTCTCCCCTTTATTTCTGCAATGGTGACCAGCAGCTTGCCGCTAAACTTTGCACTAAAAAAGATTGCGACCCCATTGGTCTTTTGGCCCGTATTGGACGACCATACTTGGAGGGGGAAGAGCCGGGAGCGCATGCGGTGCGTGTCACGCTGCAAGAGATGAGTTTCCTGCAGGAGACATATATCCCCTCGGGAGCTTTCAAGAAGGGACAGAATAGCTGTTCTTTTCACCGGATGGTTCAGGCCCCGAAAATTTAGACTAACAATTTTGAGGGATTTACCTGTCATCTGTATGGGTGTAGGGGGGTTTGTCTATGCGTGTGTGACCCCAGGCCCACCCAGGGCGCTCCATCCAAACTCTCTCTTGCCCACCAAGGACAGCATCTTTGTCAGGTATCGGTGAGGAGAAGAGAAGTAAAGCCAGAAAAGGTACAAGAAATAGCAAAACCCCGAACATAACCCAAAAAAGTCCCTCCCCAGAAAAGCACAGATAGCTCAATCTCATCTCAACAGGAGACAACAGTTCGTCCGGAGCAAAACACGGGAAGCGTGGGTCGGTCACTCCAAGTGGATTCTCAGTTGCGGAAGTGTAGAAATCCCTTGACGCCCACACAGGAGGGGTCCGATGGTCGAGAGTCCCCCGGCGCCATCTGCTAACAAGTCGCCCGACGCCCTGATGGTATTTCAAGGGGAGACAGTGCGTTCAGGGTGGTCGGCTAGGGCACTAATCACAGCTTTCCGCTCGCTGGCGATAGTGTCTGAGTCAGGTTTGTGGGTAGCGACGGGACCCCTCCTGCCCATCGCCACCGTGAGCTAGGAGCAACCATGGTCTGCCTGCGCCCAGAAGTTTACGCCCGAGGAGGGTCCCCGGGGAGTCCCAGCACATCGACGGCTTCTTTCAGCGATTTTATTTGCCATAGCTTGTTCTCGAGTCGAAAAATGATGTGGAAAGGGTGACCCCAGGAGTACGCTATTCCTCTTTCTCGCAAGTGAGTGGTGACAGCTCGGAACTCCCTCCATTTGGCGAGTGTAATCAGGGAGAGAACCTGGTAAAAAGACGTGTGGCCCCTGAACTGGACCGGATGAGCCCTCCGGGCCTGAAGGAGGATGGTTTCTTTAAGTTGGAAATCGTGTACACACACGAGAATATCTGGTGGAGGGGCTTTGGGTCCTTTGGGTAGTCCCACACGATGTATCCTGTCCATCTGAATTTCCGAAAGGCATTTATCGTCCAGTACCTGTTTGAACAGAGCCAGCACATATTCGTGAATGTTATCTCCTTCTGCCCGAGACGGCGCCACCCTGATGTGCACATTGTTGCGGCGCCAGCGATTTTCCAAATCCTCCGCGGTCGCTTGCAACTCGATGTGCTGCTCGTGGAGTCGCAGAATTTCTTGCTGCATCATTTCCATCTCTTCGCCCCTGATGGTCTCTCGCTCTTCCAGCGATGCAACGCGATCTCCCACCTCTTCCAGGTCCTTCCTAACCTCCTTAAGATCTGCCGAGAGCTGGTTTGCATGTTGAGCAGAGCCTGGACATGAAGGCCTGGGTTGCAGGCGCGTCCTGAGCGTCCAGGTCTCTCTTCAGATCTTCGTCTTCCACTGGTGCGCTCAAGATGGAGGCTGTGTTAGGTTGTTTCAGCAGCAGATCTTTGACAGATCTGTCCTTCTTATTCCTGGCGGAAGCCATTGAAGCTATGGAAGGCGGCCGCTGCAGGAAGGGAGGAAGCCGGCAACAGTGGCCCGAGCCGCGTGCCCAGGTCGACGCTCGTGTTCACTGTTCCTCGCGTGCTACTGGCGTGCGAGAGGTCGTCTTGGTGGGCTAGGCCACACTCGGACACCACAAGCTCCCCCGGGAAGGGGCCGCCGGCCCTAGTGGGTCACGCGGCCTTTGACGTTCCCCGCTGTTGGTGTACTGTATGTTCCAACCAGACTCGGGCCTCCATGGTTTCGGTCCTGCCCAACCCTGTGGGTAGTACAAGCTGACTGTGAGGGGAAGGCTTCTTCTCCGGTGCCGGCTGTAGGATAGAGCTGCCTCCAGTGGCCCTCCCCAGCGCACACCCGGGCTATGCAAGGAAAATCAGGGAGGGACACCAAGCACTGCAGGCGAGGCTCACAGATAGTGTTCTCCTCTGGAAAGGACTCACCGGCCCAAGTGTCCTGCGCCTCGATCAATGGCCCGCTCCAGCCTTAGGTCGAAGGCCCTGTGGTGCGTCCGGTGCTTGTCGTCCAGAGGGGCCCAATGCAGGCCTCCACGTGTGCACCTCCCAGCCTGGATGTTAGCAGCAGGGCTCGCAGTCGTCCTCTCTGTTGGGGCGCCCAGCCAATCCTCTATATCAAGGGGGCCTCGCTGAGCCTCCACAACAAGGGGGTCCCGCCCGGGCCCGCACCCGCCTCAGGATCGCAGTATCGCAAGGGCCGCAGCGCCCAGCGTCCGCCCCTCCCCACGGGGCTCCGATCTACGCTACGGGTCCAGCCACAGATCCGCGCCGGTCTTTACTGCAAGCCCGGCAAGGCCGCCCGCACCGTCAGACGTTCACTGCAGCCGATCTCCCTGGTGCGCTGCGCAATGCCGACAGCCAGGCCGTAGCGCAATTCTCGCTATCTGCCCTGCTACCGGGGGGCCCGGCGGGGAAATTCACAAGACCTCCCCGCGCCCCCGACCCCCTCCTCGCTCTTAGGGTCCGGGCTCCTCCTGCTGCGCTGGGCCCAGTTTCACCGTCCCTCCTCGGCCCTCAGCAGCAGCCCTCGCTCCGCTCAGAGTCAGTCGCACTCCCGGGTCGCGTTCTAGGCCTGGCCTCCAGCTCCAGCTGGCCTCCGCTACGCATCCGTCTCACCTTCTTACAGGGAATCGACGCTCACCAGGCAGCAGCCCGAATCCTGTTCCTTCCGCTGCTACTCGGGACCCACGCGGTGAATAACCCACCAGGCCGACCCGCCAGGCAAGTCCGCCACTCTCCGTCTGGCCCCGGGGCCGTGCAGTGTCTTCAGCGCCAATCGCCCTGCATCCGCCGCAGCTGGGCCGTGAATCCTGCTAGAAACTCACGGGATCATGCCCTTACACATATATCTCGTCTCCCTTCGTTGCAGGTATCGGCATCGGGCTGCTAAATGTAAGCTTTGTGTCGGTGGTGCCGGAGAGACTCTCAGAAGCGTCTCACTCAGCCGCCATCTTGGCCACGCCCCCCTCCAAACACTTTAAAGAAATTGCAAACCTTATTAGGACTCCTTAATTTTGGCAGAAATTACATTTCAGATTAGGCGCAACGCATAACATCACTTTATGAATTAATACACCCTGATTTTTCAAGTTCAGGTTGGACATCAGAACATACAGATACACTCAGATCCTTACAATCTGACTTACTTGCAACATGTCATTTACATACACGTGTCAATGCCACAAATTTGGTAACCCGTGTCATAGCAGGTGTAACTGGATTTACCTATGCCACCTTTTACGAAGGTGAAAGTGCAGATTTCGTAAAATAGACATCTTGACCAGGTTCACTCAGCCATACAGGGTAAGGGGGAGATTCTGCCACCCTTTAAGGATCGTATCTACCGCTTTAAAAACGTTCTCCAAGTTCACAGTGGGGACCTTCTCTAGATCGTGCAGTATTGTGAACCCCAGACATCTTAACTCTTTTGAGATCTGAATATCCTGATGGTCCTGGTTCCTTACCATTATCTCAGTTTTAAAATCATTTATTTCATAGCCAGACAACTTCCCAAAGGATTTCACCTCTGCCATCAAACACGGTATGGCATCATCTATGTTTGAGGTATACAGCATCAGATTGTCAGCGTATAAAGTTATCTTTCTGGAAAAGGTTCCCACCATGAATGGCTCTATTTCACTGTTTATCCTTAAACTTTGCACCAGGGGTTCGATGTATGAATCAAAGAGGATAAGAGACAAGGGACAACCCTGTCTTGTCCCCATGCTTATCTTAACTGGGGAGGTAAGACTGCCATTAATTGGCACCTGGGCCCATGGTGCACTATAAATCTTGCTCAGCACATTCTGGATCTCATCTCCAATTCCCAACCCCTTTAATGTACCTGCCAAAGATTTCCAATTGACACAGTCAAAGGCTTTCGCCGCATCAGGAGTTACTATTGCCAGGGAGACTCCTTGAGTTGTAGTGAGATCTATTGAGCCTATTAAAGTGTGTGTGAGGTCTCATCTGCTTTCCAGGTAAGAAACCCTTCTAGTCGCAATTCAGCAGTGATATCGGCCGATATGATATACCAGGACTGCATGGGGTTCTTGCATGGTTTTAAAATTAGCGAGAACTGCCTCGCCCCAGGACTCTGGTAAAGGGGAGCCCCTCAATAGCATGGCATTTAATAATAAAAAGCTAGACCAGGATCACTACCTCTGGCAAAAGAATATAAAACCCGTTTGAGATCCTGTCCAGGCCTGCTGCTTTTCCTCATTTAAACTTTTTAACTGCTGGCAAAATGTAATTCTCCGAATTTCACTACTCAAGGATTGCTGCTGTTCAGAAGTTACAGTAGATGCTTATCCAGTAGCCAGTTAACCAGCTCTACCTCATCCACCTCAAGTATTTCTGTATATAAGTCCTGAAAGAACCTTTGAAACGCCCATTCAATCCCTTCCGAGTTCTCCACCAGCCGATCCTCTTGTTCATGATTGATTTTCCTAATATAATTTCGTTTTCTATCAATCCTAGCATTCCATGACAGCAGCTTCCTGCAGCTCTCAACCTGCTCATATTCCCTCAGCTTACTTGCCTCCCTCTGCTGTTGTGCTTTCTCCTCCAACTTCAGTTGCAGATCCTCCAGCTTCCCTTCCAGGCTCTTTCTAATCTCCAGCTGAACATAAGTTGATTTCAGTTCAGTTTCTACCATGACAATCTCCTCTTACATCTGTGACACCTGCATCCTTTCTCTCCTAACCCACTGAATAGAAGAGCTCTTCAGGGACCCGCTCAAACAGGTCTTAAATGCATCCCATACCAGGTGAACGGGGGCAGAAGCCATATTCCATCTCAAGTAGTCTCCTGAGTCTTCCTCTATCTCATGCATAATTCACGGCTGAAAGAATAATCTTCTATAGTCCACCTTTTTGACATCAGACTTGCTGGCAATCGTAGTTTTGATACTAAAGCTGTGTGATCGCATATATGGATAGGGAGATATTCAATATAAATAATTCTTTCTCCTCCCCTACATCTAAAAAGAAATAGTCAGTCCTCGAGTAATGGCCACTCTTCTTGCTATAAAAGGAGTAATTCCTGCATTTCCCCCTTACCCTGTGCCACAAAACATAAGCCCTCATCTTTGGCAAGCTGATTTGCGTTTGAACTGAAGACCTAACTAAGCTGTTGTTCAGTAGGATATAAAACAAATCACCACCTAAAATGACAGGGGCTTCAAATGATAACAATGTAGAAAAAGGTGTGGTTAATGATGAGACATCATCCACATTCGGACCATAGTATCTAGCTATAGGATACAAACTTTGCCGGACCTTAATTTCTGCTACTTACCATCGCCCCTCCTCATCGGCCTTGTATCTCACGACTTCCACCCCAGCATTCACCTTAACCAGAATGGCTAACCCCCTTCGTGCTGTGCTGCTGGTCTGTAGCCACTACTTTCTCCACCCACCTTTGCCTTGTAAGAGATTCATGCACTCCAACCACAGTAAACAAGTCTCCTACAGTAGGTTAACTTGAGTCGTTCTATCTCTCAGATATTGAAAAACTAGGCACTGTCTTCTTCTAACCCGCGGCCCATTCACATTCCAACACAAAATTGAAAGGGGTTCACCCCGCCAGATAATCCCTTCCCCCCATAATCCTTGACCAAATCCCCCCAATAATTGTGGCTCTATCTAACATATATGAGGACATTATTTCCATTTTCTCCCTATGCTCTGCACCTTGTGTGCAGCCCCACAGGGAACCCTCCCACTTCTGCCTCCTGACATTCTATGCCAATTCGAGCTAGCACCCACAGGAACCATTTAAAATACTTTGGTTTCACCTTAGAATACCACTTATATGTACACCACTTACTTGCCACCTCTTCCAGGACCAGAAAATTGCACATTTTATTAGCCCACATGACCTTTAGGATTGCTGGAAACCTTACCTGCACCACCATCTCCATTCTTCTAAGGTCCTCCATACGCTTACCCAGCTCCCACCGTCTATCTTCAGTGGTCCGAAAGATGTTGGACCTAATTTTGAATTAGAGATCTTGGACCTGCAGAGACTTTTCCTTCAAGGACGCTCCCAGGATTTCTCTTCAGCTATATATGACTGAAAATTAACTAGGATCTTCCTGAGCCTCTTACGCCCTGGGTTCATCTTAAAGGGATCATGATGTAGTTTTCGAATTTCTGCTTCTAAGTCTATAGAGGAGGTCACCTGAGGGAAGGCCTTAGTCAAAAGATCCCTCTTATGAGAATACAGGGGAGAATAACATATTTTATTGGGGCCAATAAGGTGGTCAGACTCTCTTAGAAGAAGCGAAGGAGAATAGGGTGTGGAGGACTAGGGCTTCCGGATTTCCAACTGTACTGCTGGGCGTATCAACGGAAGAATAGTAGGGTACTTATGCTCCGCCCTGATAGTTCATTGGTGGGTCTCATGTATAGCACAATGCTGAATGATATCCGAGGTTGGCTTCATGTTTAAGTTTGGGGCTCCCAAATTCTTCAAGAAAGTGCAGCTGAAGTGCTTGAAGGCAGAAGTGAAAATGTGGTACGGGGGTTCGGTCTCTCTTGGGAATACCATACTAATAGTAAGTGGTCACCAGTGTGGGACTCGCCTGGGACTTCAAAAGGTTTGCTGGATAGTCTGGAAAGAAAACTGAGGGAGGCCGGAATATTGTATTGGAGGCAGATGGTGGAAGGAGCTAAGGCCCTCTATAGGGACACTTGGAAGGAATTGACTAATGGAGCGCATTCCAGGTTTAAATTCTACGAGATATCTGCTTGGCTCAAAAACCAGGGGTGGATTGATGTCGAGTTAAACTCTATGGAAAAGGACCTTCAGGGTCGGAAACCAAGAAAGAAGGAGGTATCATGCTGGTTTGGCCATATGGTGGCAGCCATGGAAGAAAGCTTGAGAACCCCATATCTGGTAAGGGAAGGATACTTGCCAAGTGCGGAGTTGGAAGAGTTATGGCAAGTATCTATAAGCATGCTTTATTCTGTGATTAAATCTGCTGCATTAAGGAGAAACCACTTCATCACCTTACATAGTGTCAACTGGATCCCGGTGAGGCTGGCCAAGATAAGAGGAGATGGGGAATTTAAATGTAAGCGGTGTGGAGCTCGAGAGGCGGAAAATGCCCACATGTTTGTTAGCTGTCCCGCTCTCAAAGACTTCTGGAGGACTGTGGAAAAGACAATTTCTGACATCCTGGGACTGGAAGTGGTACATGTTCATGATCATGTTTGGAACAGTACAGCGAGGATCAGGTTCTGGGGGCCCAACGAAAATTCAAAGCCTGTTGATATTAGATTTTATTCTTCTGGCAAGGAGGGAAATATGTAAAGTGTGGTGCCTACCTCTAACCCCAATTTGGCGGGAGTGGTGGAACTCAGTGAGATACTTTAGGGAATTGGACAGTAAGATTAATCGGAATAAGAGTAAGGCTGAATCTGGGTCATTCTGGAATATGTTGGAATTTGATGGCATTCCAAGATGTCCAATGATTATACCTCTTGGTCAGTTTTAGATGCATGATGCCGGGTGGTTGACTCGGCTCAGACTCTGACTGAAAATGGATCACGATATAAGCACGAGGGGCAGATGGATCAGGAGGGTGCTTGCTTATACGATGTGATATTAGGACAAAAAAGAAAACAAAACGTGCCGATTGCATATAATTCGCATTTATATTCCAGGCCGGAAGTGTGTTTTGCATCCACTGACAAAATACTGACTGCAGTGCAGATGGCTATTCTTAAAGAGTCGCCACTTGCACAAGGGAAGCACATCATTGTTGTTACTCCCGTGCCAGCCTTGGAGGCTGTCACAAAAGGAAAAGTTAAATACCTGTAGACCTAGTTCTGTATTGTAGGAATTTTCATTGAAGTCATAAACCTTGAATAATTCCATGCAGCCTGAGCGGACCCCGGAACACCTTCATCAATACATATTGACAATCCAGAAAATAGATCTGTGTTGTGTTGATCACTAAAAGTCATTTTCAGTACATTTACAGAGTAGACTGCCAGAGATGTATTTTCCTGGAGAATGCTTGCAAGAATTGCAAGAGGAATGTACTGATAAAAGCTTACAACACTTTGTCATAGGAAAAGTAGATACAGCATAAAAGGAAAAGACAACCTGATAGGCTAACACTGGTAAGTTCAAAACCTGACCTGTACCTTTAAGAACCTTAGAGAGGGCCTATCCCACAATGTAGTGCAGTGTCAGCTTGCATGTGAGAGTAGGCTCTTTTTTCCGGCTCTCGCTTCACAAAGTGCCCTGTCTGTGGCAGAAAGAAAGCTTACTCTGATGCCCACAAGGTTTGTGTGGTGTGATTATCTCCTCAGCACCTCACTAAGGGATGTGACATTTGCAGCAAAATGTCAAAAAGAACGCTTAAAGATTGACGGTATCATGCTGCGTGGCTAGATGAAAGACTTGAAAGTGGACCAGGAAAGGAAGAAAAGGAAAAGGTTGGAGAGTTCTGCCTCATACCACTCTCCTGAAAAACTATGAAAAACAGATACTGACAAGAGGAGCTCTCAATCTAAAAAATCTCCCTCTTGTCACCGCCAACATTGGTATCACCGCCATGCGCTCGTGTCAAAGTCTTCAACATTGAGAGGCCTGGTCCTATCCTGCGTGCCTTCAAAGGAAGGCTCAACGTTGACGGGACTCCTACATCGTCACCGTTCCACGTCAAGATCAGCGGCAGGACCTTCCTCAACGCCTCTCCGACAGTCTACACTGTAAATGTATGGAAAATGACTTTCAGTGATCAACAATATACAGATTCGATACCCAAGGGTACTGACCTGCCGGTCTCCTCGCCCCTAGAGAACAGACTGCTAGACGATTACCTCCAGGAAAAAGCCATTTCACTGACATACCGCAAAATACTCAATAATACACCAGATACACTGGGAAAACTTCGTGCAAAATGGGTGGATGATGTTGGGGACATTAGCGAGGAAGACTGGCAGGAGGCTCTGGCTTCTCCCCGCGAGGTGGCAATCCCATCCCGTTTTAAATTCATCCAACTCAAACTTTTACACAGAGCCTACTACACCAGCTCGGTGCTTGTCAAGATGGGTGTTCTGGGCTCCTCGGCCTGTTCCAGAGGTTGTGGTCTCACCAGCACCTACCTACACCAGTGGTGGGAGTGCCCGATCCTTCAGACGTACTGGGGAAAGGTCACATCGGAGCTGTCTTTAACGTGTCATAAATCTTTCGAAGTTTCACCCCGCCTGTGTCTTCTTAACATCTGGGAGGCTACCGACTTGTCGAGAACTGAGAGATTGTGGGTCTCCCTGGGTTGTATGGTTGCAAAACGCAAAATAGCTAGAATGTGGAAAGGAGTGGCTAAGCCTAGGTTCAGGGACTCGGAATCTGATATGGATTGGTGCATGCAGGCGGAGAGGGTCATATATGAAGGCAGAGGATGCCCACAAAAATGGACTAGAATCTGGGGTCCATGGAATGTAAGCAGGGGGTTGATATGTACATCTTCAATGACGCTTCCCCACTGTAAGCAGACAATGAAGCTGAGTAATGTTTTGAATACGACGTACTGTATGAGGCACGCGACTGCATTATGGATCCTGTGAATCGCTATGATAATTGTTGTACTACTGCAATGAGATTGTGGACAATGATGGAGATTGCACTGCACTTTATTATTCTTTGTCTGTGTTGCTTTTGTTTTTGTTTATGCAATAAAAAGATTTATAAAAAAAAAAAAAACAATATACAGATCTATTTCCTGGATTCTCAATATGTATTGAAGAAGGTGTTCAAGGGTGCGCGCAGGCACAACAGAATTATTCAAGGTTTATGATGATCAATGAAGATCCTACGATGCAGAAACTAGCATTCCTAATGCTAAAGCTCTCCATCCTAGATGGATACAGTGGGCAACATCGTTAACAATTGTTGATGTAGACTTTGTCTTTGACCCGTCTTTACAGACGCAAGAATTTCTACAATATTAGCATGTCTTGCCCATGCCCAGCACCGTTTTACCTCTTGAACAGTATAAATACATTATTTATACTGATGGTTCAGCCCAGCCTGCTATAGGCACCAAGCACCAATATTCGGCGGCATATGCCACTCTTCTTGGTGTAATGTTGGATGGAAAATTCCAACCACAAAAAACTCGCACCCATTCCTTAGGGGACTGCACTGCGCAGTTGGCTGAGCTGAAAGCTTTGCTTTTTGCACTATAACATACGGATCCTGAATTTCCCACAATTACAGTGTGCGATTTGCATTACTGTGTCCAGTCCTTTAAGGATCATTTACAATATTGGTGCCAAAAATGGATTAAAAGATTATAAAGTCAATACAATCAAGCTTAAAAAGCTTTGGGTGAAAGTGGCCGGCCTTAAAAATAGGTTGCCACTAACTCACGTTATTCATACACTGAGTCATCAGTGTGTGAGAACACACGATGTAGGGAGTTTTCTGGTTGACTCAGTGGCCAAATCTGCAGTTGCGACTGATACTGCGATTACTCGTTCTAGAACGAGGATAGATAATGACATATTGGATGCCGTGAAAACTAACAAAGACGGCACCCCTTTACCTAAGGGCTTTCCATCCAACTATACGTACCACTTAAGTGAACAAAATATTCCTTTTGTAATGATTCCAGGGGTTGGTCATCGTCTGATTCCCCACCAAGATCGCAAACTAGCTTTAGTGATAGCTGCGCATGAAGGTGTTGCTCCTGCACATGCAAGTGTGGCGGCCACAATTTTATTGCTACAGCAACATTATTGGTGGCCGGGCTTATATCAACAGGCCCAAAAAATATGTCCTTTGTAGAAGTATTTGTCAACAAATAAAAACTTCTGCAGTGAAACGTCCACCACAGACTACCAGATGATATCCAACATGCCTTTCGGCTGCATTTATTTGGACCACTGTGGTACTCTTATTTCTGATACTGCCTTTAAACTGATCATAGTTGCAGTTGATTCTTGCTCCAGGTTCTTCTGGGTTTGGCCACAGCGTTCGGCTGAAGCTTGTCCTGTTATTAAAGATATGCAAGTCTTTATTGGAACATATGCATGCACTACATTCCATTAGGATCTGGGCCTCACTTTCGTTTCAAAAGCGTATCGGGACACCATGGCTTCCGTGGTTGTGGAGTTGCATTATTCTTCTCCATATCGACATAATTGGTAGAATATTGATTTCTAAGGTGGTCCGGTTTCCCAGAAGCCTATCTACTCTACAGAATATGTCTGTGCCCTGCAACATTC
Organism: Calotriton arnoldi; assembly: GCA_963921515.1. Taxonomy (NCBI): domain Eukaryota; kingdom Metazoa; phylum Chordata; class Amphibia; order Caudata; family Salamandridae; genus Calotriton; species Calotriton arnoldi. The sequence continues at coordinate 3,620,055 of CAWUFW010000182.1, forward strand.
CACATTTAAAGAGTTGGACACCCTCCTCGTCTTGCTGGTTAGGGTGGGGAAAAGAAGTGGGGTACAGATGGTAACACTAAAGAAAGATAGACGAGAGGCTGGCCAAGGCTTACCAGACCTAGAATTGTACTACATGGCAGCACAGCTGCAGCATGCTGCCAAATGGAGTAAAGAGACTGATAACTGGGAGAAAAGATTACTCTGCAGATCACTTGGGGGAAGGTTGTTACCCACGCTCCTTATGCAGGGAGGAGGTGCTTCAGAACGAGCACCACACGTAGTGCGTCAAACAGCAAAGGTATGGGAAACTGTGGTTAAAAGAATTGTGGGTCGTGCTCCTTTTGCTAGAGACCTGGAAATATGATAGCTGTGGCTATTTTGTGATATTCCTACAGACACGTAAATGGCAACTTGGAGAGGTGAGGTATGCCGCTTCCTCTGGGTTTTGTAGCCTGGTGAAGGTTTATAACATTTGAGGAGGCTCTAAAGGCATTTGAAGTTAGACCAGGACAGTCTTTGCAATATGCAAAGTTGGTTGGAACTGTGAGGGGGTTATGGTTGAGTTCCCGAGAAATCCGGACACATCTGCCACTTTGACAGGGTTGTTGGAAATGGGCCAATATCGGCACAGTCTTGCAAAGTCCTAATACAAGATAGATGGGATAAACCAATGACGGCCAGACAACACTGGGACGCACACCTGAACACCCCATTGGCAGAGAGTGAATGGAAGGTGCTGTGTGCTCAAGTGCAGGAGGTATGTAGTATTGCATGTTTTAAATTAATCCATTTTAATTACCTACATCGAACCTACTTAACACCAGTAAAATTGAACAAGATATACCCACATATTTCCTGTGCTTACCCTAGGTGGGGAGCAACGGAAGATGTAGTCCTACATGTGACATAGCTGTGCACACAGCTACAACATTACTGGGGTGGGATAATAACCATGTTGAAAAACATCACAAGGGTGAGCCTAGACAACACTGTATGAAAAAACAAGAAAATTCAACATATGTTTGCTCTCCGAGCCCGAGGTTTGGCCAGATGACGTATAGAGATTAGATAGCAAAACCAGAAACCTCTAGCCCCATGAAATATCCCACTGGGAAAGAGATGTGCTGGACTGGGCTTTAGCTGAGGAGCTCAGAAGTCGGGAAGTCAGCAAGGATGATAAAGTTTTACATGATTTGTATATATGGGCTCAACTGATAAGAATTTATGGGACAAGAGGAAACCTTAGGTATATAGAACCCAGAGGTGTAACCTGGGGAACCTTGGCAGTAAGACTTTCAGAAACTGTAATACAACTACTAGGGAGAGTTGCAGGGACTGTTGCGATTAGGATGTTTGTACTAACTCATCTGCGATGTTGAAGAATATACAAATGGGATGTGAGGCCTGAGGTGGCGAACAGCATGTGTAAATTGTTCAACCGTATACAATCAGTCTACAATGTTGATGTAAATAAATACTTTAAAGAACTAGACTAGAAAAATATGAGTAACTACAATTAAACATGGAATTCATATTACCATTCTGCAGCAATCTTCAGTCTTCCTGGGCTTACCGATAAGTGACCACTGGCTCAAAGCCGCTTTCTGGTTTTCATGTTCTGATTGAATGTCACAAACCTGAATCTCCCCTGAATTCCACGCATTAAGCAGTACAATGGATAAACTATTGGTTCATATTAAGTGTTGTGTCTCATGACAAAAATCAACAAAACGAAATGGGGCTATGGAATATTATACGGTCCCGGGTATTTATTATTTTTAATTGATGCAATTTTTGTCGGATCTGTACTTTGATGGTTGCAATAACCGAATAAAGAATAAATGTAAAAAAACTAAAACAGAAATAGCCAGTCTAGATTCTATTCATGTTATTAAATGAAACTTCAAGACAATACATGGAACAGCACATGCCAATATGACATATTTTTCTGGCTTGGTTTGGGTAGAATGTCACTGATTATTGATTAAAGATTTTCCCACAATACAGAATCTGGATTGTTGCTGGTGGATTTAAAGGAATAGCTATTAGTGCAGTGGGTGCATTGAGGCAGGTCCCAATTATGTGAAGGACCTTAAGCACCCCATTTATATTTCTTTTTTACTATCAAACAAGTTGTGGGGGCCTGTTTTATGGGCTTGGAGTCGTGGGAACTGTTGCTACACCACTGGATGAACTGATGCATTTCAGTTGGAATGCTACCCACATATATATATTGGGAACTAATGATAGGTCTGTCCCCTTTTATATGCAATTATGTATATTTATATGTGGAACAGACATTCACTTCTTTCCCACTGATACTGACCATCAGAGGGAATGAAGGGCAGAAAGAATTTCCTACATACATATTCGGACATGCCTTCTTGAACAATTACAGAATGGCTGGCACTGAATCCTTCACCCCTCTGCTTCACATTTAAACTTTTGATTTCATTCAAGCAAACTCATGGGCCTCAGTTGTTCCACTCCTAAGGGGGGGTTAACTATTTTGAGAAAGCACACAGCCTTAGCCCTTTTTAAAGCTGTGCTCAGTAATGAAATCTGCTGAGTTTGCCAGCAGAAATGATAGCTAGCCTGACTAGTTGGCCAACTGGGGGCATGAGTCTGGGATCCACACTGATGGATCTGGAAGTCTATTTGTTAAACTAGACTGAAATGGGGAAAAGCTACGTAGGATAAGTGAATGTAACAGCAAAACAAGCGTGGCACATCAATAAATAAATGACCTAAGTGTCTGGGCAGTTAAAAGAATATTTCTGTTCAAAACAAGAGCTCTAAGAGCCTCTTGCAATGAGAAGCTATTAAGGGAGAGGGAGAAATGCAAAAATAGAACACAAATAAAATGCATTCCACTAAAACTTAGCTTGTCAAACATAGTATAAGCATCGCTTAGCATAACGTAAGATCAATACATAAAAGACGACACTTACCCAAAGATTGTTTTCATAATAAAAAGCATCTAGAAGTTTTACGATATTTGGGTGATCACAGGAGGCAAGAATATCAATCTCCACCATATAATCTTCAAGTTCATCCTCAGACTTGGTATCAATCACCTTTGCTGCTGCCAAGATGCCAGTTTCTTTATTCTGGGCCTAGATATTGCAATGAAAATAAAGTTCAAACGATATATATGGATATGTAGCGCTTTACAAATAATTTTGACTAGTGATGGTCTACAAATCATCAATCGTGTATGAAAAAAGAAACATTTACATGAAGGCCACTTTTGGAATAAACACAATGGTTGTTTGTAAATGCTGCAAAGACAATTCAAAGTTCTCCCAACATAAATCATCTGCCTGGAAAGATATTAAGGAAGTGTGGAATGGGATGGCTATTGAAATCCTGCCACACCAGTACTAAGGGCCAAGCAGGTCATTTTAGCATCCCAGCTGCATCATTTCCACCGAATACTCCAGTGGTCAGCAGGTTGCTTCTGGCTCTGGAAGGTCTCAGATGAACTTTCTCTCTTCGCTCTCCCCCAAAAATGCTGTTTTAATGTTCGCCTATTTAGGAGTGGTTTTCACCCTGACTTCACTGGTTGTAGTCACCGATTTGTGGTTTCACTAGTAGGGCATGGGATTGCATTTACATCATGTAAATGAAATTTTACTTCCTCATTCTAGTCCTGAATGCCACTTTCTACAATCACAAAATACTTTCCTGTTCCCAGACATGAGTCTACCAAGAACAAAGAAAATTGTGGAATAGGCACAAAATTGATGTAGTGTACAAATGGTGACGCAAATATCTTGTAAAGAAGCACCTAACAAGGCAACCCTTCCCAAATGAAGCATATGAATACAGGGTTTGCACAATCAGACAAACAGCTGGCTGCCCTGCCTCAATTAGGATAGGTCCGTGGTAAGCCGCCCCACTTTTGGTGGAATGAGCACCAAATCTTTTTGGAGAAGCCGCTCCCTAGGTTTCTTTAAATACAAATGGAAGACTAGGAGGAAGAACTTATTTGCCATGTAAATAACACTTCTCTAGATGGCTGAACCTCCTTGATTTCCACTGTTGAAATCGACAGGTTGAAATGTCCAATTTATAGGGGCAATTCTCCTGCCAACTGTGTGTGTTCTATTCATGCATTTTTCCAAACCTGTAGATTAATAAAAGAGCTACAACATGCCTGGGGGCTCAGTGCCACATCTTACATCTCTGCCAGATGCAGTAAACTGCGCACAAGTAATATGTTAACTAGCACTAGTGCAAGTTCTGCCCTTCTTCCTTCCCCACCAGAACTGCAGCACCTGCTTTTCTCAGATCTAAGAAGAATACTCCCAGTATTTTCAGGTACCTCTCGGTTTAGTTTGGCTGCCTGGAGCAGACCATTTAGATCCCCTTATGAAGAACAAGGATTTTTCTGTTTCTCTTTTTTTTCATCATTTAATCTGGTATCTGGGGTCAGGCTAGAAAAGTAAATCATTACTGCTCTTCCCTACATCATGGATATGTTCCCATAGCTTGAGATCTTTATGAAGAGAGTCACGCCCCCGTCTCAGTCACAGTGCCAGTGCCCACAACCCCAACATGTCGATCTAGGTGGCTGGTTGGTCAATAAAAAAATCAGGTCTTTTTGATGAAGAAACTGTCAGATATGTCAAGTTTCTGTTTCTTTTGTAAGCACTGGTCATAAATCCACACAAATCACTGCCGTTCACTCAATTTGGAATTCTTAAATCTCTGAATTGGTGTTACATCTGTCAAGTACCCAGTATCTGATCGGGGAACATATTTTTGTATCAATGGTATCCACCAAGAGTTGAGTTCACACAGCTTGGTCGTCGTTTTCCTTGACACTGCGGTACATGCTAACAGGTTTCTTGTTTAAGAGTGACAACACTTCCATCTAAAAATGTCCAGCTTCACTTTCAAATTGGACTTTGACACACTGGCTAGGGGCTCACCCAAAATAGAATCCATTACATGAGAAGGTAGACCTCAATCATTTTCCGTTTGCCTTGGTCTACCTTTCTTTTCTTTTTACTTCTCCCTTCTGAGCATTTCATAGACATAGACTACCCACCCAATCTATCGAAAAATGCAGCTAAAAAGCACAAACATCACATTCTGAGGTCGAAGTCAGAAACCTTAATCTCTGACGTCTATTTTTGCACAAACAATGGCAGTAAAGTTAATGACCTTATTTTCTATACGAGGAAAAGAGCATGCTGGCGAAGAGTCCTCTACTCTTCGCTCCGAATATCTGGTACCAGGAAAACACCTCACGGTCTCAAACTCACTACAGCGCCCTCGTCTTTGCTCAACGCCAGTACCACCTTCACCCTCTTTAACAATGGGATCATTCTAATCCAAGCTTCCAATGTCAATCTAATCAAGACAGCCTCCATATTCCCTTTACTCAAAAACGCGGTCTCGGCAAATACTAATGTCACTCTCTCGCAACCATCAATCACCCAGGTCGCCACCAGCCCTCCTCCCACCACTCGGGATAGGCCCTCACTCCCCCTGAATCACTTCTCTTCCTCAGATGACCTCAGAGCGGCCTTATCCCCTGTATCATCCCCTATTGAGGTGCACCAACCCTCTAGACTCCGTCCGCAGATTGTGAGAGCAACTCCGGGTTCACCCGTCGGTCAACAACTTAAGCAGATTATATCTGCTCCTCACTATGAGAGATCCTCATGTGCCCCACTACCTTCGCCTTCAGTGAATGTTCCCTCTCCCCTCATCCCTCTCCCCACGACTCCTACTAGGGTGGTGAGTGGACACTTGCCCTCCATTGACCTGGTTATCTCAAGCCTGTCCTCTTCCGTCAGGAATATAGCTGTCCCCCATCTCAAGGAACATGTTACCCCCCCTAATGCTCCAACCTTGATACCTAATGGTCAAGGATCTCCGCTACTCCCAAGGGATCAACTCCCCCACCTGCAGCAACCCCCCATCACCTTGAACCCCAAGAGAGTACACCTAGGCCCCCCTTTTTCCCCCCTACTCTCGCAACACTCCCTTTACCCCTCTCAGACCTTGCTACGCGCCTGGATGATATGTCCCTTCAGCTGCACCTCCTTACTACTGAACTACATGACCTTAAAGCCCTCTCACATGATCTGTTCCCTGCGATCAGCTCCTTCCTTACCTCTGCGATCCTACCCAGAGCCTCCCCTAGTCAGAGTGAACGCATGGACAAGTCTCTAGCCTCCCCTGTCCTGCAAACCATTCCTTTAGCTAACACGCCCTCACGTCCCAGAAGATGCGAGTCCTACCAGGACCCCAATGATCTCAATATCCTGCCCAAATATTACTGTCCTAGCTCCACCCCCACTTTGACTCCGCCGCGCAAAATTCAAACCTTACACTCCAACCCATACAGAGATCCCCCTCACAATCCTAGAGTCATCAATAAGGACAATCTCTTGAGTGTGAAAGTCAAACAGTCTCCCTCCCACTCCAATCCACCACGACTCAAATGAGTTTTACTCAACTGTAGGTCTGCTAATAAACACGCCTCCGACATCTTTGATCTCATCCAGCACAATGATTTAGACATTATCATCCTTACCGAAACCTGGCTAAATCCTTCCTCCACCCCTATTCTTGACCTGCTAGTACCTCCTACTCACGACATAATTAGGCTTGACAGAGCCCGGAAGTTGGGGGGTGGCTTAGCGTGTATTCACAGGAACACTCTCTCGATTTCTCACTCAGATTCCTCCTCACCCTCCTCATGTGAATACCTTTGTCTCAGCATCTCTTCGAATAACCTGCCGGTTTGCAAACTCCACACTTTTTACCACCCCCGGGAGAAAATCTCCCTTTCATCGAGCATCTAATGGAAGTCATCACTGGCAATGTCGACTCAGCCTTTTCCCAAATTTTCCTTGGTGATTTCAACCTCCACTGGTCCAACCCCAACGACCAAGCTGTTTCTTGCCTCAAAGCATTCCTGAATGATCATGAACTTACTCAGCACTGTGACCAACCAACTCACAATAAAGGAGAAACTTTAGACCTGATCATCGCGAATGCGCAGATCACATTAGAGAACATTACGCCTTGCGATTGGTCCGATCACCACTCCATCTTATTCTACATTAACAAGGAGGTATCGCTGAGGAAGGCACATCCAACGAAATCAAAGATCTGGAAAAGAGACCTCAGATCAATAAACTCAGATGATCTAGCAATCCATTTTAATTCAGCCCTCTCATCCCAAGCAGACTTGGTTGACGTCCAGTCACTCACGGATTCCTACAACTCGACCATCTCCAACATCTTGGATGACATCGCTCCGCTCCAACAAAGAAACGCCTCAACAAAAATATCTAAACCTTGGTTCAATGTCAATCTAAACACGGAGCGCCGCAATCTTAGAGCAGCTGAACGCACCTGGAGATCCAATCCATCCCTGGATCATTTGAAACTTCTTAGAGACGTTAGAAGCACGTACAACAAACAAATCAAGAGTGCCAAAGTTGATTACTTCAAACTCCAACTTTCACAAGCTGCTAACCGGCCCAAGAAACTATTAGAGCTGATCAAACAGCAGTCAGCGATAGGCCCGATTAACCCCGTTTCGGAAAGCTGCCCACCTTCTTGCGATGATCTTGCTGCTTTCTTTACTGCGAAATCAAGGCTCATCAACATTGAACTCGCCACTAAGAAGGCGCTATATTACCATCCCCAGGGTCTGATCCACCCTTTGATCCCTCAAAAAAGCACAAATTGATCACCAAGAACAATGCGACTTGGGACACTTTTTCACCATTCAGTGAAAGCGACATCAACTAGATTCTCCAGAACATCAATCCTTCTAACCACTTCAGTGACCTGCTGCCACCGGCCATCTTCAAAGAAATCAAGAATGTACTCATTCCCACTTGGACAAGGATTGTAAATGCTTCCCTATCACAAGGCATGATCCCAGAATGCCTAAAAGCAGCATAAGTGTCTCATATCCTAAAAAACCTAATGCAGATAAATCTGACCTCAATAATTTCCGCCCTATCTCCAACATCCCCACCTTAGCCAAACTACTTGAAAAATGCGTACTGTCCCAACTCTGTGCTCACATAGAGAATTTCCAACTCCTAGACCAGCATCAATCCGGCTTTTGGAAGGGGCACAGTACTGAATCGGCTCTTTCGCACGTTATGGACGACATCCTAAAAATGTTGGACCAAAATGATGCCTGCCTCCTAATACTCCTGGATCTCTCTTCCGCCTTTGACACGGTCAATCACGACAACCTTCTTTCCATTCTGAAGAACAGGATGGGATTCTTGGGCCTGGTGTTCCAATGGTTCTCATCCTTCCTTCACCACAGCTCACAAAGAATCAAGGCTAATCACTCCCTCTCCCAGCCCTCCCCTGTTCTCATGGGTGTACCCCAAGGGTCCGCCCTATCTCCTATCCTCTTTAACCTTTTCTTGGAACCATTAGCTAATCTTCTAAACGCTACGAACACTCTCTTCCATATGTACGCGGACGACACACAACTTTATGTGAAAATCTCATCCCCGGACAACCTAATCTCACTCAACACTACCCTAAATATTACACAAAAATGGTTAACAGAGAACCATCTACTACTAAACACTTCTAAAACGGAATTTCTTCTCATCTCTCCCCCGAACCATGTCACCAAGCTAGACCCTTGGTTGAATTTCCTCACTGCCTTCAACTGCTCCCCTCTTATCATTGATTCAGCCAAATCTCTCGGAATCACCCTTGACAATCACTTGAACATGAAAAATCATATCAGCAATGTCTGTAAGGGAGCTAATCACCTAATGAGGACACTCAGAAACATAAAGCCATTTCTCCCACAAAAAGACTTTAAACATGTGGTACAGGCTCTGGTCCTACAGAGACTGGACTATGGTAGCACCACGATCTGTGGCCTTCCCAAATACACGCTGGCTCCCCTAAGGGCTTCACTGAACACAGCGGCCAGACTGGTTACAGATACCAAACGTAGAGAGCACATATCTCCTATTTTAAATTCTCTTAATTGGTTGCCCTTTGAAGCTCGAATTCAGCTAAAGATTGCCGTTTTGGCGCACAAAGCCCTGCATCTCAAAACTCCAAAGTACCCAACTCAAAATCTGGAACTATCTTGCGGTGGTAGAGCCTCAAGAAGTGCTATCACCCTCCTCCTGAAACCTCCCATTTTTCGAAAAAAGAGAACTGGTGTCCGAGCCTTCTCTGGAGCAGCCCCTAGGATTTGGAACTCTCTTCCACCGGAAGTACGCACAATCTCTTCAACGATTACTTTCAAACTGGAAGCCAAAAGATTCCTAATGAACAAATTTTTACCTTAAATGTAGACAATGATCACGTGCTCGTCCACATTTTGACTGCAACCATTGCTCACTCTTTTGTTGTTATGCTTCCTCACCGCATTTAGAAGCCTGTCTTATCTTTGCATAGCGTATTACTCCCCGTGATTCATTGGTCCGATGTGTGCGAGTATTATGTCTGTTTATCCCTACCTATGACAGATACTGGAATTAGGCCCTTCCTCACCGCAGGTTATATCTCCTCTCTAAGCCTGCTTCATACCTGGTTATTGTACTACTATCCGTGTCTCTTGTGTCTGTGAAATACTCGGTTAGGTGGTTAGAATGAAGGCGATAACCTCCGGGTGTGCTTCCATATTTGTTGTCATTATTTGAATGTTGACTTACTTTCCGTCCTTTGTAAAGCGCTCTGATATCCCTCGGGATCTTGTTCGCGCTATATAAAACTTTATAAATAAAATAAATTATACTTCTAATGGTCTATCTACCTTCATGCTGGTTTATGCCTAGGGAAAGTATTCCCCTCAGTAACACCGACTTAATATGCAGAGTGCTCTTATTTGCATATTGGCATAACATCAGCACCTCTTCTCCAGAGAAAGATGCTGGTATCTAAGACAACCATCCATCAAAATTAGTGTCAGGTAGCTGACTTTCTCTAGGCAGCACATACATCCACATGCCCCCAGCGGTGTTGGAAAAGGTGCAATGAGCATTTTTCTTTTACCCTCTTATTGCCTTCAGGCAACGTACCATTATTAAACACTACAATAGCCTGTTCCTACCTAGACAGCCCCTACCGAACATTAACTTTAAACATGACAAAGCACAACCAAACACAATGTCAATAAACACTGATTCTGAGCAACAAGAACCCCAGAACCACGAACGGTGCCAAGTTTCCTAAAGTGCTACTGCAACATACAAATGGTATGGTACATGACATGAACACCATGATGGTTTTGTGGGTGGGGGAACACTTGAAAAAGTAACTAGGGAAACTGCAAGATTTCTTGGTTATCTACGGTAAAACAAAAAACAAAAAAAACAAAAAAAATCTAAAAACTCTACTCGAGTTGTAAACAAAAGGGCTTTAAAAGCAAAGACTCGTACGTGTGCCTCGTGTCCTGCTGAAATAGTAATGGGCTTGCTACTTGCCCTTTTACACAATCTGTTAATCAGTTCAATTGTTCTCTAATAGGTAGCAGTGTTTAAATCAAGTAAAAAAGAATTACACAAAATAGGAGAAAATCTGTCCGGCATTGTAAGCTTTGAATGCTTGGCAGTGTGAAATGAGCCAGATCGGTGTGGGTGGAGGAGCGTTAATAATAACAAGGGATTCATCTATCAAAACCTGCCATATATTGTAAAAGTAAAAAAAAAAATATGTCCATCTGAAGAGCACATAAATTACATTCTCTTTTACACTTTGGTAAAAAAGTGTAGATATGACGCCAAACATATGCCATAGTGAATACCACATAAACCATATCCCAGGCCAAACATTTAGTGACATAATTTGTCCTGTGTAGATGATGCATCACCCTCTCAATGCATGAAACTACAACAGGACTGTCGGGTTCCAATAACTGTCCAAATGTGTAAGCCTCATACCTTTAGGTACACTGGTTCAAAACTGACTGCTGCCGGGAACTGTTCAATGTAAACGGTTAGAATAAGAAGGCTGGCCTCAGGCCCAGCTTTTGGAGAGTGAGTGACACCTGTTTATTACTGTGCCACAATTACAAAAACAAGCATTGGGAAAGCCAATAGGTCTCGAAAGCACATGCGCTTTAATGGAGTGCTTCACACAAAAGAAAAGGTAGTGCTTGAAAAACGAGCAGTGTAAGCAGCGATATCAGCCAATTAAACAAACTGTGTTTGCCCCTCCATGGGAGGGGCAAACACAAGAATGACAAGCTGGGGCACCAATAAGAAGCAGGCAAATGAGATTGACAAAGAAAGCCAAACAATGTTAAGCAATGGGCGTCCTCCTTGCCTCTTTTTCTTCTTGGTTAGCCACACTGTGCCCCGCCACAGATAGCGCATATGCTGTCTAGTAAGCTCAACTTATCCAACCCACTGATTAGCAGTATCAGGAAATCAAACGGGTGTGTACCTCAATGAAACAGCTATCGAATACAAGGCTTATAGAGCTGTTTCATCCATTTTACCCTTTGCACTAATCAGGATCATGTTTTCTGATGATGTGCTTTAACACTTAAGGCCTTCTATGCCTTTTCCAAGTTCATTTGCCTAGTAGGAGGCTCTTGTACCAACCTATAGAAATTATATGTGATTATTCATTTTATTGAGAGTTTTTATTGCAAGCAACTGGCAACAAAATTAGGCGACGGCTGGCGTGTTTTCTTTTTTTTGTGGCAAATGCTTGCAAAAAAAATAACAACTGCATCAACCTACAAAGGGCAGACATATTGGCTCAGCCAATGCTTGATCTAATAATGTGAAGCCTCCTAAAGCACCAAACTGCTCCATGATATTCAGTATGGGCTTATGTTAAGTAGGGGTCCAAGTGGAGCTCTAAAACAACAGCAAAGCTCTGTCTGTCACAACTGCTCATGAACTCATTGTAAGGTTATATCCCTTGGTTTCTACTAGCAAATATCAGAGAATCATCTCACTCTTAATTAACAGGTTCAAGTATTACCTAGGGATGCTGTGGTGTCCTGAACCTTCTTATAACTCACATTCTCCATGTTCTGGAATGTGGGGAAGGTTGCCAGGCAGTGGGTTTGGAACTGCTTGTGTTGGCAGCTAAGCTGGTCCTTTGATTGGATGGGGTCTCTGTAATTTCGTGTCCAAATAAAGTATCTTTACCTCCACAATTACGTCTCCTGCTGTGCTTGGTGAGGGGACTTACCTTCACATTTTGGCCACGACCTACCTACGCAGCTGACACGATATCTACAACGCAGCCGACACGATATCTACGCTTTCAACACAAGAGACCGCAACAGTTACTACTTTTACAACTTTCGACTTCAAGAACATCGGAAAACAGACGACAAGCAAGCAAATTCACAATCCATGTGTCTCTCTACTCACCGCCTTCTTCATAGAAATGATCACCCACCTGTCATCTTCCTGGAATTGCAGCCAACTCCACAAGTAAGGAGGAACGGTGGTTGGTTTGGGGACTGCTCTGCGCCCATTTTCACTTTACTTTGACCCCGTGGTTACCCGAAATATTCAAGGGTCTCTGGGCACGAGAGGAGTCGCGTGCAGAGGAGTTGCGTGCGCCACCTTGTGCAACCACCTCAGCGCGGGGTGAGGCAAGACAATTCCACAGTTTGCGCGCTCCCAGCGCGTGGTGAAGCCTTCCATTGTGACTCCCCTGCCTGGTCCTCCTGGCGCTGCGCTCACGTAACGTTGTCACATTGTGTGCGGCCATCTTGAAGAGGTGTCTGCAGTTACCCTGTTTCCTAGCAACGTTAGTTTGCTATTATCAACCGTGCGCACAGCTGTCTTCACGTCTGCCCGGGACACCGCTGATATCGCTAGTACATGCGCACAGCTAATCTACTATTCGATCATGCGCACAGTTTATTTCTCTATTTCTGGTCTTCACTGCGTGTCTTCTGGAGTTTGCTTCCACGCTGACACGCACAGCTCATTATTTTGTTACCAATTACACAACTTTCTTGGCATTTACATCGCTGATGCGCACAGCCGTACTTGCGCATCCATAATATACAGTTTGGAAATTGATCACAGATGTGCGCAACCTTGCATATTATTATTATTCTGTTTCACTGCGTGTTTTCAACTTTCTCGCTGACACGCACAGCTCCTTATACTATTACAACACGGCTCATTTCAAGCAACTGATTTCATTTTTTTACATATGCACGTCCAAGGCTTTATTCGTTGATGTGCACAACTTGTTCCATATTTTATCAAAGATGTGCTACATTTTGTTACCTTTCTAGCATACTCCACTAGTACCATGCAAAACGTTACTGCCCCTCCCTTCTTTTTAACCTCCCCTGGTGAACCTCCACTTACATGGCTTAAATGGAAAAAAGTATTCTCACATTATGCTCGTGTTTGTGGTACCTCGTTAAGCGCAGAAAGACGTACTTCCTTGCTATTGCATTGCTTGGGATCTGAAGGACAGGAAATATTTGAACATCTCCCAGACCTGTCTAATGATGATGCTGCCTCTCTAAATGAATATGAAATATGCATAGAAAAACTAGATTTACACTATCACCCTAAAGTAAGCAATGTCCTTGAGCGTTACCACTTCCGAAGAAGAATGCAAAGACAAGAAGAATCTGTAGAACAATATATAACTATTCTACGCAAGCTAGCTTCCACCTGCAACTTTGGCTCAACCTTGGAGGAGCGCTTAAGAGATCAATTCATGTTAGGATGTACACTAGATAAAGCAAGGGATGCCTTGTGGCAAAAAGACTCTCCCTCTCTTCAAGAGGTTCTTACCATAGCTAAAACTCATGAACATTCCAAGGCTTGTATTGAAGTAATACGCAAGGACTCTTCAAATGACAAGAGGGAAAACTCTGATGTTAACGTGATTGTAGATAGGGGTGCTAAACCCAAAACTTTTCCTGCTCAAAAGATATTTGTTCCTAAAAGCTTTCAAGGGAAGTGCTTCAGGTGAGGCAATCCTGGTCACTTGGCTAATTTTAAAGAATCCCCGGGGTGGAAAGCTGTTTGTAAAACATGTGGGAAAAAGGGGCATGTCTCCAAATGCTGTAGGTCAGGCAAAGAACATAAAAAGGTCAGTGAAGTTGATCTTTATGAGGAAGATCTGGAAGAAATTGAGATTCTCCAAGTTGCAGGAAATGCAAGTGATGGTCTGCAAGAACTTGTTTTGGTCAACGATGCTCCTGTCAACATGCTCTTCGACTCTGGTGCCAAGATTACACTGGTTCCTAAGTCTTTTTATGAACAAAATTTATTGGGCAAGGTTACTCTTTTGAAACCAGACATTAGACCGAAAGGATATGGAGGAGTAACTATACAGTTGCTTGGTTATTTTTGGGATACAATCGACTTCAAGGGAAGGGTCATTCCTGGGAAGATCCATGTCTCGATGAAGGGTGATTCGCTTATAAGTTGGTTTCATCAGAGAGACTTGCATGTGTTTCTTGACCCCAATGAATGTCCTTCAGTTTGTTTAAAAGAATTACCTCCAGTCAGGGTGGTGAATGATTCCAATCGAGATTGGATCAAGGAATTTCCGTCTGTTTTCGCAAGTGATCTGGGATGTCTTAAAAACTATATGCATCGCATAAGGATCAAGTCTAATGTTATTCCTAAGATTGCCAAAGTGAGGAATGTGCCCCTGTTGGTAAGGGAGAGCATGCCCAACATAACTGAGATTTTGTGTTCCCTTGAAGGGGCAAAGCATTTCTCTTCACTAGATCTTACCTCTGCTTACCACCAGGTCAAGCTTCACCCTGCTTCTCAAGACCTCACGGCCTTTGTGACACCTTTTGGCACGTTTAGGTTTCTGAGAATGCCCTTTGGTCTCATTTCTGCCGCGTCGGTTTTTCAGAGGGCAATGGAGGGCATTCTTAGAGGCCTCCACGGTGTCAAGGTGTACCAAGATGACGTGCTCATCTTTGGGGTGGATCTGGAACAACATGACGCAAGGCTTAAGTCTGTTTTGAAGAGGTTACATGATGCAGGTCTCACCCTTAGAGCGGACAAGTGCAAATATGATGTCAAAGAGATAGAGTACCTTGGTCATTCTCGGTCGGCTGCAGGTATCAAGCCCAAGGTGTCTTTGGTAAGCTCCATCAACAATTTACGAGCCCCGTCTAATAAGGAGGAGCTTGTCAAGTTCCTTGGGATGGCAGAGTTCTACCACAAATTTGTCCCAAACTTTGCTGGGAAGACTTTATCTCTAAGATCGCTGCTAAAGAAGGGCAGTGAACTTGTTTGGTCTAAGGCCTGCGAGGAGGAGTTTCTTTGCATTAAGAAACACCTTAATGATGCACCTTGTCTAAGTAGTTTTGACCCCAAAAAAAATTCTTATCTTTTGACTGATGCGAATGGTTTGGGTGCTGTTCTGTTGCAGAAAGTTGATGGTGAGGAGAAAGCCATTTTGTTTATTTCCAGGCCGTTGAGAGGTGCCGAGGGTAATTATTCAGTAGTAGAGAAGGAGGCCCTTGGTGTGTTCTGGGCAGTGCGTAAGCTAAGGAAGTTTTTGTGGGGGAAGGAATTTAAGATATTTACTGACCACAAACCTCTTAAGGATGTTTTCTCAAAGAAAGGAATAGACTTTGTTTCCTATCGCATACGGAAATGGGTTGCGGTGTTACAAGAATTTGATTTCGACATTTCATGTTTGCCTGGTTCCAACAACATCTTGGCTGATTGTCTTTCAAGACTCGGCTGTGATGATGGTGATTTGAAAGATGATGTTGAGTGGTTTGGTGGTGAGGAGCATGAAGAAGAAGTCAATGTCTGCCTAATCGGTGAAGGTCTCATTTCTGAGTGTGTATGGAGAGAAAATCTTGTGTGTGATGTTGTCTTACAGAAGGTGATCTCCTTTGTCACTGGTGGTTGGTGTGAGTAGAAGGACTGTGAGGAGGAGCTAAGGGGGTTTTGGAATGTTAGGGAAGATCTTTCTGTGGTGGATGGTCTCCTCATGCGTGGTAGCAAACTTATTCCGCCACTCACCCTGAGGGACAAATTAATTGAAAGTGCTCATGCGTCACACATGGGTATTGCAAAAACAAAAGAAAGGATCAGGGAGGCATACTGGTGGCCAGCTATGGACGTATTTGTGGAGAGATTGGTGCGTGAATGCACAGAGTGTGCTTGTTCTGACAGGGTTTTGAAGTGCAGGACACAGCCTTGTTAAGAACAAAACAACAATCATGAACATTCTGCGCCATCTTGTCTGATGAAAGTTCCTACGTGCACATAAACTACAGTCATTCTGATTGACCACAGCCATTTTGTACTCTGTTGGTCACCTTCATTTCACCCTGTCCTCTAGCAGCCTTCTGACTCTCTGACCAAACCTGATATGTGTGCTGGGGGCTATAAACTATTTCCACGACAAACATCAACATCACCTGCTGCCTCAAACTCGTCTTTCCTCTCATCCCTGCACAAACAGGTTACAAATACCAAACAGACTCTTGCAAGCATGGTTTATTGCACTGCACACAGCAAGACTTGTTTTTTGCCAACAATGGGACCTGTTTTTATCAACAGAACGGACTCTTAGTTCTGGCCGGTCTCACTTGTGTTTAGACCCTGAAGCAAGGTCCAGCTGCAATTAAATTGTCTGTTTTTGACCTGGGCGGGAGGAGAGTTAATCTTGGGCTTGTGTAACCATGTTGATGAAACAATGTTGGGCTTGTGTAACCATGCTGATGAAACAATGTCGGGCTTGTGTGACAACCTGCCCGGGGCGGAGACTCCAAGCTTGTAACCATGATAAATGAAACAAATACATTGTGTAAAACCTGTATAAAAGGAAGAGCCAAAAGCATTGCCAGTAGAACACCTCCCTGAAGACATCCTGGTGTCAGCAGTTGACGTGGTCTCCTCTAAGAGTAATAAACCTTTTTCTTGCCTTCCAGCGCCTGCCTCGTTATTTTAGATAGTGAATCCAAAGTGGATTAAAGGTGACCTTGCGCCGGGCAGCATTGGGGATCTCAGGAGACTCGCTGCTTTTCACAGCCTATGGTCATTAGAGAACAAGCCTCTGGTCCATGGACTGACATTTCTATAGACATTTTGGGTCCTGTACGATTTAAAACTCAAGACCGCTATGTCATTGTGAGCATTGATATGTTCTCTCGGTGGCCCGACATCAAGATTGTTAATTCAGTTGAGTCTAGTGTGGTGGTTGAGTTCCTGGAAGAGCTCTTTGAACGTGAAGGTTTTCCACTGACGCTTCTGTCTGACAATGGCGCCCAGTTTACATCAAGAGTCATGGAGGAGTTTTTAAGCTTTAGGGGAATTAAGCACAAGAGGGCTGCTCTTTATCACCCAGAATGTAATGGCGTTGTGGAACGATTTATCAAAGTTCTCAAGGAGACTATGCAGCAAAACGTTGTATGTGGTGAAAATTGGGAGTTGGCCGTAAAAAAAAAAAAAAAGGTGCAAGAGTAAAGGTTCACCTCCCATTCCTCCAATAGTGTAGCTCCCTTTCGTTTGTTTAAAGGTAGGGTTCCCAACATAGAAGTTGCCCCGTTATGGGTTACCTCCAAGAGGTTGCTGGTGGACAGTGAAGCAGACAGCACAGAAGGGTGGAAGGAACGAGAAAGAAGTGATGAGTAAAAGGAAGGTTTGATGAGAGAAAGGGTGTGAAGAATACTGTGGTCAATGTTGGTGACTGGGTTAAGTTTGAATCTCCCAGGAAAGGTGGGGGTACTTCCAAATTCAGTGGGCCGTTTGAGGTAATCAAGGTCTTCAGAAATGCAATAAAGACCAGTGACCATAGAATCTGGAACTTGGGTAGAGTGGTGAAGTGTCCGGCTGGCCCTGCGTGTGCTTCTGCCTCTACTGCTCGTGCTACTACCCTGAGTTCAATTCCAGAGGAGCTCATTGTAAAAGAAAGAGGTGGAAGGCCTTGTCGTTTGAGGCGCACTCCTCACCACTTACAAGATTATGTTTCTTAGGATCTCTTCTATCTGCACTGTTTTGTTGGGTATTACTTTGGATTGCTATTACTTATGATTATTTCTTTCCTTTACCTTATTGTTAGATTTGTTTGGGAATATTATACAAAGTTTGTGGCTGTATTTTGGATGGTAAAGGGGGAGGAAGTGTGGTGTCCTGAACCTTCTTGTAACTCACATTCTCCATGTTCTGGAATGTGGGGAAGGTTGCCAGGCAGTGGGTTTGGAACTGCTTGTGTTGGCAGTTAAGCTGGTCCTTTGACTGGATGGGGTCTCTGTAACTTCGTGTCCAAATAAAGTATCTTTACCTCCACAATTACGTCTCCTGCTGTGCTTGGTGAGGGGACTTACTTTCACAGATGCCTTTGTTGAAACTAAGATACTGTGAATACTGCTAATCCTTCGTGTGTATTTCAGGCAAAGAAACCTTGCAGGAGCAACACGAGGACACCAACACCTGGATACTTGATTTCCTCTGGCAAGAAACTGTGTGGCAGTCACTTCCAGAAGTTAGATTGGTTTTAAAACTACTATTGTTATGGCTGAAGTTCTGGAATTTGCATTTATTTCTTGCCATTGACCAGCAGGAGCATTTCAAGAAAAGAAAGCTGCAGTTGGCAACAAGACACACAGGTCACTTGTCTGAGTAACATATAAAGGTGGTTGCAGATAAGATGTAGGATAAGTGATAATAACAAAACAATACATACATTTATAATTTATAAATATTTACAGATTTTCTGGCGGGGAAGAGAAGCAAGTAGAAAAAACCTGAATGTGGTAAGTCTGCATTCTAAAAGAAGGAATGAGTCACCAAGGTTGAAAGCAATGTGACAGAATGCTGTCCCAGCGGTTGGGGGAATGGGGTCCTCAGCAGAGTGAAGTACCAGAAGATTGAAAGCCAACAGGACATTTCTGACTGGCGTAAGTTGCAAGTAAAGACTTATCAAATGAGGGACTATTTTGGGAATGAACCATTCGGCATGACAAGGACTGTGTGCCTTGGGAGATTGTTCAGGAACTTTGTGGCAATGTTTAGCACATTATGTAATGGGGAGAAGTCTAGGTGAGACCCACCAATAGAGTGCTGCAATAGCGGAGCTTGCTAAGAGCTAGGTGCAGAGATCAGTAGTGTTTTGGTTGTATGCAAGAGGATGTTTGCATCAACTTTGCATATGTTTGGTACTGAATACCTGGCAGCTGTGGCAATTAAAAAAAAGTACATGAACATGATGTTTGTAAAGTGTTCGCTAAGGTTTTGGGTGATCATGGTGCAGTTGGGGCATCAGGGGTGACACATCTGAAGGAGGAGGGTGAAAACAGGAATGAGAAGATGATTGGAGTTATTCTCATAGAGATGAAAGAAGAATCCAAAGGAGGAGATGAGAGAGTATAGTTTCAGTAGAGTGCAAAGCTTGAAAGCGTGGTTGAAGGTAAATGAGAGGGATGCCCGTGGGTGGCTGAATATGAGACTTTCAATGATTTTAGCGAAGGAGGAGAGGTGGGACCCAGGGTGATAGTTGAACGGAGACTAAGTATAAGCAAGTGAGTCTTTGTAGTAGAGGCTAGATCACTGCATACTTAAATCACAATGCATAGGCTCCTCAATTGTTAAGAGTAGTTAAAGAGCAAGATCAGGCAAGACAGGTGGGAAAAGACTAGTATGTTAATAGCTTGGGTGCCTAATGGATTGGACAGCACACGAGATGGGTTAGCAGTTTTAAGTGAAGAGATTAGTTCAGTGGGAGGTGGGGAAAGGTTTACAGAGTTTGGCAAAGTAATTTTAGCAAAGTAAAGCTACCTCTCATTTGGTGCTGCTTTTGTCAGAATGCAACTATCACTTGTTATTGAATGGTTCAATTATATTACTGTGGTTCTAACATTGACGACAATACACAAGGGATTGTGCACAACTAGGATCCCAAAATAAGGGATCTGAGAAGGAAAAGTCCTGATTCTGTAATCCTAATTTACAGAAAAACGATTGGTAGAATTTGTCTAGTGTATGGAATTGACAAAATAGAGAAAATCCCACCGGTATGGTGCAATTTCTGTAACTGCAAATTTAAGGATTGGATCATGAATGTTCTTGGACAGGTTTTAGTCTTAATTTTAAATTTTTAACATTTCTATATTTTTGCCAAATGGTCTTATATGTATTGCATGTGCCTTACACACAGCATCTAGGATGAAAGTGTACTCAAGTGTCCTGGATAAATATGAATTATAAGCAGAACTTTGCTGTTTGCGTGTCCCCTGATGTTTTCCCATTCTTGGACTGCTGCTCACTATGTATGCCAAAAGGAACAGTATAATACAGCGCATTTACTATATCATTCTCAATTTGCAAAAATACATGTAGGACATTCTAACTAAGTGCCACAGGAGAGATGTCAAATGAGAACGTATCACCATTTTCAATTTGTGCACAACACAGGGAGCACTGTTTGTCTTTTGCGTTTTAGGTTCCAGGTAATGTATTATGCAGACTGGAAAATTAATTACATGCTTGAACAAGAGCTAAGTGATGAGTACAGGCTTAAGTTGGGCAGGTCCTGCTTTTAAATACAAAACTGGATACTGCCTACAGAGAACTTTTTATTAGCCCTAAAACAACAATGGGTATTCTGTCTCTGCCTTCTCTACCTTGTTCAGAGAGCACTGAATCCTAACTACAAGATCACTATGGAGCTTGTTACTCAGGCATTCTCAGAGTTGCTAATCGGAAATAGGCTAGTTCTAAATTAGTCTATTTTTCCATTCTACTATAATTAAAAACCTAATCCATTCTTTGAGGGGATCAATTTCAAGCCTTTAAAGTTGCGGGCGAACTCTGACGCAACAAATCACCTTTTGTTGGCAATGCCTTCCATTGGGTAAAAGGTGGGCTGCATGTGTCATAGCCCCCCCATGCATGCCAATATATGGGAAGGTAATAATGAGAGAATCGTGAGAGACACCCTGTTAAACATCAAGGGTTGTAACTAGGTTTGAGCTGGTAGGTATGGGAATAGCATATTTACCAATATGGAGAGAAGGAATGAGATTTTTTCACCCAGCACAAAAGCATCAAGCTTTACTAAATTTACTGGATATGAACATGAGCAGACTCCAGAGCATCCACATCCAGGCGAGAACGCATGAGGAGCTCAACAGTAGAATCATAATAGGAAGGAAATTGCAAGGGATTATCCAGAGGTGAAGATCTGTAAATAATATTTACCAAGCAAACACAACACGATGGACAGCGGAGTGCGGAAACTTTTCAACCACTCACCCCCAGTCAAGAGATCGGAGTTTAATCCATCGTTCTTTTGCCAACTAAGCCATATGCAAATGAGGCTTGACCCTGCTGCTCATGGGAACAGTTCAGC
Organism: Calotriton arnoldi; assembly: GCA_963921515.1. NCBI lineage: Eukaryota > Metazoa > Chordata > Amphibia > Caudata > Salamandridae > Calotriton > Calotriton arnoldi. The sequence goes on from CAWUFW010000182.1 coordinate 3,641,355, forward strand.
CTGAACTGCCAGGCCAGGAACTGGGACCGGTTTCGGGGTATCACCCCTCATCAGCCAGGCTAGCTTGAATCCAGTGGCAAAGTGAGCAAGGGATCCACGTCTGGGCATACCCTGCCAACTTAGGGCGAACATAGCAAACACAACCACTCAACCCTAGTCAAGAGATCTGGGTTTAATTGATCATCCTTTTGCTCACTATGCCACCCCAGTTCGGGCTGGACTGTTCCCATGAGTAACAAGGTCAAGACTGATTTGAAAATGGCTGGGTCCAAACTGGGGTGGCATAGTGAGCAAAAGAACAATGAATTTAACCCAGATCTCTACTAGGGGTGAATGTTTGATTTGTTCAGCATTCTGTCCATCATTTGTTTGCGCAGCATAATATTTAACTAGGCATCTGTGGGTGCCAAAGTCACATAAGGGGACTCAATATACTGTTGTATGCTATCAAAAACCATAGACTGATTTATGACTAGGACCTGTAACCAGAGACAAACACACCAGCAGACTCTGTACCAAAAGTTTGTCTAAAAAGCTAACCGTTTGCGGGCTAATATTCTGGTTTTACCTACACGTCTTCTGAAACTGAAAGGATAATTTATTTTGGCCAGAATTAAAACAGAACTAGCCAATTAGAAATCTATCATCGATTAAGGCAGTTGGGTTGAGGTTCAGAGAATGTGCCTGAAAGATCCCATACAATCGGGGTTGTATCGAGCATGTTACACAAGACTGACCAGCTAGATTAATAAGAATTTTCACAAGCGGGTCCGGGCAGCTGTCTAAACATGGGAACTGATTTTAAAGTTCTATTAAACTTGTTCACACTATAAAGAGCGCAACAGAGAAAACAAGATATGGAATATTAGATCTCTGTGTTGTGTCTGTTCAGATATTACATATCCACATGCCACCCACAATATTCAAACCCGGACCTTCGCAATTGTTCCACAACATAACTTAGAGACATGATGTTTATGTTTTGCATATCCAGTCACTTCAAATTATGACCTCACTATGCGTGTACTAAGTGAAGCAGTGCTTTCAAATGGCATAGGAGCTTGCTAAACAGAAAGACACTGGCATTAGGAAAATTATGAGCATTACATTATATGGTGTATTGCCGAATCAAGCCACAACAAGCTAGTTGGGTGAACACTTTCTCAAATTAAAACCTAGTAAAACGGAGTTCCTACTTCATGCTCTCCCACTCACCATCCAGATGTACTTGAAGGGCTGTGCACCCTAAAATGTGTTGGGTTCTTCCCACGAGTGGTTCACACAGGAAAATCCCTAGGTTTCAATGCAAGTCAAAACCAAAACATTTCCAAGTCAGTACATATTAATAAAACTGGAGAAAACAATACAAATACAGCTCCATCTTCTAAAAAGATTGAAGCCTGAATAAATTACAGTACAGGCTTTGGTCATCTCTCCATTAGAAGGGGGCAATGCCTTACTCGCATGCATAGCCAAAATTGTTTTAGCTTCTCTTCAAGCCACCTTTCATGTAGCTGCACAGCTAGTCAGAGGAGCAAAGAAATCAGACCACTTTTATCTTGATGGCCCTCCACTGGCTACCTTTGGAGGCCAGAATCCAGTTCAAGAATGGATGCGTACCACATGAAGCCTTTCACCCAGGAAGGCCTAGCTGCTCAAAAGACAAACTGCTTATATCAGGAGTGTGAAACGGACACCAAGAATAAAATCAGTATAATACAAAATGCGCTCTATTGTTTCCCTGTAATGTGTGAAGCGCACGGTTACATTGACCCGATATAAATAAACCAAATAAATAAACTGCAGTAACACGTCTTTTAAAGTAACTCATGGGTTAGCCAGGTGATTATATGTTGTACTCCATGTGTGTTAGAGGAGGCAGCAAGGTGGTCATGAAGGAAAATGAGACACTTAGGAGTACAACTTTTTTATTTATTTAAAGTTTTATACACTGTTATGTTGCCAGTTCGACATTGTTCAATCTTTGCCCCTGTAGAGCTGGGCTCGTTTGAATCCTTGTCGTTTTCATGCCTTCCCTCAATTCGTAGTAGGTTGGTTCCAGTTTGAGTATTGGGCTCAGCAAGTTCCACAGTCAGTGTGCCTGCACTTCCAGAGGCTTGCCTCCATGTTTATTTACTCTTAAAACTCACTGCAAGTAAGGTTTGCTGTAGATGAATATAAGTTTATGTTGGGCAAATAGTGTGGAGTTGGTTTTTACAGGTATCCTAGGCCTTTCAACCAATAAGCATGAAAGTGGTGTGAATGATGCACAGAACTTTGGGCCAAATGTACAAAGCATTTTTGCTGTCGCAAACGGCTGGATTCACAGATTCAGGACGTTTGCGACCGCAAAAATGCTTTTTCAAATGTACAAACACCAAATTGTGATTCGGTAGCTTGGTACCAAATTACAATTTGGGTTTCAAAACAAATATCGGTTCGGTATTTGGAAGGGGCGTCCCTTCCAATTACTGACTGGGTATGGTATGTATAACTGTTTTGTGAATGAATTCTGTTTGCAAAACGGTAATACTTTACCATCAGTTTAAAAATTCACAAATCTTCACCTTGGAGAATGCTAAATAACATTTTTTAAGAGCAGGAAGTAGTCCAAAGTAAAAATGGGGTGCATTTCCACAAAGAAAAAAAAAAAGATTGCTTTATTAAAAAGCAATCACAGACAAGGTGGTCTGCTGGATCATGCAGGCCACCATCCCTGTGACGGTGCTGATTGCCAATTGGTCGCAAATTGCGTCCTACCTCATTAATATTCATGACAGATTTATGATCTACCAGGAATTACGTTTTAGAAATAAAAAGTTTTGTACATTAGGAATACCGATTTTCTAATTGCATTTCCATCTATTAACAGCCACTGGAGAGCTTTTAAGGCTGGTTTGACGTGGTCATGGCGTAATATGCTCAGGCACCTCCTGGCCACTTGGTTGTGGAGCCGTAGAAGCATGTTGATAAGTTTGCTTGGGAGCCCACCGTATATGATGTTACAACCAAGGACCCTCTCTATTAAGAAAAGCTACATGCTGATGCACTTGTCGATTGGGTTGACTTTGGTAATGGAGGACAAATCAGAGTCAAATATGACTCCCACATTTCTCACTTTATGTGGTAGAAGATGATGCTCCTAGATTTGTGGGCCATTCAAATGCAGTGAGGTGAAGTAAAGACTTCCTAAGAGAAGGATTTTTGTCTCAGCCCAAAGAACAAATGCCAAAGGAAATGAAGGATGCGGTCCAGACAGGAAGCCATACTGGTCTGATTTATCAGCCTATTTTCTAGCTGAAAATGGGTTTGCATGTCATGTGAATACATTTGGAGTCTCAAATAGTACTGTTAAAAAATCTGCAAAAATGGGTGCAAGCAGATGCAGAGCAGGCATGATCGAGATTATCCCTGGGTACTCAACTGACCCGACACCTTCCCTGTACGCCACTGAGTCCTCTCAGACACCTCAACCGGCAGCTTTTTGCTTTCTCTGGGTTTTTCGCTTTGTGATGCTTTGTTCATGTTTTCATGGGCTGGCGAAAGAGCGGGGGGCAGCGTTCATGAGTGACCAGCTGCTTCAGTCATAGCTCCCAACTGACCCAGATTGTGGTTCCTCTTATTACTCAACCAGGTGGGGGAAGCTGGGAGTTCTGCTTTACTAGCCTGCATCATAGCCGGCCCATGGAAACCTTGCTACGTACTGAGACTTCCACACAGGAAATGTTTGGCACACGAACTGGCCATGGGGTGTTCCTCAATCACAGCATCAGCTGGATGCAACCCGATGAGCAATCCGAAGCCGGAGGACAAAAATAAACCAGCTTTCCCCTTCCTTACCTGGATGTAAATAAACAGCTGCCTTATCAAGAGCCTGAGAATACAATGGATGGGAGAGGAATCATCCAGTTGCACAGTGTTTAACACGTTCTCAATATGTATGACAAACCCATGACCTCTTTCAGAAGAGGACAAAATATCTATTACAGGATATCTCCACATCAAGCCACCAACCATGCACTCTAAATGGGAGTCTGCCACCAGTCATTGGTCATTACAAGTGTGGCACTTGCAGAAATGCAAATATTGCTTTGAGACAATATATTCTTCAAAGCAGCAAAGGGTTGCTTTGGAATTAATATAAATGTCAAAGTATCAATCACAGTAGTATCAAGGCCTTTGCGCTTTTAGTGCAATTAAATATTAATGACGCAAGTTATCATAGCAAAGAACAATGACTTCAAAGAGCGTGTAGCACACATGGTGCACAAAGAGGTCGGGAGTGGCCAGGGGAGCAGGTCTAACTGGAAATGGAAAAGCTAGGCGGACTTGGTGGCGTTTTCCTAGCACCACTGGCCTCTGATCCTATGAGAATCTGACAAAAATATTTGCGTACTGTCAGCTAGCACAAAATTATTTTCATACAACAGTGCTTTTGACAAAAAAATGGTATCAAGAAAAGTAGAGTGCAGGTATAATACTTAGCACAGATAAATGAAAAAACATTCAAGCGGGAGCACAAAATTCAAGGGAGAAAGGAAAAATGAACAATGAGCTAGACAAGTCTAATGCTCTTAAAGCAGAATCCTGCGTAGGTACGGAGCCTGGAAAGGGGGCGCGGAAAGCAGTGGAGTAGGGACATGGCATTTCTGGTTTGTCCTCTGTGTAAGGAGAGGCAATAATGAATGGGTGTGTGTGTATGCATGGGCTGAGTGAGCATACTGTAGTGACAACATCCTTGTAATGTTCCACCAATGGTGCCTCTAGTAGTTTCACATTTCAGGCTGCTTCAATTTCTCAGGATTCTGCTTTACCTTTCTGCGTAGTTTGACCAACTTTAATCTTGGTGCAGGGGCACCAATTAGCATATACCAGTCCACTGGAATTGCAGGCCGTGAATCTCTTGAAAGTTTATTTTACCTGATTGTGTTCAAAGGTTTTTGTCTCAAAACACTATTTGCAAGTACTGCAAGTACCACACTTCGAATGACTACTGACTGGTGCACGGACTCCATTTAAAGTGCATGGCTGGTGGCTTGATGGAGATGTTGTGTAACAAATATTTGGACCCCTTCGAAAGAACACATGGGTTTGTCATACATATTGAGGACGTCTTGAACAATGTGCCAGTATGGATGATTTGTCTCACATCGTTGCTAGCTGGATTAAATACGCTTACAAAAAATGAGTTGTGGATCAACGCTTTGTCAGTTTGAGTACTAGTAAACATTCCCTGGGTGCAAACCACGCACGTTTCCTGAACTGTTTCAGTAGTCCATTAGATAAACTCTTTCAGGAAGTCTCAATGAAATAGTCTGCTTTCTTGTACAGTTTCTTGACTGCACGCCAGCAGCTGCCATAACCGTGAAGCACCTGCCATATGCTTTTGGGGGCAGTAGTGAGAAGAGTGATTTGGGCAACTCTTTGCCATGCTTTTATCACGCATATCGATTAAAGCAGTTATAGGGTCAAGGATTTTATTACAAAATACTGGTATTACAAAATACATTATTGTGGGCCCTTTCATGCGATTTATGACACTCAGTTTGATCATCAGCAACCATATATATTAGAGTTCCGTGCAAAATGCACACATGCTGCAACACGTCTGGTCAGTAATCTATGCAGTCGTCTCTTCATGTCCCAGCTGTAGGTCATCTCTGATTTCAGCAAGTGATGAAATATAAATGACTGCACCATTCTCCCTTTCACCTTCCAACGCTGGTGCAGATGCTGAACATGTATAAAAAAAACAAGCACGTCGGTCATCTCTTGAAACCACTCCAGCTTTCGTTCACACCCACAAAATTCAGCCTCCATGTCTGTTGATGACCACTCCCATGTTCTTTTTCATTTTTTTCTCTTACAGATTCCTCTCTTTATTTGTTTTTTTGTAACTTTGCTACTATTTCCCCCCTCCTTTTGCTCGGCTTAATTACAGCAGTTATTACCAATTGGCGATAGCAATCTGAAAAAGCTCAATCATTTTTTAGATGTGGTAAGAAACAGCGTTAGCTGTATTTTGTGCTTAGTTCAATAAAAAAAGAATACACAAGAATAAATAGGTCTCTCCTACAACCGAGCTATCCGCTTTGCCAATGTGTTTTAGCCATGTTGTACAGCAGGGTGGCTGCTTTTCAGCATGGCTTAAAGTTAGTGGCGTAGAGGAGAATGGAGCGGAGTGTCAGAGTGGTGTTGTAATATAAAGGAAGCCAGTAATCCAAGTGTAGATTAAGTAAGATGGTTTATTAGGTCTCGCCTACGCAGCGCACATGCGCTGAGCATAGGAGGGCCTTTAGCCGTCGCTCTGCTCATTTTCAAGCACACACTCGTGCTTGTGGCGGCATCTACCTTGCGGGAGCGAGCAGGGGTGCGCCACAAGCACGAGTGCAGTGCTTGAAAATGAGCAGACTGCTCTCCCAAGCACGCGCACCACTCACGGGTGCACCCCTCCGCCTCTCTCTCCCTCTCAGACGTCCCTACTGCTGCAGCCTGCACGCCTTTTTTTTTTTTAAACTTTCAGCGCGAGGCGCGCGCGCTTGTTGCTCGTGCTTCAGATTTTGCATACTTTTATAAAGGTTGCTTTCCACCGCTTACTGCTTGCGGTTGCGTTTCGCCGCTCGTGTGCTGCAGCATTAAGTTTCATAAAGTTTATTCTGCACCACGGCGCACGCTTTCATGTTATCAACACGGGAGCCGCATCTGTACTGATAATATGAAAGCAGGCGCCGTGCTGAAATATAAACTTTATGAAATTTATGCTGTAGCAGGGCGCCCACTGCTTTCATATCATCAACATGGGCATCACGCTTTAATAAAGCGCAGCACCCATGTTGATAATATGAGAGCGGCACCGTGCTAGAGCATAAAGTTTCATAAAGTTTATTCTGTACCACGGCGCCTCTTACATATCATCAACACAGGCGCTGCGCTTTTAACCCCATTTTGAATACTAGAAACGGAGAGCAGTGTGAAAGCTCCCGCTGTGTGCTTGCTCTTAACACATCAGCATAGGCTCCGCCTCCCCCTGGCTCCTATCCACGACAGAGAGCCCATGGGGGGTTTGTACTGTTGCAGCAAAGAGTACAAGCAACCAGAAGTCGCAGTCCGACTCGCCCCCATAATCTCTCTCTCCCACTGCCAAACTCTGAGAGTAAGCCTTTTTTTCTCGTTACTTTTTGCTTACACGAAAGCTTTTTTGACTCGGACACTCCGTGCAGTTCATTACCTCCTCAGCACCGGTGTCAATGTGTTCTGTCGGGATACTTAATTTAAAAAAAAGTTGAAATGAGACAGCGTCTTTAATCCAAATTAATCTGGAGATACCACTTGCAGGTGGGGGGTAAAATGTTAGCACTATATCCAGCCTGCGTGTGGGAACATGTGGCGCTTCAATGGACAGTGCGTCCCGCTTCTCTGCTAGACTGGAAGCCGTTATTTAAGTCTTGATAGGCCTTTGTCTCATTATATATGTTTTTTCACTCTGGTTTAAAACAATTACTTACGCCAAATTCTTTGGGAGCCCCATAGCGGGCCTTGCGTGGTCTGTTCTCTCTGAAGGGTGGTGGGGGCGAAGGCGCCCTTTAAATCTCTTCTTGTATCTCGTTTGCTTTTTTGTAACATGTACATTTGAAACATTCTCCTCACGTAACGTACCTGGCTCTATTGTGAAGCGCTCTGACACCTTTGGGTAAAGTCAGCGCTATATAAAAATGCATTAAATAAAAATAAAAAAATTAAAAAATTCATCAGGGTGAAGGTCAGACGCAGACGGGGTTTGTTCGTCTACTGCTGATTCTTTTGTGACCTCGTCTGCATTCTTTGTGTTTTCACCTGCACTTTGAAGAGTTGCTCCTGTTCTGAATTGCACATTAAAGGACCACATTCCTGGGCTTATTAACTAGTAAACCGCACCCAGGTCTAATTGAAGCTGCACTTAAAATTGGATGGAAACGTTTTCTTACCACAGGCATCCCTTCTTTATTATTATACCAGGAGATTGATGGCCTACTGAGTGAATCATCTCATGGAAAACCGCCCACCCAGGGCATAAGTCAGATTTCGCATCATTGCCAATTGTGTGTATTAGGGTTTCGCACCAGTCATAAACGAGGGCTTGATTTTTTTAATGTTATTTTTGACACTTAATGAAAAGTAAGACATCCCTTTGTTTTGCACTGCCTATCATAATCAGCAGTCCCTCTGTTGAAAAGGACAAGCTAGGCAGTGCAGTTGTTTTGTTTTAATTTTAATGCGGCCACGCTTTACATCACAAAAAGAGTCCATTCAGAAACCCAACCATGATGCTCCTTTTCTGGGTGGGATTCTTATTTTTTTACATAATTGAACACTTTTCTTTTTTCTTTTTTGTGCATTTCTAGACCTCTCATTTCTTTAGTGCTTGTTTACACATACTATCGTTCTAAAAATCTAATGTTATGGGGTAATATAGCATCTTTTATAATTGTATTCCTTTTATTTTAAATTCTGTGCAGTTTCCCTGAATGTGACCCGATCCTTCCTCATCATTTCCATTGTTTTCCTGGTGCTGGCTGTGAGCATGCAAATATCTGCAATCAAGGGTCCTAACTTACTAGGGAAGATGAACACGCAGAAGCAGGCGACCTGGTCCTTCAATGTAGGTGGAGTATGAAATATATGCCTTCATCTTTACCCTTCCAGGGCTGCATCCATTTGCCTAAGTCTAGACTAGCTACTCGAACATATTTGAAAATTCATCATTGTTGGGGTCCGCAAACTACTGACTACTACACTCAGCTCCTCCTGAACTGCAGTCCTTTTAGTATTTTGTTCCTTGATCTCCTTGTCCCACTCCTGGCCATTCCTGTGCTCTCCTATTAATGTGTTCCAATCCTAACCTAAGGCTAGGCTACTAGTGCATTATATCACTGTGCTATAATTCTACATTCACCAAGGTGCTATATCATTGACCTTCTCCATTGCTTTTGATTCAAATGCTGGGAACCCAAAACCTGGCTCCCCTGCTGAAAATGTGTCCTGACACGCTCCACCACTGGTGCAGGAATGTGTTTTTAGGTAGAGCCTGGGCAGCACATGCGCTGCTGTATTCGAGTATGGACTTAAAGGTCAGCCCACTTTCCGCCCATATTTTTCATTGGCTTGTGTCATTGTACTTTATAAATGCTGGCTTCCGATTCGTTAATAGGCTTGTTAGTCCCTCCTTAGTACTGCCGTGTCTTCATTTGTAACCCACCATGAGCACTGGCCCTTTTACTTCTGTTGTTACACAGTGTGTCTTATTTAGTCTGTAAGCACTGTTTTCTTTAATGAGTTTCTCCTACTGCAGGCACGACATGCTTTCCTGCAACATTCAGCGCGCCATGCGCGCTTTCACTTTCCAAGCAGCCCGGAATAATGGCGTCCGCTTCTTAAAAATGAAATAGGTCTCGCATTTACAAGAGTTTGAGCAATTGCCATTGTAAATGACAATGCCTTTTATTTATGTATTAATTATCAAAACAGATAAATAAAAGGTATTGTCATTTCAATGCCAATAGCTTAAACTCTCACAAATGCGAGACCCATTGCATTGCAAATGCTTTTTTCTTTGTGTTGCTGCCCGTCGTCGCCTCTCTCCTGCTTGCGCTGTGATTTAGGATCATTTGTTTTATTTTAAATGTTTTGCTGCCCCACACCCCTTTCCACTCTACCGTCCATGCTTGTTTAAAGAGTAGTTGCCTTTCATCAGCTGCCGTTTTCCAGTGTTCTTAGTTCCTGGCACTGAGGGGTAGAGGCCTGCTGATGAGGACTATGGATTCTGTTGCTACAGACAGCATAGTGCTGCACCGCGGCTCCGTATAGTGTATCGGAATCAGCGGGATTCCCCATAGTACTCCCCATGCTGCTGACTGAATGGGCAGGTGAGCACTGAGCACCGCATCTCCATCCGCTCTCGGGAGCAGACCGGATGGCTGTATGCAGCCAGTTCTCCGCGGGTCGGTGCAGCTCTGTGGAAAGAAGCCGGGCAGAGTACCCCCGATTGATTGGCGCCCTGCCAGCCTGCTCTCTTTGTGGCTAAGGCTGGAGGTCTGTGCGATGGCAGCGGTGCCTATGAGAGATAAGTAGCAGAAGCATGTGCTGACCTGGTATCTCCTCCCCCGGCTCACCAGGGTACTCCACTTTAAGATTCAATCCAATGGGTTTCACTTTAATTTGTTTTTATGTTATTTTTTAGACCAGCCAAGTTGCCCATAAAATGCAGTTCTTTCCAGTACACCTTGCCCGAAAAGTGCAGTCACGGAGTTACTTTAGCAGTGAGGATACTGCCAGCTCGCTTGTTGTAACGTTGTACTAGTTTTGTTGCTAAACATGCGCCCATCTCCCACGTTTACATGCAAACCCTTCCAGAGCAGACCCCAGGACACACGCTAGTCAAAATGTTATTGTTAGCCTGTCTCTAATGAACTTCTCAAGACTCGCAGTCCTGGGCCGTAGAGGCCCCATGAACTAAAGAGATGGTAATCTCCCCCCCTCTCTACCAGTGTGTTCACTCCCGGGATGGCATGTTTACAACTGTAAGCTAATTTAAGTCACTGTCACATGGAAATCTGTGTACACAATAAGTATATAACTGCAACAAAAAAAAAGGATGTGTAAATGGTGTTGCATAGGGTTAGACATTATGGGTTTGTTTTGAAGCGTGACTAGCTAGTGTACCCGGTGGAGGCATACACTGCGGGCCAAGGGTGTATACCGAGCACCAGTGGCATGCATAGGTTAATGCAGAGCAACAACGCTCCCACAGGTCACACTTTGCTTCTAATGAAAGGGCCTATGTTGCATTGCTGCACTGTCTGTGAACTGTCTGCAATGTGTTTTGCAGCACTAAGCTGTCTGGACTGAGGGTTGCTGCATGGGCCGGTATTCACACACCAATAAAGTGAGGATCAGTGCGCTACAGTTATGGTAGTGGAGTTGTATCAGCTGTATGTGTGCTTTCATGTGCATGTGTTCTCCAATACTTGCTGTTTTGGCGTAGGTCATCTTGCATGATTGTTGAACGTGGTTGCTTCTGTGGTGTGCTGCTTTTGACAAGTTAGTGTTAATTATCCACACAGTTACATGCCACACAATTCTATGTCAGGACCGGAGGCTCTGATTATGCTTTTCTCTCTTCGCTTTATTATATATCCAAAACTTTCAGCAGCCAGAAAAGCATCACTTTAATATTTTATAAAGTGAAAATTGGAGAAAAATCCATTGAAAAAACAAACAATCCATAACAGTTCATAACAGGACCACAAATCCCATAATCCTTAGGGGGCACATGCGAGTGAGTCCTTCCTCAATGTCCATGGCCTCTATTTAGATCCTCCATCTTGACCGTTCCTCCTCTTTCTTCGCTGCTCGCACAGCCAGTTAAGTGCCTCATGCTGTTTTTTCTCGTTGCTTCTGCTTGTTGCCTGTTATTGCCTGTACTTTATTCGCAGGTTCCCCTTTTCCGGCCGCGGGAGCAAGAGCGCTCCTTACGCGGCCGATGTCCAAGGTTTTTCGTTGTCGCGGCGTGTACTGAAGCCGCTAGGGGCGCTCTCCTGTCTCGTTGCTGTCGCGGCGCGGTTTTTCCTCAGATGAGGAGCCGCGCGGCAAGAGTAACGAGCACGGAGCCTTGTCCCCTCATTCCGCCTCACCTTTACGCCCTCTTGGGGGTTTCTGTTGTCCCGCAATACCTTCATTGCTGCACGCCCTGGCGGGGGTCCGTATTCGCGGTAATTACTGCATTGACCGCCTGCGGGCGGATTTCCCATTGTACCTTTGTTTTGGTAATTAGAGGAGCGCGCGGGGAGGCGTGAAGGGCCCGGTCAGTCTGCTGAGGGCACAGCGCGTTAGGGATTTTTCTCCCTTTACTACAGTCCTGCTGGACTCCCAAAGAACCTTGCAGTCTGTCAGTCTGCCCATATTTTCTGGTACTCCCAGAGCTTGAAATTACAGGGTTTAGTCTGCATTTGTATGGGGGAGTTTTTTCCCTTGTTTGTGATCCCTGGTGTGTGCGTGTGTGATAATGGATCACGAGAATGTGTATTTGGAGGAGGAGGAGGTGGAGTACCTACCTCAAGATGATGCATTCTATGAGGCCGTGGATGCCTCTATTTACCGCTGTGTGAACGAGGTCATGGGGCCTATGGAACAAAGACTCTCTGACAGGATTGTGCAGGAGTGCGCCAAGTTGGCGCAGGCCCGTCTAGAAGCCCCTGCTTTGGCTAATACTTCCGCCCATGAGGGCCAACCTCCCCCCGCCAAGAAGCAGTGCCCTGATGGGGATCCTGGGGAGTTGCAGGGGGTAGATAGAGATGCCTTTGAAAGGTTGCGCAGCGCCTTCCTAGCTAGGTCGGTGGTTCCGGCTATCCCTGCGCCGCATTCTGCCCCGGAGCCCGTCCTCTCCTTGCGCCGGTTTCCCCTACTGTGGATGGAGACTCGCCGGGGGATTCGGACGACGACACAGGGTCCTCGCGTTCTTGGCGCCCAGCTACCGCTTCCGCCTCACTGCCACAGGATGGTTCAGGGATGTTAGACCCGGATGAAATTATTCATCCTCGGTCGGCAGCCTGGGCCCCTGGGGACAGGGTGGCGAAGTTTGTGGCGGGTCGCCTCCGCAAGCCCTTAGAAAAAGAGGCTAGGGGTTGTTTGAGATCGGAGTGTCCCCGACCTTCTTTGGACGGGAAGGTTGCCTGTACTCCGGAGCTTGACTCCAAAATGGCTACCTTCCTGGCCAAATATATGAAAGACCCGCGGAAGGGCATCGACAGGTCTTGGCGATCCTGCCAAGACAAGATGTTGGACGCAATAGGGCCTATGACCAAGATCCTTGACATGGCGGAGGAGGCCAAGGTGTCCGGGTCGGTCATTTCCCCTGACGTTCTCTCTAATTGGGCGCAGCGCGCCATTATATTTTTGGGGAACGCCAATTGTGCCCTTTCGACAGAGCGCCGCCGCTCTTTGCTGATAAAGTTGGACCCTAAACTTGGCGACTTAGCTTCGTCTGAGGCGGGAGCTGTGGCGGAGGGGGGGCTTTTTGGGGACCCCTTCGTCAAAGAATTAGGAAAATTTGTGGCAACTTTTACTTCACTGGACAAGGCCCAGTCCAGTATAAAACAGGTTTTTCACCCCCGGGTCTCTCAAGGGGCCGGTCGCGGTAGGGGCCGCGCGACCGGCCGTGGCACACAGTATGCTTCCAACAGGGGACAAGGCTCCGGGCGTGGTCAGTACAACGCCAATGCCGGTTACTCAGAATTTTATCCCACTAGAGGACAGCGCTTCCGAGGCCGTGGGAACTTCAAGAACAACACCGGAAGTGGTGGTTCCACTGGTAAGTGTTTTGCCGACAGACCAGGTCCTTATAGGGGGTCGTTTAGCACACTTCCAGGATGCCTGGGCAGAAATCACCGGGGACGCCTGGGTCTTGCAAACTATCCGGGGGTTTCATATAGAGTTCTACGACACCCCCCGTCAGCATCGTCCTCCACATCCCATTTCCTTTTCGGTCGCGGACACGCGGCTAGTCGACGAGGAGGTCTCCGCGCTGCTGCGCAAAAGGGCCATTTGTCACTCGACATTGCACCCACACGGGTTTTTAAGCAATATCTTCCTGGTGGACAAGGTGGACGGGGGGCGTCGTCCGGTCATCAACCTCAAGGAGTTCAACGGTTGGTTGGTGTACCAGCACTTCAAGATGGAGGGCATCCACCTCCTTCAAGACGTCCTCCTCCCATCCGATTGGATGGTGCGTCTCGACCTCAAAGATGCGTATTTGGTGGAGATTGTTGGGGGGCGTGGTCTGCCGAGCAGCGGAATGGCCGCTCTTTGAGTGAGCTCCGTTGGCTGGGTGTATAATCCTGCAATAATCCTCCCATAAGGTGTTGTGGCGAGCCTATTTCTGGCACCCCTGTATCGCTGACCTGCTGTGGACTGTAGCGGTGTGAGCGCCGCGCCTCGAGGGTGCTCTGCAGTGTGGTGGCGTGGGTGCTGTTTGAGAGTTGCGCGCCCCTGTCTGCTGCCGTGAGAGGAGGCCGCCTGTCCCGAAAATTGAGCCCGCGGCTGCCGCGGTGCGGTGGGCCTGGAGGTGCTGACGAGGGTGCGGAGCCCGTGTGCGGACCAGACTTGCTGCTGGCAGAGGCTGAGGCGCTGGCGTGCGGTGGAGACACGCTTGGAGGCTGAGATACTTGCTGCTGGCGACTGCTCTTGGTCGGGATAAGGAGGAGCCCTGCTGAGCCGAAGCTGAGCTTCCGCCGTCATATTTGAGAGCTCCGAGGGTAGGAGACGGCGAACGTCCGTTGAGGGGGTGTCCCGCTCCCCCTCTGAAGGCTGATCCTCGTGAGGTGCAGTGGAGAGCAGCCTGTGGAGCCGGGACTCAGGACGCGGTGAGTGCGGCTTTGGTGAGGCGCCCGATGCCCTAGTGGCGGAGAGAGGGTGCGCGCTGCTGTGAGGAGCCATTTTGGGGCGAGTGAGACAGATCTGAGGCGGAGAGGAGACTGTGACTGAATGAAGCCTGGATGCCCCTGGACGTTCTTATTGCTGCATTTGCCCTGAGCAGCGCTTGTTGACGTTGAAGCGTTGATATCCCTGGTGCTACGGTTTAAGCCTATCCTGCCGCCCGATTACTATGATGAAGGTGGAGCTTTGTGGGTAAGCACGAGGGGTCCCTGCTTCCTACAATTGAGGAGTGCACCCCACCCCGGGACATTGTGATGTAAAGGTGCTCTCTCTGGCTAGCTGTATGCTGATACCTGCGCTGGGCCTGCATTCCCTTGGTGCCCCTCCTGTTCCCTGCGGGGGCCTAGGCGTGGTTTATTCCATCTGTACCCTGCGCCGGGAGGAGGTTTGTGAGCCCGCCTCCCTTGTCTTACCTGGCTGATATTGGCGCTGTGATCTGTGGAGGGTGACCGAGACGAAGCGAGGCCTCTGGCTTGACTTTAGCCCCTGGACCGTGGTGCAATTGATTCAGCATGGGCAAGCCCGATGCCAAGTAGCCCAAGCTTAACTTTGATAAGCGCTCTACGCGTCAGAGTGAATCACCTACTGAGTCGCGGGAGGATGCGCAGCAGGAGCCGCACTCTGAGGACCAGGGAGAAGATCTGTGCACCCTCATGTTGGAAATGCGTTCCAGCTTAAGGAATATAGACTCTAAATTAGATACCCTGACCGCGCAGCTGGACTCTGTAAAGACTCAAGTTACTATCCATGAAACTCGCCTGGATGTCCTGGAAAACCGGCAAACCGACTTCCACGAGTTTCAAGTCGAAACCAAGGAGAAACTGCTGCATATGGATAAGCTTTTGGGGTTAATTCGGGCCAAAAATGACGACTTGGAGGCGCGGGCACAGAGAAATAACCTACGCATTACGGGGATTCCGGAAACCACTGCAATGGCCAAGATGGAAACCTATGTGACGGAACTCCTTCATGCGCTGTTTGACCCTCAGTTATCCCCTGTATTTGTGGTGGAAAGAGCGCACAGGCCCTTGGGACAGAAACCCCCGGTGGGAGCGCCGCCTAGATCAATATTAGCCAAATTGCTCAACTATCAAGACCGGGATAATATCTTGAAAATGGCGAGGGATAAAGGCCAATTGTCCTATCAGGGCAATAATGTTTCATTCTACCCAGACTTTACCCCGGCTGTTCAGGCGGCGAGACGTGAGTTTCTCCAGGCCAAGCGCATACTCCTGCAGGCGCAGATCCCCTATTCCTTGCTATACCCTGCCAAACTAAAAGTTTCATATGATGGTACTGCGCACTATTTCACTGATGCGAAATCTGCCTTAAAATTCGCCAAGCATGTAGGAGGTAAGAAGAGCAAAGACCCATGCGGAGCAGCGGCGTCGAAGACTGGCCACCTCAGTGACACTGACTGATTGGGTACCACTGTCTGGGATACCTTGGGTGCATCTTAGGCGAGATGTTGAAGTATATGATATTGCTTGCAGATGGGATTGTGGGTCTTCATGTTCTATTTTCTTGATTAGTAGAATTGTTTAGGGGTGTCGGGGAGGGCTTATACCACACACTGCAGAATTCCTGGCCACCCTGTTAACTCAGGGGTGATTGCTAGTGCCACTGCGCCCCCCATGGGAGATTTCCCTTTTACTTTCCAGAGACTGTTTTGGTTTTGTTCAAAAGGGGGGGTTACCCTGCAACCTGATTGGGGGGTTGGAGTGGGTGGGGGGTTGGGGGTGGGATTTGTTAGTTTGTTTCATGCCAGTACGAGACATGGACGTTGGTCACGGTGCACACTCTGCGATTTGTCCTTTGGGCTGAATGATTACCTACTCCTCATGGTTGGAATTTCTTTGGATGCACACACGCAAAACCTCTGAATTTGTTAACGTGGAACATTAGAGGGCTGAATGATTGTCGTAAGGCTAGGCTTGTACATGCTTATCTCTCTAGGCACAATGTTGACATCTGTCTGTTGCAAGAGACACATCTAAATATTGCGCCGTCTCAGCGGCTACGCCATCGCAGATGGGGGCACACGTACTCAACCATTTACTCTAATTATGCTAGGGGAGTGGCAGTTTTGATTCGACAGGGGGTGGATTGGTGTGAAGGGGAAGTGCATAAAGATTCTGAGGGGAGATTTGTCATTGTGTGTGGAGTGTTGGGGGGCCTGCCACTGGTGATTGCTGCGATCTATGGCCCAAATACAGATTCCCCCGAGTTTTTCCACGAGGTGTGGGCACGAATTAAGATGACGGGATATGACACTGTGCTATGGGGTGGAGATTATAATGCTATATTGGATGATAACATGGATAGGAGGGTAGTGACTCGTGCCCTGCATCCGGCTGCGAGCGCCGCTTTGCAGTCTATAGTTGCAGATGGGAACCTAGTTGACATTTGGCGAAACAGACACCCACAGGTGCAGGAAGGTACATGTATATCGGGTCACCATAGTGCATGGTCCCGATTGGACTTTTGGCTAATTACCAGAGACGCGGCGGCCTGGGCCGTGGACGTTTCGCATTTACCGCGTACGCTATCAGATCACGCCCCATGTTTACTGCAGCGGTCTCTCCCGGGGTCGCTCCCCGCGCGTTCACTTGGAGACTCCCACCACATGCGCTGTTGGGCGAGGCCTTTAAGGAGGAGATACGGGGCGATATAACTGATTACTTTATCAATAACGAGGGCTCTGTGGACACTGAAGCATCACTTTGGGAGGCTTTTAAAGTGGTGATTAGAGGTCAGTGCATTGCGCGTCAGGCGGGGTTGCTAAAGGCAATTCGAGGTACGCTCGTCTCTTTGGAGGCCAGGATCAAGACACTAGAGGACACTTTTTATTCCACAGCCGACTCCAATACGGCGCAGAAATTGAAATCACTGTTATTAGATTACGCGGAGGAGGCGCAGCGTGAAACGAAATTCCTGGGCAAGTATGCCGAGGCTCGTCGATATGGCGAAGGGGATAGGCCGGGTCGCACTCTAGCGGACATGATTAGACCATCTAAATCAGCGTCATTTGTCCATGAGATACGTAATGCGCAGGGTGCCATGGTTAGGGGGCATGAGGAGGTGTCTGGTGAGTTTTTTACCTTTTATTCCCGGTTGTACACGTCCACTCAGGGGACCTGTACCGAAGAACTGAAGGCATTCCTTGATACGCTTGCATTGGTCTGGTTTAACGATACTCACAGGGAGTATATGGACCTCCCGTTTACAGTGGAGGATGTGGCTCAGGTTATTAAAAGCCTGCCCCTAGGTAAAGCTCCTGGCCCTGACGCCCTAACTAGGGCCTTTTACAAGACGTATGCTGAGGAATTGGCGCCTAGGCTGTTGGCGGTGTATGAGGAGGCATTGGAGGGAGGGGTACTACCTCAGACTATGAGGGAGGCAACAATTCTTAAGCTCCTAAAACCTGGAAAACCCGAGGAGGAACTAGACTCCTACCGTCCACTCTCCATGATAAATGTGGATGTAAAGATATTGGCAAAACTAATTGCTAATAGATTACAGCCACTTCTGCCAATGATAGCACTGCCGGATCAATCTGGATTCATTCCGGGGAGGTCGACATCCCATAATTTACGGACACTATTTTCGGTTCTACACTATCTCCACCCAAGCGAAAAGGCTGCGGTGGTGTTCCTTGACGCTACTAAAGCGTTCGATACGCTTGAGTGGTCCTACCTTTTTTCCATCCTCAGGTGTATAGGGTTTAGCCCGCTTTTTTAAAACCATATAAAACTACTGTACTCCTCACCCATGGCGCGTGTGCAGGTAAACGGCTTGCTCTCCGACACCTTTTTGATTTCGCGGGGCACTAGACAGGGATGTCCGCTCTCCCCTTTACTTTTTGCAATTGCAATGGAGCCCCTGGCTGCTCGCATCCGTCAACAGAATACCGCACGGGGAACTGGCTTTAGCTCTCGAAGTCTGCTCATCTCCTTATATGCGGATGATGTCACGCTTTACATTCTGAACCCCGAGGAGAATTTGGACCCGTTGCTGAGGGAGTTCATACGGTTTGGTGGGCTCTCGGGTGTTTTTATAAATTGGGCTAAGTCTGTGATATTCCCGTTGACAGAGGGTACCCCCCTGGTAGTGTCAGAATTCCCCTTGCGTTGGGAGGCTGGAGAAGTAAAGTATTTGGAAATCTGGATCAGCCGAGATACGCAGGAAGTGTGGAGACTAAACTACGTCCGCACGATGACGTGGCTGGAGGACAAGGTAAAAATGTGGGCTAAACTGCCGCTGTCGCTGGCCGGCAAGATATCACTAGCCAAAATGATTATCCTGCCAAAATTTTTGTATCTGTTTGTTAATATCCCAGTCCCACTCACGAGACACTTTTTCGATACCCTCAAATCCCATTTGACTACTCTGGTATGGGCTGGAAAACAGGTTAGAGCCTCTTGGGATTTGCTGACTCTCCCTATGCGGCAGGGGGGCCTGGGAGCCCCGGATATGCGGCTGTATGCACTATGTGCACAAGCACAATTTTTACATTACTGGGTGCATCCGGCCCCCTTCCAACCGCATGTGGCGGTCGAGGCTGAGGTTATGGCCCCCATCCCCCTCAAGGTTGCGCTCTATCAAAAGCCGCGCCGCCCTCGAGGTGACAGACTCTGCTGGGACCCTCTGCTGGTCGTGGGATGAGCTGCGCAGGAGGACGGGGATCCCGTTGCTATATGCCCCCTCTGACCCTCTCCCACAGAACCCAATGATGCCTTGCATACGGGACAGTATGAGCAAGTCTCTAGCTCGGAAAATGAATCTCCAGACATTTGCGGACCTATATCCAGAGGATATATTTGGACCTCCTCCGGTTGCACCCGAGGGACAGGTGGTGCCGTTTACTGAAGTTTTTTTATATCATAGAATACGCACGGCGTGCCGTTCCCTCTGGAAGGAATTCCCGAAGGCGCCGCCGACCCTGCATGCACTAGACAACTTGCTGAAAGTTCCAACCCCTCGCAGGCTTGTTACACGCCTCTACACTCGCATGCAAGATACGGCCCCGATAGTAACGCCAAAGTCTCTTACGCACTGGAATGAAGAGCTAGATATACCATTAACAGACGCCCAATGGGACTACTGCTGTGGGCAGCTCTCGGAACTCTCCCCGAATTACAAGTTAAGACGGATTCACTTCAAATATTTACATAGATATTACAGAACTCCGGTGAGCCTCCATCGTATGGGACTTCGGGCCGAAAGTGACTGCTGGAGATGTAGTTATGCCCCAGCCACATTCCTCCATGTGGCGTGGCACTGCCCCGAGATTGCCAACTATTGGGTGCTGATCTTTGAGGCGGTCAACAACATACTAGGGATGTCGCTGGATCTGTCCCCCACACTTGGTCTATTGGGGTATGTAAAGGACACTCCGCCCAAGTTACGTAAACTACACGCTCTTCTCCTTCTGTTTGCAAAGCGCCAGATCGCTGTACACTGGGGCAGGAGGCGAGTGCCCTCCATTACGGAGTGGGTCAGAGATATTGCATACGGGCACGCCCAATTAAGTACCTTCTGGGAATTGTTGCCACCCTCATCTAGACCCCGTAATATATGGGATCCGTTCTTGACTTGGAATGCGGGCTCCCCGGCGGCGACTGTGGGGTTGGGGGCGGAGGATTTGCTGACATCCTCATATACGTGATATATTCATACCTCACACCAACTCCCAATGGTAATGAGTGGGAAATGTGACATTTGGACGGATTGCTAGACGGGCGAATGTATTAAATAGCCCTCCCAGGGATACTTGTGGGTAGCATTCTTATCTTTGAGATAGCATTTATCCAATGTGTGTATATACTACTGTAAACTAGCACCATGAACGAGACCTGGGGAGGAGGGATACGGAGACAACTGTCATGCAAAGTGTGTACTGTAAGGTAATCGTATGTAGGTGCTCCTTTATTGTTCTATATCGGACTGGCCTGTCAAAGTGTAATGACATTGTTTGTTTGAAATGTAAATAAAGAAGAAAAAGAAAAAAATGCGTATTTGGTAGTCCCCATTCACCCTCCTTGCTGGCGGCACCAGATTTACGAGTTCACCGCCCTTCCGTTCGGTCTATCTTCCGCACCTTGGTGCTTCACAAAGGTGCTCCACCCGGTAGTGGAGATCCTCAGGTCCCAAGGTATCCGTATGATTGTCTACCTGGACGACGTCTTGATCATGGCTCAATGCCCCAAGGCGTTGGAGATGCAGTTGCATCAGACAGTGTCGCTTCTACAGAGTCTAGGGTTCGTAATCAACGGAGACAAGTCCGTCCTCACCCCGGTGCAGAGTGTGGTCTTTCTCGGCTTCATAGTCGATTCTATAAAAGCTTCTTTAAGCCTCCCAACACGGAAGATGGCCAAGATCAAACACGAACTGAGACAGACCATCTCCGGCGGATTGCCCGGGTGGTGGGACTTCTGTCCTCATCCATTCAGGCAATCTTCCCGGGGACCCTACATTATCGAGCTATGCAGCGCCTAAAAGCTTACCATCTTCGGAAGGGGTTGTCCTACGATCAGTCCGTCCTCTTGACCACGGAGGTGAAGGACGAAATGACTTGGTGGCTCACCCACATGGAAGCGTGGAACGGTCGGGCCATTTTTGGGTCAGTTCCAGATCTCATCGTAGAGTCCGATGCCAGCAGATCGGGCTGGGGAGCCCGTTGCGGGGATTTTTCCACAGGAGGCGCCTGGTCGTCAGAAGAACAGGCATTGCACATAAATTGTTTCCAACTCCTGGCGGGCTCCTTCGCAGTCCGCTGTTGGACCAGGTGCAGTCTTGCGTCCTCTTGAAGATGGACAATGTCTCCGCGGTCAGATATGTCAATCATTTGGGAGGACCGCGCTCCCGACCGGGCATTAGCGAATCTAGCAAAGGATTTCTGGGACTATTGTCTGACCCACCATATCTCGGTGACGGCAGAGTACCTCCCGGGGCAGGCCAACCAAGTAGCGGATTGGCATTCAAGGCATCTGATCGATTCCAGCCAGTGGATGTTAGCTCCCCAGGTGTTTGCATGGCTGGCGACATTGTGGGGCCCATTCACGGTGGATCTTTTTGCGACTCGCCTGGACCATCAGCTCCCGCGGTTCTTCAGTTGGAGACCGGATTCCCTGGCTGTGGCCACGGATGCATTTCTGCAGGACTGGAGTCCGGAGAGAGGATATGCCTTCCCTCCCTTCTCGATCGTTCGGGGCAGCGGCACACATTCGCCGCCAAGGGGCGGAGTTGGTGATGGTGACTCCGTTGTGGAGGTCCCAAGTTTGGTTTCCGGTTCTTCTGGAACTTTCTTGGGATTTTCCAATCCTACTCCCCCTGTTTCCTCAGCTCCTTCTCAATCCGAGCGGAGAGCAACACCATCTAGTCACGGGAGGGACTCTCCGCCTCTTAGCATTGCGGCTTTCCGGCAGCGGTGGTCGCTCCCAGGTCTTTCGGGACCGGCTGAGGAGCTCTTATCTAAGGCCTGGGCTAGCAGCACCTCCAAGCGCTATCGCTCCGCCTGGACAAAATGGGTTCGTTGGTGTCTTCGACGCAGTTTGGATCCCATGGTCGCCGGAGTCGTTCATGTCTTAAATTTTCTAGCAGACTTGGCGACGTCCGGGTTGGCTTATCGGTCCATTAACACTATACGTTCTGCCATTTCAGCGGCACAGTGCCCGGTAGAGGGGGCGCCGTTGGGGGAACACCCTTTTGTTTGTAAACTCATGCGGGCATTCGGCTATCTTAACCCCCGGAGCCACGCTACTCGGCCTTATGGGACGTCAACATAGTCTTGAACCTTTTTCTATCATGGCAGCCGAACAAATACCTTTCTTTGAAGGAGCTCTCAGCTAAGCTGGCTATGCTTCTGTGCCTCGTCTCTTGTAGAAGAGTTTCTGATGTGCGCGCTTTGGACATTTCTGCGCGGGTTTTTCCCCCCCGAGGGGGTGACGTTTACGGTGAGTCACCGTACTAAGTCTTTTACTCGCACTATTTCTTATCCCGCCTTTGAAGATTCTCCTAAATTGTGCGTCGTAAATTGCCTCAAGGCATATGAGGACCTTACTCAGGAATTCCGCCCTCCGGGCGAACAACAACTCCTAATTGCTTTACGAAAACCGCATAAAGCAGTCTCCGCCCCAACTATAGCAGGGTGGGTGCGGTGGATCATGCAAGAGGCGGGCATTGATACCAAGCAGTTCGGGGCTCACTCAACCAGAGGCGCGATGGCTTCTAAAGCTTTTTCTCTGGGAGCCAGTCTGGAGGACTTGATGCGGGCCGCAGACTGGTCCTCGGATTCCACCTTTAAGAAGTTTTACTTCAAGCCAGTTTTGGAGGTTGCTCAGTTGGTGGTAAGTAAGCTTTAAACTAGCATAATCAGAGCCTCCGGTCCTGACATAGAATCGAAATTTGCCTAGCAGTGTAACGGTAAGTTTCAATTCTATTAAGGACACGGAGGCGAGGATTATCCCGCCTGTTGCACATTTAAGTGCGAACCCGCCCGTATGTGCGTAAGAGTTTTTTCTTTAGAATTTCACCTACTGTGCTGGTGTTCATCGGTTATTGGTTTCAGGCTTGTGATGCTGGGGTTTTTTTCCATTGCCATCTGGTCTGAATGAACCTTACGTGCCTTTGTCTCTTTTAGGAAACGATGGCGCAAAACAGGGCCAATAAGGATCTAGCGTAACTCGCGCGAAGAAAGAGGAGGAACGGTCAAGATGGAGGATCTAAATAGAGGCCATGGACATTGAGGAAGGACTCACTCGCATGTGCCCCCTAAGGATTATGAGATTTGTGGTCCTGTTATGGATTGTTTATGTTTTTTCAATGGATTTTTCTCCAATTTTCACTTTATAAAATACTAAAGTGATGCTTTTCTGGCTGCTGAAAGTTTTGGATATATAATAAAGCGAAGAGAGAAAAGCATAATCCTCGCCTCCGTGCCCTTAATAGAATTGAAACTTACCGTTACACTGCTAGGCAAATTTCGATTCAACTCCACACAATTCCAATCCACACCACATAATTCGACACCAAACCACATAATTCAACTCAACAACACAATTACACAACGCACTGCATAATCCAATCCACACCACAAAATTCCAAATCATGCCACAAAATTTGACTGCACACCATATAATTAAACTCCACTATATACCACTTCACAACACAAAATACCATTCCATATAATTACACTCATAACACACAATCCCACTCCACATAATTTCAGTACAATCTATACCACATAATTACTATCCACATAATTCCACAGCACACCATGCCACATAGTTCCACTACACAAACGCACTCTACACCACACAATTACACGCCATACAATTCCACAACCCAACAATTCCAATCCAACCCACATAATTCCACTACACACCAAACACGTCCACTCCATAACACATGGGTAAAAGATATTGTCTATTAGAAGGCCAATAGCTATAACTCAACCAAATGTGAACCCTATTGCATTTCCAATGCTTGTATTTTGCAGTGAAAGGAACGACTCCTAATTTGCTTGTGTACATCTTCAAATTACCTTTACAGTTTAAAATACAGTATCAACAGTATTTCCCCATTTAATGCAGTTTTAATAGGTTTTTGAGGCGTTTTATTTGCTGATTTTTTAAGAGCTTAATCAAAGTAATTGTTTACTTTTTAATGCTTTAGGTGTTTGGGTATTTAATATGTCATTGTTTAATATGCCTATGTTATATCTTATTTCACTAAAACTCTTTTTTTCTTCATTATTGCATGTAAAAGCACTTCCAGGTATATAAGTTCAGACTGCCACTCGTACAAAAAAAAAGACATTAAATTAGTACTTCTGAAAGCAGTGCTATAACGTGCATATTAGTGTCAAAGCATCTTTGTTAAAGAATTAAACTTTTTTGAATTTTTAAGAGACTTTATCATATGTTCATTAAA
Organism: Calotriton arnoldi; assembly: GCA_963921515.1. Taxonomy (NCBI): domain Eukaryota; kingdom Metazoa; phylum Chordata; class Amphibia; order Caudata; family Salamandridae; genus Calotriton; species Calotriton arnoldi. The sequence continues at coordinate 3,665,757 of CAWUFW010000182.1, forward strand.
CAGCACGGAAGCCCATCCTTGGGTGCGTGTGACCGTTCACCAGTGGCACGTGAAGTAACAGTAGATGTTGTAGCACTCAGGATAATGTGCTGCATGGCCAAATACTTATAAGGTCCCAAAGGCGAGACCTATTGGCTATGCCAATGCTTGTTAAGTAGTTATGATGAAGAGCTAAAGTAAAGAGCCCCACCAGGAGTAGCCTGCCTGCTGCTCAGCCCAAACTCTAACTGACACTCACAGACATCCAACATTCCACTGCATCACCACACACCAACATTCCTCACCACACTCACACTGGCTGAGCAGCAGGTATAACACATCTCCCTTCTTTACAGGGAACAAAAACACAAAGGCAACAAATTAGATGCAATCAATAAAAGAATGACAGAAGGACAAATCGCTATATGATAAAGAGTGCATGGAAACAAATTAGATGTAATACATTAGAGTCTGTGCAAATAAAATCACTAAATAAAACATAAAACCTGTAAAATAACTAAAGATAAAACATGAGCAACTTACACACATAAAAGCACTAAATCATAAAGGAGACACACCACATCTCCCCACTTTCAAAACAACAATAGAGAACACCGCACTCTACACTGCCACACATCCCATACCACATCCCAGATGCCACACAACACACCAGTTGGCCAGACCAGCATGAAATGCAGCCAAATAAAAACACACACCAAAGCAGCGCAGCAGAGAACATCACAGAGGTGAAAAATAAAAACAAAACAGGCAACATACACCCTCACAATCATCCCAACGCTAACATCACCAATACAGAAAACAACAGGTGACTTACACACTCACAGAAATGGATGAGTTATGCATGTGCAGTCATCCCAACTACAACACCAAGAAATGGGTGACTTATACTCGCGCAGTCATCGCAACAATGAACACCTCTATCAAAAACTGGCGACTTAAACTTCGTGCAATCATCCCACACAAAACATCTTAATCAAGACCGGGTGACTTAAACTTCGCACAGTCATCCCATACCCATCACACCAAGAAATGGGTGCCTTACAATCATCCCACAACAGTGGTAGACATGAGTGACTTATTCACGTACAGTCATCTCAACCATAGCACCAAACAATGGCCTTGCAATCATAGCACAACCACACAACAGTGGTAGACATCATGGACTTAACCATGCACAATAACAAGAGATGTGTGACAAACTCTCATGCACCCCACACATCAGCAAGAACCAGAAGACTTACACCATAACCGTCATCCCAAACACTAACAACACATTAAAGACTGTGGACGACCCGACCTATAGAAGTCCTCCAAATTTAGAAGACCATGGCATACTCAGAACAACCTTAAGCAGTCAAGCCCTAAAAATGCCCACAAATGCACATTTTAAGACCCTGAACCACATGGCATAAAATAAGCATGCTATTAGGCAACACAGACCTAAAATTCCCACACCCGCACATTCTTAATATGCAGCACATTTGTCCACTGCTAGATCTGACCCCTTAAACTTGAAATGCTAAAATCTGTCCCCTTCACTGTGGCAAATTAGTCCACTTCCATGAAATCGTGTCAGCTATCGCGAACAGACCACAGACATCTGGGAGGGTACATCAGAGGCAGCTCCCGACCTACCAGCACTCAACTGCGCAAGTTCCTCAGGGTACGCAAGAAGTCACAGTTACGATGCACCCTACTGGTACCTGAATGCTGAGCAACTACCAAACTAGACAACAGGCCAGGAAACTGTTCCTCCTCAAAGCTAGAAAAACAGTACGATTCTCTCACCAGCGAATGAAACACCACCGAAACTTGGAGGTTCTGTCAATTCTCCACAGTCCAGCATAGGAACCTGCAACGTTGAAAATTGGCTCCCGTGCGCCTGCAACACCTATTTTCATGCACGCATGCCCTCTCAGACAGCCTCCAATATCCACGAATACCGAACCGCACTAAGCAAAGATGACGGCAAGCACAAGTAACGAGCGCCTGGTGGCTCTGGGCCCGTACTCGCTGCACCACGTCGCTCTGCAGCATGCAGAGCCTTGCGCCGCCGAATACCTTGAAAAAATCCACACGGCCCCGATCACAAGGTAAGGGTAGCCAGTAGCTTGCAGCCCTTTCAAATGTCGCATTTAACGGGCACACACGTCAAAACCGCTATTTCCGCCAGGACCACGTAGCTCACGTTTGTCAACAAGTGGTTCAGAAACATGCTGCTGGTCCCGCAGCCTGCTTCATAGGATAGCAACCAGTTTCCTCCTTTTCAATGCCGTCCACTTTGACTGCCAGTTTCCTTATTTTCAAAACCATCCACTTTGACTGGACACATAGCACCACGCTGCGAACACAAATTCCATGTTAGCCTTACCAGATCCTATTAACTGGAATAGCTAATATGCCACAGGTTGTCATCAGGCACATGAAGCTCATGAAAGTAATTAAAAGAAGCACGCCCTGGCTGGGGCTGGCCGGTCTGGAGGTCACTGTAGGGCAGCAGGGCTTACTGTATTTTCTTGTACCTTTAGTATCTTTAAGTTTCTTTGAAAGTATTTCTCTTCTTGTTGTTTCTTCAGGTTATTTACAATGTTTCTTCTTTCATTCAATTAAACACACGTAGGTTCTTGTTCACCAAATCGTTGCCAAAATGTTGTAATATAAAGGAAGCCAGTAATCCAGGTGTAGATTAAGTAAAATGGCTTATTAAGTAGTTATGATGAAGAGCTATAGTAAAGAGCCCCACCAGGAGTAGCCTGCCTGCTGCTCAGCCCATACTCCAACTGACACTCACAGACATCCAACATTCCACTGCATCACCACACACCAACATTCCACACCACACTCATACTTGCTAAGCAGCAGGAATAACAGATGGAGTGGCAAATTGTGTCGGAGACTGGAATGCCACAAGCCACAGTACTCCTCCACAAAGGCTCTCCCTGAAAGGCAGCCTCTACATTCCGTAGTTGCTGGACGCTGCTGCTCGCTCCTCACAATGCCACTAGGTTCCCATGACACTTAACACTTCTCGTTACAAATGACAACGCTCACATCACAGGAAAAGAAGGGTACTCCTTTAACTGAGAGGACATACTCCTGCTGGTTTGGTGGACAATGTAAGCTCCCCCATGGTCATGGCCTAAAAGTGCAGATTCTATCCCACAGCTGAAATTGAATGACTTCATACCTTTAAAACACTACAGCACCCAAACACAGTTCACGAGGGAATACACATATTGGGCATAGGTATTTTGCCCACCCATGGTTTCTTCCACTATAGTTCTGCTGCTGGGTTAGCACTCCTGTACTGGTGTATAGCCCACTGTTTAGACATTTTGCATTATTGCTGAACTTCCTATGACGATGTGTTGCTAAGAGTGCTATAGGATTAAGAGTGATGCTACATACTCTGAATTGTGCAATAATGGCTACTTACATTCATACCACTGTGAAACCGCAGTTTTTTCTAATTTCCTATGCAAGAATTGCATAGAAGAAACCTTTTGATTTGGGAGTGAGCCAGAGATTTTTAGATTTTCCTCTAGGTATGCTGTCCGTTTCTCTTATGATTTTGCTGTTCACTTGGGACTGATTATGTACTCTGCGTTTGAGTCTTTATGGTATTTAACTTTAATTCTATGTCAGGACTGGAGGCGAGGATTATGCCTTCTCTCTTCACTTTATTCAACAGCAGCCATTCAAAACAACAAGACTACATTTCCCATGAACCCTAGGGAAAACTGTAGTCAAACAAAATGTCCAATCCGGAACAGTCCTGGATCCTGCAATCAGGTAACACCAGCATCCACATAGTCTGCCCCCACTGACCCTTCCTCTCTTTCTTCGCTGCTGCGCAGCCGAGATAAGTGTTTCTCCATATGCTGTTTATTGGAGTGTCTGCTCTTTGTCGTACCATTTAATAGCTTTGACGGTTACTCGTGTTTTACACATTGTGTGATTTGCTGCTTATGCTTGGTTAATGTACTTGCCCGTTTGGGAATTCTGTGACGCCTCGCGCTGAGACGGTTTATTTGCGCAGTTTTCTCCGAAACGGCACGGCAGGGTTCTCGCTGGAAAATACTTGAGACCGCCGCTCCCGCCTCCGGTTATTGCTGCTTATTTGCTTTGGTTTTCTATGTTTCGGACGAGTGCCTCGTCCTGGTGAATTGAGCCGCGGGAGCGTTTTCGCTCCTCCCGCCGTCAGGGGGCATGAGAGGCCGTTTGCTACGGCACGCACATTCAAATCCTGAAGGGTTTGTGCGGCGCGCCGTAGTTGCGAGCTCTGGCCTGAGGAGGATGCCTCGACTGAGGTGTATTGCTAGCGCGATCAGGCCGTTACTATCTCCAGGCCGATCGGCATTCTACGCTCCGCTTGGCACTTTTAAAGCGGAGTCGGTATTATTTCCTCACACGCCCGTCTGGGTCCGTATATAGCGTCCTAACGCTCAGTGGGCACCTGTCCCAGGCCAGTTTGTTTGTTCTGTAATTTTAAAAGGCACCAGACACACATGCCCAGGGTTCGCCCTTCATTGAAATTGCGAATTTCTCGCCCTCAGTTCCGGCTAACACCCAATACAGACTGTTTTTTTTTCCCCAGTCAAGTCTGCCTCCCAGACTTTGCAATTTATAAACTCATCACTTATACGTTTTGTTTTTTGGCCCTCATACACTATGGAATTTGAATATGAGGATGACTCCCAGGGAGGGGAAAATGCCCTGACTGACCTCCAGTGGGATGATGAGTTTTACGAAGCGGTGGACGCTTCGATTTACAGAGCAGTGGGCGAAGCTATGACCCTGCTAGAAGAAAGGCTAACACAGAAGATTGACCAAGCGCTTGTGCGCCTAACCAGCCTCCCTATGGTCCCTGCGCCTCTGATGACCCCTGTGGTCCCTACACCTCAAATGGCGGCTCCGGACCCCTCCCCTCCCCCAGCCAAACGCGGACGCGACGCTGGGATGGACTCCAGTGCCTTTGACCGGCTGAAGCAGGCCTTTTTGGCTACCCAACCAATTTTGCCCCCAGGGGACGCTCTTCCTCTGCCCCAGGGTCCTGCACGGAATAACGACGAGGAACCCGGGCCTTCCATACCCAACCAGTCTGCACCACCTGCTGACGTGTCGGATATGTTTGATCCGGATGATATAATCCACCCACGCTCCTCTGACTGGGCCCCAGCAGATAAGGTAGCAGAGTACGTGGCCATGCGTATCAGGAAGCCATTGGAGAAGGAGGCTTGTAACTGCCTCCGGGCGGAATGCCCACGTCCTTCCTTAGAAGGCAAAGTCGCCCTTACCTCAGAAATTGATGCCCGGACGGCGACTTTTCTCCAAAAGTTCATGAGGGACCCCAAGAAGGGGACAGATAGATCCTGGCGAGCTTGTCAGGATAAGCTCCTAGAAGTTTTAGGCCCGTTGACGAAAAGTCTTGACATGGCTGAGGAAGCCAAGTCGTCAGGTTCACTTATCTCCCTTGACTCCCTTTCCGGTTGGGCACAGAGAGCCATTTTGTTCTTGGGCAACGCGAATTGTGCTATATCCACAGAGCGTCGCCGCTCTTTGCTTATCAAAGTGGACCCCAAACTCGGGGATCTAGCCGATTCAGAGGCCGGAGCGGTAGCCCAGGGAGGTCTTTTTGGCGACCAGTTCGTTAAAGAACTGGGAAAACTTGTTAACACATTTACCTCCCTCGATAAGGTGCAGACCACCATCAAGAAGGTTTTTCCCCGGGTTTTCAGAGGGGCCGGTCGAGGTAGGGGCCGCTTGACCGGCTGCGCTCCCAACCAACAGCCTAGAGGGCAAGGCTCCAACAGAGGCCAATACCAGGACCAGTCCTATTATGGTAACTTCTACCCTACAAGGCGTCACCGCGGCAAAGGTCGAGGTTACCGAAGAGCTGCAGCCTCTTCCACTGGTGAGTGTCTTCCCTTCTTCCCACTTAAAAATAGGGGGGAGGCTGGGGAATTTTTTCCAGGCATGGACTTCTGTCACTGGGGACCCGTGGGTTTTACAAACCATTCAGGGCTTCCACATAGAGTATCTAGGGGACCCCTGCCAGCGGGTCAGAACCCGGCCTATTCAATTTTCCCAACAGGACTCTGCCTTGGTAGACAAGGAAGTAGCTTCCCTCTTGGACAAAGGGGGCGATAGTGCCAGCTTCGCTTCATCCACAGGGTTTTGTCAGCAATTTATTCCTGGTGGACAAGCCCGAGGGGTCAAACGCCCTGTGATCAATTTAAGCGAGTTCAACGAGTGGTTAGTCTATCGCCACTTCAAGATGGAGGGTATCCATCTGCTCAGGGATGTTCTTCGCCCTTCGGACTGGATGGTTCGTTTGGATCTGAAGGACGCTTATCTGGTGGTTCCCATTTTTCCCCCCCATTGGCGTTTCCTCCAGTTCTGTTGGCAAGGTCAGACTTTCGAGTTTGCCTCCCTCCCGTTCGGCCTGTCATCGGCCCCTTGGTGTTTTACCAAGGTCCTCAAGCCGGTGGTGGAGTGGTTGAGAGCTCGGGGCATTCGAATGATCGTCTACCTCGACGATATCCTCCTTATGGATGCGTGTCCCCGGCAACTTCATCAACATCTTCAGATGACGGTGAATCTCCTCCAGAGTCTGGGGTTTGTCATCAACGAAACAAAGTCGATGCTCTCCCCTTCACAATGTGTGACGTTTCTAGGTTTCGTGATCGACTCAAGGTCCTCCACGCTCAGCCTTCCAACAAGGAAGATCGCGAAGATCCGCCACGAATTGAGGCAGACTCTCGCCAGGAGTCAGGTATCCCTCCGAGATCTAGCTCGGAATGTGGGACTGCTCTCAGCCTCTATCCAGGTGATCTTTCCGGGACCCCTTCATTATCGCGCGCTGCAACAACTCAAAGCATTCTACCTTCGGAAGGGGTGCCCCTACTCCCACAAGGTGGTCCTTTCGGAGGACGCCCAGGAAGAGCTCCGATGGTGGCTTCAACACATGGAGGCCTGGAACGGTCGGGCAATCTTTGGCTCGGCTCCAGACTTAGTCAGAGTCAGACGCCAGCACCGTGGGTTGGGGAGCCAGGTGGGGCGAATTTTCTACAGGAGGGTTGTGGTCTCCAGACGAACGGAAATTACATATCAATTGTCTGGAACTCCTAGCCGGCTCCTTCGCAGTGCGCTGTTGGACGAGAGAGTCCATTCAGTCCTCAGTTCTTCTCAGGATGGACAACGTTTCCGCAGTCCGCTATATCAACCACTTGGGAGGGACGAGGTCCAAAGCCCTCTCCGATTTGGCCGCCAGCTTCAGGCAATACTGTCAGGATCACCACGTGTCGGTGACAGCGGAGTACCTCCCCGGGCGGGAGAATCTGGTGGCGGATTTCCAATCTCGCAACTTCATGGATTCAAGTCTGTGGAAGTTGGACACAGACATTTTTTCAGAGGTTGAACGACCTTTGGGGCCATTTTCAAAAGATCTGTTTGCTTCGAGGCTCGACCACCAACTTCCCCGTTTTTGCAGCTGGAGGCCGGACCCCCTGGCAGTGTCCACGGATGTCTTCCTCCAGGATTGGAGCCTGGAGAGGGGGTATGCGTTTCCCCCCTTTGCGATGATCACTCGGGTAACGGCACAGGTCAGGAGGCAAGGGGCGGAGCTAGTGATCCTCTCCCCCCTTTGGAGATCTCAAGTATGGTTTCCAGTTCTTCTGGAACTTTCTTGGGATTCTCCAATCCTACTCCCCCTGTTTCCGAATCCCGACTGAGTTCCTCACCCTCTCATCCTGCAGAACTCGTTACGGCTTGTAGCATGGCGGATTACCGGAGACGCTGGGAAGTCCCAGGCCTTTCGGCAAAAGCTGAGGAACTCATGTCTAGAGTGTGGGCAGACAGTACTGTCAAACGCTACAGATCCGCTTGGGGCAGGTGGTCCCGTTGGTGTATGCGACGGAGTATCAATCCCTTCGACGCAGATATAGTGCACGTCCTGAATTTTTTGGCCCATTTGGCCTCTAGTGGCTTGGCTTACAGGTCTATCAACACTTTTCGTTCAGCTATATCAGCTAGACATTTGCCACTTAATAATACCCCTATTGGGGACCATCCTCTTGTCTGCAAGCTTCTCCGGGGCATTCGGCTCTCCTTGCCCCCAGACCCTCGTTATTCAGCATTATGGGATGTGAACCAGGTTCTTAACTTGTTTTTATCCTGGCAACCTAACCGTTTTTTGTCGAGGAAAGAGTTGTCGGCTAAGCTGGCGATGTTACTTTGTTTGATTTCTTGTCGACGGGTGTCCGATGTTAGAGCTCTGGACATCACCTCCAGGATGTTTACCCCATCTGGAGTGACCATACATTGCATAGACGGACTAAGTGTGATAACAGAGTGATCTCTTACCCGGAGTTCCCAGACTCTCCCAAGTTGTGCGTAGTCCGCTGCCTGAAAGCTTATGAAGAGATGACAGAAGACTTCAGGCCTCCAGGGCAACGCCAACTTCTCATTGCTCTCCGCAAACCTTTCAGGGCTGTCGCCTCTCCTACCATAGCCCGGTGGGTTCGGTGGGTTATGCAGGAAGCTGGTATAAGCCTCAAGGATTTCGGAGCCCACTCAGTTCGAGGAGCAATGGCCTCGAAAGCATTTGGCTTGGGAGCCCGTTTGGAAGATATCCTTAACGCGGCTGACTGGTCTTCGGACTCTACCTTTAAGAGGTTTGACTTCAAGCCAGTGCTGGACATGGCTCACCTCGTAGTGAGCAAGCTTTGAACTAGCATAATCCTCGCCTCCAGTCCTGACATAGAATGATAAATTTCCTAGCTATCGTAACGGAAAGTTTCATTTCTATTAAGGACTCGGAGGCGAGGATTATCCCGCCCTAGGGATCGCTAGAGGATGCCCCACCCCGTACGACAGTAAGAAAACCAGTTTGGTTTCTGTTTTCTTTGGAAAGATGGCTTATTAGTCATTATTCGATGCCAATGTTCCTGTTTTATGACGGTCTTGTTGTTCTCAGATGGCAGCTTCAACTGCTCTGACAGGTCGGATGCGAATAAACAAGACGCTTGAAGATTTGTTACCGGCTGACTTCGCGCAAAGAAAGAGGTGGAAGGGCCAGTGAGGGCAGACTATGTGGACGCTGGTGTTACCTGATTGGAGGATCCAGGACTGTTCCGGATTGGACATTTTGTTTGACTACAGTTTTCCCTAGGGTTCATGGGAAATGTAGTCTTGTTGTTTTGAATGGCTGCTGTTGAATAAAGTGAAGAGAGAAGGCATAATCCTCGCCTCCGAGTCCTTGATAGAATTGAAACTTTCCGTTACGATAGCTAGGAAATTTTTCATTCTGTGCCACTTAATTTTTGAAATTTTGTAATAAAACTCCAACTTTTCCCCGATCTAGAACTCAGTTATTGAGTGGTCCCAGTTACTTATTTGCTACTCTGTTAAACTAATCTTGCGTCTGTTGAGGAGGATCAACCCTGGAAAGGAAAATCAGAGGTAAATTTTGGGTGTTTTTCATTTTTTGGGTGTCCCGAATTTTGGGGTTCGGGATTCTGCTTCCATACCTGCAAGCCTTTTCTTGCTACCTCTTGTGCACAGGCCATTATTGACGGTTTTCATTAGGCTTATGACCTTTTTCTATTTCACTACAGGTTGCTACCTGTTCTTTGTCCTGAGGAAGACCAGTTTCTAAAGATGTTGTGACTCGAAACCTTGATGACTTAGTTTCTCTTGGTCACACATGAACAGTATACAATTAATTCTGAATTTATACAGCATTAGTGAGGATAAAAGAATTGACAAATAGGACCACTGTGTATATATGTATATATATACATATATATATATAAATATATATATAAATATATATATATATATATATATATTCTGTTCATGTATCACTCTCTTATCCCTAGAACTAAGTCTTCACTTGGAGCACCTATACGCAACTTTTATTGTTGGTTTAGGTGTATTCTTTTGCCCATAACCTAGGTTTTGCAAGTTTATTCTGTGCTCTTCATTCAATGTGATAAGCAGTTTTTTCTGCACTTACGTGGCTTTCCAAACAATTTACGTGCTTGAATGAATCAGAGAGAACCCTGCTTGTTATTACACCAGTTTATATTAGGCGCCAACTTACATGCAGACAGCAGTTCCTGGTACTTTCCCAGCACCCACTCAAGGTGTGAGCAGAGGAACAGAGAGGGCAGTGGCAGCATACAACATGTTTGCATATCTTGGGAACCTATCTGTCACCGCACTAACTCAAAGGGCAGCGAGGAAGAGTGTTGAGGAATCTATTGGAAGGTCATATATTCTAAGGTATCATTACACAAGGTAAGTAACTTTTTCTCGTATTGATTACATGTCCCTGCAGATTCCTCACCTTATGAAGGAGTCACCTCTCTGGGAGATGGGACTGAGTGGTGCAAGTTAAACAAGATAGTAATGCAGCACCGCTCGGGAAGCATAACCAGCACTACGTGTCCGAGATGTGAAGCAATAGTGCTTGCTGACCATGTAGCCACCTAGTAGATGTCAGCAACCAAGAAGTCTCTGGAAAGAGCTGTGGATCAGCTGTGGCTCTAGCAGATTGGACACAAATGCCCTCCACAGGCTCTTGCTTGTTGATGCATAGTAGATTTTAATACACAGGATGACAAGAGGAATGGTGAGTTTGGTCAAAAGCAAATCCAGGAAGACCTGATCATCCACTTTGTCCTGTCGCATACAAACGACACTGCATGTTTGGGCTCAAGTCTGTGTAATCGCGCCTTTTATTTTGTTGCATCTGGAGGAGGTAAACTGGCCCATACATAATAAAATGCAGAATCCCTTTGGGTAAGAATGATGGAGAGCTTCAAAGGACCAACTTATTTAGGTTGAAAACAGTGAAAGGTGAATGAAATGCACCCGAAGAATTTTGACTGTAAGCACTGAAAAGTTATTACCCCCACCAAAACTGTTTTCAGGGTAAGGAGTTGATGTACGTCGGCTCTAAAGGAGCTACTAGCAAGGTAGGGGGTCTGTATTGAGGCACCAATCCAGCACACAACACAAGCAGAGAGAGAGAAAAACACAAAGAATTCATTAGGGTCCATTGTGTCCACTGTTATATACTAAGTCACTTCAATCTGCGAGTATAGAGCTCAGGTAGATGTATTAATATCCCTACAGGAGCACACTGCACACCATGCAGAGAGGAAACAATATACATTTGAAATTAGGGTGGGCAAAAGCCCCCCCCATGGTATCAGTTAATAACACAGTACAGATGGCAGAGACTAAGCCTTAGCACGTCACGGAAAGCAACTCCTACAACTGGCTTCATGCCATTCCAACTCCCCTGATTTGGGGGTGAAGGGGATCTTAGGTCTCTTTCTCGCAACCACAGAACCCAAGAGCCTGCACGGTTATACTCCAGCCAAGACGTCAGCGAAATGAAAAAGAGAGCAGCCCAACACTGGTCCTGACTTTAAAAGACTCAAAGGCATGCATGGCTCACTGTAAGATGCCTCCTACCAAACTTGACAGCCAGGGAGAGCCAGCCACGGGCAGGGCCAGTGACAATGTCGCCCCTAAATCCGTCCCACCATCGGTGGGCACCCTACAATCAAATTATGGGACTGACACAGATGATTCCCACGGGTATTCGGACCAAGACATGGATGATGGTAGGCCCTGGTGTCCAGTGCCTGACTACAAGAAGCAGTGTCATTTAGTTAGCTTAACTGAATATCAAGCAACCATCTGACATGTTTGTACCGGAGAATATCATTTCCTCCCCCCCCCCATCCCCTCCCCCCACTAGGCAAAATGTATTAAGGTGGATAAGTCTGCACAATATGTGGTGATTCGCCTAGGAAACCCTCTGACAAAGAAGTCTGTTTACGTCTGTTGCCAGAACACCCATGTCCCACCCTGGAGGAAAAAGTTGCACTGACACCAGAGATCAATGGACAAATGGCCATTCTAGCCAAGTTTATCAAGGACCCAAAAAAGGGCATTAATAGATCTTGCCGTTCGTGCTAAAGAAACTGATGGACATTGCCAGTCCACTCACCAACATATTGACATGGGAGAAGAGGCTAAAGAACCTGGTACACTGATCTTCCCAGAGATCCTGTCAGGTTGGGTCTAAAAAGCCGCCATCGTCCTAGGTGACACAAGCTGTGCCATCTCAACCCATACGTACTGGTCTCTGGTCATTAAGGTGGGTGTGAAGCTAGGAGAATTTGGCACTTCCAAACCTGGCCCAATAGCGGTTTTGAAGTGCCATTCCTAAAGGAATTGGGGAAGAAGAGGACAATAGCAGAAACAGTCATATTTCAGTGTATTTTTTCCATCAAGAGCTACTAGACCCTTCAGAAGGACAGTCAATTCCTCCAGTGGATGCTCCAGTATGTCTGTTCTATTCTTCCATTGTATAAGAAAGGGAGAGGTTAGAAGACTTTGCAGGAACTAACTGCTGACACTTTTCCAGATGATTGCAGTTTTTTACATAGCTTTATGGTTCCCCAAAGAAATGGTATTGCACACAGCTAATAATGTTTTCATCCTCCCAGATGCAGCTAATAAACTAGGAATTAGGGTAAGGGAGCCATCAGCCATTGCAAGAGTCACCCAAGGGGCAACATAAGCAATGTTTTAGTGAAGAAAAAACGGACGTGGGCATAGGCCTGTGAAAAAAATCAGGGACTTCAAAGAATGACTGGTGTGCTGCCACTTCAAGATGGAAGGCACTCTTCTGCTGAGGAGTATCCTGGGCAAGGAGACTGGATGGTGCATCTACGCTTATCCGGCAGTCCCGATCTTCCTGCCTCATTGCAGATTTCTACAATTCATCAGGAGAAAGCAAGAATATGAATACCTTTGACCTATCCTCCTCACCTTGGTGCTACAAGAAGGTTCTCAGGCTGGTTGTGGAGTTTCTATGAGCTCGGGATACAAATGATTGTCTGCCTGGATGACATTCCATTGATGGATCAGTTGCCAGCCTTCCAACGCCAACAGCTTCAGATGGCAGTCACCCTGCTGCAAGAACTGGGCTTTGTTGTCAACGAGGCCAAGTCCTCCCTGACACCCTGTTGGACCATTATGATTCTGAGGTTTGTGACAGACTTCTATCAGGCACTTCTAAGGCTGCTGTCAACGAAATCACAGATCAGACAAGGACTGAGGAGAGCCCTGAGCCCTGATGAAGACCAAGGTTTCTCTACACCAGCTGGCCCAGTTAGTAAGTCATTTGGCATCCTTAATACAGGCCATCATTCTGGATCGTCTTCGTTACAGGACCCTGCAATGACTGAAAGCAGCACACATCAGAAAAAGCTTGATATACTCAGAACAGATTTGCATGAGAGACGAAGCTAGAAAGGAATTACAAAGGTGACTAAACTATACGGAGGCATAGAACAGAAGTGTGATCTACAGGTTGACCCTGGACTAAGTCACTGAACTGGACGTCAGCAGACCTGGCTGGGGGGATGGGGGCATATGTGGAGAGTTAATGACAGGAAGATATTGGTCATAAGAGGAATTGGGTTTTTTGTATCAACATACTAGAGCTTCTGCTAGGTTCCTTTGTGGTCAAATATTGGATCAGAGATAAAGCAAAATGCAGTGTCTTTCTGAAGATGGACAACCATACAAGTAAATCACCTCGGAGGGACCAAATAGAAGCTTCTGAAGGAACTGGCCAAGTAGTTTTGCACTTAATCTTGGAGCATTAGGTGGTAGTCCCAGCAAAGTACTTACCAGGGAGGGAAAACAAGATAGCGGACTTGCAGTCTAGATAGGTGAAGGATTACAGTTCAAGAAAACTGAACCCGTAAGTCTTCAGAGCCATTAAGTAGAAATGGGGGCCATGTTCTATCAACCTGTTTGCAGATAGGTCGATGGACCACCAACTTCTCAGGTACTACAGCTGGACACAAGATCTGGAGGAGGAGGCTGTAACAGATGATTATCTTTGGGATTGGAGTCAGGACAGCAATTATGCATCCTCCAGTTTTCCATGAAAATGGGGATGACAGCAGAGGTCAGAAGACAGGAAGCGAATGTGGTTCTCATCAATCCAATTTAGAGGTTTCAAGTACAGTATCTAGTCCAGGCGCACCTTTATTATGATTTTTCAAACCATCTTTCCCAGTTTCAGAATCTTCTCACAAATTCAGCAAAAGCAGGCCATTGACTGGTGGAGAAGGGGCAACTTCATGTCCTGGCCTGGAGGATCACAGGGAACATTGGGCATTCCTATCACTTTCTAGCCAAGCTGCAAAACTCATCAAAAGAGCAAACGCAGGCAGTACTATCAAAAGTCTTTGTCAGGTGGGAGGGCAATCAGGAGATCTGAGGTTTTCTATATCTTGAATTTTCTATTGGATCTGGCTATGAAGGGCCAGGCTTACTGATCAGTAAACACTTTTCGTTTTGCAGTCACACCATGTTCCGGTGGATGGTGTCCCTGTGGGCGAACACCCACACAAGTTATTGAGGGGTTTCCACCTCTCTAAACTCTGGAACCCAGTGAACCTAGGCCCTGGGACATAAATAGGGTTGTACATTTGCTCCAGTCATGGAATAATAACTGATTTCTAATCAGGTAAGAGCTTTCAGGAAAATTAGCCATACTGTTCTACCTGGTGTCATGTGGAAGGGGGGTCACGAGTCAGAGCACTGGACAATAATCACACTTTAACTGCGGTTTTTAAGTGAAAAAATACATGTATTTTTTTAAATAAATTTCTTTTGATTATGTGACGTGTGCAAATCACTAAAGCGGTCTCTAACCCACACCTAAACAAAGGGAGAAACAAAGTCAGGCTAAGGTTCCTTAATCTAATCCTCGTTTGCCAAAAGAAAGATATTCATGGCACAGAAGTCAACCAGGGGTCCCGTATTTATAGAGTTTTATTGAGCGCGAACATTATCCGTGGGTATCAGAACACTGTACATAAACACAATGCAATTGTCATCGTATGATGGTGTTTATAGAGGGCATAAGAATATTAGCATAGACATTAGATGTTTAAAGATAAATAAGAATTACTTACCTTTGGTAATGTCTTTTCTGGTAGAGATCATCTAACCTCAGATTCCTCACCTTGTAAATGCACCAGGCAGCAGACTTTATCCAGAAACATTACAGCAAATCCATAGGTGTAGTCGTGTAGCTCCATATCACCTCGGATGAGACATCAGGCCCCTATACGTGCACCACCTAATGCGCTTATGTCAGTTTCTTTCTGCTCTCTGTCCTCGCCTTTGGAAGCAGAGCCATGAAAACAGAAGTGCTTTGTGCAGATATTTTAGAGTTGGCATCTTATTAAAGGACTATGTGAGTCCATGCCACAGAAAGGGTAGGATGGTAGGTTAGTGAGGAATCGGTGGTTAAAGTCTATACCAGAAAAGTAGAACAAAAGTAAGTAACTGATAGAGACTTCTAACCGCAGATTCCTCACCTTGAGAATAGATTCCAAAGCAAAATGGCACCGCAATGGGAACGTCAAATGCGGTTCCTGCATGGCATGGACTATTAAGTCCATGCCGTGCAGGAACCAGGGGTGCATGCACACAGGTGGGCACACCATCTGTCCCCCTGCATGTATTCCCTGGTCCAGATGCACAAGGGGGTCCCCTGCAGGGCCCGCTTTGTTTCTTCACCGCCAAACGTTTCACGGCGGGCTCACTGCCATGAAAAGTGAGGCAGGGAGGAAACTCGTAATAAGCTTGGTGGTGCCACAGCGGCACTGCCAAGCATATTGTGGCAACAGGAACGCTGCGATCCCCGGCAATTGCGGCGATTTCCTCACGGTCCAACCGCCGCACTCGTAATGTGGCGGTCGGACCACTGGTGCAGCAGTCCACGACCGCCACTGCACCTCCACCACGGGTTCGGCAGTTCCATGAACCGTCCAATTCGGAATCAGGCCCTAAAAATTGAATGTGACAAACGAGTGATGTTGGAGTGTACTTTTAAGCTGTAAAATAGAGTCCTGTGTAGTTCAAGAGAAGCACTTCCTATAAGGTGGGATTATAAACCAAACAGCCAAAAGCATAGGGTGAGAAAAATACTCCTCCAGGTAGCACCAAAAACCACTTGCAATATGTACATTTTGAAGAAACTGTCAAAATAGATATACAGGCATCCATGTTGCCAACCGAACTAAAAATTAGCCAACTGGCCTTACACCCCAGTTTTTCATCTGCTCAACCGCTACGTTATCGCCCTAAAGCCTGATTGCATGGCAAGACTGAAGGCTCCCATTATGCTTACTTTGTGTGTACAGTAACCTGGAGAGAAAAACAAACTGCAGCTCCCATGAAGTCTATCAACAATTGGCAAATAGGGAAACAATCGTAATACACCCAACACAATAAATTTAAAACAGTACCCGACTATGAGCAAGCAGCCATCTTTTCTTGCTGCTCTAAGTCAAGAGAAATATTTTTCTCACTCTCTTTAATTAGAAATTGTATATTTGTCTATTTTAGTTATATATGTTTCAGATTTTAAATATTTGGTGTTTATTCTCATGTAAGTAAGTTATGGGTAACACGCTCACGTGCTTTTCTCCTTTCTCACACTGGTTGCATGACCCACCATTTTATTTGGCTCTTTACTATCAGGTACAGAGTAAATGCCCTTTTGCCCCATTTTCGAGGTGCGCCGTTTACCTCTACTGTGAACTTCTTTGTCGTGCTCCCATGCGGTTTACTGGTGCTCAGTTTATCACCTTCAGGACTTAAAATCGAGCTTGGCTCCTCACTCTTGTTGGACTGGACAGTTCCCTCGTTCTACTTCGCCTCTTCCATCAGCATCATAAAGCAGGGTTATGGCCATATACTCCATTCATTTCTTAAGCCTCACATACTTTTGTGGGTGGCGTCTTTACAGTCCATCAGGTTTCCCCTTTCTTGTGGATTGTTCTGCATATCAATAAGCACTTGTGTGTTCATTGCTCGTCATTATGCATCAGTTTGATATAACTCCACATAATGTTTAACATTTTGGTATAATTTAGTTTCCCCACATTGTTTTATGTGACAATTCTCCTTTGCTTTTCTACTTTCATCCTCCTCACAATTATGGCTTTTGAAGGTTCTTCAGCCTTCTATAGTGACGAGGATGAAAGTCAAGAACTTGGAGACAATTTTTATTCAGTCATCTGTGAAAGAAAAAGTGTCTTTCACTATGAAAGACATTTACAAATACATCTAAAGGACCTTTAGGGTCTTTCACAATCCGTCTAATGAGCCTTTGGTAACAAATACAGGAACACTAAAGAATAACCGTGAATCTATTAATCCTCAGAATACATCTGTGGTAACGACTCTTTGGCTGGCAAGGAATCGTTGCAAATAGCTGAGGGCTTCGCTCCTCCCGGCACACCTAATTGTGAGGGTAATAACTTGAAAAAGATATATATTTAACAGATCATAGTTTAAGACTTGAATGACACTGATGACAATTATTTTTGTCATACAGATGATGCTCCCTGGCTCTATATAGATGGTAACAATTTCTGAAATTGTCCTCCCGAAAAGAATCGTAAAATTCTTGGAAATGTTCGGGTGGAGATTCTAAATCTGCCTTTATTCACAATGCAGAAGACCAGTCCTGTATCAATACATCACCACAATTGTATGCAGTGGGTTCCATCTGACCATGTAGGTCATATCCAACAGGTTGTGCAAACAGTTCCAGGGACCTTCCCTTAATTTGCCAAATAATTACATTACTATTCCAGTTATTCATCCCAACATGTTAATTTTCTTCTCCAAGTTCGGGAAAAATCTTAGAAAAGGTTTGTATGAAGCTCGGTCTAATTGGCAAGATAAACTATTGGATGTTACTGTGCCCCTCACACAAATTCTGAAAAGATTTGAGCAAATAGGTTACCACTTTTGCTTCTCTGGATAAAGCTTAGCATTCCTTATGGGATTTTGGAGGTGCCAGCCGAGGTAAGAGTCGCTTTGCTGGCTGTTACACTGCAAGATCACAATCTTGCTAAATAGGCTCCACTTTCTCCACTCAGAATTACTGTGCCCACGTTTTCCCTCAAAAGAGCTGGAATTATAGACACTGAGGCTCCTTTGTTTGTTGAGGAGTTTCTGCTAAAAGTAAGTCCACCTTCTAGTTATCCTAACATAAGGAGGAGTTTGACCAATTTCTAGCCAGCAAGGCAAATAACACTGCGGACCAGTGGAGGCTGCTGGATTTTAGAATTGGTTGGGCTGGGTGTACAGCAGCAAATGCCTTGAAGCCCAAAACCACTCTCCAGCCCCAGGCCTCAGGCCTTGCCAATCCCTGGACCGAATACCTTCTCAGGCTTTCAATCACAAGTACACAAACACATACTCTTTAACACACTCCCAGGCATACAAGGAAACATACAAACACAAACAGTTGCAGAGGCACACACAAAGTAAGTCATACAGACATACACATGTACACAGACAAACACACACTCAGGCTGCTAAACCCATAAACGTACCTGAGGCAGTCTTTGACATGAGCGTACATGCTCTTTGTTTGCAGGGCGGGCCACGATTTCAGATTCCTTTGGTACGTCTGCAGCATATCAGAGGTAGTTCCACGAGCTTCCACCCAATCAGAAGCCGAATAGGGTTGACGGTACAGAGGTAGATCTTTTTTCTGTATTCCAGCTTCTGATAGGGCAAGATGGTGTGTGGTTGTCACGCTTGAATCTCCATTATCTGAGTTGCACTGCCTGATGCTAGTGCAGCACATCAGACAGGTTTTGTGTCTGTGTATGGCCAGGCTGTAACCGCTCCCGCCCGACACGTGCGCAATACAGCTAGTGGAGCTCCCTTCTGCTGGCAAGGTAAGATCACAGCTCTTATATACAAACAAACGATCCGTGAAATTGTTTGTTTTCATGTAAAAGCTGTAACATGCCAAGCAATAGTGACAGAGCGAGGCAGTGGGGCCATGCCCTGGTGCCCCCTGTGGGCAGCTGCCACTGCTGCAGACCCTTGGTTCTAAACACGCGGAGAATTATTTTATACAGCTTTACCAAACTTCTTTTCAAACGTCCCTTCCCCAACTGCTTCTATTGACCCACGATCTAGCTGGCCTAGAGTCTCAGGAGGTTTAGTCCATTTTACAAAAAAGTTGCAACTCAGCAAACTCTTTCACACCCTTCTGGCTTTAAGGGCACTATTTTCCTAGTACAGGATAAGAGTTGTGTCCAGTCATAAATCTCAAACCTTTCAACTGCTTCGCTGTTTTCCACCATTTCAAGATGGAGACATTCATCTCAGGGACTCTCTACTGCAAGGTGACTGGATGGTTCGATGAAGTCTCCAAGAACCTTACAGTTCCACTTCTTCAAACGTGCAGAAAAAATGTAGTGTTTCAATCAAACATATCAGTTTACTAGCCTTCCCTTCCTTTAGCCTTTCTTCAGCTCCTTGATACTTTACAAAGATCGTGAAACGAGCGGTGTGTGTCTAAAGATCTGAGGGTATAGGTTTAACAATGTATTTGGAAGATATGTTAGTTCAACAAGAAGTAAGCACAGGGACCAAGTTGCTTCAGGATTTAGGATTCGTTCACAATGTGGAAAAAAATCCAATCTAGTTCCTTCAATACAAATAGAGCTTTTGGGCTTCTTGATAAATTTTGAAGAGTCTATTTTTCGGTTCCCTCAATTCAAGGCTTAACCCAGAATGACCAAATTAAGCCAAATTCTTCAGAATTCCTTAATTTCCCCCAGACGCCTGGCAAAAATAGAGGGTTTCCTTTAATCTTCATTACACGCAGGCTTTCCAGGTTCGAGTGTTACCTTCAAAAGGGTTTTTCTTGTTCAGATTTGATTACTTTGAATCAGAATTCGAGGCTAGAACTCCAAAGGTGGCTAGCTCATCTAGGATGGAGGGCCATTTTTGCTTCTGTCCCAGATCTAGTATTAGAGTCAGATGGAAGTCTGAGAGGTTGTGATGCTCATGTGGTCAGTTCTCAACTGGAAGCACATAGTCTAAAAAGTAATATTCTCAGCCTATAAATTGTTTAGAGAGGATTGTGGCTTCTGTGCTATGCTGCTCAATTCTGCTTCACATGGACAATTTGACAGCAGTCAGATACATAAATCATGTAGGAGATACAAGATACAAACCCTTTGCGGAACTGGCAAATGGGCTTTTCGCCTACAATGAAAGTTGTCAGTACAGGTAGAGGACCTTCCCTGCAATCTCAATCTACTGTGGACAGGCAATCAAGTACCTCCAAGTGGTGTCTTCATCCTTCTATACTCAAAAACCTTTATTTGAGCTAGGGTCCGTTTAAAGTGCTTCCGGTTAGAATAGTCATCTTACTTTCTTTTTTTTAGCGGAGACTGGATACTGTAGCTCCAGCAACAAATTATTTTCTTAAGATTGGTCTCAGGGAACCAATTACTCCTATCCCCCCCATCAAAATCATCAACACAGTTTTAGCTCAGGTCCACCATCAGGAGTTGCACCTTGTGCTAGTGGCTCCCTTTTACAGTTCTCGGGTTGGTTTCCAACTCTCCTGGAGTGAACTGTTGACTGCCCAATTCTCATTCCCTCCAACCTCCTCCTCGGTCCTCTGGGTCAACACACAATCTCATTCTAAATCAATCTTTATACATGGCAGCTTGGAAGATTTTGGGCGTACATGGAGAACCCCAGGCACTTTGGCTGAAATAGTGGATTAAATACGGAAATCTGGGGTCTCAGGAATCTCTATGACCTATCTTTCGGCAGTTTGAGGAGGTTGGTGTCTGGGAAAATCTGTTGATCCTTTTTCAGCAGATGCAAGTTTGACTGCTAACTTTCTATCTTATTTGTCTAGCCAGGTAAGATATACAGAATGGCTAATACTTATTGTTCAGCAACTTTTTGAGGACATTTACTGGTCAGTGGTAAACCGGTCAGAAAACATCCTTTGATTTGTCGTCTTTTAAAGGAAGTACATTTTTGTAGTCCATCTTTCCTTAAATACAGCCCATTAGGGGATTGTCAATACACTGAACAAAAAACTGAACATCTTCTTCGCAAATATTAAATCTTTTACAAAGCCATACAATCCAGGCTTTTCCCCTACCATAGCTTGCTAGGTTGAGAAATGTTCCTAGCTTTAGTGAAGGAAAGTCAAGACTGTATTAAAGATAAAGAGGTGAGTATTATTCTATTGCTTTATATGAACTGTCTTTTTTCTCCACCTCCATGCGATTCAGTTGCAGCCAACCAAGTCACCTGTAGTTTATAAGAAGACATTTACTTATTCCAGCTATATTCTGTTTCATTCTGCAACGGCCCAATATTCTTCAATTGTGGCTGAGTCTAGTACTGCTACATTATGTTTGGGCAAGAAAAATTGACATTTGGCTGTAATTTCTCAGTACGTTTTACTCCTTTTTCTTTGAATAGCAATTTGCATTTGTTTTATTACTGTTCCATTGTTTCACAATGTGCATTTTAGCTTCTCACACAAGAGGGCAGCTTTCTGGCCATCAAGAATTGCAGTGATAAACTTATTCTGGTTGGTGCACTACATTTTTCCCTACTGGCCAGTTGTTGTTAGGTTTCTTGTTAACTGTAGGTAGTTTTTTCTCTTTGCTGCTATAGAAATAAAGCAAAAAAGTAAGCATAATAGTGGCCTCTGTGTCTTCAATAAAATCAAGACTGTTCTTCACTAAACCTAAAAAATGCGCATTAACAAACTACAGTTGTGGCCTCCCCACTGGGCCAATGTTCTCTACTGCTGAAGCATTGTTACGTGCGTTCAAATGCTGTTGATCAAACCTATCGCTTTGATCTAGACAAACTTTCCTCAACTATTTTAGGTTCTCAGACATTAGATGTGGATTCAGTATAAAAGTCAAATCCAATTCCAGTCTGCACGGGCGTACACACATAGTATTCAAATTTGTTTTACTTTCCATTTAACTTCCTGTAGTTTTTCAGGCATTTTCTCTGGCATTCTCCGCCTTCAGCATTCTGAAGCATTTCCTCGTTAGTACTGGGAGGTTGACTTCCATTCCCTTTAGAAAACAATACGCAAAGCAGCTATGGTATCTTCTGCGCCTTAAACAGTGAGGCTGCCCCGAAGCCATTTAAAGAGAAATATGTATGGAAACTGACAATAGTACAGGCCATATTAAAATCTATTACTGGACACTATGTCTACATAAGTGTCACGTAAAAACTTAAATGATTTTCTAAACCTATGAGGAAATAAAGTTTGCGCACAACTGAGACTCTGGTGCCATCAAAATTTATTCACCGTGATGCCATCAATTTATTTGTTTTGTGATTTTCAATAAAGTCTGGGACTTTGAACTGTTTGCAAATGTGAAATACCAGAACATTTTGAATGAAAGTAATAGCAAGTAAGCAAACTCCAGGAAAAACAATTTACTTCACAAATGATAATAAGCAACACAAAGGAAGCAAGGAAATCTATTTGGTTCATAAGGCACAAGTTAATTTTATGGCACATTTAACAAAATGGTTCTTTTTTTATATGGTGCTCAACAACTATGTCTGTCGTTTCTATGCCTTATAAGTAACTGGTTATCATTACCCAGTTGTTTGTCCTCCATCTCCTCCCTCAGGAGGATGGAGCGCCAAGTCTGCCTTGCCAGGATCAAAATTCATGACCTCTGAAACAAAGCACTTGTCAGTAGTAAGCGTTCAACACACTGAACCATTCTCCTGGCCGGTTATAAGCATTTGTATTGCACTTACTACTATTACTATGGTCGGTAGTGCAAATGGAACCTATACGTCCTTTCTAGTTCTAGAGTACATATTAACCCAAGTAAAAGTGTTCTATTGACAATTCCCGTGGATTGTGGTTTGCCTAAGTGTGTTGTAGTAACTGATTGTACATGAAAGAGACTGTCCAGATCCGGTTAGGGATCTAAGTAGAGTATGCACATGCATGTGTATGCTGAAGGGCAATTCGCCTTATTATGTCCTATGCGTGTGTATGGTTGTCATTGCTCAGATTCAGGTGACTGTTCTGTTTTGTAAACTGGTGAGAGGAGATGGATGTGATGCTGGAATGGCAAACATTTATGTATGTATATGGTATTTCTATCGGGCAAACCTAGGCAAAAGGCAGCAGAGCGCTGTAATTGGCCAAAGTTAAGCTTAAAGTCAGCGAATAATAGGTGAGGAAGCTTAGCTGTGGACGGTTAATGCATTGTGATATAGTGTTCTTTAATGAGGCGAGACTTCAACTTTTTCTTAAATTAGAGCAGGGATTTGAGTGGTCCTGGTGGATATGGGGATGATGTTCTAGATCCTGGGTGTATAGATGAAAAAGGCCCGTTGTCTTGTTTTTTTTTTACGCTTCTTAAGCTACAGTCTGACAGTGTCCTAGTCAACTATATGAGCTAGAATTGTGATGTGTACATCATCATGCCGGGAGTTTTGACTAATTTGTAGTGCTGGTGTAGTCTGAGCTAAGAGAATAACTTGCTAACGGTGTGCTGTTTCGTGGTAAGTGCTCAGCCTACTATATGGCTTGAAACATTGTTGTGTCTAATGTGCACTGCTGGTGGAGTGGAAAGTACTTGTGTAAATTATTATGGATGTTCCACTGAGAAGGCATGTCCGAGTTAACTATACAGCTTTTTTGTGCAAGACAGAGTCAGGGGTCTGTATAATGAGCACTGTTGGTGTGACTAAGATGTTTTATCTACTGAGATATGTTGGATGCATGGTTGTCCTAAGGGAGAAAAGCATAAGGAAAGGGAATTCAAGCTTCGCAGTTACAAA
The DNA here is from genome assembly GCA_963921515.1 of Calotriton arnoldi. Lineage (NCBI taxonomy): Eukaryota > Metazoa > Chordata > Amphibia > Caudata > Salamandridae > Calotriton > Calotriton arnoldi. Next base: position 3,689,499 of record CAWUFW010000182.1, read on the forward strand.
TATACACATCCCCGGGCAGCAATTTGATTAGGCTGAAGACAAATACATTTTGAAAAGGTAAATGCACCGGCAATAGCTGAAATCCTTTCAATCATAGAAGATTTAAAAAAGGAAACCTAACGTGGGGTCAATCTTCCAAGGACGAAAATGGCATTTCGTACATCTCATCGTGAACCATTAGATCTCAGGCGTCATCAGTTAGGATGAGGAGTGAAGCGAGAAAGGAGGTGAGAGGAGACAGCAGAGAAGAGGGGGTTTATATATTAGGAGGTAACAGAGGAAGAAGCGGTAGCAAACAGAAGAGAACAGAAAGGACGTAGGAGACAAAGGAGACAGCAGATAAGGTGGATGAGAAGGAGGAAGGGAAAAGCATCAGAGATTTTAAAAAAAAAGAGAACGTTTATGGGTTAGGACCTAAAAAGTCCAAGGGTGTGGAAGGCCCTGGCAGCTTTTTACACCTGAAGAGGGAGGATTCAAAGCAACAGCCTGCCATTTATGTACCCATTGTCTGGTCCAGAAGTAAGCTTCATCTACCTTGGAAACTCCTTTTTAAGGAGGTGATGATTAAAAGAGGGATAGAAGAGGGGGCAGAAGAGAGGAGGTCAATGCAGTGTGCGGTCTTAAGAAATTATTCCAGTTCTTGCGGCTACAAAGGCTTAAGAAACAGCAGGCCTGCAGTGCCTTCAAGTTGTTCAACAGAGACCGAGGCTTTCCACCATGAGAGTGCAAAGACTACATAAAGTGTTTTGTTCACAGGAAGAAACATGCTAAAGTAATTTCTCGAATGGGTCAAAGCCAAAGAACGTCTAACACTAATACGCACATCTCTTTCATCGCACATTAACTATTGTATGTGGCACGCTACTGCACCCACAACATGGGCACTGTCTCACAACTGTGCTGCTCTGAGAACTACGGATGTTCAGCCACTGTTCCTCTATCATGCAGACTGGTCCACTGTACCACAGTTCCCGGTTCCTGAACTTCCTTGCAGTCAATCAATGTTCCTTTGTTTGCTTGCTACTTGTAATGTTAGAACCCAGTCTCTGTGCCTCTTTGCTGGCATTCGAGAGTGATGCCACTGGGCTTCCTTGTGATTATTGAACCAGAGGTCTCCAATGCTTTGATTCCATGTAGTTAGCACCATGGCTTCTTCACGATCAGCCAGGCTTTGCTGATCTCTGCCAGTTTCCTGTGCGAGCTGCACATTACCCACTCGCCGTGCCACCTATGCAGCATGTTTTGTAGGTTTTCAGTTTCTTGCTAGTCTAGCATTCAGATGGAACCTAACTTTCTTGCCTAGGTTCTCTCTTCAAAATGTAGTCTTTAATGTCCTCTTCATGCCAGTGACTAACCACATCTGTAAATCGATGTTATTTCCACTGAAAAATCCAAACTAATTACATATTTGGTTATCTATTTACACGACCTGGCTTGTGGGTGTGGCTGCAATGCACTCAGCATCATACGCTTCACACAGTGCAACTTACATGCCTAATGCTGTGTTATATTAAAGGTGTGCTCTTGTCCACATCTTACGTTGATGGTTTCTGGCAGACTACTGATAGTACTAATCCTGAGATAGGGATCCACAGTATGTCCATGCTGCTCAACACGGGTGATGCAGTCACTTCAGACAACCCCTCTATAGGCTTACAGCAGCTTCTGATCGAGCTGAGCCTCTTTGAGACACAACAGCTTAGAGGTCAATTAGACCAAAGTCACAGTGTCCTTGTGTAGAAGTCTGCAGCTAATAATGACAACTGTAACATGGATGAGGGGTCTTGAATGGGTGGAAGTGTATTGCCACGTGAGTACATTTTATATTTCAAATAAGAGACTGAATTTGACATATGCAATCTCGCAGTGACAGGGCAGTCTGAATTATGAATGGTTTGTTAAGATTTAATAAGTTGTATGGGGATTGTGCTATTCAACTATATTTTCTATAATTGTGAAGTAAAACTGTCTGGAGCACCTTTGTGGGGTGCCTGTAATCTCTAACCTAGGAGTTGCGAAGGATAAAGATTTAGGGGCTGGGATACAACTGTGACTGTGTTAACATTCAACTGAAACCATTATGAGCCTGGTTGGACTGAGACAGGACAGTAGCTTGGGTCCGCAAGCAGAGTGCATATCAGTGGCGGCTCCTCCGCTATGGCGGAGGAGCGTCGCCCCACTGCTTTTGAGCAGTGTAAAGGAAAGGAAATAGAAACTGATAATAACTTTGAGTTATCATTTTATGTTTCCTTTGCGGGCAGGTGAGTGGGCCTGCTCTGCTCACGGAGCAGGGCAGGGGAGGAGTGATTTGCCAACTCGTAAGTTCGCAATGGCTGTTTGGTCGGCCCTCTCGGGCCTCCCAAACCAGTCATGCACACTTTCCCCGTTCTCCATGCATGCTGCATTACAGTTACAGCCTGCATGGAGAACAAGCCCAGGCACCCATTGCCTTGTTGAGCGTCGAACCAGGATGCTCAAAACAAATCACAACGCTGTGATTGGTCAGGGGAGCCTGGCTGTTCTTCCTGGCTTCCTGTGCCACGAGGAGAGAAGGAGCAGAGACGGGGGACCCAGTGGCAAGGTAGGTGTATTTTTTTTTGTTTTGTTTTACATTGCGCAACCTTGCGTGTCCCCCTCAACTCCCTCTCCGCGCCCGTCATGCCGGCCACCACTATGGAGGAAACACGAGGCATTTAATGTAGGATTAGAGGATTTATACAGATCTGAAGTTCTACCTTATACAATTGGGGCCCGATCCACAAATGGCCTCCGCACTCGCGGCGGAGGCCCCGTAGTCATGGTGGGGGGCCCACACTCGTGGCGGAACCTCTACATTGCAGTTTCTCATTGTGGACGTCCCACTAAGAGTGCAGGCCCCCTGCCACAACAGCAGGGCCTCCGCAGCGAGTGCGGGGGCCCATGTGAATCAGGCCCCCAGTAATGTATTGGTTCAAAAGAGCATCACAGTTTGATTAATGTTACATCATTATGGCCTTTCCTGAAAAAGCTAAGCACTTTGGTTTTTATTTGATGGAGTACAGATATTTATAAATGATTGACTAGGTTAAGAAAGTTAAGAGTTTAGTTTTTGTAGCCGATTTTCATGTGTTTCAAATTTGAGTTTATTGTTTATCAGGAAATTGTCGATTAAATGTTTGAAATTTCTTGTACATAGAAGAAATAATTCAATGTTAACATTTTATATAACATTATATACACATTTTAATAAACTAAACCACTAGTTGGAGAAGCAATTTCTGCAGATGCAGACTGTTATGCTCTAAAGGTGTGCTACGTTACTCGCTTCACAAATATTACACCCACCTCGGGTCTGCACTTGCAATGTGGAAGGCTTCGGATCCATCAAAAGTTTGCGCCTATATGCTGTTGAGCATGGTTCATCCCCAGATCCTGCTCATTTAAATAGCGGATTATCCTCACACTTAAACACTTCCATAGTCTTCGGCAGTGTAGGAAGACTTCCCCGGCAAACTGAAACAAACTCAGCCATTGTGATGCTAGCTTATAAAGCTAGCATTTCAACCTTGAGCTCAGGTTTATTATAGACTCCTACAAACTGTTAAAGCATGTCAAATGCCCCTTTATTGACACTATTAAAATCAATTAAATTAAATGTATTAACTAAATCTATTAAATGACTTATCACGTGAGCTCTAATAATTTAACATGCAAGCATTTGTATTTTATTTGTTTATGAAACAACCATTGGAGATTAGTAAGTGTATCTTTATGAAAAAAATAAATACAATCTTTAAACAGAAAAGAATTTTTTTATCACAACGTCGTGTTTTCTAGTACGTGTTGTAATAAAAATAAAAGTAGTTATTATTTTATTTACCGTTTGGCTTGATAAGCTAGGGCAAAATAGTCATCCTGCCTACTACATAATACAATTTCTATAACAAAGGTAATGTTGTACAGTTCACGTAAAATGACAAAATTACTCAGAGATATATGAAACTGTCAATTTACTGGACCTGCCCACAAGCTGCAATTCCCACAATCATAAAACATATTTTAACAAAGAAAAAAACCTCCCTAAAGAATTAAAAGTAAGCTCTGACAAAACCAATGGATCCAGCTTAAAACTGAAAGTGTCTGGATTTTTCCATCCTTACAATCGCTCATCTATCAGTCCATTCACACAATACCTCATCATCCGTGTACTCGTTCATTCTTGCACTAATACTTACATTAATCCACCCACTTACTCGTTCTTGCATTCACCTACTCACCCTTTTATGGTAGAATACACACACAAACTCACCAACCAATGAAGAGGTACATTCCGTTATCAGAAAGGCCTTCTGCCTTTGTTGACAGTGTGTGAGTTGTGTGAAATGGTTATCTGTAGTCCGTCACTGGTAGTCTGGAAGGGGTGTGAGTGTATTTCTGGTAGAGTGCGACTGCTGGTTTGTGAGAGATGGGACTGCATTTTGTGACAGTGCATTTTGTGTGTAAGACCAACTCTGTATGTGGTGTGAGAGTGCCATTGACAGTGTGCCTGCTAGACCCTGAGGGTTGTAAGTTCTGACAGGAGAGGGAGACTGCAAGTGACTGGGGGAGTGAGTGCTTCCAGGAGTGTGAGACTGCTAGTTTGTGAGGAGTGTTGTAAGTATTTAGGGTGTTGTGCTTTTCCACCATAAGGGCTTTAACAGTTTCCTCTCTAGTTTTGTTGAGTACGACTGAAAGCAAGTCATAATCTTGTTGAAACAGTGCTCCAACAATCCTTTCCCTCTGTGAGCAATGACAATCTTCTTTCCTACATGAGGCTGTGAAAAGACTGAGTAGGGCATTAATGACCCATGCTGTTCCTGTATTCACTTTTGAGACCCTTGCACTTTGAAGGAAGACTAAATCAGGGTATCACTGACCCCACATCATGTGCACAACCGGTTGTGTTTACTAGGGTTGTTACCAAGCAACAGTTACACCAGTGAGCAGATACCCCCTACAACTAAACTCTATAGTGCTCGTAGCAATTTAGCTTTGCAATGAAGAGCTTTGCAGTGGTTTCTAGCAGCTGCACTCCCTAGTTTATGCCTGTGTCAGTATGCCCAAGCCAATGCAAGCTCACTCTGTGTTTGCATGCATATAGCACACATGTGCAGCAAAGTGCCCTTCTAGAACAGGGTACATATGCAGTACAGTGAGCTTGAGGGAAACAACTGATTCACCACCAGGCAGGTCGAGAATACTGCACACAGTGCTTAATTTGAGCAGAAGGATGCAGATGAGGCCCACCGGCACTCATTCTTTGGTGACCAGCACTTATTTTTCCTCATCAGACGTTAGCCCAGAGTAAGAGAGAGAAAACATGAAATGGGTAAAACGGAGGAAGAGAAAGTAAACATCAGTGACAAAGAAAGCAGGGATGAAAAAGAACCTGAAAGGGGGATAAAAAAAAAAAGTGAAGGGAGTTTCTGGTGGTGGATAAAAGAGGCATGAGGCGAAATCAAGACTATGCAACCTTTGTATTTGCTACTCCCAACATTCGATAGCCCTACCTGCGGGCTTCTGAGCGAACCGTTAGGCCAGACATTTATTCTTTTACAAATTAATCACTGACAGTGCATGTACTAAAGAGCACAAACTGACGTTTTGCCACAAAAAGCACCATACACACTAATCTAGCAAGTGCAGCGTAGATCCTTCCCAACAGTGTCATCACTTAGTATGAAGGAGGGGTTACGGCTCACGAGGAAGCCTGTCAGCGATCAACACAATACTAAATGAATTCACCATTGCAGGTGAGGTGGGGAGCACACCAGTGTCAACGCCATTTTTTACTGCAACACACAACAACCACCTGCCAACTCATACAGTACTCCATGGTTATTTTTATTTTGTGGCTACCTTGCTATTGGAACCAAACTGAGCACCAAGTACACACCATTAGCACCTGACACTCGCGGTTAAACAGAAGAGCAATTCAAGGCTTTTTCCAGATGTGTGTATGGGTAGAAAATCAGAACTTTGCAAAACACACAAAAAGACTTAACAAATCAATGTTAAGGCAGCACTGTTACGTTTAAGAAGAAAAAATATTTTAATTTACACTCAACTAAATACTAAATTTAAATGACAATTGTACACAACGAAAACCAGACCTCTGTAGCCCAGATGATCCACGAGCATCCCTGAAGTAGCTTTCAGAGGTGAAGCTGAGCCCAGCACCTCATTCAGAGGGTCTCTGAATTAAAGAAGGAAGCAATGCTAATCTCAAGATCCTTAGAGGGGCAGCCAGACAAACCAATGGCAGGACCTCATAATCAAACATACTGTGTAAGCCTATGGGGTCTGTCGCATGACCATCTGTCTCCAACCCCAAACTAGCTAAATCTTAAGAAGATTGGCCATTTTGAAAGTATTGCATTATCAGTCACACCATGTGTGTGATCAATGGGCCATGAAAGAAGAGTCCCAGTAGGAACCAAAAATATTGGACTGCAGGAGACAGAACGAAAATGTGTTAGTTTGGTGCATGATCAGCCCAAGAGCGGAGGAGAACAGGGTATGGCTCCAGACTTGAAATAATTAAGAGCCTGATGTGCATTTGTAATTCACATGTGTGCGCGCGTGAGTGTCCCTCCCTTACGAACAAAGTTGTTACCTGGAAGCTATACCTGGTGTTAAGGATCACCAAATGTATCTGCTATCCCCAAACATAAGGGGCTCCTCTCTGGCACCATGGTGTCCTTTCATTGCATAATACATGCAATGGCAAAATAGTGGTCATGTTGACATTATTGGGCATTCTTGGTCTAGAGGTGGCATACTGGCAGTGATCATTTATATTTTTAGAGTACGACTGCCATACTTTTGTTCATCCCCGACATAATGGTGGCCACCCCTCGCATAACAATGGCCATGCTGCTATATGGCGCCCAGCCCTGGCACAATAGTTGCCCTGGTATAATGGTGGGCATTACTGGCATCTTTGCTGTTATGGTGAGTGTCCATGGCCTATGATTGTAATAACTGGGCATTTGAAGCTGAATCTGTTGATGTGAGCCATTTGTACACTTGAGTACTTGATGAAAATTACAAGCTTGTGTTTGGACATCGTGTATTTCCTGAAACAAAAACTGATATTTTGAATGCAAAAATTATATTGTTTCGGAAAATATTTTTCTTCTGGGAAACTGAGTTTGTCTGCCCAAAATTGAAAGTGGTATTTGTTAGAAAAAATATGCATATTTTTGGAAACTGATATACTGATGAAGACAAAAGGCTGCAATTCTAAAACATATTTAAAGTTAATAGTTGAATGATAATTCAAGCTGAGTTGTGGAGACATTTTGCTGTGGTTATGTCCTTTGTCCAGAAGAAACAAGATGCTTTGGCAGTTATTGCATTAGTTAGTTGAAGACATTTAATATGAAAAGACTCTTTCCTGGCATTCTGTTGGTAACCTCGCCTACAATGCTTTGGTGGTCACTACTGATAATCTTGTTTTGGGTGTCCACAGTGTACTGTTAACATACGTGATCACTATTTTCCAGTGAGCAGCTCGGAAGGACATTCCTTGAGCAGAAGTAGCTCTCACTACAGAAAAGGTTGGAGATCCTGCTCTAGACCTTCCTGTAGAACAGATCTGTGGAAGCAGGTCTTTCAGTGTCAAGCAATCTTAAGCTTCTTCATAGAGCATCTGCCAGCGAGTTAAGTGTAAAACCCCCTCCCCAATATATTTGTGCCGTGAAGCCCCTTTCTACTTTATTTGTGACAATATAAAACCCTTTCCTATTGTATGTGTCAACATATTTCCCCATTAAAAGCCCCTTCATATTGTATTTAACACAGTCTGAATTAACAATCTCTCTACCAATTATGAACCAGATCTCCTACAGAAGCGGGTCAACACAACTCTGCCCAATCAAATGCCCATAAAGATGATCAACAATGGGTTGGAGCCTAGATTGCCCCTTCCCTGCTTGGTGAGCACTATTGTAGCACTTTCAACAGCCACAACTTACATCGGCCTGGTGAAGGAAGGTCCGACGAAGGTGGAAGTGAGACCCAACCGGGAGGACTTTGCCATGGCGACAATAAAGGGATCCAAACAAACATCAGACCAAGCTGGACAAATATGCACTTTCTAAATCAGAAACCATGGATGAGAAAAATGAAACACAAGGAGCGAAGAAACAGTCGGATGAAGGTGCCCCTACCCTCCAAGACATTATGGAGGCTATACTTGGGGTCCGTACAACTCTGGAACAGAAAATCGACTCGGTCACAACGATAGTTACTCTAATGCACGCAGACCTACGTACGTTGGGGGAGAGGATGAAGGCAGCTGAAGACTCCGTCGACGAGCTCCAATCCTCCACTAAAACATTAGAACGGACGGTGAAGAAACTCCAAGCGGCGACAATGGACCTGGAAGCCAAGCTTGAAGATTATGAGGGAAGGGCGCGCAGGAACAACATTCGAATGTTGGGAGTTCCGGAATGGGCGGAGGGCCAAGCCACGGATTTATTTGTGGAAGATTTAATACAAAATCACCTGCAACCTCGCTCTCTCTCCCAATACTTCTCTGTAGAACGGACCCATAGAGTGCCAGGGGGTCCCCCAAAACCCAGCGCACCCCCACGTCCTATTCTAGCCAGAATATTCACCTACAGGGATAGAGACATAATTCTACAAACCGCGCGCACTGCCCCTCCAACAAGGCTGGATAACTCCACGATCACATTCTTTCCGGACTTTACGGTCAAGGTCCAGAAAATGAGAAGATCCTTCTTGGAGGTAAAAAGGGCGCTTCGTGAAAAAAACATTAAATATGCAATGCTCTTTCCTGCAAAACTGCGAGTAATGACGGATGGGAAAGTTTGGTTCTTTTTGACTCCAGAGGAAACATGGGGCTGGTTGGAGGGGTGGCAAACCCAGGGAACCCAAAAGAATAGCTCACAACGGCGGGCGCAGGGGCAAGACGGTCGGCAAGACGCCCACGAACTCAGGGATGGCCCTCGGTAAGTCATGTGTCAACTAAAGTTAGCAGACAGAGAAGAGGGTCCCTTGAAGGTTGCTGATCCTGGAGTGAGTTGCCGGGAGCTGTAAGAGACAACTCGAGATTCACCGGAGAAGTCGTACATTGCTAAGTAACTTGATTGTTGGGGGGGGGGGGGTAAAATGTGGACTGCTGGACTTGTGGGCTCTTTGTTATTATCGTGAAGCTGTTTGCCTAAGTAAATCACGAGAGGCATGCTGGGTATTACTGGTCTTAACGCAGACACAACGATATGGACGTTACTGACTTTGAGCTGGGGTAAAACAGGATCCTTGGCTTGGGTTTGACTGGGTCACGTTTGGGTTGGGCATACAGGCGCTCTGCAAAGTTGGGGGGTGGGCAGTTTGGAGTCCACGTTGCAGGGAGGCAGGGAGGGTTTGGGTAGATCCCTATGGGATTGTTGTTGTATTGTTCAATGTTTAATAAGGTGTGAAATAATGATAATTGACAGGGCATGGGGTCTACATTATTCAACAGTAGAACGACCAACATTGGGTCAGACCAGATATTCGACCGCTTTGCTGATATTTACACACGGAGTGAGGGACAAGGAGGGCCCAGATGTGCGCGCTTTCTGGGACCCACAGCGTTTAGTACACTTCACAAATGACCAAGAACCAGGGACAGACTCCACGACTGGGCCGCATTAAGCTCCTCTCGTGGAATGTCAATGGGTTGGGGGATAGAATAAAGAGGGGAATTGTTCTACCGTATTTAAAGAGACAAGCCCCTGATGTGGTGTTACTGCAGGACACCCACATACAAGGTTCCTCGTACTGCGCTTCGAACAGATGGGGGTATAAGCTGGTGGCACACGCAGGATACACTAAAGCAGAGGTCTTCAAACTGTGGGGCGCGCCCCCCAGGGGGGGCGTGGAAACATCTCTGGGGGGGCGCGAGCTCCACAGAAAGATTTCCCCTTTACATCATTTATTCTGACGTCTGAAGCACGTTTACTGCCGTTTATTTCTCGAAAATCGTGGTCATCACAAACAGGACTCTCTCTGATTGGAGGCAGCAGTCAGAGCAAATAATAACTATGTGGAGGCGTCAACTTTGACATTCCTTTAATCTGAGACACAGCAGCATAAATACAGGAAATGGAAGCGAATTGCAGTTCCATACAAAATGAAACTTAAAAACATATGCTGCTTTGCAAGGAGAGTGGTGCTTCTTCCCTGCCCTTCGCCTTTCTTGCTGGTGCCTTTTGGCGTCCTTGGTGCTGCCTTTTACATTGGTTCATTGCACTGCTGTCTAGACATTTGAAGCTACTCATAGGTTAAGTTTAAACATTTTCCTGCATTATAATTTTCTTATTCCCCCATCTTCACTCTACTTCTGTTTTTTTATCACTGCCAAACATGAATTGAGTTTTGCCTCACAGCAGGGCACTTGTACAAACATCACTCAACAGGTGTTCACACTGTCAGTCAAGCAGACATTCTTTCTCACATAAATACACACACACACGTAGGGCATGCGACAGTTCAACGGACTTTACACGTACTTGAAACAGGGAAAGGTTCACGAAACTTGGGTGGGTTTAAACACCACCAGAAGGTAAAGGAATATTAGTGACTCCGAATGTAATATCCAGAAACTTTACCCCGCGCTGGTACTTTTCAGATTGCGGCCACTGAATTCCGAAGTCACCGCTGTCGACCTTCTCAAGGTCCGGGTGATACTTTCTTTGCTGAGAATCTTTCTAACCCCTTCGCTGCTAGGCCTTTTCCCCCCTGTGCTAAGCCTTTTTGGGCTATTTGGGGTAGTGCGCGCTTAGGCCCCTGTAACTTTTTGACCACATAAGGTATCCACGCCAAATTTGCGTCCTTTTTTTCTAACATCATGGGGATTGTAAAGGTACCCATGGTTTGTGGATTCCCCTGGAGGAAACCCAGAAATTAGCCAAAATACAGCAACATTTTGTTTTTTTGGGGACAAATGCGAAAAAAGGGCTACAGATGAAAGCGTCTTGTTTTTTCCCTGCAAATGGCAACAAAAAGGGGTTGTGGTGCTGAAATCACCATCTTCCCAGCTTTCAGGGACAAGCAGCCTTTTGTCAGAAAACCAACTTTTTTACACAGTTTTGGCATTTTTCTGGGACATAGCGTATTTTTGCTATTTTTTGTGCTTTCAACCTCCTTCCAGTTAATGGTAGAAATAGGTATGAAACCAATAATGGATCCTGGAAATCCATACATTTCTGAAAAGTAGACAACATTCTGAATTCAGCAAGGGGTCATTTGTGTAGATCCTTAAAGTTTTCCTTATAGAAACTAACAGTTAAATAAAGGACAAATTGAAAATTAGTTGAAAAAAACAGCCATTTGTGTCAACATTTTCACCTGTAACTTCTTCTAATTATGACAGCTATTTGAAAGCAATATACCGTTATATCCGCTGGACCTTTCTGGTTGTGGGGATATATAGGACTTGTAGGTTCACCAAGAACCCGACGAACCCAGAGCCAATAACTGAGCAGCATCTTGCAATGGTTTTTATTATGTACCGGGTATATAGCAATTATTTTGGGAAAATGTATACATGGAAAAATTGTTATGAAAGACACCTATGTATTTCTGAAATGGGAACAAAATGTAGATTTTAGAAACAGTAGATATTTGCACATTTCCGAAATTGGGAGTACCCATACTAGCATGAGAATTATAGGTCATTTTTCAAAATGACTTATTTTTTAAACATTGTCTTTCATTTGGAAGGCAGAAATGCATCGAAAGTCAATAGGTAATAACAGTTGCTCTACAATTCTGTGTTACCCTAAGTCTCCCGATAAAAATGGTACCTCACTTGTGTGGGTAGGCCTTGTGCCCACAACAGGAAATGGCTCAAAATGCAACGTGGACGTACCACATTTTCACAATGAAAAATACCCTTTTTTGCAAAGTGCCTAGCTGTAGTTTTTGAACCCTAGCTCTGCGGGCACTTAGGGAAACCTAGCAAACCTATACATTTTTGAAAACTAGACACCCAGGGGAATTCAGGATGGGGTGACTTGACTGGCTCTCACCAGGTTCTGTTACCCAGAATCCCTTGCAAACCTAAAAAATTGGCAAAAAAAAAAACACATTTTCCTCACTTTTCTGTAGTGGAAAGTTCTGGAATCTGCATGGATCCACAAAATTCCACCTACCCCGCGTTCCCCAAGGTCTTCCGAAAAAAATGGTACCTCACTTGTGTGGGTAGGCCTGGTGCCCGCGACAGGAAGCAGTGCAAAACGCAACGTGGACGCACCACATTTTCACAGTGAAAAATGACCCTTTTTTTTGCAAAGTGCCTAGCTGTAGTTTTTGAACCCTAGCTCTGCCGGCACTTAGGGAAACCTAGCAAACCTATACATTTTTGAAAAGTAGACACCCAGGGGAATCCAGGATGGGGTGACTTGACTGGCTCTCACCAGGTTCCGTTACCCAGAATCCTTTACAAACCTAAAAATTGGCCAAAAAAACACATTTTCCTCACTTTTCTGTGGTGGAAAGTTCTGGAATCTGCGTGGATCCACAAAATTCCACCCACCCCGCGTTCCCCAAGGTCTTCCGAAAAAATGGTGCCTCACTCGGGTGGGAGGCCCAAGTACCCGCGACAGGCAAGGGCCCACAACTTATTGAGGCGACCTCAAAATGGCCTATCACAAAACGACCTGGTTTTGCAAGGGGTCCCATGACGTTTTGGCCCGGGGCTCGGCGGCCACCTAGGAAACCTACCAAACCCACACATGTCTGAAAAGTAGACACCCGGGGGATTCCAGGGAGGTATGGCTTGCGTGGATCCCCCAACGTTTTCTTACCCAGAATCCCCTGCAAACCTGACATTTTGCTGAAAAAATCCCTTTTTCACACATTTTTGTGTGGTAAAGTTGTGGCATCACGGGGCTGACACAAATTTCCTACCACCCAGCGTTCCCCCAGGTCTCCCGATAAAAATGGTGCCTCACTCGGGTGGGAGGCCTAAGTACCAGCGACGGGCAAGGGCCCAAAACATTTTGTGATGGGCAATTTTGATGTCGCCTCAATACGTTGTGGGCCCTTGCCTGTCGCGGGTACTTGGGCCTCCCACCCGAGTGAGGCACCATTTTTATCGGGAGACCTGGGGGAACGCTGGGTGGTAGGAAATTTGTGTCAGCCCCGTGATGCCACAACTTTACCACACAAAAATGTGTGAAAAAGTGATTTTTTCAGCAAAATATCAGGTTTGCAGGGGATTCTGGGTAGGAAACGTTGGTGGATCCACGCAAGCCATACCTCCCTGGAATCCCCGGGTGTCTACTTTTCAGAAATGTGTGGGTTTGTAGGTTTCCCTAGGTGGCCGCCGAGCTCCGGGCCAAAACGTCATGGGACCCCCTTGCAAAACCAGGTCGTTTGTGATAGGCCATTTTGAGGTCGCCTCAATACGTTGTGGGCCCTTGCCTGTCGTGAGTACTTGGGCCTCCCACCCGAGTGAGGCACCATTTTTATCGGGAGACCTGGGGAACGCTGGGTGGTAGGAAATTTGTGTCAGCCCCGTGATGCCACAACTTTACCACACAAAAATGTGTGAAAAAAGTGATTTTTTCAGCAAAATATCAGGTTTGCAGGGGATTCTGGGTAGGAAAACGTTGGGGGACCCACGCAAGCCATACCTCGCTGGACTCCCCCGAGTGTCTAGTTTTCAGAAATGTGTGGGTTTGGTAGGTTTCCTAAGATGGCCGCCGAGCCCAGGGCCGAAAACCTCACTGGTGTGGGTGGTTCAAGTACCCACAACAGGCAAGGGCCCAAAACGTATTGAGGAGACATCAAAATGATCACAAAACAAGCTGGTTTTGCAAGGGAGTCACCTGGGCTTTTGGCCCCGGGCTCGGCGGCCATCTTGGGAAACCTACCAAACCCACACATTTCTGAAAACTAGACACCCGGGGAGTCCAGCGAGGTATGGCTTGCGTGGGTCCCCTAACGTTTCCTACCCAGAATCCCCTGCAAACCTCAAATTTAGCTGAAAAAAAATCACTTTTTTCTCAAATTTCTGTGTGGGAAAGTTCTGGAATCTACGTGGATCCACAAATTTCCTCCCACCCAGCGTTCCCCCAGGTCTCCTGATAAAAATGATACCTCACTCGCGTGGGTGGGTCAAGTACCCGCGACAGAAAAGGGCCCAAAACCTATTGACGCGACATCAAAATTACCTATCACAAAACAACCTGGTTTTGCAAGAGGGGTCACCTGGGTTTTGTCCCCGGGCTCGGCGGCCATCTTGGAAAACTACCAAACCCAAACATTTCTGAAAGCTAGAAACCCGGGAGTCCAGCGAGTATGGCTTGCGTGGGTCCCACAACGTTTTCCTACCCAGAATCCCCTGCAAACCTCAAATTTAGCTGAAAAAAATCACTTTTTCCATACATTTTTGCGTGGGATCACCGTGCCGGCACAAATGTCCTACCACCCAGCGTTCCCCTTGTTCTCCCGAGTAAAATGATACCTCACTTGTGTGGGTGGGCCAAAGGCCTGTGACTGGGAAGAGCCCAAAACATAGGGATTTAGGGTATAGCACCGAGAATTCTAAGCGCTACATTTTTTAAAAATAAGTTTTTAGCCAGTTCTGCTTTGGACAACCACACAAGTGAGGTATCATTTTACTCGGGGAACAAGGGCAACGCTGGGTGGTAGGACATTTGTGCCAGCACGGTGATTCCACGCAAAAATATGTGGAAAATATGGTTTTTTCAGCTAAATTTGAGGGTTGCAGGGGATTCTGGGTAGGGAAACGTTGGGGGATCCACGCAAGCCATACCTCATGGACTCCCCAGGGTGTCTAGTTTTCAGAAACGTGTGGGATTGGTAGGTTTCCCTAGATGGCGGCGAGCCCGGGGCCAAAAAACCAGGTGCCCCCCCTCAAAGCCAGGTAGTTTTGTTATAGGTAATTTTGAAGTCTCCACAATCGATTTGGGCCATTTCCTGTTTCAGCCACTATGCCTACCCACACAAGTGAGGTACCATTTTTATCGGGAGCCCTGGGGGAACGCAGAGTGGTAGGAAATTTGTGGATCCACGCAGATTCCAGAACTTTCCCACACAGAAATTTGAGTAAAAAGTGATTTTTTTTTCAGCTAAATTTGGAGGTTTGCAGGGCATTCTGGGTAGGAAAACGTTTGGGGGACCCATGCAAGCCATACCTCGCTGGACTCCCCCGGGTGTCTAGTTTTCAGAAATGTGTGGGTTTGGTAGGTTCCCAAGGTGGCCGCTGAGCCCGGGGCCAAAAACCCAGGTGACCCCCCCTTGCAAAACCAGGTTGTTTTGTGATAGGTAATTTTGATGTCTCCTCAATACGTTTTGGGCCCTTGCCTGTCGCGGGTACTTGACCCACCCACGCGAGTGAGGTATCATTTTTATCGGGAGACCTGGGGGAAAGCTGGGTGGTAGGAAATTTGTGGATCCACGTAGATTCCAGAACTTTCCCACACAGAAATTTGAGAAAAACGTGATTTTTTCAGCTAAATTTGAGGTTTGCAGGGGATTCTGGGTAAGAAAATTTTGGAGGACCCACGCAAGCCATACCTCGCTGGACTCCTCCGGGTGTCCAGTTTTCAGAAATGTGTGGTTTGGGTAGGTTTCCCTAGATGGCCGTCGAACCCGGGGCCAAAAACTCATGGGACCCCCCTTGCAAAACCAGGTTGCTTTGTGATAGGTAATTTTGATGTCGCCTCAATAGGTTTTGGGCCCTTGCCTGTCGCGGGTACTTGACCCATCCACACAAGTGAGGTACCATTTTTCACGGAAGACTTTGGGGGATGCGGGGTGGGTGGAATTTTGTACATCCACGCAGATTCCAGAACTTTCCACCACAGAAATGTGAGGAAAATGTGTTTTTTGGACATATTTTTAGGTTTGCAAGGGATTCTGGGTAACAGATCCTGGTGAGAGCCAGTCAAGTCACCCCATCCTGGATTCCCCTGGGTGTCTAGTTTTCAAAAATGTATAGGTTTGCTAGGTTTCCCTAGGTGTTGGCAGTGTTAGTGTTCAAAATCTACAGCTAGGCACTTTGCAAAAAAAGGGTCCGTTTTCACTGTGAAAATGTTTTGTGTCCACGTTGCGTTTGGGCCGTTTCCTGTCGCGGGCACTAGGCCTACCCACACATGTGAGGTGCCATTTTTCTCGGAAGACTTTGGGGAACGCGGGATGGGTGGAAATTTGTGGATCCACACAGATTCCAGAACTTTCCACCACAGAAATGTGAGGAAAATGTGTTTTTTTGGACAAATTTTTAGGTTTGCAAGGGATTCTGGGTAACAGAACCTGGTGAGAGCCAGTCAAGTCAGCCCATCCTGGATTCTCCTGGGTGTCTAGTTTTAAAAAATGTATAGGTTTGCTAGGTTTCCCTAGGTGCCGGCAGAGCTAGGAACCAAATTCAACAGGTAGGCACATTCCGAAAAAAAGTCAGTGCCTAGTGGGCTTTCTGCCGCCCTGGGGAGGGGGGAAATCAGGGGCTATTGCCCCGATATGCCCCCGAGGGGGCAGAAAGACTGTGGCTATTCTTTTGGGGGTCGGGGGCATTGGGATGCCCATTCTGGTCAGCCCCCACCCCTGCGTACAAAAAGCCAGCATAATCGCTGGCACATAGTGGGCTTTCTGCCCCCGGGGGCAGATCAGGGGCTACTGCCCCCATCTGCCTCCTGAGGGGGGCAGAAAGACAGTGCCATCTTTTTGGGGGTGGGTGGGGGCATTGGCATGTCCATTCTTGGCAGCCCCCACCCCGAACTTTGTAAAAAAAAATCCCTGGTGGCTAGTGGGCTTTCTGCCCCTTCCGGGGGGGGGCAGATAAGGTGCTATTGCCCCATCTGCCTCCCAGGGGGGGGCAGAAAGACTGTAGCATTTTTTTTGGGGTGGGGGTTGCCCAGAATGGGCATGTCAATGCCCCTACCTATATAAAAAAAAAAAATCCCTGGCGCTTAGTGGGCTTTCTGCCCCCTCCCCGGGGGGGGGGCAGATCAGGGGCTATTGCCCCCATCTGCCTCCTGAGGGGCAGAAAGTCTTTTTTTTTCCTTTGGGGGGTAGGGTGGGGGCATTTGCATGCCCATTTTGGGCAGCCCCCACCCCGGGCCTATAAAAAAAAATCCCTGGCATCTAGGGTGTTTCTGAACCCCCGGGGGGGCAGAAAGACTGGAATTTCGTGGGGGGAGGGGTGGGGGCATTGGCATGCCCATCTTGGGCAACCCCCACCCCTAAATTTATCGAGGGGAAAAAAACCCTGGTGTCTAGTGGGCTTTCTGCCCCCCGGGGGGGCAGAAAGACTGTACCTTTGCGTCGGGGGTGGGGGCATTGGCATGCCCATATTGGGCAGCCCCTACCCCAAATTATAATTTTTAAAAAATCCCTGGTATCTAGTGGGCTTTCTGCCCCCCAGGAGGGGCAGAAAGACTGTACCTTTGCGGCGGGAGGGGCGGGGGCATTGGCATGCCCATATTGGGCAGCCCCCACCCCTAACTATAATTTTTTTTTTAAATCCCTGGGATCTAGTGGGCTTTTTGCCCCCCCTGGGGGGCAGATTGGGGGCTACTGCCCCCCCCGGGGGGCAGATTGGGGGCTACTGCCCCATCTGCCCCCCAGGGGGGGCAGAAAAACTAATTTTGTGGCCGGGGGTGGGGGCATCGGCATGCCCGTTTTGGGCAGCCCCCACCCCTAATAAACATCCCATAAGAAATCCCTGGTGTCTAGTGGGCTTTCTGCCCCCGGGGGGCAGAAAGACTAATCATGCCAAAAATGTTATGGGGGAGCAAAGGCCCTTGCCCAAGGGGCCGCTCCCCCTCCCTGGTGCCTAGTGGGTGGATCCCTGCTTGGGGATCGCCCTCCTGGGGCGATCCCCAAGCAGGGATCCACTAGGAGGGGTACCATTGGAAAGGGAGATTCTCCCCTTTCCAACGATACCTCTCCTGAGTTTCTACGTGCTCAGGGGCTGAGATAGCCCCCTGAGCACGTAGAAACTGAAACGAGCCTCTTGGCTCATTTCAGTTTCAGTTTCACTGAAATGACATCAGCGCGACGTGCGCGCCGATCGTCATTTCAGGGAAACCAGAAGTGGGGGGGCCTCGGGAGCTGGGGAAGCTCTTCCCCAGCTCCCGAGGCTTTAGGGAGAAAAGGGAATCCCTCTGGTGCCCGCACCAGAGGGATTTCCGTGCTGGAGTGTCATGACGAGCTGGACTCGTCATGAGCACACGACCACTGTGTGCCATGACGAGTTCAGCTCGTCATGAGCATGGAAGGGGTTAAAAGGCAGAGGAACACCCTGATAATCAGACAAAAAGGAACCATTAAATAAAAATAAACTGAAAAAAAAAAAATTGAGCGCTTTGAGGTCTTACACAGGGCACAACTGCGCCGTGCAAATGCTGATGACCTAGCGGCCTTGCACTTTGTTGTTGTAAAAAGGTCTCAGTTGAGAGTCTTATCTCCGTGAGTCCTGGCATTTTAGCTAACAGCAGTTTGGCCTCTACAAATCTGCTGTGATGCAGGCATTTTCAGAGTTTGAGGCAAACTTACATTTGACCATTTGTCATAGTATTTTCCATAATAATAAGGCATTTTCAGACCATTTGTTTCAGTTTTGCACTCCTTCCTGTTTATTTGTGATAGTGCTGTCAAGAAGCTTCTGCACAGCCTTAATGTAGATTCAGCCCATTAAACCCTGATAGTTGCTGTGTATTTCTATCTCAGCTCTAGTCAAGGAGGCCATTTTCGTTGCCTGCACCAGGGCCCGTGGTATCTATACTGCTTTCACATGATAATACAAAATAAGCATGTATGGCAGTGAGAATTTCAATTGATTGAGATGTATCTTGAGAGCAAAGACTTTGCCCCAAGAATGATGTGCTTGCCAAGTCTGCCAACATTCTGCTTGTTCGCTGGATCAGGCTGCATGGCATTAGATGTGGTCCTGAAAGGTGGGGGTGCTTGCACTGACCTTGTGGTGGTTTTCCCTAAAAGAAAGTTTCCCATCAAAGGGCGTTGCATGAGTTCAGTGGTTGTGGGCCAGATTTACAACTCACAAATCTTAACTATACAAAACCCTGCTAATGTTGTTTTGCTGTTGCGCGAATTAGTTGTCAGCTGACACCTCCGGGATAAACCGGTTGTCAAAGATGCTGAATCCCAACTTCCAGAAACTTTAGTGATGGGGGGCTCCTAAAAAATATTTCCAGGTGGGGCTTGGTCTAAAAAAGTTTGAAGACCTCTGCACTAAAGGTTCGAGAGGGGTGGGGATTCTTCTTCGTAATTCATGCCCCTTCCACGAACAATCCGTGACATGAAAAGATGGGAAGATTCGTGACCCTGTCGGGTACATGGGAGGGCAGATTACTCAATATTACATCTCTTTACGTTCCACCCCGACTCCACTCCCCTACCCTGGCTGACTGGGAACACATCTGCTTAACTTGCCTGAGGGGGAGTCGCTACTGGGGGGGGGGGGGGACTGTAACGCGGCCTTGAGTGGGGACTTGGATAGGAGGCCACCAAAACAAGGAGAGCCGGCTGGGAGAGCGTTGGGAGACTTTTAAAAAAGCAATGGGTTTGCTGGATGTTTGGAGAGCGTACAATCCGTCATCCCTCCAGTATACCTTCCACTCGGGTGTACATGGGAGTTTGTCAAGAACAGATTATGTATTCGGTAGAGCAGAACAGCTCTCCCTGTTCGGAGAAGTGGCACACCTACCTAGAGGTATTTCCGGCCATTCTCCAGTTGTAGTTACATATGAAGGTAACCCCTTTGCCAAAAGACACGAGATGACACTCGTACTTACGACTACCGACAATACGGAAGGGGCTTATTGAAACGACAGAAAATTACTTTAAAGAAAACAAGGGGTCAGTCGATTCAGCCTCCACGCTGTGGGAGGCGTATAAAACAGTGGTCAGGGAGTATCAATGGTTGCTGGATATAAAAAAGAAAACCAAAACAGCTACTTAAATTAGAAGAAGAAATGTCCCAATTGGAAGGCGAACAAGTGAATCCAGCATCCCCCGAAGTCAAACACAGATTGCTCCTAAAACAGAAAGAATATAGGGATATTGCCGAAGAGGCGGCTAAGGCTCACTACCGGGCCACACAATGTCGGGTATTTGAGATAGGGGACAAAGCGAGCAAGCTGCCGGCATGGCTGGACAAACGTGAGCAGGCCTCCAGGTGGGTATTTGAGATTGTGACGGAGGGTGGGGACCGACTTAAAGAAAGGAACAGAGTAGCGAACGCCTTTGCAGAACACTTTAAATTAATATACGAGCCCTCACATACATCTACCGGGGACGAGGCGAGAGAGTTGTTGTCTACCCTTAAACTCCCTGTGTTGGATGACACAGAGGTGGAGGAACTTGACCTCGATCTGACCAAAGAAGAAGTGACCAAGGCAACTGGTGCATTACAATCGGAAAAAGCACTGGGACCGAGTGGTCTTCCTGTTGAGCTATTTAAAACGAATGCATCAACTATCGCCCCCTACTTGATAGATATGTATGAAGAAAGTGTTGTGAAGGGTATCCTCCCTGAAACACAAAGACTGGCCAACGTGGTAGTGATTCATAAGAAGGGAAAAGCTCCAGAGCGATGCGGATTATATCGGCCGATTTCGTTGTTAAATCCAGAGGTGAAGATCCTGGCGAAAATCTTGGCCACGCGGTTATCGCCCCTGCTCCATAAATTGATTCATCCCGATCAGTCTGGCTTCATGCCGGGCAGAAATACTGCGCTCAATCTACGACTGCTTAATGGGGTCTTGGGCAGGGCTAGGACTATACAGGAGGAAGCAGTGATAATGTCCCTAGATGCCAAAATGGCTTTTGATTTGATAGAATGGCCCTACCTGTTTGCAACGTTAGAATGTTATGACTTCGGCCCGAAATTCCTGTCATGGGTGCGGCTCCTTTACTCGGAGCCCCTGGCAAGAGTGACGGTGAATGGGGGCCGATCGGTAACCTTCGCCTTAAAGAAGGGGACGCGGCAGGGATGCCCACTTTCCCCGCTGATATTTGCTTTGGTCCTCGAACCATTGGCAATCTGGATTAGAGGAGATCCCCCTTATTAGGGGATTAAATTGGACGACAGAATGAGAGGACAGAATTTTCCTCTATGCTGACGATATTTTACTTTATTTGGCCAAACCGTATTTTTCTATCCACAGAATACTACATATATTCACCCTTTTTCAAAAATACTCCTGTTATACTATAAATTGGGAGAAATCTCTTATCCACATACTTTCTGGGAAGGATCCTAGGTTGCCCCTACGTTGCTGAGCTAGAGTTGTCACTGACAGCTTTCGCTACCTGGGGATCTATGTCACGACGGATTCAGTGGCATTCTATGATAACAATTTGCCCCCCGCTCCATCGCTTACAGAACGACGTACAGCACCGGAAGTCTTTGCCACCGATGTTACTGGGCAGAGCAGCGTTGTACAAAATGATGGCTCTGCCCCGATTAGTTTACGCCCTACAAAATACGCCCTTCCTTGTCCCACCTAAATGTTTTCAAGCCGTAGAGTCAGAAGTCAGGACCCTTCTCTGGAACAATGGGATCCCCGCATCTCATTGACAAAGCTCACGAAAAGCTGGTACGATGGTGGAATTACTCTTCCAGCAATTAAAAGTTACTACTGGGCCTCCCAGTTAGCTGTCACAAACCACTGGGTACAGTGGCCAGTAACCGAACCCGCTTACAGAATGGATAGGAACAATATGATAGCAGGGTCATATCAACGGGCATTGTATGGAGGAAGGTAAAATGTTCCGATATACACTCCAACTGCGACCACGGTTACAATATGGCATGCAGCGACATCAGCCTTGGGTTGGAAAAACAAGATTACACTGGCCACCCCCCTTTTCGAGACTGATCGCTTAGGGCTCTTGGCACATATTCCTGGATTTCATAAATGGGACCTCATTGGGCTTTCGACGGTCGGAGAAATGTGGGCGGGAGGTACAGTATTCCCGTTCAGTGACCTTCAACGAGACTATGAACTGAGTACGAGGGAAACTTTCAGATACCTCGAAGTCCGGAATGCATTGTATAAAGCTGTGCCCAAGGGTTCGGATCTTCCAGCCGCCTCGCCTCAGGAGGACAGACTCCTCGATGATTATTTGAAAGAAAAAGTAATCTCATTGACTAATAGAAAGATCTTAAATAATACATCAGATGCTTTGGGGAGGATCCGATCTAAGTGGGTGGAAGATGTGGGAGACTTAGACGATGAAGAATGGCAAGAAGCACTGGCATCCCCTCGAGAAGGTGCAATTCGGTCTAGGTTCAAACTAATCCAGCTTAAGCTCCTCCACAGAGTATACTATACTAGTGTAGCGCTGGCTAAGATGGGTATTTCAAGCTCCTCATTATGCCCCAGAGGTTGTGACCAGGTTGGGACGCATTTACATCAGTGATGGGAATGCCCGATTGTACAGTTGTATTGGGAGAAAATAACCTAAAAAATGTGGGAAGTTTGCGGGAAAACTAAGGACGTCACCCCCCCGGCTCTGCCTTCTCAATATATGGGCTGCAACTGACCTGACGACTAAAGAGAGGATCTGGGTCTCCCTTGGAAATGTGGTAGCAAAACGTAATATAGCCAGAACCTGGAAGGGAGCCACGGTACCAAGGCTCCGGGAATGGGAGGCCGACATGGATTGGTGCATGCAGATGGAAAGGGTGATATATGAAGGGAGAGGATGCCCAAAAAAATGGACCAAGATTTGGGGGGAGTGGAATAAAACGAGAGGAATTTTGTGTGTACCTTTTACTGATCCCCCTCTGCAGGAATGCATAACTCCTTGAAGATCAGCAGTCACAATGTAGAGTTGACGGTATGTGACTTATTCGGAATGTTGGAAGGTAGCGACAAAATGAAGGTAAATGTACAAATGCACTGTATCACCTTACTGTCCACTGTTATGTTTCTGTTTTTCTTATTTAATAAAAAAAGAACTTTAAAAGAAAACAATGGGTTGGAGCCAAAGGCTATCTGATGTTGTGAATACATGATCTCTGACACAGCTAAAGCTGTATTTAGCCAGACCTACATAAAGCGACAGCAGTAACATGGCACAGTGAGTTAAAAGCTTGTCGCTGACACCTGCTTGGCCTTGCCGGAATACGGAGTTCAAATACAAGGCCAATCCAGCCTTCCACCACTATCAAGGATGGATGGTAAATGGAGTAACATTAGACTGAACAACAGTAATACCCATTACTTATAGTCAAATGACAGTCTGATATACAGTGTTACATAAAAATTCTACTTTTCTGCCTTTTACTAGAATGTGTCTTAATGTAAATTACTGTCTGGAAAATTAAAAATAAGACTAAAAGAACATGGGAGAACAACGCCAGCTAAACTCAGTTTCACTTTCCCTCCTTTAAAATAAAATTTAAAAAAGGAAAACTGTTGTACTATGCAGTCAGCTATAGAAACCATACACAAAACATATCATAGCTCTTACCACCAACCATGTTGTTGCCTTGATACGTCTTATCTTTGTTTCTGTACCATTAGCAAATTGATCTTTGAGCATGGCGGATGCTAAGAATTGTGGCATGTGTTGTGCGCATTCATAACCATAACGGGAATATTTCAGTTGTTTACCCATTTCAGCCAGAACAATAAATCACTTTAGCTCGGTTTTTTCAGTTATTCTCATTATTTTCTTGTGTGGCATTTTATTTTTTAACTCTAGCTGTGTACAGTCATCAGATATGCAAAGTAGGGGTTGGGTTAAGTCCCTGGTGTGACCAGGTCCTGCACCCAACACCCCCTGCGCCTTCGGCTGTGAGCAGCAGTGGCTGGGCATGGGCCTGATCTGTGGCCAGGCCCTGTGCCCAGCCCGCCGTGGCAGCACAAGCCTGCTGTGCAGCCCGAAGTCTTTGCAGCACATTGTGTGCCTGCAGCCCGCTCCGGGCACCCAATAACTGCTTTGCACGACCTTTGGCCATGCACAGTGGTCATTTGACTCAGGGCCTAGGCTGTGGCCAGGCCCTGAGCTCAACCTGCAAGGCATACACTATCTCCTGCCTTCCAAGCAAAACCAGCCACTCATTCTGGTGTTTAGCTTTCCTTGTGTTTTTTTTTGTTTTTTGTTTTTCACACTTCCTGAAATTTTTAAGCCAGAAATGACTCAAAATGGCAGTCAAATCCAACACCCAAAATGCCTCCTAGCGAATTTGTGAGTGAGCTCTGCCTCGCGCGTGTCGGCTTTTTCTCAGGAGTGTCTTGTACTTTCCACATGTCTTGGTATCCCTGACCACTGCCCTGGGATCAGTTACCATTGGGGTTGGTCATCAATGGTTGTAGTTGAAGCCATATCACAAGTTGCAAGGTGGCAGAAAAAAAAAAATCAGCCCTAATTCAGTCAGTTATATTTTGGGGGGAAAAAATTTTTATTGACGTGATTCGCAAGTCGTAAGTTAAAAAGGCACAGATATACAAAAGTGATAACCATTAAAGCCCGTTCAGGAAGTTTTTCAAACGATTATACCTTAAAAACAGGTTTACACCAAATCAAAACAAGCTTTTGCAATGCAATAGATCTCGCATTTGGGACCTTATAAGGATTTAGTAATGGAGAATACTGTGCAGCCCCGGAGCTTTCAGGGTGCCGAGTCACTGATGAGCAAGATTCTCTCCAGCGTCACGCTGCTGTCGTACCATGTTTAAAGCACATTTCCAAACCTCACACACCTCCTATACAAGTCTTACTACAAGCAACATCATTCTCCACCACGCACTCCAGATGGTGTCTTCCAAACACTGAAAACCAGAGCAGCTGAGAAACTGTCAAAGGCATAAGTGTTAAATCTAGTTTACAATATATTTTAAAACGGCACAGGGAGAGCAGGCTGCCACGAGCAGGAAACAAGACGCAATGGTGAAAATGAAAGCGGTGAGGGGGTGTGGAGAGACAACACACAATGAGACTGGAACAGCATTTGAGCTTATAAATTACTCCATCCGGCAACATTTAAAAAACAGCAATGAAACGGCATCAAACATGCTCTGAAGGGCGTGCAGTCAGAGCTGCCGACTCGGAAGTGCGAGTCTCGGCGTCGACTCGCCATTCTGTGATTTTGGGCAAATCATTTAAAATACAAGCAGCAATCTCAGAGGGGTGGTGGGGCCGGTTAAAGGGGTAGGGAGAGACAGCACAAGGCGAGCAGGCTGCCACGAGTAGGAAACAAGACAATGGTGAAAATGAAAGTGGGCATGTCGTTAAAAGACGCACGGCCTCCAAAGTAAAACAATAATTAAACCTGCGATGCAAATGCGGAGTGTAACCTGAAGCACAGTGTCCGTGAAGTGGGCGCTGTGCTGAAACACAAGCTGAGGCAAACAAGAATCAAAATAGTGCGCCCAACGGAACCTATATAAAAAAAAAGCTTAAGACCACGTGTAACAGGGGCAGACTCCTGGGAGGGTTTGAAACACTAAAAGACGGGACACATTAAGCATGCTGACCAACCAAAAGCATGCATTTATGAAGGGTACGAACAGGAACGAAGAGAAAAGATGGGGGGGTGCTTCAAGCCACAGCCTAGATTACTGCATGCCTCGCAGAGCAGTGCATGCGCTGCTTAGGCTTGACCTAAAAAGGAATGCAATCTGACGTAAAGTTCTACTATCATGCCAAGTTTGGTGTAAATCGGTTCAGTCGTTTGGGCTGTAGATGTGAGCATAATTTCATATGGGAGCTAAAATGAAAAAACACTTCTTTTTCCAACCCCTTGCCTTTAACTTTTTTTTCATGGATGAATCTGCACGAAAAACTTGGCATGCTGAAACATAGCTAACTGAGTAAGTAGATTTCCATGATTACATGGAAATCTGTCCACAAGCGTCAAAAGTTATAGGCAAAGCAAAAATGCCTTTCAATGGAAACACTGCCAGAACCATGCCTACACAATGGCTACCACCACTGTGTAATGCATACACATATAAATTATGAAATTTTGTAGGAAAGGGGGGAAAACTATGGAGAGAAGGAAGGATGGGGAGAGAAAGGAGTCTCAGGGAAAGCAGGATGAGAAGAATATGTGGCTTAGTAACGAAACTGAATTATGCAAGTAAAGTACCTGGAGAGCCAACTACAGCAGAAGGTCAGACAGGATGGAGATGAATAGAGCAGGAAATGTAGGAGAAAGAAATGGACTGTTGACAGGATTCAGGAGAGATAGGAGAAAGAGATGGCACAACAGACAGAATGGAGGATTTTAGATTAGGAGAGGTAGCAAAAGGTAAAATGGCAGAAGGCACAGAACAGATGCTAGGGAGAAGCAACGAAGCTGGCAAGGAGAGCAAATGGGAATGACAAATAAATAGGTGACAGGGGAAAGGGTCAAAAGGAGGAGATCAAGAATCCCATTGTGCAAGTTAGTAGGGAAGTGGAGGAATTCCCAAGAGTGATACGAATAGATGAAATTCAAGGGAGAAAGACAGACATATTGGTCTAAATTAAAGATAATGACAACAAATTTAAAGCCTGGTGTAATCACTATCCTTAACAGCCAACAAGTACCAGCTTGTTTAAAACATAGTCAGGAAATGCATGATCCATCCTACAGAATTACAAAATCTATATCTGCACCAGTGCCCTGTATTGCTTCGCCTACTGGTCACCCACTTACATCTATGAAGCTGAACAAAGCTCCATGTTCTCTCACACAACACAATAACACTTTAATACTGCCAAGGAAAGGGTAATCCCTTTATACCTTCGGCTAACTTACTTCAAAATGGAAAGTCACTTGTACATGTTAGATGCACACAGGTGTAAATGGGAAACTCCTCTATAAACATGAATATCGTCGCATAAGGAAGCCCTGGCATAAAATTATGTTACCGCTGTAAGAAAATGGCATACAATTCCCTAATCAGGAAATGACTCTTACGCATAGCGAGCACAACCCACCTACACAATGCGGTAGCTTAACGAGTGCTGGCACACCAGCCTGGAAGATGATTGCATGCCAGCTGGATATGCCACTATGTATGACGGTGGTTTAGTAGTCAGGAGGGCCGTGCAAATTTCCGAACAAAACAAAATCACCCATCAATAATTTGTTTGGGGCTCAGAGTATTTTTTACATCCCATCTCTTTTATGCAATATGCAGCCGAACATCTTTCCCATTAAAGCACCTGCCACTATTTACTCCCATTTACAACAAGCATAGCGTTCACCAACATAGGAGCATCTAATGGCAAGCGCTCCAACAAGGCCCTGAAGCCAGATCTTCGACATGACTGCTGTACCACCATCAACTGGGCAGCAAAGGATTTCGTTCGCAACTAGGGAAGCAGAGTTCTTGATCGAATGAGATATATTGAATGCCTAAAAATATTAAACTATATGCACAGCAGACAGATTAGAGGCGCAATATTAACTATATCCCCTGAATGTGGCAGGCAATGCAAACGTGCCATTCCTCATCAATTAGCAATATGTAAAGGTCTCAATTTCCGTTGTGTAATTTTTATTGGAACATTATTTGACCCTTTAAAGCGGCAAAGGGTACATCTCTTGTTAAAAGTGAGTCGTCTGAGAAAGTTAAACTTATAAGTGAATGGCATAAAAAGGTCATGAAAAACACAAACGGAGGAGTAAGTGATGCGATTAACTTACTTTTCCTAACATTGTCGTGAAAAAAACAAGTCTCTCCCGACAAATCCTAACTCAGTTACTTATTCTTATACGTGGCAAGGTCCTTTATTTAGAAACAAGTTTGTCAGACAGACATGTTGGGAATCCTGGTACGCATCTCTTAAAGCATGTATATGTTGGTTGGATATATGTAAACAAGCAAGAGACTCTGCTGCTGAATATAAAAGAACGCGGGGGCGTAACGCACTATCTATCCCACGAAGTCTATGCAAAATGTGGTGAGGGGAGAAAACGTTCTCACTATCCAAACCATATGCACCGAGCCCTCAGCCACCGTGGAGCGACCCATAGATATGCAAATGTTTTGAGCCAAGCAGACCAACACCCCTCCTCCTGCACCCAGAGATCGGTACACCACTGCACCACTAAACCCACAGGTCCATGGTACGATTACGTATAAACGGCGTGTGCATAAAGAAGCCCATGGGTACTCCGATCTCTGCAGTAACCTGCAGAGAGCGATAATAGCTCCTCTTTTTCCACAAATAAAGTATCGCTGTGTGAAGTCTTGGCAACTTGTCCTCTCGATGCTGAAAAGACTGCAATGGAACCTAACTCGGCACAGTCCCTGACAATGTTATCAGCAACAGAGTCTAACTAGAAACCAGAAGACAGTAGTGCTCAAGAAATGAAGGAAGCGTTGGAAGATTGTGTGTTAACTTGTAAATTAAAGAAAAAAATGTTTTGCAAAAAAGTCTAAGCGATGGAAAATGCGCAACTTGTAAGAGCTAGTTACATTTAAGAACAGAATCGGCACATCTTTCCTTTGATCCCGCCTTTCGTTTACCAACATTTAGAAAATCCGGCAACACCCAGCGCATTACGCTGGTACACGCGCTGGCTAAACAGCACGTGTTTCACGTTCGATAAACATCCAGCTACTAATCCCTAAAAATAAGTGGAGATCTGAAGGAATGCGTGATATTCAAAATGGTCCTTCTATTAATTAAATACATCAAACAGGCAAGAGAAATGGACCAGATGCCGATATAGTAACATCTCAGGAGTCGATTGTGCGTTTGAATTCCAAGGTCCTCTGTTGAATGTACAGCGACTCTGAAAAAAATCGTTTATAATAAACAAAACAATTGACGAGATGGCCCAATAATATTACTCTGTTTGGTCAGTGGGATAACTGTCATCCTCTGAAGCTTTCCCAAAAAAGCATGGGGCGAGAAGTGAGCAAATATTTAAAATTAGAGAAAAAACATTAGGGTGCATCACATGTATAAGGGAATGACTGGTCTACTTATTCAGGATTAATCGATTCACAAACAGTGTCACCGCCAGGAGCATTGCTCGCAATGATATAAATTGCTACAGCATAAAACACAGTGGGGTGTGGAAAACGTACATTTGCGAGAGTGCCAGTTAAGCAACAGCTGCCACTTAAATAGACTTACAGTAAAGGCTCTCTCGGTAGTTTGTGTATAGGTGTAAGCTGTGGTCATAACATCACCAAGAAGAGGATTAAAGGATAAATGCAAATCGTGCCTGTGCTTATAGTCTCAGACTAAATGCAGGTCTCAAACCCCTCGGTGCTTAAGGCTATACAAAATGAGAACAACTGCTACAAATGTGGGGCAAGTGTGTGCACTCTTATACAAGGTCGCTCGAGTCTATAGCTGCTGTCCTCGGCCTCTGTGCCTGACAATCAGCTGGCTTCGTTCCTGTGCTAGAGAGTTGGGAGTCCCAGTCCGTCTAAAGGATGTTTAACAGGCACAGCTTGGAGAGACTGGCTGTACTGAAAGTTAGGGTGAGACACTCTTCCCCAAGGCGAATAAGACAGTGGTGGTGAAAGAGAAAGGGTGTCTCGCTTCTGGCAAGTATGGCTACGCAGATTGCAAATGCCTCTCTTGAAGAGGGAGGCTATGTGAGGGGAAGGGTGGATATTTCAGTTATGCACATTGACAGGTCAAGTGCAAACTTCGGGGAAAAAAGCTGCCCAACCAGCACAGGGGCGTAGCTTTCAACAGAGCAGCAGGTGCGATGATACATGTGCACGAGTGTTAGACTGGCCCTCTGCAACCAAATTACATATTGGCCAACTCACACGGTGCCACCGTGTGACACGATATCGGCTCCCATCACCCGGTCTCCCGCTGAGGTGCCGATATCACAGGGTGGCAGGAAAAACGAGCTGAAAACCACTGTAAGTAGTGGTTGTTTTCTAGCTCTTTTTCCGAGGCTTTGAACTGCCGACGGCCATTAAGAGGTGTGAAAACACCCCAAGACATCAGCACTAGCCTCAGCAAGCGCCTCTTAGGTACTTCTCGGCACGAGGTCCCGCCCCCTCCTCACACGGTGAGATTGTTCTTCAAGTTCGCAGGTATGAAATTATACTATCAAAATGGGATTTGGGGGTCGTTTTCTTTGCTTTGCATCAGAGACATTGGCACCCTTGCTTAACCACTGGTCCGGATCGCATGATGTCAATATTATTGGAGGGTCGTAGGCCACGGCAAGTTTGGTCCAATTGACTCAATGACTGGTTTGGAGGATCACAGAATTAAAATTAGACTTTCCACTTATAAGGAGAGCAAAAACGCAGTGTAATCCACCTAAACGAGCTGGGTTCCAACTTGATTGTGGGAACGTAATAGAGCGAGTTAAAGATAGAAACTGCCATTCCCAACTACGGAGAACATTAAAACAGAAAAGGAAAGGGATTCTTCAAATGCAAACTTCAACCAAATACAAACAAGTGTATGGTAAATGGCATGTGTTTTTTTTCTATCAAACCACCTGATTCACCAGGGGGTGGGTATGATTAGGCAAAACATATCTTCAGAATACTTAAAGCTGAGCAAACTATTAACTACAATTTGCTCCTCAGCGATATATTGTATATGAAAAAGCTTCTTTAGCAGATATATATGGACATAAACACAGACTTGGCTCCACACCGCAGAGCCTGGGCGTACCTTGAACACTTTGCCGAAAGCACCGTCTCCCAGCTCACCGATGATCTGCCAATATTCCTCTGGGTTCTGGTCCCGTTTCACGTGCTCGTACTGTTTCTTCTTCTTTTCACTGCCCAGCTTAAAGATTTTCCGGAAATTAAAGAAAGACATCCCGGCGCAGGAAATACTCTGTACCCAAATGAAATCCTGGTCTGCCCAGCAGCCCTGGAGGTCTAGGGCCCCTGCCCTCAGTGGGCAGTGCCCTCTACTTTTGAGAGAGAGAGACGGGTGCTGCCTCAGCTACCCAGAGGGGCCCAGCAGCCGGGCCTGCAGAGAGCTGAACAAGTGATGGGGGAAGAGGCGCGCCTCCTCCTCGGGCCGGGCGAACTTCGTAAGATGGCATCAGTGGCAACAAGTCTCTCGGGCGGGGAGGTGGCCCCGACACGGGCAGAGCCGGCGTCACCGCTCAACAAACCCACCGTCCATGGATTGCTGCTCTCCAGGATCCGCTGACCGCTAAATCAGCCGCAGATAACACGACTCCCGGGGCACCTGCCCCCTTGCGACCCAGGCCCGCTCCCTTCCCAGTCCGATGGTAACGGTGACCGCCGGATGTACAAAAGTAGAAGGAGGTCAGCTGACTGAGGCAGCCCCTCGGCGCCAGTCACAGACCAGCCAGCTCCGGCCTCAAGTTCCCTCCGGAAAGGGTGACACCGGACTCCCGCGGATCACCGCAAGCTCTTGCAGCCTCCCTGCTCTCAGCACAGCTTCAACCAGGCACGCTAGTCTGCGCATGGGTGAGAACGCGTCACGGCAACGACCATTGTAAGATCAGGCAACCTTTCATAGTAAGTAAGAAGAGTTGATGCTATGCCCAATCTTAACGGATAGAAAATGAACTGCCTGTGTCTTGTGCCTGACTTTAACATGGCCATAGAGGTACCACGAATCCCGGTTTCTGAGCCTTACAGCTTCGTAATCGCCTTCACGCCTACAGCCTAACATCGAACGCAGTGAGGCGTGAGGAATGCTTGTGCATTCGGGTACCGGCCATCTTGGTATGGGGAAGTATAATGTTTGCAGAAACGATATAAACATTTAGTCTTCATTAGGGATGAGTAAAAATTCTCTCTTTCAGAAGTACCAGAATTTATCATTTGTATGCGTCATTCATCTTTTTCAGTCTTGAAAACCGGCCATATTCAATACTTTTCAATAACATGCATTTGCTTCTAAGGCAAATGCAGCAGCAAAAGTTGCCTGTCTGCTTCCACTACTCTATCCAAACTTGTTTCAATTGTGTATTGTTTACAAGAAACATATTAGTTTGCACCCCCATAATGCTTTTTGAGACTATCGTGCTCTTTCTCCTAAAGAGTTGTATTGTTGTTTCGAGTATTTGTTTTAGATTATTACGTAACTTATTACATTTTACTTATTCACAGTTCATATTCATTTTTGCAAGTGCCAGATGTTTAGCCGAATATCATCTTTGTGCAAGTTGTGACTGTTTTGAACGCATTTTTATAGGTTCTCGGTCTTGTTTTACTGTCAGGTTACTGAAACTACTGTGCCGTTTCAAGCGATCGTACGGTACCTCTTGTTCTGGATTTGATGACTACGAAGACCATTAGTCTGACAGTAAATTGTAATTCCTTAATCCTATAGTGAGGTGAGTACTGATGTGGCAAGTTCGGAGAAACATTTACGTTTTGAGCATGTTCTAGACTATAGTAGTAATGAAAGTAATGTCAATGGTGGACTTCAACATTTGCTTCACTGAAGCAAAAACTTTTGCTCAAATAAAATAAACGAAGACTAACAGGATGGCGATTCCAGTGTTTTTGATACTAAGAATGACATGCATGATGTGGAGAGCAGACATTAAAAGAGTCTTTGACCCCCCCTTAATAGCGCTTGCTCCACGATGAGGTGGAGAAGTGATTTGTGAACAGGTCGCACACTGTGGAGCTCAGAGGTAGTCCGTAGTGTTAGCTGAAAGAGTTTCCTTTAGTTATACGTTGTGCAACATTTATTGGAGCTGGTATATCGATTAGCTGTGTGCATTTTATATTCTTCAGCAAACTTAGTCAAATGTTATTTTTGATGCAAACGATTTATTATGTATGGATGTGTATGCCTGAGTGTAATGGAATGGAGGGAATGTTATTGTATTGTTCCCGTATCCTAGTACACTATTACTGGATGCCTGCAGTGTTGTTGGAGAATACATCATGTTTTGGGCCACGCTTATAGCGGCTTGTGCAGTGAGTCTGGTGGGAAAAGCTCAGTAGGATTTAGTTTGGAATGTCAAGCAGTATAGGACCGAAGGAGGCAAGTGTAGCGTCCTCCCCAGCTCAGCTTGGTTACTCGTAAATGAATATGCCACACACAGAGCTTAGTATTGCACGTCTTTATTCCTGTGCCTGTAGCTACAAACTCAATGTTCTAAACATGAACTCTATTCACCACACTCGAACACTTACGTCATAGGTCTACAGAGCCCATCAGGAACCAAAAGGGTCCTGTCATCGCTAACACAAGACACTACATCTCCCTCCCTGTCAAATAAAAAATACATATATATATATATATATCCAATTTACCACACATAAGCGCGCACTCAGGAAACAGCCAGGCAATGATGATACAAAGTAGATTTATTGCATCATAAATCTATACGTGACGCGTTTCGGCAGTCCAGCTGCCTTGACCACAACAACTATTGCATGTATACATTGTGGTATATAAGCATTACATGGGAGTAGAAAGATGACTACAGCCATAGATCCAACCAGTAACTGAGTACAGCGGCCATTTTGGAGTGGTAAAATTTTACCATACAATGTTTAAATACAAATGTCATCACAATGTAGAAAAACCGGCAAGTGCATGATAGTAGTGTATAGGACATAAGTGCCGTAATGCTACGGGGTCGTCACAGTGAATGGACATCACATGCAGCAAGCATTACATAATGTATAAGACATAAGTGCCGTAATGCTTCGGGGTCGTCGCAGTGAATAGACATCACATCGACGTTATGGTACACTATAACGTGTGATCACAAAATTTCTTAACGTGGACATAGTGATGTGTCCTGCTGCGTTATTGTAGACAAAGTGTCATTATGCTAAAACGCATATTGTAACCATCAAACCCCTATATAATCAGTTTGGCTTCTATAACAAGCCCATCCTTCATTACTAATGCTGCTGATTAAGGGCCTATATTATCTCTGTATAGTAGTTTATCAAGCCAATGCCGTGCTACAATAAATAATGACCACTGTCCACATATAGAGAAGGCAAAGATTGCAAAAAATACCACAAAGATAAAAATCAGTTCCCAGGTGGGAAAATACATGTTGTATACCTAATAGTTTGAAATAACTAGTAAAAAAGCAAAATATAAGGAAAAAGAAAACATTCTTATCTGGCGTTGGTGGACCAGATGATAAACAAGCCAATATGAAGAAAAGGGTAGGGATCCCAAAAGAGGACAGCCTTGTTACACGGGTCCCTTCCTTTCCTCCTGGAGAGACAAAAAAGAAGAAGTAAGACAGTGTTAGAGCACAGAAAGAAGACTTGGAATAAAACGAAGTATTACAATACACAGTATAATCATTGTTGAATAAATGCAGAAGTTGTATCACATAGTGTACTGTTAGAAATGGGATCTCTAGTTGGCAAGGGCTTGCACCTTTGTCCAAGTAGGGACCCTTCTTCCTAGTCAGAGTAAGGGAGTTACACTCCTAAAATAACCCCTGCTCACCCCCTTGGTAGCTTGGCACGAGCAGTCAGGCTTATTCTAGAGGCAGTGTGTAAAGCATTTGCACATAACCAACAGTAACACAGTGTAAGCACTACAAACGGACACCACACCAGTTTAGAAAAATAACCAATTTTTATATACTCAAGACAAGACCAATTACGACAAAAATCCACAATACTATACTTTAAAAATGATTGCTTGATAAGGTAACTTCTTCTTTGCAGGAATAACACAAAAGCAAAGTTCGTACGAGTCGGTAGCCCCGTCCGGGTCTACCGCGATGCTGAATTACACAGAGTCCAACAGTTCCAGCCGACCGCGTCGCTACGGGCCAGCAGAGTCATGAACAGACTCGGTCACAGTACCTTGCTCGTTGTGGCTGGTACGGAGTGTACGAGCCGGTCGGCGTTCGTCGCGGTTGCGGTGCAAGACGGAGCGATGCAATGTGCGGTGTCCCTCGATGCGGTGCAGGCAGCAGCTCGATGAGCGTCGTGCAGACGGAGTCGGTGAGTCCAAGGCGTGCGGTGCAGGGCGAGACGATGTACGATGCGGTGCTGACAGGTTGCGATGCAGGCGACCAAGCCGGAGTGCGGGAGCTGGCGTCGGACAGCGGTGCGAGTCGGAGCGGTGCGTCGCAAACGTGCGAGCGGTGCCCCAAATGCGATGCAGTCACGACTTGTTGAGCCAGTTGCAGCGTCCGCGTCGGTCGGGTCTGGCTGGTTCAGTGAAGCGATGCGAACTGCGGTGCCCACAGGTCACGGTGCAAGCAGCGGCTCGGTGTTGGCGGCGTCGGACGTCGCCCACGGTGAGACCAGGGTTGCGATGCGAGCGGGGCGATGCGGTCTGCGGTGCAAACAGGTCACCGGTCAGGGATGGATTCGGTTGACGGAGTCGGTTGCAGTTCCCTTCCTCTGTGGCAACTGAAACAGCGTTCCAGAAGCGGTACCCAGAGGCTTGTGAAGTCTTTGTAGTCCCTGAGACTTCTTAACAGGAGGCCAGCTCGGTTCCAGGCCCTTGGAGATACTCAGCACAAGTTTGTAGAAAGTTCAGTCCTTTCACTGCCCAAGGCAGAAGCAGCAGCTGCAGGCCAACCCAACAAAGCAACAACACAGCAAAGGGGCAGTACTCCTCCTGGCAGCTCTTCCAGCTCTTCGTCTTGGCAGGTTCCTTGATTCCAGCGAGATCTAAATTCATGGGGTCAGGGCCCCAATATTCATATCCCAAATTCCTTTGTTCTCTGAAGGCAGAGAGGCCTTTGCCTAGTCCAAACCAGTTCTGGAGCACTTTGTTGACAAGTCTCCGTCCCTTCTTTCAGAGAGTAGGCCAGTGACATCAGACGCACCACAGGAGGTAGAGCCAGCATTGTGGAGGGAGGGCACTGTCCTATTCAGGGTCCAGGTGCAACTCCTCCCACCCATCTACATGTAGATCTTGCTATTCAGCCCTGTGCTGACTCACCCTGTCTCCTGGCATCCCCCAGCCCCTGTCACTCACACTCCAGACAAGGAATACACAACCTCGCAGAGGCAGGCTTGGATGGTTAGACAAGAAAATACCCACTTTCTAAAAGTGGTATTTTCAAACACAGAATGTTAAAACCAACTTCACTAAAAGATGCATTTTATCATTCTGAGTCCAGGCATACTAAACTCGAATTTCTACCATCTTCCCGGGGTCAGTTAGGATTATAAGCTGTAATAATCAAAACTGCCCGTTCTGGCCTATGGGGAACAGGTAGCCTTGCAATAGTGAAAAACGAACTAGGCTGTAATTCACTATCAGGACATGCCACACACACCCGGGCATGTCCTACCTTTCGTATACAACGCACCCTGCCCACAGGGGTACCTTGGGCCTACCTTAGGGGTGACTAACATGTAGAAAAGGGAAGGTTTAGGGACTTGCAAGTGTGCGCACTTGCCAAGTCGACATGGCAGCCCCAGGCTGCGCACAGGCTCTGCAATGGCAGGCCTGAGTTACACTTTACGGGCTGTTTGCGTGGGTGGCACAATCCAGTGCTGCAGCCCACCAACAGCATTTGGTCTATAGGCCCTGGCACTCGTAGTGCACTTTACAAGGGACTGACACATAAACCAAATAGGCCAATCATGGAAACGCCAATCCATAACACATTTTATACAGGAGCACTTGCACTTTCCCACTGGACAGCAGTGAGGAAAGTGCGCAGAATCATTACACCACCAAAAACAGAGTCAAAACCGGGAGGTCAGAAAGCAAAAAGTCAGGGGAAACACGCCAAAAGATGCCAAGTCTAACACATGTCCCCTCCAGCTGAAAGTAGGGAGAACTACCCAACCCCATTGGAGTTCTCTTCACTAAGGCGGAAGAACCTGGACAGACCATCTGCGTTGGCGTGTTCTGTACCAGGACGGTGTTCCACCGTAAAGTCCATTCCCTGTAGGGAGATGGACCACCTCAGCAGTTTTGGATTCTCACCCCTCATTTGCATCAACCATCTGAGGGGCCTGTGGTCTGTCTGAACCCGGAAGTGAGTCCCAAACAGGTATGGTCTCAACTTCTTCAGCGCCCAGACCACAGCAAAAGCTTCCTTTCTATGGCACTCCACCTCTGTTCCCTGGGGAGTAGTCTCCTGCTAAGGAAGACTAAAGGCTGATCCAGGCCCTCTTCGTTCAGTTGTGAGAGCACCGCTCCAACACCATGCTCTGAAGCGTCAATGCACGACGAATTCCTTGGAGAAGTCAGGTGCCTTGAGCACGGGCGCCGTGCACATGGCTGCCTTCAGGGCATCAAAAGCTTTCTGGCAGGACTCAGTCCAGATCACTTTCCTGGGCTGCTTCTTAGAAGTCAGCTCTGTTAAGGGGGCAACGATGGTGCCATAGCCCTTAACAAATCTCCTATAGTAGCCGGTGAGACCTAAGAAGGCTCTCACCTCTGTCTGGGTCTTGGGGGCTCCCAAGCCAGAATGGTGTCAATCTTGGGTTGTAGGGGCGCCACCTGGCCGCTTCCTACCTGGTGTCCCAAGTACACCACAGAACCCTGCCCGATCTGGCACTTACTGGCCTTGATCGTGAGGCCTGCACCTTGCAGAGCCCTCAACACTTTCTCAAGGTGCTGTAAATGTTCTTCCCAGCTGGAACTGAACACAGCAATGTCATCCAGGTAGGCGGCACTGAAATCCTCCAGCCCAGCCAACACCTGATTGACCAACCTCTGAAAGGTGGCAGGGGCATTCTTCAACCCAAAGGGCATCACCCGGAATTGGTAATGACCTTCTGGGGTTGAGAATGCTGATCTCTCCTTGGCCCCATCGGTTAAGGCAATCTGCCAGTACCCAGACGTCAAATCAAACGTGCTGAGGAACCGGGCAGCTCCCAACCGATCAATGAGCTCATCAGCTCTGGGGATGGGGTGCGCGTCAGTCCTGGTGACGGCATTGAGCCCACGGTAGTCCACACAAAACCGGAGTTCTGGTGTGGCACCGGGCGCAGCAGCCTTTGGGACCAAGACCACTGGCTGGCCCAAGGACTGTGGGAGGGCTCAATCACCCCTAACGCCAACATCTTAGAGACCTCCTCCTTGATGCTGGCTCTGACCCGGTCAGTCAACCTGTAAATCTTGTGCTTCACAGGAGGGCTGTCACCAGTGTCCACGTCATGGGTACACCAGTGAGTAACACCGAGGGTCAGAGAGAACAGTGGGGCGAACTGTCCCAACAACTGGTGACAGTCCCCCTGCTGCTCCTGAGTCAGAGTAGGGGAGAGGATCACACCCTCTCCTGACCCATCCTGCTCCTTGGTAGACAGGAGGTCAGGGAGAGGCTCACTCTCCTCTTCCACCCCATCATCTGTCGCCAAGAGCATACTCACTTCGGACCTCTCGAAGTGGGGCTTGAGGTGGTTCACGTGAAGGACCCTCAAAGGGTTCCGTGGAGCCTGCAAATCCACCAGGTAGGTGACGTCACTTTTGCGCTCCTTTACCTCATATGGCCCAGTCCACTTGTCCTGCAAGGCACAAGGTGCCACTGGGGCCATGACCCACACTTTTTGCCCAGGTTGAAATTCGACCAGAGTGGCATTCTGGTCATACCATCTCTTCATTTCTTCCTGGCTTGCTTCTAGGTTCGCCTGAGCGAGTTTCCTGAAGCAGGCAGTTTGGTTTCTAAAGGCCAGCATGTAGCTAAATACATCCTGGGGAGTTTTCCTGGGAGCCGCCTCCCAGCCTTCCTTTACCAAACTCAGAGGTCCTCTGACAGGGTGGCCATACAGGAGCTCAAAGGGGCTGTACCCAAGAGACTTCTGAGGCACCTCCCTGTATGCAAAGAGTAGGCATGGCAAGAGGACGTCTGTTAGACTTGGCATCTTTTGGCGTGTTTCCCCTGACTTTTTGCTTTCTGACCTCCCGGTTTTGACTCTGTTTTTGCTGGTGTGATGATTCTGCGCACTTTCCTCACTGCGGTCCAGTGGGAAAGTGCAAGTGCTCCTGTATAAAATGTGTTATGGATTGGTGTTTCCATGATTGGCCTATTTGGTTTATCTGTCAGTCCCTTGTAAAGTGCACTGCGAGTGCCAGGGCCTATAGACCAAATGCTGTTGGTGGGCTGCAGCACTGGATTGTGCCACCCACGCAAACAGCCCGTAAAGTGTAACTCGGGCCTGCCAACGCAGAGCCCGTGCGCAGCCTGGGGCTGCCATGTCGACTTGGCAAGTGCACACACTTGCAAGTCCCTAAACCTTCCCTGTGCTGCATGTTAGTCACCCCTAAGATAGGCCCAAGGTACCCCTGTGGGCAGGGTGCGTTGTACGCGAAAGGTAGGACATGCCCGGGTGTGTGCGGCATGTCCTGATAGTGAATTACAGCCTAGTTCGTTTTTCACTATTGCAAGGCTACCTGTTCCCCCTAGGCCAGAACGGGCGGTTTTGATTATTACAGTATATAATCCTAACTGACCCCGGGAACATGGTAGAAATTCAAGTTTAGTATGCCTGGACTCAGAATGATAAAATGCAGCTTTTAGTAAAGTTGGTTTTAACATTCTGTGTTTGAAAATACCACTTTTAGAAAGTGGGTATTTTCTTGTCTAACCATCCAAGCCTGCCTCTGCGAGGTTGTGTATTCCTTGTCTGGAATGTGAGTGACCGGGGCTGGGGGATGCCAGGAGACAGGGTGAGTCAGCGCAGGGCTGAATAGCCAGATCGACCTGTAGATGGGTGGGAGGGGTCGCACCTGGGCCCTGAATAGGACAGTGCCTTCCCTCCACAATGCTGGCTCCACCTCCTGTGGTGCGTCTGATGTCCCTGGCCTGCTCACTGAAAGACGGGACGGAGACTTGTCAACAAAGTGCTCCAGAACTGGTTTGGACTAGGCAAAGGCCTCTCTGCCTTCAGAGAACAAAGGAAGTTGGGATATAAATATTGGGGCCCTGACCCCATGAATTTAGATCTCGCTGGAATCAAGGAACCTGCCAAGACGAAGAGCTGGAAGAGCTGCCAGGAGGAGTACTGCCCCTTTGCTGTGTTGTTGCTTTGTTGGGTTGGCCTGCAGCTGCTGCTTCTGCCTTGGGCAGTGAAAGGACTGGACTGAACTTTCTACAAACTTGTGCTGAGTATCTCCAAGGGCCTGAAACCGAGCTGGCCTCCTGTTAAGAAGTCTCAGGGACTACAAAGACTTCACAAGCCTCTGGGTACCGCTTCTGGAACGCTGTTTCAGTCGCCACAGAGGAAGGGAACTGCAACCGACTCAGTCAACCGAATCCATCCCTGGCCGGTGACCTGTTTGCACCGCAGACCGCATCGCCCCGCTTCGCATCGCAACCCTGGTCTCACCGTGGGCGACGTCCAACGCCGCCAACATCGAGCCGCTGCTTGCACCGTGACCTGTGGGCACCGCAGTTCGCATCGCATCGCTTCACTGGGCCAGCCGGACCAGACCGACACTGTCGCTGCAACTGGCTCAAGAGTCAAGACCGCACCGCATTTGGGGCACCGCTCGCACGTCTGCGACGCACCGCTCCGACTCGCACCGCTGTCCGACGCCAGCTCCCGCACTCCGGCTAGGTCGCCTGCATCGCAACCTGTCAGCACCGCATCGAGCATCGTCTCGCCCTGCATCGCACGCCTTGGACTCACCGACTCCGTCTGCCCGACGCTCATCGAGCCGCTGCCTGCACCGCATCGAGGGACACCGCACCTTGCATCGCTCCGTCTTGCACCGCAACCGCGACGAACGCCGACCGGCTCGTACACTCCGTACCAGCCACAACGAGAAAAGGTACTGTGACCGAGTCTGTTCACGACTCTGCTGGCCCGTATCGACGCGGTCGGCTGGAACTGTTAGACTCTGTGGTTTTCAGCATCACGGTAGGCTCGGACGGAGCTACCGACTCGTACGAACTTTGCTTTTGTGCTATTCCTGCAAAGAAGAAGTTAACGTATCAAGTATTCATTCGTAAAGTATAGTATTGTGGATTTTTGTCGTAATTGGTCTTGTCTTGAGAATATAAAATATTGGTTATTTTTCTAAACTGGTGTGGTGTCCGTTTGTAGTGCTTACACTGTATTACTGCTGGTTATGTGCAAATGCTTTACACACTGCCTCTGAATTAAGCCTGACTGCTCGTGCCAAGCTACCACGAGGGTGAGCAGGGGTTACTTCACGAGTGTAACAACCCTTACCCTGACTAGGAAGAAGGGTCCCTACTTGGACAAAGGTGCAAGCCCTTGCCAACTAGAGATCCCATTTCTAACAACGTCCCACTTACGCCTCATGGGTTCTGTTAGACCCTTGATCATGCCTTTCAAGGTCTGGTTGAATCTCTCCACCAGACCGTTTCCTTGTGGGTGGTAAGGAGTGGTGAACTTGTAGGTTACACCACACTCCTTCCACAGGGATGTCATATACTTGGATATGAAATTGGTCCCCCTATCAGAAACCACCTCTCTGGGGAATCCCACACGGGAAAAGATCCCCATTAACGCCCGGCCCACCACTGGCGCCGTCGTTGTCCTGAGAGGGATTGCCTCCGGGTACCGGGTGGCATGGTCCACCAAGACCAGGATGTACCTGTTGCCCATGGCTGTCTTGGGATCCAGTGGCCCCACAATATCCATCCCTACCCTTTCAAAGGGTGTTCCAACAACAGGGAAAGGTTGGAGAGGAGCTTTGACCTTCCTCCCACTCTTACCACTTGCCTGGCAAGTTTGGCAAGACCTACAGTGTGCATCGGACTGCCTTCGCATTTGGGGCCAAAAGAAGTGGGTGACAAGCCTGTCAAAGGTCTTGTCCTGCCCCAAATGTCCTGCCAAAGGCACGTCATGAGCCAGACCCAGTAGGAAGGTCCTGAAGCGCTGGGGTACCACCAGCACACGGGCTGACCCAGGCTCAGCAACCTTAGGCTCACTGTATAGGAGACCACTCTCCCAGTAGATCAGATGTGACCCGGACTGATTACCAGCTGCCTGGTCTGCAGCCTGCCGCCGCAGACCCTCCAGAGTAGGGCGCTCGTTCTGCTCCCTGCAGAACTCCTCCCTGATGGGACCCCCTTCTTGCTGCCAATGGGTCAGCTCAGAGATGTCTCCCAGTTCGGCTACCTGCTCCCCTGTAGGCACCGGGCGTCCCCTCGAGGTCCGCTCCTCCCGGTCCGTGGGAACTTTGGGGGCCGGTTTCCCGCGCCCCTGCCCTTCCTCTTGGCAGGGACTTGGGCCACTGTTCCAGGCTCCAAGTCCTCTTGATCACCCTTTCTGGCTGCCATTGACCGAGTAGACACGCAGGCCCACTCTGGCAACCCAAGCATCTCCAAGTGAGACCTGAGCTCAACATCCTTCCATAAGGACTGCTCCAGGTCGTTACCTAGCAGACAATCTACAGGCATGGTAGGGCTCACAACCACCCTCAAGGGACCTGAGACCCCCCCCCATTCAAAGGGAGCTTGCGCCACCATACACTGGCGCTCAGAGTTGTCTACAGCAACTACTTGGTGGAATGCTCCTGGGACTACTTGCTTCTCAGACACCAGGTGACACCGGACTGAGGTCACACTAGCTCCAGTGTCTCTGAGAGCCTCTACCCTATTCCCATTGATGGTCACCCAGGTGCTATATTTCTTTGTGTTAGGGGGCACCTGGTTTCCTGGGACCATCTCACTGTCCCCTAGTGAGACAAGGGTCATTTCTGCGTGATCCCCACCCTCCTGTGGGCACCCCTCCTCCCCAAGCGCTACACTAGCCAACACTTTGGACTGTCCACCGGTGGGTGGCTGTGTCCCCTTTGGGCACTTGGGGTCCCACTTAAAGTGACCTACCTGGTCACATGCATAACACTTGCGGGGGCCGGTCTCAACAGGCTTCCCTGTAGAGACCCCTTTCTTCTTCTCACCGGGGGGCTGGGAACCTTTACCCTGGGTACTAGTTTGGGGCCCTTTAGAGAACTCCTGTGCTTTACCCTTGTCCCCCCCACCTTTCTGCTGGGGACCCTGCCCACCTTTGGCTGAGTC
Source organism: Calotriton arnoldi (assembly GCA_963921515.1). Taxonomy (NCBI): domain Eukaryota; kingdom Metazoa; phylum Chordata; class Amphibia; order Caudata; family Salamandridae; genus Calotriton; species Calotriton arnoldi. Next base: position 3,732,361 of record CAWUFW010000182.1, read on the forward strand.
TCCCCAAACGCTTTCTTGTGGACCCTGGTACTCACCCAGCGGTCCGCTTCCATAGCAAGCTTCCTGGGGTCAGTTAGCTTACTATCCACTAGGTGCTGGCGCAGATCTGCAAAACATAGACTAGACAAGTGCTCCCATGCAATCAAGTTGTAGAGCCCCTGAAAATCTGTTACACTACTGCCCTTTACCCAACCATCCAGCGACCTGCAGAACACATCCACACATTCCAACCAAGTGTTGGCATCAGACTTCTTACTGGACCTGAACTGATCCCTGTACTTTTCAGGAGTAAGACCATACTTAGTGAGAAGGGCATCCTTCATGTCAGCATAGGTGAGGTGATACCCCTTACCCAAAGCTATCAGAGCATCCCTTGCTTCTTCAGGGAAAAGTGGCCACAATCCTGCTCCCCAATTTTCCTCAGGGACCCCATTCATGTGTATGGCTGCCTCATAACCCTGAAACCACCTTTGTATGTCATCCCCCTTCTTGAACTCCTTGCCTACATTCTTGGGAATGTGCACAATCCTGTCTGCCTTCCTGGACGAATTGCTGCCACCATCTGAGTCTGACTTACTCCTAAGTTCTAGCTCCTTCAGTTCTCTCTCATGCTCTAAGAGCATCTTCTTCTCCTCCATGGCCAATCTCCTCTCCTCCCTCTTCTCCTCCCGCTCACCCTCCAGCCTGAGCTTCTGCAGCACAAACTGCCTTGCCTCTCGCCTGTCCTCCAGCTCCTCTGGGGACAGACTGCTGCTGCCTGACCTGGCGGGTTCCCCCACCCAAAAGCGCATCCACCCTGGAAATAGGCTCCTCCACCTCCTCACTGAGATTACCAGGCTGCCCACTGGCATGTCTGGCTGCTACCCAGGCCCTCAGCGCCTTCTGTAGCTCCTCCTTCCTTGTGAGGCCTTTAATTTGGACTTTCAGGTTTTTACAAATTGCTCGTAGTTCCTTTACGGCGTAGGTTTCCAACCTATCCTCCTCAAAGATAACTTCCAGAGATGCAACGGATGATGCAGCTGAGTCAGGCAGGACAAAAGTAGTGAGTTGAAAACTGGCAAGATCAAAAATAGGCCAAACGAAAAGAACCAGTATGTGGTACGTAATGGTCTGCGATATGGTAGTAGTGCACACCAATCACTGTAAGTCAAGTGCAAACACAAGTCCTATCCTCACCGCTGACAACCAATGTTAGAAATGGGATCTCTAGTTGGCAAGGGCTTGCACCTTTGTCCAAGTAGGGACCCTTCTTCCTAGTCAGGGTAAGGGAGTTACACTCCTAAAATAACCCCTGCTCACCCCCTTGGTAGCTTGGCACGAGCAGTCAGGCTTATTCTAGAGGCAGTGTGTAAAGCATTTGCACATAACCAACAGTAACACAGTGTAAGCACTACAAACGGACACCACACCAGTTTAGAAAAATAACCAATTTTTATACTCAAGACAAGACCAATTACGACAAAAATCCACAATACTATACTTTAAAAATGAATGCTTGATAAGGTAACTTCTTCTTTGCAGGAATAACACAAAAGCAAAGTTCTTACGAGTCGGTAGCCCCGTCCGGGTCTACCGCGATGCTGAATTACACAGAGTCCAACAGTTCCAGCCGACCGCGTCGCTACGGGCCAGCAGAGTCGTGAACAGACTCGGTCACAGTACCTTGCTCGTTGTGGCTGGTACGGAGTGTACGAGCCGGTCGGCGTTCGTCGCGGTTGCGGTGCAAGACGGAGCGATGCAATGTGCGGTGTCCCTCGATGCGGTGCAGGCAGCGGCTCGATGAGCGTCGTGCAGACGGAGTCGGTGAGTCCAAGGCGTGCGGTGCAGGGCAAGACGATGTACGATGCGGTGCTGACAGGTTGCGATGCAGGCGACCAAGCCGGAGTGCGGGAGCTGGCGTCGGACAGCGGTGCGAGTCGGAGCGGTGCGTCGCAAACGTGCGAGCGGTGCCCCAAATGCGATGCGGTCACGACTTGTTGAGCCAGTTGCAGCGTCCGCGTCGGTCGGGTCCGGCTGGTTCAGTGAAGCGATGCGATGCGAACTGCGGTGCCCACAGGTCACGGTGCAAGCAGCGGCTCGGTGTTGGCGGCGTCGGACGCCGCCACGGTGAGACCAGGGTTGCGATGCGAAGCGGGGCGATGCGGTCTGCGGTGCAAACAGGTCACCGGTCAGGGATGGATTCGGTTGACGGAGTCGGTTGCAGTTCCCTTCCTCTGTGGCAACTGAAACAGCGTTCCAGAAGCGATACCCAGAGGCTTGTGAAGTCTTTGTAGTCCCTGAGACTTCTTAACAGGAGGCCAGCTCGGTTCCAGGCCCTTGGAGATACTCAGCACAAGTTTGTTGAAAGTTCAGTCCTTTCACTGCCCAAGGCAGAAGCAGCAGCTGCAGGCCAACCCAACAAAGCAACAACACAGCAAAGGGGCAGTACTCCTCCTGGCAGCTCTTCCAGCTCTTCGTCTTGGCAGGTTCCTTGATTCCAGCGAGATCTAAATTCATGGGGTCAGGGCCCCAATATTTATATCCCAAATTCCTTTGTTCTCTGAAGGCAGAGAGGCCTTTGCCTAGTCCAAACCAATTTTGGAGCACTTTGTTGACAAGTCTCCGTCCCTTCTTTCAGAGAGTAGGCCAGGGACATCAGACGCACCACAGGAGGTGGAGCCAGCATTGTGGACGGAGGGCACTGTCCTATTCAGGGTCCAGGTGCAACTCCTCCCACCCATCTACATGTAGATCTTGCTATTCAGCCCTGTGCTGACTCACCCTGTCTCCTGGCATCCCCCAGCCCCTGTCACTCACACTCCAGACAAGGAATACACAACCTCGCAGAGGCAGGCTTGGATGGTTAGACAAGAAAATACCCACTTTCTAAAAGTGGTATTTTCAAACACAGAATGTTAAAACCAACTTCACTAAAAGATGCATTTTATCATTCTGAGTCCAGGCATACTACACTCGAATTTCTACCATGTTCCCGGGGTCAGTTAGGATTATAAGCTGTAATAATCAAAACTGCCCGTTCTGGCCTATGGGGAACAGGTAGCCTTGCAATAGTGAAAAATGAACTAGGCTGTAATTCACTATCAGGACATGCCACACACACCCGGGCATGTCCTACCTTTCGCATACAACGCACCCTGCCCACAGGGGTACCTTGGGCCTACCTTAGGGGTGACTAACATGTAGAAAAGGGAAGGTTTAGGGACTTGCAAGTGTGCGCACTTGCCAAGTCGACATGGCAGCCCCAGGCTGCGCACAGGCTCTGCAATGGCAGGCCCGAGTTACACTTTACGGGCTGTTTGCGTGGTGTCTTGTGGCTCATGGCCTCCTGGCCGGTCTGGCTACGTTACCGCAGGCCTGGCTGCCATGATGACTCTTGCGCACGTTATTATTGGATGTTGTCCTGTCGCCCTCTGTTATTGCCAAGTTATTCTACAACAGTCTGCATATTCTGTTTCTCACCTTTTCTCCTGTTCCCTTTTGGGCTCAGTCTGAACAACAGTTACAAGGTCGAATAACAACTCCCTGGTTCCTACTGATTTGGCCCGTCCCTCGCACCTAGACATAACACATGTACAGCTGCCATTGAGAAATTAGTGTGCTTTTAATAATGCGATCGCTTGCTCTAAGATAGCACTTGGAGACGACCTTTCCAGAGAGAAGAGCTGTGATTGTTTGCTGATGTAGTTTTGCATCAAGAGACTGAGGTATGGGGGTTCGCTAGTCAAAGCCCAAAGGTCTTCTATTATTATAATAAACTGGCTTCCAGCACGGGGAGGGTGGTAATGTTAGTTAGACATATCTCCACTGCTTTATGAGATGCTTTCCCCGTTTGTATTCTATGGAGTAGTAACTATGCTGATTATATTGTTCTTATGTATTATGCTACTAGTACTGACACATGTACTGTATCTTAGAGCACGTAAGTTGAAATAAACATTTTAACCTATACAGTGTCTCTTCATACGCATGTTGTGGACAGGTACGAAAGTGACGAAAGAGTGTTCTTGCCTCTGCGTGTCCTGAGAGATACCGTGTTCTGGGTTGTCTAAGCATTGGTACATTGGTGCCAATGGGACGCTAAGCCTAGTTGGGTTGGGGTTTTGGGTGCTAAGGTTTATGGTTGGCTCACCACTATATTCCGAGGTCCTATTATCCTGTGCATAGCTCTGTATGTGCAGAAACCCTATGACATGGCGTGACCAACGAGTGGGGCAGCTTACTGGCGAGACGCTTGAGTAGTACTTGTGCTTGTCCATAAACCCCTCACGTACGCTTCCGGAAGCGTGTGTGATGGTGATACCTCCTATATTACAGTTATTGTAGGTTCTTTCAAGCTTGAAGTTATTAGAAAAGGTTTTTCTTGATTAAAACCCTACTTGTGCTGCCTCCTGTTAGTTTGTCGAAGTATTTTAGCCGTAAATGGCTGTTCAAATTGCGGCGCATAGCCGCGGAGCACTCCGGACACACTTACGGGTGTATGGAGTGCCAGATGCTGGAGTCGAACTGATCTTTGTGGTACAAGCCGATCCGACTTACCACTTTGAGGTGTTCTACTCATGGGTAACTTTTCCTGCAGTGGATGGGGCTGACGATTTGTTCCATGAATATACAGCCACCGCAGTTCCTAATAACTATATACCTTATTCATGTCTTGAGGTACCGCTCACGGCTTGGCAACACCGTGTTTGGTTTAATGGCGCCCTCCCACAACCGACTACCACGGTTCGTTTAGGCCCCTTATCTATTGATGGGGCCACTTGGCCTGTTTTGGCCGGGTACACCCCACATCCGCGATATATGACGATACCAGTCGCGGAACTGCGCAACATGTATTCGGCTTTGGTACGAGTGCATCGAGCCTTAGTGCAATATGTTACAGGCAACATCCAGGGAGCCCCTCCTGGGGTTGCAGGCCATCCAGCTGGTGCAGCCGGAGTTGCCATAAGTCCTGTAATGGTGAACTCAGTGATGGGCAAACGTCCACAACATAAGGACGACTTTCCTTATTGGCTTGCAGAAAAATTTGATCAGTTGGAGGCAGTTTTTCCACATACAACTTCAGTGGATAAACATCGTATTTTGACGATTAGTTTGCCAAAAGACTTAATTCCCGAGTTGACAGCATGTGACAACTGGGGTAGAGTATTCGCAGCAGTATATTCTAAATGTTTTGGTACGCCTTCCATGACAGTTCTCCCCTCTGTAATTAAAAAAGTACAGGATGAACACGGCCCTGAAGCGGCAGTGGAATTAGGGATGAGACTAGTGGGAGTGTTTGAAGTAGTAGCTGAACTGATCCTTGCAAATGTCAAGGGCGATGCAGTGAACTTTCAAGTAGCGAACGCTTTGGCTTTGGTCCCAGAATTGGACAAGCCTCGCGAATTACCGAAAATTATTACCCAGGCTTACAAAACTATTGGTAGAAACAGCCTGGGTAACAAGCCTTTTGCTAAACTGCAAACACAATCGCAACCACAACAGCAACAAACCAAATCTCACTCTGAGAAGGATGAGAAACCAGTCTTCACTAAAAAGAGCTGGAGGCTGAAAAAACAGGGTAAGCAACAGACAAAGCAGGGATCGCGAGGCGCATCCCCGGTTTCAGTTTCTTCTGAACGTACTTATGATTTACGCGATAGAGCGAGAATTAAGTCACCGGATAGGTTTCAGATCCCTGATACGCGTTCTCCTCGTTCTTTACAGGCACAGACTTCGTCACAAGCCGGTGGAGGAGACCGCCAGGATAGAGGAAGGGCCCGTGAGGCCCCACAGGGACGAGACCAGCCTCGACAACAAGTCAGAGGAAAAGAAGAAGACGTTCAACGTTTTCGACCCCAATTTCAGAAGAAAAAAGTTGCCGCTGTAACAGCGAAATATGCCACAGACGGTGAGAACGAGACTCCTGAATTGGACGTGGGCAGTAACCCTCCTAGACAGCGCCGCGGAAGTAACCATAGTGCGGGAGGCGCTACGTCCTCATATGGAGGCGACAGCAACTGAAACATTCATTACTGTTGAAACAGCAGACACCAGAGTGGCACCCCCTGACAGACTATTTAATATAGTCCTCCAAATTGAAGGTGATATACAGCGAGTAATTAAAGGTATTTTTTGGGAAAATCTGACCTCTTCATATGATATTTTATTGGCAGAAGCGGATTGGCCACCCCCATTCGTAATTACTGCGCGTAAAGGGGAGGAGGTAATCCTTCCGAGCTTTTCTCGACATGTCCCAAAGGACAAAGCAGAGGCTCTTGCAGCAGAGTGGGCTGTGTCCCTGGCTCCAGCGTTATTCCGCAATCACGTGGGTTGGGACGAAGAATCTCCCCCATGAAATACCTTTGCGATCGTTGCCGCAGCCACAACCCCAATATCCCATAAAACGTGAAGCCAAAGGCCCCGTTTCCGAAATTCTGACACAGTTGGAATATCAGGGAGTAATTGAACCCTGTGTATCACCTATGAACAATCCCCTTTTCGCGGTTTCTAAACCCGATGGATCGTACCGTTTAGTATTGGGTTACCGGCATTTGAACTCTCATTGTCGGACCTTTGCGGTGCAAAATACCCATAGTTCTGCGCTTGTAGACAGTCTTGTTCGTAAAAAATACAAAACGACCCTTGACCTTTCAAATGGATTCTACACGCACAACTTAGCCCCGGAGAGTGGCCAATGGTGTGCCTTTACTTCCGGTGGTAAAATGTTCAAATTCAGGCGTCTTCCTATGGGGTACAAAAATAGTCCAGGAGTGTTTGCCGCTCGTGTTGTCTCTTTATTAGACGGCATAGATCCAGACGCCTGTTCGTATGTGGATGACATTTATCTGACAGACGATGAATTGTTTCCGCATCTGACGCGAGTGGACCGCATTATTCTTGAATTTGCGGTTCAGGGATACAAAATTAACTTTGCCAAATCCCATATTGCTGAATTTACCGTTTTGTTCTTGGGCTATGAGCTCAACAATGAAGGTAAGGTTTTAGCCCCCATTTTCTGGAGAAATGTGCACTTCTGTGCCCTCCTACAAATCTGAAGAAGCTTCAGTCTTTGCTGGGTTTTCTGAATTTCGGACGTACATACATTCCCGAATATGCCCAGCGTATCAAGCCACTGTATGCCTTGATACAGCCTACTTTTTCGAAGTCTTGCTGGCTTCCGGAGCATACCTCCATTCTGCAATCACTGCAGACAGACCTTCTTGAGTCTAAATACCTTTTGACGCGTGATAACCACACAAACTTGGTGATTAGAATCATTCCAGGGGCAGTGGGTTTCACGTATTTAACCTTTAATGAAGGAGACACAGTACCTATCGCATACAAGTCACATCTATACACCTCTGCAGAAATGCGGTTCTCATCTGTGGAGAAAGTGCTAACAGCAGTGCAAATGGCGATCCTGAAGGAGCGCGCACTGGCACAGGGAAAACGCATTCTGGTGGTGACACCCTATCCTGCCCTAGAGGCAGTGACTAAAGCAAGTGTTCCGAACTCTAAAGCTTTGCACCCCCGTTGGATTCAATGGGCAACATCTTTGACGTCTCCGGATGTCACTTTCATTTTCGACTCTTCTCTTCAGACTCAGGAGTTTTTACAGTATGAATTTATTCATCCTCCTCCTTTGTCCTTATTGCCGCTTGAGGATTACGACTGTGTGATCTACACCGATGGCTCGGCACAACCGGCCACTGGGTCCAAGCATGCTTATTCAGCCGCATGTGCTATTGTTGCAGGTACGTTTGTGAATGGAAAGTTCAAATCCACTGTGGTGCATACGCAGGCACTCGGGGATAGTACCGCACAATTGGCCGAGTTGCGTGCTTTGGTGCTTGCACTTGAGTTCGTAAATCCTGATGTGACCACTTTAATCGTGTGCGATTCTTATTACTGTGTTCAATCATACAATGACAATCTGTTCTTTTGGTCGCAAAACGACTATAGAGACGCTAAAGGCAACACAATCAAGCATAAAATGCTTTGGGTTAGGGTGGCAGATTTACAAAGACGTCTGCCACTCACACAGGTGGTTCACACCCTAGGCCATCAGCGAGTGGGCGCACACGCTGTTGGTAACAGTCTGGCAGATGAAGCTGCCAGATCAGCAGTACTCACGTGTTCAGTAGCAGCAGTTACTAGATCCATGTCAAAAATAGACACTGATATCTTGGCAGCTATTGCTGCAACAAAAGAAGGAATTAATTACCCTAGAGGTTTCCTTCTAAATATTCTTACCAGATAGGTCCCGATCAGGCTCCTTATGTAACAATACCTAACGTTGGGGTTCGGCTGATCCCCAACGCGGACCGCAGACTTTCCTTGATGGCAGCGGCACACGAAGGCATGGCTTCGGCGCATGCTGGTGTGTCTGCGACAATTTCCATTTTGCAGCAGCGTTACTGGTGGCGTGGTTTATACAAAGATACACGTACTTATGTGCTTTCCTGTGACGTTTGTCAACAGATCAAGCCTTCAACAGTCACAAGACCACCGCAGACCTCGCTTGCAATTTCGAACAGACCCTTTGGGTGTGTTTACTTGGATCACTGCGGTCCATTTTCTTCAGACACTGCCTATAAATATATCTTAGTGGCAGTGGACTCGTGCACACGGTTCATCTGGGTCTGGCCACAACGGAGTGCTGACGCACAAAATGTCATTAGGGATTTGCGAGTCTTTGTGGGAATTTTTGCATGCGGCACCTTCCATTCTGACCAAGGTCCGGCGTTTGCCTCTAAGGCTTACAAGGACGCAATGGGCTCCTTAGGGGTGCGGGTGAAATTTTCGTCTCCGTATAGGCCTGAGGGCAACTCTATCGTTGAACGAATGAACCGTGACTTAAAGCAATCCTTGACAGCTAGAGTTATAGGTACTGGCAGGAACTGGCTGGCCCACTTGTATACTGTTCAACGTGCACTTAATAATCTCCCTAGAAGGCCTCTGGGTGGGCGGACCCCTTACGAAATGCTCTTTGGCATACGAATGTTTGTGCCTGACCTTGATGGTCTAGACATGGCGGCGCAATCCGCCAAGTTTGATGTAGATAATCATTCTACTATGTTACAGGACTTACAAGAAGCCCGAGACAAACTAGCAATTGCACATTTGCCTTCAGCCACAGACCCTGCTTTGCAGATTCCGGTTGCCGGTTGGCTTCCGAAGATTGGCGACCTGGTACGAGAGAAGGTGGAGAACAAAAAAGAATTCGGCCCCTCTTTTCGTGCACCGGTTCCAGTGCTGGGCTTGAAGGGAACACGTACAGTCATCTTACCACCGCTTCCCAGTCGCAAGGAAAACAGATACATCTCAGTGGAAAATGTCAAGCTACAACATCTGGCCGATCTTAAATAGTGTCACACCAGCGGTCTCTTGTCCTGCCATTTATCGGACAAGCGTTCGAGGTACGCCTGCACGAACAGTCACTGATGTTACCATGGAGATGGTTGATTTGCCTGAAAATATATTTGAACCCCCTGCATCACCCTGCATAGACGAGGACGAATATACTTATCCCGCCACAGAGTCGGTGGCACACCAACCAACAACGCCACTGAGCCCGACACGTTATTCTTTTGACTCAGTATCCAATTCATCACAAGTCCCGTCCAAGTTTAGTCTTTTTGTATCGTGGTTTAGAGACAATTTTTTGATTCCACCTTGGACATACATTTGGATGATACTTTTCTTGGTTTTTTTGTTCATGTCCATTGGCTTTGTCACAGTGTTCTTTCTACTCATCAATGGTCACTATTTACCTGAACGCTCTGCTGTGAACAGTGTTGCTGGAACTTTGGCTCCACATTCCTCTTCACACATCATGAAGCGTGACCACACATTTGTGAACATTTCAGCGTTTCCAGTTGCTGATGGCATAGTATGGGATGCGGTAAACTTTCAAATACATGGCCCGACAGAAATTATTAATGTACCAAATGTCCTTCGAGTCTCGATGGGTGATGTAGTAAAAAGTAATATTCATTCTGATGATTGGGATGTGCATGCAGTTGAAGCATTATTTGCTGATTTAAAATATTATGCCTCTTTTAATGCTGAAGACTTGTATATGAATTCTGCGAATTATGCCGATTTGTATTGTTACCAACATTGGGGAAATCATTTTCTCCACAAACCAAGTGCACTACGCAGCCCTGTTACTTACACCCAATGGGAACACTGCTCAAACCCCGTACCAGGTAGTTCCCAAACTCTTCGAAATAAATTCACCTATTTTACTGATTTTAATCGATCGAACCCTGGGTCATATTATTTTAAATTAAAAACTCCATTGACTCAGAAAATAATGTTGACCCATACTAAATTATTATATTCGGGTTCCTTTTTGAGCGCCTTGGCGGTGGGTGGTTATGAATATTGGAAAGACACAGTGGATTTAAAATCAATTTGGGGTTCGAAGCCATGGCAGGTGCAGGGCACTGAGGCCCTGCACCGTGCTTGCCTTATCCCAGCCCAAATTCTATTTTTAAATGCTTCCATTTATCAGACCACGTGTTGGGGGTTGGCTACCGTTAAACAACTAAATGCGCCAAACATCCCATCCTTGTCGAGTCTTCCAAATGATAGTTTGCGTTTTAATATGTCCCTTATGGCGTTACAGGCTCAGTTTCAGAACAATTCCTTTAATGTTTCTGCACTGATACAGTCACCCTGGTTGGCATGGCCCATATCATCTAATGCATGCCAACTTCGTTTTCATGGCACAGTTCCTGGTTACATACAGGACAAGCCTGATCCAAGATTTACTGAAACTCGTACTGTGACCACGTATTCAGTTGGTAAATTATGTAAACAATGGTTACAACATTCGTCCTTAGACTCTGTTAAGAACCATTTATCCCTCCTATCAGGCACTATTGACTTATCTGACTTTATCTTGGGACCTCGTGGTCCCCGACCGAAGAGATTCATTTATGAAGCGTATAATGAGCTCTGGAAGCTGTCACAAATGGAAGCTGCTTCCCGTCTTAGAGAAATAGACCAAGCAAATTTGGAAAAGGTGCTTGCTGTTGTTGACAATAGTATAAATACCCTGTCTTCCCGCATTTACACATTAGACAATATTGTATCCTCTGTTGTTGATATTGTACAAGATGATGTCTCTATGTTGTATCATGGTCAGAATCAGTTGCGCTCAGTGATGCAGTTTGCATGGACTTTGCAAACTCTTAAGTTGGGTAAAGTTCCTTGGAATTTGTTAAACACCACTGCCCTCTTTCTGCCTTTTAATTTGACAGACAAACAGCAGTTCATGTCCATGAAAGATGCATCCTACACTTTGTTACATATTGAAAAAGTGGATCCTTTACCGTTCTCTGTAGCAGAACTAGATTCTGCGGTGTGGCTAGTTCATGGGGTTATAGCTTTACCTTTTTCCCTATTTGAGTTCAGTTCGTGCATGAAGCATTATCCTGTGGGCCGTTTCCAGCCTTTGGGTGGTGCTTTCCTGCATGAACTTTGGTCCTTGCCTTTCATGTATAAATGCCTTAGAGATGGCAAGGAAGTATTTCTCACGGGGGAGTCTTGTGATTCAACTGTGGGTCATTCGCTTATTTGTAAACATATTAAATTGCACGGGGCTTGTAGCGTTTCAGTTCCAAATCTTGCATGTGTCCTGAAGGGTATTCCTGCTCCTGCTATTTCTCCTACTTTTACTTTGCTTACCAACGGTAGCTATTTGCTTTTAAATAACGAAAATTGTTGTGGCCTGCAGGCCGGCATTCCGTATATTGTTACAGTCTCGCACAGAGTTGTCTGCTGCAAGAATGTGCTTTTTCCTCCCCCTCACGACATCGTTGATAGCTCTATTTGGCCTTCCATTCCTACCATGGAGGCAGATTTCAATAAGTTGAGCAGAATAAAGGCCCTATTATTGAATGAGGAGGTTATGCTCACATCCGCCCGGGAGACATTCATTCTCCAGGTGGCGAGCACCCACAGTGAAATACAGGCCCTTTTGAACACTGACCTCCCCCAGCATTTTGGGGAGTTAATTCATCGTATTTTTAACGCATCAAACACTGAGGGTCTGGTGCACTTTTTAAGGTTGTGGGGTCTGGCCTCGTGTCCACCTTTCAAACTATTTTCGGTGTGATACCGGCATTCATTCATTCTATTTTTTCTAGCGTCTTTGGTGGATTCCCATTAATCCTCGCTTTGGCGGCCGGTGTCTTGCTGTTGGTCTGTTTTTTGCGCAATGGCTGCACTCCACTGGGCCCTTCTCGATCCCGAACGCCTCCAGCTGCTCCGTGAGCGACTCCTGGTTGGCTTCGATGTTCTGCCCTTGGCAACTATCAGTGTGTCCTACACCCTTTCCTTTCGCTTTGCGTATTTCACTTGCGTGCAACCTGTGATGTCTTGCATCCGCTGTCCGTTTACATGGACCATGGATTATTGCCTCTCCAATTCATCATTGTCGGTCCCGGATTTTGTTCGGTTGGTGGGTCCCTTAGAGGCCCATGAACGGGACTGTTCCGCTGCTGGCTTTATGATGCGTGCGGCTGCACTGGGGATTTTGGCACAATGGGATATCTGGGCGGCTGCTCAGAATCTCCTACAACAAAGTTATATTGAATATCACGCAAGCTGTCCCGCATTGCTTTTGGATGCTCCATACTCTGAAGACCATTCCTGCAGCTTTGACCTATTGGACTGGATGGCGTCTACGTTTTTTGACGATTCCAATGATGTCCTTCTGGACGGTATAGCATTTTTCTGCTCTTTCACATTTTTGGATTGATTGACTTGCCGTTAGTTGTTAGTAGACCGCCTCTATTCTGCTCAGGTGTTTGGAACTCTGTCTTCATTTTCGTCGTGGCCGATGGACTGTCCAGGGGAGGGTGTCTTGTGGCTCATGGCCTCCTGGCCGGTCTGGCTACGTTACCGCAGGCCTGGCTGCCATGATGACTCTTGCGCACGTTATTATTGGATGTTGTCCTGTCGCCCTCTGTTATTGCCAAGTTATTCTACAACAGTCTGCATATTCTGTTTCTCACCTTTTCTCCTGTTCCCTTTTGGGCTCAGTCTGAACAACAGTTACAAGGTCGAATAACAACTCCCTGGTTCCTACTGATTTGGCCCGTCCCTCGCACCTAGACATAACACATGTACAGCTGCCATTGAGAAATTAGTGTGCTTTTAATAATGCGATCGCTTGCTCTAAGATAGCACTTGGAGACGACCTTTCCAGAGAGAAGAGCTGTGATTGTTTGCTGATGTAGTTTTGCATCAAGAGACTGAGGTATGGGGGTTCGCTAGTCAAAGCCCAAAGGTCTTCTATTATTATAATAAACTGGCTTCCAGCACGGGGAGGGTGGTAATGTTAGTTAGACATATCTCCACTGCTTTATGAGATGCTTTCCCCGTTTGTATTCTATGGAGTAGTAACTATGCTGATTATATTGTTCTTATGTATTATGCTACTAGTACTGACACGTGTACTGTATCTTAGAGCACGTAAGTTGAAATAAACATTTTAACCTATACAGTGTCTCTTCATACGCATGTTGTGGACAGGTACGAAAGTGACGAAAGAGTGTTCTTGCCTCTGCGTGTCCTGAGAGAGAGAGATACCGTGTTCTGGGTTGTCTAAGCATTGGTACATTGGTGCCAATGGGACGCTAAGGCTAGTTGGGTTGGGGTTTTGGGTGCTAAGGTTTATGGTTGGCTCACCACTATATTCCGAGGTCCTATTATCCTGTGCATAGCTCTGTATGTGCAGAAACCCTATGACAGTGGGTGGCACAATCCAGTGCTGCAGCCCACCAACAGCACTTGGTCTATAGGCCCTGGCACTCGTAGTGCACTTTACAAGGGACTGACACATAAACCAAATAGGCCAATCATGGAAACGCCAATCCATAACACATTTTATACAGGAGCACTTGCACTTTCCCACTGGACAGCAGTGAGGAAAGTGCGCAGAATCATTACACCAGCAAAAACAGAGTCAAAACCGGGAGGTCAGAAAGCAAAAAGTCAGGGGAAACACGCCAAAAGATGCCAAGTCTAACATGTACACAAACTGTTATTGCAAACCAATAGTGCTCAACATGCTAAAGGCATAATCAGTTGGTATGTAAATGTATGGTCATTTCTTCGTCAATGTTATGCCCCCCAGGGTGGCGAGTCCCTAGATCAATAATATGCATACATTCACGTTTACGTAGCTGGAGTAACCTATTACCACCTCTGACGCCCACATTCACTTGTTCAATGGAAAAGTATTTCAATTTTGAGCTGTCAGAGAAGTGATGTGTTTCAAAATGACGTGCCATCGGGCAGTGCGGGTCTTTATTAACAATGGCCCTCATAAGTTCCAGGACCCTTTTTCTTGCCATGTGCTTGGTACTGCCCACATAGTGCAAGTTACATGGACACTCAAGGACGTAGACAACAAACACGGCACTGCAAGTGATGAATTGGTAAATGGGCACCTTGGTACATTTGTTGGGATGACTGTATTCTTTAACCATAGTACTGTTTCTACACGCCTTGCAGTGACTGCAAGGATAGAAATCTTTCAAATTCATAATGTTGGATTGGGTCTTGGTAGTGATGTCATTGTGCATGAGTGTATCTCTAAGAATCCATCCCCTACGATATGTTATTCTTGGTCTAGTGGGGATGGAACTGCCTATAACCGGATCTTTTGTGAGTATTTCCCAGTTTTTATCAAGGATCTTTTGGACTTCTTTAGAATCATTGTTCTATGTAAGGATAAACCTGGTTGTGCCAGTCTCCTCGTTAGAGGCAGAAATGGATTCCTGCAGTGTCATATTTCTATCAACATGCTTCACCTTCTCAACAGCTTTGCGAAGAACCCAACCAGGATAGCCTCTTTCTGTAAATCTACCCAACATGATCTCTTGCTCTGCCAGAAAAAACTCCTCAGAGCTACAATTACGTTTAACTCTGAGGAGTTCCCCATAGGGGATACTCCATTTAAAATTTTCTGGGTGGCTGCTCATTGCGTGCAACAAACTGTTGCCCGCAGTGGTTTTCCTGAAAAGTTTGGTGTGTATTTGATTGTCCATTATCTCAACTTTGGTATCTAGAAATTCAACAGAGATGTTATTGATGTTACTGGCAGTGTAAGATTCCTCTTATTACAGTTAAGCTTTTTGATAAAGTTAGTGACCTCTGTTTCAGTACCCCTCCAGATCATGAACAAGTCGTCAATGAAACGTAACCATATAACGACTTGTTCAAAATCTTTTTTGAGATTGGGATCATTAGTGATGTCATCCTCCCATGCCCCCAGGAATAGATTAGCGAAACTGGGGGCAAAACAAGTACCCATGGCAGTGCCAAGGGTCTGTCTATAGCTGTTGTCATTAAATAGGAAGTAGTTGTTAGTCAGACAGTAACGCATCATCTCTAGGAGCATATTAGTTTGCTCTAAGAAACGTATAGGGCGTTTAGTGAGGTATTTCTGGCAAGCCTTTATACCTTCCTCATGATCAATGATCGTATATAAAGAATTGACATCCATGGTAACCAGTAAAAAATCTGGTTGCCATTGGATGTCCTGGATTTTCGTGAGGAAATCCTTAGTGTCCCTAACATGTGAGGGTAGAGTGGTCACTTTATCAATGAGAAAGTGATCGACATATCTGGAGACATTCTCCAATGCACTGTCCCTTGATGACACTATGGGTCTCCCTGGTGGATTTAATGCATCTTTGTGGATTTTAGGGAGAAGATAGAGGACCAGGAGTTTTGGGAAGTCATGTTTGAGAAAGCAATACTCCTCCCATTCTAACAACCCCTGGTCCCTCGAATCTACAAGCAATTTCCAAATGCCAGTGACACTGTTGGTGTATTCGTCCCTATTGGTTTTGGTGTAAAATCTAGAGTCATTCAATTGACGCATGGCCTCGGTGACATACATAGCTTTACTGAGAATCACGACATTGCCCCCTTTATCAGCGGGCCTGATAACAATGGTCTCATCTGTAGCCAAATTCTTTATGGCATCTTTCTGTGCAATGGTAAGGTTAAATTTAGGTGGTCCTGATTTCTTAAACCACATGCGTTGTCTAAATCTCAGCAAATGACTGGATACTATGTCTTGGAAAGTATCAATATTATCATGTGGCATTGTAGGGAGGAAAGTGGATTTGGGTTTAAATTTTGAGGTTGCAGCCTTATCATAGGCAATTTCTAATTCATCCAAAATTTCACATATATTGCTGTTATCACTCCCACCACCTCCCTCTAGATCATGCATTGTTATAAGCGTATCAATGTCACTGATATTAAGTTCTTCCATCGCGTCTGACCCCTGATAATATTGATACTTTCCAAGACATAGTATCCAGTCATTTGCCGTGATTCTCAGTAAAGCTATGTATGTCACCGAGGCCATGCGTCAATTGAATGACTCTAGATTTTACACCAAAACCAATAGGGACGAATATACCAACAGATATGTCGATCACTTTCTCATTGATAAAGTGACCACTCTACCCTCACATGTTAGGGACACTAAGGACTTCCTCACGAAAATTCAGGACATCCAATGGCAACCAGATTTTTTACTGGTTACCATGGATGTCAATTCTTTATATACGATCATTGATCATGAGGAAGGTATAAAGGCTTGCCAAAAATACCTCACTAAACGCCCTATACGTTTCTTAGAGCATACTAATATGCTCCTAGAGATGATACGTTACTGTCTGACTAACAACTACTTCCTATTTAATAGCAACATCTATAGACCGACCCTTGGCACTGCCATGGGTACTTGTTTTGCCCCCAGTTTCGCTAATCTATTCCTGGGGGCATGGGAGGATGACATCACTAATGATCCCAATCTCAAAAAAGATTTTGAACAAGTCGTTATATGGTTACTTCATTATATACTAGTATCCATCACAGCGATGGTATTAAGGCAGTACAATTTTTTGGGGGACAGCGAGATATACAGTTTTATGAGCATAACATAATGATTGTCAGAATGATTGATATTTGTTTAAGAAACAATTTTTTCTTGTTCAACAAACAGGTATACCAGCGACTACGAGGAGTGGCTATGGGGGCATGCTTCTTTCCCAGCTACGCATGCTTACATGTGTGCTGGTGGGAGGGGCATGTCCTCAGAAGGCAACATAAACAGATGTACGACACCCATGTCCAACACTGGTGGAGATTTATAGACAATGTGTGTGTGGTGTGGAAAGGTTCCAAAACATCAGCTATTGACTTTGTAGATGCTATTAACACCAACACATACAATCTGAAATTTACTGCCAATATCAGCAACACCAGTGTGGAATTTTTGGATGTATTATTATACATTGAGGAAGGGCATGTACACACCAAACTGCATAGAAAAAGTATGGCGGGGAACTCCATTCTCCATGCTAGGAGTTCCCATCCTAGGCATCTGATTCGCAGCATTCCCTACGGGGAATTCTTGAGAATCCGCCGCATTTGCAGTACTGACAGAGAGTTAGAAATTTGTCAAAACGAGGCAGTTCAGCGTTTCAAAACTCGTGGTTATATGAGTAAAGATCTGACCGCAGCCCTCAACAAAGCCAACACTCACACTAGAGACATTTGTCTGGGTGTTAACACTGAGGTGCATGTTGGTAACCCCATAGCCCGGAGAGGGAGGAATGATCCTCCCCAAGAAGTTAGACTTATCACCGCATATAGCAGGCAGGAGAAGCAGATCAGGAAGATCATTTACAACCATTGGCCCATTGTTCTTACAGATCTAACTCTATCTCAGATCTTACAGCAGTTGCCATCATTGACCTTTAGACGTGCACCCTCCATGAGGGATGCACTGGTCAAGAGCAGTCCCGAAGTCAGCCCCACTAACACATGGCTGTCATCTAAGTGTGGATTTTTTAAGTGTAGCTCTTGCCGAGCTTGTAAATTTGGCGTCACCACCACAGAGTACACCACTGCTTTTAACATTAAACCCATCAAGATCCAAGGGTTTTTCACTTGTCGTACTGACTTTGCTGTCTATGTGCTTATATGCACATGCGGATTGAAGTACGTAGGGAGCACTAAGCTCCAGGTATACAACAGAATACTTCAACACCTCAGAGCAGTGGTAAATTCTGACCCCAACTACCCAGTGGCTAGACACCTTAAATTAGTACATCAGAATAATCTTAATGATTTAAAATACTTCGTGATAGGGGCTGTCCCCAAATCAATACGCGGGGGCAATAGAGAAAGACAACTGCGACAGCTTGAATCATTCTTCATCCTACAACTTGACACGAAGATCCCCAACGGTTTAAACAATGGGGAAGATTTGCACAACTTTCTTTAATAACACCAGTATTTAGAGCTTTTTAGACTTATTACCAATCTCCCCTGTTCCTATAGCTGCAATGTTATATTTGCCCCCCAGATAGACAAGCCAGTCACATCACAATTCATGTTTCTGAGCTAAACATCCATGTTCCAAGAGGCTGTGTGATCTACATCATGAATTATCCTGTCTTAGTTGTGATGGACAGATTTGGTGCACCTTATATTTAGCATATCATGACCCATAGTAGTCCTTACCATCTGTTACTGAATTTTATTGCTCATTTGCTGTCGGCTGCACTAATCATGTCCGCTTTGCACTCGCACTTTAACCTTTTTAAAGTTGTGGGCTTTCTCGGGGCTCCGGGAATTTTAGTTTTATATTGAATTAGTGATTTTTTACACGTTTTTGCACAAGCACTTTATTATTAGCACCTTAGCATTTACTACTTTTTTGATCTTCGTGCAATATTATAGCACCAGCACTTTGAACTTTTGTACTGTGAGTAAATGTTTACATATGTATTTGTGCAGTTTCTAGGACAGAATCAGATCTAGGACTATGTGCATATTATGTCACTATGACATTATTTTAGTGGATTTTGTACTAATAGCTGCTAGTTTTTTATTGCTGATGAGATGGATATTTTTAAAACCTCTTAAGATCTTTTTAGGTGTTTTTTTTATCTATTTATTCACTCACTGTACTGTATTATTACATGCAATTGCATTGCAGTCTGTTGTTTATATCTATTGCCTCAGAGAAGGAGTCTAACTGCTTACAGGTGTGTTACTTGTCACTATTTAAATTTATTTCATTCGTGAGCGCGTCATGTGATCAAGACCGTGAGGTAACGGTCGAACCGCGTCATGCTGGGCACTGGCCAAGGACTGACTGGTTGCTATGTGAACTGTAACGAGAAATAAAGCACTGCATCACTCCTGATTTCCATCTTGTGGTCCGTACCTGTTTTTGCCTGCGCAGGGTGGTGGCGAGTCGGGATTGCTATATATATATATATATATATATATATATATATATATATACCAATCGAAAGCTGCTCGCTATTGAAGACACCATCCACAACGTTATATTTCACCCTCCTTTATTCGGTAGGCAGCAGCAAACAAAGCAGAGCACTTCAAGCAAAGTCTTGCGCCAAATCACACCATACGCGTTTCGGGAAAACTTCCTTCATCATTGGCTTGGCGTTAAGGGGAAAGGAGCAGCGGCAGGTGTTTGAGGTTTTAAGTCCTGCCTCAGTGGGCGTGTACTTGCTATGCATGCTGGACATCGTAGTCCCGGTAAGTATTGAATTCTTCAGTAGAAGCCGCTTTACCTTCTCCTCCATAATTAATATCCATCGGGTTGCTATGAGGGGCACGGCCAGTCTGCTGCTTCAATCGCGCCTCACCAAACGGGTACGTTGTTCCACTGTGCGCCTCACGATCAAGGCACATGGACCTGCTTCTCTGGCAGTGGGGTTGTCTTCGTGGCCTGAGCGGACCACAACATATACCAATCGAAAGCTGCTCGCTATTGAAGACACCATCCACAACCTTATATTTCACCCTCCTTTATTCGGTAGGCAGCAGCAAACAAAGCAGAGCACTTCAAGCAAAGTCTTGCGCCAAATCACACCATACGCGTTTCGGAAAACTTCCCTTCATCATTGGCTTGGCGTTAAGGGGAAAGGAGCAGCGGCAGGTGTTTGAGGTTTTAAGTCCTGCCTCAGTGGGCGTGTACTTGCTATGCATGCTGGACATCGTAGTCCCGGTAAGTATTGAATTCTTCAGTAGAAGCCGCTTTACCTTCTCCTCCATAATTAATATCCATCGGGTTGCTATGAGGGGCACGGCCAGTCTGCTGCTTCAATCGCGCCTCACCAAACGGGTACGTTGTTCCACTGTGCGCCTCACGATCAAGGCACATGGACCTGCTTCTCTGGCAGTGGGGTTGTCTTCGTGGCCTGAGCGGACCACAACATATACCAATCGAAAGCTGCTCGCTATTGAAGACACCATCCACAACGTTATATTTCACCCTCCTTTATTCGGTAGGCAGCAGCAAACAAAGCAGAGCACTTCAAGCAAAGTCTTGCGCCAAATCACACCATACGCGTTTCGGAAAACTTCCCTTCATCATTGGCTTGGCGTTAGGGGAAAGGAGCAGCGGCAGGTGTTTGAGGTTTTAGTCCTGCCTCAGTGGGCGTGTACTTGCTATGCATGCTGGACATCGTAGTCCCGGTAAGTATTGAATTCTTCAGTAGAAGCCGCTTTACCTTCTCCTCCATAATTAATATCCATCGGGTTGCTATGAGGAGCACGGCCAGTCTGCTGCTTCAATCGCGCCTCACCAAGCGGGTACGTTGTTCCACTGTGCGCCTCACGATCAAGGCACATGGACCTGCTTCTCTGGCAGTGGGGTTGTCTTCGTGGCCTGAGCGGACCACAACATATACCAATCGAAAGCTGCTCGCTATTGAAGACACCATCCACAACGTTATATTTCACCCTCCTTTATTCGGTAGGCAGCAGCAAACAAAGCAGAGCACTTCAAGCAAAGTCTTGCGCCAAATCACACCATACGCGTTTCGGGAAAACTTCCCTTCATCATTGGCTTGGCGTTAAGGGGAAAGGAGCAGCGGCAGGTGTTTGAGGTTTTAAGTCCTGCCTCAGTGGGCGTGTACTTGCTATGCATGCTGGACATCGTAGTCCCGGTAAGTATTGAATTCTTCAGTAGAAGCCGCTTTACCTTCTCCTCCATAATTAATATCCATCGGGTTGCTATGAGGGGCACGGCCAGTCTGCTGCTTCAATCGCGCCTCACCAAACGGGTACGTTGTTCCACTGTGCGCCTCACGATCAAGGCACATGGACCTGCTTCTCTGGCAGTGGGGTTGTCTTCGTGGCCTGAGCGGACCACAACATATACCAATCGAAGCTGCTCGCTATTGAAGACACCATCCACAACGTTATATTTCACCCTCCTTTATTCGGTAGGCAGCAGCAAATAAAGCAGAGCACTTCAAGCAAAGTCTTGCGCCAAATCACACCATCGCGTTTCGGAAAACTTCCCTTCATCATTGGCTTGGCGTTAAGGGGAAAGGAGCAGCGGCAGGTGTTTGAGGTTTTAAGTCCTGCCTCAGTGGGCGTGTACTTGCTATGCATGCTGGACATCGTAGTCCCGGTAAGTATTGAATTCTTCAGTAGAAGCCGCTTTACCTTCTCCTCCATAATTAATATCCATCGGGTTGCTATGAGGGGCACGGCCAGTCTGCTGCTTCAATCGCGCCTCACCAAACGGGTACGTTGTTCCACTGTGCGCCTCACGATCAAGGCACATGGACCTGCTTCTCCTGAGGCAGGACTAAAAACCTCAAACACCTGCCGCTGCTCCTTTCCCCTTAACGCCAAGCCAATGATGAAGGGAAGTTTTCCCGAAACGCGTATGGTGTGATTTGGCGCAAGACTTTGCTTGAAGTGCTCTGCTTTGTTTGCTGCTGCCTACCGAATAAAGGAGGGTGAAATATAACGTTGTGGATGGTGTCTTCAATAGCGAGCAGCTTTCGATTGGTATATGTTGTGGTCCGCTCAGGCCACGAAGACAACCCCACTGCCAGAGAAGCAGGTCCATGTGCCTTGATCGTGAGGCGCACAGTGGAACAACGTACCCGTTTGGTGAGGCGCGATTGAAGCAGCAGACTGGCCGTGCCCCTCATAGCAACCCGATGGATATTAATCATGGAGGAGAAGGTAAAGCGGCTTCTACTGAAGAATTCAATACTTACCGGGACTACGATGTCCAGCATGCATAGCAAGTACACGCCCACTGAGGCAGGACTAAAACCTCAAACACCTGCCGCTGCTCCTTTCCCTTAACGCCAAGCCAATG
This sequence comes from Calotriton arnoldi, assembly GCA_963921515.1. Taxonomy (NCBI): domain Eukaryota; kingdom Metazoa; phylum Chordata; class Amphibia; order Caudata; family Salamandridae; genus Calotriton; species Calotriton arnoldi. The sequence continues at coordinate 3,754,547 of CAWUFW010000182.1, forward strand.
ATGAAGGGAAGTTTTCCCGAAACGCGTATGGTGTGATTTGGCGCAAGACTTTGCTTGAAGTGCTCTGCTTTGTTTGCTGCTGCCTACCGAATAAAGGAGGGTGAAATATAACGTTGTGGATGGTGTCTTCAATAGCGAGCAGCTCGATTGGTATATGTTGTGGTCCGCTCAGGCCACGAAGACAACCCCACTGCCAGAGAAGCAGGTCCATGTGCCTTGATCGTGAGGCGCACAGTGGAACAACGTACCCGTTTGGTGAGGCGCGATTGAAGCAGCAGACTGGCCGTGCCCTCATAGCAACCCGATGGATATTAATCATGGAGGAGAAGGTGAAGCGGCTTCTACTGAAGAATTCAATACTTACCGGGACTACGATGTCCAGCATGCATAGCAAGTACACGCCCACTGAGGCAGGACTAAAAACCTCAAACACCTGCCGCTGCTCCTTTCCCCTTAACGCCAAGCCAATGATGAAGGAAGTCTTCCGAAACGCGTATGGTGTGATTTGGCGCAAGACTTTGCTTGAAGTGCTCTGCTTTGTTTGCTGCTGCCTACCGAATAAAGGAGGGTGAAATATAACGTTGTGGATGGTGTCTTCAATAGCGAGCAGCTTTCGATTGGCATATGTTGTGGTCCGCTCAGGCCACGAAGACAACCCCACTGCCAGAGAAGCAGGTCCATGTGCCTTGATCGTGAGGCGCACAGTGGAACAACGTACCCGTTTGGTGAGGCGCGATTGAAGCAGCAGACTGGCCGTGCCTCATAGCAACCCGATGGATATTAATCATGGAGGAGAAGGTAAGCGGCTTCTACTGAAGAATTCAATACTTACCGGGACTACGATGTCCAGCATGCATAGCAAGTACACGCCCACTGAGGCAGGACTAAAACCTCAAACACCTGCCGCTGCTCCTTTCCCCTTAACGCCAAGCCAATGATGAAGGGAAGTTTTCCCGAACGCGTATGGTGTGATTTGGCGCAAGACTTTGCTTGAAGTGCTCTGCTTGTTTGCTGCTGCCTACCGAATAAAGGAGGGTGAAATATAACGTTGTGGATGGTGTCTTCAATAGCGAGCAGCTTTCGATTGGTATATATATATATATATATATATATATCATCAATTCCAAGCAACATAAGTATTTAAATTCGTATTTGTTTGTAGAAGTTAATCAGTATTGGTGCCCCTCAAGGTAACAGAAAGACGACCCCCCACTACCACGGATGTCACTACAAGGAAGTTCAGCCGAACTCCCCTGTTAGATTAGACAAAACAATTGTACCTCGGCACTCTCAAATTTCACATTTCTATTCATGAATAGTAAAACATATTTGTTTATCCAAAATCAATATAACAACTCACAGGAAAACCAGTTTAAAGAGTCAATTCTGCAAAACTCCTATTTATTTCTTATTGACAATGTTTCACTCAAAGAAGAGTAATAGTAATCTATACGGTGCAAAATAGACCAAAGACCTAAATTGTTTCACATCATATAATACTATTTACAAATTAACACGTAGAGGTCCCATTCTTGAACCCTCCTTGTTAGCATACGAAGATATATATATATTACAACACCTCAGTAAGTCGTCGTGTAGCTTTGACCAAACGCCCAGATCGTGTCGTCTGGGAAGAGAGAAGGGAAGCGTCCGTGACTGGTGATGTAGGGACAGATGCAGTCACAGGGTTTTCTACAGTCTCAATCAAGCCAGTCTCAACTCTGACATTAAGTACTGGCGAATGATAAAGCAGATGCCTTAAGTGCAAAGAATCTTGCGTAATTGACTTTCCAGGATGGTGAGCAGTCACCATGTGTCCTTTACTAATCACAATTTTCAATGATTCAGCATTATAGGGAGCATCAGATTTGCATTTTCTCTGTTGTCACACCAATACTCTATCACCTTTATTGAAAGTAATGTTTTTGGCACATCAACGCTAGTTGGCATATACTTTCATCTTTTGGTACGGAACAAGTCTGTTTGATGAAGTTCACTATCTGTTGTAGATCTTCTGTTGGTCCATTGTGGTACCCTGGTCGTCATTGCTCTCCCGAACATCAGGGTGCCATGAATTTCACCTGTCATTGAATGAGGAGTCGACTGGTAAATTCGAAGAGCAGCATAGAGGGCAGACTTCAGATCAAGCTTCTCCAGTGTAGCACTCTGGATGGTCCTTTTAAGAGTGCCCATAAACCGTTCAACAGTGTCATTTGTTTGTGGCCAAAGAGGTGTGCTTTTCTGATGGTTCACATTGAGATGATTAAGAAAGTCTCTGAAGTCTCGACTGCTGAATGGTGGGCCACTGTCAGACTTTAGAATCGAAGGAACACCCCACGTTGGAAAAATGCCATCTAACCTCTCTACGACTCTTGAGTGGTCAATGAGAGATCTTCTACCAATGGAAAACTGGAGTATTCACCGATGACCATTATCAGGTGATGTCCATTGTCAAGAGGACCAAATAAATCAATAGCGATTCTCTCCCATACATGTTTTGGCAAGTCAGACATATTCAAGGCATATTCAAGGCATGTTGAGTGGTTTTGGGAGACAAGCAATCGCACCAATGACAGGCCTTCAAATTTTTTTCAACTCTCTCATCAAGATAAACAAACCAATATCAATTTCGGACAGCTCGCTTTGTGGCAACAATTCCACAATGTCCTTCATGGGCCACTTCAGTTATTTCTTGTCGCAGACTCTCTCCGGTATGACCATTCTTGAACTTTGTAAGACAATATGTTCTTGAGTAACAGACAGTTCATCTTTCACATTTTTGTACTTTTGATATTCATTGTCAAGTGTGAGAGGTCTAATGTGCTGTTTCCAAGATTGATGTGCAATAATGTCTTTTAGCATCAACATTTCACTATTTTTGCTCATTGCAGCAATTATTTGTTCTAATAAAATAGCGGCAGGTGTATTGAACCTTACAATGAAGTTAATTTAGCTTTCAGCCGCTTTGGAAGGGTTACTAGGGCACTGTAATGGCACTTGTGAAGAGTAGTCAGCAGGGTTTTCACCTTTCCCTGGTTGGTGCACGATAGTATAGTCATATTCGTGTTGTTGCAAACCCCAACGTTCAATTCTAGAGGCATCTTGGCTTTTGAGTTGCCAAAATTGTCAATCAATGCTTGATGATCCGTTATAAGAGTGAAAGGTTTTCCTTATAGGAATACGTGGAAATGTTCACAAGCCCACACCACTGCTAAGCTTTCTTTCTCTGCTTGCGAATAGGCGCATTCAGTTTGTGACAAATTTCTGCTTGCATATGCCACAATATGCCTTAGAGCATTTGGGTATCCATTGTGTTGGGCAAGGATCGTGCCCAACCCGACTGGGCTTGCGTCAACAACAACAGCTGTATGAATGTTTTGGATCATAGTATGCCATTTCAGTGGCATTTCAATTGCATGCTGGATTTTCTTAAAACTCTGTTCACATTCGTGTGACCAGTGAAATGAAGCATTCCTTTTTATTAAGTCTCTTAAGGGAGCAGTTGCTGTTTCAAAGTCACATATGTATCGGGAAGTGTAACTGGCCATGCCAAGATATGAATGTAACATGGTAACATCTTGTGGCTGACAAAGCTTGTACTTTAGCTGGATCTGGCATCATACCACCATCAGAAAAGATATGGCCAAAGAATTTGAGTTTTGTTTTGTGGAACTCACATTTCTCAGCATTCTAAGTTTAAACCTGCATCAGCAAGTAAACTACACACTTATGTAAGAGCTTTATCTTGTTCCTTTTGTGTAGCTCCGAAAACTAATATGTCATCACTGTAATTGAAAGCATTCATGACAGGTTGTATGATACGTCAAATGACATCTTGGAAAAGTTTGGCAGCTAGTGACACACCAACATTTAATAGTTTGGCTTGACGCTTATCAACACAGATGCGTACAGCTCCTTTACTGTCCTTTTTGGGCACTACCACAGTGGGTGAAACCCACTAGGTTGGATCAGTAGATCGCTCAATGATATCATGTTTTAGTAATGTCTCAACAGCTTCTTGTAGATGAAATGCAATTAGTCTATGAGCAACAGGACAAACGTCCTCATTGACATGCAGTTCCACTTTCATGGTCTTAAGTTTTCTCAATCCATGAAATAACGTTGGGAACTGACTTACTATTTTGTGATAATCGTTCATGTTGTAGTTCACAGATATCAGTCCCATATCAGCAGCATTATCGAACCAAGTAAACAGGCACTTGACACAGTACGTTGAAGTACATGAATGGGTGCTTGTACTTTTGTGTTTCATGGTTGCTGCAAATGAACCTTGGCTCTTTAATGGCGTAGATGAAGCCCAGGTATACACTTTAATATTTGACGGTGTGAGATGGGGAAATGGAGACAGTTCATTGTATTTCTCCTCAGGCATAATGTTTATCGACGTACCACTGTCAATATTAAAAAGTATGGAGTAACCGTTTTATTGTAGTGTAATTTTCGGACAATGTTTGAATGACTTTTGTGATTTTACTCGTCAACTTTTCATTGAGTCATATTTTTCTCTGCATGTGGCCAGTCCGACGTGTGCATATTTTTCCTGAGGTAACCATTGACATCACACACCCGTCTTCCTCACTATCGTTTGACAATGAAACTGAAGAACTCTTGGACGAAGATTTAGACAACGATTGACTTTGTTAAGTGTCAATTTGCCTCAGCAGATGTTGCGGCTTGGCCTTGTGGGCCTGCTTAGAACGACGCTTCTGGAACGTTTGAGCGTCCATTTTGTTGTCTCATCGTGACACACTTAGCTTTTCCTTCTTCGTGGAAACCATTACAAAATGGTTCCCCTTCCTACAGCCTTTACATACTTGTCCAATGGCGGGACTTTTACCTTTGTGTGGAAACGAAAATCCACATCTAAAGCACGATTTCTTTTTCTTTAGAGACATCACTTTATGTCCTTGAGCTTTGTGTTTCTGCTTACTTTTCACGTTCATGACTGACTCATTCTGGTCACCTCCGGCCTCCATCTCAGCAGCTTCTCGGTCAGCACGATCCCATCTCTGGCAGCCATGAGAACTCGCTCCGCACTAAGGGTTTCTCTAAGCATTCGTCATCTGAATAAATCTGTCAGACATGCGCCAATAACTCGGAGCTATATAGCTTCTTTATCATTGAATAAATTGAACTTACAGTGTTTGATGAGGTTATCAAGTCTCTCAAATTCGTCGATTCTTTCACCAGCTTCCTGTCGTTTCTGACTGAAAACATATCTTGCATGATCGGCATTGGATTAAACTTGAGATTTAACACTTCTTTGATCTGAAGGAATGTGACATCATCAGTTTGCGGACATTTCTTTATTACCTCTTTTACTCCTGCACCAGCAAGATTTGTAAGGTATTTGACAAACTTTTTGTTGTTGGTTTCTTTCAGTGCATTGATGACATTATCAAACATTTTTATCCAGGCAGTCCATCTCTCAGCAATATTCAGCTTTTTTGCAGAGTTGAATGGAGGTGGTGGTTTCAGGAAGGTGGCAGCTGTATAACCAGTTGTAAAACTTACTGACATTGAGAATCTATGCTGCTCACCTGGACTTGCACCTAATGTACCATCAGCAAGTCCTTGCGACGTGCTTGCTTCAGCGTCATTATGATCAGTCTGAATGGGTAGAGCTTCTTTTTGCGTGGCCATCAGAGCTTGTCAACTCTTGAAGGACTTTTGAGTTATGCGTAATGCATCTGGCACTTTCGGTGGTGTCCGCTTCAGGGATCAACAGCTATATATTTACAACCCCAGGTATTTTACTTGGGTCACAGGGCCCATAACGGTGGTATGATAACTCTCTTTACTCAGGTTTTGGGTAAGTACCACAATAATTTCTCAATCTGGTGTTCACTGCATTTAATACCTTTCTTTATTTGGCTATTTTAGCTGCTAGGGCTTTCTCGCCCTTATCTGTCCCTGCTTCTAGCGCTTCTCTGTACCTGGTTGTTTCCGCCTTTAGCGTTATCCTTCCATGTGATTTATAGCTCAGTGCTGCGTAGTGGTGCAGCACCTCTTTCACAGCATTGATAAATGATTTCTGGCCAACGTTGAGTAAACTTCTCAGTGAGGCTTTTGTTATTGTCAAATGCTTCACAGTGGCTGGAGTGGCTCTTTGACTCCACATACTCCAAACGTTGATCTTCACTGCGACTGAGGCACATGCGCATGCACGAGTCAAAGTTGCATTTCAAGCAACCACATTGACTCAACCACATTGACCAGGCAGCTCTTGAAGGCAAGTTGAGCTACTCCTGCCTTCTTGTCTGCTGAAAGGATAAGGTGGGCATACGAAATTACCTGTATGCTATAGGATTCATTAATGGATGCTAACGGGACCAAATATGAATTAAAAAGCGCAGGGCTTAGTAAGGATCCCTTTGGCACACCATAATTAAGTGCTTTTTGTGCCAATATAAAAGGTTTAAGTGATACAGATTGCTCGCTATGCAAGAGGAGTGACTCAATCCTTTGCAGGGCTGATCCACAACCCCCCACCTCCACCAGTGTCTGATGATAAACATTATCAGACGCCGCTGACAAATCAAGTAGAATCAAAGTGGTAGTTTGGCCTTGATCTAAAAAAACTTAAATAGAATCAGTCACCTCTAGCAGTGCTATTTCGGGCATTGCCTCGGCCTAAAGCCAGAATTAGATGGGTGTAGAAAATCATGACGCTCTAGGGAAGCAGATAGCTGAGTGTTTACTAGTTTTTTTTAAGCATTTGTGAGGTGGCTGGTAGTCAAGAAATTGGCCTCGAGTTTGCCGAGTCGCCTGAAGATTTTTTCAACAGTGGTAATATTGTTGCCATTTTACAGTTTTTGATACCATGGCAGTTCCTAATGAGGTGTTAAAAACCAAATTCAGAACCAGGTTGATGATATTCCCCGCCTGTGTCAGAAATGCAGGAGAGCAGGAATCATTGAGGAAGCCTGATTTACATCTCAAAATAGCCTGCCTAGAACACCCTCCCCCCAAAAAAAATCTGATTGAACTGTGAGAGGGAGCTGGCAGCCGTGGACGAGTGCTGTAGTAATAACATCTGCGGCTCTTCAATGGCCAAGTCGGTTACGGACTGCTGTATTAGCCACTTTCTCCTAAAAATATGTTGAGATATTGTAACAGCTCTATAGAATGGGATCCTAGCCATGCTGGCTTTCAGGTTTAGAAAATCTTTAACAATTATAGATGTTTCTCATGTGGTATTACTAGCAGTGGTGATTTGTCCCTTAAAAAACTCAACTTGTGGTACTTTGATAGCTTTATGCTAACACTTCAGCACCTTTTTGTAGATTTCTTTATCTTCTAATTTGTAGCCTGCCCTCCATTTCCTCTCTAATGGTCAGATGTACTAAGAACTAGTCTCAAAATACTAGTTGCAATTTGCGACCAGTGTGGTAATTTGTGAACCAACCTATATATTAATAAGTCGGTTCACAAATTACCGACTTGTAACCACAGTGATGCAGGCACGGAAGCGGATCTAAATATTGCTCCCGCCTGAAAGAAGCTGCTCCCTGCGGGCAGGAGCAATACCAGCTGCCTCTGGATGCGAGGAGCTGGTTAGGGCCTTGGGGCTCCCCTGCGACCCCCCCAGCAACACCTTTTATTGCGCCGGGCTCTGGCGGGAGGATCCCTGGGGCCTAAGTAGGCCTGGGAGTGGGTCCGCAGGCCCCCCACCCTAAAAATTCTGTCGAGGCATGAGGTCTCCGGGGGCCATATCAGCCAAGGGAGGGGGGCAATGTACCCTCCCTCCCCATAAAAATTGCGCCGGGCCCCAGGGGATAGGATCCTCAGGGGCGAAATCAGCCTGGGGAAGGGGCACGTGCCCCCCCTCCCCAAACATGCACGTCGGTCCCTGTGGATCAGGTCCCTGGGCGTTAAAATCGGCATGGGGAGGAGGACTGCGTGCTCCTCCCTCTGTAAAATGCACCAGGCCCCAGAGGATGGGGTCCGAAAGGCCAAAATCGGCCTGGAGAGGGGGCCATGTTCCTCTCTCCCTTGAAAAGTGCACCAGGCCCCAGAGGATGGGGTCCCCAGGTCAAAAATCGACCCCGGGAGGAGGGGGGGCACGTGCCTCCTCCCCATAAAAATGACACTGAGCTCCGGGTAATGAGGTCCCCAGGCCCAAAATCGGCCCAGGGATGGGGGCCACACACACTCTTCTCTCTAATTTCAGGAGTGCTCCTGGAGCATGGGATCCTTGTCAGTGGCCCCGGGGAATAGGGTCCCCTGGCTGGTAACGGCTCAGGGAGGGAGCGGTGCGTCCCCCCTCCTCTTTAATTTAAAAAAAAAAAAATCCGTGATGTCATAAATAATGTCATAGAATATGTCACGAGTGATGTCATAAGCTGTGCATGGCGGGCATAAGTTATAATTATCGCTGATAACTATAAATGGTGCACATATTCACCCAACTAGATTGTTACTTTGACCTTTCTTTTTTTCAGTGAAAAAAAAAAATAAACAAAAATAAATAATTATATATATATATATATATATATATATATATATATATATATATATATTTACATTTACATTTTTTTTTTTTAGGGAAATAAAACAATAAAACATGGGGTGTGAGTGGACCCCCCCCTGCCCACCCGTCTTTCCGCCCTCCTGGGGTGCAGACATATGGACCGGCTGAATGGGGATATATACAAATTTCCTCTTACTTGCCATATTGAATGGCTTAAATAAACAAACTTGGGCTTGGCTGCCACCTAGAGAAACTAACAAAACCCAGGCATTTCTGAAAACTAGACAGCGATGTCCAGGGTGGTGTGACCTGTGCTGATTCCACTATGTTTTCTTACCCAGGGGGTCCATTTCCATGACGGAGCTGTATGACCAAGTGTGAAATAATCAATGGTTTTCTACCAAACAAGAAAGAGAAATGAGATCATTAAAACAATGTTTCAGACTCATTGAAAATACGGCTTGTACATCTTAAATACATTTCACATTAAAAAAACTCGACTATCTAAATGGCCCTCCCAAAATAGGATGGGATGAGCAGGATATTGCTAGACTTTGTGACTTCAATGAAATCCAGATTCTCACTTCACACTTATTTGGAGAATCTACGTTTCATGTCAAGACCGGAAGCTAGCATTGTGCATTTTCAAAGCCTCTTGAAGCCACCACAGATACATGTTCTTCTGGTTTCAAATAAAAGTTTGCAAAAACACTTGCACTTGACCAATCAGCTTCTCTCGAGATCTCCTCCAAACGACCTCCAGATTGAAACACTTTATTTGTCATAGTGCCCCTAATTGAATGCGCATAAAAGGACTCATGTCCACACCTGACTCGTTCTTAGCCATTTTGGCCCATCAAACAATTGTAGATAGATGAAGTGACAGGTCTACAAGTTCAGTTCAATATATCTTTATTCGGCTATAAAACAGCCATAAAAGAACATAAAGGTTCACAAACACATACCAATAAAAATACATGTACAGATATAAGACAGTATACAAGTTTTTAATATCAAAGACTAAAAGCTCATAAATTGTATAGTCCTGATGCATATCTTTTTCTAATGATAATCCCTCTTTTTATAAAATGTAAAACAGCAAAACAGATATTTGGTGAGTGTATTTTCTGTAGGCTTATTTATATGATCTGATTTTGCTCTTACGCAAAATGGGAGCCAAGAATGATCGACGTGGCACAGAAAATAAAGTGCAGAAAAGCATAAAGTGACGTGCTTTGCCTAGATACGACATCACATGGACAGGGTGGCAGCGTTCTAAACATTTTTCCTTGCATGAGGAAAGCAATAATAAAGTCCACAATGTTTAACCTAAAACGAGTTAAATGAAAACGTTGTCTAGAATGCATTACAAATGATAAATCGGGTTCTGGGCCAGCAGATGTACAAACATTAAAATAGTCAAGAACACCAGACAAAGATGACGCCCATTTCCACCTTATCTTCATGCAGTATTCTAAAAAAAACGAGATTTGGTTTTGTCTTTACAACTCAATTCAATCGACCAGAGGTTATTTAACATGTACTGGGCTCCCAATAGATAGAACATTCTTTTGTCGTATGGAAATCATGGAATGTAGTAAACATTATCCAATGATAAGCAATCCGCCAGATAAGCAATCCACCAGAGAAACGCTGACCAGGCCCGCTTCCTGCTTAACCCAGCAATGTATCCACAAAATCAGCGGGACGAGCCCCATCATATGCTCAATATATGCAAGACGTATTTCCTCATGACCTATTATCGAGGATGTTTTTCTTGGGATTGACAATAATCTGCATACAAAACTATTTTCTGTACGTTGAAGGATTTCTGAATTCGAGTGGCCCTAGATACCGGCCCCATATCCACCCACAGGTTAACACATACTTTTATAAATAGTAATTCGTTTATCTGGTTACTGTTGCGATTTATGTGCAAATCTAAACACTGCATGATTTGTTTTGACAAAATGTTGATTTCTTAGGTTTATCACGGGTGACCAGGTCAAAGAAAAATTGAATTGGATACCTAAATAATTAAAATTATTTGTTCTACCCAACCTGGACCCATGCAACCAATAATTCTTTGTTTTCGTTTTTGCAGGTCCACAAATTCTTACAGTTTGCTTTTAGGTCTAGACTTTCCATAAAAGAGAAAAAAGAGTTCAATAAAATTTGGAGGCCGTTTGCAGTTCTTGCTATGAGCACCGCATTATCAGCGAAGAGTAGATTTGGGGTAAAGCGGTTTCCCATCTTCTGCATATCAGAGCTAGAATCAAATCAATGTTTATTGACATTATTGATATATAACAGAAAAGAAAGCGTGCCAGGATACATCCTTGGCAGACATCTCTCCGAGGTCTAAAAGGTTTATCAAATACAAAATTGGTAATTGATTAGCCCCATCTCCCCTAAACTCTCTCACTATGCTGTTGTATGCCCTCATACACCTCAAATCACATCTTATATGGATGCTCATCAAACTTTGGATACATTGAAGATGATATAGCTTTAGTTCTTTGAGTGCTATTAAACAAAACTCCATCAGGATTATAAAAACAATTGCATACCTCCAATACCTTCCCATCTGCTACTCCCCTAAATTAAACCAGAGACAGAAGTGTTGCTAATTTACCAGACATCTGTTGCAAATGTAAACATTTATTCGAAGGTCATTCCACAAATGTCTGAAAAATTCAATTAACTGTATCTTAGTCTAAGAGGTCTTTGCAACTCGTCCCATGATGTCCTCCACGCAAGGAAGCTGAAGGTTCTCTTGACTTCCCCTTCTATCCACCAATAATCCTGAAGCACCAGAATCAAATACGGCTCTTCCACTGTTAATTCCATCACTCCTGGAAACGAAGGTTGGCTTTCCCAGAAAGGTGTTGCCTGTACCACCTGACACCTCTACCTCTGAACAAATAGAAGCGCCCTCTTTATCATAGAAAAAGGAGGGAAAGCATAACCTTTTATTCCCCTCCAATTTTGCTGAAAAGCATCCATTGGTTCCTGGCCTGAGAATAGAGCATCGAACTGAAATACTTCTCCAGCTGACAGGTCAACTGGGATGCTAACACACCCACTTCTAACAGGTTCCAGCAATCCCTCAACTTTTTTAAATTCCAATCTGCTATATTATTGTTATAACTTGGCAAATATTCTGCTCTGAAACATGTTTTGTTTTCCCGACATAAATGCTTTAGCTCCCTGGACAACTCCGACAGTGCGCAAGATTTATTACCCCTAACATGTTTATATACCTCACTGCTGATTTGTTTTTCACCTTCAATAGAACATTGTGGCAACTCAAAATCTTTTCAAAACTCATCAGAGCAAAAAAACTGCTTTCATTTGCAGGGATGTGGAATTTAATAAACTATCTACTTGTCCATGGGGCAGGTTGCTTCATAAATCTACTTGTCCTGTAACAAAATCCACTTGTCCCTTTGGTGCCATGTAGTGCGGCGACAAATTATGGCAGCAATCTCCTTCTATAAGAGCTCTGATATAGCCTCTCTGATTATGCCAGGGCTCATATCATAGTAGTGTTTGAACACTAGCAATCCCCTTATGTTGCCACGTTTCCACAGATCTACATACTGGGGCTGAAGGTAGAGGTAAGAAATAGTTCCAGGGTTGGAATGCCCTATTGAGTCTGTGCAAACCTACTAACTTGCATGTTTTAAGGGTTTTCAACAACTCTTTAATCATTTTCCATACGTAGAAATATTGGAAAATTTACTCCTGACAATGGCAGACATAAACCTTCTTCCAGAGTTGGGAAAAAAGTGGTTGGAGTGAACTTGCAAACACTCAGATTTTCGCATGAGCAAATCTACACATGCATATTTGCTCACGCTAAAATGCAGTTCACAAATATTTTCTAGGAGTACTATTTCTTGCCCTACTTCTGTAAATTCTTGTGAATTCATGAAAGCCGCATAGCTGCACTTAATGCAAGGACATATACCATGGGTGCACGTTTGAGTTTTTAAAAATAATTGGGCCCCTAATTTGGTCTGGCGTTAACCATGACCTTTTGTGTTTAATAAAATTCTGTCCCTCTCTGTTTGTATCGGCTGGCTTCACTGTGAGTGACCGCATTCTGCGCTTTCACAAGGAGCATATCAGCACACACAGTAGTTTTGTTCAGGGCCAGTAACTACTGTGGAAGTGTGTGCTTTTTGAGACCAAAAACAAATTTTGCTTTTGCCAATGTTTGTTATAATGGTGAGGGCCCTGCAACTCCCACACCAATAAGGTTTTACAAAAACCATTCCAAAACAAGTCACACATTGACAAAACTAAAAAGCTGGCCACCAATTTCAGACCGACTGGCTTTGCCAATGCTTGTTTATTTTTTATGTTTCCCATAATCTTATTGAAACTGGTTACACTGATTTTCCATGATGAATATTTTTGGGAAATATTAGCATGCATCAACACATTTTACTAAATGATGCTGCAAAGAAATGGTACCTGAAATTTTACAGTAGTTTAGCGAAATGTTTTTTTCCCTACTTTCACTTTTTTATGAACATTTTATTTTGAAAGCAAAGCATCATCAATCTTGCTTTCAAGCTTCTGCAAATATTTGCATCTAATCAGAGAGCATTCTGGGAGCATTATACATAGCCTCATATTCCTAAACTTTGAAAACGTGTGTGCACATTTTTATACTGGAACCATTGTCAGTAGTGCAGTCAGAGCTTACAACATTTACCTAGAGCGGTCACCATAATAACAAAGGCTTTCAATTAATGAATCATAAATACAAGTTTGAACAGCATTAACATATGGACACAAATATGACCTTAATGGCAGACAGTGCCCTTCCCTGATCCATAATGGGGTACTGCAAACTGGCAGCCAAAGGGTTTGTGCTGCAGGGGGTTGGGCCTACTTGTCCTAAGGACAAAATACACATGAAAACTTGTTGCCCTTGACCCCAAACAATATGTCCTGGGCATCGGGCTATAGGAATTCCACATCCCTGATTTGTATATAATGGATTTGTAACATTTTCTTCTCCAGGTTCCATCTGCCACCTATTTCCTGACTGCCAAACTTTACAGACTTGCTGCTGTTTCCAAGAAACAAATTGCCATTATACCAGAAATTGCTTGTCTTTTCCAGGTATCTAAATTTTGAAGAAACCAGGTTAATTTCTGCCTTGCTTCCTGTAGGAAATGTTCCCTTTCTGCTGGGTCACTCATAATTTTTCACCTTTTGCTGGACCCCCTGTTTTTGCTGGCTGTAGACCTCTGTGCACTTTACTCCTGCCAACTAGTGACAAATCCTATACTCTACCTTTTCCAACATGGTGAAATTGATATAGCCCTAATTGCCATGTTTAACTTGCATGTAAGTCACTAATAATGGTACAAAGGGTAGCCATGGCCTGCAAGTTAAATGTCACTACTGGACTGCAGCACCCATTGTGTCATCCATTACAGTGACAGTGCAAACATTACTCCAGGTCTACTATTTATAGCCTGTGTGTTGCAGTTTTAACCTGAAAATTCTACCTGTCAAAATAACTCCTTTTGACAGGTCAAAACCTTCCTTTCAAATGTTAAGTCACCTCTGTGTAGGCCTTATAAGGCTGGGTTCATGGCATTTAAAAGTAGAACCTGTAGGAATTTAATGTGAAACATCTCCTTGCAATGAAAAAGCCCCAAAAGCTCTTTTCACTGTAGCAAGGCTGGTTATTGCATAGTAAAACACCGGGTTACATTATTACATTTAATAATCCTAAGTTCGATTAGAAAATAACTAGAAAAATTACTAAGCAGCTATTTTTAATAGCTATTAAAATCTATTTAAATGGTGAAGTCGGATTTCTGATACATTTTAAGGAAGAGGTACTTCTTAGCATTTGAAGACGTGCGAAAACTGCTACCAGAACAGAGAACAGAGGCCTGCATTTGGGAAGGTGTTGTTGTTCCATTGACTGGATGACCAGTGAGGTTGGGCCCAGGCACTGGATTAATGCCAAAGAGGTCTCTGCTGTCAAATGCAAATGTTAGCTGACACCTAGCCAGGGCCCTCCCTTTAGCCCTCCAGGCAGGGAGGATCCAATCATGGTGAGCCTCTTTTTGACATTACAGTGTCAAATCCTGCTTCACATGTCTGCTTGGCTGCACATATAAAACTTGGGGCACACTTCAGAGGGCAAGAACACCATCCAAAACAGTTCTTGTATATCCTTTGTGTTGTTGCTGGAAAACTATACTCTGTGGTACCAGACTTCTGTCTTTGGTTAGTTGTGGGTACAGTGACAGCTCCAAACTGGAGTTTAGTGTTGTTTATTAAAGTTTAATCTATTTTTCTAATTCAGTTTGGATGTTTATTGTTTTGCATGTCAACTTTATTACTGTTTTGGTACTGCATAAATACTTTACACATTTCCCCAAGTTAAGCCTGTCTGCTCTGTGCCAAAGCTAGTAGGGGGTTGAGCTCAGTTTAATTTATTGACTTTGAGGGTTCACCCTGACAAGTGGTGTGATTGTTCCTTAAGGTCGGTAGTCACCCACCCCAAATAATAAGCCAATTTCTTACACTTACCCTGAGAGACTTAGTCTGTCCCCATACAACAAACCCTTCCTCATACTTGTTGCTTTTATTCTCTGAAGGGCCTTGTAATGAAGAAGACCTAGAAAATCTGCCTGAATTTAAGACAAAAAAGATCAATCATTTAAGCAAGAGACCTCAGCATGGAAATTCCTTTGTTCAAAATTCAGTTTCAGCTTTCCCATCAGCAAACTTAGTATGCATTTCAAGTTATCCAACTGAAATCCCCCAAATTCTGTGTTCTTCTGTGGTACGAGAACCGATTACTCTCTATTTATTTGGAAACCTACACTTTCTAACAAATTAACTTCTGTCATTAATTGGGTTTCCATCTGCAGCTTAAACAAAAAATCATGTAGGTACATAAGCATTCAAAATTCCCTCTTTTGTAGAAATGCTGTAGGTGGCCTTAACACTTTTATAAACCACTACTGGACAGATGCCAAACGAAATTGAAGGCAAACAAGTTGGTAAAGAACTCCCAGCCCCCTGATTTGTAGAAATCTCTGACTCGTCTCTGAACTAGAGATTGAAAAGGATTGAAAAGTCAGTATCTTTGAGATCCAGTTTTGCCAACCAATCCTCTGTCTCTCAAAAAATAAATACCCTACATCTTGAAATAGAATACTCCACAAACCAATTTAGATCTTGCAAATGAATTAGTGGGCCCAACCTTTGTCTTTCTTTGTTTTACTACAAATAATGTACTTACAAAGGTTTTGAGATCCTCTAACACCTTCTTGATTGCCCCTTTCTTCAATATTTTCTGAACCTTCATATCTACCTACTTTCTCTTGGTTCTTGCTCATGATAATGTATTTCCCAAAGCTCTACCATATAACCTGCTACTGCCGGCAGGACCCATTAATCTTTTGTTAAAGACTCACAATTTTACATGAAACATCTTAACCCCCTACCTTCAAAAGAGAAGAACCAATACAAGGCTTCCCACTTACCTTCTCCTTGGATGGAAAGCTGTACCTTCTCCCTGGATGGAAAGCTGTACTCACCCTCTAGAGGTTCATCCTCTGCCCAACCTTCCCCTTTGTGGGAAAAGTCCTGTTGAAGATTGGAAACCTCTCAACAGTCCTCTTCTTTGCACTATATATTGCGAATTGTATGGGTTGCTGCCAGAAAAACACCTCCTTCCTCTAGCCCTTGCAAAAAAGACCTTCTCCAAAACCTCTTGTCAAGGAGGACTGTGCTTTATCTAAAGCTATAAATGCTAATACATATTTGCCTACAACCTTGACAAGGCCTTCACCAAACAACAAACCCTATAGATCTTCAGTTGGTTCATTATTTGCAAAATCACCTAGCCATACGTGTTTCAGTGGACAGTGCTGCATTACCATTTCCTAAAAAAAAAAACATACTGCAGAATGGCTCCAACTTCGCAAGAGATCAGTGATCTCCCTTGCCCATTTAAAATTGTCCTTCTTCAGTCATGTCTAATACACGAGAAAGTGAATAACTCACATCCAGGAGCATGTCATGACATTGTTTCAGCGCTCTCACTAACCCCTTTCTGCGATTCCATACCAAATTAAATAGAAAGCATGATAAATCTGGATTCAGCTTGAGGATTACACATGCTTTATTACTGAAAACCAGACAGGAACATTCAACTCTCATCGCGTCCTGAACTCTTTATCCAGGGGTCTCAAAATCCCAAGTATAATATACTTATCCACATAATGCAAATGCCACTAGACTGCTATCTGAGGATGCCTTATGTTGGAATAAAACCTATCCTTTCCTTGTGGATCCTTAACAGCTACTTTCATTTTAATGTCCATTTCTTTCCTATCCTCATATAAATCCCAATAATAACATCAGAAACATATTGTTCAAACCCATCCTTATCATATTCTAATATACGCTGAAGTACATCCTTTAGGTTTAGCCTGAATCTCTCTTGTGCTGACATGGACACCTTCTGTGTGCCACAAAAGACACCATCCAAATCTGTGTAGTTAAGGCTATCCCTCTTGCCGATGAGATCAAAGCCCCTTTCTTCATTTCTCATAAATGTTTCCTCTTTATTTTCCTCTTTCCTCTTCCATCATTAAACTTACGATCAGTCACATTTAACAACCAAAACTCTTCCTCAAAGTCATTAGAACTAGCCTTCCTTCTTTTCCCCTGACAACAGAATTTACAACCGCCTTCAGAGAAGAGTTCTACTCACTACTTTAATTCACTCCAGTGTCACCCAGTATCCCCAAGCGTAGCTATGGAGGTGTTGCCTGAAACAAAAATGGCTGCAGTGTATGCTCCACTTATCACATCATAAGCGACACATGCAGGAACAACAAAATACAATGGTCACCTGAATTATCAGCAATGCAACAGCAATTCTACTTTCCCAATCTCCAACATCCACAGGACAAAACGCACCTGTAAAATAAAAAAAACGAACGAGCGCCATTGCTCAAAACAAAAAAATCGATAAGTGAAGGCAGCATAAGTCAAATACAGAATTGCTCAGACTTGAATCCACTTAGATTTAAATCAGTCAGCTTTTTTATGAGGAAATGCCCAGAATCTTCTTTCCTTTGTTTAAACCTAACAGAAAAAATTGCCATAAATTTGGAATCCCATTACAATTGTGATTTTTGGGTTGGTCCCGTACAACCAACCCAAGAACCACAGTTCCAACATTAAAGCCTAAACCCATTCTTAAAGGAAAAGGAAGCCAGAGTACTTCTCTGTCAAGGAGCAGCAATAAAAATGGGGAGATGGCTGCTGTTAAGGCTATTATGGGCTTGTTTATTCTGTTCCAGAATTTAAGGTCTGGTTATTGTTTGCTTTAAAGTGCTGCATTGGACCGGCAGTAAAGATTTTTATGCATAATGCTAGCTTCTGACCTTTACATGAAATCAAGGAGTTGTGTTGGTGGTCAGGTATTGGTTTGAAACAGGTGTAAGAAACTGTGTGGAGTGTGAGGGCACAGATAAGACTCAGATGGCTCAGAAGACTATAATGTCTGCCTTGTGCAGGCCTCAAAAATCCTAAAAATGTTACCAGACCTGCAGGTCTTGTGAGTTGAATAATTGACTCCACCTAATTGTAATGCGCTTGACTCATAAACTGGTCTCAAATTGTGTGAATCTAGGCAACTATTTGATTTCACGAAGTATCCTTTTTCTTCATTATCACATATGAGAGCACCTTCAAATATGTGAGTTCCGCATGTCTGCTGTACAAAAAACTCTTTTGTTGGATTTATTAGACTAAACTTTTGTTCCATGTATAATACAAATGTAGCTCACATATGGGGTGCACATGCTTACTTGCCTATTAGTTCACTAATACCATTGTCATCAGCACGGGGCAGAAAGGTTTCTTAGTTCGTGTTTAAACATTCTCACTATTAATAAATATATATTACTAAAGCATGATGTGGTAGTGCACTGCCATTTACAGACACCATGCTTTTCATTGCAATGGCTACAGTCTTTCACACTGACACGCTGTTTTACTAATAAAACTATAACATAAAAATATAAATGATAATGTGTGGAAATCGGGTTTCAGCAAATATTTATCATTAGCTAATCACCTGTTCTTGCTTTCTTTTGATCTTATTAAAATCTATGTTACCATCCCATTTCAGAATTACAACAAAGTGCTTTCCTAACTACTGAAATATGTTTTGAAATATTTGTACAGTTAATTTAAAAACTATTCAAATATTTTCGAAAAAAAACCTGACTAGTCTTTCATTTTATAGTACCTGTACCCAGCACGATTGTCAGACAGTTCACTTTACGAAATGCTCTAACTTTGCAGTCAGAGAAAGAAAAGTAGACATCAATCTCTAAGATAAAATAAGCAGCGATTTGTAAGAAGACATTAGCTGACATTTGACCTCTGTCTTTGAATACCCAGCACATGTGACAAGATAGAAACAGTATCTGAGGAAATCTCTATTGCCCATTCACTTTCTGAATGAACAGAACATCCATATCGACTGATAATGGAGGTCAGTTTAAGTCTTAAGAGATGGAAGAATTTTTAAGGTTGTCAATAATTAAACACAAATGTACCTAGATTTATCCCCTAAGTGGTAATGGTGCTGCGGAGAGGGTGCTACAGAGAGAGTGAATCGAATCATCAGGGCCATCATTTAGCTGGCTAGCAATGCAAGGAAAAGCTGGGACCTTGAAGTTGAAAAAATGTGGGCTTTTCGAATCATCAGGCAGGAATCCATTGGTGAAAGTTCATTTGTGATTATGAGGGGATGCATCCCGTATTCTAGGCGTAATCCAGGATGAATGAAGAGAAATAGAATTGTACTGTGGATTCCAGAGGATTGTAGAAAAAACTATTTAAGCATCACAAGTTAAATACTATTACTATACTATTATGATTAGGGCTCCCAGTTTTATGGTATTTATTTTTTTGACATTTCCGTCTGTATTTATCCATATTTATTTTTTGGCCACCTTATTGGTATTTATCCATATTTATTTTATGTTTTGAGAATAAATGGAGCCATAAAATAGTATATTTCCACATTTATTTAGCTGTTCAACGTGCACTCATACATGGATGCTTGTCACGATTTAGCAAATTAGGCAGCCATGTATAACAAAACATTACACTCACAGGTACACATTAGCCTTGTACTACAAATATATCTTAACATATGCATGTATTTACGGAAATCGCAACCTGTTTTTTAACTCTCCATGCTGTCTATCTGCTCACCTGTTGCCTGGAATTCATGAAAGAGAGCATGGAGAGTATCTCATAACAAGCACCATTTTCAGTATTTTTCCGCTTTTAGAAATAAATGCAGACAGGAAACACATTGTTTTCTGTCTGTATTTATCTGTAAAAATCAGTAAAAACGGAAAACCGGAAGCCTTAAGTATGATACTAATCATGGTGTCAGAGATGTACCATTGAATATTGGGCAATAGTTACTCGTCCTGAATCAGGTGAGTACTGAAACGTAATAGCAGGTCTAGGGAACTTGGAAAATTGTTAAATTGGTACAGAGTCTGTTAAATTGAATGATGGAGGACATTCCTGTAATGAAAGTTCATCCTGGTGGTTGGTGAATGATGTTGCTGATGAAGACATTTGTCAGGGTACTCTTCAAAGAGAAGTCTGAAAAGGAATATCAAATCTTTTGAAAGGTTGATGCATGAGATGATGAGGAATTGTCTGAGTATCAAAATTCTGGCGCACTATACAAGGTTTTTGGTGTGAACCAGACAGTAGATGTTTCTGGTGAAAGCTTGACAGCACATTTCAATGCCAAAACCATTCCTTTGAACTTTAGGACTTCTGGTAGGACCATTGAGCCTCCCAAAAACTTGAAGAATTTGTCTCTACTTATGCCAAATGTTTATGTATATATTTCTCTTCTCTTCTCTTCTCTTCTCCTGTAGTCACCTGATGTTAAGGAGAATAAAGGTTGGGAATTTGTACACCTGTAGCGTTCATCATTACATCCTCCCCTTGTATATTGGAAACATGATTTCTCTCTCTGTGCCTCTGAACTGCACAAAAAATTGGTTGAGTGTATGAAAAGAAAGGCATTGTTGAACGTAACTGCAGTCATTCCTGGAGGGCCGGATCCATGCCAGATTTTTAACATAACTACATTTATCTAAATGGGAATATGCTAAAAATCTGGCATGGATCCGGTCCTCCAGGACTGACTTTGGAGAACCATGAACTAGATCATCAATATGCACGTTATCACCATGTGTATATCAGTTACTAGGAAGACAAATGATGAAGACAAGTCACCCTTCATAGCCCTAGAAAACAGCAGTAGTTGTAACACCTGGGGAGAGTGTCTACTTTGAATTCTGTATTTTGATTTTGTAATTATTTTATTTACGCACCTTGAACAGTGTCATAGGAAGTGTGCCTCAAGGCACTTGCAGAGGAAACAATAATCTAAGTTAGTTATATATTATAGAAAATTATATCATATCTTAAATCAATATAATAGCTTGATACATACAATAATAAAATCTAGACCCCCCCCCACCAAAATAATATTGTTAACTACCAGAAAAATATCTTCTAATGATGCAAATTCAGAAAGTGGGCCTTCAGCTCGCCTTTTCAACAGTTAAAAGACACAGTTAAACAATTTAAGGGCCTGATGTACAAAGACATTTTGCAGTTCCAGATCTGGCAGTTTGTAGAATCAGTGTGTGCTGACATGAAATGGCTTTTTGCTATCTGCTAAACTGGTTTTGTGATTCAGTAAAGCCTTTTGAATCGCTAAATGGGTTGATTGACTCGTTCAGAATTCTAATTAGGAAGGGACTTAAAATGGGCTTTCCATCTCTATTGAAAATCGCAATGAGGTGTATCAATAAATTGTGACTGCATTTGCAGTTGCAAACCATTGAAAAGTTGCTCACTCTTCAGAAGAGGTGGTAACCCATTCGCGAAGAGGATGCTGTCCAGTTGGACAGGTTCCCCTTTGGGAATTGTCAGGCCACCACTTCCTTCTCTCCCACTGTGTTCCCAAAGGGAAATCATTTTTTTAAATTAGAACTGGATCCTTTTAAGAACACAGGCTGCTTTAAAAAAAGGAAGAAAAACGTTTCCCATTCAGGAATGGAAACGCTGGCAGGGTGGTGTTTTGTTGCGTTAGGCCATCATCCTTGTGTTTGTAACCAATCACGGGAGTTCGTAAATTGCAGCCTACCTGATGAAGATTCATTAAGAAGGTCGTTATGTGACCTTTTATGATACAACATATTTGACATAGGTCGCATCACAGAATCCGAGACCGGTCACAAATAGTGGGTGCACATTTTGCAACCTTTCTCTTGGTACTAGGGGCCCAAACAATGGCAGGTACATTCACAAGCTGGTCGGCATGGTTTAACCCTTGACAGTGGAAGGGATTAGGCAATAAAAATTATTGGTAGAGTGTGTGCTTTCTTTTTGCAGCCTAGAAAGGTTTTACGTGTGACCACATTTCTCCTGTGTTTAATGTATGCAGATAGTTGTAGGTGGTGGGTACCAGCAATCATTTTTAGTGACTGAAAATTATTTTTCATCACCACACTTTGGCCCTGAGAAAGAATGGAGGAAGAAACCGAAAGAAGAATAAAGAGAAAGATAGGAAAATAGTGACAAAGGGCGAAAGCATTGATGAAAAACAACCTGCAACAGTGAGATAAAGAAAAAATAAGTCTAAAGTGGTGGAACAAGGAGGTAGGAGCTTACGCCTGACACAAGGGCCAGACTGGCCGTAGCTGGCACCAGGCATTTTCCCAGTGGGCTGGAAGGATGGGGGCCGGTTTTCAAGTGGTGAGGCCGGTTTTGTTACCTGGGGCCGACTTTGCAGCAGAGCTGCAATATCGGCCCCCAGTAACAAAAGTGGCAGCAGTGCTTCTCACTACCATTCCCCCCCCCCGGGAGGCCGGTCTAGTAGTACTGCCAGGGCTGGTTTGTGTTCCCAGTCCGGCCCTGCCTGGCATATTAGCACCAGTCCTCCCAAGTGCATAGTGGATGATGTAGTTCATTCTAGTATTAGTACTCACAAGTAAGGATGTATGCCATCAAATATTAGCATATCCCGTGCTAGAGGTGGAATCAAGAGTAGGCCCCAATGAAATTAAGCAACCCTAGCACTTGACAGCGCAAGTGGTGAGCTCCTAAGGAAAATGTTGGGCCTGCACTTATTGCTGCTTGCCCTGGGTGCTCAATCTAAACCCTTTATCCTGTCAAAGGAAGCATTTCTGTGTCCTTTTGGGTTGCGGCAACTGAATTTTCTATGATGCATCTCTGTACTTGTTCCGTTGTGACGTGTGTTTTATTTTTATTCTGATCTATTTTACAGAATACGGTTTATTCTGTTGCCTGAAGAACATTTTCACTATGTATGGATGTAGCAGCAGGTGTGCCCGTTTCATGTAAATGTGAGTATTTTGTCTTATTTTGCTCTGGAGTTGTTGCGGAGGCACTCTCTGCCAGTTTTTCAAATATCTGTAACTGGATTTCGGCTGAAGGTGTATCCATTCTTAAGTGATATTTCATTGGCTTGCCACAGCAGGAGTATCATTCATAAACCATGTTTCAGAATTCCTTCTTCTACAGATTACTCCAACTAATGTCCATAACTGTTGCTACCTAGGGTTTACTTGTGTTTCCATGCCATTTTGTCCGAGGTGGAATCTTTGTGCTTAGCTATGCCAGAGAAGGCAAGTCGTAGAGTTGGTGCAGTTGTTTGGTATAAGAAACCTGTCCATAAATACACACTGATAGTAACAAAAAAATAAGAGACCCTTTGGGCATCAACCAAAACGAAGACAGTGAGTCAACCAAAGACACACTAGGTCCGTAGAAGCAATATTCAAGGACAATCATTGGACAGAAAGCTAGTGGCAGTGTTGCCACTGTTAAAAGACACACAACAGCATTACATTGGCTAGCGCGATGGGTGCAAACCTGAGGGAGATCAGAGAGCTGAGGGTATCGAAGCTGGAGAGAGCACTGGTGGCAATGTTGCTGGGGGTAAAGCTGAAACTTACATGATCACCGAAACTCCTCACTATAGTAGTTTGCTGCTAGGAAGTGGGGACCAGAAAAACACAGTAGTGCCATTGACAGGACTACACACGCCAAGAGTGGGTTTCCTCACAGCGAGATGACTACGAGGGTGCCGGACGGTTCGTATAGAGACCATGGGTGACTGTTCCTCTTAGGGGGCTCTCCGAAGCCAAACTGCAATGATCGAGGAAGATGGTCTCTCAGGGGCTCAGTTTCTGCTGTATGGTGCAGTGGTGCGATCTCTGCAACACCTATGGGGCAATTGTTCACTAGATCTGCAGTCCCACAAACCTCTCGCAGGTTTGGCTGGCATTTGGTAATGGGTGTAAGTTGGTTTCCTGGCTCTACAAAACCACTCTTGAGATGGTGTCTGATAATCTACCGACTTTACAGACTAGGTGGGACGAAGCAATTGAACAGGTAAACACATTTTAAAGGCATACCCATTATAAATGCGCACATTTCAATATTTGCATAACACATATCTCACTCCCTACAGATTGCATGTGATGATGCCTGTAGACACCATGAGCTGTCCTCGATGTAGCCTTATGGATGTGGGCTTCATTTACATGGTTTGGGATTGCCCAGTGCAGGTCCCATTCTGGGCAAAGTGCATAAGTGATCTGGAACGGACATAAAAAGGCGGGCATTGCTTATGGTGGAAACCTGCCTGTTGAGCTTATATGTCAGAAAATGCGAGCAGCAAGCTGGTGATACATTTTTAGACCTGCCTCTGGTCCTCGCTTGGAGAGACATTGTAATGCGCTGGTGTTCAACAGATGGGCCGCCTACAGCAGGGGGGAAAAGGAGGTTTTGCCAAGGTCTGAGGACAAAACGACTAGTGGAGCAGTAGATGGAAGTGGTGGCAACCTCTTTTGAACCAGAAGATCAGTTCCTGGGAAGCCAGGATTAAGAGACTTATGTTTCATGATACCCTCCACCCTCACCCTTAATAGACATTATGCATATTAATGCCTTTCACGCATTATTATTATTATATCTGCCAGACATCCTACTTGGGTAAAGAATGTGTACTTGCTCGTGGCTAAGAGGGATCTTTAAGCAGGAAATTTTAGTGGCATGAATCATTTGGGGAGATTGCACCATAGTTTCTGATTGTTGTATACTGTTAGGCACAACTTTGTCACTAAGATATGGAAATTACGAACAACTAATAATGTTGAAATTGATGGTATGCTGTTGGATGTACATCCACTTTCTGTGTATGATTGTATTGATCATGTCAGTTGAAATTCTTAATGAATATATTTTAAAAAAGACACAAGGCCAAATGCTTCGATGTGCTGGACGTGGTGGATATAGTGAAACACTATCAACCTGGTGAATGACGGACATTTTTTGTGTGTTCTGTTATCGAACAAACAGCAACCAATTATAATTAAGTCAAATTTGGAAACTGGTGAAGCTTTTCTGGCTGTGCGTTTCTGTCTTTACCCAGCAGACTATAGTGACTGTATCTGTCATTATTCCTCGCACATGAAAATAATTTTTATATGAAATTATTTATTATTTCATTTGTTTTTAAATGAGTAGTAGGTCCTAGCAGTCTTTGCATGCAGGGTTTGCCTTCTCGTCTTTGTCCAGTAGACATATTAGAGAGGCCAGTCAGCACTTGAAAAGGACCAAGACAAGTGCTGGTGCTTACTACCGAGCGAGGAGAGTTGTTACCTTGCCATTGGCAGTAATGCATCCTTGCTCAGGATTATTGGTACCCTCCTTATCAAATAAAATAAGCAATGGCAAAGTCAGTAGGTCTAGAGTTGGCTGCCAGGCTTTTGGTTTGTTGTGATTTCTGTGAAGCATATTGATGGGGTAGCTGCGGGGCTCTTACCAGTATGAAATGGCTAAAAGCAAAAATGTGTTTCATGGTCTCAGATGGCACACATTGCCATTGCACTTCAGAGACCTACTTTGTGTGCAGATGTTTTGCTTGTGAAGGAGCATAATTCCATCACTCAGTGAAGTTAGCCAATGGGTGAAGTCTGAAGTCTGTTAACCCCTGCACTACGCTATATGCTTTAGCGGGCAGAAGGAAAATGTGAATGACATAACTATAAGTAATATATATTATTGTGAACAAGGCAGCGGGCTGCTGCCGAAACGCGTAGATGCTGTTACTACAAATGAAATAAAGACGAGTAAAAATTGCCCCACGGAGTGCTGGATTATTGCTGTGCGAGCGGTGGTTTTGTTCGTATATGTATATATATGTATATATATGTAAAGGTCAAAGTTAGGTATGGTATGGTAATAAAATATTACTTTGCATTAAAAAAACTCAGAACTCACTAAAAAAACAAAGTTTAAAGTGTTATAGTTAGGTGAAAATATCAGTTTAAACAACATTTCTAACTAACAAAAACACTGAAATTCAACAGTTATAGTTATTTAAAATAATTATAACTTCCACTCCCGCCATGCACAGTGTTGTTGTCAATGATGTCAGTTCAGTTGTCATCAGTAATGTGATCAGTGATGCCATAGAACATGTCATGAGTGTTGTAATATGTGAGGTCATAAGCAGTGCATGGCGAGGGTGCGACCCCCCCCCCCCTTGGCCAATCAGATTGCTCTATTATTACGTGATCGCAGAACTCTTGTTAGCCTCCCGCAAACCCAATCATCCAGATTTACAAAGTTTTTTAACCTTAATTTCTTTAAAACTACTGAATGGATTTACATCAAATCAAATAAAGCACTTTTTTTGGACCAAAATCTTCCTTTTTGCCAAATTTGGTGTAATTCCATTCAGCCGTTTCCGCCGTATCGCTGTTCAATGTTCCTACAGAAAATTACATGGGGATGTTGCATTTTGACACCCTTTTTTTTTTGGCCCCTTGTTTGACGGATCACCCCAAAACTTTCGAGGAATGAGCTGAGATGTATGAACTTTTTTGGGGGAAAGGTTTGTGAAGATTCATCAAACGTCACCAAAGTTCTTAGCAAACCAAAAAATGCACTTCCTATGATAACTTGGCCCAACCCCCTTTTTTTAGTAAAATTAAACAGTCTTGGTTAATGCCAGACCTAATAAGTGGATGTCCGCAGGATATGAAAGACTACTTTCAGAGCGTTGGATTTTAGGCAAACACATTTAGGAAGAGTGCTCAGGGGAAACAAACAACAGCTCCTAAACATTCTTAGGCAATTTGGACTCCTGAAATCTAGGGATTCAGATATGCTTTCATGGTGGCATTGTTTTCTGTCATTTAAAAGTGTAACTTTGAAATTGTCTGCACCACTAACTATCTTCAGGCATTTAATCGAAAAAGGCTAATGATCATAGTTTGTGGCAAAGGTATATAATTCGGTAAATTTAAACCCCTTTTCGAGCGGGGATTTCTCTTTCATTTTCCTTCCTTTGTGCAGTGAAATCTAAGCTTCACTTTGTGCGCGGTCAGCGTGCGGATTTAGCTTTATTGCCTAGATGAATACAGTGCCCTTGTAACGCGACTCACCACATTATGACAAATTGATAAAATGTTATGCTTTTTTACTTTTAACACTGTATTGCCTTTTTTGGAAGCCTGTGCTGGCCTTGCAGATTTATCTCTGCAACACTGTGAACAATGTTGCATGAAAAGCAAGTATAATGGACCCATTGGGCATTGGTAAAGGACACAGAATATGCCAACTATACAGATATTGTTTTCTTTGGCATTGTTCAGTTTAGCCAAGTTCATTTTGTGCAGCTGCTGATGAACACACACAGTCTGATGTATGTCTTTGGCGACCCACCAACCTGATCACAGAGGGGCTTTGAGAATACCCACTCATCTCTATGAACTCTTAATGTATTGTCTAAAAATACATGTGAGATATTACAGCAACACATTTGTTCAAGTGTTATTTACATATTCTGTAAATGCACAATTGAGGTCTTGTAAAGTTATACTTTTTATTTTCGATGCCTTATGTTATTTAAAACTAGTTGAGTTTACAGTAAATTGTTGTCCCATGTGAACTAGTTACTTTACAAATTACGCGGCACAGTTAATTTTGGTCTGTGCCTAAAGTGAAACTATTATTTGATTATTTTACAGAGGCAGAGTTCAAGCGCGCATGTTTTCAGGATGTTTGTTTTCTTGTGTGTTGTGCATGTGTCAGCTCAGCCAAACCAGTTGTATGAGTTACAACCACAGAACAAGATTTTGGGATGATCCATCAGTTCCATTGCATTTGAGTGCATACACTTCCAATGCCTGGGGTAATGGCAATGATATCGTGCGCATGAAAGTCTTTTCTTATAGATAACCAAAAAGTCACTGTTTCAGGCAACATGGTTGTTTTTGAGAGTCTTGTAGCTGAATAGCACCTAGCTTATAAAAATTGAGCTACAGTCTTCTACTAAGTATCACAAAACACCTATTAAAAAGTTCTCAATCGCTGATCACGCAGCGCAGAAAAAATGAACAAGCGACAAGTGCATATACATAAAACGATGATTGACTCTTGACTCCTGGAGGTATTTTAAATGGGGGGGTGGGCGAGGTGAGTTGAACCTACGTATCATCTGTGGTCAATGACATTTCGACCTCTGGGATACTATGAGGTCATCATCAGGACAAAGGATGTTAGTCGACCACAGGGTGCAAGGCAAGAGTTCCATAGGATGTATAGGAAAGATCGAGTATCAATATCAATATGGGCAGAGTTCACTTCAGAAAATCTTGCACAGTCAGATTATAGCAGGACTCATTCTTATAGAATGCACATACATAATTCCTTCGTCGCCGCTCTTTGATCTATTCTATTGCCTTTAATTTGATTCTTACGGGTCGGCATCACCTTTGGGTAGTTACGCCCCCATTTGTTTAGATTTACTCCACCTCGGATACTGAACTTTTGGTCCTGTTATAATCTGATTGCACAATGTTCTGAAGTGAACGCTGCCCAAATTGATTTCACCTTTGGTTAATACTCATTCTCCCCTACCCACCACTTAGAGCTTTGACGCTTAACCTATGCTCGATTAACACCCCTCATCCTGATAATGACCTCAAAATAAAACACTGTTGACAACAGACGATAGATAAGTAGACTCTATTGACCCGCCCTTCCCCATTATAAGATACTTCCTGGAATCAAGTCATGCATCTTATTATGTATACTCCGATGTTCACTTTTTCTGCACTGTGTGATCACTGCTAGAGCACTTTTCAGTTTGTTTACCTGAATTCCTTTCATGAAAATACATTTATTAAGTACCTCTTTGTTTTGGTTGTTTTTTGCAATTACATTTATTTTGATTTATTTTAAGTATGTTCTACAAGTGGATGGATTGGGCATCCATCGATTAAGAAACTAATGTTTACAATAAGTGTATAGTGAACCACTGTTTTGTGATACTTATCTTGCTTTTGGTTCCTGTTTAGCGCACTGGTTTCCTCTTACAGCCCTATGCTAGTCCTGATTCAGTCAGGCATTGCAAGTGCAAGTTTAACTTCAAGATGACACAAGTCCTACACCTTATTTAACCAACCGTGGTGGAAACATGTCCTCAATGTCAGTCGGCATTGGTTGATATGCTTCACTTGTTCTGGACCTGTAGGGCACTAAAGACCTTCTGGGAAACATTACTCTCTGACATCACAGAAACCACGAATCGCCCATAGGTTTCCACTGAACAACTCTAGCTCCTAAGCCTATTTCCCGCCCCAGAACTAAATAAATTACTACTAGATTCATTGATCTGGTTTTGCTTTTGGGTAAGCTGGCATTGGCGATGAAGTGGAAGTCACTCGTGCCTCCTCTGGTCGCAAATTGGAGAGCAGAGTGGGTGCAGACAGAGCACTGCTCTCCGCAGGGAAGAAAAGCTGGATGTGTGAAAGTGCCTCTTTTCAATTTACTGGGATGCAATCCTCCAGGACTTCATAGAACACACCAAGGAGGATACCAGACCACCCTAGACACTAGATTAGATTGCTAACAGGGCCTCCTAACAGGTTCGGGATCGTTGGGCAAGCCACTACTTTTTTTTGTAACCCAGCCCTCCTTACTAATGCTTACATAACTGCACCCTTATAATGTCCTCGGATTTGCGTATATAGCAAGGTCCTCCAAAATGCTGCTGTTTGGAGTAGTTTTCTTACTGGAAAGACACATGACTTTGCACTCTAGTAGTGAGCCTCCTGGGGCAGAGCATTTGTCTTTTCCTATGAAACATGTGCCCATGGTGTACACCTAGGACATGTGGCATATTAGGCAACATGCATCCGAGGCACATATCACATCATCAGTACTCAAAAACATTACGTTAATCATTGTGTAATTTCTGCATTTTATGTCAGCCTCATTCTCTTCATCTTCATTGGTTTTTGATGGCATGGGTACACAACGTGAGAGCGAAATTTTGTTTATACAGAGCAGTGCAATATCCGTGCTTTCTCTAGGGCATACATCGCTATACCGCTATTGTTGGCTGTGTCTGAACTGGGGTGGCGAAGTGAGCTAAAGAACGATGATGGATTCAACCCAGATCTGTGACGGGGGTAAGTGTCTGAAAAGTTTCAGTGCTCCAGTCCATCATCTCCTTGTGTTTGCTTTGCTCGCCCTAAGTTGGCAGGGTATGCCCAGACGTGGGTCCCTTGCTTACTTTGCCACTGGATTCAAGCTATCCTGGCTGATGAGGGGTGTTACCCCGAAACCGGTCCCAGGATGCTTGTTTTTGATCCAGGGAAGACCTGGCTTGGCAGTTCGGGCTGGACTGTTCCCATAAGGAACAGGGTCAAGACTGATTTGCATATGGCTGGGTCTGAACTGAAGTGGCGAAGTGAGCTGAAGAACGATGATGGATTCAACCCAGATCTGTGACTGGGGGTGAGTGTCTGAAAAGTTTCAGTGCTCCGTCCATCATCTTCTTGTGTTTGCATTGTTGTTCAGGCAACAGAACCTTACTTTTCAGAGGCAAACGGTGTTGTTTTGTGCCTTGATGTTTGTACTAATTTATTTCCCTTGGTATACTTTCGTGTCTTGCTGGGTTCAGTAGCCAGGGTCCAGGTGGGTAGCCAGCATCGCCTTCAAAATTTGACATGGTAGATATAATGTGAGAAGTTTGTACTGGCAATGACGGACCAGTGCTGTTTATATGAAGAGTTTGCAACATATTCGTCCATTTTTAAATGTAAGTTTATGTGCTACTGGCAAGTTTTACATTTCTGTCATTTCTAGTACTTTTTATATTTGTGCTCTGCCCTAAATCACACCCGATGCAGTAAGAAGTTCATCCAAAATTAGCTCTATCTTTGCGGTGAATTAACACAAATCTAGTTCTGACCACTTGTAACAGGCAGATGTGGGTTGAGCACCAGGGTTTCAGTAAGCCTTGTCCACCTTCCTTGAAGAGAGAGTTTTCTCAGTGAGGTAGGTAAGTGGAAGGTGGCTACATAGTTATTCATCTGCTATTCACCCATTTCTCTTCGCATCCAAGGGCATGGCCATTGGGTCGTTCCCCTAGGCATGTCAGGAATATGCTCGCCAGAGATACAGGACAGGATAGTTACTTCCCACTTGATGAAAATGTACAATTCTCAATTTCACAAACAAATGAAAGCGAGTTCGCTACCTACTACTATGCCGTCATGAATGCCTTTTACTTATGTAGCCAGAAAAACCATTAGGTTTTTATTAAAAGAACACTCACCCACCAACCTAGTTTATGGCATGCTTCATCATTGGGTTACCACCCAAGACGCTTAATGCATCTCAGGTGTGCTAAGACGCCTGATTACAGTGGAGCTGTTTTTCTTTTGGAGGGAAATAGTGAATTTGAAATAGTGTGGAGAACTGTGTTCAAGCATGAGGAGCACATTTACATGGCACGCATGTGCAGCGCTGGCTTTCCACAAAAAATTTTCAGCGCTATGAGCTACCATAATTGTCTGCATAATGTCTTTTTCATTATATTCACTCTAGAATTAACAAGAAGGTTGGTGAAAATCATAAGTTACGAACTACTCAACACCATTTAAGCATGCCTTAGCACGCATGCAACTACTGACTAGGGTCTTCCTAGCAACTTGGTCCTGAAGAAAGCCACTGTGACTCAAAGGGCATGCATATTTGGCTGAAACAAGTTGACCTATCAGTAGGATGTGAGAGACCATTATTATCTCACTTCTCGTCCACCATCACTGTTTTTAACCCTACCCAAGGGATCCACAATTAAAACTTCCTATGGAACGGATTCCTTTGTGGCAGTTTTAATTCACCCACAAATTCACTATTAAAAAAAAAAAAACACCCTTCTCCATCACCCCATAACCGGGATTCCTGCTGATAGCCTATTCCAAACCAGCTCCTACACAGCACCAATCACCACAGCCAGAGCTGAATGCTCCCACCAAGCCCCCCAAATCTTCTGATGTTACTGGTGGTCTCCCCTTGCCCTGAAATCGGCTCTTCCAGCTTGGCACACCGGGTCCATCGCTCGTTGCCAGGTCTGTATCGTTGAGGATTGGGGATGATTCCAGCAGCGTGCAATGTCCCTCTTGGCCAAAAGCTTGGTCAGTTCAATGAGTGACCATTCCGCCCTGGAATTGCCCACCTTTTCTAGCATACCCAACAAAGCAATCCTAGGAGTCAGTTCCAGGGTAATTCTGAGTACCTTGTACAGTTCCTTCCCTATCTCCTGCAAGTAAGTGGTGATACGTGGCTAGGACCACACCATATGATAGAAATCCGCACCTAGGTCCCCACATCGAAAACAATTTGAGTCCGGGACCACCTGAAGCTGAAGCGGCGTCTAGTGTGTGGTGTGTAGATAGTTGAGCTGTATCAGTCGGAGAAATGGCAAAGGTCCTCAGTGCCATTCGGGTATCCTTCCAATCTGCCTCCTCCAAGGGTCCCATCCAGGTTTCCCATGTGGTCTTAACAGCGGTATCAGGGGCATTGTGGATCAGTGCCTTATATATTTGTGAGAGCCCTTCCCCAGATGACTCATAAGGAGCTTAGCCTTCAAGGGACTGAACTCGGGGATGTCCTGCAGCTCCGGGGTGTGCACTGCCAGCTCATGGCACAGCTGAAGGTATTTGTGAAATTGTGTGTTGATCAGCGAAAATTGGTGCTGTAGCTCCTGAAACAACCTTATGACCGAGCCCCCCCAGACATCTCCCAATTGGTCATACCAATCCTATCCCACTTGGCAAACCCCTCCAGTTGAGCTATGTGGTAGAGCAGAGTGCACCTCCAGAGTAGGGTAAGCTGGGTGATTCTCTCCCCCACACCCCCATAGCCGTTTTGCCCGTTTCCATATTACAAGGACCTCTCTAGTCAGGGCCGCCAGGGTGTGGCGTTTTGAGCCCCTGTAAAGTATGTGCAAGATGTTATCTAGTCCCATTAGTGTGAGCTCAGTGATATAACCGGGGTCTCCCCTTCCTCCACGAGCCAATTTTTTTATGACTATCAGATGGGATGCCCAATAGTACATCCAAACGTCTAGCATGTCAAAACCCCCGTTATATGTCGGTTGACAGCATTTATCGAAGGCAAAGCGGGGACAGCTCCCTCTCAATAAAAAGGCGTGAATCATAGTGGTAAGGTTTCGTAACCAAGCATCTGGGATCCGTAGAGGAAAGTTTTGGAGAGCATATAAGAGGTGGGGAAGGGTCTCCACCTTAAATATGGCCACCTGGCCCAGCACCGAGAATGGGACCTTAGTCCACCGCCGGAGATCCTCTTTGGTCCTTGCCTCCAGTGGTCGCAGATGGAGGCTCCAGGTTAGGTTCGGCCCCAAGCAAATAAAGACCCCCAGATATTGGAAGCTGAGCCGCCGCATTGGGATAAATTCTCCTCCATTCTCCCATCTCAGCACCCGGACTAACCCGCAACAAAAGCGTCTTCGACCAATTGAAATGCTGGCCAGAGGCCTCTCCGAAGAGTTCCAGGAAGCTCAGCATCTGGGACCTGACTCCTGCGGCTGTGCCAAGTATAGTAACACATCATCAGCATAAAGGGCAATGTGGTCTTGTTCTCTGCTTTCCCATTTCCATCCCCAAATCTGGGCATTGTTTCGAATGAGTCTCGCCAGGGGTTCAATAGCTAAGGCGAAAATGAGTGAGGACAAGGTGAAGCCCTGTCTAGTCCCTCTAGCTATAAGGAAGGTGTCAGAGAGCACCCCGTTAATGCTAATTTGTGCCCTTGGCGCAAAGTACAAAAAGAACAATTGATGGACAGAATGCAGAACAATGTCATACATTCACCCCAGTACAGAGATCTGGGCCTAAATCCGTCGTTTTTTTGCTCCCCATACTATTCCAGTTTGAACCCAGCCATATGCAAATCAGTCTTGACCCTGCGCCCAATGGGAACAGTCCAGCCCGAACTGCCAGGCCAGATCCTCCCTGGACTGGAAACAAGCATCCTAGGACCGGGTTCGGGTTTCACTCCTCATCAGCCAGGATAGCTTGACTCCAGTGACATGGAGAACACGGGACCCACGTCTGGGCATACCCGTCCCACTCGGGGTGACAAATGCAAAAACAACAATTGATGGACGCAAAGTACAGCAGTCCCCCCAGTCATCGGAAGTGGGGCTCAAAGCCCATCCTGATCAGCACCGCTTCGAGATAGGACTAATCAACCGTGTCGAACGCCTTCCCAAAGACCACCAAGAGAAGCACACTCAACTCCTGGAGTACGTGCCAACACCAGATGCAGGCGGCAAATATAATGCCAGGTGCTATGACAGGGCATAAAACCACACAGGTCAGGATGGACCAACGAGGAGAGCACCAGAAAGGAGTCGTCGGGCCAGGACCTTTGTGTAGATCTTAAGCTCGTGTTGATCAAAGAGATTAGTCTGTAAGAGGAATAATGTTCCGGGGGCTGTCCAGGTTTGTAGATCAGCACTATTCTCGCCAGGTCTAGCTCCGGGGGGAACTGACCCTTATCCACCT
Source organism: Calotriton arnoldi (assembly GCA_963921515.1). Lineage (NCBI taxonomy): Eukaryota > Metazoa > Chordata > Amphibia > Caudata > Salamandridae > Calotriton > Calotriton arnoldi. The sequence continues at coordinate 3,789,077 of CAWUFW010000182.1, forward strand.
CTGCTACAAAGAGGTTGAGTAGGTGGGGTGTCAGGATCTCACGGAACCGGCGGTACAAGTCAACTGGAAACCTCTCCGGGCCCTGCGTTTTCCCGGCTTTGAGCACACACACAGCATGGTCAGGGGTGTCTCAAGGGCCTCCCACTGGGCTGCTGAGAGAGCTGGCTGAGGGATGGCCCGAAGGAGGGGATAGCCAGATCTGCAGGGAGCAATGAGGCCTGTGCCTATAGCGTTTGGTAATAGTCTGCAAAGCCCTGTGCCACATGCCCCATGGAGGAATGTATGACTGTATTCTGCATGTGTTTAGCACGCATGCCTACTGAACGCCGTCATTAGAATGAGGCGTCTTTAGCACGCATTCGTTCAGCACGCAAGTCGTTATAACGAGTTGCCTTAGGGGGCGCTGGATTTTGGAATAGTTTAATTTACTATTCCAACTCCAGTCTGCGCAACAGTAGGGAAGGTGTTGGACTTTAATTCCAACACCATTCCACCAATGCGCCCTTCTAAAGCAAGTCGTTGTAACGACTTGCGTGCTGAAAGAATGCGTGCTAAAGACGCGTTCGCTCTATTCCCGACGCTGTGAAGGCACAGTGTGATTCCAGCTTCGTCCTAAAGGACGTTTATCCCCGTGAAGTTCTGTAACTGCCTTCCTCCATCCAATATCTCCAGCACGATCCTGGCCGCCTGGTCCGCAATAGCCAGCCAATAGAGGAGCTTGCGAAACTTGTCTCAGTGCTCATAGACCCGTTGGGTCTTGGCTCTCCAACACTGGCTTGCTTCCTCAAGGGACAGCTGGCGGAGGGAGGCTCTGTCCAGCTCCAACTGCCTGAGGGTGGTCGGATTCATTTCCAGAACTTATTGCTGATCCAATGTCTGAAACCGGGGCTCAATCTCCAGCATGTGAGCTTGCTTTGCCCTCTCTTGGGCCCCTATGTAGGCCTTCGCTCTCCCCCTGATTGTGGCATTCCTTGCTTCCCAGAGCATAGCTGCCAAAGAGACCGACCCTTCGTTCTCATGGAAATGGGCCCTTGATCTCAGTGGCCAGTAAATCAGTGTAGTTAGGATTGTTCAAATACCAAACATTAAGCCTCCACATGGGCCTCTTATTGGATCCCAGGCATCCAACCCTAAGCTGAACGGGAGAATGATCACAAATTCCCCAGGGGTGGATCGTGCCCTGGGCCACCCGGGAGACCTCCTTGGCAGGTAGGAGGATGAGATCGATGCAGGCAAGGGTTTTGTGGGCTGCAGAGGTATGAGTGTATTCCCAGGCATGGGGATGCCATGTCCTCCAGATGTTGCATAGGCCTCGAGTCTTCATCCAATCCTGAAGCGTTTCAGTCATGCCAAGTCTGTGAGCTTTTGGCCCTGCGATCGAGTCAATGTTAGCATCCGAGACTGCATTGAAATCCCCTACTATGATCGTAGTTCCATGTGGGAATGCAGCCAGTATTGTGCCGAGGCAGTAAGCACCTCAGCAGGAGCCTGTCGGGTAACGTAGACACTGAGGAGGTTGAGCTGCCTCCCTTCTATCAGACCCTCTACTCTGACATATCTACCCAGAGCATCATTGTGTACTTTGGTACCGTGAAGGAGCAGGAAAAGGAGCATCAGTATCTTTGGCATACTGGAGGACCGCTGTGAGTTTAATATGGTCTAAAAGACCATTCACATTCCACAAACAGAGCGTGATAGCAGTCATGGCAGTCATTGGGGGAATATGTGTGTGGGTAGAGGCTCAAGAAACGAAGTGGTCTTGGGTAGGGAAATGCATGTGGTACATTTGCTATGTGGAGAACGGGTGCGGGCAGGCCTGGCATGTGAATACCCAGATATGCTGATCGAATAACCCCAAAACAACAGCTGAACAATAAACTTGTGTCACAACCACACCCACCCCATACTTCCCTCCCAGAAGCATCTGTCGCCCACATAGACCCTCATAGTTCATATGTGAGCTGTCCTAGGAGGAAGTCCCAAACCTCATCCGACAACTGATACAGTACCTTGCCCTACCCTGAGGAGAGGGACTCCTCAAATGTGGATCTGAAGTATGTTCAGTGTGGCCATCCCGTGACACTGGGAGCCACTATGGGCCCTCCTTTGGACCCTCAGCAGGCAGCTCCGACCCTTACCTTGAATCACTGGGTGGTTCCGACGGACCCCGTGCTGGTGGCCGGGAGCCCTCCAGTCCTGTCTCAGTGTCCAGACTGGATACGTCTGCTAGGAGGGTTGCCCATGGTGGTCGTCTGGGTGGATCCCCCCAATCCCGCACTGGGAGCACCTTGGGTGGGGGTCAACTCCCTCATCCCTCTCTCCACCGCCCACTCCCATGCCTCCTCTGGGGATTCACTGAAGTGTGACCTGGGCTCATGGATCACTTTCAACGTTGCGGGGAAAATCAGCTTATAGCGAAGATTCATCGCCCGCAACCTTTGTTTCACTTCTGCAAAAGACCTCCATTTATCTATGCACCAGCTTCATATAGTCTGGGGATATCATGATTCTGGACCCTCGCACTGTAGGTTCTCGATCTTATGAGCCTCTTCGAGTATTGCGTCCCTGTCTCTGTAGTTCAGGACTCGTGCTGTGAGTGGTCTTGGGGAGGCACTGAGAGGTGGCCTATGGGCCAGCAATCTACGGGCCTGCTTCAAGATGAACCATTTGAAGAGGGCTTCAGTAGGCATCCACAAGTGTATCCAGGACTCCACAAAATGAATGGGCTCGTCGGCTTCTGCCTCTCTGGGGAACCCCACAAAGCGCAGATTGTTGCATCTTGATCTGTTTTTGGCATCTTCTGCCCGCCTCTTGAGGTATTTAGTGGCCGAAAGAAGCTTGTTGACTGTGGTTTTAAGAGCCAAGACATTGTCTTCCAGGGTCGTGATGCATCCCTCCACCTCTGTGACCCAGCTGGCTATATTGCATGGTCGTGACAAAGCAGGGTGACATCCACGAGGACCTCACCAATTCGGGTCTCGACCGCCTCTCTGGAAGCCTGTATTGCCTGGAGAATCGCAACTGAGTCTGGGTGGTCAGCCGGCCTCATGGACGTTGCCGCAGGTGTGGGGGCTCCCCCAGGAGCTTGAGCAGTTTTGGTATATTTGTCCATCTTGACCTTGGCTGCAGAGCCCTTACCTTTGCTCATAGTTGTAGCTGGGAGGCGTTATATCCAGGTTGAGACTGATGGTCAAGGCCGCGATCGCCATTGGCCCAACAAGCAGCCAGCGCAGTTCGGTACCACGGGCGTCCCTGGGCACCGTGTAGCTAGTTTGCGTCGCCAGCCCGCTTGCCCCACTACACTGCGTCCCTTCATTGGCCTTGTCAGGCCCGTATGGTAAGTGGGGTCAGCATGAGCAGCCGGGCATAAAGCTAGAGCAATCACTGAGGCCCAGGCCCCTTGTTTCAGGACCTTCTCAGGTTAGAGTCCGTCTGAGGGGGGTAGAGGTGGGAGGGAGCATGCCGCTAGACCCCCAGTCTCTGCAGGAGGGCCGCCGATGTAGGCCCTTTCTTTCCGCTGCTAAGTGCGTGGCTTGCGCACAGCACTCACCTCCTAGCTGGCCTAGGGCAGCCCCAGGTACCCCTAGGCCGCCATGGAAGGCAGACTGCGCCAGTAAGATGCAGTGGGGCCCCGTCACCACCTCGGGACCAGGGCTCATCCACACACACTCTCCAGGGGGCACTCAAGGGGAAAGGAACCCTCTTTAAGTCCGCCCAAGCCCGACAGAGCCGCTCGAGGCTATCTTCTAGTCCGGCTGCAATCCCTGGTCTGAGTGCTGCCTCCAATAGGCACCCGGCCAAGAGCTCCTCAGCAGCACGCAATGGACCTGGGTGTCTCCGATGGGCAGAGAGCACAGTCGGCTCTGTCCCTTCTCTCTCACTGAACCAGCCCTGTAAGGAACCCTCCGGAGCTCGAGGATGACTTAGTATGGGCCAGATGGCTGGGAGTTTCTTTAGTGAGCAACTGCCATCTTAGCAGCCATGCGCAAATTACTATTATTATTATTGTTGTTATTATTATTAGTATTATTATTATCATTATCCTTAATATCACTATTATTACTTTTACCACTAATACTCTTTGGAAGGTGCATGGAAAATATCTGTTTCTTCTTCACTGGAGGACAGCAAATTCAATGACAAGTGCTTCCCCCCATCCTGAGCTTTGTTTTAGGTATATGTTTAACCATGTCGAACAAATTGCTTCCATATTCTTTACACTCACTCCTGACTTCTTCCAGGGAACCTGTAAGGTCCTCACTGAATACAGCAACAGTGATTGATTGCCCTTTGTCACCAAAACTTGCATTCCTTCTAAATATGGAAAAACAAAAAAGGGCATTTAAAACGACAGGAAGGCTTTTTTAAGGGTTTCTTCTTTAGTTCCTGTTAATAAATAGGTACAATTACAACCATTCTCTGTGATGTCAATAAAGCAAAGCCAAAACAGAAATATTCAACTGTCAATTAGGCACATCGACAAACCTACAGTATGCATTGTACATCGTAGTAGGGGGTTCCTCTATTTTTTGTGGCGAGGGATGGGTTGAATATGGGTGGTCAAAGAAGTTAGGAACTCGGAACAAACGTAGGAGGAAAATATGACTACAGATGCATAAAAGCACCATCATAACATAACGCAATACATAAATCAGATGGTGATTGTTTATACAGATCTTAATTCTGTTTTCTGTAGCCTTGAGTACGTAGGTCCGCCACACAATAAATTCTGATTGTATATATATTATTAATTCTATTTTGTAATATTTAAAACCACAGTTTTAAAAAAGTGAAAAACCAACTAGATAACTCTATCCCAGGTGGAGTCAAGGTAGGAATGTAGGGCCAGGTACATGTGAACGTGGATCTCTAATACTCATTCTTGTTAAGCTCTTCAATGTTTATTGGCCCTGTCCTCTTGTGAGATGTTTAGGAAGTTTACCCTATGCCCAGTTTGGGGCATACTCTCTATGCTAAATAGAAACCGAGGCGGTCTGGGGTGGCACTCAGTTGAGGTTAGTTTGAGGTGCCATTTTTTCTGAAATAAATCTGCCTGGTCAGAAAGTCTGTATGTTATTCTTTCATTCCCTGCAATTACCATTATTTCTCTCAAACAGTCCTTTGCAGTCCTCTGCATTTCTTCCATCTTCTCAGAATCCATATTTTTGCCACCACAAAGTGAACTGGCTCCTCCAGTGTGATGTCAACCCAGCTATGTTGGAGAAGCTGTGTAGGATTTTCAGTGCGGTCATTAAGTTGAAAATAGATCCTTGGGTGCAAAATGATAATAGTACTAGAAGTGTATGTGATGTGACAGGCTATGTTCCCGTATCTCCTGCAAGTGGAGTTGACCGAAAGGCCTGCTTTTTGCAGCCATTGGGTGACCAGTGTAATTCATGTAGTACTCTGAAGAAGCTAAGTTTCAGTCTCACTTCCCCAAACCGTGTTCTGGATAGTGTAGTATGTTCGAGCAGTCTGCTTCCGAAAAGTCTTGGATTAGTCTGTCCTGCACTTTCAGTCTGAGTGTTTTCATAGTTAGTTGTGAAAATTTGAAACTTTAGATGTCACGCCAGAAACCACTTCCCTGAATTTTTCCCCTATTTTTGAAAGTAAGCCCTTATTGGCAATGGCAGTAGCTCATGTACGGGGTGGGTCTCATTGCTACCCGCAAGCAGTGTTTCAGCTGAACATATATTCACTTTTGAGAAGGTGATATCCCAAATTCTGTCTGGAGGGTTTCAAAAGACTTAAGTTGTCCCTCTTCCACCTGAACTTTCAGGTTTCTTATTCCTGCTCCTGACTGTTCCGGCCAAGGGATGGTGGATTGGTCTATTTTAATCTTAGTGTTTCACCATATAGACACTTCTACATTTAGATGTATTTTAAGTGCCAAGTGGATAAAGACGCTGTTATGTGCAATGCGGGCTATGATCAGGTTGTTAGCCACACAGTTGTTTTAATATCATCTCTATGTAGCGTTTGAGGTCCTTAACCAGATGAGAAAAGTTATCTTTCTATTTCAGTCCACGCTTGTGCGTGTTCTTGTTCATGGAAAATTAGTGTGCATGATAGTACAAGAGCATGTGTGGGAGTCTTAGGCCACCTGCATTTGTTGTGGTGTGTAACTTTACCATTTTAAGTCTTTGTCGGTACAAGCCCAGGTATGAGAGCTTGTGCGATATAAACCTGAGTCCTGCCCTCTTGTGAATGGCTAAGTGAGGACCACTTAAGGAGGCCTCTCAAAGTGTTTGTAATCGATGATTTACTATTATCCCCTTCCATTTTTATTCAATTATTGGTTGAACGTTATACCCAAATATTTGAGATTTTTTGGGGTACCTTTTTAAATGGGATGTCAAAATAGAGTCTCTTCTGGTTTTAATTGACAGGGGTAGTGCTAGCCTTTAGTTCCAATTGATCTGATGTCCCCAAAAGGATGATAATTTTGTCATTGGGCTCACCTTACGTATATGGGGTTTAAATATAGGAGGATATCATCCGCCTATACAAATATTTTCTGTGGACCTTCTGATGTCTGGACTCAATATCTCATGGGATTTCCTTATAGCAGTTGCTAATGTTTCCAAGGTCAGTATGAAGAGTAGTGGTGAGAGCGGACACCCTTATCTCTTGCCTCTTTTGACAGAAAAAGTTTGCATACCAAACCTGAGCCCTTAATTATCACTGTGGGCACAGTGTAGCACCATCGCTCCCTGTTGCTAAAACCTGGTCTAATGCCTGCCTTCTCCTAGGTGTGGAACAGATATCCCATTTGAACAAAGTCGAAAGTGTTTTCTCCATCAAAAGAGAGGGCTGTTTCAAGCAATGGGGTCTAAATTCAGTGAGGATCTATGAATGGGTAATAAATGAAACCAGTAACCCTAAGAAGGAAGAGTTTGCTTCCTGTTTGAAAGAAAATCAGTTTGCCTCGTAGCATCAGTAGAACATGCGCAGAGTACTTCAAGAAGCTTGACTCTGCTCATTGGGGAGATCTTGGTCATGAGAATGGAATGTCTGACCATTCTTAACTAAGCAGATACCACTTTGGATGGGTTCAAAACCTTGAGAACCCGAGGAAAGAAAACGCCCTAGGCAAGCAAGAAGGAAAAGGAAAATAAAAGTGGCAGTATTATACCCCGACCCCCTCTTCCCTCAATCTCCATGCACACTTTATCAAATAAGGCTTACTTTACCGGAAACGATAGGAAAGGTATGCTAGCTCTGTGTGCAACATTGCCTCCTGACCTCCAGTCAGGGTCAGGGGCTTGAAGGGAAGTTGTTGGCAGAGGCTGTGTTAGAGTGAAGCAAGTATGAAAACGATGTGACTGACAAGGTTCACAGAGCTGCATTGTGTTCCTGTGAAGACTAGTGTTGCTGAGAGGAGTGCTACAAATAAATCGGGTAGAAGTGACTGATACTATTTAGCCTGTTTATTCTTGTATTTAGGGGTTGAGTGGTGCCTTTGTTCTAATCCACTGTAGAATAAACCAGTGTACAATTGTATCATGCTACTTTCTGTTCGGAAATGACAGAGATATTTCTAAGAAAGCATTTGAACTAAAATCCCTAAATATTCCATATAAGTCTCATTTTAGACTGCATTAGTAGTGCATTTCTATAAGATGTAGTTGTCCGTCGGCTTAAATATTAGTTGGCTTGTTTTTGTTTGTCGCATCTCTTGGGGCTTATGCATGAGCGTAGACAGCACAGTGCATTTTGTGATATTTATTTTTTCAATACAGCAGCTTACACTCAACTGGCAGAAGTCTTCAGAGAAAATTCTTCCTCACTGCAAATAAACTGCAAAGAAGACGCATAGCTCTTTTTCATTTGTTCATGAAACGCTAATCCCAGTTTAAGCACTTGAGAGAAAACCATCCAACTCTGAGCAAACCACTTCACCTAAAAATGTAATTATGAAATATAAGGACCTCTCATTCGCTCCCATTGATGCCCTCCCTGGCTAGGTTTATGCTATATTAAAAAAAACTGCACATATAAACGTGGTCATAATTGTGCTGCCTTGATGGTTAAGTATTTTTTTTATTTTTTTTATTAGTTTTCAAATAGAGCTAATTACTGTTCATACAGAATACTACATGCATTTAATGCAGCATACATTTAACATGAGCGTCAGATGACCCAGTTATCAGTATGAACTATTTGATGGCCAAGCAAATTAAGTTTGTGTAATGTACTCAGGGCAAATCATTTTCCAGAAAAATCCAGAAGCCATTTATAATAATCACAGAGTTCAGGAACGTGATTTTTTAAATAGAGAATGCCATAATCTCCAGGTGCCTGTCTTACAACCTTTACCTCACTCTCCTGTGCATCCTGCGAGGTATGGGTCTCCAGGTGACGCCTGACCTCCTACCCTCTTTAATAAAATACTATAGCCCACAAAATCATCCACTGACAGCAGGATGATTAACAATGAATCCTTCAATACTGATGTTGCACCCGTACCTGGAGGCTTCATGCACCAATCCTTTATGTACATCTATACTTGGTAAAAGTAGCACAAAGAGCTACAAACCAATTTGCATTTCCTCCTACAAAAACCCATTGAAACTGTAGAGCCTGATGAAATTAAGTCCATCAACATTCTGGTCGGCTCCCTGCTTAATTTTTTACCTTTTTGAGGGTTGAAGTTTTTTTCCCCCCAAATTACTTGTGATGATACGCCATAATTGATGGCTGAAATGTCATCCATTTGGATCAGTCTGCCACTTTTGACAAGGTCCACTATTGTACCCTTCTCAATTACCTCTAACATTGGCAGCCAGGACAAAGCAATGGGCTGGATTATTTTACTTCTTTCAGATTATCTCTCTGTCCTCTTGTCTATCTTCACCCTAGCTTGTAACTTTCTGTGTCGCTCATGGCTCCATCATTTCCTTCTTTTAAAATCCTTGTAGACCACATTCTATTCTCTTCTTCCATTCATATGGGCTTATTTGCTACAACTGTGTGGCTGACTAATGGATCATGTTCAGTTTTGAACAGTCTGCCATCTAAAACTTGTAAACTCTAAGGCCAAGTCTTCACAGAGTCAACAACTAGATGTTCAGGAACCACCTAGACAGCTAATCTGATAGAGACATCTAGCCACAGATTCCTTACCTTTGAACTTCCAGGCGTCAGGCTGGATCAGGAAGATTTTTCTTAGCAGTATCCCTGCGTGGTGGTAGGTGGCGTCGGTCGACTCTACGTGAACTCGTCGGCGTCGTGTTTGTCATCGTCATGACGTCCGCGTCGTCAATATAACCCCCACTCCGGCGCACTGACGTCATTTCTTTTCTTTCCGCGCCAGTCAGCGCCGATCCGTTGAAGAGAGCTACCCCCTGTCATTTAAAAAAAAAAAATTTTAACAACAAATTTTATTTGGTTTTCCGTTGGAAAGACGGGCGTCAGCCCTACAATGACCTGTAGGAGAAAATGACTTAATATCACGATAATTCCAGCATTTTGGCCAAATTCTAACGCCTGCCGAAAATGCAGGAGGTATAACTCAAACAGTTTGCAGACATTGCTAGATCTCAAGACTTGAGTACATGATAAATTAGCATAGGGGTCCATTATCCACCAGTGCGGGATAGTCCAAATAATATACATTAGAAACGGGGCACCAATCAGGGGTCCGTATGCGGCAATGGGGGAAGCTCGATTCCTCGATATGTCGCCCATCGGGTCCAAATTTTCCTATGTTTAACGGGGCAGCCGCGAGCTAAAAATACTGCCATTTCGGCCCCCATACATCTATCCATTTCGGTCTTCCATTTACCCAGCGTCGGGGGAGACGTCCCTTTCCAACATTGCGCTATGTCTCTCTTGGCAATAGTGAGAGCTAAAAACAGTAAATGTTGCTTATATATATTTCCCCCAATGTCATCCGTGCTGTGTAGGAGAAAAAGTCCAGGGTCAAGCGGGAGTTCCCACGCTAGTAACTCCTGGAGGCAGGACCTAATTCTGCGCCAAAAGGGTTGCAGCGCTGTGCAACTCCAAACTGTGTGCAAGAACGTCCCCTCCTCTCGGTCACACCGCAGACATGCGGAGAATTGGATCACTCCCATCCGCCAGAGTCTAGTCCGTGTATAGTAAGCCCGGTGCAAATATTTAAACTGTATCAGGCGGTATCTTGCAGAGACCGCCGCACCCAGAGGGCTAGCAATGGCCTCGGCCCAGTCGTCGTCCGTCAAGTCAGGGATGTCGGCTTGCCACGCTAGTCGCGTCTTGTCGAGTGTTGTCTGGGTGTGGGTCGTTAAGGTCTGATATATTTGCTAGATCTTGTGGAGGCCTAAATCTCCCATCAGCAGACGGCCCTCTAATGGATGGAATTCTGGAACTGTCTCAAGCGTGCGGATAAGGGGGGTGAGTGCATGACGGAGTTGGAGGAATTTGTAGAATTGTGTTTTGTGCAATGTATACTCCGCTTGTAGTTGCTGGTAGGATTTCAAGGTAGTGCCCCGCATCACATCGCCGAGGGTCGATATCCCCACCAGGTCCCATCCACGGAACCCCCTCAAGGCGGCCACCGGACGGAGGTAGGTACCCTGCCACAGTGGGGTTGCCCGGGTGAGCGTTCTGTTCCAACCCATCTGTCGGACTTTGGCCCGCCATAGCAGTATTACTACTTTACCTGCTGGAGGCATAAAATCTAGGCGCGTGGCGCTATAAAGGAGATGGAGGAGGGGGGTCCGTTCCATTGCCGCATGCTCAATCGCGTATGTCGGGTCCGTAGGGGAGTTGTACCACCACTCGTTTACCACGAGTATATGCGATGCAACATAATATGAGTAGATGTCCGCCGCTGCGATGCCCCCGCAGTAGGTGGATTGCACGCATGTGTGAAGAGCAACCCTGACCGCACCACCGTTCCAAAGAAATTTGTTTTGTATGGCATTGACCTGAACCAGGAGTGCGGAATAGGATAAGGGAAATTTTGGAGGCAATATAAAATCCGGGGCAGCGAGATCATCTTGAAGATGGCCGAGCGTCCATATAAGGGAAGGGAGGACCACACTGCAGTTTCACTATTGAGGCCTGCAAGCAGTGGAGTGATATTATGCGCCCAGGAGGTTTTGGGGCATGGTGACATAAAGATGCCGAGATATTTAAAACCATCCGTCGCGTGGGATAGCTGCGATGCCCAAGCATCGCGGCCTTGATGGCCGCACACTGGAAGCAGTACGGATCCCCCTGTCATTTTTTGACAGACTTTTTTCGACTTTTTATCAACTTCGTTGGCGTGTTTAGGAGTCATGTTGAGTAAGAAGACTTCAGGGTTCAAGCCGTGTGGCACCTGTCACCGCGCCATGTCAGTCGCAGACCCCCATTTAATTTAATTAATTTGTCTCTGGTGCCTGGAGTGCGACCACCACTCCAAGTCGTACTTCGACTGCTGGGCCATGGCGCCGAAGGCTTTGAGGGAGCTGTCCGTAAAGCTTCTTGCGGCCCGTCACCCAGCACCGCGGAGGTTGCCTCGTCAGTCTCGATCCCGGTCCAGGTCTCAGTCGAAAGGAAGGTCCGAGCACCACTCCGGTAAATCGAAGTCCTCTTCATCGAAGTCAGGTAAGAGGGACCACAAAAATCACAATTTTTATTGAGTCTGTAACGCAGATGATGGTACGAAATTAGTTTGAAAGAATTTATGTTTTACATTTGTAGTGCGAAATTATTGCACAAAGTTGATAGGAGAAGACAACTTTTTTTTCATCTAGCTCCACGTATAGGTTTAACCCACAAACAAACAACCATGACAACATGGAAGCAGATACACACAAATGATTCTGCCTCCAGAATAAGATATCTGGGTACAACTGTAACCAAAACATTATTCTGATCTTTTTTAAGGGAACGTATAATACTTTAATGTTTATTTCGGGAATCTCCTCATAAAATATGCAATGCACAATAAATAGTCACAATTAAAGATCCTTGAAAACACATGATCATGTACAATTTTTTTTAAATATTAAAACTTCGATATAGGAATACTACACTCCAAACATACTGTCACATTTTTCGGTTCATAACACTTTTGTTCGGACACCAGGCCAAATACAAAAATTTAGTTAGTCCAAAGACAATATAAACTTGGGTGTCTGCCTTAAAAATCTGAATTGCTGGATACCCCCCTTCCGCGACTTTCCGGGTGGAGAGCACAATCCTGGAGGAACCCATCACAACCGAAGAAATCGCCTGACACCATACTTGGCTCTAGTGCTGCTCGATTTTGAAAAGGCCTTTGACATGGTTAACTGGCGTTACATTGAAGAGGTGTTGGAGAGGGCAGGATTCAGACCCTCCTACCAAAGAATGGTGAAGGACCTTTACTCCACTCCGTCAGCTAGAGTCCTCATAAATGGCACACTGTCGGACACCTTTCCGATTGCGAGGGGGACCTGCCAGGGATGCCCGCTTTCCCCTCTCTTATTCGCCCTTGCAGTCGAACCCTTGGAGTGTCACATCCAAAGTGATGACCAGATCCAGGGTTGGCGCTGGCAAGGGTCTCACAAGGACCGGATCGCCTTATATGCTGATGACGTCCTCCTCTATCTGGCGGACCCGGCCCGATCTGGACCAAGATCTCTCCACATCCTCCACTTGTTCGAGAAAGCATCGGGGCTACGTCTTAATCCGGCCAAATCCACGGTAGTGCCTCTCCATGTCTGTAGGGAGTGTGTGGATTGGCAAAACACTATTCCCTTGCATAGGCTCTCATTCAAATATCTCGGGATCTGGGTGGCACTTCTTCCCGAATTGACCTGGTCCCTTAACCTCACCCCACTCCTCAAGCGTGTCAAGGATGACCTCCACCGCTGGCAGACTCTTCCGCTAAATCCCCTGGGCAGAGTCGCACTTTTTAAAATGATGGTTCTCCCCCGTCTTTTATACACCATTCAAAACCTTCCGCTCCACCTCCCTTGCAGCTGGTTCCGTGACCTAGACGGGGTAATCACGACCTTCCTCTGGGGCAGGGCGAGATCGCGCCTGGCCCTCACAACATGTCAACGGCCCACATACGACGGGGGTATGGGGATGACAAACCCATTCTTGTACCACTTAGCCACTCACCTGTTAGTGATCCACAACTGGTTTAATGGCGGATGGTCGGACCCAACCTATGGTCTGGAGCTAGAAAGCCTTGGATTCTCTCGAGTCCAGGACATGCTTTACGGGGCCCCAATTCCGCGCACCTTACCAGCCGTTACCCGCAAAGTCCTCCTGGCATGGCGCTTTGCGCTGCGCCACATCCACTGGGACACCAAACTCTCACTGCAGACACCGTTGTGGCATGGCACTTGGTTACGAGAGGTCGCGACACTACCAGGGTTCCAGAAATGGGATTTAATTGGCATAACTTGTTTGGGGGATATCTGGAGAGGAGAGCACCATTCCTCCTTCCGGGACCTCCAGCAGACGTATTCCTTGCACTCCACCCAGTTCTTCCGCTACCTCCAACTGCGACACGCCCGACCCTCCATGTCCCTCACCACACGACCATCCCTGAATTCAGCCCATTAGAGGCCAAACTCCTTATGGGGAACTTGGGAAAGGGGGGGATATCCCAAATTTATCGCTCCCTGATCAACAACACCCCATCAACACTAGAACCTCTCAAGGCCCGTTGGGATCGATGGCTTGGTCCTCTTGAGGAGGAAGATTGGCGAGATGCCCTGATGGCCCCTAGGACACTCACGATCTTCGCTAGGCTTCGCCTTATTCAGATCTACTACCTTCATTGTGCATATCTTACCCCACTGCGGCTCCAAAGGGCAGGCCTCCTCCCGACCCCACATTGCCTGCGCTGTAAAGCAGAAAAAGCCGACTTCTATCACATGGTTTGGTCCTGCGTCATCCTCGCCAAATACTGGGCATCCATTGTGGCTGAATTGAGTGAAGTGCTGGGATGGGAGGTCCCCCTTAATCCTTGTGCCCTTCTCCTGGGGGTGATAAGTTGTTCCTGGGGACTGCCATTCTCATAGCCAAAAGAGACATAGCAACAGCTTGAAAGGACTCAATGCCTCCCTCCTTAACTAAATGGCGCAGGGGCGTAGATTTGTGCGCCACCCAAGAAAAAGCTGTCTACGAAGCAAGGGGGTGCCCAGCTAAACATGAACGTATATGGGGCAAATGGTTGGGACCGGTGGTTTGATCGTCCGTCATACGGGTGGGCTGATATCTCATGCGAACAGAATGGGGAAATCACTTGTAACTATATTGAAATACCTGATATGTCAAAATGGTGCTGTGTCTTCGTTGTTGTTATTCTTAAAAATGCCAATAAAGTTGGTTATCAAAAAAAAATTAAAATCTGTATTGCTGCTTTATAGCGCCTCACACCCAGAGACAGACACATTGATCGAATCCATTTTCTCCTGGCCTCTCAATAATTGGGGCGGAAGAACAAAATATGCTCCTCTGTTTTGGGCAGCAGGTGAAATCGTTGGTGCCTATACTCCATTTCTGTGTAAAATTGCTGGTTGGTAGAATCCCCAACCTAAACTTAATATATAGAGTTTTAGCATATTGTGGGACTATATCATCCATAAAAGATTCAAATTTGGGGGGGGGGTTCAAATTTAACAATTGATCAGGTTAATGCTCCTCCCATGGAGCTTTCTAACCATATCTCTTCCATAAAGAGTCAACATTTCTTTTTCAGAAGGGTGTATGAACTGCTATTGATACTTCTTTGATCATCCCAAAAGGAGCGTAAGCCTAGGACATCAAGCCAATTTTTTATGTAATTCAGTCAAGGTATTACTTTGTGTTTATCCAATTTCAAAATCCCCATTCACCCATTTCTCTATGATTGTAGCTCTTCAGTGTGCCATATTCTTAACCAATATACTAGAGGTCTCACATTTGCTATATTAAGTATTCTCTTTAAATCCAAATCAAGATAAAGAGTAAGCAAAGGAGATCTGGCAGGTATTTGAAGGAGACTTTCTTCAAAATTGTTCTCGTTGATGGCCACAATATTGTCATTTTGGGTGCCCCAAATCTCAGCTCTACAAAGTGCAGCAGCATGAGCCTTAAATCTAAATAATTGTAAAGCCGGAGTCACTGATCTTAATGTGGCAGCCTTGTGCATTTTTAATACAGCAGCCACTCTGTTCTGAATTACTACAGTGCTTTTTATGATATACTGGGACCATGACATATTTGCTGATATTCTGACACCTAGATAAAGAGTTATCCACCCTTTCTAGAACAGTGTTTTCCAATTTCAGTTTCCCTCTGTATGATTTGTGCAGTTTAAATATCATGTATTTGGTTTTACTTGTGTTAATCTCCAATCCCCTATGCTTGCAAAAGTCAACAAACTTGTCTAACAAAATTTGCTATCCCATTGGAGTTTGGGAGGTCAGCAGCGTATCGTCAGTGAACAGTAGAGCAGGATTCTGTGGCCATCTAATTTAGGGGAGCCATTCACTCAATCATTTAGGCATTTGATCACTCCATTAATATACAGTGTAAATAAAGTTGGAGCAAGTACACAACACTGCCAATCCCCTCTTTGTAGATCAATATAATGTGCTAATTTACCATTCCCCCCTCGAACCTGGGAATAGTTGTCAGTGTGAAGTTAAATGTTATTGTTAACTAGCACTGTGGCACACCACCAGCCCTTAATACTGACCACAGCTCACACCTCTGCACTAAATCGAAGGCAGCTCTTAAATCAACAAATGCCACGTACAAGTGCTACCTCAAGAGAGTCACATATTTCCAGTACAACATGACGAAACGAAAGACCTGGTCCATCATACTGTTTTTTTTGTAAAGCCGCCTTTAAGATGAAACAGGATCTGATTATCTTCCATCCAGTCATGCACTCCATCTTAAAGTTGTTTACAAAACACTTTCTGTAGTGTGTAAATTAGAGAGATTGGCCTATAATAGACAGGTTCCTCTCTCTTGCTCTTTTTATAAATTGAGACAATCTCTGCCCCTCTCCTGGTAGGTGGAATATCTGAGCCTGCTAAAATGGCATTAGAGAGCAGATTAATGTATGGGGCTCAGATCAAAGGCTCAGAGCGATAATGAGTGGGAGAGAGCTTATCAGGCCAAGGGCCTTCCCCGTCTTTAGGCCTTCTATAGCCTTAAGAGTGTCTGTGAGTGAGAACTTGATTGGTGTAAGATCACTAGTCCCCACAACAGAAAAGTCATATAATGACAGCAGAGGAATGTTGTTGACATCTTGCCTGAAATCAGTGGAAAGATCTAGAAAATGTGAGAACCAAACCTGTGGTTGAATGTAAGTTTCCACACAGTTATAATTATGCAGGTTGGCATGCCCAATAATGGTCCAGAAAGAAAGACTGTCACTATTCTTTGCAGCCTCAAGAAGAGGCTGCCAGTAAGAATCTTTCCAGATCCTTCTTGCCAGGGACAGGGTTTGTAGTGTTTCCTGGCTGCTACTGTTGCAGGTCTGTTGTATGTTTTGACAGATGTCACCAGGTTGGCTCTTTCAATTTTATAGTCCTTACTAAACCAAGAAACCGTGGCCTTTTTCTTGCCAGAACCAGCCCTACCTGCCTGCCTTGGAAACATATATTAACTGTCCTCCAAGTTGAATTATGCCTGCAGGGATAGAAAGAATTGACTGAAACTGATTTGTGGAATAAAGCTTTTCAAAATATTTACCCTTACAAAGCCTCTAGGTTTTCTCCATGTATTGCAGTTAGTCTTCCAAAATACTTTTCACAAAAGCCCCTCAAATAGCTTCCATGAAACCGTTGTTCGAGTAACAAATTAAGAAAGACAAGTAAACAATTCTTTACACATTATCTAGCATTCTCTCATCTTGTTTCTTGGAATGTACCCCTAAGGAGAAAAAAAAATCTTGGGGAAAAATATATTTGGTAAGAAATTAAGAAATATCTTGATGGCTTGTGAACTATCCTCTGCACTTTATGCTTATATTGACCTTAACAAAAAAGTCTCAGTTCATCCTCATCTACATATAGCCGCAGAGTTATAACTGAGTCCACAGTACTCTCTTTCACCCCAGACGTTGGTCTTATCTTTCTGATTTATATTTGCCTGACTCTCTATTTGCAAAAAGCATTGATCCTCAGTTTCACATTTCCCTGTTACACCACCATCTCCTGGCATTTTCCCTAGGTCCAGCCATTTGATAATCACCTTTTTTACTTACCTAAACCTCCCAACTTCACCACTACTTACTTCCACCTATTATTTTCCATCTAGATCCTCCAAGCTGCAGCATACCATCTCTGCTCCTCTCCAACCTCTAATATGGACCAACTCTTTCCTCCTTGCATTCACATAATTCACAGCTGCTGTAGTTAATGCCACCCTGTACACCGGCCTCACTTTCAGCATTTTCTCCTCCAAAGTTATTTTAGCCCTTCTGTTCCTCTCAATTCAATAGCTTTATCTCTTTAGCTCACCTGAACGTCAGATCTGCCAAAATACATGTACCTCACATTCTCAGCCTCCTGTCTCATCTTAAATTTAGCATTATCATTTTCTCATAAACATGCCTCTAACTACAATATAGTCACTGAAAACCACCCAGATCTGTGTGGGCTTTAGCTCTGTTATGTCGGAGATACTCTCCACACTGTATTTGATCTTATACAAATCTTTCCTTCCTTTGTATCTTCATATATCTTCTTAAGACTTTTCATGAGCCTTTTATTCAGACCAACAGCCATTTCATTGTGCCCTTACCTTTACATTAACTTTCAATCAAAGTCCTTAGATTCTGAATCCTCTTCTGTCTTCAAAGATAATCTGCAATTATTTCATGTGAGATGGACATCTAGACAGATGGGTTTGTATCATCCACGTTTCTATATGAGTTCTCAGTTACCTGTCTCATCCAGCTAGTGAAAGATCCAGCTCTCATCAGAGGTCAAACCCTTAATTTAATCATAACTGCTGGTGTGCCTGCTCTAAATTCAGCGATCACCCCCATCTCTGGTTGAACCGGTCTTTAATTTAATTTTCAATGTACAACTCACATATGTGCACTTGTACCAGTCCCTTATACAAAGCTATTTGTTCCTTAACCAGTATTACTACATAGACCTTCAGAACTGCTTTTTTCACCCAATATCAAATCACACAGCTACAGCTGCTATTAGCTCTGCACCCTGTTCTTTTCTCTTCCTTAAAAAAGCAATAATGCCTTCAATAAAACTGCCCCAAAGAGGACAAATATTTTACCCAGCATGTATACTAGGATTTGGTTCTTCAATGAGCTTCTCTTTCTACAATGTGCTCTTAGATGGCGTGTCAGTAAAGGAAATGAAGCCTACTGAAGTTCAATCAATTTTCCTCAACTTTAGTTAAGCAGCAAAATGTGTCACATACTCCAAATCTGAAGCTTCACATAACAGGCCTATGGACCCATTCAAAATTGCATTGGATTAAAAGCTCCATGGTGCTTTCCCTGGAATAAATGTATTGGTTCTAGTAGTTCCGTGTTCCCTACCTCATGCCATTAACAAACCAACAACTTCTTCAAATGTTTCCCTCTAATCCATCTCAAACTAGGATGTTAATTTATGTTTATAATTTCATGCAGAAAGCTCATACATTTGAAATGGTTTCATGATGCAAGAGGGGTGGAACAAGTAACAACCCAGAGGCAGACCGAGAAGGATTATACTGAAGAGAATAGGTGGATTTTATGAAGCATATGGAAGTGGCCTACATCTGAAATCAGCCTGACAGAGGAACAAGATTGAGTTTCAGAGATAAGGACCAGAATGGAACAATTCTGCTGCCTAAGCTACAATAAACAAAAAAGTGATGGATGGAATGGTTGCATTAATCTCAGCCACTTGCTGACTGGGCCACATCCCAGTCCATCATTTCTTTGCCAATCATGTCACTGTAGATTAGACTCAGCCATATGCAAAGCATCCTTGATCCTGCTCCAGTAGGAACAGTCTAGCCCTAACTGCCCTTTCCGTGCTCACTATAAAACTGGAATTAAACTGGAATCAAACTGCACCCAACTGAAGTGGCCGGAATAGGCCGAAACTGATCTTGGGTTGGTTGTGTTCTGGTTCAGAGAGAATCTGGCTTGTCAGTTTGTTTAAATTTGTTTATTAAATTTTAACAATTCAGATACGGAGAAGCACAGATTCATACGTGAAGTACATACTTAAGTAGACTGACATGGATTTGGCAGTTGATCGTACATTGGTGGTGATCTCCATACATAATAGCCACTGATCATCTGCATGGCTTGTCAGTTTGGACTGGACTGTTCCTACTGGAGCAGGATCAACGCTGATTTTTATGTGGCTCAAATCTTAGGTGGCGTGTTGGGCAAAAAAACAATGGACTGGGATGCAGCCCCAAGTCATTACCAGTGCCTGAGATTAATTCAATCTTTCCACCCATCACTTTTTTATATACTTCATTGTGACACCCTGACCTTCTAGAATTTGGGAATCTCGAAAAGTGCCATCCCTGTAGAACTAAGGCCTGGAGGGGATGTAATGCTGAAGAGAGCAACTCAAACATTTTGTTGCTGAGCTATACTAAGAGTTTAAAACTCTTAATGAGAAGCTGAGTTTTTTAAGTAGTGGTTTAGCATGGCTAATCCTATTTACTCCAGTAGCATATTTTGCCACATTGGTATGCATGACCTAGGGAGTGAAATATGAGGAATTTGTGCAGCACTAAGCAGAGGACATTGCTGTAGTTCACCCACAAAACTGTAGCCAAGATCGCTAGGTGTTTGCCTTGCTCAGTCGGATATGGAATTACCCTGTGAAGTCTGTGAAGCTCGACGAAATGACAGTCGAGATCTGAGGTGTGAGGAAAAAGGTAGTTAGATTTGACTTCCAAGACTCTCACCATACGTAGAGTGTAGTGGAAGTAACACAGAGTGTACTGCTTGTTGGTAGACCAGAGATTGGCGCTCCCTCCCACTATCATGATCTCAATTCATTTTGAGCCAGTGGGGGCCCATCCACACTCTGACCATATTTAACATTTCTTAAAAGCATAAATCGAAGCTGGGTGTCATCAGCCTACATATAAAATTGGTCATGGGAGTAGATCAGTTTTGCCAGAGGCCTAACATACATTTGGAACAAATAGGGTGAGAGAGCAGATCCCTATGGAACCCCTACAGGGAAGGTGAAATTGTAAGGAAGGAGAGAAATACATTAGCTGCAGTTGTGGATACAGCTACAATTATCAATAGGGCCCGGCCACCCAGCTCCCCATCAATTGCTGCTTCCCTCAGTAAATAAATCTAACCACTTAGCCCTTAGACCTGTCTTTGTGGGGTTTTTTGGGGATATCAAGCATTAAAACAGGGATTATCGGAAACACAATCTAATGAAATCAGGTCACGCCCACCTTACAGAAACCAGCTTTGCATACAAAATAAAATGGCTAATTTAACTTGCTAGCCTTCCTTTTTCTGCTTATATTCCAGAATCAGTCGCTGCTACATCGCTCCAACAGCTCATTGATTCCAACTCTCTCCTCAATACCTTTAATTGTGATGTCCGCAAATCCCACAGAAATGTTGATGCCTGTCACATATGATCTCCTCTGTTTAGCTGACACTCACTGAAGTGTCTTCTCTTGCATTAGGATCCAACTGTGGACAGTGATACACTATATCATAGTATATTTTTTTACAGCAGCTACAATTGGTCCCTAGAGTGTCAGGCTTTTTCAATCCTTAATCATATGCTTGTTTTGCAGTTCAGGGAGGACTTGGTCTGGCAGTTCAGGCTGGACTTTTTCCATGGGGAGCAGGGTCAAAACTGATTTGCATATGGCTGGGTCCAAACTGGGGTGGCATGGTGAGCAAAACAAAGGATGGGTTTAACCCAGATCTGTGACTGGGGGTGGATGTTTGACAATGTTAAGCATTCCGCCCATCATCTTTTTGTGTTGTTATTACACCTGAGCACATTGTATATTTTGTGGGCAAATCACTTCATGGCATTGTCCCTCAATTCCCTTGTTTGCAAACATTGTGAGCAATTACCAAGCTCCACATCAATTATTGGTTAACCTTTTACTGCTAGATCAAATAGCAAGGTATTTTCAGATTTAAAAAGTTATGGACAGATTCTCAGACCTATTTACACACGTAATCTTGATTTATTTGTGCAAAAGTGAATCTTGCACTCATAAAATTATTTACTCACATGAACATTTTTCCGTGAGCAAATCTACTCACAGGGCCTGTATGGTAGGGTTTGATAGTTCTGGGGCTGGGGCTGGAAGTGGTAGTTCTAAGGGTAGAATGCCCTGTGAGTTTGTGCAAACCCACGAATTGACATTGTAATGGAATTTACCAACCCTTAGCAATCTATTCCCACCTGAGCAGGGTTTGAAATTCACTTCTGAAAAGGGCAGTAGTTAAATATTTCTCAGGGTGGAAAGAGACCACCCATCCACTAAAGGAGGTGGGGCTCGGGAGAAAGGATTTTATCCATGTTGAAAATATTTTCCAATAAGAGAAAATAGGAAAAATCAATTTTAACTGGTGAGTTTGCATTGACTCTGCCAGCTCCCACAGAAGCAAATGAATGCATGTATACAGTGCTTAATTTGTAAAAGAATAAGTGCTGGGGCCCTTTGCTCAGAACCCTGCGGCCATCGTTATTTAAGGTTGGGTGCCAGATACAAAGGCTGCTTATTTTTCATTCAACTTCATCCCTCTTTCATCCACTCCCAGACACTTCCTGCCTCTTTATCTCACTCTTGCAGATTAATTTTCATCCATGCTTTCTGCCTTTGTCTCTGTTTTTCCATCTTTCTCTTCTTCCTTCTTTCCCTCTTTTGTGTTTTTTTCCCCTCTTCTTTAGGATCGAAACTTGTTGAGGAGAAAAAAACGCGGGTCCCCAAAAATAAGTGTTGGTGGGCTGCCTCGGATTGGCAAGGCCGGCAATTGGCCATCGGCCGATGGGCTTCTAGTTGAGGCCAGTTGGTGGGACGTTTTTTTGGTCTACTAAGTACTCCACCCCTGGTGCACATTTGAAAGGCTGTTACAGCTTTAAACATGACCCCATGCACCTGAAGTCAGGCCAGCGGGCTAATGTCAGAGGCAGAATGACACAATGGGCTGCTCCGACTGTCACAGCATGAGGTGTGCCTGCCTTATTGCTCATTCCAGGTTTGAAAGAGTCTGTAAGGAGCTGCTGATGGGAAGCCACTAGACCTTACTTTTCAGGGGACTGCAGCAGGGTGGTGGGTGTTGTTGAGGGCCAGCGAGGGAGCTCCTCAGTTTATTTTTGTCCCCCTCCACTCCATGCAAGCGGTGGAGATAAATCAGTCTCTGCTCTTCTCCTTTGTTTCCAGATATCAATTACTGCAGTCAACAGGGACAGGTTGTGGCCTTAATTGACTTAGAAACTGGGAAACCAGGTTCAAGTCCCAGCGTCAGTTGGACATCCTGCAATTATGGGCAGATCACTTCATCTACTTGAACCTAAAAAAATATATGACCCTCTGTAATGTTATCTGGTGCTCACGTAAAGCGCTCCAGTGCTTCTGGGCTTAGTTGTGCTATATAAAACTATATGTAAGGAAAGTGACACTATTTTTGGTTTATTTTTGTATTTACACACTAGCATCATTCCCTTTCTCAAAACCTACAAGTGATACTAGCCGCAAATAAAACAAAAAAACAGCTGCAGCTTTCACAAGTATCTGAGCATTGGAGGGCCTCTCTTAAGTACTGCAAAAAATAAAAGAAATATCATAAAAGCCCAGTGTGAGTGTAAAAGGCAGTTTAGGTCTGTGCCATATCATGTCTCACAGTAAAAATGAATCAAAACATTCTCAGCAAACGTATGGATAAAAAACAATTAAAAGGTGAGTTCCTGGTATTTTTAATAATTCTGTGCTTCTAAAGTATATTTTTTTCATTAGAATGTTAATTTCCTATTTAATTCCTGGCCCTATAAGCTTTAAAATGCTTTTATCACCGTAAATGTTTTCCATCATTTAGCTCCAGTATCCTAACTAAGCAGTATATAGCGAAAGGTTGCGATCTGCGAATGTGGGCCACTTTTTTTGGGGCTGCCCGGGCCGAGTTGTGGCCCCAATCCAACCCTGTCGGTGGGCCCCAGCTGCAACCATCGGCTCAAAGTAAGCACTGTGTGTATATGTAATCATGCTAAAATGGAATTCACAATTACTAGCAGTATTACTTCGAAACCTTCTTCTTTAACCTCCTCTCAGTTCCTCAAAGTCGAAAATCTTTATCAATGCAAGGCCATAAAACTGTGGATGTATGTTTGTGACTTTTTTAAAGAATGTGGCCCCTAGTTAATTTTTTTTATTTGCATATAAAGTTGCGTTATAGGTTTTACACTGATTCTCCATTATTGTTTTTAGTAAACTGGCATGCATCAAACATATTTTATTAAATGCTGCCTTTAAAGAATTGGTATTTTAGTTTGTACTTCTAAATTTCTCAGTGGGGGCGTGGCCAAGCATGGAGTGAGCAGCAGGCTCCGCGAGCTCCCCTCCACCTTGGCTCAATATAGGACATAAGCACACCTCCTCGGAGCCAATCTCCATCTGGAGCCCCGCAGTTCTTGTGGAGTACTGTCATGGCCACACGAGCCAAAAATTGAAGCCGCACAGCCGCCTCTGAGACTTATCTGCAGCTCCCTGTGGATGGAGTGGCTGCTGCCACCATTTTGAGAGTCTCTGCTGGGCACGTTTGCTTAGGGGCTACATTGTGTGCTCACCAAAGATTAAACTGATGCAGCCACCATCTTGAGAGTGGCCCCCGACCTAGGACTGCTGCTGTGTCTGCCTGGCGGCCTCTGTGCAACTTGAGTATTGGGGCCACCTCTCCTGCGATCCCTGACAAACACTATCACCCCTACAGCTGTCCCAAGGTAAGCGGTGGCAGAGGCTGCCAAAAAGAAAATCTATTTTAGCCTTGCATCTGCAGGGTCTCTGGTGCCTTGGAGGTGCCCAACTCCCACCTCAGCAAACTGCATATCCCTGGGTTTAGTGCAGATGGAGGATCCATGGAGGAAAGACCAAACTCTGCTGTTTTCCTTGGAGGTTCCACTATTGGCCTTGGGGTTGTTCTAGGTCAGATTGCATCAAATGTATCCCTTCATCTCTGCATTATGCTGGTGCTACAGTCCGGAGACAGGTACCTTTCTGCACATATGGTGGTCCTGTGCCCTTATCCAAGCGTTCTGGAAGGAAATTCTAGGCCATATTAAGGGGAGCTTGGGTTACCCGCTCGTGACCGACTGTGGCATTGTGATCCTAGGAATGAGAGCACTAGACATGGGAGGCTATGACAGGTGCCAACAGTACAATTATCCAACATATGATGGGAGCGGCCAAACAGCTGATAGCCCTTTTCTATAAAAAGAAAGACCCTCCACCTAGTGCACTCTGGTTCCATAGGTTATGTATGGCATATATTGGCTATGGAGCTAATAACACAGAAGATAGCTTATTCCAAAAAGAAATTTAAAACCAAATATCAACCCCTCATAGAATATATGTCCCTCACTAACTGTTCGTTTGGGAATTTTATTGTATTGTGTTCTTTTTTTTCCTTCAAATTGTTGCTACTGCTTGAACTTAGCCATCACTTCTCTGGGGATTGCCTGCTGCTTTTGCCGTAGCTACCAGGGGTTGAGTGTAGACTTTGTCAGAAGTGTATTTTGACCTAACCTAAGTAGGTTTATTGAGTTGGTAGGGGTGCCCCCACTCCCAAATTAATAATCTGCATTTCTGACAGGCACCAGCCCCCTCTCTGTATTCTTGGAGCAGGGCAAGACCTTTGCTTCGTAGAAGCCCCTCTAATAAGGGAAACACTGTATAATCCTGGTTGTTTGCAATTTCGAGTTTAGAGAATAAGTGCCACTGATTGGTATTCAGCTGCTACTCGAGTGCTGAAGACTGCAAATAAAAGCTTAGGTTTCAGTTATATGGGAAAATCACCACTGAAAGTCTTACTTTGACCCTACTGTCATGCTTCTTGAATGTGGAGCTCCGTGCTGCCAATTTCGTGAAAGAACCAGTTCTGAAGCTCTGCTGGCCAACCCTGTTGCTGCTTTTGGGCTTGCCTGCATAGGCATACTGCTCCAAGAAGCCATCTACACCGTACCAGATGCTTAACAAGCAGAGTCTCTCACTATACAGACACTTTTCAGGGACTCCTTCCTTTGTCTTTATTCAATACCCACTAGGCTATTCCCATTGTGAGGCGAACAAGAGGCCTTCATCAGCCGAAAAGGAAATGGCTGCCGGAAGAAGTGTTCTCAAGATAAACACAGGGGCTCACTGACCATGCTTTGCTGTTTGGAAATGCATTAACTGGATGGCTGGTGCTCTTGCTGGATCCCAATAGCCCAAAGTAGTTCTGTGCAGACCTAGTGCGTGTCCTTGCCGCTGTGGGCGAAGACACAGATTGCACCTGTACATCAGGTAGTAAGTAGTCTGCCCCCATCAGCACTCAGATCTGTCCCCTGGACTGCAGAACTGTTCACCAGGCTTTGCAAGCACTTTCAGGTCTGAAGGTATCCAAGTTTACAAGGTTTACCATAGGTGCCCCCCAGGCCTCCAAGCGAAGGGCCAGAGGGGAAGGGGGCCCTGCTAGGGGCCCCCAAAGTCGCTTTCTGACAGCCTTTCTATGTCAGAAAGGCCGACATGGAAAGGCTGTTGGAAACTGACATCATAATCCAGACGGCGGAAACGCCGTCCTTAAGGATTATGAGGCCAATTTGACTGGCTGACGGGCTCCTTGAGTCCGTCGGAACCACGTCAGATCCCGGTCAGATTCCCCGGCCGGTTTAAACTCCGAACGCCATCATTGTAATACGGCAGTCGGATTGTAAACCTACCATGTCGGTCGGAAGCCTTCCGACCGACATCATAATCAGGCCCATAGTGTGTTATTCGGTTGCCCATGTTCCAACTGTATTTCCTTATGTTACGTATCGGATTTGTGCGTTTTTCATTGTCTGTTTACTGTTTTTACTGTAGATATATTTATATATTTTGAGGTATTATTGAAGTGTTAATTTCTCAAATATAACTGTGGGTGGGTAGTACAGCTGTATTGTAATTAGTAATCAGTTTGTACTGCATCCGGTGTCAGCCTTCACGCCACTTCCGTAGATCTGGCCCTTGACTTCTCGGTTAAGCTCAGCCTTCAGGTCAGTGCCGAACAGAACACGAGCGGTTTGACCTTTGATATTTCAAGGTTGTTCCAGCGACTGCAAGCATTGGGTGAAAAAAATCACATCCTGACGGGCTTCCGGGCCATGCACAATAAAGCGTCAGTAAAAGCCCCTTAAGGAGAGACATCTCAGGCTGCAGTATTACCAAATTCAGAAAGACAACAGACAAAAAAGAGTGCAATGAGAGTCTCTATTAGGAGCAATAAACGGAAGCTGACAAGATAGGAGATGAGGTAACTAAAATAACAGAGTGTAGTAAAAGGATCACATTTAAACCAATTAACAGAGCGGAATGTGGTGCCAAAAATAGAAATTGTAAGCAGAAGTTAAATGTAAGAAAAAGGAGGTGGAAATGTGTGGCGGAGGGGGAAGGTTTGAAATGTGTGGCGGTGAGGGAAGGGGTGGAAATGTGTGGCGGTGAGGGAACGGGTGGACATGTGTGGCGGTGAGGGAAGGGGGAACCTACATTTGGCGTTGACAGCTTCTTATCACCTTTTTTCATGAAATACAGTCTTTCTGGGGGCTATCTCTTCTACCATGACAGTCAGTGAACTTTGGATTCTGCCCGCAGCACCTCAGACGGTAGGGCCTTGGAACATAGCCAGGGTTGGGGCTGTGTCCAGAGGCAATATTTGAAGGTTCGGTGTGGATGGAGTCTGTATTTGTGTGTGGAATGTTGGTGTGTATATATGATTGCATGTGTGGTCTATTTGGGTTCCTGTGTTTGCAGAGCAGGCTTCTCCAAACAGTAGCTCTCCAGATACCAGTAAATAGCTCTCCTATGTGCAGCCAACCTACTAAATTGGATGCTTTTGCTTAGCTGAATATATCATCATAACAAAATTGAAAAGTGTGTATTTCAGAAAAAAATGGCGTATTGTCAGAACTCACAAGTTGATGTTTGGAGAAAAATGCTTGAATTTCCAAAATATTTTTAAAGCTAATATTTGAATGACAAAATCATGTGGTGTTGGAGAAACGTATTACTAATATTACTTCCTTGGTGCCATGAGAATTGCATCTGTATTTCCTACATAAATGCATTCCAAATTGACAAAGTTTTAAATTACTACTGGCAAGCCTGCTTGATGCACAGAGTTGATCATTGCTGGCAATGTTTCATAGGGTGGCCTCTAATGTAATCTTGCTGATGTGGTCACTTTTACAACACTAAAAATACTAGTAACTTAGTAGCTCGGGATAAGTTTCACTGAACATAAGTAGCTCTTGTTACAGGAAAGGTTGGAGACCCCTGTAGAGACACAAAGAAAACAGATAAGTGCAAATAATACTTTGTCTAATAATAGAAAGGTGAATCCCGGTTCATCTCCTGGAAGAGTGAATGTGGTCCATGGCAAACGTGAAATTAATTAGAAAGAAAAGTGAAGAAACGCTGTTTTTTGTGTCTCTATATTTGTTTATGTATCTTAATGCATTCATCATTGAAAAGCTCCTAAGCCTATTGAAGACCAAAGACATCAACCACTGATCTTTCCTTCAGCAAATGTTTATTTTTTTATTTATTAAAAAAAAAAGCAGTTTCATCACCAAAGATTGCAAAGAGAGCTAGTCTCTAATAAGACTGTTTCCTGATCTAACTCTTGGGAATGTTGGCCACCCCTAATTGAGATGAAAGCCCTCCAGATGAGGTTCACCTATCGTAGCAGAGTTATCCACATTAGCTGTTCCTCAAGAGGCTTACCTCGTGACTTGTTCTCTCTTGGTTGGAATAAAAGGCTCATGACTTGAAATTAAAGGACTTTGTTTTCATGCTTGACGTTCTGGGGCACTTTGAATCGGTGAAATATTGAATTTACATACAATTTGGGAATACATGATGGAATATGGAGTGGACAAACGTGGGCTGACGTGCTGCTCTTGATCATCAGGTTAAAGTGTATGGTATAGTAATGTAGAGCTGACCCTGTGGGAGGTGCATGCCTAAATGTTTATAATGTAGACGCTGTGCGACCCGTGTTGAGGGATTTGGGCAGAGGTGTGGGTGAGTGGTGTATAAATTTGGTAATTTCCTGGTGAGCAGTAGTGCTGGTAACGAAAAAGGGTATTTGACTCACCCCACCCTAAAAGTGAAGTGGCCGCCTTTCATGTCCACAGACACCCACCCCATTTACCAGTACGTTGTGGTTTACGCCCACCTGCTGAACATTTACCTTTACAAGCCTTTAAATTTGTTGGCGAACCCTGATTGGAAAGTAGTCTGTGTGCCCCTGTCCCTCAGAGATGATCCTCGGCAGTGGGGAGCTGCCTTCTTTTTCCTTCATGAAAGGCAGTAGTTACATTAGGGGTTCGTAATAAGCCTTACTCCAACAAAATGTTTGTAGATGGATCTAGAAGCTCCCTGGATGCAGACTCTTTCACGTCGTGAGAGCAAGCGGGTTGATGTTTTTCAAATGGAAATCAAAGTTTAGTTTAAAAATTAGAAAGTGTACAGCTTTCAAGCCACTGGTGAGCACAGAACTACACAGAGAGTAGGCGCAACAGGAGCAGCAACTCACATGCGCGCACTCTGTCTCTCTCTCCCTCTCTCTCTCCCCCCCCATCTATCCCCCCCCACCCTTTATTATCACAGCTCATTTGCCAGACCCAGGCATAGATAGATGTTTCGTCATATCACAGTGTGGTGGGGGGCGCGGGATTTATGACCTTCATGGTCATGTGACGTCAGCCATGTTGTCGCCTCAATACATGTAAAATGTAATATTAATTTCAGTTACTGCTGCGAGCATGCAACGCATGTTGACCGTTTAAAGGTACTCCGTTACAATCTACTCTTGTGACCAATTATATTTTTCCTTAAAAACACTGCAAATCCCCCCGTCGCGCCAGCCTCAAGCTAAATAACTTGTTGAGGGGAATTGAGAGCACAGAAAGCTTTGAGTGGTTCCAGGTAGGCAGTGTGCGGCGCCAGTGGCAGAGGTGGGCACCACCAGTGGTGTAAGTGAGAGGCAGCCTGCTGCGAATAGTTGTCAGCCTTCACACTAATATATAGATGTTAAAAAACTTAAGCAATGAAACCTAGGTACGCTGTGCTGGAGCTCCAGAGCCAGCAGTTCACCAGGGTCCATGCTAAATACCTGGGCTGACCCAGGCCCAACACTGCTGATGAAATCCGGTCACACCTTTTAACAGTGATTCTAGAAGGCAGCAAGGCCATACCCAGCTACTGGTCTTGGCTATATAAACACTTACTTATGAACAATGGCATACAGCCAGCAGATCCACTGAATGGCTATAAAAAAAGGAGGTCCTAAGACTAATTCAAGGGTGTGAACAAACGAATCACGTCAATGCAGAAGACAAACGGTAGCCATGAAGAGACGAGGGAACAATCACTAGGCGAGTGCGGAAAGAGGGAGGTCGCGCCTGACCTCTCCTGCCAACCACTAGTGCATTAACTCCGCTCCTGCGAACTGTGTGCATCGCTGCTCTGGGTAATGAAGAGATTACTGTGGCACCTACAAAAAACACCTACGTGAACATACGTGGAACGAGGATGATGGGAAGTTCACGTCACAAACAGGCAACACGTCCTGTCAGTGGCAGAATTGTAAATATTACTGTATTTATTGTCTTGGAGGACTATAGCGTGAACAGGAATCCAGTCACTTTATGAAAGGGCCTGTGGTGATCTGGTGGAGTTGAAAGTAAATAAAAGCCCTTGGGTAGCGCGAGGTTTGCATACTGTAAATAACGCCTCGCCCTTACACACATTCTTCAGCCAGCCCTGGTTCTAAGCAGGAAATGTGCTTCCGCCCACAGAGCACTGACCGGGGCCGTTCCTGTGACCCGAGCAGCTGGTGTATTGAGCTCTGCAAGTCCAAAGTGCTTCTGTTTACTTTCTGCGGAAGTTCTCACCTTCGCTGCTAGTGTTTGAGCACGCAAATAGCCTTCTCTTTGCTTTCTGTCTGCAGTGGTGTTGGCGCGATAGTACCTTTTACTTATCAGCAATTTCAAGCCTCCGCCAGCGATAAAAAAGCTTGGCTAGATAACGCTGGGCACATCCAGGAACACAGGGCTGCATGTACAAAGCCTTTTTGTGCTCACAAACTGTTTGCAAAGCAAAAATGAATTTCTAAATGTACAAAGCCCTAATTGCGATTCAGTAACCTGTTGAATCGCAATTTGGGTTTGCGAGTCTGTATTTGGAAGGGGCATGTTAGAGCGTCCCTTCCAAATACCGATTTGGATTGGTACGTATGAATGCTTTGCGACCAAAATGCGGTCGCAAAACATTCACACTTTACCGCCAACCACAAGTTGGTGATAACCCATCTGCAAATGGGAAAGGGTCCCCAAGATTGCTTTATTTAAAAGGAATCACATGGTGGTCTTCATACCCCAGCAGCCCATCATCCCTCTGATGGCAGCGAAGCGTAGTGTGTCACATATTGCGATCTAACTCATTAATATTCATGAGGCAGGTCTATTTGCGACCCACATCGAATCGCTGTTTAAGGAATAGGGGCTAAATAGCCCGTTTGTACCTAAGTAATAGCGATTACCAAATAGCGGTTTGCAAAAAATCGCTATTACTATTGTTTGTACATCTGCCCCAAAATACAGAAAGAATTTGCGAATACTAATGACTGCCTTATCACAAAAAAAGTAACCACATTTAGTTAGATTATTTTGTGAACCGTGACTACTGTGTGGGGACTGGTCCACTGCTTCAATATCATGATAGATTTCATAGGGAAGTGAAGTTTGAATTCCGTATTTTAAGACATTACATAATGTGTACTGTACTCTCTTAGATTACACAGAGTAGGCCTCCTTCATCCCTTGGACTGCTGGAGATGTAACCAGGTGGAGTGTCACTTGCTGAGTATTCCGGGGTATATCCTGGCCTGGAGTCACACTGGAAGGCTAGATGAGCTGTACCATGTACCACTAGAGGACTCCCCACTCTCATTAGCAGCCCTAACCCCGTACCATAATGTGGCCTATGGTAAATGGATCACCTCTCACAGACATCGTCACTGGCTCTAGCCAAGATCTGTGTTCCAATAGATTGGACACAGGTAACCGTACTCACATACGACAAACAGACTGAGCTGCTACGGATTGTTCACTGTGAACACCTTAATTACAGGGTAAAGGACCAAATTGAGATCTGTAATCACATTAAGGGGACGCTACCTTACTGTCCCTCTGAAGATTCTGAAACAAGGATCGCTTCCATGTCTGCTGTATTAAAGAGCTGTTATTGTTCCTACTGGTGTATTCTTGCTGTACTAAGCAAACACAAGGAGATGATGGACGGAGTGCTGAAACTTTTCAGACACTCACCCCCAGTCACAGATCTGGGTTGAATCCATCATCATTCTTTAGCTCACTTTGCCACCCCAGTTCAGACCCAGCCATATGCAAATCAGTCTTGACCCTGTGCATCATGGGAACAGTCCAGACCGAACTGCCAAGCCATGTCTTCCCTGAACCGGAATCAAGCATCCTGGGACCGGTTTCGGGCTAACAGCCCTCATCAGCCAGGCTAGCTTGAATCCAGTGGCAAAGTGAGCTAGGGACCCACGTCTGGGCATACCCTGCCAACTTAGGGCGAACAAAGCAAACACAAGGAGATGATGGACGGAGTGCTGAAACTTTTCAAACACTCACCCCCAGTCACAAATCTGGGTTGAATCCATCATCATTCCTTAGCTCACTTTGCCACCCCAGTTCAGACATAGCCATATCCTTGTGTTTGCTTTGTTCGCCCTAAGTTGGCAGGGTCGGCCCAGACGTGGGTCCCTTGCTCACTTTGCCACTGGATTCAAGATAGCCTGGCTGATGAGGCTGTTAGCCCGAAACTGGTCCCAGGATCACTTGATTCCGGTCCAGGAAGACATGGCTTGGCAGTTCGGTCTGGACTGTTCCTATGAGGCACAGGGTCAAGACTGATTTGCATATAGCTATGTCTGAACTGGGGTGGCAAAGTGAGCTAAAGAATGATGATGGATTCAACCCAGATCTGTGACTGGGGGTGAGTGTTTGAAAAGTTTCAGCACTCCGTCCATCATCTCCTTGTGTTTGCTGTATTCTTGCTGTACTAGCCATTGCTGTGTTCGTGTCCCTATGACTTATGACTACCCCATCTGAAATACTGTTGATGGGATCAGGGAAGCAGAATTGTGATGTTTGCTTTGAGATATTCTACCACTTAGATGGATTTCCTAACACTCTTTGTCGGTTCTGGTCGTTACCTACTATCTTATGCTTTCTTAATGTACAAAAGTCTGGATCAGTCATTTAAGACTGAGTGTCCTGGGTATGTATACGGCTCTTACTGCCCGGTTATTGTTCATTTGGGTATGTGGCCCATTTGTAGGATTGTCTCGAGCTTCGTAGTACCTGATACTTTTACCCCCCTTTTTTTCATACTTCACCTCCTACCACGTCCTTTTTCCTTCACCCTATAAAATGTCTTGTTCAGCATTTTACCACGCGCATAGGCATATTTGAACATTCGTTCTCTATACGCTAGATTTCTTCATTGTACTAGAAGGAATATTATTACTCTTTCGTTCCTAGTTCTACATTTCACAGAATTGTCTTTCTGAATTATGAAGTGTGAATATTGACAACTACTGCAAGTTATTTTATGTACATCCTGTTTACAGCAGAGCAGCCTGTTTTTGTCTGAGAAGCTTTCTCCTGCTCTTTCACTGATATTTAGCAGTTCAGTCTTTTAGAGTATGCTTGCGCCAGAGTGTATTTTTCTGTTTCTCTTTTCTGAATTGTTTAATTTGATTGTCTTCTTGTCATATTAATCGTGCTTAGTTATATGAATAATAATTAATGTAATAATATCCCCAGTGCATAGGTTGAAATTCTTGTCTGCGATTTAGGGACGTTAGTTTCGGACTGCATATTATGACAGACTAAATTAAGCTGGTTGAAGTTGCGAACTTCCACTGACTGGTTTCATAATAAATAGCAACATTAATCATTTGAGTCAATGGAACATTGTCACTGAGCTTTCCCTCCTGCCCCGCCCACGCCAGCCCCATTCTCCTGAAGTGATCATTTTACTCTGGATTTCGTCTAATTCTTCCGGTTTCCTGGCCAGCCATCCATTCTATGAGCTTTTAAGGTTCTGTTTCGGCGCTGTTTCCCCTGTGGCTCATCGGTGGTGGGTTCTTTCAGTTGGTTGTCTGTGTCAAGGAGATTCCAAGCTCTTAAAGGGAGTCCATCATCCTTATGTTGTGTGTGGTACGTGCTCTATTCCTGTGGGGCCCTTAAGCTTTTCCCTCCACATGTGACGCAATACAACAGGTTAGCCCAGCACTTGACCACGTTTCAGGGGCAAGTCAAGGGTTTTTAAAGGACGCTTCTGATACGAAATACATTTTTATTTGAGAGGCGAAACCGACATCACTCTGCGGACTGATTCAAATGGGCCCACAACACAGCAAGATTGTATTTCCAGGCATGGGCTGTTTGGAGGGGGGATTGTTTGATGGGGGGTTCAGGGGGTTGGGGAGCACGTGGGGATTCAAACAAGAAGAGAGTGTGTAAATCTCCAGGGTGCTTAAAGGATTTTGATTGTGATGTTCTCATTCTACAAAAATCCTCTGCAGGTTGCTGGATTCTTTTGCAACTTGAGGTTTGGAAAATATGGTCACTGATAACAACAATTTTGAAGGTTTCTTTTAAAGCAAAGTAAGATATTATTACCACATCTAATTATAACTTCACCTTAACCTTTTTTTTGTGTGACTTTCTGGGTTTGTTGTTAATGTTAAGTGATATTTTATTAACATATGTAACGCCAATCCCATATGCAACGCCTTTGGCTGTGTCCTGCTCGGGGTTGCTAGCGGGGCCTGGCCTGCTTGTGCCCAAACACCCCCTGTTGCGCACAAACCATGCACAGCAAGGTTTTGGTGCAGTACCTGGCACCCAAGCTCCCACTGGTGCACATGTCTGAATATATGGAGTGTCATTTTAAGTAATGTAGAGCTACTGTCTTTGTCGAAGGGTCACAACATCAAAATATAAAAAAGTGTGCCTAATCGCTTTACTGAAGGGGTCAGAGCATCGAAATATATAAAGCACATGTATTGCTTTTGTCAGAAAGTGACTATTAATTATGATACAATGTATATCATTAATTCACACAGATCAAGATTGAATAAAATTGATTGTTATTAAAAAATGTAATAACGTTTTATTAAATCAAAACCATCAACACATCTTGAGTCGTTTTTAACATTTTTTTCAGGCTACAAAGTGCAGCCATAAAACTAACTACAGGGAGGCTCAGCACTCCAGCTGAAGAGCATAGAGCTCATGCATGCCAGGAGTGCTTTATTAAATATGGTAAACTCACCTGGATCATGGATTTAATGACCTAGGACACTTAATATTTTTGAAACTTCCTGGGGGGCTGCTGCACTCCCTGTAGCCCCCCACAGCATTAAAAAAATTCTTGGTGATGCCCCTACCTCTTCTAGGAACACCACCAAGCTGATAAAAATGTGTTTATAAAGCCTTATGGCATTCCTTGCAAGGAGCAGTGAATAATAATTTATTATTAATGTTTTTTATTATAATATTTTGGATGTCCCGACACCCACCTGGGACACCGATATGATTTTTTTTTAAATTGGGGGCTGCGGGGGAAGCCCCAGTGCTCCCTCGACCCACTGGCTTCCCTGCCAACACTCATCCCAGGAGCAGGCAATTCTTTTTTATTTTTTATTTCGGGAGGGGGCCCTGGGGACCCCACCCTCCAGGGCTGTATTGTTTGTTAGGGGGAGGGGGGCCCACTCCCCTGGGGCTATATTCTTTTGTAAGGGGAAAGGGGTGCTCGCCCCCCCTTCACTAGCTTTTACAGGCTCCAGGGACCCCTATCCCCTGGGCCTAATGTAGGTGACAACCCAGGGCACCAACAAGTCACCTTTTGTTGGGGGCCATGGGGTGGAGCCCCAGGGCTCCAGAGACCCCGCTGGTTCCACTGCCTACACCCATCCTGGGTGCAGCTGGAGCAGGTTTTTTCTATGCTCCAGAGAGGTGGGAGCAATCTCTATTTCCATACCCATCAGAGCGCAGGCAGGAAAAATAATGTGTGCTCCCAACTGGCATCATTGCCGCTCCTGCCTGGTTGGAGTGCATATTTTTTTTCCCTTTCCCACCCCCCCCCCTCCCCACCAGGCCCAGGGTGGCAAGGTATCCCTCCCCTGCCTCCTCAAATCTTTTTCTGTTTGTTTACCTTTTTATCAGGTCTCAGGACTGAGTCCCGGGTCCTAAGAGGGCTGCTGCCACATTGTTGTTGATGTGATGGCAGCCAATAAGATCTCATCTTGAGATCTGTTGGCTCTGTGGAATGAAATGTCTATTAATTTTGAGGCCTGATTTCTCAAAACCTAATAAATGGATCTATACCAAATCACAAAAAGCACATTTTCTGGACCAAGATCGTGCTGTCTGCCAAAAATGTAAATCTGTTCAGCAGTTTTTGCACTATCACTGTTCAATTTTCCTATGGAAAAATGTGTTTTGGGACCACCCCTTTTTCTCAGGCCCCCCCCCACACTTCACGGATCACCCTGAATCTTTCCGGGAAGGAGCTGAGATGGTAGAAGATTTTTTTTTGGGAAAGTTTTGTGAAGATTCGTCAAACGGTACCAAAATTATTACATTTTGTCTTAGCAAACAAGCAAGTTTTCCAATGGAAACACGATTCTAACTATAACTACCCAGTGGCGAACCGCCTGTGGGTGATATATATATATATATAATCTTCCTTGATCGTACTTGAATTCATTTTATTTGTTTGTTTTTCTTGTAGAAAGAAAGGGGGTGTGGTGGGGCTCATAGTTACATGTTAAGTGTAAAGCACATTAGAATGTGGGTGTTATATGGAATGTGGGGAGGGAGCTTGGTGGGAACGATGACATTTTGGAGACGAGAGGCAAGGACTGTTGTACACCAGCCGGGCTGCTGTGCAGCATGGCTGAAAGTAAAAATAAAAATGCTATGTCGGGGTCCATGCTGGCCGTGTCATAGCCCTTTTTTTTTTTACTTTCAACTATGCTGCACAGCAAACTCACTGCTGTACAACACTGCAAAAATAACATTGACAAAGCCAATAGACCTCGCATAGATGAGACCTATTGGCTTTGCCAATTCATGTTCTTGTCTTTGACTGTTAAAAGGAAGTTTCCCATTCGTTGACTGTACTCAGTTTTTTCTGGGATCTTACTCTGCATTCTTCTTGTATCTTGCATCGTCTGGAACATTATTAGATCCTCCTCACTTTTTGTTTATTTCCTGCTGTCAATAAACTAATTCAAAGTCCTTTGGTGAAGGGGTGGGAATAGAATAAGTTTATTTTATAAATTGCATTTTAAGTATTGATCAGTATGGTAATATGTCCCCGGAGCAGAAGAAGAGGATTTTATTAATTCCATGGGCCCCCTGGGTCCCACATGTGTACAGTCTATCATCTAAGTCCATTGTTTCTGGGGATATCAATGGATTCAGTGCAACTATTAAGGATATGGATAACTATTTTGCTCCTAAGGTCTACATTGGTATTATTAGGTTCATATGGTTTTAATGGAAGCAACTAAAACATGAAACTGTTAATGAATGTGTGTCTGAATTAAGGAAGTTGGCGATTGATTGCAAGTTTGGGGGTTACAAGAAGAGCTCATCAGAGATCAAGTAGTGCTGCATGCTTGTAATCTAGAGATTCAGCATTGTCTTTGGGTTAATTGTGATGCAGCACTCGGTGAAATTTTAGCAGTTGTACACAAGGCTGAAATATCTGGTAGATGCACCAAAATATTAAAGAAAGATGTTAGATGTGACATGATTGTAAGAAAAGTGAAAGGGGGTGCACCTAGCAAGCTGTTTAATAGGCAAAATACAAGCAAGGACGATTCCAAGGACAGCCTCAGTTGTTACAGGTGGGTTAGCAAAGAACATTTGACTTATAGTAAGTTGTGTCCAACTGCTAAGCAAAAATTTGGTGTATGTGAAGTGGTTCGACATTTTGCCAAAGTGTGTAGCAAACACAAAGATAAAGTCACATTTTTTGAAAGTCTGAATGAGGAGAAAGTTTGTCAGATGAGGAAAATGGAGTAGATTCAAAGTTGGTTAAACTGGCTTCAAACTTGTCGTGTGTTGAAAATTCTTTATTGATGATATAAAAACATATTCACATCAACGTAGCCACCGCGTTTTGTCTCTTTCCATGAGACTTCTTCAGGGCTTTTACATTTTTTTAGCCCATGTCGCTACACATTTGGACTTTAAACCCGGAGGAGGTGTACATGCACTGAAAATTACTGTTTCGGTTAATGTCGACATGGGCTAGAAAATTTTAAAATTCCCTGACATTGTACTCTGTCGTCTTGAAACAAAGACTTCTATTTTAACAACCAAGGATTTCTCTGGATTATTCAATACAGACAGATGTTCTGAGAAACACTTCTCGATTATGGATAAGCCCTGAACAAACTAAAAGCACCTTATTCAACCAGGGAAAAAGGAGTTTCTGAAACTGGATGTGAGAGGCACATATCTGGCCTATTCTCCGCTTGTCACGAAACTACAACCTTATTGGTCAAACAAGGGACCACTGAGCAGGTACTAGGGAGCCAACAGGAGTTAACCTCACCATCTCAAATCGTAAAACTCATCAAGGATATGAAAGGCAACGGAGCGCCAGGGCCCAATGGCTTCCCAGCTGGTATCTTCAAATGTGCCCCAGAGGAATGGGCTTCTCTCTTAGCTCTGCTTTACATCTGAGCCTTTAGTTCGGGCCAAATTCCAGAAGCTTGGAGAGGCTCCACTCTTTGCCCTATTTTCAATAAAGGCGATCCATCAAAGCTATCTAATTATCGTTTAATAGCTTTGCTAGACTTAGAGGCAAAAGCATATGCTTGAATTTTACTAAAAAAGCTGGAAACCTGGGTAACAAAAAATTAGCTCCTCCTTTCTTCCAAACAGGCTTTGGTGGAGGAGCAGCCACCACTGACATCATCGCACTAGCTGTTCCCAGTCAGCAAGCTGCTCAACATAAACAACTTCCACTCTTCTGCTGCTTCATAGATTATACTGCGGCGTTCGATGAAGTTGATAGATCTACTTTGTGGACGAAGCTAGCACACTGTGGTATTCTACCAACCCTCCTAAGGGCCATACCCTCTTTGGACTCTGCAACGTGGGTTCGGGTGCAAACTGGCCCAAAGACACTCACCCCCAAAATTCCCACTTTAGGGGGTTTGAAGCAAGGCTGTGTGCTAGCGCCCCTACTTTTCAATTTATACACTGCAGATTGGGGTAAGGCTTTAGCAAATAGCCTTGCTCTCCCCCGCTTGGGCCACAGACCACTTCATATTCTTCAGTATGCGGACGATATTCTTATTATGGACCACACAAAAGTGGGGCTCCAGCGAGCACTGACCAGCCTCCATGAAAACAACAACAAGAATTCTCTCACCATTAACCCAGATAAGTCCAAAATAGTAGTATTTGGCCGCTATAAGAACAAGAATATGTTTTCATGTACTTTGGGACCTCAGACCATCACTTCGGCTTCCAAATACAACTATCTGGGGGTGTGGTTTACGGAATCTGCTCAATCTTTCGCCCATAAAGCGCACTAAAAAGAAATCATTAACAATCATGTATGGTCTAGCCAGGCTTAACAAAAAATTAAATAGCCCTTCTGCTGAGGGAATAATCAAAGTCACTCAAGCCTCCCTTCTCCCAGCATTACAATACGGACACCAAGCATTCCCTGGAGCATGTTCGGAATGCCTGGAACACGCCCAGTGCGTCGGATACAAAAAACTCTTCCAACTGCCGAAATACCTCCGGAGATCGAGACTTGGACTGGAACTCGGCTTGGTGAAACAATATCTAAGCATTGAGGCAGACTTCCTGAAAATCTGTATTCACATACTAAAAGCCCCAAAGAACTCCCTTAAGGCCTGTCTCAGAGCAATTTTTGAGAAACCAGGATCACCTTGGAACAAACAACTACAGAGAGCAGTAGCAACCTTCGCAACAAACCGAGCAGCACTTGCACTGGAGTCTATTTCCTACAGGACATGGAAAAAGACCATCAAGTACAACTGACCTAATTTCAACAAGATCAAAACTCTCTATAATCATGGTTACACCTCTTGTGCTGTTGTCCCGCCATGATCGAAGAAAGGAGAGCTTTACTCAGGCCAATATTTCTGAGACCGGGAGTTCGTACCAGCATAGAGGCATCAGCAGTATGTTTCTCACAATCTGACTTTACCATCTTGTCACGTTGCGGGAGATTTGTAAAAAGACTTGGAGACACAATACACCCCTTTCCTATACTCCTGCAATGCCGGCACAAAGTCCAGAAACTTATAACGGACTACTACACAAAGAAAGCGGGAACTAAACAGCCACACTTATTGTGCCCGCTACTTCAGGAAAGGGATCAAGCCCGTCAATAGCACCAGTCATGCCTATGCTCAAACTTGTTGGCTGCACTTCCTGTTAATCTAATGGTAGGCCCGTCTTAGGCATCCTGACCTATCTTTTAAGCATAGCAACCAATCTTAATATCTCAAAAATGTTGTAACTTTCAGCGCACTTTAAACTATTTTTCAGACATATCGTCCCCCCCAAACACAATCTCAAAAACGGTTCCTGAAATCATCAATTACAGTTTGCATTAG
Source organism: Calotriton arnoldi (assembly GCA_963921515.1). Classification (NCBI taxonomy): domain Eukaryota; kingdom Metazoa; phylum Chordata; class Amphibia; order Caudata; family Salamandridae; genus Calotriton; species Calotriton arnoldi. Next base: position 3,828,966 of record CAWUFW010000182.1, read on the forward strand.
CACTTTACACCGCCAGTACTATGTTCTGAGAGGCAATCAATCCACACAACCTATTACTTCCAAATTATAGTATATACGCATTTGTTAAATTGGTTTGATGTGGAAATCACACTTCGGTACAAACTGTATTCACACATTGGGAAGTGTTAATTTGCGGTTTTTAAAGTTTTTATCTCCTTTGTAATGGTTTTAATTAACTGATACAAATAAAGAATTGACTTGACTTATATGCCCTGAACGTTACACAAATGACAAAAAAGTCATGTCAGGCTTTAGGTGGTTGTTATTCATATTTAAGAACAGGCGTGCTTATGGAAAATTATGTGTTGCAAAAAAGAGACAATCAGTTTTAGGTTGGGGTGATGAAAGGAAGTTACACATAATACCGGATCACAACAGTAAGGATCAGAGACATGGGGTGGATGATGGTAAGGAAATAGGTGGAACTAAGCAAATAAATGTCCTGGTGTGATTATTGATACATTTGGGACTTTAAAGGGTTCAAGCATAAAATGATTCAAGAAAAATCACTTGGTCAAATGTTCCTGGTGAATGGAATATTCCAGTGCTACTAAGGGAAGAGATGAAGAATTAGAATTAGAAATTGGTTGTTTCTGGAGTAATAGAACTCATTTAGGACTCACACTGGATTTCTCCTTTGGTAGTTGCCAGACAGATCAACGGAAAAATAAAACTATGTTTTGACATTAAACATTTAAACGGCAACATTGTCATTGATAGTTTTCCCTTGCCAAGAATTAATGAAATGGTATTGTTGGTGAAGGACACGAAGTGGTTCTCTACTGTAGGATCCGGAGTCTATAAACTTAACTTCCTTCATTACACCCTTTGATTGTTTCCAATTTAGAAAAATGCCTTTTGGACTAACGTCAGCCGCTGTAATATTTCAGTGGTTAATGTTTAATCGTGTGGGCAAGAAAAAGGGTATTTGGTTCTTCCAGGATGATCTTATATTTGTAAAGGACAGAAATTACAATAATGAGAGGTTCATGAGAGTGTTGGAGATTTTTGAAAGGAAGGAGTTGACAGTGAGTTATGAAAAGTGCAAGTTTGCCCAGAGTCAAGCGACATTTCGGTTATGCGATTGACTATGAGGGCATCAAGCCCAACCCAACTTTTGTGGAAAGTGTTGCAGTGCCCTAGACCAGTGTACAAGGATGTTGTGCAATCTTTCTTGGATCTGCTGGAGTTTAGTGCAACATTTTTTACCTAATTTTGTTTCAAAGACACACCACATTAGACAGTTACTCAAATATAGTACCAGGTTTTCTTAGTTAGAAGAGTGCAAAAAAGATTTTCAAGAAGTTAAGGGGCATTTTCCAAGCTAAGATCTATGAGTGGGTTTGAGCCCACCGTGAATAGTATTATTTCTACCAACACCAGCAATAAAGATATGGGTGCTGTATTATTTCAAGGGATAAAAAGTAAGAAGGTTGTCATAGCATTTAATAATAGAATTAAAAAAATTTAAAGCATGCTATTGCAGACTAATCTTCTTGGTAACTTAAGGGAAGCCTCCATTCTGGATTAAGGAGGCCTCCAGTCCCCTAATCACTGCTAGGGAAAGAAAACTCATAACAGCAATTTAAATATTAACACTTCAACAGCTTAAACCAGATTCCTGCTGGCTATTTACCGCATGCCTTTTTGTGCTAACTCACAGTTTATAAAATTCCCCCATCAACTAAGAATGATTTCGTGAGTGTAACACTACCACGATCAATACATACCCAATTTTGTGTTACGTATTTAATGTTTTCATAGCGTAGTACTGCGGGTCACCAGAGTATGTACTTGAAGGACAAACCCGCCTTTGGCAAAAGTAAAAAAATAAACAACAACAAAAAACATGATGATGACCCTGGTTCTTATGTTACCACAGCTTTTCTTTGTATTTCTTATCAAAACCCGCTGTTTGGATCACTTGTGCTAGTCTTCAACGGGCGAGGCAATAAAAAGCTTCTGTCGTAATGAGTATCTCTATATCTACACCTACACACCTACTACTGACTTTTCTTGTTTTGCCACTTGCAGTATCTGCATGAAAAGATCCGGGGCCAGATATCATAATTTGTGCTTGCCTAAGTGTTGTTGCTTTCTTAGTATACTTTTAATATAAGTGCTAATGCCTTTTGCAAGACTTTTTGTAATACCGAAAGAGCTGGCTGAGATCCCCGGTTGGTGGATTCAGTTGACTTAGTTACTTCATCTGCAAGGGGTGATTTTCATGAAAATAAGCAATTTCTCAATTTTAGTTCAAGCCTATTAGTACATGTGCTGTGTGTTGTGGGCATGTTGTCAGCTTACCAAGAACATACAGGGGCTTCTCACCCACCCATTACTTACCAATGGCTGGCTTTTCTGTCAGTCTCCTTTACTTACTTCTCATTCAATGGCTTGTCTTGTCCATCTTGTGTCTGCCCCACCCCTGGAGCATTGGCAAGTTACTTGTGTCTTTTCACAACTCACTTTTAGCAACATACTTTTTTTCTTTTTCGTTAAATACTCCACAAGACTGCATATGTTTTACAACTATCTCCCTAGTGTGCTTCTATTCCCCCCTGCGCCTTGTTTTGTGCTCTTTCGCTCATGTACTTCTTCCCCACCCACTTCATATTTCTCCCTCACCTGTCGCTTCTCCTCACCACCCATGTGCTTCTCTCCCATTGCTTGTTTGCCTGTATGCCCCCCACGTTGCTCTCTTGCTCCTTGCTTCTCCTCCCTGCCTCTGCCCTGCTCCCCCCATCAGCGCCCTCTTTCTCTCTTTCCCTGTACATCTCCTCCCCGCCCCCAACCTCTGTGTGCTTCTACCCCCAGGTTACTCCCCCTCCCGCCATGTTGCTGCCCCGCTCTGTGTTACTACCCGCCACAGAAGCCCTCTGTGTTGCATACGTCCCGCCCCTGCCCTCCGTGTTACTTGCCCCACCAGCTTTTTCATTAAAAAAATCACTTGCCTTATTTTGTAGGCACACGCAGGTGTAGTGCCAGCACCTACAGAATTACACAGAGACTGGCCATAGAACCCTTTTCTTTTAGGTTTATTTCCTTAAGCTATGCTGCACAGCATCAGGGATGCTGTACAGAATGGCTAAAAACCAAGGGCAAAAGCAATAGGTCCCAAAGGTGCAATCTGTTGGCTTTGCCAATGATTGTTGTAATGCAGAAAGCTCTGCATGAAGATTCTCTGCAGGTAGTTTCAACCAGTTGAGCTACTTAATTTGCCTAAGGCAATTTTAATGCAAAAGAGGGATTCCCCATCAGACGCAATATTTGTGCCATTACGCAACTTTTATTGAAGGGTGTGCTGTTCTTTGGGAAGTAATAATTTTCGTCTGTTCAGACCCAATGTTGACATGCATAGATGGCGTCGAAATGTACATGTCTTACTGTAGAGCCCTCTGCCTTCTTATAATTACGTGTAATGCTGTCATTTGCATTTGATCTTTCTGAACTGGCATTTACCATGCAAGCATAATTTGGCTTCATGCAACGTGTTAATACCATGTCCTCTAGTGGGAACACACAATTCCTTCTTAAATCCATCTGTGTGGGAGTGAGATTGTGGCACTGCGGATATTCAGAATGTCTGTAAATAAGAGGACTGGATGTTATTTCTTTGAACTCCCTAAGTGCTCTATTGGGTAACTCGCAAGACAATGGATGCCTTTGAAGCAGTTGGACCATTGCCCATACTCAGCTTACACTGAGGTGTGTCTGACTATGAAGTGCATTGGCCAACGTCTCAATTAACAAATTATGCTTACATTTGCGGGGGGCTAAGTTTGTTATCAGAAGACCCATTGTACATGGCCTTTTCGTTAGTTAATGGCTCCATCTGCATCTTGCATTATTTATAAACTACTTAGATTTAGGTATTTTGGTAGTGACTGCCATTGGTTATTAAACAGACTTTATATCTTGAGCCTGATTACTTTTATTGCTGCAGAACAACCAGCCTGTGAAGTGTAAGTTAAAAAAAGCGTTATCATATTTTTCTTTTAAGAAAAATGCAGGACCCCCTCTTATGGGGAGACCAACATGCCTTGTATGCCATAGATAAAAAAACATTGCCCAACCCTTTAGGATTGGCTTTTGAATGGGGCATGCAAACAGCCCCACTCAAGATTCATGCCCATATTCACATAGATCACACTTACATGCACATATACTGACAGAGCAATACACAGGTGGGCAACCATGCACACTAGTAGAAACTGAATTATTAGTTGAGAGGGGTGGAGGCCCCACTCGAATAATAAACACAATATGAGTGAACCACAAAAATCCCTAAATAAACGTGTGCTTAACCCTCTGGTAGCTTGGCACAAAAGCTATCAGGCTCAATTTAGAGGCAATCTCTAAAGCATATATGCAGCACTCAGACAGTAATAAAGTGAAAACACAAGGCAAGAAAAATCTAGAAAATCATTTAGAAAACTAGGCAAAATTTTAATAAACTAAACGACAGCAATACGACAAAAATCCAATCAGTAGAACCAGAGATATGAGCTTTTAAAAAAGTTTTAAGTGTAATAGCGCAAAAAAGCACAAAGGGGCACTCGTTATCTGGTCACACTGGACTGGGGGAAAGCCACAAGCTCAAGCCGACTTCAATAGAGCACAGGTCACACACAGGAACCAGATTAGTCCAGCTGAAGTGTACCTTCTCAAGTCCTGCGCAAAGAGTGTCGTTCGCATTCAATCAATCAATCTGTATTTACATAGCACGACTTATCACCCTGGGTTAATCCAGGTGCTGAGGAATGGAGACCCTTAGTCGAAGAGCCAGGTCTTGAGTCCCTTCCTGAAGTCTGCGAGTGAGGGGGAGGTTCAGAGATGGAGTGGGAGGTCGTTCCAGGTCTTAGTGGCGAAGTAGGAGAAAGAACGACCTCCACTGCAGCTCCGCCAGATGCGGGGGGAACGTGTGCGAGGGTGAGAGAGGTATTGGTGGAGGCTGCGAGGAGAAGAAGGAAGTTGTTGGCACAAGGAACAGGTCGGGTATTGTGGACAGTCGCCGCTGTAGTGCTAAGAGCCAGTTATTGCAAACGATTCACATTCGTAGTCAACACAGGCTGTCAGCGCGAAGAGCAGGTCTCACTGGAGCTTTGTGCTGGCAGTTGTTGCAGACAGTCGCTGTTGGATCAAAGAGCAGATCCCGCAGGAGCGCTGTACTAACGATCGGCGCAGGCAGTCAATTTGGACAAAAACTGGTCACTTCGTGGTCGCAGGGAACTCCAAACGACTGTATCTTCACCTTTTCTTCAGGAGGAGTACATCCTGGCACCGGCCAAAAGTCCAGGACCTGGGGGATTCCTCTTAGGGACCAGGACTCATTCCAGCAGCAGAGCTCAGGAGGCTCCAGGTAGGTCCTCTTAGTGCTGATCAGCTGAGCAGTTTAGTGAGACCTCTGGAAGCTTGTTGTGTCACTGTAGCTCAAGCAGGAGGTCCGACAAGTGACCCTTAAAGACACTTAAGGAGAGCATGGGCTCAAGGCAAGTAGGTCCAATCTTTGTTCTTCAGACACCAGGACAGCCATTCTTCTGAATCTTCCACAACTCCAGTAGTGTTCAGATGAGAGGTTCTGAAGATGCCACATGTACACCTGGAGCCAGCCTTTGTGTGGGAGATTTCCCTGACCTACTCCCAAAAATGGCTCTGGTCAGTTCTTCCCCTGGCTCCATACTGTCCAGTGGGACAAAGGCAAGGGCAAGTCTGGTGTCAGGTTCCTTTATTTGTGCTGCAGGTTGGGCCCTTTGAAGTGCAATCAGGGTGGGGTACAGCTCCTCCCCAGCCATGTTGTCTGGAAGACCCACTCTCCTTACTCCTCTTACACCTAGGCCTTCTCTTTTCCCATGTCTGAAAAGAATACACAAACCACTTCAGGAAAAACATTCACAGTCATGTGACACAGGACACTGGCAGAAAAGCACAGTTGGTTTAGGCAGAAAATGCCAACTTTCTAAAAGTAAACACAAGGAGATGATGGACGGAGCGCTGAATCTTTTCAGACACTCACCCCCAGTCACAGATTTGGGTTGAATCCATCATTATTCTTTAGCTCACTTCGGCACCCAAGTTCAGACCCAGCCATATGCAAATCAGTCATGACCCTGTTCCTCATGGGAATAGTCCAGCCTGAACTGCCAAGCCAGGTCTTCCCTGGACCGGAAACAAGCATCCTGGGACTGGTTTCGGGGTAACATCCCTCATCAGCCAGGCTAGCTTGAATCCAGTGGCAAAGTAAGCAAGGGACCCACATCTGGGCATAGCCTGCCAACTTAGGGAGAGCAAAGCAAACACAATGAGATGATGGACGGAGCGCTGAAACTTTTCCGACACCCATCCCCAGTCACAGATCTGGGTTGAATCCATCATCGTTCTTTAGCTCACTTCGCCACCCCAGTTCAGACATAGCCATATGCAAATCAGTCATGACCCTGTTCCTCATGGAAACAGTCAAGCCCGAACTGCCAAGCCAGGTCTTCCCTGGACCGAACACAAGCATCCTTGTGTTAACTTTCTAAAAGTGACAGGAAAAAGCGAGGGGTTGGGCCAATTTTATGTCAGCGAGGCTAAGCCGCTCTGTAATGTCAGACATACAAGCAAGAGCCAGTACTGACCTTACTTTGTACAATGATTTATATTCGTGATCACACAATTGAATTATTGTGATGACCATTTATTTTCGTTATTATTTACGCAACACATATTTCATACTTTTTTGAAAGACATGTAGCCAGTGGAACAATCACCAACATGAATTTCATCAAATTAAACTTCTTTTAAAAGTATCCCACATCACATGTAACAGAACATCACAATATCACCACAATTAATTATTACAAAAAACATAACACCAAAGCTTTATGAATATACATATACATCTATGTCCCAGTTTTGTAATGTCAGTGCCCAAAGGGGGCCTGTAGTAAATTCAATAACAATAAATTTACTTCCTGTTGGGCCATAACCAAAGGGTGCATGCTCAATGTGAAAATCCACAGCTAACAATAGGGATCTGTATTAGACAATGTTCCACTCGAGAATTCCCAGTGTGCCAAAGCTGCCTATTCAAACACACTCTCTGTTTTATTAATATTTCCGATGCGTTTCGAACCTGTGAACAATTTGGGGTTCTCCTCAGGTCCCAGAACTGCTGAACAATTAACTACAGTTTTGTGAATTCAGCTTATTCCATTTTTTACAATTTGAATGCGGCACTTGCCATTAATATCGCCGAGTATTTGCAGATTACTCGGGCTTTTATTGACTAACGGGAGCCCTGACCATGGGGATCCCAGATGGGATTGTCTTTGATTAATCTTTTTGGCAACACATACCGGAACGAAGGTATTAATGATCACCAATGTAGATTATTATAATTGGTCTTGAATCTGGATCGAGGGCTTTCTGGTGTGATTTGGTTACGTCAACCTCGCTTTTTATTTCAATAGGACTATTGCTAATCATCATTAGTGATCGTTTGAATTGACCAGTTATGCCCTGGAACTCTGATTGTAGGGTTGCAATTGATAAATAGGTTACTATACCTTTCTGGATCTTAATTCTACAAGACTGCAGTAAATTATTGCCCTGAGGAAGTTCTGTTGAAAAGAACGAAACGCGTTGGCTGAGATTTGACTGCTTGTTTTACTACAAGGAATAAAGGAAATTTAAAGGACACTTCTATTAACGTCTGGACTTTTAGCTTGGTGCACCTTCCGTTAATCTTAAATCTTTGGTCTGGTTTCCAGTGGAGTCTAATTGCGGCAGACTCCGGAAGTGTTATGCACATGACATTTATATGTATTGAATAAGGATTGAGGTGCTGAATCAAGGGTCAGCCGCAGTGTTTGGAGTCTTTTATTCCATTTCCTCGTCTGATTTTGAACATTGAATGTGGTTAAGTCTTGTGAACATGGCGGTTGTCTTGTTAGATTAGGTTCACATCGTGCTTTGATCCACGCAATGCGTTTCTTTCAAAGAAACTTAATTATCTTTATCCATGTAGATCAAAAGTTCCTTTACGTCCTCCAATCACTTATGAACGCCTAAGTGGTGCAGAATATAAATCCTTGTACAAAGTAAGGTCAGTACTCATACTTGTTTGTTTGTCTGAACTTTCTAAAAGTGGCATTTTCAGAATAGTTAATTAAAATCAGACTTTACCATTAAAGATGATTTTAAATTACAATCCATTTGAGTGTAAACAGCATGTCTCTATCTGGTCCTAAACTGAAGTTAGCACTCATTAAGTGTAATAAGGTACCCCAGTGTTATTCTATGGGAGAGATAGCTTTACAGCTGTGAAACACGACTTTAGGGATTTTTCACTGCCAGGACATATAAAACTTAAACCCAAATGTCCTACTTTTAAAATACCATGCACCCTGCCCTATGAGCCTTTAGGGCCTACCTTAGATATGACTTATAATTATTAAAAAGGGAGGTTCAGGCCAGGCAAAAGGTTTATTTGCCAGGGAGAAATGCAATTTAAAACGGCACTACGGCTTGCAGTGGCAGGCCTGAGACATGCTTTACAAGGCTACTTTAGTGGGTGGCACAATGAGTGCTGCAGCCCACAAGTAGCATTTAATTGACAGGCCCTGGGTGCATGTAGTACCATTTACTAGGGACTTACAGGTAAATTAAATGTACCAATCAGGTGTAGGCCAATTTTGCCATGTTTTTAAGGGAGAGCACAAGCACTTTACCACTGATTAGCAGGGGAAAAGGTGTACAGAGTGCTAAAAGCCAACAAAAACGGATTCAGCAAAGAAAAGCAAAATTCAGGGGTCACCCTGCAAAAAGGGCCGGGCCCAACACACTTACTAACACCCAAGCGCACCCAGCGCCAGACCTACATGCACCCATGAACACAAACCAACAGACATGCTGCCACCATAGCCACATACCAAGATACACAGGTACCAGTGCATACAGACCTGCATGCCCCATGTACACAAACTATCATCCACACAGCCTCTATAGCACATAGACTAACAGATAAACAGGAATTATGTGCTGAAATCAAGAGCCTCGTCTCAGCATCCAAGCTACATCATTTTGCAATAGATGAAGCATCCTTGTTCAACACATATGGACAGCATATTTCGAATTTTGCATGTCGCGACAGGTATGTTGATGTAACATGGTGACACAAAGCATGATCCGTTTATGGAAGAACAAAGTCTTAACTGTCAAAGATTCGAGCAGCCATGTCACACAGTAGCACAACACTTGTTTGCTACTGATTGAGTGCCTACCACATTGACACTGAGAAAAAGTTACATTCAATTTGACTGCATAGCATGATGAGGAGGGTGTAGGACAGGAAAGGCGGATAGCCCTCATGACAGGAAGTGGCTTATTGAAGGACCAATGACGTGATAGAAATTGGGCTTCCAGAGGGACAAGAGGCATTATATTGGGATGTGGAAGAAGGAGACGGATGGACAAAGAAACGTGGCTGGTGGACTGGGAAGTGTAAGGAATGGCGTGAGACAGCTATAGACAGAGGAGGAAAGCACACTGACAACGGGTGGGTCGATCAAAGATGATGTCTAAGGTGGAGTAAAGGCACAATGACGGGCAGGGTACACAACAGTGATGAAGAGGCGGAAAGAGTGACGGTTCAGTCAGGGTGTGGAAATACAGTGAGGTGGAAGGGTGAATGTCGTGGGGAGCAGCATAAATGGGTCAGTGAGTATTCACGTGTTCTCTCCTGTGCAGGCGTCATCCTTTCAGTGTGTTTAGAGGCGGTTCTGCAGCCTTGGGTTTGCCAGCGTCAGAATTGCAGTGTAAAAACGACGCCAAGCCGTACAGAACAGCAGTCTGTGAGGACACTAGTGTTGTACTCTTTACTCAGGCAAAGTGGACACATGTTGTGATGTAGTGGCAGCTTCCTCCCTTCCTTCCCAGTCCGTTCTCAGAAACTACACTCATCAGTTCGAGCTGACCTTCAGTCATTTGTTCTCCACACAGAGAGTTACTCTGAGAAGACAGGTTGTTAGGAAACCAAAGGCTGTCTCTGTAATGCTTGGGAGATTTGAGACTATCCACCACAATACATGGTATGGACTTTTAATGAAAAATTAGCATTTCTTTCTGTACCCTAAGGCCTCGTGTCACCTTGCTCATTCACCAGCAGGTTAATTATAGCTCTTCTCTGGCCCCTTGTCATATGGTGACATTCAGCCAGTCTTGTTTTTTGGGCTAAGCCTTAGCACTAGGCTAGGGATTTGTAAGCCCATTTTTACAATAGAAAAGTGAAACTACAAGTCCCAGCATGTTGGCTGGAAAAGCAATACTGGATGAAAATGACCCTAAATGACTATAATTATGGTTCAGTGGAGGACCAAGTTATGCATCTCGGTGGACTAAATTATGCTCAAGAAAAGGCAAATGATGTGGAATAATACGGCATATCTTGTGACAGTATTATTTCATTGTTCTATCATTTTTTACACATTACCAATGGGCAAAGCTTTCACCTCCTTATTATGAGTAAAACACCTAAATATAGCAACTGAAAGGTGACCAGTTGCCCTTTACAAGGGGCCTTCCAGTGCACAACAACATGCGTAGCAGCGTTTTTGGTAACTTTTGACCCGTTTAAGCTACAAACAATGTTGTGTTAAAATCTACAAATTATGCCTCAGGTGATGGATCATGTGGCAAATCCATAATCATGCACGAAATGCTAAAGCCTCAGAATCGCATTATTCCAGAGACACTGGCAGTAAATGGGTATTGTGATACTTCTGCTTTAGCTTTACTTTTGAAACAGTCTCGGTGGCCATAATACTTCCAAAGCCTTTCTCTTGAATTTACAGAAATTAGATTGTTCAAGTGGTGAAAGAAAACCCGCGCTTTGCCTGTTCTTTCCATTGTTCTACAATGATGTCCAAATGGCAGCGCCTGTAAAGAACACCAGGTGAAAAGGCTGACTGCAGCCCAGTGTTATTTTGTGTTTTGAGACTTTGGACGTGGAAGCCTTGTGGAACCACCAGAGGCCTAGAGAGAGAGAGATGCCACTCCAAGCTCCAAGCTCCAGAGTGCCGTTCTAGTTAACGCTTTACCGCGCACGTCACCACCGGATGTTGTGCTTTCCCCCTCTCTCACTCATCCCCTTAGCGCATTGACTTTCCTCGGCTCCTTGCAGCTCCCGGCCTCATTAGACATGATTGAAAGTTCGCATGGACGCCACAGGCCTCTGTCACTTAGGATTATGTGGCCGAGGCCTACTTGCGGCTGCGTTGGATACAATCAGGAGGTCCTAATTGAACTGAAGTGCTTAGCTTCTCCTGGAGTGGCCCGGTAATTATAGGCATCCATTTTTGAAACACTCTTGCTAATTAAAGGGATCAGCTAAATTGCTCTTGCACTGAAGTGAAACTGGCTTTGTGTCTAGCATGTGGAACCGATGTTTCTTACTGCTGTAAAAACCCTCATTCCTAGAAATACAGGATATGAAGTGGTTATCATAAATTACCTTAAAGCAGAGAGCATCCATTTCCGTTTTTAAGTCTGGCTTGACAGCTCAGCTGTTTCTTACCTTAAGTAATCGACAATTTTTTTTTTCAGAAATACTCTCCTGAGGCAGAGTTTTAGGCTGCTCTCACATGTAAGTTACCTTAAATACAGTGTTTGATTGGGCAGAAGTTGTGTGCTTCCACTGAAAAAAAAGAGATCCTTGCATGCACTTTTTTGCCTTCCGAAAGCTTTTTCTCAATGCATCAGACCTGAGTTGGTTATGATGGTAAAGCAATGATCAAAGCTATAGGCCTGATCTATTTATTACTAAATGCCGTGTTAAATTAAGCAGGCCTGAAGAGTTTAGTGTGAAACGCATAAGTTACAGTCAATAGGCAATTAAGGGTGGATTGTTACTACTGTGTATTAAAGCCTGCAGAGAGGTATTTTGTTACATCACATCTAACAGATTGCTGTACTAGGCAAGGTTTTTTTTTTGTGCTATTTAACCCATCTGACAAACCTTTGGGATAGAAGATGTGTATGGTGATACACATTGTCAGGACTCCTCAGAAGACATAATATTTTAGCTTTGCCACCTGTTATTTTCTATACATTTGTAATTTTATGGCTGCATGTCTGATTGTTGCCTTGTAGGAAAGCTTACACTCAATACAGTAAGGCCTGAGTTGGTTATGGGACCACTTCAATGCTAAAGACTATATGCCTGATTGGTTCACAGGGAAAAGTTATGTCTGATGCCATGGGTCTGATTTGTTTAAAGGTATGGCAAAGGCAGTAGACCTAGCTTATTTATTGTAAAACGCATTTGTTAAAGCCAATGGGCCTTTAATAGTGGATAGTTATCACAAGTCGACAAGCTGTTACATGAAATCTCACAGATTACTATAGTTGGTTAGGGTTTTGGCATCGGTCACATCCTCAGACAAACCCTGGGGGTAGAAGATTTTCACTGTGATCATCCTTGTTATGCCCTTTTGAGAGGGGTTGTATTTTTGTTTTTCCAACTGAAATTTTGTACATATTTGTAATTTTATAATTGTATGTCTGATGAATGGCAGGTTTTCATGCTTCAGTGTTGGTTACAGTTTCAGACCAGTGGTAAAGGCTGTAAGCTATAGTGGTGCCCTGGAAAAAGTTATGTCCGATTCCATACATTTGGTTTGTTTGGTATGAAAAGTTATGGCAAAGCCAGTAGGCCTGACTTACCTGTTGTGAAAAACATGAGTTAAAGGGCAATAGGCTTTTATGGGTGGATTGTTATTACACAGTGCTAAAGCCTGTACGCGGGTATTTAGTTAAATGGAATCTCGCAGATTTCAGTAGCAGGCGGGGGTTTGGTGCTCGTGACCCACTCAAACAAACCAAAGGGATAGAAGGTTTGCACTGTGTTAATCCTTATTAGGGCTTTTCTGGAGGGATTTTATCTTGCTTTGACAACTTTAATTTTGAACATATTTGTAATTGTATTACAGTATATCTAAGGGTTGCCTTGTGGGAAGGCGTATGCCCCCTCAACACATTAGATCTTAGTTGATTATGGTGACAAGTAAATGATAAAGTCTATAGGCCTGATTAGTTAATTGAAAAAGTTATTTCGGATGCCATAGGTCAGATCTGTTTATTATGAAAAATGTTGACAAAGGCAGTAGGTCTGCAAGGTTTTGGGTGCTGATTTACCTTTTAACAACCCCTAGGAGTAGAAGATATGCACAGTAATAATTATTGCTATAATCCCTTGGGAAGGCCTTACAGTCTTAGTTGTATGCAAAGATCCTGTAATAAAATCATTCAAACTACCTACATATATATATTTCTGAACCCATTTGGTGGGCTTGTATGACTCTGTGCACTTTACTACTGCTAACCAGTGCTGTAGTGAATGTGTGTATATATATATATATATATATATATATATATATATATATATATATATATATATATATATATATATAAAATCACATTCACTTTAGCACTGGTTAGCAGTAGTAAAGTGCACAGAGTCATACAAGCCCACCAAATGGGTTCAGAAAACAGGAGGGATGAAGGCAAAATGTTTGTGGGTGACCCCGCAGAGAGGGCTAAGTCCCAACAGTTGTGCTAGTTGCTTGTGTACCATTTATTCTGCTGTAAGGCAGTCTCAACGAGTGTGGGACAGGAGAGATTGAAATGAGGAATCAAAAAAAAGGAAAAGTGAGAACAAGGAAGGAGATCGATGAAAGGAATGATATTTCCTAAAAAAACGCCCTTGTCTCATAGACAGAACGATATTGCGCTGCTGGTGATCTTTTTTTTTTGTTGTCAAGGAGGGAGCTGGAGTGGCCTGTAGGAGATGGTAGAAGAGTGTGTTTTGCAGAGGTTGTTGGTGTTCTGGAAATATGCTGCTGCTCCACCTTATTTCTGCAGGTATTGGGAGGCAATACGACATATAATGTATGCAGTGTAAACAGTTAACTTGTATTCAGGTTTCCACAGGAGGCCTATGTAGTGATGTAGTCTAGATCTGCACCGTCTATTTAAAGCCAGCAACCAGTCTTGCCTGTGTGTTCTGTGATATTACAGTACATGTTTGTGCTACAGCTAAGTAAGTTAAGGTGGCATCTTAACATGAGGCCCTGCCACGTATTAGTGGGGGTGGAAAGGTAGAAACACCTCCACGCCATTAAGGAACATAGGCTGCTTTTAAAACAAAAATGTTTCCGACATGGAAATGCAAAAGTAGGAAAGGTCTTCTCCTGCTCTTGTAGTCTACCTCTAGTAATTTTTGAATGGACGCAATCCTGCTACTGCTGTCTGAGCCTTAACTATAAGTCGTGTTTACACGAGGGGTACCGCTGTCTGAACCTAAGACATGGGCATACTTTGGTGGCGTTCACTGCTGTGTGAGGCATGAACTTAAGTTTTGTATCTTCATCAAGGCTTGCTTTTAGGATACGGCTTTAGAGAGTGTAAAGACCCACTACCTCTTTTATATATACATTTCCCTTTGATGTCAGAAACACACCACTAAAAACTTGTGTTTGCCCCTGACTGGCACACCTTGGTGACAATCATTTTAGCAACCTAAGAAGAATAAAAGGCAATATCGCCTCATCTTCACTCAAAACTGTAATACAGAAATCTTTGCTGCCAGTGCATTTATCTACTGAGAAATCTAACTGCAAAGTTTAAAATGCTTTATTATCTGGATAACCTACACAGTAAACTTTTTTTTTTTTTACTCTTTTTATTAATACAATAAACAAGCTTCAGACAGAAACAATGAGCAGTGTCATCATAGTGTACAGTTCACGAATCAATAGTCCATGTGGCAGCCCTATACATATATTTACAAAAAAGAGGAATTACATCTTCCCCACCCACACCCACCGCCCAGTACAGACCCCCCCCATACGCCTATCAGTGTGTCTCATGGAACCCTTCATAAACCTCTATACAGCGTCCATGGTTCCCATATTCTCTCCCACTTGCGGGGGCACCCGCGGCTTAAATAGACTACTCGTTCCGCACCATGGCACCAATCCATGTCACAGAGCCATGCTGCCACTGTCGGCGGCCCCAGGGCCCCCCAAGCGCGCGCAATGTTCCTTTTCGCCACCACCCCGCCAGTGCCAGCCATATTTTAGACCACTTCGGCCATGTACTCTCGCCCGTGACACCAAGAATGAGCCATCGGGGGTCCAGCGGAACGGGGGCGCCCACCACCGTCTCCATTACCCGGGCAACACCCCTCCAGTATCTCTGCAGCTTGGGGCAGGCCCACAAAATATGAAAGAACGACCCCCTCTCACCACATCCCCTAGCGCATTCATCTGAGCCTCCGCCCCTATCATGGACCTGAACCATCCTAGAGGCATATGACCTATGTAGGATGCAGAGCTGTATCAATCGGAAGCGCGCTCTGATGGCTATTTCCCTGGGGCACTGGAGGGCCTCCGCCCAGTCATCATCCTCCAGTAGGCCGACGTCCGACTCCCAGGCCTCTCGCAGAGGCCTCAAGCAATCAGGAGTATTGTTTATGAGCTTCTTGTACGTTAATGACACCGCCTTTTGGATCATGGGGTCTAAAAGGAGTCTATCCTCCAGTGGGGGGTATTTGGGGAGCACAGTCCCGTCTTCCACATGACAGTGCAGTGCTGAGCGCAATTGACCGTATCGGAGAAATTCCCCCTCACGCATCTGAAAGTCTGCCCGCAAACTCTCGAAGGATACCATTTTGCCACTTTTCCAGACGTCACCAAGAACTTCAATCCCGATAAGGCCCCATCTACGGAACCCCGCCAGCCTTTGCACTTCCTTGAGGTAATCCCCCTCCCAGAGCGGGGTCTGCGCCGTGAGCTTCCGTTCCCACCCCGTCATTCTGGTTGCCTGGTGCCAAATGTCTATAACCATTTTAGTGTGTGGTGGCAGATGGGTGGAGCCCCTGCCCCTGCGATATAGTTCACGCAAGTGACTACCCGCGCCCAGCGCCAATCTGTCCACTCTGTAGGCCGGTTCCTCTAGTGGGGAGAAGACCCAACCATTAATATTGATAAGATGAGCCGCCCAGTAGTACTTTCTGAGATCTGGGACCGCTAGCCCCCCTTCGTACACCCCCCTCTGTAACTTCTTGAGTGCAATCCTGGAACTGCCCCCACCCCACAATAATAGACGGAGCTCAGAGTGGACAGCTCGGAAAAAGGAGTCTGGGACACGATACGGGATATTTTGGACAGCGTACAATAGTCGCGGAAGGGCCATCATTTTGAATAGAACCGCGCGCCCCACAAGGGAGACGGGGAGCCCCCTCCAGTGCCCAGCATCCTCATGCAGCCTGGCCAGCTGCCCCTGGAGATTCAACTGGTAAAATTCCTCCGCGGACTTAGTAATCCAAATGCCTAAATATTTAAATTTGTCCTGGCACACCATCTCCGCGCACGCGAACGTGAAGACCGGAGGGGCTCCAGCCAGCGAGAAGACTAAAGACTTATCCCAATTAATGCGGTAGCCAGAGAAGGACCCAAAGGATCTGACAATGTGAATATGCCTGTGAAATGTTTGGCGTGGTTGGTGCGCATACAGCAGGATATCATCCGCGTAGAGCGAAATGCGCTCCTCCCAGCCGCCCTTCAAATCGATCCCCTTCACAACTGGATCTTGTCTTATCCAAGCTGCCAAGGGCTCGAACGCCAGCGTGAAAAGCAATGGAGACAACGGGCAACCCTGTCGCGTCCCCCTATGCAGTGCAAATGCCCTGGAGACGTCCCCATTGACCCGCACTCTAGCCATCGGGCCAGCATATAACAGTCGGATCCACCGCTGCAGCCGCGGACCAATGCCCATCCTTTCCAGGACGGCAAACAGAAATGTCCACTCAATACTATCGAATGCCATCCGCGCATCCAGAGAGAGGAGGGCAGCCGGGACATCTGGCTGTCTTTGAGTCATATACATGACTCCGTATAAACGTCGGAGATTCAGCCGTGTACTCCTATGGGGCATAAAGCCCGATTGATCCGGATGAATCAGGGATTGCAATACCGGGCCCAGCCTGTTCGCAATGATTTGGGCAAGACCTTGCTTCGAAATTTAGGAGGGATGTGGGTCTGTAGGAACTACAGAGGTCGTGTGGCTTTCCCTTTTTTGGAAGGACAACTATCGTTGCCATTCACAAATCCTCCGGAAGCCGTCCCACTTTGGCCGCCTCCCGGAACATATCGAGCATATATGGAGCCACCTTGCTCGCCACACATTTGAACATCTCGGTGGGTAGTCCATTCGGGCCCGCCGCCTTCCCAGACTGCAGATCCCCCATGCCACTCTCCACCTCCTCCACGTTAAGATCAGACTCGAGAGCCTCCCTGTCCTCTGGGCCCAGAGTTTGGAGGGATATATCCCAAAGAAACTCCGTACATTCCGGCTCCGTCCTTGCGGATTGAGATTGATAGAGATTTTCGTAATACTTGGCAAAGACTTCGGTCAGGGCCGCCCCAGTAGTTGCCTGCATCCCCGCCTCGGACTGAATCTCTGAAACCCAGCTACGGTTCTGATCTCTTCGTTCCAGCCAGGCGATAAGTTTGTTGGCCTTATCGCCCAGATCGTACACTCTGCGCTGTGTAGCAAGCATGCGCCCGGGCTGAGTTATTCGCCAGGTCCCGTAGGTATCTTTCCTTGAGTTTAAGGGAATGCATGAGTCCCCCTACCTCCCCCGTCGCAGCTATGGCGCGTTCCAGAGCGAGTATTTCCTGTTCCAGTTCCTCACACTGACGGTGGGTTTCCTTGCGCTGAGCGCCAGGTGTCGCCTGCACAAAGTCCCTCGCTACCACCTTATAAGCTTCCCAGATGATGCTAGCTGACTCGACGGAGCCCACTTTTTCGGTAAAGTACAATTCTGTGCGCTCTTCAAAGCGTTCACGGAATTCCTCGTCCCGGAACATAAAGGGATCCAATCTGGGCGGGAGAGACCAATCGCGGGCCGGTCCATGGAGTTGAACCGCCACTGGCGAGTGATCGGAGATACCCCGAGCCATGTGACGTCCCCCCTGAAAAAGCCCAGCAGCAATGTTATGCGTGAAAATGTAGTCCAGACGGGCCCCGCTGCCACGGGCCGCCGAAATATGCGTATATTGTCTGGATCCCGGATTGTGGCATCTCCAAAGATCCACCAGCCCCATGGCCCGTGCGAAGGAGGCCAGCGGGCGGGGACCCGTTGCCCCTGGCGCAGAGTTTTCCCTATCTATTTCAGGCGCAAAGGCCTCATTCATGTCCCCCCCAAAAAGCAAGAGACCCGTCGGGAATTCTAATAATAGTTGGTTGAGAACGGGGAAAGTGATATCATGCAGGCGCGGAGGAATGTATACCGAACAGATATTTACCACCTGCCCTTCCCAAGTACCTGACAAAGCTGCATAGCGGCCCAAAGGGTCACACCACGTGCAATGTATCGCAAGGGGGATCACATTTTTGATGAGTATCGCCGTACCCCTGGACCCGGACGTAAACCCCGCATGGGCATGCAGTGTATAGCCGAACCTGTTTAGAGCCAGATATTTATTACCCCGAAGATGTGTCTCCTGGAGAAGAACGACATCGGGGGAGTGCATACGCAAGTATTGAAGGACCGCCGTGCGTTTAATCTTGTCCCCCAAACCATTGACGTTCCACGAGAGGATAGTCAGTGCCTTACTACCCCGTGTAGCCATATGTTCAGGTGACGCCCACCCTCCCATCCACCCAGACAGCGAAGACCTCCCCCTCGCGCTCAGCAGGGCCTACCATATAGAAGAGTATCACGCAACACATACCCTGCAGCATTGCATCTGGAGCAAAAAGCAAACAATAAAACCTGCACAACAGAAACAAACCCCAAACAGTTTCCCCCCACCCTGCAACCCTGCCCTGTAGGTCCAAAACTACCCACATCCCCAATAGTAGAGCGCCTGTCGCCCCAATAACGAGAATAAGACAAGGGCTGCCTGACGCCACCAATAAACAGTGCCCCCTCCCGGACCTCCCGCCCCACCCACCGCATACTGTACCATTGGACCATAGAGTGCAGTCGTTAATACAAGCAAATCACAGTCTACCACTCCACAGGAGCATAACTTCAAATAGCGGGCATGGGGGGCCAGCGTCCGAGGTCCTTAAGACAGCCAAGAACAAGTAACACTGTGCCCATATTATTACTTCCCTGAAGATCGATCACTGCTCACGGGACTGCCGGACCTGGAGCTCCTGGATCTGGACACTGACCTGTCCCCTCCTTGGCGCCTGGATGAGGAGTCAGGATTACGTGGGCGACCTTCGCGCCAGCCCCCGTCAGTGCTAAAATTGGGCGCCCGATGGGAGCCCCCATCTAGCCATTGTTGTGCCTCCGCAGGTGACATGAAGAACAGCGATTTACCATTGTCAATGACTTTGAGTTTTGCGGGAAAGAACATCATGTACTTTATGCCCTTCTCGCGAAGGGCCCGCTTCACCCCATCAAAGGTGCGCCGCTCCTGCTGCACTCTCAGTGTAAAGTCCGGAAAAAACCTAATCGTTGAATTCTCAAAGGGTAGATCCCCCCGCACCTTGGCGGCTTGCAGGATGGCGTCGCGGTCCCCCTACACAGTAAACTTGATGTTTTTTATACTGATTAGAACCCTATTTTTTCCCATTCCTCGTTCCCTTCCTGTATCTTTTACTACCTTTAAGCCTATGTTCTGATTATACAACTCCCCAAACCTTGATTGAGGAGCAGATTGTTAAACAAGGAACGTTTTTGAAGACCAGAAAGTAGATCTGTATCTCCTTTAGATATTCCTGGACGCCTGTAAATCAATTTTTAACATGTTTGCCCTGGTTGAGATATGGGCCCAGTCCATACAAAATGATGATAACCATGCCAAAGCTGTACCTTTAATTGTTGCTGTGTATTCAAGACAGTATTGCAATGTGTGGAGGCCGATCATTTCAAAAACAAAATGGAGATCTAGAAATATCAGCATGGTTAAGGGCGGGCCGTGCCGTTTAGGAGCACTGTCTCCAGGAAAGAAGGTCCGGTTGATTATGGACCAATATGCAGTTTTGGTCTAGCTGATCCTGTTTATATGAAGTAGGAACGTTCTCTATAAATTGGCTCATCTGAGTCATCAGGTTCCCCGTTGCAATATGGGTTTGCCTTCTTGAGTCTTACATAAAATAATCTTAGGGCCTCAGTTTCTCAGTGCTATTCACCATTTAAATATATAACTTCAGGCACAGATTTGGAATCCAGAGTTAAAATGGAAAACAAGCTAATTTCAAGAAATTCACTACGTACAACAGTCCTCAACCATTGGCTAGTGACAGTTAGCATTCAAGGACAATAGCCCTTATTTGCTTTCAGTGATTGTTGAAGAAAGCACATCATTAGCAGTCTCCAGTACATCTTGAAGGAATTGTGAGGTCTTTTCTTGGGGGATCTAGCAGCCACTGGTTACTGGATAGTTTCTTTTGTGAGTGCTGTTATTTACCAGCGGTCCCCAGGATCACCAATGTTATTGCACTCCAGATGGATATCAGAGCTACTTCCTTTAGGCAACTGTCTCTCAAAAGGTAGCAATATAGAATAGCCAAGACTTACTCCAGGAGGTTATGTGGGTTAGACATGTGTATACTACATGACACAGTAAATAACAGACAATAACATGAATGTCCAGTCAGTTCTATAATTTCTTTGGAGACGTGGATATTTTGAGATGGGTAGAAGAGTGCAGTTAAAAGTATGGTGTGCACAAATAACCCAAACACTCGCATACAGACATGGTCACTCATACATGCATGCAGTCATCCACAGGAACACATTCATATACAAACAATCATACAAAGGCACATATATGCACACTTAACAAAAAATACATAGGCCCCTGTCCCTTAACTTCCTGGCACGAGTGGGGTAGCAGTTGGACACAGGTGTACGACTGGTGGGAGGCTTGCAGCCAGCCACATGGAGGGGTGCTAGGCCTCCCTAAGACTCGGAAGACACAGCAGCTCAATCTGCATGCAGCTCTGTCTTCTGATCGCGTGTAAAGCCTTAGTGGCATCATCCAGGCAGGTTGTGGGACCCAAGAGGAGTAAGACAGCGGTGAGGGCTGGGACAGGCACTGGAAGCAATTGGCACCGAGCGTTTACTAGCCCACGCAGATCCCCACCTCTTTCTCCCATTGGCTTAGCCTACATATCCACCACTCAATTTACTTTCATATTTTCACTATACTAATTAACCACTAATCCTTTATGGGTTCCGGAGTAGCGTGCTACTCGCCGAAAAAGCGCTTCAACGCCTCGTCTGGGGTAGTAAGCGCTATATAAATGTAATTACAATTAGTCTCATAGGTTCAGCCAATGAGAGCAGGAAGCGAGAAGCTGAGGACTAGGTAGAACTCTGATTTTTGTGAAAAGACAACCGTCCCGGATCGGTTGTTTCCGATTGCTGAAATGCTTCAGCAGCAGTATAAGGCAGGGAATCTCCTGTGCTGTGAAACCGAGGGAGGGGCAGGCAGCTAAACAAGTCTTTTTGCCAGGGTGCCTGCTGCCTGAAAGAAATGTAAATGTGCACAACTGGTCAATTTGCAAATGCAAAGGGTGCTTGGAAGCCAGTATTGGCTTTAATTGATGGAATCTCTTTAAGCTTCCTGATGACACACATTTATTCTTTTTGAGAGTTATTGTAAGGGATCTACCAGCTAAGGTGTGAAGCGTGTGCTTTTAAAAGACAGTTTAAAAAATGCTTCCTGATGACACATGTTTATTCTTGTTGAGAGTTTTGTAAGGGATCTACCAGCTAAGCTGTGAAGCTGTGCTTTTAAGACACAGTTATAACAAAATTGTACTACAGTACAGTCTCAGTGTTACTAAAATCTATATTTTGGAAGCACTTTTTTATCTTAAACCTTTTTGGACATTTTGTAGCAGCCTATTTTATACTGTGTGTAATGCAAGTTTAAAGAGCCTTCTCTCACAGACTGAGACCTTGTAGCCCTAAACACACACAAGTCACTCTTCTCTAGTGTACCAACCAGGATTCAATTCTTTGGCTCTTTGGTGCAGTGCATTAACTAACAGAGGTTTCATAATGTACGATAGTGCATTTTCCCACTGATTAACATAACTTGCATTTCATTTTCATTTAATCTGTGCGATAATTTATAAGTAGTTACCTGAAGATGAAAGACCAAAAAAAGTTACAGAATATATAGTTTTTTAGCCAATCCCATTTGCCCACTCACCCCACCACCATTGCGCGCAGCATCACAGTTCCTATTTTTTTTAATGCACTTCGACCACCGCGGGTGTGTGCATAAAAAACGTTTTTCATTATATAAA
This sequence comes from Calotriton arnoldi, assembly GCA_963921515.1. NCBI lineage: Eukaryota > Metazoa > Chordata > Amphibia > Caudata > Salamandridae > Calotriton > Calotriton arnoldi. The sequence continues at coordinate 3,851,310 of CAWUFW010000182.1, forward strand.
ACTGTTGAGCTTGCTAATTATGGTTTAAGAAAATGCAAAGTATGGCATGTTGATCACTTTACTTCATCTTCCAGTTCCCTAAACTAGGACATGCTCTGGCAAATTACGGGGGAAATTAAGGAGGAATATCTGAGAAGCGCAGGACCTTGGTGATCTCTTATGCTTCAGCTTGTGCCCTAAATGTCATTTGTGTTCACTATGAATTAGAACAGACGTGAAGATGCTTCACCCTCGATGCATTCTGAATGCATGTTTACAGCCGACGACACACCCTCTCTCAGCACTACATCAATGAATCAATCAGGGAATTATAAGCGCGCTACTCACCCGTGAGTGTCTCAAGGGGGGGGAGCAGCTTCGGTCAGTCGAAGAGCCAGGTCTTGAGGGTCTTCCTGAAGATGAGCAGGGTGGGGGCGCGACTGATGTTGATCGGGAGCTCGTACCAGGTCTTGACCGCGATGTAGGAGAAGGTTCTTCCACCTGTTCTTGCTCTTCGGATGTGCAAGGGGTCGGCGAGGGCGAGGCCGGCGGATCAGAGGTTTCTCTTGGGTACATGGAAGGAGATTCTGTCGTTGAGGTAATGTGGCACGGTGTTGTGGAGGCATTTGTAGGCGTGGGTGAGTATCTTGAAAGTCACTCTCTTCTCGACGGGGAGCCAGCGGAGGTTTCGCAGGTGTTGGGTAATGTGTTCGTGTCGAAGGATGCCGAGGATGAGTCTGGCTGCGGTGTTCTGTATGGTCGGGAGTTTGCAGAGCAGAGACTTGTTGATCCCGGCGTCGAGGGCGTTTTCATAGTCCAGTCTGCTGGTTATGAGTGCGTGGGTGACGGTCTTCCTTGTTTCGGGGGGATCCATTTGAAGGTCTTCCGGAGGATGCGGAGGGTGTTGAAGCAGGTGGAGGCGACGGCGTTGACCTGTCGGGTCATGAAGAGGGAGGAGTCGAGTACGATGCCGAGGTTCCGGGCGTGGTCCGTGGGGGTGGGGTGGCTGCTGAGGGTGGTGGGCCACCAGGTGTTGTCCCATGCAGAGGGGGAGGGTCCGAGGACGAGGACCTCTGTCTTCTCCGAGTTGAGCTTCAGGCAGCTTCTGCTCATCCAGGATGCGACGTCCTTCATTCCTTCCTGGAAGTTGAGTCTGGTGGTGATAGGGTCCTTGGTGAGGGAGAGGATGAGCTGGGTGTCGTCGGCGTAGGATACTATGCTGAGTCCGTGATGTCTGACAATGGCGGCGAGGGGGGCCATGTAGATGTTGAAGAGCGTGGGGCTCAGCGATGATCCTTGGGGTACTCCGCAGTTGATCTCTGTGGGTTCGGACAGGAAGGGTGGAAGTCTGATTCTTTGGGTTCTGCCAGTGAGGAAGGAGCGGAGCTAGTCAAGGGCGGTACCCTGTATGCCGGCGTCGTGGAGTCTGGCGGTGAGTGTGCGGTGGGAGACGGTGTCGAAGGCTGCAGAGAGGTCGAAGATTATAATAATAACACCTGCCCCAGTTTTGCAAGAGAAAAATAAATATTTTCATTCTTTTTCACTCTTCTTCACTCAAAAGTGCGCAAATGAAAACATAAGAAATAATTTTATTCGCAGAGGCAATAGAACATCACACCTAACACGTTAGCGGGTGGGGGTTAACAGTAAATCAAGGTAGTGTGCGAGTCCGGAAGACCAGCCCCTTTTGTCAGCCTAACAGGAAAAAATCCTTAAGCAATTACAATATTAGATGGCTCAGCACTACAGTTTTGTATATATGAGTATGACAGTATAAAATTCAGTCCAAAGTCACAAAGGACTTCTTCAGGGCTTCAGGGCTTGTGAAGCCCTGAAGAAGTCCTTTGTGACGAAAAGCGTTGGCTGCATTCGAAGTAAAGAAGAATGTTTTTTTAAAAGAAGAAGAACGGGAATAAAGAAATCACTTCTTTTGAACAAACATAATGGAGTCTGTGCGTTATGTCGAATAATTGTGTTAAACTATATTGGACTAAATTTTATACTGTCATAATCATATATAAAAACTGTAGTGCTGACCCATCTAACTTTGTAATTACAAATTAAAACATGACAATATGGTGTTGTCAAGTACACTACCATGTCTTCTGTTTGTAGCGATCGTATGTCGTAAAATTTAGGAAAGAAGGTTAATGACGGTTGTATCTTTATTCAGACACCTTTTAGAAAGGGCTCAGGAGAATTCACAAAATCCTTAATTCAGTGAAGACCAATAGAACTTGCAACTGCAGAGAGTAAATACTCGTCAGGCAGTCACAGCCTTACCACCATTCATATTTACAGGAGTCTCCTTATTTCCCAAAAGGAGTGAAGATGTGTTGCCAGCTGCAAACATGCAATCAGAATGCATCAAGGGTGGGGCTCCAACACGTCTGTTCAGTTTCGTAGTGAACAAAGATTACATTTGCTTGGGGGCAGAAGCTAAAGTATGTGCTATCACTGAGGTCCTGCTGTGCTTGTGGCCTGCCCACCATCTATTAGCATAAAATCCTAAATTTGATGTATACATCCAGACCATGCTCAATTTGTAAAAGAATAAGAGCCGAGCTCTAAGGGTTTGCTCAGAAGCCCACGGCTGGTGCTAAATACTAAATACCAAGGCTGTGTAGTCTTGATTCCACCTCATGCCTATTTAATCCACCACTAGATACCACAGGCCCCTTTATCTAACTTTTGCATGTTGTTTTCATCCTTTCTTTCTCTCTTTGTCACTGTTTCTCTGTCTTTCTCTTCCTCCTTCCTGTTTTTGTGTTTTCCTCTCTCTTGCTCTGGATAAAGTATTGATTTGTGAAGCCTGTTAGTCCAAGGGACTCGTGTACAGTCTAACACGGTTCATTGAAGGGTATCTGCTGCCACTGACGTTGCCTGGTACAATGCAATTTCTCAGGCCTTCTCAGAATCTCTGCTTAGTGCAGCTTAGTTTTGGTAGAGGTAGAAAGTTTCATTATCTCTTTATGTAATGTGTGGCTGCTTCTCCAGAGTTGAGATTTTGTTACTAGTACCATGGATACAGCTGACCGTAACCTTGAATTGAAGTTGACCCCAAGTCAATCAAGGCTTCGTGATGGTTGATGAAGGGAATCACTAATGATAATAGCTGCTGCAGTATTTCCTCTGGCAGCCGTTTTACTCAGCATCAACTTTGCAGCATTGCAGAGGTTTCAAATGTATTTGTACCTGTGTATTTGAAGGTAAATTAATCAGAAATATTTGTTTTTCCGAGATAAACTTAATTGCATTTATTGTTCTTTTTTAAGGAGAATAACTTTTTGTATTCCTTTGTGTATATGCATCAATGCCTGCTTTCACTCCTCGTTCTTTTCTATCTGTCTGTGGTCTTTGACACTGTGGACAATATCCTTTGACTGGTTTCCTGCCTTGGATAGTGGGGGTTTCTAAGACATACTTTGGATGTTGGGGCTTTTTTCCCTGATCAGGAGCAGTGGGTGAGCCATGCAAGATGGCCGACTAGGCCCGTTTTAGCAGAGCTCCCGTCCTGGTGAGCTTTATTCTACTGCACCCTGATGCATTCAATGTGTATCATCGCTCATATATAGAGGCGTGGGTCTGGGGTCTGTTTCTGTCCCTTTCGGGCAACTGTGGCCCATGAATGCGGCAAACACCTTTGTTGGAGGCTGGGACGACGAGACCTGCTGCGCTGCTGAGCCTGTAAAGAGCTGCTCCCCAGGGGGATCGTGAGCGGAACTGTGGCCGCATTGGGGTGGAGCAGATCCCACGGCTGGGCAGGAGGTGCGGCTCCCTCTACCGAACAGCCGTATAGTAGAGTGCTCGACATTCCCTGAAAAGCGGGGACAGCCGCTTGGGACACGCTTAACATGGCAGCTCTTCCCCTTTTAGGAGAGCTCCCGTCCTGGTGAGCCTTATTCTACTGCACCCTGATGCAGTCGATGTGTATCATCGCTCATATATAGAGGCGTGGGTTTGGGGTCTGTTTCTGTCCCTTTCGGGCAACTGTGGCCCATGAATGCGGCGAACACCTTTGTTAGAGGCTGGGACGACGAGACCTACTGCGCTGCTGGGTCTGTAAAGAGCTGCTCCCGAGGGGGATCGTGAGTGGAACTGTGGCCGCATTGGGGTGGAGCAGATCCCACGGCTGGGCAGGAGGTGCGGCTCCCTCTACCGAATTGCCGTATAGTAGAGTGCTCGACATTCCCTAAAAAGCGGAGACAGCCGCCTGGGACATGCTTAACATGGCGGCTCTCCGACGCAGATGCTGCAGAGACTGAGAAGGCGGGGCCCTGCCAGGATCGATTGCGGTGAGTGAGCGCCTCAGGACTGGTCGTGAGGCCCCTGCCACTACCCCCACAGGGCAGAAATATTGCTGTGGGCCTGCGGCTGTAGCTGTATTGGCGCTCTGTTGCACTTCCTTGTGACCAGCCTTTGGAGACTTGCCTGTCGGTGGAAGCCTTCTGGGAGGAGATTGTGCTGCTAACCTGTGAGGCCTGAAATATTGGTGCGCCCCTGCGGGCTGCTGCATGGCATGTGGACCTGCGCTGCCTCCCCTCCCCCTGATATATGGACTGCTTGCATGACTGTTGGTTCCCGGCCCTGAGTTCTGAGGGCCCTGGTAACCTTGCAACTTATTGGGCGCAGTCGGCGCTGACGCTGTTGGTGCTGTGGGGGTCGTCTGTCTCGCTGTTGAGGATCTAAACTGGATGGGGTCACGGTTCTCTGCCCCCTTGTGAATGCTGCGGACCCCCCCCTTTCGGGGAGCCATTGAGGGTCACGCAGGTTTTGGGGCTAGACTGCTGTGACTGCAGCAGTATGCAATGTGGCATCACTTGTGACTAAAGACTGAGCATGCTGTGTGAGCGGTGCGAGCTCAGCCGCATTTTTGGACAGTGCACCTGTGCACAGGATCGGCATATTGCCGCTGCGCTGTCGTACTTCTGTATGGATTGCAAGATGGTTAAGGACAAACCCCACAAGGGGATGCAGTCCAATAAAGTAGTTCAATACACTGTCCTGACCCCTGTACCTGGCCAGCAGAAGTTGGGTGCTGTGGCGAAACTGGAGGGGGCGGTCCACAGCCAGGGCATGGCTGAAATCCTAGAAGCCACACAGGACTTCCGGACGGCATTCGAAGCCAAAACGGGCATGATGGCCATGGACATCAACCATCTAAGACTGGACCTTTGGAAGGTGGCGGAGAGGGTAACAAGTATGGAGGAAGAAGTTGTCACGCTCTGTAAAAATGTTCAGGAATTGCATGAGACTGTGGCGAACCTGCAGTCCAGCAGGTCACAGATGAACGATAGGCTGGAGGATGCTGAAGGGCGATCCCAGAGGAATAATTTAAGTTTTCTTGGATTTCCTGAGCGAGCAGAGGCGCCCTCTGCAGAGTTGTTCCTTGAGGTTTGGATTACCACTGCGCTAAAGCCTAAATGTCTCTCTAAATTCTTTACGATCGAACGTGCCCATCGGGTGCTGGGTACTGCGCCAGTTCCTTGTGCATCTCCTAGGGCGCTCATAGCCCGCCTGTTTAGTTATAGAGACAGAGATGCTGTCCTTCAACATGTTGGCACTCATAGCCCTCCTCGCTTTGAAGTCCGATTTATCCTCATCACACAACAAAGGTCCAAAATCTCTGCAAAGCCTTTTTGGGGGTGAAACGCCGGATGCGGGAACACAACATTAAGTATAGTTTAATGTTCCTGACTAGGCTCCGAGGTAGAAGTGGGCGACAGTAGACGTTTTTCATACTTTCTTCATTAGTTTTATAGGTCCCTGTCTTGTTTTATATGACTATGAGGGATGGCGAAGCTACCAGAGTACTAATGCACATACTGTGTTTTTATCTGCTGTTGACTAACGTGGCTGATGACAAAAAAAAGAATATGTTAAAAAAAAAGAATATGTCAATTTCTTCCGACTTGTATGCTGAAGATTTATAGGCTTATCTCTGTATGAATACAAATTTATTTACTAGGTGCGACGACCGCCACTGGTTAATAACAGTGACCTCAAATCTATAGGGAGAGCATGATTTGTGGATGTCCTAAGTCTTCGCAATTTGACCTATATAGTACGACTCACTGACCACATTTGGGTTAACTTCCATCTTTGCCAAAAAGGTTTTGACTCAGGATAATGTGGGATGGGGACCTCTGCATAAATTCATTGTATGCAGAAACCTAGCTCAAAATTCTTATTCGACACAAGCAGGCATGGCTCTGCAACCTCTTTGCTTTTAGCATTACACTGGCTCCCAGGGAAGCTTTGAATCCATTTAAAAATTCTTTGCATGACCTTCAAATGTCTTGAGGAGTTGTCACCTCAGTGTCTTCAGTGGATGGTAGTTCTGCATGTGGCTATGCAGAGCACTGTGCTCTGCTTCTTTAAATCTTTTTGGGGCTCTAACGTATTCACCATATCCTTCCTGGCTGCCATTTATGTAGGCTTTAAAACACTTCAGTTATGTTATGGCCTGTCATACAGTTTTATATGGCTGACTTGTACTCTCTCATCTGCCCATACATCTTCAAGTATAAAATTACAAGTTAATCATTTTTCTACATGTACTTCAAACCCAACCGTTGTGTTATTCGTTGTATACTTTATTGTGCTCTGAAACCAGCCGTAATCTGTTTAAACGTCAAAGTACGCTAATATCCACGTGATGAAATTATGATATATTCCATTAAAAGAGAATTCCTTTACCCATGGCACACTTACTTTGATGTGTCAGTCACAAGGTTTGCTGCTCTCCTATTGAGAAGTGTGATTGCATTAACATTACAAGGGTTAGATAGATATTTGCCATACGGCCGGAGTTATGTCTGAGCAGTCAATTACGCATCCGCTCTAGTTAGTTCAAGAATTCATGTGTAAGATCGTGTGAATGGAATAAAGCAGCCATGTTTGTGACATTAAAAGAAAAGGAATGACTCCTTTTGTGTAATGTGAGGCATTTGAAAGTGCCTAATAATAGCAGCAACACACCTAGAGTACTTCTTAATGGCCACCCACCGATTCCTTCTCCAACTTGAGGTAGACACCTGCCAGTTATGATCCCTAAATGTGCTTGCTTCAGTGTATTCAGGTCCAGGGGTGATGAAAGACTGAGAACCAGGAAGAATGAAACCCTTTCAAAATAACTTTGCACAGTGGGTACACCTAGGACCCTTGTGAGGCCTGGATGGAATCTAGGTACAGAAAAGTGTGAAACCCAGCTCCACGTGCAGCCAGCAGTGGATAATACCTCTTGCACAGACATGCTCTAATTATTCATATGCTTATTTACCTATTTACTCGTAGGTTTAATTAGCGCATACCAGACCTTAGGGTGTTGCACCATTTTTTAGACACTAAAACATTTCTCTCTAAGATCAACAGTAGGAAGGTGTCATAAGGTTACTAGGAATTGGTGATACGAATGCACTTTCTATTTACAGGGGCACAGTTATGAGCTCATCTTGAATACGCAAAGGTCTCAACACAGCTCTGTAGTGTTGCAGGTTGTGAGAGACGGTTACACCTGGGGCACCCATGAAGGGGATCTTACTAGTTTCCTCCATGGGTGTCCAGACATAAGTTTAGCCTGACGTTCTTACGGGAGGAGTTGAATAAAAAGATGACCCATATAGGCGGGGCAACATACTTTAATCTGTGTGGATTCTTGCTATCATGCATACGCGCAATGCAACACTGGTGACTAGGATTACATCGCGACACTGGCGACGAGGAGGCCGCCCCAACCCTCCGCATGCTTCAGTGGCCTTTTACCTCCTCGCAGTTTGGCTCACAGGAGCGGCGCATCTCACAGCCGCCCGCGCTACCGCCCTGACATGGAGCAGTTCGCCAGCGGCGGCCTGACCCGACACTGCCATCGCCCGACCACGCTACCACATGGGAGCTGCTCCTACCAGTGTCTACCCAGGATGGCCTCCCCTCCTCACGAATGCCTTTCCTGTACCCAGCCCTCCAGCTACCTTCCTCATCGCCATTGCGGGTGCACCCCCCAGCACCTGCCTGACACAGTGTTATTCTGGTAGGCAGCCCCGCAGCCTGCTGACCGAATCTGGCGCACCTGCACATGGCAGCCTTGGCCCAGCGGGAACACACAAACGCAAGCTGCCAGCTCTGCCACAGGTCGCCCCTCACCGTAGGTTCCCCAACAGCCCAAGGGGCCTTGCTTCCACAGTTGCATGCCTTCTTGTCGAAAGCCTCACCTACGGCGCCCTTGGTACCAGCTTTCCACCACCCCCTGGTGCCTCCCGGCAGCTTCCTGGGTGGAGCGCCTTGCGTCGAACTACGAGATGATGGACATTGAGGATATCAGAAAGTGGACTCTTCTCCTTCACCTGGGAGGGGCGGATGTACACAAGATCTCCAAGTCTGTTGTGGAAGCGGACCACGCCCCACCTACACAACGCTCAAAAATGTAATCACTGCCCACTTTGAACCTTTTGCAAATCCTGATTATGAACGCTTCCCCCTCTGCCAAGCCTGTCAAAAACCAGAGATATCGGTGGATGTGTTCCACACCCGCCTGAAAGAACTAGCTAGTACATGCACTCTGCCTGATGAGGAGGGTGAGGTTAGGGAACAATTCATCCAATGGTGTGCCTTAGTGAAACTCAGACGACAGATTTTACAGGTACCTAACATGTCAATGTGAGACATCCTCGTCCTGCGTGCATTAAAGTGCAATTTCTAGAAGATGAGGGCCTTTGGCGAACCAGTTCATTAACAAGTGGCCTTTAGTGAAAGAAAAAAACTCAGAGGGCAACTTTGTCTTCATCTTAAAGACGAGGAAGAGTAGAGTCTAATCAGCCCAGCAAGTAGCCATGAGATATGTAGAGGAGGTCATGTTCTAAGGTAATTTTCGTAACCCTGTCCGAAACCTTGGGTACTTTGCTTTGAACAAATCATCCACTTTAGGGGTAATGTGAATGCCTTAGAGCTTGATAGAGTGGTTTGCCCATCGAAACTGAGTTATTTCCTTCTGTGTGTCCACCTGCCCCTCACCCAAGTGTTAGATGGAGAATTTCAGATTTACTTTTGTTAACTATTACATCTGCCACTTTTGCAATACTTTGTAGATGCAACATTAGATTTCAGACTGAGAGGTCAGGGATGGAGAAATTTAGGAGATGTTGACCTCATAGAGAGAGATTTTGTGAGTTTCCAGATCAAGCGTGTACCCCTAATACCCGCTTCTTTTCTCATATAAATTGTCAGCGGTTCATTGCAGAGGCTGAAAGGTAGAGAGGAAGGAGAGAGTCCTGTCTAGCTTTTGAGATATAATCATTTAAGCCATCTCTGGATATGGGATTCTAGTAACCTGTCAGTGCCATTGAGATGAACCTTAGTTCCAAGCCTGCTTTACTCATTACTTTGTAGAGGAAGCACCCAACCACACTATCACAACCCTTCAAGGAGTCCACTGAGACTGAGACAGTGGGAATTGATTTCCTTTGTATTTTTTCTTTCTATCAAGTGGATCACTCTTTTCAGATTGTCATGTGTTTGTTGGCCCATAATTAAGCCGGACTGGTCTGGATGTAGGAGACCGGGAAGGACAGTTTCTAATGTTGTGTCTATGTTTTTGTAAACAGCTTTGCATCTACGTTTATAAAAGCATTGGGTCTGTAGTATGAGCACAATTTATATTTTTTTTCCCCGGTGCGATAATGAGGGTCCCATGCATTTCCCTCATTGAGGGAATTACCCTCTCCCGGTGCGGTGTGTTTTTATTTATTAATATATTTTGGGTTTTTTAAAGCACACAAATACAAACAACATCATTTCTGTCAATTCACAATACATGTTATGTTATGTTACAATGTATTTATAGAGCGCAGGTACACCAAAAAGGCTTCATGGCGCTAAAGCATAGAGGCAGAGGACCCAGAGCTTATCCATAAACCTGTCTAAAAAGCCAGGTCTTTAACAGAGTCCTGAAGCTTGAATAGGAAGTTTTGGCTCTGATGTGTGGGGGAAGAGAGTTCCATACATTTTGGTCAATCACGGCAAACCTTGTGCCACCCAGTCTCTTCTTGTTAAATTTAGGGACCTCAAACAGATTTTGATGGGTTGATCTGAGGTTGAGTCTGGGGATGTAGTTTCGGATTCTCAAGGTCACGAAAGTTGGGCTTTTGCCATGTCGAGATTTGAAAATGATACTCCCAGTTTTAAACAGGTTCATCTGAGCGACTGGCAACCAGTGTAATTTTGCCATCAAAGGTTTAATGTGGCAATACTTAGGATGGTTCCAGACCACCCTAGCTGCCTGATTTTGAATCAGCTGCAGCCTCTGACTCAGTCCCTTTGGAAGTCCCAGATAAAGAGAGTTGGCATAATCAATCCAGGACATAACCAAGGCCATTATAATCTGCGATCGGCACATCTCCAGCTGCTAACTACCCCTACCTATAAGCTCAAACGCCAGGGAGGGTGCAGGTTCTCTTACCTGGCCCCCAGATTCTGGAATTCTCTTCCACTGGCGATTAGATCTTGCAATAACTTATTGGGTTTCAGAAAAATGCTCAAGACATGGTTGTTCGAGCAGGCTTATGCATAATCCGCTTCTGCCGTGACACTGATCAAGTTAAGCGCCATGAAACCTCTGGGTGTACGTGCGCTATAGAAATTTTTATTAACATAACATAACATTATAATATGAATGACAGCCTCAACAGGGAAGTATTTCCAGAGTTTTTAATTTTCCAAAGCTGGAAAAAGCAAGACGAGGTCACTGTGCCTATCTGAGGCTCCATAGAAAGATCTTCATTAACAATAATCCCGATGCTTTTGACCGCTATTTTTGGGATGGGGGATGCGCCCATCTCCACTGGCCAGATATAACGATTCCAGCTGTGCAGTTTGTTTTTGATCATCACAATATATCGGTTTTATCAGAGTTCAGCTTGAACTTATGGTGATTCATCCCGTCACGGATGTATAACATAGTACTCTGAAAAAACTGTGGATTCCGTCATGTTATCAATGTTAAAGAGCAACTGCCATCAGCTTAGTTGTATATTTTCACCCCCCTCCTCTGTAAGGTGCGAACTAATGGGTGGATATAGCGTTGAAAAGATAGGGGGACAGAGAAGATCCCTGTGGTACTCCACAGTTGAGCCTGACCTTTGACGAGCAAAAAGGGACAACACGGATTGATTGGAAGTGTTCTGAGCGTAAGAATTTTATCCAGTCTAATGCAGATCCCTGCAAGCCCGCGGCCTTGACACACTCGATTAGGATATCATGATTTACCTTTCAAAGGCTGCCGATATGTCCAGCAGGACCAATGCCTGGCCCAGTCCTTTGTCTGCTTCTTCTCTCTTATGATCAACTACGGAAAGAATAATGGTTTCCGCAGAGTGGGCAGGGCGGAATCCCGCCTGGTGGGGATTAAAAAAGGAGGAGTCCGCTAAGAAGATGCAAACAAATTGGCTAATGTGTGCCTTTAGTATCTTGGCTAGGTAAGGAAGTAATGAGATGGGGCGGTAGTTCCTCAAGATCTCCAACATTGTTTATGTGAAGTTGGATGACTTCCTTAAAAGTGTGGGGGTTAATGCCCTGACTTAAGGATAAATTGAGCAGAGATCGCTGGATCAGTAAGATGTGAGAAAATAATTTTTGGGATCCGAGGGGGACAAATACCTTCTGGGAAACCGGATTTCAGAGTCATCCGATTAACAAAATGCAATTTCCCAGTGAGGAAAAATACGATGTATGCTCTATCATTAGCACTGCTTGTGTGACTGAGCAATATATGATTAATACCATTGTCACCTCATCAGTGGAAAATCTGTAGGTGCTCCCCAATGTTCTACTAAAGGAAGGATGCTCACCACACACCCCTCAGTTCCCCACTACATTTCATTCATTCGTTTCGAGAGACGGGTTCTGGAAAAAGGGGCCCTCTTCAGGACTCATGATGGTGAGTAATGCATTTATTGTGTGACGGTGAGTAATGCATTTATTGTGTCTCCCAATACTTGCAAGTTCTCTGCTGCCTTTTCATCTTTCCTGGACATTTTAAGATGAATCTCATCAGCTAATTCCACCTCCATGGAATCTTTCAGCCGTGCCTCTACACTGGGGCCCGCGTGTCCAGCCACCCAATGGCTATACGCCTTTTCTCCAACACCAGTTGCAAAAAATGAATCTGCATTTTGTTTTTTAAAATTGGGCCTAGCAATAACGCCCAATAAGCAACTCTCAGGAGAGAGCTCAAATTGAGCCCCAATGGCTACTCATACTCTCTGAATCACATCTCTCCAAAAATCAGTAGCTCTGGTACAGGTCCAATGAAGATGGTACAAGTATTCACCATCCTCTCTACATCTCGGGCAGATGGCCGTCCGACTCCAATATATTTTACTGAGCTGCACCAGTGTGAAAGATGTGACATGGCTTATAATAAAGTCATGAGTTTTTAACTTAGAGCATGTGGAGATGTTTTATAAAAGCTTCCCGTAAACCCATACGGGGTAGGAGCTTAGCCTTCTTTTATTGCCTTGATGGCTGTGAGCTCTTCTTTTTTTAAAATAAATATTTTTATTAACATAACGACAGCTAGCATTTGGGGACATTACATTACACGCAATAGATTTACATTTCTGATACAAGTCACAGTACAGATGAGTAGTGATAGTAAAAGTACAATGGGGTGAGAGCTGCATATCCCCTCCTTCCCTGCTACACAGTCTCCAGATCCTGGTCTCTTATCTTCCCATACCCTTGGTTAAGGTCTGTGTGCAGTCGTTTCTCACCTCCTCGGTCTCCGTCTCAAGACCATAGTGCCTCAACTATGGGTTGCAGATCTTAGTGAACTTTCTGGGGCACCCCGGGCCTTATATGTCACTCTTTCCGCAACCATGTATAGATCCATACCCGCCCTCCATTCTGCTAGAGTGGGGAGGTCAGGGGCTCCCCAGTGTTTGGCAATGTCCCTCTTAGCCACTACCAATCCCAGATTGCACAGTAGAAGTTTATAACGGGGTAGTTCAATATCTGCGAAAATACCCAGTAGTACATACTTAGCATCTCTCTGGAGGCGGGCTCCCAATATCTCGCCCAATTCCCTCAGTATTCGTCTCCAATATTTCTCTATTAAGGTGCAATCCCACAGCATGTGCATATATGTGCCACGTTCTGTTTTGCATCGTATACAGTTAGGTGTATCCACTCTTCCCATGGCGTGAAGGCGTACTCTGTCGAAGTATACTCTATGCAAGATTTTATAGTGTACCAGGCGTAGCCGCAGCTTGACCTCGACCTCTCTCTGGTGCATAAGGGCGGCCTCCCATTCACTGTCTGGTAACTGTCCCGTCGTGGTTTCCCACTTGGATCTAAGGGCTGTTAGCCTGTCTGGGATGTTGCTGATTAGCGTCTTATAGGTCTATGAGACCGCTTTGTCAGAAATTTCTTCTTGCAGTAATCTACCTTCTAGCGGGGCAAAGTCCGGGACAGTGGTGGAGTCTATCGCCTCTGCTTTCCAGGCATTTTGTAGCTGTATGTATTTGTACCTCTGGGAATTGTGCAATTGGAATTCGGATTGGAGTGTGTCAAATGAGATCAAGGTTCCCTCTCTAATTATGTCTCGCAAACTAGAGATCCTGATCATGTCCCAGTGTTTAAAGCCTTGGAACCTGTTTATTTCTGGTAGTCTCGTGCCCTCCCATAGTGGTGTCTCCTTTGTTGGCTTCTTGTCCCACTTCATTTGTCGTTCCGCCCCCTTCCAGGCCTCGATTGCCCTCTGAGTGGCAGTTAGTAGCTGTCTGATTCCCTTGCCCCCAAAGATGTAGTGTAGGTGCGTGTGTTTTCGAAATTGGAGTCTTTCCACGGCGTAAGTGGGGTGGTCCCTGGGCATGTGCCCCCATTCATTGATGATTATGAGGTGGGCCGCCCGGTAGTAGACTTGTATATCAGGCAAAGCTATCCCTCTGGTTATATTGGTTGTGCTACAGCATCTGTAACTCTATGCACGGTTGGTGCCCGTCCCATAGAAGTGTGCGTAATTCCTCATTAATGGCGGTGAAGACAGCTTCTGGTATTCAACAGTATGTGTTCTGTAATATGTATAGTAGTTTCGGGAGTGTTATCATTTTGTATAATGCAGCCCTCCCAAGTAGTGTCAATGGCAGCCTTCTCCATCTCGCTACATCCTCACGGAATTCCTCCAGAATTTGTTTGATGTTGCGGTTGATGCATATTGCATCATCCATGGAGATATAAAGGCCCAAATATTGAAATCCACTGCGAGCTGTCCCGGTATATTGTGTGTATTTAACGAGCCCCCACCACATAAAGGCTGAACTTATTCCAATTAATGTTATAGCCAGAGTGGTTACCATATTCCCTAAACAGCTGTAAGATCAGCAGAAGTGTCCTATCTGGGTCGGTGACATATAATAATATATCGTCTGCCGATAAGATCCGTTCATCTCCAAGGAGCCCGGCGTTGTCACTACAGCCACTCAGGGCGGGATGCGCCCTGACCATGCATGCAAGCGGCTTAAGTACGAGCGCAAACAATAGAGGGGATAGTGGGCTGCCCTGTCTGGTGCCTCTATTCACTGGGAATTCCGCCGATGTCGCCTTATTGACGCACACCCTGGCCCTAGGGTTAGTGTATAGCAGATCTATCCATGCCATAAAGGCGGGCCGAATCCGAACCTTGACAGGGCTTGCCGCATAAATGGCCAGTGTACTGCGTCAAATGCCTTTTCTGCGTTGAGTGAGAGGAGGGCATGGGGGGCTGGCCTGTTTCTGACCGTTTCTAACTAGTTGGCCAAGCGGCGGAGATTGAAGCGCGTAGTGGGTTTAGGCATAAAGCCAGATTGATCACAGTGTATCAGGGACGTGATCACCAACAATAGGTGGGTCGCTAAGATAGAGGCCAATATTTTGGTTTCCACATTAAGTAACGATATCGGGCGATATGATACACAGTCTGTGGGGGGCTGTCCAGGTTTGTGGATCACCTCTACAGTCCCCTGACATAAGTCGGGTGGAAGTGTCCCTTCTTCTAAAGCCGCTCGAAACATAGTCAAGAGGGCCAGTAAGTTGGCGTTTCGTTTAAAAAATTCATTCGGGCGATAGTCCATTTGGAGCAGGGGTCTTCCCTGATTTCTGTCTGGCAATCGCGTCCGTCACTTCCTGCAGTGTTAGGTCATTGTCAAGGGTTGTCCGCTCCTCATGTGTGAGGATGGGGACGTCTGTGGTGCTAAGGTAGTTGTGTATTTGGGTCTCGTCTGCCAGGGGCCTATCTTCATATTGGGCCCTGTAATAATGGGCAAAGGCGTCTGCCACGCCCTGAGCTGTTGTGTATGTCTGTTCTGCTTTGTTGATCTCCACCACCCATCTTGGGCTGTGCGCACTTCTAAGCGTGTTATAGGACTTCCAGCTTTGACTGTTGGGCCAGGATTATGCGAGGCATGCCTGATTGGTTTAGTCATTTGTAATGGCAAACATCAGAGCCATATCAGAAAGAAGTGCTTGTTCCAGTGGAGGTTAGTAGGCCGTGGAATCCCATCAAATCTGTTTAGAAAGGGTATTGGGCTCCCTCAAACACATCAACTTGATTCTAATTTTACATTGTGTGCCCATAGCGAGGCAATTCTGAGAATTGCTCTACTCATTGGATTATGCATTATTTTCTAAACCCAAAGCAGTATTTCATTCTGCCACCTGTTTTAGAAAAGGCCAGTTAAAGAATGACCATATCACTCCAACAGTGATTCACCTCCACCAGCATCGTCCACCAGCACTATGCACAATTAACAAGGTCACTATCAACCAAACAGCCATTCTTTAAGGTAAAGAAGCTTGTCCTCCTAGAATATGGTAAGTCCTTGTCCCTGCTGCTCTTTTCCTAACTAGGAAAGATTATCTCCGTACCTAGCCCCCAAAGTCAGATTACCAGATGAGTCCCTATCATCAGAAATACTAGTTTCCAGTCCTAGGCTTTACTTTTGAAAGTCATAACTTTCAGTTGTGTCGGTCCAATTCTTTGGCTGAAATGAAGAAAGGACTACACCTCCCAGAATGCTTAAGGTTCTTGAAGGAAAGCCCGGAAAATGGTGCCACTCATTACACAGAGGTATTTAAACTTACCTCATTTGTGCCTGCTCTCTCGTTTCTGTCTACCTAGAATACACGAGAGAACTGAAATCATTCCTCTTCAAATAGCACATTTTCGGAATTACCTCTCCAAGCCAATGTGTACCAGCATTTTGAGATTGTATGTAAATAAATCTCAAAATATTTTAACTCATTTTAAGTCTCCTTCCCCTCATTGTAGCCCCCTCCACATTACGAATCTAACACGTAATGATATTACCAGCCCACCCCATTTGCACCCAGTCTGTTGCAACCATTCTGCCCTGTATGTTTAGGTACCCTCTGTATTTCAAGGTCAGGGTCGCTGTCCAACCTTACCTGAAACAAAATAACTGGAAATGTGGAAAAATTCCACTTGCACTCCGGTGAACTCAAAATGTATAGGAACAAAGATCCAAATGCAGCACACTTGTTGTCTCCTCTTACATTGTAGCAGCATTTTGCACTATGTTTCAAGCCTTGAAGATAGGCAAGCTCCTGTTGTGTAGTCCGTGGCCCTCCAGAAACCGAGGAATACGCTGTGGGCGCCCTGAAAAGATAATCTGGGAACACGGCAACCTAACATGAAGAAATCGTTGGGAAACTTGAGAAGTCTAACAGTGTTCTACCTAGCAGATCTTGGAACTTACTGTCAGATAGCGGCATCCAGAGAAGTTTTATTTACTTTGTTTATTTATCAGTCAATGGCAGCAACATCACCAGCTTAAAATGTTGTACATAAGAAAAGTGGCGGTACATAGCATAAAGCTACACAGTTAAGGTGGTTAACCATAAACCAATGTCCTCCTCAGCTGATCTTGTGATGTTATATAGCTGCATATGGCATGGCTTATGCAGTCACTGTAAAAGCATTTAATTGAAGTATTTCCTGGTTGCGGTTAATCTCCACAACACAAGGTCGTAGACTGCTGCTTGATTGGCATCGAAACCAGGAAAATTCAGTTGTTTAAACGGCCCGTCAACAAATTAAACATTTTATCGGGTACAGGGTTCACTTAAAAAGACGCGCAAACTGGGTCCTTAATTGCAGACGGAACCCCTATGCACCAGCACTTCAGGTCCAGCCTGGACAATTGTTTTTAAGATTTAATACTTTTAAGTTTTAAGCATACTCAGTGAGTCTTTTTAAATTTCTTTTTCCCTTTTCCTTTTATAGCATTCTGTAATGATAGTATATTGTATTGATTTTAATTAATTGAACAATAAAAAAAATACAATACAAACCAATACCTCCATTCCTCCCTATTCCCCGTTGGTCTTCCACCCACTGTTAACCAGAGAGGTGAGTGATCCGAGATGCCCTTCGCCAGGTACTCCACCTTTTCTATTGTCTCAACCTCCCCCGCCGGGGCGAAGAGATAGTCCAGTCTAGAAAAAACCCTGTGGGCTCCCGAGAAGTATGAATATGCGCGGTCTTCTGGATGGTGCCTGCGCCAAAGATCAGTCAGGGCAAGTGTGCTCTGGAATTGCCCCAATGGGGTGGGGGAGCGTGTCCCTTGACCTACGTGTGTGCGATCTCTCTGAGGGTCCGTGACATCATAGAAGTCGCTACCTACGATGTGTGTAGAGGGGCCTGATTCAGCAGTATCCCTGCGATTTTGTCCAGTGTTTGCTGTTGAGGTCTTGGGGGGGCATAGCCACTGATCAGTGTAAGTTCTCAACGGCCCCATGTACCTTTCACCACAACGAACGTTTCGTTTGGATCCGCCCATGTTTTGGAAGTACGAAAGGGTGGTGATTTCCTGATCAGGATGGCGACTCCCCTGGATCCCGAGGAAAAGCCAGCATGTGCAAGTGTAGTATATGTGCCCCTCCCTAGGAAGGTACAACGTGTGCCCCTTAATTTGTTTCTTGCAGGAGTACGATATCTGGTTTAAGTCTTTTGATGTATTTGGTAACCAGCCACCTTTTAATTTTGTTGCCTAGTCCATTGACATTCCATGTCATAACTGAATAGGGTTCCTCACCCATTGCCTGTGTTTATGTTTGGTGTCAATATTTCATATGTCTTGTCGCGCCTCTGATTGCTCCATTCCTTGTCCCTGCTCTTGGCGATTCTATGACTAAATGTATCAAACAAATGTACGAACCCCAAACCAATTCCTTGACATTTCTCTTCACTCCCTGCGACTCCCCCCTCCCCACACTCTCCCTCTACCCACGCTACTCCCCAACTGGTCAACATGACAATTGTAGCACAGGTTGAGCTTGAGAGGTCTGTCTCCCCCCCTCCCAATAACCCCTTTTTTATTAACTAAATACTATAGGGTCTGTGTAAATCGTGTCGCCTTGTGGGCTTAGCGTGTATTGTCTATATACGCTGTGCAAGTGTCTTACTGTCTCTCGGTGGCCGTCCAGCCCCAACATCTCAACCTTCTTCGCCACTTTTGGAAGTCTGCTGCCGCGGAGTCTCGGCAGCGGCTGCCCCTGGGCCCGGATCTTCCAGCTGGTGGTATCTTGCAGGAGAGGGTGATCACTTTCCAATGCCGCTAAGTCCTCCCTATCAGATGGCTCAGAGGTGTTGCGGTCGCGGGACCCGCTATGTCGCTGTCCCTCTTTTTTCCACGTGGCTTCCTCATTGGAATCAGACACCTGCGTCTCCCTGTGCATGGGTCGTTTGGCCCGGAGAGGTGTTCCTGCGTATTTCCTGCGTGACTCAGTTGATCTGCGCAGTCTTTTCTCCTTCGGCCTCGCAGCGCCTGAGGTTCCCGGCAAGCCTCCCTGGGAAGTCTCCGCCAGTCCCTGTCTACGTGTTATGGGAGGTCGTTCCTCAAGCCAGGACCACACCTCGTCCGGCGTTTGGAAAAAATGGGTTGTGCCCTGAAATATGACCTTGAGTTTTGCCGGGAACAGCAGCATGTATATTGTATCTTAAGGGTTCTCAGTTTGGCCTTAACTGAGTCAAAGGTACGCCTCTATTTTTGCACATCACGGGAGTAGTGTGGAAATACCATTATTCTGGTGTTGGCGTATTTAATTTCTCCCTTTTGCCTTAACTCTCGGAGCATGAGGTCTCGATCCTGGAAATGAAGGAAGCGGGCAATCAAGGGCCTCGGGGGGGCGGGGTACCTGGGGGTGGCTGAAAACCTGGCATTCTATGAGTTCTTTCAATTATGAAGCAGGTGGAGAACTGTGCACCTGGGAGGGAGTCCTTGACCCACGTCATCAGGAAAGGTCCTGGGTCTCTCCCCTCCGCTCCTTCTGGAAAACCTAAGAAGTGGAGGTTATTCCTACGGGCCCTGTTTTCTGCCTCGTCCACTCTCCAGGTCACCTCTTTCAGTGAGGCGGTCAGTAACGTGACCTCTTTCCGCATGCTATGGGAGATATCCTCTACTTCTGAAATACGTTGTTCGGCATGGATTACTCTTTCTGAGACCTTACGCAGGTCTTGGCGCAACAGGTTAACCTCTACACGCACCTCTGCCATCTTCTCCTCCAGTACCTCCCTTGAGGTGTGAATGGCCTGTAGTATAGCTGCATTGTCCGGTAGGGCGGAGGCCCCACTCTCTACTTCCTGCGGTGGGGGGCATTACTTTGGTGTACCTGTCTAGTTTCCCCTGCCTTGTAGGTTTGGGCTCTTTATCTCTGGCCATAGTAGAACCTGTCTCCAATCTCGCCGGGCAACCGCAGTGGGTCTTATACTTAAATCTTTTCCGGAGGGATCTCCTTCAGGCACCCGGCGAGTGTCAGCTGCCCTGGTAGTCCCGCGGCCTCGCAGGGGGAGGGATTCCCGCCGGGCCTTCGTCACCTGTTCAGTTTGGTTTCTCCCGCCGCTAGCGCCTAGATCCCCTCCCTGGCGAGCGGCAGGCGCCCAAGACCACCGGTAATTGTTGGAAGGCCAGTCACTCCTGCAAAGTCCCGGGGTCCACCAGCATCTTCTGGTCCTGTCGCCTATTGGGCCTCGAAGGGTACTCCCCCCCTCTCCGACCGGTAGCGCCACGCTGGCCAGTCGGTGGCATCCAGGGGGTGCTGCTGTCTGGGAGGTCTTATCACAACATCCGTTCTCGCCGGGCCGTGTCTTCATATTCAGGCTACTTCTCTACTACCTCCCTTGTCAGCACGCTACACTCCCCTTCTGGCAGGAAGTTACTTACTCCCACGTGGGGCCCCACTCCTATGTCTATTATCAGTGTATTTTCCTCCCTGGCCGGGGACCGCAGTCCCTTCTCTCTCAGGGGTAACAATATGGGACAACTTCTGTTGCTTCCAAGGGTCTCGCCACGTCTGCTAACCCCCGTCCGTCACTTGTCCAGTTGAGCCCCTCTATGTCTACAGGTCCGAAAACTCCAGCGTCGGGGCCTAGGAGCTGGACAGGGCTTTCTCCGCTTCCGCGGTCACGATCTCTCCAGGGGGGAACCCGGCCTCTCCGTCTGGTCCTCTTCTTCCCCCGCCAAGTTAGACCGGGCCACCCACTTCGGGGATGCTTCCTTTCGCTCTTAGGATCACACTCCACTGTTTGCTCCCGGGGCCTGCATGGACTATTCCACCGCCATCATCGAGCATCTCCTTTTTCCGTAGAGGAGGCCCGCAACCTCAGGCTACACTCTGGGCGCCCACAGAAGGGAAGTCTCTGGAGGGCGCCTCGCAGCGCTCCCCTCCGTCTGTCCACAATCCCCTGGGCGTCTCCCTCACCGGCTCCTCGGTATCTGGAGGTGTATTTCCTCTCAGCGGGGCATTCAGGAGCTCAGGGAAGCCGCTCCACTCCAGCCGGTACCTCGACTCACCGCAGTGTCTTCCTCTCGGGTGCGGATCTCCTACTGCAGCCGGAGGTCTCCTCCCGTCTCACTGCGTCGCCGCACCCTCTCTGGAGTCACTCTATCGCCGGCGCTCATCACTTTTCCTCTCCAGCCGGCGGCACTCCCCTGGAGCCTCAGGGGTGGCTTCCTCGATGGCGCAGGCCTCCTCCCGTGGTCCGCCGGCATGGGACCGGACCCCGTGGGCGTGCACCACTGGGTGTCGAAAATTGACCATGCGGGGGCAGAGTGGGGGGAGACATCCCAGACTCCTCTACTCACCCCCGCTCACCAGCACAGCGACTCCCGTAAGGGTCGGGTCGATTCACTCTCGCGCCACCGCCATTTTGGATCGCAGCTCCCGGTATGCTTTCCGCAGTCTAATCTCGCCTGAGATCGATTCCTCGTGCTTTGGTTGCAGCGGGAACGGGTCCAGGTGGGACAGAGAGCGTCCCTGTGGTATTGGATGGCTTTGGAAGGTCAGGATTTAGTGCAGGATTCGCTTTGGGCTGCCGGAGCTGCCGATCGACGCAGCTAACCGGCCATGTTGCTGGCCACGCCCCGCGAGTCTGTATTCTTGCTCGTTAGTGTGTGTGCGTGTGTGTGTGTGTGTGTGTATATGTATAAAATAATGCTTGTGAATTAGTCTATTTATTTATATTCTTTTTGAGCAAACCTAGGCACATGGTCACAGAGCGCATTGCAGCTAAGAGAACAATTATAAGGAAATGCATATAAGCAGAAAGTGTATAAAAGAGTCAGTCAGTCTTGGAGATGTTTTCTTAAAGGATAAAAGATCTAGATTCAGCTTGTCTGGTAGAAGATTCTAAAATCTACGAACTAGACAAGAGGAAGGTTGATTTAAAGTTTTTATGGATTTCCAAAAGTAGATGGTTTTTGCTCCTTGTGTCCCTTTCACCTTTACTGGAGTGCAAGTTGTCTTTTACTTTTAGATTTCAGGTCGTTTTTATTAAAGTTTTTGTAATAGAACCAATACAACAGAAATAAAATAAATACATTGGCGGTATAATACATTGCCAGTAGTTGTGGGTATCGCTAACAGTAGTAATAATGATGGCAGTCCAGAGAGAGTCCAAGAGAGGAACCGCACAAGTAGGATAAAAATAAGTAAACAAACAACAACAAACAAACAGATAAGTAAATAATAATAAAATGTAAGGTGCATGCTAAACAGGTGTCTATCTGTGAGGCAGTGAGCTCCGAGAGATGTGTGTCTGGAAGAACATGGAGATAATAATCAAAGCATCACGGTATAATACATATGGATAACTATGTTCCGAACAAATCAATTTAGCCCATACCAACAATTATTTGCGTCATGGAGGGTCATATGAGAAGGATGAGGCATCCAGAGATTTCCACAATTTTCTATGCGGGGTCTCCAGGGAGAAGAATGTAGCGCAACGTTGTCTGCCCCTCTTAGGAAAGTTAACCATTCCTGCCAAGTGTTAAATGAGACCTCTTTGGAGTTCTTCCATTTGCAAAGAATGACTTTGCAGGCTAGAGTAAGCATGAGATCAAGTAAAAGGCGATCATTCAGATCCTCAATTCTGGGGTCTAAAGCTCCGAGAATAATGTAAGAGAACTCCCTTGGGGGGTTACATGAAATGTTTTGCTTATACAGTCATAAATCGTATCCCAGTATCTTCCCAGAGTGGGACAGTAGAAGAGCATGTGTGCCAGATCTCCAGTCTGGGACTTACAGTGCCAACAAGTCGGATTTTCACTGAGTTTGAGTTTGTAAAGTCTTTCAGGTGTCCAGTATGTCCTATTAATTAACATAAGTTTGGTTTGTGACAGAATTGGCGAGATTTTATTAGTGAAAGGGGAAGTATATATTTTTTCCCATTCGAATGGGATGTTATAGGAATTTAGTTCCTTTTCCCACTTCATTTCGCACTTTAGGTGAGATTTGCCCGGTTTAGGAAGAGAAGTTTATAAATCTTAGAGACGGCGTGTCCTGACCTCAGAAGTTGTATTAGTCTGGGGATTAGTGATGGGTTGGTCGGTTTAATAGAGCGACGCGTGAGAAGAGATTTTAGTTTGAGAAAACTGTAAAAGTCTATTGGTTCCAACCCATAATTACTCTGGAGGGTGGAAAAAGGCAATGGAGTGTCATTATTAAAGAGATTTTCCACTAAGTTTATGCCCTTTTCTGACCAGTGTTTCCAGTGGAGCATTTCCTCATTAATCCTTAAGCTCGGATTGTGCCAGAGGGAGGATATTTTGGATTTATTAACTTTAACTGTAGAGAGGGAATCCAGACGCAGCAAGGCTCTCTTGGTGTTGAGCAGGATGTATTTTGAGTGGGGAAGATGGGATATGTCCATGGTGAGGAGAGCGGTTAGAGGCATGCCCTTGACAATTGCCCTTTCTATGTCCACCCATATCGGAGAGTAGTCAATTTGTGGGACTAGCCAGTTTGAGCCTTGCTTACAAAGGTAAGCCGTTTGATAGTTCCTGAAGTTCGGTAGACCCAGACCCCCTTTTTCTTTTGGTAGCTGTAGCTTTTTCATTGATATTCTAGGTTTTTTGCCTTGCCAAAGGAACGTGTTGAAAAGTTTGTAAATTTTATTCAAAAACTCATTGGAGAAGGTCATTGGTAGCATACTGGCTAGGTAATTGACAAGAGGAGCAATCATCATTTTTAAAGTCTCGGTTCGTCCCCACCAGGATAGGAATTTGGGCGACCAACCCTCAAGTAATGTGGAGATTTTTTTATGTAGTGTTTGTTCATTGATCTGAAGGGAGGTAATCAGATCATCCGTGAATTCTAGGCCTAGGTATTTGAAGCATTTAGGTTGCCACATAAGGCCAGAGTCGCCTATAATCTCCCTCCCACCTAGGTTGTTTAAGAGTTTTACTTCAGTTTTATCTTTGTTTAGCTTGTATCCAGATACTGCAGAGAATGAATCTATCGATGATATGAGGGCAGGGATTGCAGTGTCTGCGTTCTCAGAGATTACCAGAACATTGTCAGCATAGGCAGTTATCTTGACTGTGTAGTTACCAAATTGCACACCTGATATTTGTGAATTGTTCCTGAGGTGGAATAGGAAGGGTTCGAGAGCGAGGAGGAACAAGGAAGGGGAGAGGGGACAGCCTTGTCTTGTTCCCTGCTCCAGTATAAAGGAAGATGAAAGACAACCTCCTGCCCTGACCCTGGCTGTGGGGTTCGAATATAGTGCCATTACCATTCGTATAAAATTTCCGCCCAGATTAAACTTATTCAGTGTTGCTTCCAGATATTTCCAATCTACTTTGTCAAAAGCCTTTTCGGCATCTAATGTAATGGCGGCTGTCGGTGTGTCGTTGAGTTTGGCCTTTTCTAGAACATGGGACACGACACGAGTGTTGTCACTAGACAATCTGTTTTTTAAAAAGCCTACTTGAGACGGGTGGATAAGTTGAGGGAGAGATTTTTGAAGACGTTTGGCAAGGATTGTTGCGTATAATTTGCAGTCCAGATTTATTAGTGATATTGGTCTGTAATTTTTGGGAGTGTTGGATCTTTCCCATCTTTTGGGATTACTGCTATAATGGCTTCAGCCGGTGTACCAGTAACTTGGCCTGATATGCTAAATGCATGAAACAGTTTTAGGAGCGGAGGGATTAGTGATGAAGAGAAACATTTATAAAATTGAGCATTGAAGCCATCAGGCCCTGGAACCTTCCCAGATTTGAGAGATCTAATCGCAATCTCAATTTCTGAGTTATTAATAGGTGTGTTAATTTCTGCTCTTTCCTTGTCCGAAAGTGATGGCAAATCGCACTCATTTAGGTAGTCCTGTATTTTAGTTGGGTCTAGATCCCGGTTCTTGCTATATAAGGTGCTGTAGAACTCTTTGAATATCTCAGCAATTTTGTCTGGTTCAGAGTGAGCCAAGCCCTTGTTGTCGATTATATTATTGATTGTATTCTTCTGTATTTTAAATTTTAGATATGAGGCCAGGCTTTTCCCTGCCTTGTTCGACTCGCACAGTTTAAGGCTTTTTTGTTTATGTATCCAAATTCCTGCTCTAACACTGATAATTTTGTTATATTCATATTTCTTCTTAATTATATCACTCAGAATTGAGGCCTCTCTTGACAGGATATGTTTCTGTTCTAATCTATTGATGTCCTTTTCCTGTTTCTCCAGGTTTTTGTTGGAGTCTCTATTCATAGCGGTTCGTATTTTGATAATTTCTCCCCTAATGGAGCTTTTCAGGGCCTCCCAACGTATGAGGTCGGATGTATCCCCCTCCTTGTTCACTAAGAGGAAGTCTTGTATTGCTTCCGCAATAGCTTCCCTATGGCACGCTTGTTCCAGAACCTCGTCATTGAGCCTCCAAAGCGATTGCTTCCTGAGAGGTTTTGTGTCAGAAATAGTGAGGCTTATACAGGAGTGGTCTGATATCACTCTCGGTTCGATTGCAGTATCTACAATTCTAGCTGAAGCATTGCCGGAGATTAATAGGTAATCGATGCGTGAGTACGAGTTGTGTGGGGGCGAGAAGAAGGTATAATCTCTACCAGTAGGGTTTTGTAGTCTCCAGGTGTCAAGCAAGTTGAAGCGAGTGCAAAGGTTGATTAAGGCTTTATGGGAGTTGTTAGGACGGAAGGGACACCGTGAATCCTTGTCAAGCGCCGGGTCCATAGGTAAGTTAAGATCTCCTGCCAGTATATGTAACGCATTATCTGGTATAGTGTCAAGCTGCCTATTTAAATCATCCCAGAAATCTAGTTCATCTTTGTTAGGGCGTAGACATTGGTAACATAAAATTCTGTCTTATCTTTCCTTAGTTTTGTTGTGATCCACCTACCTTTAGAGTCTGATGTGCTGGAAACTAGTTCAATGTTTGATTTTTTTGCTAACAGGGTCAGGACGCCATTTTTCTTCCCTACTGCTTCCGAACCAACAACCTCACTAAAAAATCTGTTTCTAAGTGAGTTAAATTGTTTGGAGTCAATTTTTGTTTCTTGGAGCAGGAAGATGTCACCTTTTTGTCTGTATAGGTAGTCAGTTATCTTTTTCCGTTTGACCGGGTGGTTTAATCCCTTAACGTTCAATGAGATTACCTTAATGTTATGGTGTGTTAGTGGGCTTGAGGTGGTCCGCGTAGTCATGAGTATGTTATTAACATTATACCTAGGCTTTTAGGTCTATAACGCTTGGCCATAGCGACTGGGTCAAGATGATTATTATGTGTGTAAGATATGTGTCTCTTGGAGGGGTCTACATTTTTAAAAAATACACCGTGAGGTAGCGATAGTGCGGGATAAGCTGTTGACAGCATATTGCCAATCATGCCGTATGGATGAGAGACATTATTGGGTATATGGGTTGAGCACGATGGGTGCGCCATGTACCCAGTAAGACGTTGTAGTGAGACATTTGATCTGGTACGAGAAGCATAGCACACAAATACATTCAAATACATTAAGTTAGCACAGAGCGAGTTTACCTTAGGGCGGAAATGCAAAATCCTCCTGGAGCACATGTAGGGACTTATATTACATTTATAGGGCCATGTATATCCTGTGATTACATTTGAAGCTAAACATAGTTCTCCGTGGAGCTCACTGCAAAGAGCAATATTTGTCGAGTACTGGAGGACACCTGAATGAACATGCACAAAGTAAAACCTACAAAGAGCAAATAACAGCAAAGTAAGAAAAAAAGAAACCAAACCCCTACCCCTACTCGAACCCTCCCTCAACCCCAACCCACCCCTGAAGAATATGAAAGAACATGGTGACGAGAAAGAGAGCTCTCCTCCCATGGGAGCCATGTGAAGGAACAGTGATCGCGTCTGAATATTGTGTTGTTCGCCAAGTGGCGGACTTTAGAAAGGACGTGTTGGTCACAGGTGGAATTGTTAACAGGGAGACAGGGGACTATAAAGGACTGAGGGCTGTGTATAGCTTGTTGAGCACATTCATGCACAGTAAGTTTCAGTGAGTGTCAGTGGTTGTCAGTTATGGCGTGGTCTAAATGTGATGTTAGGTGGCTGATATGATGTCTATATATGATGGTATGATGTGATGGCAGATGTAGACGTAATGGTCTAGATATGATGTCATGTGTCCTGTTACAGGGCATTTCGTGAGGTATGTGTCACGATATGCTGCATGAGATGGGCATTTCTGAGGTATTCCGAGGCATGTGGGGCATGTGAGGCATGTGACACAACATGTTGTATAAAATGTAGCAATAACGAGTTGAAAGAGGTCTTAATAAGTCGTGAGTCATGTTTGTAAACTGCCTATAGGTAAAACCCATAGGTAAAACACGGGTTGTGTTCCTGCAGAGACTGCAGAGACCGCCGAAACCGCAATTTGTAACTAGGTATTAACTAGGTATTAACTGGGTACTAAACCGGTGGTTGTCAAAATCCATAAGACATTAAACATTATACATTGCGCAGTATACATTGTACCTTATACCTTATACCCCATGCAGTATACAGTGTACATTATGTATCATGTAGAATTTGTGTATATGCGTTTGAAGCATACGACGGGGATAAGTATTTATCGATTGTCTGCGGATGTAGAGGGACCCAGGCTCGCCGTTTCCATAAAGGATTCATCTGGTCCGTCGAGAAACCTCTTTAGCTGATAAGGATCTGTGAAGAAATGTGGGACCCCCTGGACCACTACTCGGAATTTTGCAGGGCCCGCAAAGGCAAATTGGTAGTTTAATAACTTTAGTCTTGGACGGAGATCCAAGAAGCCTTTCCTGGTATCAACAGTCTCTTTACTGTAATCCTGGGAAATGAAGATTTTGCTTGATTTCCAGAGGATATGATCATTCTTCCGCATGAAGGCAAGGATTTGTTCCACGTGTTGGTACCGGAGAGGTTTACAAACAATTGGCCTTGGCGATTTTTGGTTCGGAGCACTTCTGGTGGGAACTCGGTGAGCTCTATCAAATTCCAACGGCTTGGTGAAAGTTAGATTAGTAGCTTGTGCGAACCAGTTCTCCAAGAAGGTAATGCAGGACCCTGAGGGGTCTTCCTCTCCCTCCGGTATGCCAAAATCCTTAGGTTCCCTCTCCTGTTCCTATCTTCCAAGCTAGATAGGCGCTTCGTTAATGAATCCGTCGAGAGAGTCAGGTTTTTCAGAGAGCTTTGGACTTTAATTTCTGTATCTTCTAGCCGGCTGATTCTAGTTTCTGTTTCTGATAGCCTTTTATTAATGTCTCTTATGTCTTGCCTGATCGCCGAGGTTTCTTCTTTCGTTGATTTTGCAAGGTCATGGACTTCCGCTAGTTTGCTCAGAATGGTATCCATTGTCGTGTTGATATCACGTTTGCCTTTGGTTGGCGAGTCTGGACCAGGGTGATCAGCCTTGAGTCTCTTTAGATTTTTTGCTTCCTTCTCAGACATTTTGAGTATCGTATCTTTGGTGACACTGAGAGGTATTATTAATGGTGCTATATGGCAATATTGCTGGCAGTATCAGAGTGCTCTGAGTGCTCTGGGTGCCCTTAGTGGTCTGTGACAGGGTGCGTCGAGATGCAACAGGATGCGTTGACGTAACTCGAGACGTTCACCAGGTTGTCGTGAGGCGTTTTACACTGGGGTAAATAGGTACAATGATTACAGATTCTCCCTTATCCACATTGCTTACAGAACCCACAGCACCTGCACAAATTCACAGCACCTTCACAGTACCCTCGCAGTATCTTCGCAGTATCTTCACAGTGCTTCACAGACAGACACTGTACACTGTATTTTGAATGGTCAGAGATCAATGTTGAGTGTTCAGCTTTCCACAGTAATGCGCAGTAGGACACAGCAGCTCACAGCTTTCCAGAGCACTGTAGCACAATTAGTGTGTCTCAGAGTGTATCACCGAATCTCTCCAGAGTGTCTCGCAGTTTAACCTCAATGCATCCCCCGTACAGCTTCAGTGCCCTTACAGCTCAGCTTCAGCTCAGTCACACAGAGTATACAGCGCTCACATATCGCACAGTACACACAGTGTGGTGCAGTGATCCACAGTGTTCCACAGCGCCTCACAGCGCCTCACAGTGCCTCACAGTGCCTCGTAGTTTGATCCACTAGAGCACGGGATCTCGGTTGGATGGGTCATCTATTCATTTCATTTGGCCGGCCACCATCTTAGAGTCAGGCAACAGGCAACAGGCTGCAATCAGGGGGCCTACATCTGTTTTCTTGATTCCATACAAGGCAGAACCTGAATAAGATTGAGCAGCTAAACGAGCAGTGCTGTGTGTTGATTTTTGTTTATTTAGTATGCCACACCGTAGTAGAACAAAAGCAGCGCAGGTTGGAGCTTAGTTCATAGTAGCGCTGAATTGGCCGCCATTTTGTGTAGCGCACATGGTGCAGGATTCGTCAGAGCGGCAGGAACCATCAGACCGGCTGCTAGCGGGGATAATTAACGAGCCACATTGAGACTCGGCGGCAGGCTCATCACATAAGGTGCACCATTTAGGCATCGAAGAATCACTAATAGCCGTCAATAGTCGCTAGCAGTCGCCGGTGATGGGTATTAATTAAGCATTACAATGACAGACAGTGACAGACACGAGCATGTCATCAGGATCATAAAGGTCTTAAAGATCCTCAGCGTGGTTCCACAAGCACAAGTCACACATTGCAGGTTTCAGTGGAGGAGCGATAGGCAGGGATACGAAAGGAGCGATCTAGCGCTGATGTTATACGCCGGCCATGTTGAGTGCAGGCGCGCACGATCTTACTTGATTTCTCTGTGTCTACTTCATCTCCGGAGACTGAACGGGTGCAGTCTTCAACAGTGGGCAATCACCGGGCTCTCGGAGGACAATCCAGCAGTCGGGACACACCGACAGTATCAGATTTAGCTGAATCGCGGTAGGGGTGCAGACTCGGCAAAGATGGCAGACATCGAGCAGGGTTGCTGCCGTTGCCGACCTCGTTCTCGATCGTTCTCGCTTTGATCGTGATCGGAGCTTGTCAAAATTACACCTTTATCTACATCAGTGGTTCTGACACCCTTTGCCGCCAATATATCGGGGAGTCAGCGCGGGAAGCAGGTGAAAAATAAAAGTATTGGCTTCGCCACGGAAGGAGACAAGGGCTCACGCCGCCATCTTCACTGGCGTCCAAACCACGCCCCCAGTTGTCTTTTACTTTTGATGAAATATAGCCAATGGCTGCAAAGAGCATCTTCAGTATGACATCACGGTGTCACCATTCAAATTGTCACAAATAGTTATGCCATTTAATTAAACCGTGGTTTCTGGCATTTGATTTGCTTCCTTAATGCAGATGCTAAACACATACTTTGCCTTACATTCAGTATCTTTTTTTTATAATTAGGCGATGCTTTAAAGTGCAGAGAACATAAACCTCCAACGCTTGTACAGTAGAAGATTGTGTCACCATGGCAGTGTGGTTACCGGTCAGGCAGTGTTCAACTAGACACAAAACGATTACCTTAGCCTTGTATGCCCTTGTCATCTTCACATACCATTTGGTCATGTTTATTATGGTGGTAAATGTGTTCTAGAATGTGTATGATCTTGCAGGAGTCCTAATTGGTACAAAAGGCAGTTCATTCTGTGATTCACAGCAAACTGTGGAAGAGCACAGTTGTAGTTGTTGATAAACACCCAGCTTTATGAGCTTGTGCAGAGCATCATACTTTATAACCAGCGGATCATTTCAATCATGTTTGCATCCCTAAATTAGGCGACAGTTGCTGTAGGAGCCACACCTGCTATTACTAATCGCCAAGCGCCCAGCCCAATTACTCATGTAATCCAACTGGTGTGCGTGAATAGCTTGTTCTGCCCTGCCCAGCAGAACGCCCAGTGCTGCCTGCCCTGCCTAGGAGACAGGTTGTCTGCTAATAATGGAAATGTAGTTGCAGCCTTTGCACAATGCTGTCAAATCCAAAAATCAAGAGGAAGGAAGGATTTTTAGACTTGCAACTTGTGGCAATGTTCATTCCCATTGTTTTACTACAGAGAGTCTGGAGCATGCGAAAAGGACTGTAAGGCGAAAAAGCTGGTGCTGTAACAAGACGTAAATCAGTTCTGGAATAATGAATTCATAAGTCTTGCATGTCTTGTGAGAGGAGAGTGTAGAATCATGGCACGTGCAGTGCTGCTTCTCTTAAAGCCTGGTATCCTTGTGCCATCCAAAGCCTCTTACTACAGTTTCACAGGGCAAGAAGCGTGGGATCTTTAGCAGTGATTAGGGTTACCCGATGACTGAGTATCCTGGAGTGTTCTTCTGGATCCTCCAAGTGATGTCCAGATTTCGTGCATCTTCTCCTAATCCTCTTTGTACTTTAGAAGCATGTTGGCTTAATACAGCTGATTAATGGAAACCTTTGTTATTTGCAGGCAGGTAGCAGCTTGAATCCTCCAAGTGATGTCCCACCCTGGATCCTTTGAGGAGCCCCCCGTGTTGTTGTGGGGATTGGATCCTGTCTTTAGGGCTTTTGCAAAACTATATATAAAAGACATCCTTGAACTGAAGCAGTCCGAAAAGGTTTCAGGTATGTTTTGTCATCTAGTTTTAATCGGTTCAGCAATAAAGTAGGTTTCAGAAATGGAGTACTGTTCGATGTTACAAATGATACATTTTAACAGTCATTTTTGTGAAAGCATCTCAAATGTTGTTTGTTATTAAGCACTCTTTTTATCCCATATGTGGTAATGCTTAACTCTTTTGGGTGTAGGGCCTGTTTCTCAAAATGTAGTTTGTAGTATATATAATATTTTGGTACCAAACGACAGCCATCCTAACATGAAGATCGCATGACATCTTGACGTGTCATTAGCCCATTCAGGGCCACTGCCTGTTTTGTCCTCTAAGCAGCTGGGATCTGTAACGTTCAGTGCTTGATACTGTGCAGTGCTTGGAGCATGGGGAGTACACAAATAAGAGAGTTATCATTACTTGCTGGTAACCGTTGTCGCTTTTTCTTGATTTTGAATATGTTCTAACACATTGAACCAATTTCCCAGCAGTAGCAGAACCATTTGTGCGATGGGTGATCCACACCTTTGTGCAAACTTGCATGATTGGGCACCCTGGAGGTGAATAGGAAAAAATTCAACGAACATTTACGCTCTGAAGGGAAAACATGACAGAGCATTTAGAAGGGAGGGAGTGATGGAGAGAAAAATAAAAATCCTTGAAGGATGGGGTGTAAAAGTGGCTACAGTCTTTTAACTGTGCTCAGGCTTAGCCCATGAGTTGTAAGTGAAAACAACTGTTCTGCATTTTATTCAGGGAGTGAGAGGTTCCTTCTACAACAAAAGCTGCTAGAAGTCACAGCTTAGTGTTTGTAAAGACAGATGTTTTAAGGATGCACACTCAAGCTTTCTTCATTCAGATTTCAGTAGATTTCTTCATGTTTTTTGAAAGATAAGAAAAGCATGATAACACCTTCCTTGTTCCATCTTTAACCCACAACTCCAAACATCTCCATTTGGAATCTGGAACCCAGAACCCTAATTTATACATAACAAATAGCACAAGCACTGTGTGACAATGTATATTACTTTAACTCACATGTTAAAGTACTACAACACATCCCCTGCCCTAAAATGGTTAACTTCTATTGTAACTGACCATAATGTAGATAGACTTCAATGTTCTAGAAAGAGGACATTCCTCAAGAGTAATCTTTCCTCCCTGCTTGTCTCCTCTTGTGAAAAAAGCATCTTGCATTCATGACCAAAGTGACACTCACTACTCGCACCCTCCTTTGGAAACAATACATCCTTTAATGGTCTTTTAACCTTACACATTGTAGACACACTCCACTTATACCATTTTTCAGAAAAACAATATCATTGTCACCTACTTGATTCTTTGTGGTTCAGATCATACAGGGAATGCCTCTGGGGATTCTTCACACACTCCCATTTGCCTTTCTTCTAGACATGAAATTTCACAAGGTTTTTAAGACCAGATCATTTCTTGAAACATGCACCTTTGATTTCTCTGTTGAATTTATGGACTCCTTAACTGCCCTGGGGGTAATGTTCTTGCAGCAGGTCACCCCTTCCTTCCCTCGAAAGGCGACAACTCGATCAGCAAAAGGGTGTGGTCTGATGTGCCCACACTCTCTCTCTCAACATTTCGCTAACGCTTAGCCCAGAGTCGGCAACCATTTCCATTACACCTTTGAGCAATTTATATAACTCAACCATTTGAGGAGAATATAATATTGTCATGTGGTGAAATATGACAAAATGTTCCACGAAAGTGTGCATCTCATCCACAACAAATGTAGCACCATTGTTAGTTGCTAACTCTTCTAGTTCTCGTTCAAGAAAAACATTCTCCTTAAGAGATTCTGTTATGGGACTGGTATTTACAAATGTCACACATTTAAAACACATCTGCTTAGACATATAATTCACTAAATTGAAAATGTACGTCTCTCTTTCAGGTAGTGAACAAAAAGATTCCAAAATGTCCAAATCAAGTTTACACCCAAAAATTTCTAGAATCTCAACTGGCAACAATGGGACCTTGGGACAACTTTAGTCTTATCAGTGGTAGCACACTGTATACAATGCCTAACCACCTCCTCAACTAGGCAATGCTTTGGCTGCCAAAATACATTTCTCTCGGTCTTCCTTTCATCAGGTTCCTTCCAAGATGTTCATCATGCACCAGATTGATCCCGTCAATCACACTTAACCAGTCTTTCATCGAGTAATAGCCCTTCAGCAACTCATCACACCCTGAAACATCTAGCTACCCATTCACAATATAATATTTGTTTTTTTTCTCTCACACATAACACTGATATTTCTGGTTTCAGCTGCACCTCTTCCTTACTTACAAATGGGGAGTCATGATAAATTATGTGCTCAAAGTTCCTAACAAATTTAGAGTAGTGTATGGTTAAATTAAAAAAGGAATGAGCCCCATCCATGTCAGAAGGTACCATTACTTTTACAACAGCCTCTACCAAACTTACCAGAAACCCTAACATGGCTAAGATAGTTTACCAAACCTACCATGAGCTGACATTTGCCTTTCATCACTGTCAACCTTTTGTTTTCCAATCTTCTTGACACTTCTTGCATTGTTTTGTCAGAGTCCTGTGTGCCACTTCTATAAAATATTATTGTGGAAAAAACGGAATAGCTTTTATCTCCCTCAACACATCTTCCATCACTCTTTGTAAATCCAAGGTTGCGTGCCCTAAGCCGAAAGGCATCTGCAGAAGGTGGTAGGACCCAATGGAAGTAATGAAGGATGTGAGTTGTTTAGAACTGTCCTGCAATTTAACTTGATGGTAGGTATATGACAAATCCATCACACTTGAAATCTTTGTGCTCTCCAACGATTCCAGTTCTTCAGAAACCATTGGCAAGAATGTCTATTTTTGTTGAGGTAGAAAGGGTTGGCAAACATCTTAACCTATTTTCCCTTAGGTTTCGGTGCGAACGCAATCTGTGCCAACCTCTCAAATGACTCTCTTTTTTCTATGACCTCTGAATTAATCAGTCTATCCAATTCTAGCCATAATGGTTCCCTCAATATGTTCTGTACTGTCCTACTTCATGGAAAATCTGTGCAACCTCCTTGTTATGAATAATCCAGTGTTCAAAATCTCCAGTAGACCCAGTTTTTCGTTAAACTCTTTGCTATTCTTGTCCAGAGCATCCAAATCACAAAAGTACCAACATCTCCTGCTCCACAACATTAATGGCTAACTTCATTTTTATATCTCTTTGATGTTACCAACCTATAATTCGTCGGCGTTTCTTGCAACAAAGACCGTACCAATGGCGTCCCTGCCTTAAATTGGAATATAGATACTAAGCATGCCAATTGGATCTCAGTACTCAGTACTATCCATTGCCCCTGCCTCTGGTTTATGTCTGTTTTTTCAAGCTGTCACATACTGTCTTGAAAGAGTTTAGCGGAAATGTTGTCGCCCAGCAAAGTATATGGTGAACCACAATATGCTAAAACTGCCATGCTCTCACGAACCAAAGGTATTTTGTATTTAGACAAGACCACACCATCATCGCCAACTGCTGATACTTGGAAGACTGCAGTTGTTGTTTGTTCTTGCAGTACCTCAGCATTGTGTCGCACACATATTAGCGTTTCACTTTACTCTCTAGCACAAACTTTCTCGTTTCCTCTTCAGAGAATGTAATAACGCTGGAATGCTCATCACTCTTAACATCCCTTACTTGACACACATCATTAACCACATTCTCAGGCTGCATTTCCTTAATGCATATTGCAGTGTGCTCTACACCTTCAACTATTGCTGTTGTTTCTTTGAGGTCAGGATTTTTCGCTAGTAACTTTCCTTGAATTTGTTGGTTTCTGGTGTATGTGACAATCCCCAAAACACTTATTTTTACCTTTGGTTCTCTCAAAAAACAAAAGTGTCTCCAAAACGATGTTAATCCTTGGCCCAAGTGTGACTTGAGCATTTTTATCCTTATATCACAGATGGCACAGGCATCTCTATTGCACTCCTCTGTAGTCGGTTCGGGAATAGTCTTGTAAATGTTCCTCCAGTCAGTGTGAATGGTATGTAGTAAAATGTTCTCGTTTCTGTAGATTTTCCCGTAAATGGCAATTAGGTAATTCTTCCATTGTTTCTTTGGAGGAACTAGCTTTATTTACTTTCCGATAGAAACATTGGTGGTTGGGCCACACTGACAGCAGCAATCCTATAAAGAAGGCGAAGAAAAAACGAAGTTATCACAGTTAACTAAAGAAATAATGTAAGGCAATTAATTGATATTAATCTGCCTACTTATCCTTGGTTAGTACAACACAACAAAATGTTCTTCTGAGTAGCATCTTAGTGTATGTGCCCATTTAAGATTACAATAACATCACAAAGAAGATCAAAGTAACTTTTACTCGTGGATGTCCAGTACCCATTTATTAGCATAAACAAAAGGCAGGTTCATGTGTATGAGTTCCGACTGTTTACTTGAGATCAGCACTTTTTTGCCAGTTGTTGCAGTTATTTTGCAGGAGGTGGTGTCCACAATTATCCCCAGTGCCACTGTACATTACTGCCTTTCCTTTCAATCGGGAGAACACACTGTTACGGTTTGATGTAACAACGTCAGTAGATCCCTACCGAGCTAGGTTCAATGCTGATACAACGCAGTCATGTTGAGCACACTTTCTTGAGACACCAAGAATTCCCTGCGTCGCTCACTCTTCTCGGTCTGGACTCCTCTTGTACTGGACAATGCTCCATGCTGCATTCTTCTCGCACTGGACACAATTGTATGTGTCCCAATCCTCTCTTGCTGGAGCGGTGTCACATACTAACCATTGAAAATGAAGCTAACTCGCAGCCAATTATCTCTTTTATTTTAGGATTTATTTTTTATTTTTAGAGTTTTATATAGCGCGAACTCGACCCCAAAATATCCGGTATCAGAGCGTTTTACATGAGCACCAGTTTTGCTACAGATGGACACATTCATTTTTAGGCACTGGGAGATTAAGTGATTTGCCCAGAATCACAGGATGTTGAGCGTCCCTGCTGATACTCGAACCCCTTTCCCCCAGCTTCGAGGTCGACCGCTCTAGCAGTAAGGCTACATCCTCTACCCAATTATGCAGCACAGTCTCTGACTCAGTCACAGTCTATATCACAATCTGGTAGACTTGTGCTTTCTTAAAAAGCGAAGGTATCAACGCATCCAGGAGTCTTCAAAGCATCGGGGTTTGGTGGCTTCATAGTCATGCCCACAGCTGCCCACAGCACAAGAGTTGCACCCATCGCCAGAGATGTAGTGACTCCCACTCAATTCATTAGATTTCTTCAGGTTCCACTTCCAAATACAACTCCCAACCTGGTACCGAGAACCTTAATTAAAACATAACAGATGACACAAGCACGCTGTCCTGATGGGCCTAGTTTTCTGTGTATTGTGGTGATGGTTCTTATTAGTGCTCTGCTAGTCCAGTACTATGGAACGTAGCTATGTAATTAAGTTCTATGGTAGAATGTGTATAGGTAATAGAATGTTACCCTTTGAAATGTAAAACAGTTCCTGGCTGGAGTTGGTGGAAGCAGAGGTGACCACTGGGGCTACTAAAGTGTTTTGCTCCGGAAAGACGATTCGCGTCTTTACAAATCTTGCATGAGTGTGCACAGCCCCAATACAAACTTACTCAACTCTACATGTCATACGAAGACTACCTATGTTCCTGCTGATTGACTGCTACCTCGGCTTGTGCAACGTTTACATCACAGGCACCCTTCTCGACGGAAGAGAATTCCTTGGAGTTTGGCCTTTATCCTGCCTCTATGATGTGCCGTTTTAAGTACCCCCAATTCACTTATTTTGTAGCATTTCATACGCTTACCTCACTCAGCTCTCCTGCCTCATGCGGACTCTCATTCTTCCATGCTCCTGCCTTAAGCATCACTCCCAAGGCAGCTATCTGTTGTAAAGATCACAATTTTAGAAAACATTTATGATACTGTCAAATATCTGATGTCTGAAATTTTTGATTATTTTATCAAAATAATGATGACCTATCATTCTATAATACATTTTGCTATCAATGATAGAGGTTATGGTTAAATATCTTGTCTTCTCCACTCAGTTATGAAATTTTATTGTTGAATATATCCTCAGCCTAGGAGGTAACTAGGGAAGAGGAGAAGTGGCGGCGAGCAGTTTTCTTGGTTTACCCGGACATATGTGTTTATTATATGTATATATTGTAATTATCAATGGTATTTATATATCGACTACTACCACTGATGAGGCATTGTAGCGCTTTGCGGCAAGTAGCTCTCTTCTCCGGAACCCAATATTTGAGGTTAATAGTAGATTAGTAATACTTTTGGAATACTTTTTTGCATTAGTTGTGTTAGTTTGTTCTCTTGATTTCTTGTGTGTTTAGTAGAGTTTACAGTAGGGATAGTATGATGGGAATGGATTTGAAAGGAGAAGTTGTAAGTTGTTTTTTATGTATTTGTTCTGTGTGCCTGTTAGTTGGATGACAGTTGGATAAAAAAAGGAGAGGAAAGTTTGAGAAGGAAGTGTGGGGGGTTCAAAGTAGTCGGAAAGGTTTGGGATGAATCATAGAGAGTAGGAATGGGACAAGGTTGAAAGGAGGAATATCTTTTATAGCTAAAAACTTAAATGCATACATAAATGCACATGGCACTTAGTAGCTTTTATGGGCTGGGGAAAACCCCTCTAAATAATTATCCATATGTGAACAGAAGCAGCAATATTTACATGGTCAACTGTGCACATTTATTTTGAATTGAAGTATGCAATTTTTTTCTTGGCAGTGAATACTGTTGTGGTACACTGTTGTGTTGTGTGTATATTTGTCATTTGGGGAAACGCCAGCTCTTGACTAATCTTAAGATGGCTGTCAACGGATCTAATTTGTGTGGGTAGTGAAATCCATAGTTTGCCTGCGTGAACAGAGAAAGATATCTCACCCATGGTTTTCCTTTCTTGTATCTAGGAATGTTGAGGCGGGGACTCATTCTCCAGCTTAGGTTCCTTAGTTTTATGTATTTGATGATTTTCTCCCTGATGAAGAGTGGTCCTTTTCATGCATTGCTTCGTGTGTGATACAAATCACTGTGAAGGTGGAACTTCTGGTAACCAATGTAGGGCCCTCAAGTAAGGGGAGGTGTGTGCTTGTGGCTTTGCATGTAGGATGAGTCTAGCAACAGCATTCTGAATTGTCTGTAATAGATATTTTTGTGGGAGGTCCTAAGTCATCAGGCCAGGTGCAGAGAGGGCCATTGGTTTTCCAGTTGCCACAGGTATTTCGATTTTGGAGGCATTCATTTTGAGGTGGCTTCATGTCATCCATTGGTCAGCAGCCTGGTGGCAACTGAAGATTTTCGATGTTCCAATGTTGTTTGAGTTTTCCAATTTCAGAAGTATCTGTGTGTCATCTGCGTAGTTATAGCAGGCGAAGTCAAAGCCATTGATCAGATCTGGTAATGATTTCACATAGATGTTGAAAAGCATGGGTGAGATCATAGAACCCTGAGAGACTCCTGCTTTAATACTGTATGGTTTAGAAGAGAATTGAGGAGTATGTATAATAGTTGTTCTGTTTTGTAGGTACGATGTGATCCAAGCGAGAGCGGGTCCGGCTTCCTTAAGTCTTTGGATTAGTGTGTCATGATCCACTGTGTCAAAGGCAGCCGAAGAGTCCAAGAGAAGCAGGGCAGCAACCCCATTCACCCCAGATATAAATTAGGACTGATTCTGTGCCTCTTCCTGAACGGACTCCAGTTTGGAAGTTGGAAAGTATGGAATTGTCTACAATGAATTGTTAGATCTGGGCAAAAGCTGCTCTTTCTATATGTTTGCTTAGGAATAGTTCATTTGCTTTGGATCTGTAGTTGTCGCGGTCTTGATTGTCCAAGTTAGGTTTTTTAATAATGGGCGTGTGTATGCCATTTTTAAGTCTTCCGGGAAAACTCCTGTTGTTAAGGAGTTGTTGATGAGTGTTCTGACAGGGATGGCTGAAGAAGTTGATAGTAGAATGTTTTTAAAGATTTGAGATGGACAAGGGTCAGAGGAGCAGCCTCTGGCTTGCTTGCTTTGACAAGATCCAGAAATTCTGTTGGTTATAGTTCTTCGAAGGAGTGTAGAGGCTGTGTTTGCCTTTCCATGGAGGGTTTTGTAGGAAATGGGCTGGGGCTATTGTTTTGTTGTTGTTTAAATACAAATCTAACAGGTTTGCTTTAGCTGTGTAATGATCTGCCAGTTTATTACAAAATTCTTTAGAAATGGGGCTGGTAGCTACTGTGCATTCGGCTTACGAAATTCTGTATTTTATAAAAATTATTTGAGATTTTGAGGTTACCTGAAAGAAATTACAAAGTGATTTGTTTGATTACATAACTGAAACAAACAACAATGGACATGCTAGCCTAAGACACTTCACCATTTGCTAGGCAATCAATTGCACCTCCTTGTACAATGGCATATTTAAAATCTTTGTGCAGGTTGCAGAGCCCTGCCTCTATAAAGAGAGCATGCTCTTTCTGGCTCAGTTTGAACAAACCTGTATACTGGAGAATCCAGGGTTTACATTTGCTGCTACAAAGTAGATGTCTGTCCTTAAAACAGAAAAATTATGTGCTCTGAAAGAGCCCTCAAAAAGTCACTGATCTAAGTTAACATTGTTAGGACTTTAGGAAAGTCAACAAATGCCTTTGCGATTCAGTTTCATCCTAATATTCCCATCACACGTCTGTACAATCCCAGATGTGGCACTGACTCCAAGTGTGGCATCTGAAGATCCATTCAAACCAAATGAAGTATTTGGAAGGTGAACTCAAACTGGACTTCGCCCATGAATATTTATCTTTATGTTCTCTACAAACAGTATAATATACCCATTATGGCAGTCGGCACGTTAAAAATTCTACAAGATGATATCAATACCATACCATACCAAGACATGTGGGAGGTATAGCTTTTAGAAGGACAATAGTATGGTTTTTTGATTAGACTGCCGAGTCTAGGATGTCAGCAAGTTTTTATGAATGTAATATTCAGGACTGCACCAGTTTCACGGTTGCTCAGGGATTCATCACCTTCTTTCTGACAAAAGGAACTGAAAATCAATACCAGAATTGAATGACGTGATTTGAGACCATGCAGGAGCTCCTGCATTGCTTCTCCTGTAATTCTTTACACAGAAAGGGATTCTTGCGCATTGGTCTGCTGGACAAAGACTCAGCCCTTTACATGGCACAGCTTGGAAGGTACTCCACTTAAATGTTCCTACCGCTGCCCCATCACATTCTGGTGGTTCCTGTAATCAGATCTCAGTCCGACCCCGCGCACTGTGCAGTTCTACGTTTACCGCTTCATGGTCGAGATGCCCCTGCACACATGTTCTTTATAAAGTGCTACAATTACCCTTCTACCTCGCTGGGTGCTGGATTATGTTCCTAGGAGAAAATAAAAAAAAACATTTGCACTGTATGCAGTGCATTTCCTTACAGAAATAATAAATATATAACGCATTTTGTACTGTGCAGAGCTCGGTTTATGAAACGTCATACAGCTTAATTCTGGTTGATGGAGGACTGTTGTGGCACAGAAACCTGTCTCACGCTTTGCACGACTGGTGAATCGTAATCTCTCCAATACGTAAAATGTTTTCTTATTGAATATTAGTAGGCCATCACGCTGTCCAACCAGTTTGCTGTATAGAATGGGAAAAGGAGTAAGGACACTTTCCAAGAAACCTATCTAACAATTTATGTAGTTCAACAGGATAGTTTCTGTGAAACGTACAGCAGGCAGTTATAGGTGAGACATCTTCAATGATACATTTTGTGGCCAATCACAGCCTGTCATCACACTGTGTATTAGGTAAAGACGTATTTTATGTTTTCATATTTACAGCACTTGGAAGCCCAGCTGGGTCTATTCAGTACCTTAAAACTGAGCAAACTGACAATATAAGCGATAATGCTTGCTCTAGTAACTGGCTAAAAATCCAACTGATTTCTGAACTAAAATGATCACAGCCAAAGAAGAGAACGATTAATGGACACTTCTAAAAAAGTGTGAGAAGAAAAACGATTATTAACAACCTTCACAGCCGACATACAACCGGGAGCATTGTTTAATATACATTAAGGAAGGTGAAATAAACTGCATAGCTGCAGAATTTGGGAGTCCCTTAATTCCCTCTGCCCAACTACCTACATCTCCAGTGCATTGCAATTTATTGTAAATGTGCTTTCACGCCCATCATCTCGTCATTTTGTCACCTTAGTTACTATGCTTGCAGGAAACGCTTTACATGGAGTCAAAGCGCAGACCACTCGATAAAGTACGCAGACCCCAAAACAACTAGAACTCTGCATAAAAACCAACCCGGCTGTTCAACACAGCTGGGCTGGAGAAATCGAAGTGCACATGTCTGTTTGGCCGGCCTAAGACAGCCAGCCAAACTGACATGCGCACTTATAAGTGCCCACCACTCCTCCCTGTCATGGCCCGGAAAAAAACACGCATGCCTAACCCAGAGTCAGTCACAGAAAAATATAAAATAAAATGACATTATTGTTTTATTATCATTTTATTTTTCTGTGACTGATTCTGACCAGTGGTGCGACGCTCCTCCGCCATTACGGAGGAGCTGCCCCTGGTAGTAAAGTAGATGACTCTTGGAACCAGAGCCAGGCAGGCATCCTCTTTTTACTAGTCTGACAGAGTACAGCAGGCCAACTCGGAGATAATACGTTTGTGCTGGAGTGCGATACTGTAGAGGTAAATGGTAAGCCAATCATGCCACAGGGCTGAGGGTGTGTAAAGACAGTGAGCCTCCGGGGAAGAAGCAGATGGAGTGTCTGCCTTGAGGAAAGCTGGGCAATCCCTGTTCTAGGGCCAAAAGATTGCAGACAGAAGACGATCCTGTGCTCAGACTCAAATTAAGTGTTTATTTCAGCGAGAGGTGCACCATCTCTGAGGCAGAGCAACCAACCTGCAAACAGACAGGGTTTAGTAATCCCTTTTGTTCCAGCTGGGAGGAGAGGACGGCAGGCAGGCCCTACTGCCTTATTTTCATATGACTGATAGCTAGCAATTCGACGCCATCAGATAATCTTATGTTTCTCCAGTATTGAATCTTTTATAGATTCACATGCTTGAATCTTCCCCGTCGTCATGGTGGGAGTCCCACGGTAACATAAGAAATAGCAGTATTATAACATTACCATGGACCACCATAGAGCAGAAAAACTCACTTAAGTAACTTTTCAGCCCCATTTTAGAACATCCAAACTTCAGCCAATCACAGCTGAGACCTCAGAGTTCCCTTTCCCCACAGAGCCACCATACCTCAGATTTCTTACCGCACGTCATATGATAGGGAGTCTCCCTGAGCTCTGCTTAGTTACAGTATTTTTCTTCTCAACTTTTGACCTCCAGTCTCAGCGTTAGCTACTCTAAAGGTATTTCTTGGACTTTATACTTTTGACCTTTCTGCCTTTGAAATGCCAGAGCCTAAAAAAGGGCTGTTTAGGCCCTGTAGGACCTGTGGAAAGTGTAGGCTATTTTCTGAAGACCCTCACAAACAGTGTTTGTATTGCCTCTACCCTGACCACAAACCCAGGGAATGGAAATATTGCTGCAATTTTTCAGCAAAAACCCTTAACGATAGGGAGGACAGGCTGTTATTCTGGCTACAAAAGAAAAAGGCTGCTTCGGATTCGGAGTCTGAACCTGAGGAAAAGGCCCATTCTTCCTCAAAGAAAAGAAAGTATGACAGTCCCTCTTCACATCATGGGGACTCTAAGAGATCAAAAACTCAGGACAAAGCTGAACCTAAACACAGGGAATCCCAGTCAGAGGCTTCAAAACCCTCTTCAGCTCCTGCGTCTGTCTCTCTGACTCCTGTCAGAGACCAATCTTCTCGACCGTCGAGATTTCACTCTCTTCATGTAAACCAGAGGTTCCTGCACCTTCGACAGCTTCGTCGTCGTCGACGACGGTTAAGACGTCGACGGCAGCAACGACAACGGGAGCTTCGACGATAACAACGTCGTCGTCGACGAGGCCGTCACCGGTGACGAGACCGTCGACGACCGGTTCGTCGACAGTTCCAGAGACGACGTCCCCGCAAATGAAGCTGTCCACGCACCGTCGACGGTACCACAGATGATCGCATCGACGGTTTCACCCTTGACGGAGGGAAGGATCAGTCTCCTTCAGCACAGGCAAATCCAGGACAATTAAAAAATGTCTCCTTTACCTCCTGCTCGCCTTCTGGACTTCCAAGAGTCAGAGGATTAAGGTATGTTTGGCCCTGCATACAGTCCATCGCAGTTAAGGGTCAAGTGCCAAGATTCTGATGATGAGGACATTGAGGGCAATGATCCATCTTCTTATTTGGCAGGAGGATTTTCATTTGAGTAAAGGGATACATCTGCCCTGCAGGGGCAAGAATCCTTCCAGGAATGTTATCCTTTTGATGACAGAGAGGAGGAGCGTCATCACTTCAGGGAACCATTAATGAACGTTCCAATGTCTCTAGTGTTGGATCTCCGTCACATGCTTAACGATTATTACAAGCGTTTTCCAGACGCAAACGCTCCTCAGAGGCCTTTACCTCCCCAAGAGGTACCCACTATTCTTCTGGTCCAAACTACTCCCAAATCCACAAGGGAGAAGACCTTTTCCTCCTCCTCCTATAATCATCACAGAGGACACTCAGGCTGCTCAGCCAGAAGAAGGAGAGATACATACAAACACAGATGCCCATGATGAATGGGATGACTACATAGCCCCTATGCCACCGTCTCCTAACCCTCCTTCTGCGTATTCCCCTCCAGCGGATATTGGGGGATTCCATGACCTTTTGGAGCGGGCTTCCAAACGTTTCGATTTACCAATGCCAACAAAACAGACGGAGTGTTTTATATATTATTTTAAACCAGGCACTCGACGTTCAGTGAGAGCAATTCCTCATAATGGCAAGAAGGGCTAAAATTGATGAAGCCACCTGCCTCCGTTCCAGTGGTTATTCCAAAACTGGATAAAAAATATAAGGCTCCAGATGACTTGCCTGCGTGCCTCATTGGTCTCCCGAGGCCAGACTCTGTTATCATGCAGGCAGCACAGAGAAGAGCCAAGCATCGAACATCTCCCTGCACTGCCCCACCGGACAAGGAGGGCCGTCGCCTTGACAATATTTGGGAAGAGGTTCTCAGCTTTGGTGGCTACCTCCTTCAGAGCCTCTAATGCTATGGCTATTTTGGGGAGATATGACCGGCAGATGTGGTCAGACATCTCTACTCTACTGGAATATCTACCCGAGGACAAAAAGAAAGAGGCAAGAGATATTCTTATGGAAGGAGAAAGAGTGTCCTCAGAACTTATTGAAATAGCTATGGACGTTTCATCCACTGAATTTCGACAAATGGCAGGAGCGGCGGTCCTACGTCGGCAGAGATGGTTAAAAGCAACCACCTTTCAGCCTGAGGTACGAGCCAAAGTTTTAGATATGCCCTTTGATGGGGTGTGCTTGTTTGGAAAGCACATAGACGAGGAGTTACAATCTATCAATCTGTC
The DNA here is from genome assembly GCA_963921515.1 of Calotriton arnoldi. Lineage (NCBI taxonomy): Eukaryota > Metazoa > Chordata > Amphibia > Caudata > Salamandridae > Calotriton > Calotriton arnoldi. Next base: position 3,896,214 of record CAWUFW010000182.1, read on the forward strand.
AAAGCCTTAGGCAATATCCAACAGCGCCGCTTTCAGTCCTTTCGGGCTAGAGGTCGGGGGCAATTCTTATAGTGTCCACAATTTCAGAAGCGGTACCAGCCATATCCGCAGACTACCTACCAGCCATACAACCGGTCTTTTCAGTCCACCACCGCTCAGACTTATTCGAGACTGGCAGGACGCAAGAGGCAGCAATCTGCTGGAAAGTACCAAGACTCCAATAGGAGACAATGAAGATCATCAGGCCCCTGCTGCTATAGTCCCATACCACAATCACTTCTTCTCCGCATCCTTTCAGAAATGGAACTCCATTACTTCAGATAGATGGGTTCTAGACATTTTCCAACATGGCCACATGCCAGAGTTCATTCAGCATCCTCCAAATGTTCCACTGCGCAAAGTTCTGCTCCGTCACCTTCCAGATCTCTTGAAGGAAATAAATTTACTTCTCCTCAAGCAGGCCATGGAGAAAGTACCCCTCAACCACCAAAAACGGGGTTTTATTCCCACTTCTTTCTCATCAAAAAGAAAAATGGGAAATGGAGGCAGGTCATGGACCTCAGAATGCTAAACAAGTTTTTAAAGAGTCAATCTTTCAGGATGCTCTCCCTTCAGGAAATTCTTCTTCTAATGGAAAAAGGGGATTTTCTAACGTCTCTCAATCTCCACGACGCCTATTTTCATATCCCTAGTCATCCTCAACATCGAAAATTTCTCAGATTCAAGGTGGCAGGGAGCCATTATTAATTCAGAGTGCTCCCTTTTGGTTTAAAGTCAGCTCCCACGGTGTTCAGGAAGTGCATGGCACCAATAGCAGCCTTCTTAAGACTTTCAGGTCACCAGGTGTTCCCATACCTGGACGATTGGCTCATAAAGGCTCCGTCTTTCCGAGCGGCAAAAATTTCAACAAGAGTCTTTCGAATTCTCTTCCAGTCTCTAGGTCTTCACATCAATCTGGAAAAATCGTCCATTATCCCGGCCAAATCGTTGGTCTTTCTGGGTGCACGTCTTGACACAGATCTGGGAAAAGCCTTTCCCACTCAGGAAAGAATAATGCGCATTATGGATACAACAAAACCTCTCTCATCAAGAAGGTATGCTTCTGTGAGGCAGTACAAGTCCATGCTGGGATGATGTCCTCTTGCATTCTGCTCATTCCCAATTGCCGACTTTACATGCGACCGCTGCAGGAACAGCTCGATGCGCAGTGGGTGCAGCCTCAAGGCTCATTCAATGACAAGGTTCGGATTTCTGCATCAATGACGGCCGCCATGGCCTGGTGGATGATCAAGGACAACCTGTTGCAAGGCCTTTCTTTCATTCACTCGGTACCACAGTTGGTGATGACCTCGGATGCGTCGATGGACGGATGGGGACTCACCTTCAGGAACTACAGGTTCATGGCAAGTGGTCCAAACAGGAAGCGGAGTCTCATATAAACATTCTGGAACTCAAAGCAGTTTTTCTATGTCTGAAGGCCTTTCTACCTCGGATCAAAGGTGCGTCAGTGCTCGTCAGAATGGACAACACTACGACAATGTTTTATCTCTGAAAGCAAGGCGGAACGAGATCTCGGGCACTTTCCCTTCTTGCTCAGCAGATATGGGAATGGCTCCTAGCCAATCACATCTCCTTGCGAGTGGAGCATGTGCCAGGAATTCACAACAAGAAGGCTGACTCTCTCAGCAGGGTCTCCAAACAGTGCCACGAATGGGAACTCAACGACCAACACTTGAAGGAGGTGTTTCAATCCTGGGGCTACCCAACATTAGATCTGTTCACTACGTTCTTCAACAAAAAGTGTCCTCTTTTTGCAAGCGGATATCCTCATCAAAATTCATGGGGGGACGCCTTCCAGTTTCCTTGGACGGGGATGGTCGCATATGCATTTCCCCCGTTTCCACTCATTCCTTGAATATTTCAAAAAACGAAGCAAGAGCCTTGCCGGATAATTCTCATCGCTCTGGGGTGCGCGAGACAGTTCTGGTACACCGAGCTGCATCGCTTATCAGAGTGTGCCCCGATTCTCTTTCCTCCAAAGGAGGATCTTCTCTACATGAACCAGGGCCAAGTGGTTCGTCCACAAATTCCATCTCTTCATTTGTCAGCTTGGCTCCTCACCACGCTGAATTTGGGGATTTGAGTCTTTCCGAGGAGTGTACTAAGATACTTGAGAAATCTCGAGCTTCATCTACATTGAAATGTTAAACAGCCAAATGGAAAAGGTTCTGTAGTTGGTGTATCTCGCAAGCATTGCATCCATTCTCTTCATCACCAGAGCAGGTGCTGCCTTATCTCTTGCACTTAGCGAAATCAGGACTTTCTCACTCTTCTATAAGAGTTCATCTTGCTGCAATTTCTAGATATAGAAGGCTGTCAAATCAAACTTCTCTGTGGTCTAACCGACTCGTCAAAGAATTCATGAAAGGGCTTTTTAGAGTTTTTCCACCTGTTAAGCCTCCTACAGTTTTGTGGCAATTAAACACTGTTCTGTCTCAACTGATGCGTCCGCCCTTTGAGCCAATACACAAATGCGAATTAAAGTTCCTCTCCTGGAAGGTGGCCTTTCTCTTGGCCATTACATCAGCCAGACGTATCAGTGAAATCCAAGCTCTCACCATAAAGGAACAGTATCTGCAGTTTTTGCTGGACGGGGTTATCTTACGCACTAACCCATCTTTTATACCTAAGGTGCTTTCAACCTACCACCTCAATGAGCTGATTGTTTTACCGACATTCTTTGCTAATCCATCCTCAGCAGCGGAAAGGGCGTTGCATTCTCTGGACATCAAGCGATGCTTAAAGTTTTATCTGAAAAGAACGGAGTCATTCCGTAAATCCTCTCAGCTAATGATCTTTATCTCGGCACCCAGGAAAGGACAGGCCTTGACAAGGGCCAGTTTTGCTCATTGGGTCACCTCCACGATTTCCTTTTGTCATGAAAAAGCTGGTCGTCTGCGGCTGTCCGAGGCCCCGCAGGGGCCACTAAAGAGGGCAGCCCTCTAGTGCCAGCTGGGCACCCCACACCCCCTTAGGGGCAGGGACTCAGGGAGGAGTCCCCCAAGCCTGGTCGCAGCGCGACAGGCGAGAATCACGTCCGGGGCGCGAGGACAGGGGGAGGGGTATATAGGCCTCCCCCACCATCTTGTCGTCCTCTTTCGCGCGCCCGGACACGCCGTCTGCCAGCCACGCCGTCTGGTCTTGCGTCGGTCGGCGTTGTTGCGGTCTCCTTTGCCCCCGCTGGACACGCTGGGTCTGCGGCGCGCCTCGGGTGTCGTGTCCCCGGGACCAGGTGGTGGTCGTCATGCGCGGTGAGTTTGGGGGCAGGGAGGACCGTTGGGGCCTTTCTTGCCAATTTGGAGTGGTTATGGAGAGGTGGTGCCCGCAATTGGGAGCGCCCAAGCCGCTGTGGTGCGGAGTGGGTGCTTGCGCCTGGGGATTCTCCTCCGTTACATGGGACGCAGGTAATTTGCCTTGACTGCCCCGTTGGAAGGGGCTCATTCAGTGGTCTTTTCCCCGGGCTGGAGGTTGTGACTTTCCGGCCCCGATTTGAGTGGCAGGGGTTCAGAGGCTGCGTCTTTTCCCCGCGGGGGACAGGTGGACTTCCGCGGGGGTGGTGCGGAGGCAGCGTTGGGGTTCCTGTGGTGAGCGGGTGCGTGGTTGGCACGCATAAGTGTTGTGGGGGGTCAAGTCCGGGTTTCGCTGGTCGTGGTCCCTGAGTTACGGATTGCAGCCGCTGTTGCGGGGTGGAGGGCTTCTCCACCCGCTTTGTCGACGTTGAGGCGGCCTGGGTTCCCGTGTTCGTGTGCACGGAGGGGGAGCCGGCGGCCACTGGAGTGCCGCCTGTCTTTCCCTGCTTGCCAGGGGCAGGAGAGCGGTGTGTTGCAGGAGGCCGCGGGCAGCCTCGGAGTGCCCTGTGGGCCAGTCCAGCCGGCATGGATTTGCAGGTTTTCGGTGTTATGAGTGGCATTTCACTGCCTTGTGTGGAAACTTTGGGCGAGGTCGGGAGAGCAGTTGTTGCATTGGATAGGGTGATGTTTGTATGCAATTTTGTGAGGTGTGACGAACTTCACTCGCATTAAAGGCAGATGCCATGCCCATGAGCTTTGTGATCATTGACTATGCCTGTCCTTGCTGGGCGTGGGGCGCTTGGTGCCTGTGCTGCACGGATGTTCTTTTCACGGTGTGGATTCGTGCCCGGTGCCGTTGAAAGATTTATTGGACCGTAACTGATGATTAGCAATGCTATGTCGGCGGTGGATACACACAGCAGCCGTTGATGGCGGCCTGCAGAGACAGGCCTCAACATTTGGAGATGTGAATAGTTTTGCGTGTACTTTGGATGCCTCCTTGTTTTGGCATCTCAGGCGCCTTGGGTGTTTCATCCTTGCAGATGTGAGCCAAGTAGGTGTGGGGCCTTTTTGTTGTGGCTGTGACAGGCCTAGGGCTTCATTTCAGGTTGGGCGCTGATAGAAAATCATGGGAAATCTTTTTTCAGGCAAGTTTCTTTTCCATGACTGCTTCTTTCAATAATTGTTTTGCAAGGGGCGAAGAGTGTGCCTCGGAGCAAATGCACAGCGCTGCTCTTTGGCACATGATTCAACTTTGCAGACCTCTTTATTGTAGCGGCTCCAATTTTTGGGAGCTTCTTGTTGTTCTAGTGGGTGTAATTTCTGATGTTGCGATTCCCTCGTCTTTATTGCTTGATTTTCTTTGCGAGGGACGGTTGCTCATGGCCGTTAAATGCCACTCATGGTTGCACTGAAGTTATGGAGGTGTCACACGTGGGCAGTCCACCCTGAGATCGGGGCAGTCCGATGTGTTTCACTATGGCTGTCCTCCCAGGGCGGTACCCACGGTCCATGGGACGCGTAGTGGGCAAGCGGTTTAAATGGCAGTGCCCTCATGGTCTTAGGGGGCGGTGCGTGCTTACCATGCAAATCAGGGGTGCACTGGGCGCCCGCGTTAACAAGGGCCCGAGGCCTGGGTGTCCGGCAAGTGAATAGTGCATCCCTGCTGCACTTTCCATTATAGGATGCAGTGTTTCTGCAGGGCGCGGTGATGATTCATTGTCACAGCAGGTAGCGCTGCTCGATCCCCTGCGTGGAGCTCTTTGCCCACGCTCCAGTGTGTCCTCTGCGTCCGGTACTGGTGCGGCTCCCCCAGCTGCATGCAAAGTTTTCCTTGTGCAGCTCCCTTCCTAGGAATTGTTTATGAAGGGATTTGTGAGGGCTATTTGTGTTTCCTTCGTCGATTTGGGTGCGGTGGCTGCGGCCTCCGGAGTGCCGCCTACCTGCTGATGTACCCAACATACATCTGAACCCTTCCACGCCTTGAGTAGGGTGCATGGGAGCAGAGGCGCGCATGCAACCAGGTTGATCCCATCGCGTCATGGTTCGTTCGGACGGGTATCTCCCATTCCTCTCAGCGGGGGACTTGAGCAGTTTAGCATGTTTTCTTGTTTCGCTGCCTACTTGTTCCCGATGCCCGATACTTTTGCGGGGTTGGTGGGGGCGTTTTGTTTCGTTGCTCGTGGTTGCGGGTGAGAACGTAGCCCCACGGTGAGAGCTGCTGACTCTGGGGAACGAGGTTTCTGCCTCGTGTAACGCATATGTGCTCGGGAAGCGCTCCGATAACCTTGGTTTTTTGCGCAACTTAAGTCGACTAAATTGGACTATAATGCTCCCTCGGCCACCCCGCTATACCTGGCCGCAATGTGGGTTTGTGCTTTGAAGGTTGTGTTTGGGGTGGGCCTAAGAGTCCCGGCCCGGTAGGGCTTGGTGAGAGTCGCGCCCTGGCCTGGGCATGCGGGGATGGTTGTGGGTTCTGGGGGCAGGACTGGTGATTTCAACAAGCGGTCCTCAGCGCCGGTACGGGGGTTGCGTGCGCTGCGGGTATCTGCTCACCGGCCCGCATGTCTTCCAGGATTAGGCTCAGCCAATACGCGTTGCGGGAGGATGCAGCGATGTGGGCGGGGGAGGCGGCTGATGCGCAGCCGAATTGCCGGACATTCCGCGGGACGGGTCCCGGTGGCCGCCCTGGTGCCTCCCCACTGAGCGTGACGGTGGCCTAGCGGTAACGGTACGAGCAGCGCCATGCGTGGGAGGGTTGGGTCTTGGCTTGTGGCTGAGCCCGCGGCCTACCTCGCTGGGAACGCTATGTCCCGTGGGCCAACGTCGTTGTGGGAGCATCGTCTCCAAAATGGGGCTCATTGGTGGTGATGGAGCACCGCGGGCTGGACTATTGGCGCGTCCTTGAAAGTCAGCCGCCCCAATTAGCACGGGCGCTGTATTAGCTTAGGCAGAACGTGTAGCCCCCACCTCCCCCTTTTATGCCAGACTTTTCAAGCAGAGCCTAGTGCCGCCTGCACGAGAGAGCTTTAGGGTGGGGATGGATGCACGGTACACCGTCTCGGAGGCGCTACACACCTAGCACAACCTCTCTCCGGTATCCATGTCTGCGCCAACCACCGCGAGAACTCCAGCCCACTGCCTGCGGTCACGTTGCTGTGCATTAGTGAGGGCCTTCGGCCAGGGGTAGATCTGGAGGCCTGTTTGCTACGCGCCTAGGAAGGGGCAGGCAGGTTGTTGGGTGGCTGTTTGGGGAAGCTGGTGCTTGACGCTGTGTGTATAGCAGCGCCCCTTTCTGCGTGGGAGTTGCAACTCCGAGGCGGTGTTGTGGGGCAGTGGTCTGGTGGTGTCGCGTTCATGTTTGAACAAACAGCGAATACCGCTCAGAAACGTAGTACCCATTTTGGAGCGGGGGAAAAGCAAGTTAGGAGTCTCGGCATTTGGCTCACCATTCCGTGATGCGGGCGAGTCACAAAAGCCTGGGTCTATCTAAACTGATGTGACCAATGCCGTGGTGTGTTGTAACAGTTGCCCATGTAGAGCGCTCCAATTCCTGCTGGTGGAGGCTGCGCAAGATAGAACGGCAGTATAACGGCATGATTTCGAGCGAGCGCCTAGTTCAGGATTGAACGGGCACGGCGGAAGTGCTATATTCATTCATGCCCAAAAATTCAGGCGCTGCTGAGGGTGAGATCTTTTGTCGATGCGGGGATGTTTTGAAATCGAGTTTCCTAGCCGAGAGTGCGTGATTATTGCTGGGTGAAAACTTTAGCGGTCTGTGTGTGAGACCTAGTAGCCCGCGTGGCTCCTGCCTCCAGGTACCGTGGGGGTGTGCCTCACCATGCGCTAAGGGGATGGAAGATGAGGCGCACCTCAGCCGCAGTAATTTTAAGCATAGTGAATGCGGGCCAGGAGGGGCCTTTGCTTGGGCCGACTAGCCGCCTGGAGAGTGGGTCGGGTGTTGAGGCTGCCTGGGTTTTTGACTCGTTTGTGTAGTGTTGGGCCGGGTCGGCGGCTGCGGTATCAGGGGCCCGGGTTCAATTCCCAGCATCTACATAAGTTGTGCCATGTTACCTAGCGAATCATATGCCTGTGGTTGATTTGGTGACGGCAGTCATTATTGGAGTAGTTTGTGTAACTGCAAATGTCTCACCCTCCAGGGTGGCAGCGCGATCAGCCCAAAGCACCGCGGAAGGTGCTGGATCGCAGATGGCCCTGTTCGGGTGGGAGGTAGCGGCTTGCGCGTCCTTCGCCGGCCGGGCTGGGAGGGGCTAGTCAGTTAATTAATTGCGGCACACTAGCGCGCGGTACCGACACTAACTGAGGCGTCGTCACTCCGAGGGCTGCAGGTCCAGACTGAGCCTCCTCCGGGCCCTGGTCAGGTGTGTGCTCGCCTCATAGACGGGTGGCTACGCTGGGGCAGCGCTGTAGAAGCGGGTGAATTTGCGCATCCTGCATGACCGGGCGGTTGGTCAGGTCAGGGCCCGCTTGCATGTAGGCACGACGGGGCACTGTGGGCCATTATTATTGTATCTGGGAAATGTGCAAGATGAGCTTGGGCGCGGTGGGGGAGACCTGAGTGCGTGGCGCAAGGGTGCGATTCTTGGACTGGGAAAGTACCAGCATTTGTGAGTATTGAACTGGTATGTACCGCCGTCGGGAGTCGCATCTGGAGCTGCGCCGGGCATATGTAACATTTGGGGAGGTGAGCCTGCCTGTGCAGCGTCCACCCCCTGAACCGCTTCACGTCCCCTGCCTGGGGCATTAGACGGATCCTCTGCAACAACTTTGCAGCAGTTGTGGGCGCTGGGGCTGCGTAGAAGTGGCATCGCCAGCCTAAGTATGTCAGCCGGTATAATCCCAAACCCTACCCTCCGCATACCCGCTTGGTCCCATGTCTGGGGTACGCAGTATGTGTCCCCGCTACAGCTCTGCAGCTGTCGCGTGCGGAGGGGCCGCGAGAAAGTGGCCTTGCGGCCCAGGGCAGGAGATGCGGGGGAGGGTTCGCATTCGAGGCTGATTAGCTCTGTTGGCGGGAGCGTGGTGCTGGTTACACCCAGGTCTCGGGTGCGATCCCCGTATGGGCCAATGTTAACTTATCTGGGCTTTTAGGCAGGCCCCCGTAATTGAATCATTTGATTTTAAAATTAACACAGTTGCGCGACGATCGCCAGGGTGACTCGCACTAGATTGGCGAGGTCCCAAGCGCTGCGCCGGTCCCCTGTTGGACCTGTCCCCTGACCTGCGAGGTCCCATGCGGCATGCCCTACTCTCGGCATTGAGGCGAGAATAGCCATTGTTGGTGCCCATGATCGCGTTTCTCGACGCCTGCCGTCTCGCTGAAGTTGTGAGTGACAGTGATGGGTTTTGCCCGGGGGCTTGGGCTGCGTCGGGTGGATTACCGGATCACTCAATCCTGAGCATGGGACATGCAGGCTAAGTAGCGGACACGTGCTGTACCATGGCAAATACGCAAACAGGTCTTTAAGGTTAAGAAAGGCCACACCACACAGGAAGGAACAAGTTAACTATGCTAACTTGCCAGGGCAGAGAATTATTATTCCGCACGATTGAGCGTGGACTTAATGCCATGTTAGTCTCAGCTCTGTAGGTATGTCCCCATAAAACCTGGGGGGCATGGTGCCCGACCACTGAAGGTGTACTGCAGCCAAAATGAAACTGGGAATCTGGGATTCCGACACTTGCGGGTTTAAGCATCCAGGGTCGGAGATGGTTAGCAGGTACTGGCATCTGGGATCCGACGGCAGTTAAGCAGGCGGGGTGCGCTGCGTAGGCGTCAGTACACGAAAGGGTGAGGCGTCGCCAATAGTGGGCACAATACATATATTGTTTCAAACCAGATCTGACGCCAATAAGTGTTCACCAGGGTTTAGCAATCAAAGGGGCTTGTGCAAATTGTCTTGTCAACGGGGCGAAGTAAGTGAACCCCCGTACCTAGGAAGGTGACATGTTGCTGCAGTTAAGCTCGAATGCTGCGCCCGGTTAGCTATACTAGCAACGCTGGGTGGGGACGCTGTCAGCCAACATAGGTGCTCCTGTCCCGATAACAGGGTGTCAAGCACAAAAGGCGACTAGGTCAAAGAACTTTTGGCATGTCCAGGATTCAAAAAATTACATTTAATGGGGCAGGACATTTTTCCGCTGCACAGGGTGGGCAGCGTGACCCCCTCCTACCGGGGAACAATGGGGCGAAGGTAGGACTTAGTCAATACGGAAAGTTAGGCACCAGATTGCAGACAGGGCACAACTGTATTGAAGCCGACAGGTTAACTAGCCGGTATGCCTAGGGGTTTTCACCTCAGAGGGAGCTGAGCAGGCGAAATTCCCATAAGGAATAAGGGATGCAGGGCACAGGTTAGGCTGAACTTGCTACCAGCGGGTCTAGTGTGTGAGCGGGTTAACTGAACAGGTAATTTTCCACCGCTGGGGTTGCCCTGGGGTGGGCAGTGTGAACACCCCTGCCCCCCATCCGGGGGCTCTCGCAGGGAGGGTTCTAGCCTGTCGACTTTTCCTGCAGTTAAGGTCAAATGCCCTGCCCGGGTAGCTATATTAGCCTAACTGGGCAGGGGTGCTGTCAGCTAACACATTGTGCTGCGTCCCCAAGAAAGGGGGAACAAGGTGCCAAGCACAAAAGGCAAGGAGAGCAGTGTGAACCCCCCCTCCTATTCGGGAATATTCTGGGAGGAAGGGCAAAGTAGGACTTAGCCAATCCTTAAAGTTAGGCACCATATGGCAGCCAGTGCGCACTGCATCAATCACACGGATTCTCTAGCTGGTATCCCTAGGGGGTCCACCACGAAGGGAGCTGAGCTGGCGAAATTCCCATAAGAAATAAGGGATGCACGGCAAGGGCAGGAGGGCACCCTGGCTCATCGTCACACACGTCTAGTTATGGACATTCCTGTGCATCATGAGTTAGAAAGCAAATGGACGGTGCAAAGGTTAAAGTATAATCCTTCTCGCCCGAATAGCCAGAAGTAGGCAGGTGGGTGTGGGAGCGGTCTCCCAACAAGCGGGCAGCTGTCCCTTAAGTGGGGACACAGGTGCGCTAGACACACCGTCCTAGTAGGACGGCAGCTAGGTGAGCTCAGCAAATCCATGGGGCAATGTGAGCCAGGGAATCTGATCTGCCCCGCCCAGAGTTGGCATGGGGCTGAGTTATGTATGTGAAGTAGTGGAATTTTCCCACAGGAGGGTGGATAGTTGGCACAAATTCACAGGGCAGAAGGGCCTTTGTGTTGCATTAGACACTAGCTGATCCAGGCTATCGGCAAGGTCTAGGGTGATACAGATGGGGTTCATCTATCACCAGGGGAGGGATCTCTTCCCTAGCTTTGCAGGAGGCCTGGAAATGAGAGGTTGCAGGTAAGAAAGGAGCTTTTGGTGGGGGCTCTGGCGGCGACGGTGGCCACCTCCAGAGCTGTGGCGGAGTTACAGGGCGATCTGGAAGCAGAGGGGTACAGAAGGGTACCTCTGCGCGGCACCATGGTGGGTGCCAGAGCCAAATCCTAGGAGCCTCATGGGAGGTTCCTAGAAAACCGTGTCGGCGCCCCGTTAGTCCTTCGGGCGGTTGTGGGCCTGAACAACCGGGGGTTTGCTATGCTACGCTCCGCCCTGAAAGGGGCGTGAGTAATAAGGAACCATGTGTCACGTGATCCGGGAAGAGGATCACCAGAAGTGGCAGCACAGATGGGGTTCGCCCCAGTGCCTCTTGGCTCATCAGGCGGGCAGGCGGCCCAGACGGTTGCCTGCCCTTGGATCGCCCGTAAGATAACCCACCATATTACATAACGGTGTATGTAATAAACCTGCAGCAATTTTTACCCAAACAAGAAATGTGTTGTGTGATTATTTATGAGCATGCATGTTATGTTGGAGGGGTGGGGTAGGTTGCCAATGCTGGTACTATGCTTCTTGCGAAAGCACAAGCTCACTCTACCAGGAATGGGGCAACTACCTCAGCCCTGTTTGCGGGAGCATCTCTCCCGGACATTTGCTGGGCGGCAACGTGGGTGAATGCTCACATGTTCACGAAGCATTACTGCCTCGATGGTTGGAAAAAGGCAGGTATTGCTGTTGGACAAACTACACTCCGACGCCTCTTTGCTTAAAGGTAGACGGCTTTTAGCCCGCTATGTTCTTTATAAAATGTGTGTAAATTTGTATGCTTATAATTCTCTTCTTGTTTTTTCTGATGCTACAAGTTTACATTAAGTTGGGATGGTTCGCCTCCCGACACCATTTTTTTTTCACTTATTTGTGTTTTTACTGCTTACTAGTCGGATTCAAACATGTGAATCTATAAAAGATTCAATACTGGAGAAAAAACAAGTTACTTATCTGTACACTGGTTCTCCAGTATTGATATCTTTTATAGATTCCCATGCGACCCTCTCTCCTCCCCGATTAGGCTCACCAATTACCTCAGAGTTTATATACCTTTAAACTTGTGCTCGAAATCTGAGGTATGGTGGCTCTGTGGGGAAAGGGAACTCTGAGGTCTCAGCTGTGATTGGCGGAAGTTTGGATGTCCTAAAATGAGGCTGAAAAGTTACTTAAGTGAGTTGTTCTGCTCTATGGAGGTCAATGGTAATGTTGTAATACTGCTATTTCTTATGTTACCGTGGGACTCCCACCATGACGACAGGGAAGATTCAAGCATGTGAATCTATAAAAGATATCAATACTGGAGAACCACAGTGTACAGGTAAGTAACTTGTTTTCAATGTCCTGTGCTTTTTGTTTCCAACCAAAAACACACACACACACACACACACACACCCTCCCCACCCTCCAGGCCCCCCCACCTAGAACAATGGTAATTGGGGCCCAGCAACAAACTTCTACAACGTTTTCTGGCTAGGTGCAGCAGGATGGACATCTTTCACTGCCAAACATAATGCTCATATGCAGTGTTTTCTAAAACCTTGTTCTAGAACATACCTGCATGCATAAATTAGGTTACGGAACAGGGAACTTCATGCTTATTGGAAAAATAACCAAGGTATATGTTTAGACTAGTTTGGCTTAGGGAGCCAGTGGGGGAATAAAAAAGTTGTAGGAACAGAAAAAGCACACGTCATATTTTCACGATTGCACATCATAGCGATGAATTTCATAGTTCAGTCATTTTTACCTCCAGCAACTGCCTAAAACACAGCCATGTCACAGAACTCACATGGACCGATCACTCCATCGTCCACTTCAGCATCTCCAGCCCCAGCACCACCACCCCTAAGATGACCAACGCCCCCCACCAGAGGTGGAATAAAATCTCAGAGACCAGTTGTGCGAACGCCCTCAACACCTCTAACCCTGCTACCTCCACCAACCTCGAAGAGGGAGTGAAAAACTCCAAACCTTGGATCACCAATTGTACAGACAGAATCTTCCCCATCAAGAACAACATCCAAAGAAAATCCTCTAAAAAATGCCAGATGGTACACCCAAAAGCTCAGAACAGCGAAACGAGACAGCAAACAGTTGGAGAGGAGATGGCACAGAGGTAAGGACACATCCAACAGGGCAGGCTTCAAGACCTTCCTCAACCTCTACCAGCGCCTGCTGAGGGCAACAAGACAGCCATTGCCGCACGCATCGAAACCAGCGTCAAGGAACTTTTCAACATCGTTAAGGAATTCTCCAACCCTGCTGCCAGCAAATCTACATCACACCCTCACAGGAGCTGTGCGACAACCTTGCCCATACTTCCACAACAAGATTGCAACCATATACAGAAACTCCAACCCCCTCCCACACCTGCGGATTTCATCGACAGATACGCCACCACCGTAACCGACACGAACCACACACTGACCACCTGGAAAATCCTCTCCACCCAGGACACCACCTCCACCATGAAATCCATCCACTCTTGATCTCCCACAGAACCATGCCTGCACCACATCTGCAACCTCAGAAACCAAAGGATCAGCCAGGAACTCACCACCCTACTCAACACCTCTATCACCTCCACAACATTTCCCAATGCCTGGAAACATGCTGAAGTCAGATCACTTCTCAAAAAACCCTCCGCCAACCCCAGTGAACACAAAAACTACCGGCCAATCTCCCTGCTCCCATTCCCAGTGAAGGTTCTGAAAAAGATCATCAACAACCAACTCATGACACATCTGGAGCAGAACAAGCTACTCAACGCCTCCCAATCCTTGTTCCGCAGCAATCACAGCACTGAAACCACCCTGATCGCAGCCACCGAGGACATCCGAACCCTCCTCAACCGAGGAGAAACAGCAGCTTTGATCCTCCTCGAGCTCTCTGCAACCTTCAACACCCTAATCCACCACACACTGATTGAAAGACTCCACCACATCGGCATCCAAGGGGACGCGCTCAAATGGATCACCTCTTTCCTCACCGGAAGAACCCATAGGATCCACCTTCCACCTTTCACCTCTGAACCCAAGGAGATCATCTGCGGTGTCCCCCCCAGGCTCATCCCTCAGCCCCACGTTCTTCAATGCATATATGATCCCGCTGCCCAATATCGTCAGATCCCACAGTCTCAACATAATTTCCTATGCAGACAACATCCAACTCATCCTCTCACTCACCAACAACCCCACTACCACCAGAACCAACTTCCACAGATATATGACAAACGTCGTCGACTGAATGAAGAACAACTGCCTGCAGCTGAACACAAACAAGACAGAAGTACTGATCTTTGCCAACAGCAGCAACACATGGAATGACTCCTGGTGGCCATCAGACCTAGGACCCACACCCACTCCCTCTAACCACGCCAGAAACCTCGGAATCATAATTGAAAACAAGCTCACCATGAAATCACAGATCAACGCTGTCTCCTCTGCCTGCTTCCTCACTCTGCCCATGCTACGTAAGATCTTCAAGTGGCTACCCCTACAAACGAGATGCACCATGACACAGGCTCTCATCACCAGCTGACTGGACTACGTCAATGCCCTCTACATAGGAATCGTTGCACACCTTCTACAGAGACTTCAGACCATACAGAATGCCGCAGCCAGACTCATCCTTGGCCTTCCCCCATGAACCCACTTCACACCCCACCCCCCACTCCCGTAAACTTCACTGACTCCCCGTACAGAAGACATGCCAATTCAAGCTGCTGACTCAAGCACACAAGGCTCTACACAACCAAGGACCCGCCTACATTAACCACCGCCTGAACTTCCACCAACCATTGAGTAGAATACACTCCTCCTCCCTTTCACTTGCCCATACTCCTTGCATCTACCGAACCAGAAGTGGAGGAGGCTCCTTTTCCCACATCGCAGCAAAGATTTGGAACAGCCTCCCCATGCACCTCCGGACCATCACTGCACTTCTGTAATTCCGAATGGTCCTCAAGACCTGGCTGTTTGAATAAGCCTCCGGGCCTGCAAACGCCTGATACCCTATTGGGTGATAAGCTGCACTTTATAAACTCTGATTGGTTGATTGATTGATTAACTCTTTTAAACCAAATAACTCTACTTATCCCCCATCCTCCAGCCAGTTTATTCTACATAGGGTGGGAAATCTGTCAAAGCAGAACCCCTACTGGGAAAGTCAGACCCAGGCCATTATACAAAACGATGAGTCCTCCCCTTTCCATCAGTTTCCCTATCCTTACATGTGCCTTAGGCTCCTTTTTCTTAGGAATTTACTGTTGTAAAGGGCGATAAGGTTACAAACAATACTAATTTAATATAATAATTTTTATAGATTAACTTTTCTAGCTCATTTTAAAAGTGTTGTTACAACATGTGTGCAGGACAGATCTTTTCTTTGACACCTCCTCAACCTTTCATGACCACTTCAGGTGATCCTCGATCAAAGTGGCAAGAATTAAAGGAATACTTTATTCATTATATAGAAACGATAAATGATGAAGAACTTACTCCAAAAAAGAAAAGAAAAAAATACTTCTACGTTCTATGGGACCACAAGTTCTTAAAATATGTAATAGAATGGAAAACAAATCAGACCACCTTCTGAATTTAATTTTTTTATTAATAAACTATCTAACTTAGATGACAATTTTTTACTGAGCTTTTGAATTGTAATATTTTTCAGAGGAAACAGGAACCAATTTACCACCATGTTTCTGCTCTAACCCTATTACGTGCCAATTTTGTAATTTGCATGATGAGCTTATAAGGGATCAAATTATCATGCATGTTAACAATGAAGCAGGACAGAAGAGGTTGTGGGTTCATAGTCGCTCGCGGTTGTTAGATGTAGTTGCAGTGGTTCGCAAAGCAGAAGTTTTATCTAAGTGCTTAAAACAACCTAATCTCAACATTGTTTGGAGCCCTCCTGTTCAATGTTCTAGCTAGCTCTCCCGTGACCACTAGCCAAAATTGGGCAATCGTGGATCAGTCCAAACCATATGGACAAAGCCAGCATCTTCAATAGCCTACCTGGGGCACCTAAGATAAAGTGTGCATCATAATTTTCAATCTATGTGGTGTCTTAGATATATCTGGTGAACGTAGTTACGTTCCGTATATTGGAATCCTGTATTTTTAGAGATTTTATGTATATTTTCAAGGGTCCTGTCTTGTTCTTTAGCACTGAATTGTCTTCTTATAATTTCCTCTCATCTAGCTCATATTGTTGGTAGGTCATCTGAAATCATTGAGATCAGTGTCCTGTAGGGCCATGACATCAGTTTAGGCCCCTTCCAAAGGTACACATGATCTGTACTGTGTGTCATTGGTTCTTGGTTAGGATTTCCTAAAGCATGCCATTGTGGCCGTACAACGGCCCCATACTCCAAGAACTGTGTGTCTGGTTGCCGACCATGTTCATCAGGCCCCTGAGTGTCCCTTTGGCATATGTCTTCATTAGTGACGATCCTGCCTCTGTCCAATACTGCAAGCGTCTTGTGGGTAGTCCGATCAGAGGCGACGTTGGAGCATACAACAGTCTATGATTAGTTTTCTTAACTGCCCGAGTCCAGCAGCACAGCGCCACCGTGAATAGCTTGAGCCTCCAAACAGGCTTAAATTTCACACCCTTTAACAATGCCACCAATGCGCCTTCCTGATGCGGGTCTCCGAACTCACCTGTCTCTACTAGGTTCTCACCTGCGAGCCACCTGGCAGGCCATTGTAGATTGGTGGCCAGGTGATACATCTTATAATCTGATGCCCAGTTCTCCATCTCTCGTGGGGCGCTGTATCATCCGTAGAGCCACCCTCTACTGCCACCCCATCCCATATCAGTTCCCAAATTGTAGTTTTAAAAGATTTAAACCAACTTTGCGTGACCTGGATCTGAAGGTTCGCAAAATAATATAGCCCTAACAGCAATATTACCATTTTGGATAAGGATATCGTGGCCATAATGGGTAGACTCAAAATTCACCAAAATGCAACACTACCTCTTGTGGCACACAGGGCACTTTCATGGTTTCCCTGTCTCATGTCTTCATCTCAGTGATAACAGTTTATTCTCTGATATCGAAAAACCTGGGGTTCCCATTTAATGCTCGATCGAACACCATGTCAGGAACTCACTGCAAGTCAGGCGATATGGGGAAGGCACATTTTCCCCCCAGTTTGTATGTAACCTGGAAACTTCACCCAGCTCGTCTAATAACCTCATACTCCAGGGTATCCCCATGTCCACCTAACGGAGGATTAAAACTATGCCAGCATAAAGAAAAATACATGCTCTCTGTTTCACAATGGTAATTATTTTATTTATTTAAAAGATTTATAAAGCGCACAGCTACCCAACAGGGTTTCCCGGCGCTGAAAGCGGGACAAGCGAGATTGGAGATCAGTTGGCATTAGGCCTGACTAAAAAGAGCGGTCTTTAGCTTTTTTCGGAAAGCAAATAGAGATTGACAAGTCCTGAGTTCTAGCGGAAGGGAGTTCCACAATTTTGGTCCCAGGAAGGAGAACGAGCGGCCACCCATGCGGGTCAGCCATACTCTGGGGACTGAAAAGAGAAAAAGGTTGGCCGATCTTAGGTTGCGAGAGGGTCGATAAGGCTTGACAAGGTTAAGTATGTACACGGGGGCCAGGCTGTGCTGAGCTCTAAACATGTAGCAGAGTGTCTTAAACTCGATACGCTTACTAACCCTGAGCCAGTGGAGTTGATGAAGCAAAGGGGAAACAGAAGCGTGCCGAGGCAACCAAAAAAGCAGGCGGGCTGTCACATTCTGAATGAGCTGGAGACGGTGGACAGAGGTCTTGTCCGCACCCAGATACAGTACATTACCACAATCAAGTCTGGAGATCACCAAGGCCTGCAAGACAGTCCTCTGAGCAGCTGGTAGAATTAGCCAGAGAATTTTCTTTAACCAATTGAGGACTGCAAAGCAGGCCGAGGTGACTCCCGAGACCTGGGCAGCGAGAGAAAGCTTGCTATCGATGGAAAAGCCCAAGTTCTTAACCTTAGTAACCGGGGCCGGCAAAGGTCCCAAAGAGACAGTCCAATGACTGGCTCCCCAAAGCTCAGCCTTAAAGCATTTCTGGACATCCACAAGGAGATGTTTCGCAGACCAAGTTTGAGTAAAGAAGGATCCTGATGTTGAGCAGGCGATAAAGAAAAAATAACCTGCGTCTTGTCAGCGTATGAAAAGATGGTCAACCCAGATTTTTCTGCAATGTCCGCCAAGGGGCGAACGTAAAGATAAAAAAGCAGAGGACTCCGGATCGAACCCTGCGGAACTCCAGATGTTAAGGCAACAGGGTTAGATTTAGCGGTGTGAGAGAAAACTTGAAAGGAGCGATCCTTTAAAAAAGAGATCAGCCACTGCAAGGCTACACCTACAATACCAGAGCTTTCGAGGCGATCCACCAGAATGGAGTGGGAGACCGTGTCAAAGGCAGCGCTCAAATCCAACAGGATGAGCGCTGCTTTGCCCCCACAGTCAAGCTGCTGCCTAAGGTCCTCCGTGACCCCCAACAGAGCTGATTCAGTACTGTGACCAGGACGAAAGCCAGACTGTGATGGATGAAATAGCTTATGTTTTGTCACATGTACAGAGAGTTGAGAGTTAATGTGTTTTTCCAATATTTTGGAAAAGGTGGAGAGAAGAGATATGGGCCTGTAGTTTGACCAGCAGAGGGTATCCAAGCCAGTCTTTTTCAACAGTGGAAGCACAAGAGCATGCTTCCAATTACGAGGCAACTGGCCGAGATTTAGGGAGGAGTTAAGGAGCTTAGCAATCACCTCGAGGGCAGGCTCATCCAGGCATCTGAGCTTAGATGGAGGGAGAGGATTAAGTGGGGAGCCAGACTTGATGTTTCCCAGTAGGTTTTTCAGAGAAATTAAATCAAGTGGGAGCCAGGCCTGAACTTGACAAGATTCATCAGATGCGAGGTCAGGGGGAGCGGTCACGACCTGTTCAGAGAGTTGAGTGGTGGGAAAGATGAAGTTGTCATGAGGGGAGGAATCCAACTCAAGCTCACGATGGATACACACGATTTTATTATGAAAAAACAGCGCAAGCTCATTGCAATGATGTAATGGAAGGGAATGGGACGGCAACAACGTGCTAGGCGCAGAGAGTTCCGTCACAACTTTAAATAGGGTTTTCTGACAGTTTTGGGCAGTCATAATTTTATCCGTGTAGAAGGAGGCACGAGCTGATCTGCATAGAGCATGATATTTTTTTAATGCCCCCAGATAAGTGGCTCTGGCCTCTGGCGCATAGTGCTTTCTCCACAGTGCCTCCAAAACTTTACATTGTTTTTTTTCAAGTCTAAGGGAGTCGGTAAACCACGGAGCGGGGGGAAGCACTCTAGGTTGAGATTTAGTGTGCTCAAACTGCAGTAGGAAATGGTTCAAATGCCAATGCAAATAGAATTGACGAAAGTGAGCATCCCTGTCTCGTCCAACAATACATTGTCTGTGCCTCAGAAATACAATGGCTCATTCGCAACCTTACCTGGGCATTTGTATACAACACTACCCATCTATGCCAGCCTGCAGGTGCTCCTAATACAGTGTGTCAAACGCATTTTGAATGTCAATAGACAACACAGCAGCTTCTGAGAAGTCCACTGATGGGGCTTTATCTAGTACGCAGCATACACTTCTAATATTATAGAAGGTATTTTGATTGGGGATAAGGCCATTTTGGTCTAAATGAATCAAAGTGTTCAGGTGGGGCTGTAACTGTTTAGCTAGTACTTTGTTTAGCACTTTATAATCTAGGTTTAGCATTGGCACCATAGCGGCTGGTCTCGCTGCAGAGTGGCGTGGCGTCGGAGGGGTGTGGTTGGGGGGGCGGATGGACGACAAAGTAAACAAAAAAAAGAAAATAACTTACCTGCTCCTCACCGATCACCGCACTGCTGCTATTCTCCTTCCAGCTATGTACATGCTGAGGCTCCCAGACTCCCCACGGCCAATCCCAGCACTTCTCTCATGCTGGCCAGCATGAGAGAAGCTCTGGTATTGGCCTGAGCAGGCTTGCTTTCTGCTCCAAAGGGGACTGGAAGCCTACACCTGCTGTTCTCTCCACCCGGCAATGCAGCTCGTGTTGGGGAGATGCCAATGCGCATGTCTGTTTGGCCGTCCTAAGACGGCTGGCCAAACCGTCATGCACACTGAGAGCAGTGCTGCCCACCAATCCTCTTCTGTGTCTGCCATGGCATGGCCTGCCCCCAAAGCCGCAGCTGCATTGGCGACACCCTATAGGAGGCCATGCCCAGTTCGTCCCCCTGCGTTTTGAGGATGGAAACAATTAGGGCTTCCCTTGTGGAGGCTGGTAAGGGGCAACTCTTCAAAGCATTAGCATACATTTACTCTAGTTTTTATGCCAGAGGGACCCATATGTGTGATAGGATTTTTGCAGGCAGTCTGTCGGATCCTGGTGATTCCACCCCTGCTAACTCTTTAATAGCTCCTCTGATTTTAGGTTGAGTTATAGAAACGCCTATAGCCTCTTTATCTTCTCAGACAACTAAATGAGCATCGCCATGTCCTAAAAAAGTCTCCACTGCCTCCACCAGCGCTGTAGTTTGCTTGATGTACAAAAGCTGATAATGCTTCGTGAACACCCCGAGTACCTGCTGGGTATATACTAACATACCATTCTTGTCTTTGTCTAGATAATAGCCTTCCAGCTCTATTGCCTGCTGCATGATTGGAAGTCAGATATTCCCATCTAGTGATATACTGCAGTTTCTCCATCGTATTTGCATACTTCTCCCATGTCTGAAGTAATTCAGGCCAGGCCAAATGAGCATCTGCAGCCCTCTCTCTATCTAGTAGCTGGATTTTGGTTTCTAGTTGTGTCAATGCCCCTTTCATTGTCTTCCTCGCACCCACTGCTTGGCTGAAACAGTAACCCCAAATCATGGTTTTAAAGGCATCCTATTCTATATTTGCAGGACTCGAAAAATCCTAAAAATGTTACTAGACCTGCAGGTCTTGTGACATGAATAATCTACTCGGCCTAATTATAAATGCTCTTGACCCATAAACTGATTTCAAATTGTGTGATCCTGGGCAAGTATTTTAATTCAGTGAGACGCCATTTTCTTCTTTATGATATCTATGAGAGCACCTTCAAATACGCAGGTTCAGCATGTCTGCTGTACAGAAAACTCTTGTTTAGTTTAATAGACTAAACGTTTGCTCCATATATAATACAAATCTAGCCACATATAGGATACACATGACAGCTGATTTGCCTCAGTTCATTAACCGCATTGTCATCAGTGCAGGGGCAGGAATGTTTCTGAACTTTTAATAAATACATAACTAAAGCATAAAGTAGCAGCACACTGTCATTTGCAATAAGCAGATTTTACATTGAAATGTCCACAGAATTTCCCATTGACATGTGGTTTTAAAACTTTATAGTGTGCAATGCTGGAAATCGAATTTCTGCAAATATTTGTCATTTGCACATCACCAAGTAAAGTGTTGTGATTTGTTTTCCTCCTATGTAAACTTTGTGTGCATCACACTTCTGAATTACAAAAAAAGTTCTTTCATAATTCCTGATATATTTTGAAATAATTGTACCATTCATTTACAAGATGTTTAAATGCCCTGTTAGAAACAAAAACTGACATTTTACATCTTTTTGTGTCACAATTATTGTCAGATACCTTGACAGAAAGCACTAACTATAATAAGAGAAAGAAAAGTAAAACACATTTTCCAGGAACAGATAAGCAACAATTAGTAAAAAGACAAACTGACATTTGACCTCTGTCCTTGAACAGACAGCAAATGTGTCGAGACAAAAAAGATTTAAAGGTGTCTTTATTGCTCATTCACTTTCTCAATGAACAAAACACCTGTTCCTTCCAGTTTAAATTAACTCCCCAGCATGGTTGAGAAAATGCTAACAATAGCTCAACCTGATAAAATCTCACTTGAGTGGATTTTTCGAGGCCTGATTTGTGTGTGCAGTTATTTTGGAAGTACTCCCGAATTAGGTCAGACAGTGAGACCCTAAATAGAGGTTTGGTCAAATAAGATGACGGAAGTCTCCATGTAGGGGTGGGGGAGGTTCGGTCTGAGTTCTTATTGAAAAGGCATCTTATTTTCTTTATAACTTTGTCTCCTTGAAAAATTATTCAATAAGAAAAAAGTTTTCTCGCGATTTGGCACAGCAAGTTTCATACAAAAAAAATACCTTTTCCCATTTGATCTCCCTTAGGAATATTTGCTCTCTGATACACAAAAAATATTGAATGGAATTGCACCGAATTTGGCATGACAGTAGACCTTTATTTGAGAAAGTCTTTGCATGGTTTGGTGAATATCTGTCCAGTAGTTTTCAAGAAATTAGCATTTAAAAATGTTTCGGGTGGGTTTGGAAGTTTGAGATATCGGAATCATTATTCTGTGGATGGTCTTCAGACACGAGTTCACTGTCCATCAGTGGAATAAAGTTAACAAATAATGAAATCCAATTGGATTTTGAGTCAGTAGACCCAAAGCTGATCCCACCAACCTGAAGTCGCAGAAATCTCTGTTGCAGCTGCCATTACTGGGGAGCCGCAGACGCTCCAACCCCACTTCCTGAAGAAAAATGTAAAGCAGTCATAAGGTGGTAGGGATAGCATCTCCTGACACCCTGGTTCAGTTGGGGCTCCCCAAAGGGACCTCCCATTAGAACAGCATAAAAAGGTATATTTTCTGCAGAGTTCATAGTCCCTGAGGCAGGGTACACAAACCCACACTGGCTCACGAGACAACCACAAACCTTGTAGAAGGTACAATAAGGGAGCATGAATCTTTGTGGGTTTGTAAACTTAAACTGGGTGTGTGAAACAAAAGAAAAAAAGGAAGCCAGCATTCACTTGGACAACTGAAGACCATGCACATCGGTGAGTTGATCAACGGGCTGGGTGCAGGTTTTGGCTAAAAGCTGTGAACAGCTGTCGTTGACCGACCACAAGGGGTAGGCACAAAACCTGGTCTTTGACCTTGTGCAGTAGGGATTGCCCAGTGAGTACGATGCAGGGCTTGGTCAAATGCCGGTGCGTTGTGGCCAAGCCACACTGCTCAAGGCTGAATGACAAACTGGGTCTGTGAAACAAAACAAAAAAAGAGGAAGTCACCATCTACTTGGCCACCTGAATACCATGCACATCGCTGAGTTGGCCAAGGGGCTGGGTGTAGGGATTGGCTGAAAGTCATAAACAGCTGTTGTTGACTGGTCACTTGGGGTAGGCACAAAACCTGGACTTTGACCGTGTGCACTTGGGATTGGCCAGTGGGTTTTGTGCAGGGATTGGTCAAAAGCTTGTCATTGTGGCAAAGCCACACTGCATAGGCAGAAAGCTGTGTGCAACTGGGGTTAGACAGCTGCAGGGGGTTGGGTGCAGGGCTGGTTTTGATTGTGTGCTCAACTTGCCACAGGCATGTTGCTCGCCTTTTTGTTTTGGTTTCATAGACCCTAGTGTGTGTTTGCCAAACCACACTACTTTGTGGACCCATACTCAGGGCCAGTGGAATTATTACCATTCTGCAGCCGCAGTATTTTTCACATAATAATGTATTTGCCCCATAATCCATCATCTGCTGTATCATTTGCAGATTTTAACCCAAAAAATATTTTTAGCTCAAACTAATCAAAAGTTACAAAAAATGCAGCAACGCGTGCTGCTGTACAGCGGAAGGAACTTTTCAAAGGTTGACTGTTCACCTTCCAGTTTCATATTGCTGTAGTTGGCTGTTAAACTAGTACTAATGAGGTAAAACCTTTGTCCGGGCAGTGTTAACGTGTAAAAATGACAAAATAATAAACTGATACTGCATAATTTGCATTTTCTTGCTGCATTATTTAGTAAACCCTGCTGCATAATTTGGTCCTCCCTTGCTACATAATTCTAGTGGCCCTGATTATAGTCTAATAACGTACATCTGAGATATTCTATAGTTGAGACGTGCACCAAATCGAGGATAGCACACAAGCTTATCAAGTCACATATGCATTGCATATACTGGGGAGTGAAAGAGGTGTTCCCTCTGCATACCATTTCTGTGCCTCCAATCATCTTCTGCACCCCACCCAGTTCCTCGTCTATTCTCGGAAGCCCTGCGCTTGCCTTATATTCAGGGTGTCTGTAAGTGGGTGCGTGGACCTATTTGGTGTCATGTCCCACACAATTGTAATCTCCTCCCAATACCATCGGGCTGTTTGTGCCCAGGTACAATGGGTGTCAACGACTCAAGGAACTGTGTCAGGCCCAAATCTGGAGCAGATATACAACCCATTGTTACTTGTATCCCTTTGAGCCTTGATTTACAAAGACATCTCACCCCTACCGCTCAGTGCAAGCAGTAGTGGATTCAAATGGCACCCCTAGATTTATCCAAACCAATGTTCTCCCAGAGAACAGAGAGAACCTCATGGTATATAATTAACCTCTCCATCTCCTTCTCAGCTTTATCACTTACCCTTCGACCAGGCGTGTCTCCTGTAGAAATGCCGCGTCTACTCCCCTTTGTCTCAAGAACCCAGGGCAGTACCTTAAACTTAATAATATCTGCCACTTGTCACCACTCATTCTAAATCTAAGAAATAATGACATTTTCTGGTTTCTTGGCAAACTACAATGTGTATCATTTATACCGGGGGCGTGGTTTGCAGCCCAAGATGGTGGTCGCTTAAGCGACGTGCTCCGGGCCGGGGGAATTGATCCGTTTAAAATCCGACCTTCCCTGCTTGCTCCGAAGACTCGACGGCTCGCAGGCTGCTGCTGGTTCCTGCCTGTAAGCCGCTGCGGGCGGTTCCGCGACTCCTGGAGACTCGCTATCCTGAATTACGGGCCTTGGGAGAATCCGGCACATCTCTGGGCCTGGCTACGACGAGAGGCCTGCTACACCATGGCCTTGCCTGCACCTGATGCCCGGCTGCATGCCCCTGAGGCTGGCCGGCGTCCCGACTCGGGCCCCCGGGGGGGGGGCCTTACATCAGTTCCTTGCATCGGCTGCCCGGCTGGCTCCTGGTAGGTGCGTCGCTGCTCCTCCCTGCCCTGCGGCACCCCGAAGGCACCCATTGACATTGCCTCATATAGCCTCGGGCCCCCGGGCGGAGGCCTTCCACCAGCCGCTTTGCATACGCCTGCTGCCGGGCTGCGTGCCCCTGGGGCCGGCCGGCGTCTCGACTCGCGCCCCCGGGCCGGGGCCTTAGATCGGTTGCCTAAATCTGCTGCCTGGCTGGAACCCCGGTGCGTGCGGCTTCTGTTCCTCCCTGCTTTGCAGTGCCCTAGAGGCTCCCTCAACATCACCCTGAGAGGACTCGAGCCTCCGGGCGGGGACCCTACATCAGTCGTTTGGGTCTGCTGCTGGGCTGGGGGCCCCCCGTGGGTGCGGCGCTGCTCCTCCCTGCCCTGCGGAAGCCTGGGGCCCCATCGACATCGCCCTGACTAGCCCGCGGGGCCGTACTTTCTCCGCGGCGGCGACCTGTCTCCTGCTGGCGGGGGCGCTCCCTTCACTAAGCGCTGTGATGCCCCGATCTACAACGGTGGGGCCCCCTCTCGGATGGGATCGCACGGAGCGGTGCTATTGGTGCCTCCGGGGCCTTCGGGGGCTTGCGGACCTGCGGTACGGATTGGCTGTGTCTCCGCGACGGTGCTGGGCCTAGCTAGGATGTGGGACCTACACTACAACGGACTCGCCTGCGCTGAATGCCGGGCTGCATTGCCTTGACGCCGGCTGGTGTCTTGACATGGGCCCTCTTGGATCTGGGCCTTCCTTCTGTTGGCTGGTTCCGTCGCCTGGACTGCCCCCAGTAAGTGATTGGCATACTTGTTTTCTTTGAGGTACTGGGGGCCCCCTCACATCTCTCCGCACCGCTGCCGGGGCTGTGTTCATCTCGGCGGGGCGGCCTAGCCCTTGCAGGGGAGCGGGCTTCCTCCCCTCTCAGGCGGCGCTGTTTGGCTCCATAGTGGCAGATTGGGCCTGCAGCTCTGTCGCCCCGACACCCTTCCTGGCCCTCGTGATCGCCGGTGGCCCCGTGGGACAGTGGTGGACTTTCTGGTGTTGTGGGGGACCCAGGGCGCGGGACTGGATATGAGACCCTGACGGTGCTGCCAGACATTACCAGTTGTGGATTGAGCTCGGAGCGGCCTACATCTCCCGCTCTGGGGCTGGCGAGGGCCTGTGTCGCTGCTTGTGGCAGTACAGCTGTGGACCCTGCGGTCGTTTTGCTTGCCCGGTAGCCCTTGATATCGGGGCCTACGCTCACTAGTCAGTGGTAACCCACCTATATAGTCCGCTCCGAGGATATGACCCCTTTCCTGGAGGGTGCCTTGGGCCAGCAGTGGTGGGACACGCGCTACACGGGGGGCCCCCCTGGTCTTGGAGTAGCCCACGACCTAAGTGCATCACCAATGGACGATTTGGCTCATACCGGCTAGACATGGGCCAAAGATCCCCCCCCCTTTTCTTCTTCGACGCTCCGTAGCGTCGAGCCGTGGCCCCCACGGGCCCATAACCACACGTGGTACCCACAGGTTCCGTCCGCTGGAGCCGCCTGGATAGGACCTCAATTCTCAGATTGGTCTGCTGGAACCCAACACGCCAGCAATAATGGGTAGAGGTAAGACGAAATCCTCCTCCAGATCCGGGAGGACTGGGTCACTCTCGCCACACTCTGAACACTCCTCAGGCCGTTCCCGCTACTCTGAAGACGGAGCCATATCCAACCCTCCGGAAGATAAGTTGGACGTGATCTTAAAAGAAATTCGAGATTCCAGAACAGCACTGGAGAACCGTTTGGGCAGGATCTCTGTGGAGCTCAATCTCCTCAAAGACGACCATGGAAATTTAGCGGATAAAGTTAAGTCTGCAGAACAAACTCTGGAGACAGTGGTGCCGCAAGTAACTGCTCATGACAAAAAACTTAGTCAAATGCGCCAGCAGATCGACTCCCTCCAGGCCCGTGCAGATGATGCTGAAGGTCGGGCCCGGCGAAATAATCTCAGAATTATTGGACTACCGGAAGGGACAGAAGGCCCTAACCCGACGACCTATATCGAAAACTGGCTGAAAACGAGTGTGTCCCCAACAGGCCTGTCTGCACATTTTACTGTTGAACGTGCCCACCGAGTACCTACACGCCGTCCAATTCCTGGCGCAAACCCCCGTCCAGTGCTGGCCCGAATCTTAAATTACAGGGACCGGGATCATCTGCTGCAAGCGGCCCGCGACAACGGCCCACTGCAAATCGACAATGTGAAAATATCTATATTCCCTGACTATACGTTGACTGTACAGCGTAAACTGTGGGGGGGGGAGTGGGTGGGTTCCACCAGGGTGTCCTGATGATGACTACTCCCAAATCTTACACTATCATATCCTGGAATGTCAGGGGAATGGGAACGATTCATAAGCGCCATCGTATAGCAGCACAGTTACACCGCCGTAAGGCTCAAATAGTATATTTGCAAGAGACACACCTAATACCCTCCGAAACCGCGAAATTGCAGCGACGTTGGAGGGGTCAATTTTATGCCACAGCATATTCTGCCTTTTCTAGAGGGGCTGCAATATGGATACGGGCGGGAATTGCCTTTTCCCTTAGTGAGAGTAGGATAGATGTACAAGGGGGATAGATGTAATGTTCTTACGGGGGACCTTAAATGGTATGCAAGTGGTGTTGGGGTCCCTTTATGCGCCAAATGTAGACCAAAATACCTTTCTGTCCCGGGTCTCACTGGCCCTCTCGGACTGGCCCTGCTACCCATGGTTACTAGGAGGGGACCTGAATGCAGTGTTTGATGTATTCCTGGACCGCTCTCACACTCCCTTGCTGGACACCACCGCGCGCTCCCAGGCTGCTGCGCTGTCGCGCTGGGCACAGGGATGGAATTTAATAGATGTTTGGAGGTCCCAGCACGTAAACATGCGTGAATATTCCTTCTATTCTCACCCCCACACGTTGCATACCCGCCTGGACTATTTCCTGTGCTCACCCGAGCTCTCATCGACCATTTCACAATGTACTTACTTAGGCAAGACCATCTCAGATCACAATCCCATTGAACTAAACATCAAGTGGGGATGTTTTCCCACGCCCATCCCGACCTGGCGTATGCAACCCATGCAATTGGAGGACCAGGTATATAGGGCCACGTTAGCCACTGCCATAACTACATATTTTACAATTAATGAAGGTACAGCCACGACCCGATCCCTGGAATGGGAGGCATTTAAGGTGTCGATTCGGGGCGTCTCCTTGAGCTCCTTGGTGGGATTTAGGAGGGAAACGATTAGGGACCTTACAGAGCTGGAGGGCAAATTGCAAGCACAGGAAGTGGAGGCCCAAACGGGCAGGGATGGGGTGGAACGCTTGCAGTCAGCTAGGGTCAAATATGCAGAATTGCTGGAACGTTTAAGATTGATTGACTTTAACGCATACACACTTCGCACGCACTCTGAGGCAGACCGTGCCAGCACCTTATTGGCGAGACTCATTGTGCCTCCAACAACCCCCACTCCCATATTGGCGATTAATAATGTTCAGCATACACAGGTCACCACACAGACTGAGATAAATTCCACCTTCCAAACCTACTATACCACTCTATATGCTGCTCCTCATCTAGACATGATAGACGCTACTACTTGCTTCCTTGCGGAGGTAGACCTCCCAGTTATTTCTGACTCCGACGTCCAAGACCTGGAGGCTCCGATTACACCGGTAGAAATTAATAGGGCGATTAAGGCGTTAGCTCATAATAAAACACCGGGCTCTGACGGGCTCCCTATTGAATTGTATTCAACCTTCGCGACAGCACTGGTGCCTAAACTGCTGCAGCTTTACACTACCTCGCTTGCTGAGGGTACGCTGCCCCCCACAACTAGAGAAGCATTAGTCACTTCCTTGCTGAAGCCTGACCAAGATCCTCTCGAGCTTACATCCTACAGGCCCCTCTCCATCCTCAATACGGAGTATAAAATACTCAGTAAACTTCTGGCGTCTAGGCTTCTTCCCTTGCTCCCCCAACTCATACATGTAGATCAGTGCGGGTTTGTTCCCAAACGTAGCACCTCTTTAAATATTCGTCGATTCCACGCCATACTACATGCGACCTCGACACAGTCCCCGCGTGCTGGCTCTCTATCCCTTGATATACGCCAAGCCTTTGATACTCTGAGTTGGTCTTATACGTTAGCTGTCCTGACCAAGTTCGGACTACCTCTGGCATACTGTAACTGGATAAAATTACTCTATACTAACCCTACAGCCCGCGCAAAAACTGGCTCGATTATATCGCCAGCGTATTTTATTTATCGAGGCACGCGACAGGGCTGCCCCCTGTCGCCTTTATTGTTCGTCCTAGCGCTCGAACCTCTAGCCCAATATCTGCGGCAGGTTATGGTCCCCTATGGTATTCCCATACATGGTACAGTTCATTCTGTGTCACTCTACGCAGATGACATGTTATTGTATTTCCAGGACTTGAATAAAAGCATGCATGTAATAGCGGACGTGTTTTCGCAGTTCGGGGAGCTGTCGGGGTTACACCTCAATGCCTCCAAGTCAATAGCGTATTCTTTCAATAATACGTATGCTGACCCCTTTTTGAGTTTTGTTCAGTTGCAGTTTAGAGTAGAACCCGTAACCTTTAAATATTTAGGAATTTATATATACAGAACCACCGCCGACACAATAGCTGGAAACGTAGTATGGACTGTCAACTCCTACGGTCCCAGGTCTCCTTTTGGAATACTCTACCGCTCACAGTGGTGGGCCGTCTTGTGGTGTCCAAAATGGTCATGCTGCCCAGGCTCCTTTATCAATTTGTAAACCTTCCGGTTATCCTCCCAGCATGGATTTTTAAAACACTAGACACCCTTTTAACCTCCTTGCTTTGGGGTTCGAGCAGACATAGACTGGCATTAGCCAAGATGCAGCTCCCCAGCACTGCAGGTGGGATGGGAGCGCCTGATTTTAAAGCATACTGCATAGTTGGGCAATTGCAGTGGCTGGCATATTGGCTAGCAGGCCATAATTTATTTGAGATAGCGTATTCTCTGGACCGCCTTGGACTTGGTACCTTACAGGCGTTGTTGTGCCCGGGGGCAGACAAATTGCAGAACCCTCCCTTTCTTCTACACATAGCACTCCACTATTGGAGACAAGCTCATAAATATGCGAAAATATCTTTACCATATGCCCCGAATATTCCACTCTGTGGCTTACCCACAACACGTGGAATAATAAAAAGGGTACAAATTTGAGTTTGGACACAGTTAGGGATTGAGACAGTTGGAGATTTCTTTCATGATGGCAACCTGATGCCACACGATGACTTTGTCCGCACCAATGCAGTACCTGACACACTTTTTCTCACTCACGCCACGATTACACACTTCATTCGCAAATACTGGCTGGTAGACCAAAGAGAACCGCTCACCTTTCATTTGCTAAAGTCCATTCATATAATGGGGCATGGCCGTCATCTTGTCCAGTGGTTGTACCGAGGGTTGAGGGAACATCTGAATATCCCGTTAGGGCCTCTCAGACAAAAATGGGAAACAGTATTATCACGAGATTTGGAAGATAGGGAATGGACCTGTCTTGTGGTTTGAGGCCTCCTGGTCTGCCTTGCTACGTTGACTTAGGCCTGGCTGCCATGATGCCTTTTTGCGCACGTTACTTTGTGCCATTGTTTTTCCAGCCTCTGCTTCTTCCCGGCTATTTTAGAACTGTCTGCATTTCTGTCTTTCACCTTTTCTCCTGTTCCCTTTGGGCTACGTCTGCACAACATGTACAAGGTCGAAAAACAACATCCCTTGTTCTTGCTGATCTGGCCAGTCCCTCGCACTTAGACATAACACTATGTACAGCTGCCATGGAGAAATTCGGGTGCTTTTAATATTGTGATTTTCACGTTTAGAGACACTTGGAGAAAAACCTTTCCAGAGAGAAGAGCTGTGCTTGTCTGATGATGTAAACCTTGCATCTAGATCTTGAGGTATGGGGGTTCGCTAGTCAAAGCCCAGCTGGTCTTCTGTTTTTATAATAAACTAGCTACTAGCACGGGGAGGGTGATAAGGTCATTTAGCCCTATATCCACTGCTTTATGAAATGCTTTCCCCGTTTGTATTCTATGGAGTTGTAACTATGCTGATTATATTATTGTTATGCATTATGCTGATAGTACTGACACGTGTACTGTATCTTAGAGCACGTAAGTTAAAATAAAAATTTTAAACTATACAGTGTCTCTTCTTACGCACGTTGTGGACAGGTATGAGTGAGTTATGAAAGGGTGTTCTTGCTACTGCGAGTCCTGAGAGAGAGAGAGATACCGTGTTCTGGGTTGTCTAATCATTGGTAGCCTTGGTGCTAGTCGGGTTGGGGTTTTAGGTGCTGAGGATTATGGTTGGCTCACCACCGTATTCCGAGGTCCTATTATCCTGTGCATAGCTCTGTGTATGTGCAGAATCCCTACAACATGGCGCAACCAACGAGTGGGCTGCTTATCTGCGAGACGCTTGAGTAGCATTTTATGCTTGTCCACAACTCCCCTCGCAGACGCTTCCGGAAGTGTGTGTGACGGTGATACCTCCTATATTGTCGTTTTTGTAGGTTCTTTCAAGCTTGAAGTTGTTAAAAGGTTTCTTAACTAATACCCTGTATTGTGCTGCCTTACATTAGGTTGTCGAAAACTTTTAGCCTAGAATGGCTATTCAAATTGCGGCACATAGCCGTGCAGCGCTCCGGGCTCACTTGACAGTGTATGGAGTGCCTGACGCGGGTGTCGATTTGATCTTCGTGGTACAAGCAGATCCAGCTTACCACTTTGAGGTGTTTTACTCTTGGGTCACCTTTCCGGCGGTGGATGCGAACGATAATTTGTTCCATGAATATGAAGCCACCGTAGTTCCTAATCACTATAGACCGTATAGGAACCTTGAAGTACCGCTCACGGCTTGGCAACACCGTGTTTGGTTTGAAGGCGCCCTCCCCCAACCGACTACCACGGTTCGTTTAGGCCCCTTGTCCATTGACGGGGCCACTTGGCCTGTTTTGGCCGGGTATACCCCACATCCGCGTTATATGATGGTAGCAGTCGCTGAATTGCGTGATATGCATTCGTCTTTGATACGAGTGCATCGAGCTTTGGTACAGTATGTTACAGGCAACATCCAGGGAGCCCCTCCTAGAGTTGCAGCCCATCCAGCTGGTGCAGGCGGTGTAACCATAAGTCCTGTCATGGTGAATTCTGTGATGGGCAAGCGCCCACAAAATAAGGATGATTTTCCTTATTGGCTTGCAGAAAAATTTGACCAGCTGGAGGCAGTTTTTCCTAATACCTCTCCCGTGGAAAAACACAGGATTTTGACGATTAGTTTGCAAAAAACTTAGTCCCCGAGTTGGCAGAATGCAACAACTTGGGTAGGGTATTCGCAGCAGTATATGCGAAGTGTTTCGGCACTCCTTCCATGACGGTTCTCCCCTCTGTGATTAAACGTGTACAGGATGAGCATGGCCCTGAAGCGGCTGTGGAATTAGGGATGAGACTGGTGGGAGTGTTCGACGTAGTAGCTGATTTGATCCTTGCGAATGTCAAGGGCGATGCAGTGAACTTTCAAGTAGCTAATGCTTTAGCTTTGGTCCCAGATCCGGACAAGCCGCGTGAATTACCAAAAATTATTGCTCAGGCTTACAAAACAATTGGCCGCAATAGCCTGGAAGTTAAGCCTTTTGCTAAATCGCAAACACAATCGCAACAACAACCAAAAACTCAATCTGAAAAAGATGAGAAACCAGTTTTTACTAAAAAGAGCTAGAGGTTGAAAAAACAGGGTAAGCAACAGAAGAAGCCGGGGTCGCGAGGCGCATCCCCGGTTTCCGTCTCTTCTGAACGCACTTATGATTTGCGCGATAGGGCGAGAATTAAATCTCCAGATAGGTTTCAGGTCCCTGATACGCGTTGTCCTCGTTCTTCACAGGCACCGACAACTTCGCAGGCCAGTGGAGGAGATCGCCAGGATAGAGGAAGGGGTCGAGAGGCTCCACAGGGACGAGACCAACCTCGACAACAAGTCAGAGGGAAAGCTGAAGACTTTCAACGCTCTCGCCCACAGTTTCAGAAGAAGAAAGTTGCCGCTGTAACTGCGAGATATGCCACAGACGGTGAGAACGAGACTCCTGAATTGGACGTGGGCAGTGACCCTCCTAGACAGCGCCGCGGAAGTTACCATAGTGCGGGAGGCGCTACGTCCTCATGTGGAGGCGACAGCAACTGAAACATTCATTACTGTCGAGACAGCAGACACCCGAGTGGCACCCCCTGACAGATTATATAATATTGTAATTCAGATCGAAGGTGATATACAGCGTGTTATAAAAGGGATTTTTTGGGAAAATCTGACCTCTTCGTACGACATTTTGTTAGCCGAGGCGGATTGCCCGCCCCCATTCGTACTTGCTGCGCGTAAAGGGGAGGAGGTAATCCTTCCGAGCTTTTCTCGTCATGTCCCAAAGGACAAAGCGGAGGCTCTAGCAGCTGAGTGGGCTGTGTCCCTGGCTCCAGCGTTATACCGCAACCACGTGGGATGGGATGAGGATTCTCCCCCATGAAATACCTTTGCGGTCGCTGCCACAGCCACAACCCCAATATCCCATCAAACGGGAAGCTAAAGGTCCCGTTACCGAAATTCTGACTCAGTTAGAATATCAGGGAGTGATTGAAACATGCGTGTCACCGATGAATAATCCCCTTTTCGCAGTTTCTAAACCCGATGGATCGTACCACTTGGTTTTGGATTACCGACATTTGAACTCACATTGTCGGACCTTTGCAGTGCAAAACACACATAGTTCTGCGCTTGTAGACAGTCTTGTTCGTAAAAAATATAAAACTACACTTGACTTATCCAATGGATTCTACACGCACAACTTGGCCCCGGAGAGTAGCCAATGGAGCGCTTTTACCTCCGGTGGTAAATTATTCAAATTCCGGCGTTTACCTATGGGCTACAAGAACAGTCCAGGCGTATTCGCTGCCCGTGTTGTCTCTTTGTTAGACGGCATAGACCCAGATGCTTGTTCGTACGTCGATGACATTTATCTGACAGACGACGAATTATTCCCGCATCTTTCCAGAGTGGACTGCATTATTCTAGAATTTGCGGTTTTGGGTTACAAGTTTAACTTTGCCAAATCACACATTGCTGAATTTACCGTTTTGTTTTTGGGCTATAAGCTCAACAATGAAGGTAAGGGCTTAGCCCCCCATTTCCTAGAGAAATGTGCACTACTGTGCCCTCCTACTAATCTGAAGAAACTTCAGTCTTTACTGGGTTTTCTGAACTTTGGGCGTACTTACATTCCCGAATATGCCCAGCGTATCAAGCCACTGTATGCCTTGATACAACCTACCTTTTCGAAGTCATGTTGGCTTCCGGAGCGTTCCTCCATACTGCAGTCTTTGCAGTCAGACCTTCTTGAGTCTAAATTCTTGTTGACGCGTGATAACCGCACAAACCTGGTGATCAGAATCATTCCAGGGGCAGTGGGTTTCACGTACTTGACCTTTAACGAAGGTGACACAGTACCCATCGCATACAAGTCACATCTATACACTTCCGCAGAAATGCGCTTTTCCTCTGTGGAGAAAGTCTTGACTGCGGTGCAAATGGCGATTCTAAAGGAACGCGCACTGGCACAGGGAAAGCGCATTCTGGTGGTAACACCATATCCTGCCCTGGAGGCAGTGACAAAGGCAAGTGTTCCGAACTCTAAAGCTTTGCACCCCGTTGGATTCAATGGGCAACATCTTTGACGTCTCCGGATGTCACTTTTATTTTTGATTCTTCTCTTCAGACTCAGGAGTTTTTACAGTATGAATTCGTTCATCCTCCTCCTCTGTCCTTGCTACCGCTTGAGGAATACGAGTGTGTTATTTATACCGATGGTTCGGCACAACCGGCCACGGGTTCCAAGCATGCTTATTCAGCAGCATGTGCTATTGTTGCAGGTACCTTTGTAAACGGAAAGTTCAAATCGACTGTAGTGCACACTCAGGCACTCTGGGACAGTACTGCACAATTGGCCGAGCTGCGCGCATTGGTGCTCGCACTTGAGTTCGCTAATCCGGATGTGACAACGCTAGTTGTATGCGATTCTTACTACTGTGTTCAGTCTTACAATGACAATCTGTTCTTTTGGTCGCAAAACGACTATAGAGACGCAAAAGGTAGCACAATCAAGCATAAAATGCTATGGGTTCGAGTGGCAGATTTGCAACAACGTCTGCCCCTCACACAGGTGGTTCACACCCTTGGCCACCAGCGTGTGGGTGCACACGCTGTTGGTAACGGTTTGGCAGACGAAGCCGCCAAATCAGCAGTAGTCACGTGCTCAGTTGCAGCAGTTACCAGATCCATGTCTAAAATTGATACCGACATTTTGGCAGCTATTGCTGCAACAAAGGAAGGTGCTAATTACCCTAGGGGTTTTCCTTCCAAATATTCATACCAGTTAGGTCCCGAACAGGCTCCTTATGTAAAGATACCCGGCGTTGGTGATCGGCTGATTCCCAACGCGGACCGCAGGCTTTCCTTGATAACGGCAGCACACGAAGGCATGGCTTCGGCACATGCTGGAGTGTCTGCGACTGTTTCCATATTGCAGCAGCGATACTGGTGGCGTGGGTTATACAAAGAAACCCGTACTTATGTGCTTTCCTGTGACGTTTGTCAGCAAATTAAGCCTTCCACGGTTACACGGCCACCGCAGACCCAGCTCTGCATTTCTAACAGACCCTTCGGGTGTGTTTACCTGGATCACTGCGGTCCATTTTCTTCTGACACTGCCTATAAATATATCTTAGTGGCAGTGGATTCGTGCACACGTTTCATCTGGGTTTGGCCACAACGGAGTGCTGACGCTCGAAATGTCATAAGGGATTTGCGTGTCTTTGTGGGAATTTTCGCCTGTGGCACCTTCCATTCTGACCAAGGTCCAGCGTTTGCCTCTAAGGCTTACAAGGACGCTATGGGTTCACTGGAGGTGCGGGTAAAATTTTCGTCTCCGTATCGGCCTGAGGGCAACTTGATTGTTGAACGAATGAACCGTGACTTAAAGCAATCCTTGACAGCTAGAGTCTTAGGTACTGGCAGGAACTGGCTGGCCCACTTGTATACCGTACAACGTGCACTTAATAATCTCCCTAGAAGACCTCTGGGTGGGCGGACCCCATACGAAATGCTCTTTGGCATAAGAATGTTTGTGCCTGACCTTGATGGTCTAGACATGGCGGCGCAATCCGCCATCTTTGATGTAGATAACCATTCTACTATGTTACAGGACTTACAAGAAGCCCGGGACAAACTTGCGATTGCACATTTACCTTCAGCCACAGACGCTGCGTTGCAGATTCCGGTTGCCGGCTGGCTTCCGAAGATTGGAGATCTGGTTCGAGAGAAGGTGGAGAACAAAAAAGAATTCGGCCCCTCTTATCGTGCACCGGTTCCAGTCCTGGGCTTGAAGGGAACTCGTACAGTCATCTTACCACCGCTTCCTGGTCGCAAGGAGAACAGATACATCTCAGTGGAAAATGTCAAGCTTTGGATGGAAATTATCCAGAATCTGTCCGTATTAACAGAACCCACGCCCTGGGATACTGTAGAGGCCTGCATTTTGGGCCTTTACCCACTTCCCAAGAAATCGAAGCTGCTGCGCCGCTTTGCAGGCTTAGCCCTGATGATTGCAAAAAGGCTGATTATACAGCGCTGGAAATCTTGCACGCCACCACGTGCGGGTAAATGGAAAGAGGAAGTCCTCCGTTGGGCTACTGCAGAGAGGGAGGCGCTGCAGCGGGAAGAATACAGGGGACTACGAAAACGTCCAATATCCTTAGAATGGGCGCAATTGGTAGAGCTTTTTAGAACAGACACAGAGGAGGTCTCAAGGGACTCTCAAACTCCACGAACTAATGGTGGTGTGGCTATTCGGTCCCCCCTCACACAGCAGCTAGACTCTTAGCAGATGTCCTCTGTGTGGATTGTCATTCCCTTCCCCCTCTCCTCCCCCTTGCCCCTTGTATTGTTCTTGCCTCCCCTCCCTTGTCCTCCTTAACACTATCGGTTGTACTTATCACCTGGTACTTTCTACCAGGATAAGATGTAGTAATTTCACAGCGGCAATTGTTTTCTTGTTGCGGGTTTGGTTTACAGGGGTGGGTTAGGGTAGGTGGAATGCGCTGGGTTCTAGTCATTATATACCTCAGGCACGCAATTTGTTGTAATATTATAACGAAAATATACGTGAATTTCTCCTTGGTCTGAATAAAACGGTTATGCACAGGAACATATGAACAGCTTGCGATATGAGGTTGTGAAATGATACGTATACAATTTGCAAATCATTTCTTTACAAAACTAACATGTATGAAGAATTGCTCAAATATGTAATGTACACCAGAAATACCCAATAAAGTTTGTCTTAAAAAAAAAAAAAGTGTCTCATTTATACCTGGTGGGAAAATGTAGAGCAGATCATGTGCAGCTTTCTGATTTTAATATATGGCATTGTGTGTGTTGTTTTGCAGGTGTATTTTTCTACAAACGGCACCCTATAAAGCAAGTCGACATTTTAGGAATTGTGGTTGATAAAAGAGAGAAAGAGAATTTTTACCGCTATGGAGGTAAGAAATCATTAGTCTAATTATTCAACTCCTCCACTGCTTCAAAGTAGATAACAATGTTTTAAAGTAGCTGTATTTTCAATTAAAACATATGAAAGAGCTACTGCAAAGTATCATATAAGTGATTGAACCAGAACTTCTTTGCCCCTGGGAACTACCCTGCGTAGCATTCCATTCCATTGTTTTTTTTAGCTCGTCAGTGATATCACAGAAGACCATCCGTATGCAAATCAGAGTTGACTGCGCCTGAAATAGGAGTCCAACCAGTGGCGGCTGGCAGGGAACAGGGGTGGCGGGGTGGGGTGGGGGTTTGAAGGGGGAACAAAACATTTTTTTTTTAAAACACTTGCCTCCTCGCGGCTGCCTTGGTCTCTCCTCCATCGTTGCTGGTGAGTCCTGGAAGCACACAGGCTTCCCTAAGCCAATCGCGTTGTGATTGGTCTGAGCACCGTGGTTCGGCGCTCAGATGGAGACAAGGAGCCTGTGCATGTTCCCCACCAGGCTGTGTATTACAGCGTCGTGGGGAACATTCAAAGTGCGCATGACTGTTTGGCCGGGCCAAGATGGCTGGCCAAAGCATCATGCACACTTAGAGTGTGCATGAACCGCTCCTCCCAGGCTCCGACCCAGACCCTTAGCGAAGAAAATTAAAATGATAATAAAGTTATTATCATTTTATTTTTATTTTTTCCTGCTCTGAGAGCATTGGGGCGACACTCCTCCGCCTTAGCGGAGGATCCGCCCCTCAGTCCAACACAAATTTGCAGATCATCTACTATTTGCACAGGAACACAGGCCACACGATATGGTTTTCATCCGTATTGATCTCAGCAGGGCATTTGAGTCCTAGCCCATGACATTACTTGAGAGACATGAGACGTGACCTGGCATTTTAAAATTAAACAGTGCCTTTTAGGGTTCAGCCAAGTCTGATGTGAGATGAAGAAAATTGTGAAATCACTATTCCCAGTGGTTAGAAGGGTTCTCTGATGATTTTGGATCCATTGTTTTCTTCCACTCACAGTTTTATATAGTTATGGAGATTATGTATTACAGGCGTTACGTATGGCTCGGTAACGGGGGCGTTTAGAATTACACCTGGATACTAGTCAGAATCGAGTTGAGTATGAATAAAGTAATAAGAAGATAGCAGAAGTAACATTTGCATCATCTGGAAGGCAACAAATAAGTTGCTGTTAGCTACATCAACTTTGTGCCAGTCCAGTCCCTCCCTTTCAGCTCTCACCCGTCGTTTTTCTCTAACATGTGCTGTTTGTTCCAAGAGTTCCTGATTCTACTTTCAGGCCACTTGCCAGCTCGCCACGCCCTTCCTCCACTTCAGTCAAGGCTCGCACACACCAGCTCCAGTGTTTGTTAGATTCCCTGTTGAAACATCAAACTCTGTTACTCAGTCCTTAGCTAAATTTAAATGTGATTTCAGTCATTTGCCATTATGTTATAAAATAATTTAACAATGGGCGCTGTTGGGTACTTAGAAAGCAGATTTTCTTAAAATAAGCATTCTACCAAGGTTTGCAATCTATGTCAAAATATGTTTTGCAAATAGGCACACTAAGAAAACAAGATGAGTGACTCATACCCTCCTATTTCAAAATGTTGATCTCACTGTGATTCAATCAGATGTTAAGTGCCAAATATTAGAGACCAGGTTTTGAAATCGGCATGGAAAATGTCAGATTGTCTATTTCTGGAGGGGAGGAGTGCTAGAGATAGACATGTGAATGAGACATTGAATTACTTCAATGACGTTAATCATGCCATGGTATGGCAGCCATTGCAAAGCGTGCAGTGGGCCTTGCTTGATATATGGGCTAAAGTACTCCCTGCTGTAAATTATAAGGATATTGCAAGTCACCAAGGAGTTCCGTGACCATGTAGAGGAACAAGGCCGGTGGTCTTTATAAGGTCATGGAACTCCGAGATGACTTGCAGTATTCTCATAATGTGCAGCAGGGAGTAATTTATTCCGCATAATACATGGTCACATCATCACCTTTCCCACAAACCACTTAAATGGCTCGTTGCTCTTTCATATAATAGAGATAAAATGTTTACAAACTTGAAGAATAAAAGTAGCATCTCTAGTGCAAGAAAGCAGTTTGATATTTGTTGAAAAAAGATACAAGAGTCCGTTTAATACAAATCAGAGCTTAAGAAAAGCACTGTAATTTGCAATTTGTAAAGATATGTAGAGAGATTATATATTTTCTAAATTATGTAGGCTGTGCAAAAAATAAACACGTTGCCATAATTATCTCCTTTCTGCTTATCATTGTTCATTTAGAAAAACAGACCAGAAGAAGGAAAGTAATTTTCCATTCTCGATGTTTAAACTGCAGCTCGAATTATGCTCCATGTCCAGTCTTGCCTTTTACCCTGGCTGTTAGCTCTGACAGCAGGTATTGTGACATCAAGGCCGACAGCGCTGGTGGTGCCAAGTGCGATAATCTTTGTTTGCGCCCCTCCTCCAAAAACCTCCTTCTCTACAAATTCCCTCACTACCAAGCTCCACTCGCCATAGCTCCTTTCTCACTTGCATTGTATACGTTTTTCAGCGCTACTCATACCAGTGTAGGGTGTCAGAGCACTTTACATCACACACACATTATACAAAGTCAATGAATCATACATGTGTAAATCAACCATTGGGAGATGTTGCATGAGACAATGAGTATTACAAGGTGTAGAAGTAACATGTCAAAGATACTAACAGGCAGTATTCTTTAGAGTGTTTGGTCTGGAGAAGCACATACTCTTGATTTAAAGTGTACCACAGTAGTTGGTTTAACAAATAATAAAGCATTTCTACTCAAATTAACCATTTTAGCATCATTAGGATAAAGAAATACTGAGAAAAAACATAACATTCTAACCTATACCATGCAGTTTGCATACAGCT
This sequence comes from Calotriton arnoldi, assembly GCA_963921515.1. NCBI lineage: Eukaryota > Metazoa > Chordata > Amphibia > Caudata > Salamandridae > Calotriton > Calotriton arnoldi. Next base: position 3,936,596 of record CAWUFW010000182.1, read on the forward strand.
CTTTGATGGCAGTTCACAGCTCAATGTGCTATATTATAGCCCGCCGTAGCGGGCTAAACCGCCATTAAAGGCCCTCTCCAGCGTTAAAGGCCGAAGGCGAGGGCCCTTAACAAGGGAGCGGAACTTTAATGGCCGGTATAGCCCAGCTACGGAGGGCTATAAGGCTATTAGAACATTCTGCCACTAGAGGGCAGAATGTTCTAACAAATAAAACAAAGGCCTCTCGGAGCCCGTGGGGATTTAAATTCCCGAAGGCCCGAAGGCCTTTGTTCACAGCAGCAGCTGTGAATGAAAAAAAACCATTTGAATGTTGCTCTGCGGGCTTCTACCAGCCCGTAGAAGCCCGGAGTACTCCATTGTCTGCAATGGAGTGCTCAACATTCTAATGTTCTAATGGTGTTGTAACTTATGAACTGCAAGTAATTAAAGGATCTCTGTGACAAAAGCGATCCATATAAAATACAGATTGGTGATTTGTGTGGTACACGTTCTTTACAGCAGGCATATTAACCCTCTGTGCTACTTTATCACAAGTGGAAACTGCCATTAGGCAAAACTCTGATCTCTCTCCAGAAGGAACATTCATCACCAGAGTTATATTGCCATTTTTATTGTTGCCTGAAAACTGCTGGACACACAAGGAACTCTGCAGAAGGTACTTTTTAACCCCATGTTAATTCTAAACACGGCGCCCCCCGAGGTCAGCGGCAAGTGCAGCTGCACCGGTCGCACCACCCTAGAGTTAGCCCTGTGTGACATCACAACTCAGCTGTAATAAGGTAATACAGTTGAGCAGCTATGTGATTTCTTTTATACAGGCAACTATGTACGTCTTACGTCACATGTAATAAGGAAATGCAAAACAGGTTTTTTTACAGGGATCCCATGTATCATAAAAAGTATTCTTTGATCAGCTTTCCTTGGCTCCTTGTCAGTCTCCATTTTCATTGTTTGACATCCGCAGTAGGGGGGTATTTCACTTCCCAAGTTCAGGGTCTTCCCAGTGAGATGGGTTCCTGGATGTGTTTCAACTAGGGGTTTACGTGCCATTTAATTTTCACAGCATTGGCTGTGTGGTTTCACAGGAAGGGATGCAATTGCACAGTGCTTGAGATGATCATTTGAGGATTGGATTTTGTTCTTTTGAAGCAGATGTTGCAGTGTGCTGGTCCCACATTAAACAGTGGTGGTGCTGACGCTCTTCTCAGGTCCCTCACATATTTATCATAATCCCGAGCCCTAAAGAAATACCTGTCAAAAGCAGGACTTCGAGGTGGTGCATTCGGTTACTTCATGGAAGAGGCCCGCCACTATCTTTTGTCTCTCCAGACTCCAGAATGAAGCTTGTTGAGAAGGAAGTCAAGAATGAGACTGGAGAAAACTCCAGGTCCTTACAGGAAAAACTAAGTGCATAAACAACTCTTAGGAGCCAGGCAATAGATGGTCCACAAGGCTTCAGGAGGAAATCCGAGGTTGAGGCAATTGCCAGAGCAGGCAACGCGCTGTAACTAAGAAACTTTACTGCACACTGAGCAGTCTGCCTAGTCTTCTTATACAATGCTTAACTTGGAACAGGAAGGCAACCTTTTCCAACCACTTTAGATAGGCTTAGGCACTGAAAATGGACGCGGTCCTGCTGTTTTCTCAGAAGTAAAACCAGGGCTGGATTCTAAACAAATAACGTAAGCCTCCTCTTCCAGCCCGCCTCCCATTCCCTGACAGAACCAATGGCCACAAGGCGCAGGACCAGACCAAGTGCACCTGAGTGCACCGCCACCACCAACATATGGAAAACCCAAGATACCCAGAATCCCTTGAGTGCCGCATAGGGAGCGGACCTAACAGGGATAGCGAGGTATGTTCACTGGGAACATGTCAGTGAGAGGGCAGCAGCCCTGAAAAAGGTGTCTGACCAGAGCAAGATGTTCCCACCCCGCTGTTTCAGAAGCCGAACCACGCATACCCAGCTGAGGGCGTGCACCATCCGTCTCTGCCTAGGCACCCCAGGCAGGTGTGCAGACCCCAGCCCAGGTCTGTGATAGTATCCACAATAGCTTTAGCATTAAATTGACACTTCCACTTTTATTTCTGCATTGATCACGCCAGGCTGTGTTCAAGAACAATATACCTTTTCAGGCATTTGCTTCAGTTTGGCTGCTGTAAAAGTGGACTGGCACATGGCACGAAGCAGATTCTTGGTAGAAGAATAATGGAGTCCAAGGCAAAGCAAACATGTGCAAAAAGTGGAAACACGAAAGTATCTCTGGAACAAGGACAAGCACGAAACGTCCTTTAATAATGGGTGTGCCATGAAGCTTAACTGGTGCTTTGCCCAGACCTAGTGTTTTAATTAATATGGGAACTTGCTCTTTCAGTGCATTAACCAGATTCTCCTTGAGTATGGGACAAACCTATAGATTATGTGCATGCCTGGCTATATATCTGCACAAAGATAAGGGAAACTAATACAAAGATTTAATAATAGCAGTTAGTTTTGGGAAGGGTATAGCAGGCCAAAGTTTACAACAGAAGACCCTCCAATAGTCTTACATAAACTATATTTAAGTATTTGATTTCGTAAAAAGGATAACTCGCAAATATATCAGGACCCGCTAGCCTAACAGAATCTAAGAAATGCTCTATTAAACAACCAGAAGGTGTCCCTAAGTCTATAATAATAACACCACGCTGGTTTAAACAGCACAAATGTTTACAGGACTTTTAACTTGTAGGGAACTCATCCATTCACGAAGCCCTCCAGTTAGCTCCCTGCAGTGAAATGCTCCACCTAATGGGTTCGTTATATGTGTAAATGTTAAGGGGCTGCCCCCTTCCACCTCTTGTGGCTTTAGTTGTCTCATTAGCCACGTTTTCCAATAAATCGTAATAAAAATATATTAATTTGTATTTTTATTCAGATAATTTGGGGGAAATGTGTGTGGGTGTGGGTGGGTGTGTGTGTGTGTGTGTGTGTGAGCAAAGAACAGATTCCCTCTCAGAGTTCGAAGGGGATCCAACTCTCTCCCTCGAGTTTCACACTGTGATCTGAATTAGTCCGGGTCAGAATGGAGCACCTAAGCGGGAAGGGGGATATGGGATGAGAGAAACAGAAATAGCCAGCAGCGTCCTTCAGATGAAAACACCCAATGGGAGGGAAGAAGGATGGCTTCTTCAGCGGAGATGTGAGAAAATAAGTATACAAGGCCAGGCAAATCGGAAAGTAAACAAAAACAAGCAGTAAAGAAATGACATGAATGTTGCATCATGAAATAACCAATATATATATTTTCAGTGTCTCCACTAAGTTTCACAATAATTCTTACCCTTAAATCAGTAGCGGGGGCTGGAGACCTACAGCCAAAATGAGAGCAAAATAGTGGAACCCAGTGGATTAACAGGCAGGGTCCAAACAGTGATTACTTTGAGCTGGTGTTGCCGGTGGCGCCCACTGGCACTCGTTTTTGGGACCGGCACTTAGTTTCCCTCATCAGACTTTGAACCCGTGCATGAAGAGAAAGACGAAAAAATAGTGATATTTGGGGGGGAGCAGGGATGAAAAAGAACGTGCAAGAGCGAAATAAAGGTGCAGGGAGTGTTTGGTGGTGGAAGAAAGACGCATGAGGTAGAAACCAGACTACGCTGCCTGTGTATTCGTCAGTCCAGACATTCGTCAGCGCCCTGTGTGGGCTTCTGAGAAAAATGTGGCCACTGGCACTTATTATTTTATATATTATTCACTGGGTCCAAATCAAGTAGGGGTCTTCTGTTGGATCATGCAGAAGGAAATGTCAAGAGTAACAGCAAACAACAGGAAATGCCACATCACTAACAGTGCCTGTTTCCATGCAGAACTGCCTCACCAGTCTCATTCCACATACTGTCCCAAGGCGACGCTGTCATCGCGGCCCCTCAAGAGAGGATTGGCTGCAGTGAGGGCCGGAGCCTGAACCACATCCATTGCACTGCTACAGCTTCACGATAACCAGCAGCTAAACACAGGGCTTGGCCCGCATCTGGGACAAGACTCTAACGTGCAGGCTAGTAGGCCGCGCTCACTTGAGGCTTTATCCAGAGAGGTAAAAGACATTGAACTGAGTTGCTTTTGATCTTGGCAAACATTTGTCGCTATATGCACCTGTGTCTGATCAATGCCTATACCACATACCATAGTGTGTTGAGGACTATAGACATAGAATTTCTTCCCTTTTGAGGAAAGGGGACTTGGTGAGGGATGTAGTGCCTTACTGTTAAAACTCAACTTAAATCGCAACACTGTATTATTTTGTCATCCAGCGATGTAATATTAAGTTCTGCTGTGAGATTAAAAGTGCTTTCTTTTTACATAAAGATATACATTGGGATGAACAATACTTTATTGTCCCTGTTGGATCACTATTGAGTTACTCTGAGAGTCAAGTCAACAAGGTGTTGCATTTAGCCCAGTTTGCAGAGTCATAGATGGACGGACCCCAGGACACCAGTGGCAAACTACCCCAACCTCCACGATTGGTGCCCAGAAATCCCTGCCCGTCCTGTGCTCCATCACTTCCAGTTGGGGTCTGAGAAGGATGATTTTGCAACTCAGTGTACAGTTATCCATATGTGAGGTCATACTGATGTAATTGTATTGGGGCGCGCACTGCTCATTTATGGCCAATCTCTTAATTTGTACCGTGCTCCAGAGTACCACTTCCTGATGAAAAGCGTATTAGTGTCACTGCATTATGCGTACTCCCCAAAAAAAAAGGCAGCTGGCCGCCGTGTGGCATCGCGCAGTGCCGGGGAGTTATTTCTGTCGATAATAGGGCAATGAATGGGAGCCTGTGAAGAGAGAGCAGAGCGAGTCCTGCTGCTTCTTTCGTCCGCGCTGAGTGCTCGCACTCAGCGCAGGACTCACTCTGCTCTCTCTTCACAGGCTCCCATTCATTGCCCTGTTATCGACAGAAATAACTCCCCGGCACTGCGCGATGCCACACGGCGGACAGCTGCCTTTCCGATCCACTCTCTATACATTAGTCTCTGACGCTTAAATCACTTAGGAGCCCAGAGTTCTAAGAAACGCCTTGAAACCCCGGATACTTTCATTCACAGGATTCCTTTGAATTCAGCTTGCTCACCTATGTATGTCCTGAAGATGAACTCAAATAACTGAGTTCGAAACGCCGTCGACCCCCTACAACATGAACTCCTTTTACTCTGTTAAAACTTTCTAAAGGAGCTTCTGTCATTGTTGTCAATGCGATGTCTTTATTTTAATTTCACCCTCACTTATCACGTCACACCTACTGTCACTTAAAGTGTGAGCACCTGAATACTATTGTTGTGGAATAAAAACCTGTCATATACTGACCTACATGTCCCTGCTTATATTGCTTACCGCTCTCATTTAAGAATTAAGTTCTTAATCTCTACCTTTAGTGCCTCCCACAGGGTCACTTCGACTTAGACATTTAGGCCACATCAGAACCATTGTTTCCCTAAACAGTTTACTACCCCCGGTTCACATATTGGGGTACCCTTGTCCTCCTTACTACCTATATGTAGAATAAGGCCCCTGCCTGATAAAGTAATTTGGCAAAGAACACAAAAATCCATTGGAGAGAATAAACTACTATCTCAAATTACAGTAACCAGAAATGTGAGTCATTATATAATACTCAGATATCTCCCTCCATATCTGCACCGCATAGTTTAATACTCTGAAGTTTCTGAAGTCTTCCACCATGGCTTTGGACGTTAACACAGATTTTATACCTAGCATCTTTTCACACTACAGCACCACTCTCCCGATAGCCATAGCGACCCACTCCAGTCAAGCTGCATCAAAACAACAGCACACAGAAGCACTCAGCCGCCCATAAAAGTGATTCAAGCAAGAGGTGTGAATATATGACTTTTATTTCATTACAGCCTCTTACTATGAACAAGGTCACACATCTCTTGTCCACTCTACAAATTATCTGACTTGACTTCTGACTATTGGGTTACCTGCATGAATGATACAAACTCTGCAAACAACTCTCTCCATCTCTCTACCACAAACACTTTCCTACCTCCTGCACCTCACTCTATGCACCTATCCTATTCTTGAAGAGCTCAACATGCACACTAACCCCAGTACAGCAGAGCATTCTTCCCAGCACATTAACTGTAATGGATCACACACAACTGATTGCTCTGTGATCACAGAACCCAAAGACACATCCTATTACCACATTTTCCAGAGGTAGCTGTCCAACATACAAAGATCAATCTGCCCAACCAAGCTCAGAACAAAACCCTCTCAACACAGTAAGCCATCTCCTGTACATCACATGGAAGCTGACCCTCCTGATCTGTCGGTCTGCAGTCTTTATTGCAAATTCTATATCTGTCCTCATCCAAGACTTTCACCTTTACACCTTTACACTTTTCATATGTGAAAAACAGGTTATGCGCATCCTTCTTACCACTTTCTAAGCATTGTAATACAACAGTGTCCACCTCAATAGAACATAAACAAGCATTGGCATAGCCAATAGGTGTCGCCTTTGGGAAGCGTAAGTAGTTTTGCTGAATATGAGGACTCTATAAGTAATAAATTGCAAAGTGTCCTGTAAAAGAAAAATAAGTACCAATTGTAGCAGTTCACAGTTTTAATCTAGTTGAAGGCCTATTAAAGGGAGTTTGTGTTGGCTAGTGCTTATTATCCACTATTATACATTAAAGACAGTAATAAAAATGTAGTTAGTTATTCTTTTTTTATTTCAAAAGTAAACATACTTTTATTATACATACACTACTAAATACGATGTTGTAATTTGTAAATATTTACAATAGGCAGATGGAATTACCTTTGTTGACAATCTGAAATTTTATTTGACCCCCAGTGTGTTATGACCCCAACAAAACTATACCTTTGCCACCATACCTCTTTGAACATCACCATATAGGAGGGGGCATGTGAATAAAGTACGTGTCGTTGCTTTGTCAAGTGTTTATTGTATTAAAAAGTAAGTTAAATGTATTTATTATGACAAAGTGTTATTATAACAACATGTAGGGGAAGGCTATTGGCTTTATTAAGGGGTTACCACATTCGAATATAAGGCAAGCCAATTGCCTGTTTGAAGGGGTCACCGCATTTAAGAACCATAAGTGGAGGAAGAGGGGGCATGAAGCAAACCCGCGCTACGGCGTTAGTATAAAGGATAGACTGACAAAGTAATTGTCCTGTACCTGTCCATTTATCATTGAGCCTTTTTTTTTTCTTCTCGCATTTACGCCCATTGTCCCACATATTTTGTAGAGGAGTGAGTGGGATAGAGATAGGGCAACATTAAAAGGAGGCGGGTGAGGAGCAGATGAAGGGAATTAAAGTTTACTGCCGATCCTTTTTTTGGGAGTGGGGGAGGGGTGCTGTGCCTGCCTGTTGTTACCGTGGCGGCGCTGGTCTGCTTCCTGTTAAGAGTTGTCACACCAACTTTTTAATGTAAGGGCGTGGAAGCGCCCGAGGACGTGCTTACATCCTTCGTAAAGTTGTACCTTGTCAGAAATTACAGCCAGGGTGCTCAGTGTTGTTGTAGTAATGCGTATTTATATATTTTCTGCAAAATCGCAAGTTTTATTTAAATTTGCCCATGTGCATACACCGGCTTAAATTAAGCTCCCTGCAGGGGCCTACATTACGCTAATGGATTGAGCGAGCCCCAACAGCTTGGCGCAGTACATACATAAGTACATTGAAAGGAGTTGTAATACATGGGGGTGCGGGAGAGAGGAGAGGCAGAGGGGAGAAGAGGACCGGAGAGAAACTGTTTTTAAAGAAAGGGACAGGCGGAGGGGAAAGAGGAACAGAGGGTGTTTAATGCTGTGAAGACAGGGATTGTATGCTAAAGAAAGAAGGGGGCAGACAAACGTGCCTACGGTGTTGAGGGGAGAGAAGCTGCTAGATGACGTGATTACATTCGTGTTAAAGTTGTGACTTGTTTGAAATAACAGCCAAGATTTTTAGTGTTTTTCTACGAATGCGCTTTTAAATTTTTTCCGCAAACTATCTGATTTTCTTTCAATTTGCCCATGTTTGTTCCGGCAGACACCGGCTTCAATTAAGCCCCCTGCAGGGGCCTACATGGACAGCCTGTGACAAGCAAAGCCTCAGATGAGAAGTTTTTCTGTGGATGATATTACTTGGAAATTTTCAGTGTGTAAACAATAAAATGTATGAAGCGCAGCAGACATTTGTATAATTCCCATAGATCAGTTCCATGTTATAGTGATGCTGGAACATTTCTGTGACTTCCACAACCTATATAGCAGTATCGAAATCAGATTTTTATTTCGGTCACTTAAGCAGCAAGGGAGTGAGTGCTCTTTTGAGAGATTGCATTTTTGCTTGCAATTTTATGACAGTGCTTATTGGCCATTTGTGAATAAGCGACTACCATATTACTTTATTCAGTCTGACTTTATGTGGCCTAACGACTAGAGTGGTTAAACTGAAAGCTGGGGAACCGGGTTCAAATCTAGGTAGGGATGCTCAACAATCCTGTGATTCTGGGCAAGTCACTTAATCTCCCAGTGCCTAACAAAATGAATGTGTCCAGCTGTGATACAACTGGTGCTCATGTAAAGCACTTTGATACCTTCAGGTTGAGTTTGCGCTATATAAAACAACATTTCATATCTCATGGGTAACTGAAAACATAATGCAGATTTCATTTTTTGAAGCTATAGTTTGTATTTTATACCATTTATTACCACTGTCACTCAGTGTTGTTTTAATAATGCGGTTTTATATATTTACCGCAAATTATCAAGTTTTATTTAAATTTTCCCATGTGCGTACCGGCATACACCGGATTAAATTAAGCCCCCTGCAGGGGCCTACATTACGGCCCTGTGTTAAGCGAGGCCCAACAGCTTTGCGTAGTACACAGAGAAACACACTGAAATGAGTTGTAATATATGGGGTAGTGGGAGAGAGGAGAGGCAGAGGGGAGCGGAGGACCGGAGAGAAACTGTCTCACGGTGTGGAGACAGGGAGTGCATGCTTATTAAAGAAGGGGGCAGACAAAGGTGACCATGGTGTTCAGGGGAGAGAGTCAGCAGAGGTTACAAGTGTTTAAAATAAGGGCAATCTGATTAAAAAGAAGGCCAGGATGAGGCCCCGTGGTGTGGAGGAAGAGGGGGCATGAAGCAAATCCGCGCTGCGGCGTTAGTAGAAAGGATAGGCTGAGAAAGTAATTCTCCCGTACCTATCCATTTAACATTGAGCCATTTTTATTTTTCACAGTTACGCCTATTGCACCATATATTTTGTAGAGGAGTGAGTGGGAGCGAGATAGGGGGAACATTAAAAGGATGCGGGTGAGGAGCAAATGAAGGCAAATTAAGTTTACTGCAGAGCCTTTTTTTTGGGAGTGGGGGAGGGGTGCTGTGTCTGCCTGCTGTTATCGTGGCGGCGCGGGTCTGCTTCCTGTTAAGAGTTGTCACAGCAACTTTTTAATTTAAGTGCGGGGAAGCGCCCGAGGACGTGTTTACAATATGTAGTGAATAAGTGACATTTGGGGGGGGGGGGTGGGAGACAGGGGATGAGGGAGGTGAGAAAAGGGAAGGGATTGTCAAGGGAAGTGCGGGAAAGAAAAATATACAAAGTTACCTGTGTTGCTTCTGAGGCGCGATTAAATCTTTTAACAGCAATTGGATTCTATGCCAGTTTCTTTACATTTAAGACTGTTGCAGTTGTTGCACAGATGTAAACACTATTCTCCCCTAACATTAAACGTTTTAGTGTTTGTTTTTTAAAGGGGCCTTTTGAACTGGCAGGAGCTCTAAGCATGAAAGAGGGAGAAAAACAAAGTTTAAACAAGCGCGGCCGCGAAAGCGACCGTGCTTTGTTTAATTAGTAACATGAGCCAAGATAACGATAAGGGAGGAATGCAGCTGGCACAATGCGCGCCGCTGCTCGCTCCCGAGACCCATAGGCCATGGGAGTTTCCAGTTTAGAGGAAAGACGGGACATGCACCCATCTTTGGCCATTTGCGTGCTTTCATTATTGAAAGCCACACGCAAAGGCCAATGGAATGTGTGGGAGGAGTCCAACCCACACGGAGAAGTCTCTTGGAAGTCTGGAGTGATTCCAAGAGGCCCTCTCCTAGAGCAGCGCATGCCTGCTGCGCTAGGCTTGACCTAAAAACTAGTAGGGAGATATTGCCTTTATCGACAAGCAGTTCCTTAAATGCATACTGAGTAACTCAATCAACTTTGCCTTGTCCTGATACCTCACTGTGACGATTGCAAGCACAGCTCCGAAACCATTGAGGATGAACATCTTGTGCCATCCAGCTGAAAACAGTATGAGACTTATTGATGCTTTCCTTGACCTTAGCACTCATCATCATGCCTCCTCCTGCGATTAGATTTTCCGGGGAGTTTCCAACCTCTTCTGGGTAAAAGACAAAGACACTTGCACATTCTCCACAGATCCTTCTCTTCTTAAACCAAGTACATCAGTACGACTTCACCTATCCACAATAAGGCCTCTCCCCAGAACTTTTCATAAAGAAGCACTACATACAAATCTCTCACCATCTTACATTGGATTGAACAGAACACTTATTCATTCCTTTCAAAATCCTGACCTTAATGGAACCTCCTTGTCCTCAACTGGAGACCTCAGACATATTGACTAAAGCATTGGGTGAATCAACAAGTTTGGATTTAATGTGATAAACATACAAACGCAATTCTGCACAATCTGCACGGATTATTTGTGCTGTTGTCTCTTCCTGTGCCTACACTGACTGTGCCTTTTTTTTCGTTTAATCCCCAAGCCTAGGGTCCGGCTATTTGTCTATGCAAACTGTTCTCCTTATCTTCATTGCTCTCGTGGTCATACCCCGGTAAAGTAGGTAGCATGGAAAAAAAGGAGGTACAGTTTGGAAAGTTATGTTTGTTTCCATACCTTGTCTCCATTTAAAATCATTCACTTTGAAAGGGAGGTGAATTGAGAGATGTTGCAATAGCCCCATGGATGATGTCCGTTGATAGAAAGAAGACTCCACCTAGAATTGACTTCAACACCTTTCGTACTTTTTCCATACTTGGTATGTACAAGCTGGTTCTTTAAATTCTGGTTCCCTCTAAAGTAAAACTGTGGAAGCGATATCGGCTGGGACCCGGCATTAGGAAGATTCCAGTGTTTTCTTATGATTCTGCGGATGTTGTTCTTGTTTTGTCCTCATCCTCTTAGAAGCAGCAGTTTTAGTGCAAGGTTTATTCAATTCTGGCTAAAATTCATGGAGTTACTCAGTTGCTTTGTGTGTGTGCCAAATAGTTGTTTGATGAGTTGATCTCTTGATTGTCCTCAAACTGTAATATTTGTAATGTTTAGTGTGCAAATACCTGCTATTGAATAAGTGTACTGTCCCAGTTATATGCCCCCCACACTACTTCACCATCACATCCTGGTTTCTGTTGTCTGATTTTACACAACATCCCAATCACAATATTTCTCTGTGTTTAGCAGCACATGTTAAAGATGCCTCTCGTTTAATAAACTGACGTCTGTAGCTATTTGGACCTAGGTTCATATTACATCAAATACCCACCACAAATAATAAAAATATAATTGTTATAATTTTAGTGCTACTACTACTGTTGGCAGCACTCATTACTCTTTCAAGTGCTACCGCACTAAGTCTACAGCTACTTTTTTAACAGGAGTAGGACCATTATCTTCCCCATCATACATAATCTTGTTCTCGATTTTGCTCATTTTTCTCACTGATACCTATAAATAAGGAACCGGGTGTGCAAGATACTTTATACTCTGGACCCAACGTAAAGTGCGTGTGATGAGTTTGAAATTGATATGTTAACCCGATTTCATTTTCACCACCGGAGTTCAAATCGTAATCTACAGCAACAACGTCAGTCCCATGTATTCAGCCAGCTATTATGTATTCAGCAGATATCTGTGCTAATAAGAAAACTAGCATATTGCACTAAATAAAGAAATACATGTATACACAGGTTGTGGTGTTTTTCAAATTCATTGTCTTTCTGTTTATCAACCAGAGACAGTTCGCTACCAAATTTCATGACAAAGTTATCACAATGTTTGTACAATTCTCAGTAGATGACAGATTCCAGTTTGACTTTCTTCTTTTATTTCAGTGGATGACAGCACTGGTGTTATAAGCTGTACCTGCTGGAAGAAGACCGGTCTGCTTGAGAATTCATCCTTTGGTACAGTACATGGCCATATAATATCACATTTTGCTACAGTTACACAATAATGCATTTATGACCATTGAGCCAACCATATTGCTGGCAGCATGACGGTCTCCTCACACAACCAATCACCATGGGGAAACGTTGCACAATGATTGGTCATGTTGCACAATGCCTTGCTGTCTCCTACACTGTGTTGAGCCTGGGGCTCAAAAACTAGTTGGAGCAGTTTGCGGGACTGGAGGAGCAGGTTGTGAGTATGCGAACTCCCTGTGGAAAAACATTAAAGTGTGGGACACGGGCCTTGGTGGGAGTGGAGGTATGTAAAGGCCTCTCTGACTGAGAAAGGGAATCGGATGTGGAGTGTGTGAGCGTAGGTCTTTGTGTGATTTGGCTATCCTTGTGTATTGACCTTTCATAAGAGATGTATGTATGTATGCACATTGTATATCGTGAACCTAGCCAAACGCAGCGGCAACTGGTGCTCCCTACGCACCATGGGGCTTACCTCTGGCACAATGATGCCTATTCCGGCATAATGGTAACCCCACCTTGTTTAATGGTGTAACTACATAGTGCAAGCCTGGTAGGCATCATTTAAGCATCTGTGGTCTAATTGTGGCTTCCCAGGCAATGATGGTTTACTGTCCATGCCATAGTGATGGCCACACCTTGCATAACAAAGTCCATCCTTGAAATAGTATGGGCATCTTTGTTATTATGGTGTCTACCCATAGCATGATTGTGGCCTAATTATGCCAACTGTAGCCCAATGGTGTCCACCCCTGGTATAATATAAATCATGGGTTCAAGGACATATTTTCGCCATCTTTGGCATTATGGTGTCCAGCTGTAGCAGAATGAAGAGGAGCCCGGCTTAATGGTGCCTATCAGTGGAATATTAGGGCATCCTTGGTATTATGGTGTCTACTACTGATAAAATGGTGGCAATCCTTGGCATAGTGTAATGGCAAAACATAGCCATCCAAGGCAGAGTCTGTACTTAAGCATTTGTTCATATGAGTGTTTGATGAAAATTGCCTGCTAATGTTTAGGGATTAAATGTAAATTTAGGTTAAATGAACACTGGTATTTTGAGGCAAAAAATATGTTTAATTTTGCAGAATTTTTTTTTTTTTTGTTTGGGAAATTAAGTATTTTATCAAAAATGAAAAGTGTGAGTATAATAGCAAAATGTGTGCATTTCCAGAAGCTGATAAGCTGATCTCTGAAGACAAAATGATTGCATAAATACAGTTGTATCTGTATAGTTAAAACTAATAGTTAAATGATAAAGCATGCTTAGTTGAGAAGATTTATTGCTAGTTTTATTTCCTTAATGGCAGAGGACACTTGCTGCTGTAATTTAATTACTCATGTAGTGGTATTTCATCATCTTGATGACGTTTTTTATGACATTACTCATGGTAATCTTCCCTGATGTGCTGGTTTGGTCGCTACTGGTAATCGTGCACACATTGTGTGACGTAGTTTCCCCCCAGCTCTTCGCCAAGAGCATTACACATTACATGGCTGATTATGTTACAGATGCCATGATTAACAACATGGTCTTTGGTCTTATGTGATATGTTGTAATTAATAGAACCATCAATAAAACTATTGATCATCTTCTTGATGGCAGCATCCATTGCATTACCAGTAACATCATTTAAACGAATGCACTAGTAGCAAGTCTTCTTTTCTTATCTTACTACCCTATACGAATATTTGCCCTAGTTGGATAGTCATTATTTGTCTGTGCCTTTGCAGCAGCTCCATTAGCATATTTAACCAGAAGGCTGCATTTTGTTGCCATAGGCTTGCATTGGGTGTGTATGATCCCAGTACAGCATTCTCAGTTTCTGTTCTAAGGCTGCTGTTCTTTTTAATATATGCTTTAGTTTGCTCACTGTTTTCACAGGCTCATGGTAAATCATATATTTGACATATATGAAAACCTTGCTTCCTTAAAAGGACGTGGTTGAAAGGTTTGCATAATTTGCATTGTATATCTATGCTGCAACCCATTAGGCATTTTCATTTATTAAAGCTTTTGTATCAGGCTGCATATGTTGCATTTTGGTTACTTCAGTGTACAACTAGATTAATGTGCCCTTCGTAGCTAATCTTCATTCCATAAGCACAAGTCAGGGGCCAAAAGCCCTGAGGCACTACCCTTAAAGTACAGGAGCCAGTGGTCTGGAATGCCTTTAATCCTACTCTAATAGCAAGAAAACCGCTTGGCCAAGGCTTAATCATCAGTCGTCTTGACTATGGAAATGCTCTGATGGCCTCAATTAATGAGGAGCTTGTCACCAGACTCCAAGTCTTGCAGAACACAGCTGCTTGGCTGGTACTAAACCTTCCACTTCAGTCCCCGTCTGCGCCCAGTCTGAAAACTCTCCACTGGCTCCCAATTAGGAAACGGATCCATTTTAAGATCAGTTGTCTGGTACACAACCAATGATCTTACAGAAGAATACTAAAATGTGAATTGTTGCAGTGAGTCTTGGACTGTAAAAAGGCATTGCCTGCAGCACCTGAGAAACCTCTTGGACTGCCATCGACCTACTAACATAGCTTTCTTCCATACCATTTTTGCACTACTATGCTTATGTGCAGACCGGGGGCCATATTACAGAAAGTGCCCCAGGGGGCACAACGGGCATGTGTGCCCACTGGTGCACCCCCGGAGCGCTTTGGTATTACAGAAGGGGTCACAGACACTTGTGCACCCTCTTCTGTAATACTGATAGCATTGGCACACACATAGCGCTAGCGCTATCATGAGAGGTTGTTCCCGCATTTGCATCGGGGCGTGGCCCCATGCAAATGAGGGAATCACTTTGCCTCTGCGTCCACGGTGTATTACCAACATGGGCGTAGAGGCAAACATGCCTTTAGGAGGTGCACTGGAAGTGCAACACAAAAAGGTGGCGCACTTTCAGTGCGCCTCTTAAAGGCAGCCCTCTGGAGAAGAGAAAGGGGGTCCCATGCACCCCCCAGACTCCCCGCTGCACGAGGGTGCAGTCACTCACTGCACCCGCCTGCAAGGGGATCTCTAATCCCCCTTGAAAGTGCAGGTGGGTTGCCGCCTGCACTGTGAAACACGGAGCAGCTTTTCAACAGATGCTCCGTATTTAACTTGAATGTGCTGCACTGGAGGCAGCGCGAGTTCGCATCGCATTCTTTGTAATATGGTGCACTTTCCTTTTTTGTGCACGGTGCACCTTTTGAAAGGTGCGGCCTGGCGCAAACAATGAAAGTGCGCCGTATTCATAATACAATACAGCGCGCTTTCCCCGTTTGTGCCATGGGCATGCCTGTTGCGCCTTCTGAGCACATTGAATATTACGGCGCCAAATGTTTTCTACATTTGATCCCTAGCAAGTTTTTTGAATAATAATGCATGACATGGCAATTGATGTTGACGCCAACAAATTCCTTCACCAGTCTTACCTGTATATTACTGATGATTATAATCTGGCATAACCGACAATGCTCTGAAGCTGTATATGTTCTCTTCTGTTTATGAAAACCCAATAAAATCTAATTAAAAGAACGCATGACATAGCAGTTGGAAAAATGAAGCTGTATAGAGGACTAACCGTGCTTCCTGGCCAAACTCTAAACTTTTGGTTCCATGCTTACTATTCTCCGCCTCATGTATCTTCTGACCGCCCCACAGACCCACCTAAGATTTTCACTTATGCAGTATGAAATCCTATTATTTTTATAATTTTGTAAAACATATGTGTAATTATGTAGCACTACTGCAAGGTATAGCTATTGTAATGAGTGATGGATGGAATGTTACGAGAGCAAAGGAGAGACAAAAGTTCACAAACCGCCTCTAAAATGTGTGTAGCTGAACAGTTGTTGCTTATTGAATAGTTACATTTGAATAGAACATCGATTGTTTATCTTCTTGTACTTTAATATTTACATGAAGAAAATGCTTCCTTGTCAAAAATAGCATATATAGGTTTAGGGGTATTTTAGCAACCCCTTGGAACACTATCCTGGTAGTACCCACGTCTGTTTCAAAGGCTTTTCCCTGTAGCAATACAGGAAAAGCACTAATACTAACAGGACTCACCAGCACCATAGGTAGAAGTCAAAGTCATAGTCATAGGGTTCTATGGAGTGCACATATCACCCGGAGGGGTCTCAAAGCGCTCTAGCGAATGCAGGTGGAGGCGTAGATAGGATAGCTGAGAAACGGGGAGGGTGGGTGGTCAGAATAGCCAGGTTGTAAGCTTTTTTCGGAACTGTTTATGATCCGAAATTGTGTGAAGCTGCAATGGGAGTTCGTTCCAAAAGCGGGGGGCTAGATGGGAAAATGATCGGCCACCGTGCCTGGCTGTACGCACCCTGAGTGGAGTGAGAAGATGTTTAGTTCCAGACCTAAGGTTCCTGTGGGGGAGATACCAGTTTAGTTTTTTGGCCAGGTAGCTCGGCCCATTACCATACAAGGTCTTGTGTACCAGACAACTGATCTTAAAATGGATCCGTTTCCTAATTGGGAGCCAGTGGAGAGTTTTCAGACTGGGCGCAGACGGGGACTGAAGTGGAAGGTTTAGTACCAGCCAAGCAGCTGTGTTCTGCAAGACTTGGAGTCTGGTGACAAGCTCCTCATTAATTGAGGCCATCAGAGCATTTCCATAGTCAAGACGACTGATGATTAAGCCTTGGCCAAGCGGTTTTCTTGACTCTAATGGAATCCATTGGAAGATCTTGCGTAGGCTCCTCATTAAGCCATAACAGGTGCTCATTATTTGATTTACCTGGTCTTTCATAGATAGTTTGTCGTCTATTTTTACTCCAAGGTTGCGCACCGTGGGTTTAGGAGACGGACAAGGGCCAAGACTTTGGGGCCACCAGTCGTTGGACCAGAGTTCATGAGCCTTGCCAAATTGGATGATCTCGGTCTTACTGGCATTGAGCTGCAGATGGTTAGCTTCCATCCAGAGGTTAATATGAGCCATACAGGTTTTGAATCTAATTCTGGTATCAGTTGTGTTGGGACCAAGGGTGATTAATAGCTGGGTGTCGTCCGCATATGACAATACGTCAAACCCAAATGATCTGATCACCTTGGACAGGGGTGCCACATAAAGGTTGAAAAGCATGGGACTAAGTATTGATCCCTGGGGGACTTCCTTGTCTACCATCCGGCTACGAGAAACTAGGGTGCCGAGCTGTACGATGGTAGTTCGGTCTTTTAAGTAGCTTCTGAGCCAGCTTAGGGCTGTTCCTCTGATACCCATCTCCCACAGTCGTTGTTCTAATATACTGTGGGAGATGGTGTCTAAGGCGGCCGACAGGTCTAACAGAACAAGTATGGCTGACAGTCCCAGGTCCTGGGCAAGTCTTATATTGTCGACTACCTCAACCAGAGATGTTTCAGTGCTGTAGCCATCCCTAAAACCTGACTGAGAAGGGTCCAACAGCTTGTGGCATTCCAAATAAGTTGTTAGCTGTTTGTTGACAAGAGAGTCAAGTACCTTTCCAAAATAGGGAGTGGGCCGATAATTGCTGGGCACATTGGGTTCGGCTGACGGGTTTTTGAGAATTGGCTTGACCCTGTCTTCTTTCCATTTAATAGGGACCGTTGCTTGAGTTAATGACATGTTAAAAATGTCAGTAAGACTTTTGAGAAGCACTCGGGCCAGTATTGACAGAATATGGGGCAAAACAGGGTCGACGGGGGAACCAGATTGAATTTTGAGGAGGGCAGTGCTAGCTTCTTCTTGAGTAAGTTCAACAAACTCTTATAGCAGTGCTGTGGGGGGTGTCTGGGTGCCGTCCCGCTCAAAATTTCATTTCATCTTCATTCTGATTGAGGAAGATGTTATGGATACTGTCAATCTTTTCCTCAAAAAAGGTAGATAGTGTGTCTACCCAGTCTTGTGTGAATGGGCTATCAGATTGGCAGGAGGAGGGATTAGTGAATTCTTTTAAAATCTTGTGAAGTTCCTTGTGTGAAATAGCCGCCTTGTCGATGCTATTGATAATATAGTTTTTTTTTGGCTAATTTGATATTTTCTAGATAGCGTTTGTGAATAAGTTTATGAACCTGTCTATCCTCCGAGCTCCTGTCTTTGATGCTCTCCAGTTACGTTCAGCTTTCCTGCTAGCTAATTTGTCAGATTTTAAAGATTCCGTAAACCAGGGTGATGCTTTAAATTTGTATTTGACCCTTGGGAGAGGGGTAATAATGTCAAGGGCCTGTATGCTTGCATTCTCAAAGGTGTCCACCTCATGGTCTATGTTTTCGGAGCCTATTATAAAAGGGGCACTGAAATTGGATAAAAAGGCTTCTAGACTGACTTTCCTCCAGGGTCTGGTAGGTTTCTGTTAGTTTCTAGAATTTTCATGTATTGTAGCTATTTGTAAAGAAAACTTCAATAAGCTGTGGTCAGACCAGGTTAGAGGGATGCGAGGCTCAACCTTAGTGTTGGGGTTATTGGTGAACTGAAGACCGAGGGTATGGCCTGCCAGATGGGTGGGTCCAGTTACCCTTTGTACTAATCCCAGTATGCTGAGGTTGGAAATCAGTAGGGTTGTGTCGGTATCAGAAGAGAGCTCTGCATGCAAGTTAAAATCTCCAATGAGAAAGAAATTGTCAGCCGCTAGGACATGTGGGGCAATAATCTCCGTCAGACGGTTAGTAAAATTAGTTTTTGGTCCTGGAGGTCTGTAAACTAGGGCCCCTCTCAAGGTTCCCTTAGTTTGTTTTTCAAACCTAAAAATACAGAGTTCTATCCATTCTGAGCTGATGGTTTCCAGTATGCTAACCTTCAGTCTATCCCAAAAGGCTATTGCTAGGCCGCCCCCTCTCTTATAACTTCTATCAAGTCTAGTCAGTTAATATTCAGGGGGGAAGGCAGTTGCCACATCGGGGAGAGCGGCTTCGTGGAGCCAGGTCTCGGTTTTAAAGCAGATATCTGGCTTTTCCGAGTCCAACAAACTCCATACCTCGAGTGCATGTTTAGGTATTGAACGTGCATTAAAATAGAGCCCCGCTAGTTGTTTTGGTTGCTCAACAGAATTCCCTCCTGTAGTATTTATGGATATTAGTTTAGCATGAGGGGTGGATTCAAGTTGAGTGCTTTTCAGAATGAATTTAGGAATGGATGCCGAAATAGCGGTAGACTGCCATTAGATAGGGGGCAATGTAATCCACTAGTGATAACTGGGGTAAAAGAAAAATGGGCAGGGGTGCTGGCGGCGATCAGGCGCGGACGGGCGCAGACGGGCTTGCCTTTGGCGCACCTTCGGCGCTCCGCTGCGCGCATCCACGCCTTTTCCTGCCCTAAATAGGCATGGCAGGAAGAAGAGAGAGTGAAGGCAGCAGCTGGAGCGCTGACCCGCCGACCGGCAGGAAACTCACTACCTGTTCAGGGAGGCGAGTTCCACTGAGCAAGCCCCTCCGCTCAAATGGCACAAGCCGCGGTGGAAACGGGGACAGCTCGGAAAGAAGGAAGTGAGGGAGGAATACAAGCAGGCTGTTTAGAAGGCAAGTGCAATAAGCATAAGCATAAAAACAATTTAAAATGATGGCGCGCTATACACTTAAAACGAAGTGCAGTTAAAAGCGCGTTAGCGCAAGTGAACAGTTTCTCCTCAACTTTACTCAGCAGTTAATGAGAAGATGTAGGTATCTGGCCGTAGGTATCAGGCATAAAAGCAGAGATGACAACCGCTGCGCGTCCGTGCCTTTTCCTGCCCTAAATAGGCATGGCAGGAAGAAGAGAGAGTGAAGGCTGCAGCTGGAGTGCTGACCCGCCGACCGGCAGGAAACTCACTTCCTGTTCAGGGAGGCGAGTTCCACTGAGCAAGTCCCTCCGCTCAGACGGCACAAGCCGCGGCGGAAACGAGGACGGCTCGGAAAGAAGGAAGTGAGGGAGGAATACAAGCAGGCTGTTTAGAAGGCAAGTGCAATAAGCATAAGCATAGAAACAATTTAAAATGATGGCGCTATACACTTAAAACGAAGTGCAGTTAAAAGCTCTTTAGCGCGAGTGAACAGTTTCTCCTCAACCTTATTCAGCAGTTAATGAGAAGCCGTAGGTATCTGGCCGTAGGTATCAGGCCTCCAGCAGAGATGAGAACATACGTCATGTGCTATAACTCAAAAACAGGATTACCTTGTTACTCCTTCACCAAAGTGCCTTGTTGGTGCATAATTAATTGGCAGATACTAGTTGATTACGTTTAAGAGTGGGCCCTAAACTATGCTAAAGTCCCTTAATTCTTCTTCAGGCATCGCTTTAGTCTCTCAGTTCTTTTCCATCGGGGCATTTGAGCATAATACTTTATTAGGATTTTGGTGACAAGGCTAGCTCTGCAAAATTATAGGCTCGTTATAGGCGCAGGGCCTTATTAAGAGTTTGGCGGTTGGGATCAAAACATGATGAATATCCTGACAGAAGGAGGGTGGAAACACTCTGCCTCAAATCCCAGCACTCAGTTTGTCCCAGTGCATCATAGTAAATGCAGTGCATGATAACACTTAATTCAGTAGTACTCTTTCATTTTTCACCCTTGTTGGTGCAGCTTGTGCTGTGTAACTCTAGACACGTAGGCGGAGGGGGGCGGGAGCATTTGAACGGGCTGGAGAGGACGCGCACCCAGTGAAGGAACGGTAACCATACCTGGGTTACAAGTGCCCGTGTATTCTGATGCTTTTTAAAAAAAACTGTACTGCCTGATTGGTTTTAATGTGTATGTATTAGGGCTACTGTTCGGCATAATATCTAAGTGTTTTACTGCCGCCAGATCCTTTCTGGCACTTAGGCTTGTTCTGACTTCCGCTCCCGGCTGTGGTTTTGCTGGTGAGCGGTCTAGTTTGTTTGATCAGCTGCTGCACAGCAGGGCTGCTGGGAGGGCGTAGGGGGGCGGGAGCATTTAAACGGGCTGGAGAGGACGCACAGCTGAGGCGTGCAGCGGGCGCGCCAAAGGCGCGCCTAAGGCAAGCCTGTCTGCGCCCGTCAGCGTCCGACCGGGGCTAGGGGCCAGGACCCCTGGTCAAAGGATGGAGGAACTCCGAGGTTTGAATGGTACGCTCCGCACGCCTGCCCTTCCTGTAGCACTAGAAGAGAAGCTTCTTACGGATAACTTGTTAGCCGATAAGGAGGGGCCAGAGAGGAGTTGTACTCAAGTTCAGAGAGCGAAAGGTGCAGGGTCGGATGATCCCTCTAGACTAAGGGCCGCATTGTTGAACACTCGGTCCCTCCAGAAGCAAAATTTGGAAATGTTTACGCTGCTCCAGGAGAAAGAGCTAGATATCCTTGCACTAACGGAAACGTGGTTAGAGGATGCCTCAGGTCCCGATATAGTGGCCTCCCTTCCCCCAGACTATGATGTCCTGACATACAATCGACAGGGCAGGAAAAGAGGGGGGGGGTAGCGATATTTTGCCGCAGGTCCCTGCCCACAGAGAGGATAGTAGCTGAGAGCTTAGATGGAGCGGAAGTCCTGGGGATAAAAATAGGGCTAAAATCTTCCTGCCTGATAGTAGTGGTAGTATACCGTCCACCTCGGTCAACCCCTCTGTTCAATGATCTGCTCACCGAAGTGGTCAGCGATCTATGTTTTAGATACCAACAGATTCTAGTGATGGGGGACTTTAACTATCACTGGGACCAGGCACCCAGAGAGCCCGTGACCAGCAGGTTCGGAGAGGTAATGACCATGCTGGCGCTGAAACAAATCGTGGGGATCCCCACCCATGAGAAGGCCCATACTCTAGACCTCATCTGGACTACACTGCCCGCTGCACAACTAACAGAGTGTAGACCATGCGGCTGGTCAGATCACCATCTGATCAGTTGTGTGATCCCTGTACCCAGTCCACCAAAGTACCTACCCCCAGTCTGGAGGACGGTACGGAGCTGGCATAAAATAGAGGAAGCTGGTCTGAGGGAGGCGCTGTTTGAGACAACGCACCCAGGGAGACAGACGGGGGACCCTGATCTGGATTACGAGAGGCTTACAAGCCGGCTGAGGAAAGCCATTGACAAGGTGGCCCCTGCACGGAGGAAAAAGGTAATGAACAGAGTGAAGGGCGCCCCATGGTATATAGAGGAATTAAGAGGAAAAAAACAGGCCCTACGCCAGTGTGAAAGGCAATGGCGGAAAGCTTACGATCTGAAGGCCCGGGAGGAATATAAAGCAAAACTAGCCCTCTATAAAACATCTATCATAGCAAAGAAATCTGAGTACTATGAGTTGAAGATCAAGGAGGCCAAGGACACTCAGAAGGAGACCTTTAACGTGCTGAGGGAGTTGAGTCAAAAGAATGAACAGAGGACGGTTGCCAATCTGGCCGACTGCAATAAGATTCAGGACTTCTTCCTAGCAAAAGTCAAGGATATCCTAACAGAAATAGGCAATACCTGCATAAGATCATGCCCTCTCTCAGTGGTGGATCCACCGGACTTCCATGGTGGTAATCTCTCAGTCTTTCCAACACTAGATCTAGACTGCCTAGCACACATCATGGCCAAAGTGAAATCAGGATCACCAGAGGACCCCTGTCCTCCCAGAGTGTTCAAAATGATCCTCCCCGTGATGGGGCCAGAGATGTTGTCCTTGTTAAACCTGTCCCTGGTAACTGGGAAGGTTCCTCTCAACTTTAAGGAAGCTGTGGTGACTCCGCTGCTGAAGAAAGCGGGGGCGGATGTAAATAATCTGAAGAACTACTGACCCATATCCAGACTTCCCTTTCTGGCTAAGGTAGTAGAGCAGCATGTGTTTAGAACACTTTCGTCTTTTTTGGAGGAACACCAGCTGCTCCATGCGCGGTAAGCAGGCTTTAGGGCCCATAACAGTACAGAGCTGGTGATGCTCTCTGTGCTGGATGAGCTGAGGCTCGCAGCCCACAAGAAGAAATCGTCAGCGCTGATCCTATTGGATCTTTCAGCCGCGTTCGACACAGTGAACCATGCTCACCTGCTGTCCTGTGTTCGGGGGCTAGGAATCACTGGTGCCGTATACCAGTGGATTGCCTCCTTCTTGAAGGATCGGTGACAAAAGGTCCAACTAGGAGAATGTGTGTCCAGGAAAGGCGCTTTGCCGTGTGGGGTCCCGCAGGGCTCTGCGATGTCGCCCCTGATTTTTAACATCTATTTGCAGCCACTCGTGGAAGCACTGGCAAAACTAGACTGTCTGGTGTTCAATTATGCTGATGATACGCAACTAATCTTGCGGATCGACAGTTTGACGCAGGCACAGTCTAACGTACAGAATATTCTTCGGTTCACGACGAACTGGATGACCACCAACTCACTGAAAGTAAATCCCAACAAGACGGAGGTACTAGCTATTACCACAGGGGGTAACCCCTGGTCCAATTCCTTCTGGCCACAAGAGCTAGGCACTACTCCGACACCGATGCCAGTTGTGAAGAGTCTGGGTATTACGTTAGACAGCAAGCTAACGCTGAACAACCAGGTGATCGCTGTGGTGGGGAATTGTGTGGGCCTTATGAGGCAACTCCGGAAACTTGTACCCCTCCTGTCATTTTCCACCATGCGTACCGTAGTGTCGGCACTAGTTGTGTTACGACTGGACTACTGTAACGCGTTATACATCGGGCTACCTGACAAATTATCAGGGAAGCTTCGGGTGGTTATGAATGATGCAGCGAGACTGATTTTCAAACTTCCTAGTAGAGCACATTCCACACCATTGCTGCAACAACTGCACTGGCTCCCAATGAAGCAGAGGGCTAGGTTAAGGGTTTGTGTATTGCACACAAAGCCCTGCATGGAGCGGAACCTGATTACATCAAGGAACGTTTGAAGAGCTATGTGCCAGGACGATGCCTCCGATCGTCTGATGCAAGCTTGTTGTCCTGTCCACGGTTTGACAAATCCATCATGGGGGGCAGAGCTTTTTCAGTTGTGATTCCTCAGCTCTGGAACAAGCTACAGGAGAGCTTGCGTAGGGAAGGCACCCTACTCCCCTTTAGGAAGAAACTAAAGACTCTCTTGTTTATACAGGCTTTTGGACAAGCCACACCCACATTGACCGAGCTTCGGGATGTGTAGCCCTGGTATTGATTTTTGTTCCTCACAAGCGCTTAGAGACCATTGGTGATTTTGGCGCTATACAAATGGCAATTAACATAACATGACATAACACATGTTTCTGTATTCATTCCTTCATCAGTAGAGAGCAACAAGTCGTTTTGGGGTGCTGCAAATGCTGCCCAATTCTTCTCAGGTCTCTGTACGACTCACTGGGCGCAGGTGCATCAACACAAAAAATGACTCTTCCCCCCCACCTTCAACAGGGGCGACACCAACCAATCAATCAATCAATCAAGAATTGTATAGCATGGCTTATCACCCACAAAGGGTATCCAGGCGCTAGGTTCTTGTTGGGATCAGTCGAAGAGCCAGGTCTTGAGTCCCTTTCTGAATTGTGGAAGGGAGTATGATGTTTAGAGGTGAAGGGGAAGGTAATTCCAGGACTTGGCGGCGAGGTAGGAGAAGGATCGCCTATGCCGTGGCTCGGCGGATGCAGGAAGTGTGTGCGAGGGATACGGAGCTCAGCTGTTTGGAGGGTTGGTGGAAGTTCAGGCGGTGGTTGATGTATGCTGGTCCTTGATTGTGGAGCGCCTTGTAGGCGTGGGTCAGCATCTTGAATTGGCATCTTTTCTGGATGGGGAGGTTCCTGAGGCGGGAGTGATGTGGGTTCCTTTGGGGAGGTTGAGGATGAGTCTGGCAGCTGAGTTCTGTATCGTCTGGAGTCTCTTCAGGAGTTGGGTGGTGATTCCTGCGTAGAGCGTGTTGCCGTAGTCCAGCTGGCTGGTGACTAGAGCTTGAGTGATGGTTTTTCTGGTGCTGACGGGCGGCCATCCGAAGATCTTTCTAAAGCATGCAGAGGGCATGGAAGCAGGCAGAGGATACTGCATTGATTTGAAGTTTCGTAGTGAGTTTGCTGTCCAGGATGATGCCAAGGTTGCAGGTGTAGTCTGTCATTGTGGATGTGGGTCTGAGTTCGGAGGGCCTCCAGGTTTCGTTCCACGGGTAGGTTGTGTTCCCAAAAATCAGTACTTCTGTTTTGTCCGTGTTGAGCATCAGGCAGTTGGTCTCCATCCAGTCAGCGACATTCGTCATGCATTTGTGGAAGTTGTTCCTAGTGGTGGAGGGGTCTTCTGAGAGCGAGAGAATGAGCTGGGTGTCGTCTGCGTAGGATATGATGTTGAGGCCATGGGTTCTGACTATGAGATTCCTTTCCTTTCCTCCTAGAAAAGAGAAAAAGAACAATAGTTCAGAGATAAAACAACCTGAAAAAAGGCCAATTCAGATATAAGTTTAAGCTAAAGAATCAATCATATCTCCGATTTACTTTTCAGTTCTTCCTTCATGTTTCTTCCACCAAGGATCTTACTCTCCATGTCAATAATATATTTTGATTCCCTTTTTCGAGGCGTCAATGTTCTGTTAGCGTGGAACTTGCTCAATAGCAAAGTAGGAGAGTTTGGATCTGTCACTGTGGTGCATTTCCTTAAAGTGCCGTGCCATCGGGAAATGTGGGTCGCCATTGTCAAGGCTCTCGTGTTCAAGTATTCACAAACTTTCAGGTGTATGCTTATTGATACAATGCTGTGACTTTGTTCTCTGCCATACCACTCAGATGTTAGCAGATTTTGTGACAGAACACAGACCAAAAACACAAACTCTCCATACCTGTACTGGTCTGGAAAAGTGGAGCAGTGGCGTATCTTCCGGTGGGGGGGAGGGGGGTTGGGGAGATTGAACACCCCCTAATATATTTGCCAATCGGAGCCTGACCTAACTGGTCGGATTCTTTCCTCACGTCTCTGCCTGTCTGTAGTGTGCTGTGCTGAATCTTGCCGGTGCTGTCAAGGACTGAATGCTGTGTGCGGCGCACTAGCAGGGCAGACAGTATGCTTTGTTTAAAGTTGCATGCCAGCAGTCAGGCCCCAAGGATACTGAGCCAAGGCGTAGCAGGAACAGCGAAGGATTTGCGCCTCTTGCTGTTTCGGAGACAGTCCAAGTCGAGTGTCCTCGCAGTTCTAGCAGCTTGTGACATCTGAAGTGACAGCAAGTCATGTGTCTCCCTCTACTACCCAAATGAATTATTTATTTACTTCTTGTTCAGTAGTGGTTTGTAAAAATCCTTGTGAATTTTTTCAGTGGCAGACGGTTAACTCAATACTGCAATTTTATTCACATATGAAAAAAATCATAATAACATTTCGCAAACCCGCTCTGAACAGAGTATGAAAGTATAACTACAGAAACCTTTTCATTGTCAAGCAACACAGCTTATGTTCCTTACTTTTGTGCCAACTGGTATTTCTCGAACCTGCATAGACCCCAAGTTGTTCCTGTCAGGTACAACGCCCTTAATCAGTTGTGACTATTTATCTAACGGCACATTTCACGGTTTGATCAAACTCCAAGTTTCAGATTGCAAATTGATGTTTAAAGGGAAATGCTGGCTTGTCAAGTATTACACGTGACATGAGACCCAGCTGTGTTCCTAACCCTGTTCTGCAGGCATTATAGACATAATGCCACTCCCGAATCTGTTGGGACTTAGTGCACACCCATGATGAAATTATTTGTATAAACTGAACATGTCAGTTGATAATGCATGGCTGGTGCTTTTGTCTTGACACCTCTCTAAGCCGGTACTGACACTAGATTGTCACCATAACAAACTATTGTTAAAATTACAAAGGAATTAAGCAATACTAAAGTTCGTCATGAGTGAAAAGGTGAGCTGTTGCTCTTATTGTAGCCACACCTGCAAAGTGGCCCCGTCTTTTAGCCAAAAGCACTTTACTTTCTGGGACATGTAATTTTGCTTTTACCATTAAACTATGAATTAAAAAATAACAACATGAAAAATGCTGTTGGCTAAAAAGTTAACATGATTAGTGGCAAACATTGCATTGTGTAGCTGAGCTGAGTGGGGCTGTAAAGAAGCATTGCCTCTGTGGTGGAAAAATACTATGAAACAAATTCTTTTGCGCTAATATTGCTTCATTCAGGGTGGGGCTGGAGTGGTTTAAAATTGTTACCTGTTTATCCTGCTGGAAATACATTTTATTTTCAATATCTGCAAGGATATTTAATTATTTAACAGTGTTCTTTGGTTCATGCTTTCAATTTTAATTAACAGTAGAAGTTCCCCTGTTTCAGCTATTGCCATTAAACTCTTCTAGAATAGCTGCAAGTGGCTCTGTTTTTTGCATAACACCGTTAGCCAGTCCTAACTTTTTAGCTAGCCGCAATATTGATGATGAAAAACATTTTTAAAAATAAACTACAAAATCAGAATACAATTTTCTGTTGCTAAAGAGTCATGACTGGATACTTTTGTCACATATAACACTGGAGCCATATGATATCTATATATATCAGAGCCTCAGATATGCTCTGGTTCTGTGTCCTTGGCTGGGCCTTTCCAGAAGCAGGCTTGTTTAAGTTGGAATCATAGTATGTAGTGCTCCCTGCACAACAGTCGTGCAGGGTCTGCAAGATGTCGGCTTTTAGCAGGAACTAATGTAAGTAGGGTGTCAAAGAAGTGTCGCGTGTAAGCAACCTTGGCTTTGAAGCTTAAAAGATAATTGGGAAATTATGGAGGGTGCATTAGAATATGTGCTCAATGAAGAGAGTTCCATTGTTCTCGTTATTTGAAGTCGTACATATCCTTTGGCACAAGCCTGCGTATGTACTTCACATGTATATAATGCTGTATTTCAAGATGTACTTGACGCATGTATCATGCTATAGTTAATGGTGTTCCATTACCACCCGCTGTGGCCATTCGTGTACTATAATTTGGTCCCCTAATTTATTTCTGTGAGGTCAGATTGTTTAGTCACTTTGCAGTGCCAAACTTGTAGCCCTTTCCTCCCATCTGCCCATGTCCAACCTCCACTTTTTTAGTTGGGTACACACTTTGCTTGTTGGGAATCTTCAGACACACACCCTCCTAATATTATTGACCAAGCTACGCCCCTGACGTGGAGTGATGGTATATGTTATATAGGTGCCCTCCTTTTATCTGAGGGGGTGAAGGGTGGGATGGGTGGGATAGTGTTCCTCTAAAAGGTGAGTCCACAGCTTCTTCCTGAATTACTGCAGAGTTGCAGCAATTCTAATTTTGATGGGGATGCTGTCCCATATCCTGAAAGTGTAGACCGAGAAGACTGTCAACTGGTTCAATTTTTCTTGCACATTTTCTTCCCCATTCTGGCGATGTGGTGGCTGTTGTGATGGAGTTGTCCCCCTGAAGTTGGTAGCTTTTTGGGAAGGTATGTTTGGTATTGTTATCATACTGATATACTTGTACATGACACATCTACTGCAGGCCTAGAGGTGAAGCCAATCTCATTCCTTCAGTGTTGAGGTGATGTTAATGAATTTCTTCTGGCCCTTGATAAGACATGCTGCAGTGTGTAGGATGCCTTTGAGGAGTACCAAAGTGGAGTCTAGTAGGGTTTCGACCTAAATGTTGCCTCCATCCATGTGTGAGAGGAAAAGGGATTGCATTGCTGCAATAAAGTCAGTTTCTGTAAGGAAGGGTTTCATCTTTTTTCAGAGGGAACATTGGTAACAAGCTGTCTTTGTTTTTCATGCCTTTTGTTCTTTGTAGGTGAGTTCTGTGCTGAGGGTAACCCGACAGATCTTGCATTGACTGCCAGCTATAGGGTGAAACTGTCCAGGTTCATTTCGGATAGCCAGACTCCAATCTGTGCTTCATTGCAGCTGTGGGCTACTACGAGGAACTCCTTCTTAGTTGGGTTGAACTTGAGGGAGGCGCTTTATATTCAGTTCAGTATTAGTTTTAGGCAGCTTCTGATTCCTTATATGTCGTTTGTAGAGGAGACTTTAAGGTAGAGTTTTAACTTTGAGGATGCTAGAATAGAATTTTAAAGTGGAAGTGACATGTCTGTAGTCTCCAGGACCGGAACTAGAAGCACAGAAACCATGACGCATTAGGACCACAGCAGTAGAACTAACTGAAATATGAAGGAGGGCAACATGAAGACAGATCCTCGAACAAAGAACCCAACAGCTCAGAGAAGCAGAGCTTTGAGGTTGCAGTGTAGTTAGGCATAACTCAAGCCATGCTTATATAGGCCTCATAGAGGAAAGTGTTGAAAAGGAAGAGGCAGGTTTGAATGCAGCCATCACGTACTGGCCATGGCCTACTTTGCAAAATGGAAAACCATGTGGCTGTCTTTAGTAATATATGGCAACATGGCTTGAACTGCAGTTGTGACTCATGCACAGGACATGGGCTTTGGGCATGCAACATCAACAGTACTCTATTCACAGACTGCACCCAGATCTGGCTCTGCATTTTCCACCTATTCTCTGTGTCTCAGTACAGCTAAAAATATCTGTAAATCCACTCATGCTGGTGAAAAGGCCTGTGGACCTGTTGAAAATATTTGAAACTTTGTTTTATCAGATAAGGCAATTTTTCTTGCCTCCTTGCACCTTTTCATCCCCAGTGCCCGACTACAATGTAAATGAAGTTTAGGCAAGCGTTCAGGTGTGAGTCCCCATTACGACGATCCCCCAGGAGTTCCACGTCTCTGGGTAAACCTCCCTTGGTCTTTTGTGCGCATCTCCTGTTTCCCAGTTTGCACCATATACCTTTCACTTTGCTGATTGGCGTACTGACTACATTCCCGCCGATTGTACCGTCTTGTACCTGCTGCTTCCTGAACGCCCTGGTTCTGTGTACACATTGCTTGGTTGCCAGGGAGACATTTTAATAATCCCTGTACAGATGAGAGACCTCCTCACGCCTCCTTTGTGATGAGGTTTGTTCATTTGATTCTCTTACTCGCACATCTCTTGTTGGCAAGGGCAATTAACTTTTACAAGCTCTTGGAACTCTTTCGTGGCCGTTGTAATGGGGTCTTTCACCCTTTAACAACTACCTATTTTGGAATGATGTTTCCCTTCACCATCCTTTTTAGGTCATATCGGTCATCATTTTCTGTCTTTTTTAACCATTTTAAATGGGCTGCTTGGCTCTGCCCCTTCAGTTCCTCTTCCAAGACCCATGAAAACAAATTTAAAAAATGTAGGATTAGGAGGGCTCTACCATAAGCTCCAGTCTACACTCTAACCCTCTTCTAGCAAGCATGGAGACATGTTTAGAGAGTATGTGTAGTTTAAGTTCTGTTTAGCTCACTCCTGTCTATTTGCCTTCAGCAGCTAATGGCTGACAGCTTTGATTGGCAATGTTATTTTCTTACCTAGTAACCTTACTAGCAGTCACAGTCTCTGCTTTTTATGAGCCCTCTTTAACCTTTGGTACCAAAGATTCTTTTGACTGACAAATTGAGGCTGCTGTCCTACAAGCCTTAGAGCAAGCTTCTGCAGTGGTGCAGCCAATCGATAACGTCCGCTATCAGCACTGCCCCTCTTTGATTCTCCAGGGCCATTAATAGTTGGAGCTCTTGGAAATTCCAGTAGGCAGAGCAGGCTTAATCTGTCACCATTTTAAAGAGTGTATGTTCACAGCAACCTCCACTATTATATTACAACTCCCTTTAGGATTTTAATATAGTATTTCCTCCTTAACCACCTGACCTTCAAATGAGGTTTATTGCTTGAAACTGACAGGCATCATATTGCTCATTTATTTTGACAGGGTCTCTGATGTATCTGCCTTAGAGGGTAGAGCTATATCCTTTACTCCGGAAGGCACTTTTTTCCTTGCCAGAGGTACCCAAACACTCTTTTCAGCCATTTCCCTCTCACTTTCCAAGATAACGCACTCTGATGCATCATCTAATACTTTTAAGTTTATGAACAGTAAACAGAGAAACTTAGGTCATCTTCTCAATTTTTGACCTCCTTTTTTAACCGCTTTTGGGTTCTTTCCCCAAATAGTAACCAGGACTTTAAGTGCGCTGGTCCTAGTATAAATTTGGGTAAGTTCGGAGTGCAGTCCGCCCCCTGTGCTAAGGCAGCTAAAGCCTCCATCTTTCGAGGCATACTTTTAGCGGGCAATTGACACCGCTTCTATCTTTTTGAACTCCTCCTAATAGTCCTGCTGTACACTTTATACTTTTAAGAAAGACATGGAGGCTAATATTTTCCCTCTCTTTTAAACGCAGCCTTTATGTTTTTATATATCTTCTTTTCATCCAGGCCCTTTTTTACTTAATTTAATTTTGGTTCTCTGTGTCCTTCCAACGTTCTCCTGTGTCCCATCCAGCTGGTTGATCATCTTCTACTAGGCAGATCCTTGTGACGCAGGTCTTTCTATACAGGCTAAAAGTGTCTGAGATAAAGTCACCTAAAGGTTTAATTTAATGTTGCTGATGGCTGAGTAGCAGTAAAGATATGTTACTTAATATTAGCCTCTGTGTCTCTCTTAAAATTATGATCAGGGCCACTGGAATTATGCGATTGTGCGTCTGCAGCATTTTTCACATAATTATAGATTTGCCTCTTAATCCATCATCTGCTGCATAATCTGCACATGTTAACAAAAAATAATTGTGTCTAGCTCAAACGGTACAAAAGTTACTAAGAATGCAGCAACGTGTTGCTGCGAAGTGGAAGTCCATTTGCAATGGTGGACTTGTTACCTTTTTCTTACTTATTGCTATATTTGGGTGTTAAACTGGTACTAATGAGGTGCAACCAATGCCCGGACAGTGTTAACAAGTGTAACAAGCATTGGCATAGCCAATAGGTCTCGCCTTTGGGACCTTATAAGTGTTTAGCTAGAGATATTGACTTTGCTTACGTTTTTAAGCTGTGCTGTACATTAGTTTGTAGAATGCTGAAAAGTTATAATAAAGAAGTGTTGATAGCATTTTTGTTACCTTATATATGACCAAGAAAGCATTACGTCCAAGTGAAAGACCATATTAAAAAAGTATTACTTATAAATAATGTTTTCATCTAATTTTGTCCTATAAATGTTGGCAACTTGTTTCTGCGTGTGCCAATGCTTGCTTGTTATCGGTTTTTTAGGTCTCGCCTACGCAGCGCGCATGCGCTACATAGGAAAAAAGACCTTTTGCGATCGCTTCGGCTTTTCAGCCAAAAACGTGCACGCGTTCCATTGCCTTCAATGGCAACGCGTGCACGTTTGGCGATTCACTTGCGGGAGCGAGCAACTGGCGCCATATGGTAGCAATTATCGCTCCTGGCGCCGCTCGCTCCCTCAACTGAATCGCGCAGGCTCCCTCCTCTCCCCCCTCCCCCTGCTGCCGTGCGAGACGCGCGCGCTTGTCTTTGTTTCTATCTGTCTGTGTCCATTTGTCCTCGCCATTGAAATTTGTGGTTTAATCATTTTTATAGGAAGTGGTGCTTGAGTTAGTGTTCTCTGCATGTGCCAAAGCATCCTCAGCAGTTCTGCACTAAAAATGAATCAGCCCAAACATAGTTTTAAAAGTGTGACCTCCGTGGTCAAGGTGCCGGAGCCTGCAGCTTCTGATGTTAAGGGCTCTCCCATCGATTCTCACAATCTAATGAGTTTTTTTCTTTCTTTTTCCGTTGAAGCTTTTAGTAACCTTTCTGTAAGCCCTCTTATGGCATTTAAGGATGGCAGACAGTTCCCTACTTTGATGCACGTGTTTCTCTAGTGGAAGGACCCCCTCCTATTCATAGCCGGGCTCCGGAAGCACCAGAAACGTTTAATGATGCGAGTGGCGAGAGCGCAGCGTGTCTTCGCGGTATTTGAAGTCGGACATTCGAACCCGTTCTCGGCACGTGACCAGAATTAGGGCAGAGGTTCGGTCAATTTTTGCTCCTGTGCTCTCCTTATGAAAGATGTGTAATGTGAAAGAAGACACTATATTTAAAATCGCCGGAAAAAGAGTCCCCTGTAAAATGATTATATAGTAAACTTAAATATTAAAATTAGAATAATAATTGTAACAGTAGCTCTTTCGTTTTTCGTTTAAATACTTTATTTCGCTCGAAGACCATAAAAGCAACACAAAAAAGAAAACACATTGTGAAATTAATCAAATAAATACATACTACGATTTTCAGATGAGAGTCACTTTTAAGAATAAAACACAATTTTAAAAACAGAGCTACATAAAGCATTGTTTTGTTATAGAATTCAAGATTTCCTGACAAATTGTGTTTACTAGTCAGCTCGGTAAAAATGTATAATAGCAGCTATCATAATTATAGTCAATTCCTGTACTCAGTGGTTAGCTTCTGACATGTGTGTGAGTATCCTGACAGGGAGGCCAGATTGCTTCTAAGAATTTGGCTATAGAAAAGACCACACAAGACCCAGTGTCTGACCTGCAGATACGCAGAGGCTGTTTAAGGAGCTCTTTCATTATGCTGCTTCTGCGTTATGGAACAACGGCATGATCCATATCGGTTATTCAGTGGAAGCGTGATTCCTAGGACCTTTCCTGTCGACCAAACTCCAGATGAAAGTGAAAGGTCTGAAACATCGTAGGGCAAAAAGCAATGCTATATCCCATTTACATTTCATTCTGATTAATGATGGCATGGGATTTGCATATTATTTCATGTTCTCACTCGCAGTAGATAAAATATGCATTTAATCAGGGTCATCTTTGATATAATTGTACAAGCATTACTCATCTGTGATGCGTGGGCTGTAAAATATTCTCCAAAAGTCATTTAGCATGTCGTGCACATTCATAAATGACAAAGCAAAGAGAGTTCCGCGGTTCTGAACAAAAGCTTGAGTAAACATTGCTGCTAAGACTTAAATTGATTATACCCGGGACAATTGTGGATCTGCTATGTAGTAGGACGCGTATGTGATATCTTTCACCTTAAATGACTGTTGAGTTCCACATCACAAATACATTCATATTGAACAATAACTCTGTTCTCGTTGGAAACCTGATATTGCACCTGCAGAAAAAAAGATAAGGTATTTGGATGAATGGCACTGTAAACAAATTAGCTGCAAAGAAGAATGTGTGCAGAGAAAGAGGCTTCTGAGAGTTAGTATCTGTCAGCACCAACATCCCGTTTCTGATTACGGCAAAGAAACGGCGACTTTCATGATGGAAAGTAGAGTGAGCCACAGCTTATTATCGCCTTACCAAAGGTAAGCTCCATAAACGTATTGCTATTGTAGTAGATAACTGTAATCCTTCTCCATTCCGCATAACTTTCTGCAATGTGGACAACATTGTCTTTTCAGCATTGGATCTTTCATAGATTCACATGCTTTTCTATTGTTATAAGGCTGGAAATCCTCTCTATCTTTTACACTACGCTGTTAAAGGTATATTTCTGGGCTTAGCTAGTTGGCTACAGGAAATGCTGCTCTGCCTGGGAGCCTTTTTGTGGGCTCCTTGTTCTGCCACCCCTGAGACTTACAGTGAAGGGTGTTTGGGTTGTCCAATGACCTTTCTGGTGTGGGAACCAGAGGTGTCTCCCAGTGGGGCACAGTTCTCCTAACCACAAAAGATCAACACAGCTGCCCTTCTCCCAACCGGGAAATCCAAATGGCACTTGCCGTCCTGAGCCATAGCGGGTGAAACCTGTGGGCATGAGAGAGCAGCACTGACTCAGCAAACTTTTGTGTTTAGGTATGAAACCATGTGTAGCCCTGGGACCTATGAGCTGACTGTCCACCTGAGCAGCATTGAGCCTTAGACCCGAATGGTATTGGAAAGATGATGTGGAAAGATGTGCTGTGTCATAAGCAAGCCAAGCAATGGAGTTTTTCGCCCACCCAATATGCCTGTAGAATAAATGATTTGTGATGATGGAGCAGAGTACTTGTAGGCATAGACATTTTACTTTGAAGCCTGGTTTCTCTTCTGGCACCTTGCTTGAACCTTTGGTGGCTTAGTACTCATGTCAAATTTTGGAAGGACAATAAGGTAAAATGATTTGGGATAAAAAATACTTTCTTAGCCCAAACATCCTTGCCACGTGTAGTGGTAATAGAAGTGTTACAGGGGCAACGGGATCAGTTCCCTTGTTTACTTTATTCATCTCCCACCTATCCCCAGCATCTTTTGCTAAGAAAATCTTTTTTAATTTAGCATTGGAAAAATTAACACATGACAATGGAATGTCAAAGAAGACTCGAAGTCCCAAAGCAGTCAAAGTGGTCTCTATATATTTCAACCAGGGAATCCGATGAACATAATCCAATTCTAAACAATCCCTAAGGACTGCCTGGTTCAGCTGTACACATTCCCTTTTCCATATAGATAGCCAAAGTAGGAACAGGGCCAATATGATTGAATCTTCCAAATATAGCAGATCTAACTCCGTATAGGAAGTATAATTTGCACACGTAGAGGGCAAAGAAAACATTTTCTTACAGAATGCGTCCACCATTCGTTGCAGAGGACTTAGATCTATCGTGCCCCAAATTGCTGCCCCATAAATGGCACTAGCCTTAGCTTTCTCTAAATAAGTGTTCAACATTGCAGGGATAAGTTTAGATCCCAATTATTTTGAAAACTTTGCACGTGCCACAATACCATTTTCCAAGAGGGTCGTTCTATTTAAAACCATATTTTTTCAAGATAGGGTTCTATCGAATAGAACCCCCAAATAAGAGAATGTGTCAACCACTTTCAATCTTCTCTTCTCCATATGGAAGCTTAAGGCTTTCCTTGGGTGCAGCCCATCAATTAGAACAAAGGATTTAGCAACATTCACGCGTAGATCTAAACTAGCCATAAATCTCGTATACTCCTCTATGAGCTTCTGCAGTGCCAATGGAGTGCTAGCCAGGAGCACTGCATCATCTGCATAGAGGAGTATAGGTAAGGGGGATGCCTCAACATATGGGATGTCCTTAATACATTCACCCAATATTGCCTCTAATTCATTGGTATACAGAGAGAAAAAAAAGGGGGCAAGGACGCAACCATGTCTCACCCCTCTCTCAATGTTAAAAGATCTTGTGCATTCCCCTTCTCTTCCAAAACTGACACATACAGTTGCTCCTATGTATAGATGCCTTATGAAGGCAATAATGTGAGGGTCCACTTCCATTTCCTCCATAATTGCCCATAATAATTTATTGTGGGCCACACAGTCGAAAGCGGATGTCAAATCCATGAATGCCATGCATGACTGTCCGTCTTTGGCAAGTGTGTATTTAGAAATGATCATTGGCAAATTTAGGCAATGGTCGATCGTTATCTTACCTTTCTGAAACCATATTGGGCCTCCGATAATATTCTCTAATCCCTTGCCCAATCATCTAACCTATTTAAGAGCACCCTACCCAATAATTTTGCTGTGCTATCAATTAAAGAGATAGGTCTATATTTCTTGGGTTTAACCTATCACCCTTTTTATAGATTGGCACAAAGTTTGAGTGTTTCCATGTACTTGGCAGTCCCAGTTTGGATGCAACATTAAATACATTTGTCAGGGCAGGACTCCACAGTATCTTGGTTTCTAAAAATACATCTACCGGGACCCCATTGGGTCTGGGCGCCTTCAAGGGGCAGGTCTGGGCCAATGTGCATTCTATCTTTCCCCCGCAAAAGTTAGCTGGGTAATGGTTTGACCTTCTGTACTTTGGTTATTACTTACAGTCACCTTAGTATTTTTAAAAATATTTTGAAAATGCATGACCCACCCCTCCTCCTCTATATGCGTATCTAATGACGGTGCCCCTTACTCTTTTAACAAGCATTTGCAATGCAATAGGTCTCGCATTTACGAGAGATTGAGCTATTGTCATTGTAAATGACAATGCTTTTTATTTATGTTTTGGTTTTTAAAACATAAATAAAAGGCATTGTCATTTACAATGCCAATAGCTTAAACTATCAGAAATGCGAGACCTATTGCATTGAAAATGCTTGTTTGTTATGGGGGGGCATAAATAACATGAGGCTGAAGCTTGGGAAATAGTACCTGTGTAACAGTTAGTTAGTGAGTTAGTTAGTTTGTTAATGAGAGAGTTAGTTAGTTAGTGAGAGAGTTAGTAAGTTAGTGAGTGAGAGAGAGAGATTTATTTAGTGAGAGAAAGAGATAGTTAGAGAGTTAGTTATTGAGAGAGAGAGTCTATGAGAGAGAGAAATTAGAGAGTTAGTTTTGAGAGAGAGAGTCCGTGAGAGAGAGATAGTTTGAATTAGTGTTTTTAAAGAGAGTTAGATAGTTAGTGAGAGGGATTGAGATAGTTAGTTAGTTAGCGAGAGAGTAAGTTAGTGAGAGAGTGAGTTAGTGAGAGAGAGAGTGAGAGAGTTAGTGAGTTAGTGAGAGGGAGGTTGAGAGAGTGAGTTAGTTAGTGAGTGAGAGAGTTAGAGTGAGTTAGTGAGTGAGAGAGTGAGTTAGTTAGTGAGAGAGAGAGAGTTAGTGAGATAGAGAGAGCTACTTAGTGAGAGAGAGAGTTAGAGAGTTAGTTAGTGAGAGGGAGAGTTAGATAAATAACAACGGTAAATTCCCTTGCCTCGGTGTGTTATGCCGTGACTCACAGAGGCGGTCAGAGAAAGTGACCCGCTGATCTAAAGAGACGAATGTACTTAAGAGTTGTTTTGCCAAGGCACACTGTGGTTGAACCACCCTATAATTCGGCATTGAAAACCTTTCTAATCTGACCTGAAAAGGTTTCCAATAAGTGTGATTTGTTGACTTCCGATACAGGGAGCATTTGAGAGAGGAGAGATTGTTCTAACTGTCAGAGGCTAGGATGTTCTCTTTAGCCTGAGGCCTAGGAGGAGGGAGAGATGCCATCCCCATTTCATTTGATCGGAGCAATTAAAACCCCTTCCGCGCTGCTTCCCGTGCTCTCACATGCAAAATGACCTTAGCCTCGCGGGGTGCTTTGTAACTCCTGTCTGCCGAGTCCATGCATTAGACTGGCCCAGGAGTGAGGTGCCTTGTGAAATCCAATTGTCTGCACAAAAACCTGCTGGCCATTAACTTTGGATCGGCCTGCTGAAGCCCTAGTGAGAGGCAAAAGATGTTCTGATGCGAGGCACAGAAAGCGGTTTTGCGAGGAAACAAAAGTGTAATGCCTTTTTCAGTTACAGATATCAGAATGTTTTCTCCAATCAGAGATGCTTCTCATTTCAGTCGAGCGCAACACCGGGAATACAATCAACAGCAGCTTAAATTTGCTGCAAATTATTGAATAATGTACGTTTTTTACAAGTATATTAAATCAGTATTTAAAACAGCTGTGCCGTGACTCACAGAGGCGGTCAGAGAAAGTGACCCACTGAGCTGATGTCAGAGGCTAGGATGTTCTCTTTAGCCTGAGGCCTAGGAGGAGGGAGAGATGCCATCCCCATTTCATTTGATCGGAGCAATTAAAACCCCTTCCGCGCTGCTTCCCGTGCT
This sequence comes from Calotriton arnoldi, assembly GCA_963921515.1. Lineage (NCBI taxonomy): Eukaryota > Metazoa > Chordata > Amphibia > Caudata > Salamandridae > Calotriton > Calotriton arnoldi. The sequence goes on from CAWUFW010000182.1 coordinate 3,975,119, forward strand.
CTCACATGCAAAATGACCTTAGCCTCGCGGGGTGCTTTGTAACTCTCCTGCCTGCCGAGTCCATGCATTAGAATGGCCTAGGAGTGAGGTGCCTTGTAAAATCCAAATTGTCTGCACAAAAACCTGCTCGCCATTAACTTTGGATCGACCTGCTGAAGCCCTATTGAGAGTGCCACAATCGAGTCGGACATCGGGCGATGTCTACGATCCCGGGAAAGGGCTTTTCGTCAGTAAAACGAGCCAGGGAAACCAAGAGGGCATCGAGCAGAAAGTACATTCGAGGAAAACAAGCAAAAGCACGGCGCGGCACCGGACGTGAAACCTGAAAATTAAACACGTTCAGAAAAGAAAGCCACGGCAAGACAAGCAGTTCAGAAGGGAAAACAAGCCGGGAGTGGTGCGCGCACGCGCTAAAAGGAATTCGCGCCAGCGCGACCACCATCTGTAAGCAATTAAGATAATTGGAAACAGATGGTGGTCGCGTGCGCTCCCGAGGATCCTAGGCCAAGGACCAGAGAAGGCGGGACAAGCACCCGCCTTGAGCCAATTGCGTGCTGTCTTTCTTAGAAAGACGCACGCAAAGGCCAATCGCGGGTTAATTTTAAATAAGCACACGCACGAGCGTGTGTTCAGCGCTCAAAAGCCCTTTCTTAATGTCTCGCAGAGCAGCGCATGCGCGCTGGCTCAGGCGAGACCTAAAAATGACAAAATATTGAAGTAATGATATGGCAAAATGTGGCACATTATGTCGCATAATTTACTCAGCCCTGCCTCAGAATTTGGCCCTCCCCGCTGCATAATTCCAGTGGCCCTGATTATGGTTTACTACCCAGAACGGGGTAAGAATAAATTTGCATTTTCAGGGTTTTGCAAAAACTGCTTGATAGGTTTATACCAATCCAAAAATGCACTTCCTCTATGGAAGGTGTGAGTGCATGCCAACTCTGGAGTTGATCTGTAAATTGTATCTTTATTCGTCGTCAAAATTCTTATTGGAATGTAAATAAGAAAACAACTTTTGAGATCTCCTGTCTTGACCAGTCTGCACCAAACTTGTAATGATTTAACTAAAGACAACAGACATTTTAGAGTGGAGGGAATATTTGCCTGTTGGGCAAAGTACTGGCAAAAATATAAACAATTCTAAAACTCTCTTCATTGGGAAATGATATTGAACATTAACTATATTTAGTAAAGAACATTATCACATCTGTACAATATTCATTGACACACGCATTACCCTTTTCTGGCTGGTAAGCTGATTGAAAAGCTTTGTTACATCCTGTTTTTAGGCACTTGACTTGATGTTCTGAAAACTATTTATGTCACGGAATCTGATATTTTTAAATGTAGGACTAATGTTGGCCTATTTGTTTTTGAACCTTCCTTCATCTAATTTCCATTACGTTCCTCCTTCCTGATGTTGCTCAAGGCGGTTTCCTGATGCATATCACCCATCTTTCAGCAGCTCAGAGTGCCTGTCAGAGCACAGTCGGTGGATTGAATCTCTCTGGCATGTTGAAGAATCTCAAAGACGAGGAAAACCAGAAATCCAACATAGACATTGGTGATGTCATTTCAGTTCGCGGGGTTATCAAAGTCTTCAGAGAACAACGAGAAATCGTGTCATCCATATACAGTAAGAAATGTGCACTAGTAGTTTATGGTGGTGCCATATATTGTTTATCGCACTGTTCGCCTTCCATGAATGGCACTTTTATTTACCTTGCACATCATTCAAGCTTTATATAGGCCAAAGTCTGCGTGGAAACCCACTTACTGGCACACCTCCTATAGCATTATGGCCTGTTTAACTAGCTGCCGGAGGTAGTGAGTAAATACCAACTACATTGGAGGAAGAGCCACGTAAACAAAGCAAAGTACACATGCCTTTTTAACTCCTTCACTGGTGAGGCTTCCCCATAGCTGTACCTAACAGTAGTGAATGCAGTGGGTGAGGGTCTCCTTAAAAATCTCAAAGGAGTCCTGTTTAGGAAAGGTGTTATAGTGGTTTCTACCTACCAGCACTTTGGGGTGGGAATGTTTGTGAAACCCATGGGTGAGTCGCAAAGCTATACATTTGTGGAAGGTACACAAAATTCAGAATTCAGCAAGGGTTTATTTGTGTAAAAAATAATGAAAATAAGCAGGAAAAAATAGACATAGGTGATAACATTCTCATCAGTCATCTTTTGCCCTGATGGTCGATTAGCAAGTAATATACAGTTGCGTCTGTCAGACCCTTCTGGTTGCTGGGATTTATACTGATTGTTGGTTGTCCAAAAACAGGCAAAACCCAGAGTCTACACCTGAGCTGCAGCTTATTATGATTTTTCATTATGTACCGACCATGCGTAAATTCATATCGTAAAATTTAATGAAAGAAATATAGGTGTGAAGAAAATCGATGCATTATTTTAAATATGTCCAACATACTAAATTTAGGAAGTGTGATTGTTTGTGCAACTCTGAATTTGGAGTTACCCATATCATTTGATTCACAGGTCATATCAGAAAAAGTGTTTTTTCTTGAATACTGGCTTATGTTTGGAAGCCAAATGGAGACAAATTTATTTATTAATAACAAATGTTCTATTATTCTGTATTCCCACACTACTCCTGATAGAAACAACACTGCTTGTGAGGCTGTGCTCATCACCTGCTACAGCAAAAGTCCCAAATGAAACAAGGAAACCTAAAAATGTTGCCTTTGTGGTGATGTGGGCAGCATTGAAATTTGAATTGGGCTCAGCTGGCACCCAGTGAATCCTGCCAAACCTAGACATTTCTGAAAGTTAGACACTCAAGTGAGTCCAGGATGGTGCGATTGGAGTGGATCCCACTATGTTTTCTTACTCAGAATGCCTGGCACAGGTTAATCATCGGCTAAAACCACAGATTTCCTCATTTTTCTGTGAGAGGCTGGCCTGGTATATGATGTCCACTAATGTAAGTAGGCAAGTTGCACCAGTGCAGACAACCCTTATGGTGATTTAAGAGGTCTCAGACAACCTTAGAAAGCTATCCAAGTGGTAGATGTGGAGAGCAGCCTTCAGGCTTAGTCTTGAAGGTGCGTAAAGCAGCTTGTTTTACCAGAATGCAATCTTATAGTATAGATGAAATGAAAAGAACAACACCAAGTATTTATAAAAATATGTATTTATTATATAGTACTCTCTTGTATGTTCCAATATCTCCAACACGGAGATAAACACCATGCACTCAATACTTTAGCAAAGTAATACAGTAAATAGCACAAAATACACAGTGGGTCTCAGGGGGGGACCAAACCACATACTAAGAAAGTGATATGAGAACCACGACTCGAGTCAGGATGATGTCGAGAGGACATAAAATTGCTGGTGACCCACAGACCCACCCAAGGTAAGTAGATAGGGACCCCACGGAGAGGCTGTGCAGTGTGTGAACACGACCGCGTGCTCCGTACAACTCAATGTGCAAGTTGCCGGTTAGATTTTTAAAGATTAGGGACCCTTCCCAATGGACCCTGAAGAAACCCCGTAGAAGACAGAAGGTTGGAGAGCCACTCCACCCCTGGATACCGTGGTACCCAAGTTACCTATCCAAGGGAAGCCGGGTGCATAGGTGCGAAGTGGCGTCGGAAACCGCCGTCGAACCCAATGGAAGACTTCAGAAAAGTGCCGCTGCTGGAAGAGGAGAAAGTGTCCAGAGGAATCCAAACGTGGGTTCTTGAAGAATAGTACCTGAAAGCAGAGGGGACAGAGTCTATGTCGCTCAGGGGTGACCAGGAGACTTGGAAGACGTATGCCCTCCGATGCCAGGTGCTTCAGGGAAGATGTCAGTGACCTTGACTCTGCAGCTGTGAGGACCAGGCGACGCTGAGTAAGACCAGGACCCGGATACGAGCTGTCCCACGAAGGATGTCGAGTGCTGAGGGGTCGGTGTCCGGCGGGGGCACCAACAAGCCTTGACAAATGCAACCCACGCAGGGAGTCGAGAAGGTGCAAAGTTGGGACCAGCAAGGTCGAAGGGGACTCACCACAAGCATGGGAAGTCAGGGCAGGCCCCGAGCAATCAGGGGAGCCCAAAAGTAACAAGTGTGACCCTCAAGTGGACCCACGGGCCGGAGGCACTGGAGTCGCGAGAGGATCTCAAGCAGCTCACCAAAACATGCAGGCCACGATGCACACGATGCGATGTGCCTGAAGATTCTGGTCACTGGAGTTGCTCGAGGTTGGGGCTACTTGGAGCCCGAAGATCTTCTGCAAGTTGGACGTGGTGCACAGGGGTTCGGGAATTGCAACCCCCACGAGGGATACTGGCCTCAAACTTGGTGAGAGAGCAGGGCAGGCCTCGGGAGCTGTGGAAAACCACCACCTGTGTTGCAGAGCCCATGGAGTCCGGAGGAGCTCAGGATCTGCTGACCGGTCGACTTAGTTACGTTGCCTGCAAATGCAGGGGAGTGACTCCTTCACTCCAAAGGAGATTACTTTGGTTGTCTTTGATGCTTCACAGGCCTTGGAAGGTACCTGTATGATGCACAGGCACAGACGATGCAGCAGACTGGAAGGGAGACAAAGTCAGGCCCAAGAGAAGTCCAGCGAAGTCCAGAGTGCCCAGATGGTAGAAGTGCAATGTTGTCTGAGCTGAATGTTATCCCACAACGAATCTAAAGACCTACACCCAGGTAAGCCTGACGTACCCTAGGGAAAGGGTTGGGAAGATTCAGGAGACCCTCCCAGGGGAGGGTCTGGACAGGGGGGAGGTTACTCCCATGTCCTTTGTCCAGTTTCACGCCAGAGCGGGAGCCAACGGCTCCCAGGACTGGTTTGAACTGGACTATGCACAGGTACACCAAATGTTCCCCTCATGCAGACTTTCTGGCGCTGGCAAGTGCACCCACCCAGCCCTAATACACTAAATCCTGTCTGGGAGGGGGTCACACCTCCCTGTGACAGGATGCCTATTGTTCTACCTTCCTCTGCTCGAGCTTGGCTCAGCAGCAGGAGGGCAGATATGTGCCTCTGGTCGACAGCAGCCATTTTGTGCTGTCCGGGACTAGAAGGCTGGTACCGGGAGCACTAAGAGCCTACCAGAGGGCTCTTCCGGTTTGATCCCAAACATGATGGGATTTGTTGCAGCCGTTTTCGAGATGGTCATCGCGTGACTACGTTGTGTCCCTCTATATAGTATATGGCTGCTTCACTGACAACCCGGAAGAATGGACTCCGTAGGCTGCAGGGGAGTCCTGCTCATGCAGGGGCACCCTCTCACTTAGAACCAAGCACCCTGCCTTCAGGATTGCAAAGGCCTGCTATAGGGGTGACTTATAGTTTTTAAGTGCAGTGACCCTTAGATATAGTAAACCTATATCTTTAGTAAGGGGTTCATGCACCAACTTACACAGGCTGCAATGGCAGGCCTGTAGTTCCATTTTGCATGGTCTCTCATGGGTGGCATGATGCATGCTTTAGCCCAGGTGAGACCTTTGGGGTACCTATGCCCTGGGTACCTTAGTACCATATACTCGGGACTGATAGGGGTACCCTAGTATCCAATCTTGAGTGTACCTAAGTACTTAACACAACAATTTAGGGAGAAAGCAGATAGACTGGGGTCCTGATTAGCAGGATCCCAGTCAGACTAGTCATAATACAGCTTAGCACCAGGCAAAAAGTGGGGGTAACCATAGAAGTAGATCCTACTTTCCTACAGTGACCATCCAGAATATGTGGTGATCTACAAAATTCCTACAATGTAATTTCCCCAAATTTCTACTGATGAAAACGACACCCCACTTGTGTGGCTATGTCGATTGCCAGTGACCAGAAACAGCCAAAACATGGATCTTGTGAAATCACTGTGTTGTCCATGAGGTTTTCACACGGTTACAGGTTTGGTCCCTTCCAGTGCTGTCCACACATTCAACTGCAAAAAGAGTGGGAACGTAGGGTGGCAAGACTTTGGCCATTGAATGGAAATGCCCAGCTTTTTGGTGCATAAATGTGGGGAAGATAGTCTTTTTTGACCCATACTTTGACTTTTGCAGTGCCTTCACCATAGGAAACGCATGCTGGATGCAAATGTATGCAGGATGGTGTGGCTTGGGTGGATCACCCAAGCCACACCATCCTGCATACATTTGTGTCTCCAGGCTTCAGAAATGCCTGCAATTTCCTGGGTCTCTGGTTGTCAGCTGATCCAGAGCCCAAATACTGCAGCCAGTCATCATGGCAGTGACAGGAAATTTCTTTGTGCGTAGTTTTGACATATGGCCTGACGGAGAGGATGTAAACCATCCAAATCTGCCTTGTTCTGGAGGCAGAAATGCATTTTGGTACTGAGGTGTTGGGGCCGATTCCAAGATGGTCCAATACCCCACCTCATTCCTTTCTCACTTTTTTCCCCTGGTAGTATGTTGGGCTTACAGCCCCCCTTGGTGGGCAGATTGGGGTTTTTACCACCTGTCTGCCTGTCCCAGAGGGTTCAGAAAGCCCACCAGACCATTGGGGGAAAAAAGTTAAGAGCAGATTTGGAGTGCTGTTTCCCCATCCTGACACCGCACTACACCCTGCACCTTACCAGTTACCTAGTCCAGTGGGTTTTCTGCCCACCTAGGAGGACAAATGAGGATGTTAGAGAGCGAGGGCATGGCCAGATGCCAGGGTGCGATGCCACCACCCCATTAAAAAAAATTCCCTGATTCTGCCCCACTGCGCCATGGGCAGGTCAGATTGAGAGTAGCCCCCCCCTCCCCTAATAAGCCCCCAGAGGTGTCAGAAATACTTTTGAGCCCTTTAGGGATAGCGGTCACTCCCGATAGTGGGGGTGGGGAAAACACCCTACCCACCCCATTCTTTAAAAAAAAAAAAAAATCCTTGGTGTCTTGTAGTTTTTCTGCTTTTGTCCCCCTCCAGTGAATGTAGATTAGGGGTAACCCCTTCGACTTTTGGAAACATTGTGGGGTGGGCGTCACAATGAAGATTACAAAAAAAGTGATGGATGGAATGCTGGAATTAATCTCTGCCACTGGTAATTACACATGGCTGCATCCCAGTGCATCATTTTTTAGCCCACCTTGACACCTCAGATTAGACTCAGCCATATGCAAATCAGTCTTGGTCCTTCTGCAATAGGGACAGTCCAGCTCGAACTGCCAAGCCGGGTCCTGTTTGAACCAGAACAGAAGCAGCTCAATGCAAGTTTTGGCCTATTGGGCCTCTTCAGTTGGTTGCAATTTTGGTCCAGTGGCACAATGAACGTAGAAACCTACATCTGGGCATACACGTCACACTTAGGGCGTCACAACAAATACAAAAAAGTGATGGAAGAAATGCTAGAATTAATCTCAGTCACCGGTGATTTCTTGGGCTGCAGTCCATTGATTTTTTTCCCCACCACGCCCTATGCTTGTATTCCATTCTGGGCGTGGCCTCGGTTCTGGATCAACTGTTCCCATGAGGAGCTGTTTCAGTATGGAGTTTTGTAAGGCAGGCTGTGTAGAGAGGCATGGTGGGTGAAAAACAATGGACTGGAATGTGGTTTAAGTGATTACCAGTGGCTGAGATTAATTCAAGCATTCCATCCATCACCCTGTTATTTGCTGCATTTGATGGCCTAAGAGCGACTGGTATGCCCAGGTGTGGGTCTCGTGGTCAATGTAGCATTGGACTCAAGCTGCACCCTACTTACAAGACCCAAATAAGCCTGCCTGCGTTTTTTTGTCTTCACTTCAGGGGGGTGGGGGTTCACCTGGCAATTCAGGGTGGACTGCTTACATGAGGAGCAGATTGAGTACTAATTTACACTAAATACAGGGTTATTCTCTTCGCAAAATTACACGTAATTTTGCATAATTTTGCTGTAATTTCATGTAATTACGCTCCACCAAATTATGCACTTCACGCTTATGCACAGTAAAAATATGCTGTGTTTATATACAGCAAATTGCCCGTATTAAGGGAATAAAATCTTGGCAAATGTGGCAAAGCAGCATTGTATCTATGAACCTTTACTTTCCAATCAAGTTTCGAAATTCCAGTGAAGGATTGCTTTAGAGGGAAGGCAAATAAAAAATAAAAACTCATGGGAAAGTTGAAAGAAGAGGTTCTTAAATAGTTAATCCTGCACAGTAAGACGTGGGTTCTGTATGCCACACCAACCTTGACTTCAGCGTCACCAACTCCCAAATCTGTCTGTGACCATGGAAGATCAAACCTAGTAACAAAGGCTTTCTCAGTCTTTGCACTGATCAGTTTGACCTGTTTGCAATCTCACCGCTATGTACGTTCTTCACACCAGTTTGTTTAATATTTCACTCTTATAGGTAAAGTGGAGGATCCTGCATGCGATGCACAGATCTTTAGGATGCTGGATGTCCCTTGTCTTTACAGGAATGTTTATGACTTACCTTTCGAGACCTCACAAGACAAGTAAGTGCATTCTCATGAGCTTACCCACTGGGGATACTTATTCATTCATGCATACCATAACTCTTGTACAATTGCTTTTTAACATCAGCTGTTATCCTTTAGAGAAATAGCAGAAAAGGAGTCTGGCAAACATTGACAATAATGTTCTGTTATATGTGTCAGTCCCTCTTCATTTACCAGCCATAGTATACCTTTGTTAGACCTGTGGTTCCTTTTTATATTTTAATAAAAACAAACCAGTATAATAGAGTAGACGGTTGACTAATCATTCCCTTCTTAAAAGCATTCTTGTTTGTAGTTGACGAAACTAAGGACCTTATGTAGAGTTTGGCAGATGGGACACTCCGTCTTAGATGTGACATGGCGGATGTTCTGCCCACATTTTAACAAGTACATTAAAGCCTATGGCATTTGAAATACGGTGGACGGGATATCCACCACTTTTAATGGAGTCCCCCATCCGCCAAACTCTAAGCAAGGCCTTAATTCTTTAAATTGTTACTGTTTGATTTAGCGTCTTGTTCAATATTTGCCTGCAGTGACGACAATAATGAAACAACTGCAAGTGTGACACACCAGCTAAGTGAACAAGTGGAAGACTTCCTGACAAAAAATAAAATTCAGAATTTTTACCCACGAGAGCTGGAGACCGTTGATTCTTTGATGTCTTTGATCAATGATAAACTGCGCGAAACACAGGTCAGTACAATTTACAGATGTTTTATTCCTGGAAGATTTTAGTTACCAGAATAATCTTTTAGTGTTGATGTACTCGCATACCCTTCTGCTAAGGTAAATAGGGGTTTTGCAGAGGGTGGAAAGGAAAGTCCTTGGTATTAAATGCTTAAACTGCTTCTAGTGCCGAGTTTTTAGGGGGAATAACAGCTCTGAGAGTACAGGAACTCTGAAAATGTAATACTTTATCAAATATGTAGCAAGCATACCTTTGAAATGCCAGTTGTGTTCTGATTTATTTTATTGCAAACATTCCAAACCCTGGTGCAATTACTTCCTTAATGAGGAAAGACGTAAACTAAGGCTTGCGGAGAGATCATTGAAAAACTCTCCTTCCATAACACACCTTAAGCAGTTGAGGTTGACAAGAAGCTCGTATAACAAACTCATCCATAGGTCCAAAGCTGAACACTTTAGGCCGTAACTGGATAACACCAAAAACAGAACCAAAAAACTATTTGAAATCATCAAACAACAAGCTAGCTGCTCAACTAACCACCTATCTGCACACTTGGACTCACTCTCTATTGGTGATGAGTTTTCCGACACTTCATTGAAAAGGCAAGGAAGATTCAATTAGAATTGCAACTTGCCTCTACAAATCCTCATAGTCAGGTCCAGCTCAGTCCCTCCTCATGGCTTCCCTTGTTGAGTATCCCTCTTTCTGGATCGATTGATTATACTACTAAAAATATTGTGACATGGAATACCTCTAAACTACCAGATGATGCAGAGTTACTCAAAACAATAAGGTCAATAAAACCCTTTAACCACTTCAATGATCCTTTATTCAAAGAGGTTAGATCTTCCATTCTCCCGCTCTGGTCAAAGATTGTCCACAAATCTCTCTTGCAGGGCATGATTTCTGACTGCCTAAAGATAGGACAGGTCACCCCTCTCTCAAAAAAAACAAATGCAGACTTGTCAGACCTCAACAACGCCCGTTCAATTACTAACATCATGACTGTAGGCAAACTACTTGAGAAATGCGTACACATGCTACTCTGTAACCACACCAAGCAGTTTCAGCTCCTTGACCAATACCAATCAGGCTTCAGATCGGGTCACAGCACTGAAACGGCTCTAACACACATTGTAGATGATGCCCTGAGACTACTTGACCAGTACAAACCTTGCCTGCTTATACTTCTTGACCTCTCCTAGGCGTTAGATACGGTTAAACATGACAACATGATTGATCTTCTTGAGAAAAAGATGGGGTTATCTGGTCCAGATTTAAGCTGGTTTGCCACATTCCTTCATACCAGAACGCAAAGAATCAAAGTCAATAAATCCCTTTCTAACAGTATGCCAGTCTCAATTGGAGTGCCTTGAGAATCCGAACTCTCACCCACGCTTTTCAGCTTGTTCATGGAAACTCTCACCGAAATTCTGTTTCACTCAAACATACATTATCACATGTATGCTGATGATACACAATTATACATGAAAATGTCCTCACCTGAAGATATCAAAACTCTTAACTTTACCCTACTGAAAATTCAACAGTGGTTAACATGCAACCACCTTATGCTAAACACGTTCAAGATGGAACTTCTCCTGCTCGCACCCCATAACCTCTCTACCCCTATAGAAAATGGACTCACACAGCTAACAGCACTCAACTGCTCCCCACATGTTGATTCCACGAGATTATTAGGCATAACTCTGGACAAATACCTGAATATGCAAGACCACATCTGTGCAACCACCAGAGGAGCCAATCACCAAATCAATACCCTAAGGAAAATCAAACCATTCCTGCCTCCAGATGATTTCCAGTTAGCAGTCCAATCCCTAGTTATCTCCTGTTGAGATTACGGGGGTTCGACCCTGGCAGGGCTACCCAAAGCTAGGCTGGCTCCTTTAAGGGCTACTTGAACTCAGCTGCAAGACTCATCACAGGATCAAGAAAACATGATCACATCACACTAGATCTAATACAACTCAATTGACTCTCTCTCGAATCAAGGATTCAGTTCAAGCTGGCTTGACACACAAGACTCTTCATTTAACACTCCCGTCTACCTGGCAAAAAAAACCAAACTATCTGGTATGATTCTATACCTAAGACGTTCTAACTCTCTACTGTTAAAACCACAGTAATTCAAAAAGAAGAGAACCTATAACAACTCCTTCTCCCTTTTTGTCCTCTAGAATATGGAATGCTCTTCCACCTGAAACCAGATCTAACCCTTCGACCTCCTCATTCAAAAATAAAAGTGAAACAGTTGCTCCTGAATAAATTCCTTCAACAATAGGCCTGAATCCACTAATGTTGACTATTATTTCGTGAATACAGCTCTGGAAGCCTATTTTACGACGCAATTTTGTTACTTTATATCTACTATGTCTACTCTCATTTTGTATGTCTAACCTGTTACTGTATGTACAGTATTTACTATTTGCATGTCTACTTGGTCAACTTGTCTGCTTCTCTGTACAACGCTCCGATACCCAGACGGGTAATATTCGTGCTATATAAAACTTCCCAAATAAATACGCGCCTACGCGCGCATGCACCAACACAGGCATCCTGGCACCACGGAATAGTCCAAAAAATAAAAACTGTAAGGAGTTAACAAAACAAGCGAGCTTTCAAAGCTTTTCTGAAGGTTAGGTAGGGCTGAATGCTCTTGATGTGTTGAGGAAAATTACTCCAAAGTTAAGAAACGAGCAAATTAAGTGCTTGACCGCTTGTTCAGGATAATTTTAAACGGGGAACTAAGAATGAAAGCTGCGAAGCAGAACATATGCTTCTACACGGATCATACTTGGATTATAAAAGGTGAAAAGCTCCAAGACGGAAAATGTTTGTGCCGTATAGAAAACAACGTGTATGAGAATCAGATTATTTACTTTACTGGGAGCCAGTGCAACTGAACTCTGGTCCCAGGCACATGATCGAGTTTTCATAGGTTGCTCGCAAACAGAACTGCAAAGTTCTGGATTCCTTGACATTGGGAAACAGAGGATTCTAGAAGGACTCAATAGAGAATATTTTATTAACCAATCCTTGACACTACCCTGGCTGAGACAACCTTGCGATGCAGATGGCGAGGTAGGAATGAAAGGATTTTTTTAGGAGTTTCAGAACATGAAAACTGGCTGAGGAAACTCCATTAATCTGAGATTTGAAGGAAAGATTTGATTTAGCAATACACTTAAGGTTTTAGCTTTCTTAGCTGCAGAGGCAGCTTCTTCTAATGTCTTTTAATGTCATAAGCAAAGGGTGTTTTGCCAGCACACAATGGTGTTGCCGACCAGCAAGACCTCAATGTTCTCCTAGGGAAATGTTGCTATATCCACAGCTGGACTTTATATAGATATGTAGTGTAGTCAGTGTACCTGATGATCAAGCTATATATAATTATCTGAGTATCAGTGGCAAATAAAATTGTGATACAAAGGATGTAATCAAGTGGGGAGCCTGAGCCCCCTCACCTTCCTCAGCCTGTGGGCTCAGGTGCGCTGCATCTAGACTAAGGGGCCGATTACGATGCCGTAGGAAACAGCTCCGACCCTCATTCGGAGCTGTTCCTATGGCACCGTAACCGTCTGTTCGGATTCCTTTCCGACCGACCCATTTGGATGGAGTCGGTCGGAAAGGAATCCGAACCGGATTTCCGAATCGCTTCCGACGGGCTCGGAGAGCCCATCTGCCATTCAGAAAGCCTCCAGTAATAATAAGCGCGGCTCTTTCCACCCGACGGATTACATTGTCGGATTCCTACAGCCTTTCTGTGCCGGCCTTTCCGACACAGAAAGGCTGTCGGAAGTCAACTTTGGGGGCTCCCAGGAGGGCCCCCATGGGTGCACGGCCTCCGGTTGGAGGCCGAGGGGGCACCTATGGTGCCCCCTGTTCATCCCTGCACCCCGTGGCAGGCACCTCAATGCAATGAGAGCATGCATTCTGGTCAGAATGCATGCGCTCCCATGGTAAAGAATAGGAGTGCAATCCTAATTGCTGGGTTGGGACCGCCGACAGGAGGTCGGTCAGTCCCAGTACCAAATCGAGTCCATCCGACATCGAAATCGGCCCCTAAGTTTAATATATTTTCATTGGTAGCATGCTGAATATATTGATAGGGATGTTTGTCTTCCATTCAGGTTCATCAGTGTTTAGCAATGCATTGTGACATTGCTTTTGTGTTCACTTGACATTCTGCCCTAATAAAACCTTTCTATTTCCCTTTGTTGGCTCTGTATATTCAGAAAAAAAATACTCTAAGGCTGGATATGTGTACAGTACGTTAGTGCTGGCTGGAATTTGAATAGCAGTTGAATTTAGTGGAAGTAATTACATATTTAAATAATTTATTGTATATTAATATTAGTTGCTCCACATTTGAATTCATATATGTGTATTAACATGAAGCAATTACAAGTGAACCAAAATCGTTAGGATGTGTTTAATGTGTTTTCTGGCTTAGACTAAAACTAGGTCTCAGCCTGGCCCAACTCCATCTTTATAAAATGGCTGCTGTGTCATGATGTTCATCGTGTGTTCATATTTTTCTCGTTTGACACCACGTGCAGCAAGATGTTCACTGTTTATTTTTTGTGACATATTGTTCTAGAACTCACTGGAGGAAGCATTTTGCCACTTTTCAAGGCTCTTCCTGATAGTATACTGTATTGCGTTCATTCATGATTATTTTCTGTTGTTTATGTAACATATATGTTGTGACACCTCCAGATAACATTAGGTCAGAAGGGGCGAATCAATATTCATGTAATGGGTTAGTGCTAAGATGGGAGGGTTATATGACGTTTTAAAATATCGTAATGTGATTTGTTGGATTTATAATAAATTGGCTCACACCACTCTGACTTTAAAATTTCCATCATTTTCTATGCTTGCTGAAATTAGCTATATAAATCCTCGAATTTGGGGGTGAGCCAGTAATATCTTTAGTCTTTACTAGGGATACTGCCTGATTTTATAATGATTTTATGCACATTTGAGACTAAGGGACCAATTTAATTGTTGGTGGAGAGGGAGCTCTGTCGCAACGGCTACTTAGTTCGCTCCCCACCAACACAGTGGTCCACCCTGCCGATTTAGGTGCTGGCGGACCTTAGGTTTGGCTACAGCAGTGACAACTCCATCACACCTGTAGCCAAACTTCTCCAACAACCTGACAAAGTAAGAGCCATTGCAGAATTGTCTATATATCTGTCTGCCTAATTCGGATGGGAGGACATATAGCCATTTTTTACAGTCAGACAAACCCTGGCGGTAAGGAATAGTAAAAAACAAAAAATGCCTCCCTCGCCATGGGAGATGACTCCCATGGCGAGGGGGCATTATCTTTTTTATTTTCAGAAAGAAAATCCTGCTTCTGTATTTTCTTTTTGAAAATAAAAATTAAACCAGTTTGGTGGAAGGCTCCATCATGTTGATGGAGCCCTACAACAGACTGCGAAAAGTACTGACAAAAACCGCTGTGATGGCAGTTCCTGGCAGTGCTTTAGAAATGACCTCCAGCCTTGCTGTCATTTCTAAATTTGGTGGGTGGCATCTCCGTCGGGGCAAAAAAGTAAATTACTCCATATCCATGTTGGAGATACTGGCCTCCTGTTGAAAGTTAGATCGGCCCATAGTCTATTTTTCATGATTTTGCTAATTATTGCATTATTCCTGTAAGTGATGGCAATTGATTTCCTGTAACTTTAGTTGATTTCAATGAGAATTACTTTTGTATTTGCGTTTCCTACTTTCTGTTTTGCACGTGAAATTTTAATATACCTTCATGTTTATTTTCTGATTTATGATCTCAAACTCCCTTTTTGAGTCATTTGTGGTATGCAGATTTGTAGAGTGCATTGTCACTCAGGAGGGTATCCTGGAGCTGAGCAGGTGTCAATCTAGCCAAACCTAGGGCCTCGTGGGATTACTAAAAAAAGCCTCAAAAAGCTAGTTCTTCAGCTTCTTGCAGAATACAAGGTGAGAAGAGAAGGCTTTTATGTGTAGCGAAAGGTTTGAAAACCAATAAAGACACTTTAAAAAATGTGTAGCCGCAGGTCGTTCCACGCTTTTGGAGCGATGTAGGAGAAGTCTCGACCACCGGATCTGGTTTTCTGTATGCGTGGGATGTGTGCAGGTAGAAGTTCGGACGAGCAAAGGTGTCTGGAAGGTTACTGAAAACAGATGTGATTGTTGAAGTGTGCAGGGTCAGTGTTATGTTGTGCCTTGAAGGTGTGGGTGAGGAGTTTGAATTGTGCTCGTTTGTGTAGGGAGAGCCAGTGAAGCTCCTTCATGTGTGATGTGATGTGAGTGCGGCATGGGAGGTTGAGAGTTAATCTGGCCGCCGAGTTCTGAATGATCTGCAGTCTTCTATTGTGTTGATCACGACATAGAGGGTGTTCCTGTATTCTAGCTTGCTTGTGATGACGGTGTGCGTGACTTTTTTCCAAGTGCCGATTGGGAACCATTTGGAGATCTTCCTCACCATCCTCAGGGTATTGAAGCATGAGGCGGTGACGACGTTGACTTAGGTGGTCATGTCGAGTTTGCTGTTGATGATGAACCCCAGGTTCTTGGCATAGGTGGCTGTCAGTGCCAGCTCTGTTGGCCACCAAGTAAAGTCCCACGATTTAGTGCTCTTCCAGAGGATCAATATTTCGGTCTTGTTGGTGTTCATATGTTTGGTCTTCATCCAGTGGACGATACAGGCTTTGAACTTGATCCCGGTGCTGGGCATCTTGTCTGTGAGGGAGAGAATATGTTGCGTGTCATCGGTGTTTGGAGAGCACGTTGATGTCCTGAGAGTTGATGATGCTGTCTAGAGGGATCATGTATGTATTGAAGAAGGTTGGGCTCAGGGAGGATCCTTGTGGAACTCCATAGATGACGTTGCGGGCCAGGCTGACTGACTGGGCCCTTCTAATCAGGAAGGAGAAGATCCAATGGAGTGTGTGTCCTTGGATTCCAAAGTTGTGGAAGAATTGCATGAGGATCGGGTGGAAGACCATGTCAAACCCTTCAGAGAGCTTCAGGAAGATGAGGGTCATGTCTCTACAGTCCAGAGTCATGCAGATGTCATCCATGGCGGCGATGAGGGCAGTTTCCGTTCTGTGGTTGTGTCTGAAACCAGACTCAGTGGTGTCAAGGAGTTGGTGGTCATTTTAGGTATTCGGTGGGGCGTCTGTTGATGATTTTCTCTAAGACCTTGACCGGGAATGGTAACTGGGAGATTGGTCTGTAATTGGCGAGCATTGTAGGGTCCCCAGAGGGTTTCGTCAGCAATCGGAGGACAGTTTCATGATTTCAGGAGTCTGGGATGGTCACAGAAGAGGTGGAGACATTCAGAATGGGTGTAAGCATGGCTCTGATGGATTGCAGTTCTCTGGAATAGACATGGAGGGGGCAGGGATACAATGGGGACCTTGAGTAGATGGACTTCATGGTAGTGGCAGTTTCTTCTGGGGAGATGATGGGCAATCTAGTTAGCATTCGTTCTTTGGATAAGATCAGGAGGCATTTGGTGAGGGTCTGTCAGGTCCGGCTGTGAGTTGAAGTTGCTGTATTGGTGGTGATTTTGTTGCTGAAGCATTGAGAGAGATTGTTGCAGAGGTACTGCGAGGGGGTTATCGAGTTGGAGGCGGCCGCTGTTGAGGTGAAATCCTTCCCAATGGCAAATATTTCTTTGCTTCTGGCATCTATGCAGTCCTCCAGAATGGTGCATTTGGTGGTTGGGATCATTTGTTACCATCTTAGGATGGATTGGAACGCTCTTCTGTCTGTATTGTTCTGGCTCATTCTCCATTTGCGCTCAGGTTTTTTGCAGTGGTGTTTAATCAGTCAGAGTTCCTCTGCGTACCCACTGGCCTGGGGATCTGAACCTTGCTGTATTGTGCTTGAGGTGAGGGCCAGGTAGGCCCAGGAGGTGATCCAATTGTTGAAATTCTTGGTGACTCTGTGGAGGCTGTTGCTGTGTTCAGGTCTGTGGGTGTTGAGAGCCGTGTTCGAGTCCTTGTCAGTTGTGCTCTTCCAGTTTCAGCTGGCTGGTCTGGTGGTGGACTGGAACAGGGATGCTGAACTTGACACGGGTGCGGTCTGTCCAGGAGAATGGTGTGGGCTTTTTGATTTAGATGTTGTTGAAGGTGGTAAAAATAGGGTCCAGGAGATGTCCTGCGACGTGGGTAGGTCCTTTTACCTGTTAGAGGATACCCAGGCCTCCAAGGTCTTCGATAATTACTTTTGAGTTGAGTTGGCATGGTCTTCCAGTCCTTTCTTTGACATTCATTTGATGCTGTTTTGAGGGACACATTAACTGATAGAGTTTGAGGTTAATACCACCATCCCCGTTCCTTGCAAAATTGGGGGTGCCATTGACATGCAGATTATTTAAGCAACAGTGCGAAAGCACACCCACAGTTTGCATGCATTTTCTATAGTGTTTGGACTTTAATTCCCTCGTTTCCAAGACACACACATTATATGCTCCAAATTTTCCAAATAAAGTATAAATGTATGACTGTAAAATCTGCATTTGTATTGGAATTCCGATCACCCGTAAATCTAAAATCCTGCTGGCGTACTCAATCACTTTTAACTTTTACTTGAGGACATTTATGCCTTGCATTTATTCGGCATTTAAAGATAGTGAAATTTTCAGCACAACCAACCTGCCTTTAGCAAATCAGGGCTTCATTTAGCTGCAAACCTAACAAAATGTTGGGTAATTGTAAAGGAGGGTGAAGCTAGTAGCCAAGCTTCACGCTGTGGTTTTCTGATGGATACTTCTAACCATAGATTCCTCACCTTAGAATATCCTCCAAGTGCCATACTGGATCCGGAGATTTTTCATAGCAGTGCTCCCACGCACTGCTGGGTGGCATCATGCAACTCCACGTTGGCTCCATACCGCCCCGGAAGTGACGGAACAGAGCTGCATAAAAGCACCACCACTAGCCGCTGATGTTAATTTCTAGTCCCTTTATTTCTGCACCTTCTGATGTGAATCCAGACAACGCTATTAAATTGTCAGGTTTTCCAACGGCTTCCAAGCTTTTCACAGTGTGCTTGGGTTCGATATGCCCACTGAAAGTGGCAGGAATTCGAGCTGCCTGCAACTGCAGGTGTTGCTCAGTGATCTGTATGATGTGTGTCTATAGTGCCTGGGCTCATGACACTACTCTTAACTCATGTGATAAGTTTGCCCTCATGCAACCAAAGGTGATTCGAGACTGGGAGGCGAAGCAGAATAAGAAGTTGTGGTTTTTGCGTAGATCTCGCTCCCATACTCTGACCCGGTGATGGGGCCAGTCCCATGACCATTTCACTTCCCTCTCGAAGGTTTCTGTTAAATCCAACTCCAAACGCAAGCATAAAAAAGCAAAGTTGAACCCGACCCTTTTGCGCTACTCCGACTCCAAGGAAAAGGCATGAACGTATCAAGATGCAAGTTGCACTTCGTCAAGGCCACCTGTCACTGAGGAGATTCCTTAGCTGGTCCGGATATTCCCCGAGTGTTACCTGGGCTGTCACTGACCCCTCAGCAGAGCGAAACCTTAAAGGAGGTCATCTTGCAAATATTTAGCTCAGTTCCGATTTCCTCTGGTGTGCCTTTGGGCTTCATGGAACCGCGGAGGCCTCCAGTCAGGTTAATGCCAACAAAAGGTTTTATCCCGGTGACGTCTGTCTCCTTGGTACCCATAACCATGCCCATACTGTCTCTTGTACAGGCTTCTACTCTGGCCTCACTAACCACGCCGGAGGATGATCCGGTGCCGATGCTCATGTCAATTTCCGAAACAACATCAGCCCGAGCTCAACTGATGTCGCACTACGAAATTACAAAAGCACATCCAATTGTTATGCAGCCTGACTCTAACCCTGTGCCTCAGCTGCCACATATCAGCAGAGGCTTCATTATCTTTTTAGTTCTGAGCCTGTTCCAGATGAGGAGGCACCAGAGGATGTTGATGAGGATGATGTACTGCTCCCCAGCCACATTACACTGGCGATGCCTTATACCTCGAATTATAGAACGCCAGAGAACTTGATTCCTCTCCTGGCTCACCAGATGAGCCACCAATTTAACAGAATGCCTTATTCATGGTGGTTTGGAAGGTAGCCGAGATGCTGTAGTTGCAGCTGCCCTTAGTTGAAACTAAATCAAATATTTTGACAGAACTTCTGCAGCCGGGGACAGCAACATCTAAGCCCCTACTTCCATTTAATGGTGCCCTCACAGGTACTTTGATGGGCATCTGGTTGAAACCATGTTCTTGCCTGCCTGTGAGCAGGCAGGTGGCCAGACGTTATAGACCGATGCCTAGTGACCTGGATTTTCTCACCAAGCGCTCCACTCCTGATAGCCTTATTTTGCAGGCCTCGAAAAAGTGACTCCTAATTCATTTCCCATCACTCCCCCGAATAGAGAATTTAAAGGGATTGATGCCTTTGGAAAACATGTTTTCTTCAGCTAGTCTGGCACTGTGGTCTTGCAATGCAGTCTGTCTGTTGGGCCAATACACCTATGCCCTTTAAAACAAGGCCTGGGAGACATTGCCAGCAGTCCCGGAAAACATTAGGGTCTCTATGGCCCAAACGATACATTTAAAAAAAAAAAAACCATACTTTATTGATTTTACAATGCACAACGCCGCACGTAATTTTTGATACAACCGGTACAAAATTAACTCAACTGGAAGCGAAGTAACAAAAGCATCTCTGTGTATACAGGTTACAATCTGGATCGGAGAAGCAAACCAATGTGAGATCTTGTTTTTCTAGTACCATCTCAATACCGTGTATCTATTGCAGGCAAATAGCAAACAAAGTCAATGAAAACATTAAACAACCCCAATCCACCCTCCCACCTCCCCCCCCATCTGGCTCACCCCCAACTAGGCCCAATCGAGCCCGAAACACAACTCTATCCACTTGGTATCTTCTTGTTGAGTCCCCTGAAATGGGTGCAACTCCCTTCGATGAGCCCTGCGCCGAATGGGCGCAGGGGCGCCGACCACAACTGCAAGCTGGAGGGGAAACATATGCCCTAATGTGTCTTATGGTGTTGGGTCAGCTGCTTTAAATGTTTCCAACATCAGATCCCAGTCCACGGAGATCAGCGTTTTCTGCAGTCCCCTGTATTCCTCCCTCCTGATAACTGCACTCTCTGCCCTTCCCCACCGGATTACTTCTTCATGCCAGTTGTGTACTGTTGGGGGAAAGGCAGATTTCCACCTCATGGTGATGGAGCGCTTCGCAATGATTAGAGCTAAGTCAGCGAATCTGAGCTGTACTTTCTGTGTCTTAGGGCGACGATACAGTCCCAGTATGCACCGTTCTACTGTGTCCCAGATAGAGATCCCTGTTACGGTTTCTAATACATGTGCAATCTTGACCCAGAAAACCACTAGACGTGGACACGTCTACATCATGTGTAGTATGTCAGCGTCATCTGCATGGCATCTTGGGCAACGTACCTGTGCCGCGGGATACATACAATTTAAGCGGTGCGGAGCGAGGTAGGCCCTGTGGAGGGTCATGTATTGTTTAAACTTAAATTTGGCATTACGGGACACCCTCTTAGGGTATTCCAGGAGAGAGGCCCAATCCTTGTCCGTTAGGTCCTTGCCCAGATCTCTAGCCCACTCCTCTCTAAGTGTCATAAGGGGGGTCTCTGCATGTGTCAGGTGGCGACCGTCACCCATCAGGTATACAGCATGGATCAGCTCGTGATTCGGAGGCTCCGCGCCTTCCCGCGCCCAATGCTTCTTCACGTATTTGACAATAGCTGCATGCAGGATAAAAATAGCTCGCAGGACTCCTTGCTCTCGGGCAAAGTTCTCGTGGTCCATCAACACCCCCTCCGGAAATAGCGCCCCTACTGTGGAGACACCCTCCCGTGTCCAACTATGTATACTCCGCCTAGTGACCAACCCAGTGGGTGTGGGGATTCCAAGCAGCGGAGTGTTAGGGCTTAGGGGAGCCGCTGATTTGTATATTGTAGTGCTCTTTTCCAGTAGGTGAGAGCTATTCGCAGCAGCAGGGGGGTCCCAGGGGGAATCCTACTCTGAGGTAAAAGTAAGGTGTGGAGCGCACCACGGGCCAGGGACTGTGCTGTATTGCCCAATTCGTGCAGGTTACGCCCCGCCAACCAATACGAAAGCCATTGCAGTTGACTTGCGAAGCAGTATGCGTGAAAATCCGGCGCCCCCATGCCCCCTCCCTCTGTCCCCAGCTGCAGCTTGGTCAGCCCCACCCTTCTGCGGCCCCTTTCCCAGATTAGATCTGACAAGAGTGTGTTTAGAGTTTTAAGAAAGGATGCAGGGATCAGTACTCGAAGATTTGTGAAAAAATACAGCAGGCGCGGGAGCATGACCATCTTGGAGATGGCTATTCTGCCCGCCACTGAGAGAGGTAGTGACACCCAAAAAGATACTTGGGTGCGGAGTGCCTTAGCTGCCCCCATCAGGTTGCCCTCCAGCAAATCTTGTGGGGTTCTATATATCTGGATGCCCAGGTATTTGAAGGTACTTGGCGCTACAGGAAGAGAAAGCAGCCTAAACCTGATGGTCTCTGGGTGCTCTCCTGGGCAGAAAAAGAACGCGTGAGACTTATTCTCATTTATGGTAAGGCCCGAGATGCATTCAAACTGATTAAAAATACGCGGTATAGGGCCTAGGTAACCCGCTAGGTCGTGGATATATAGGATGAGATCATCAGCATATGCTGACACTACATGCGTAGTATTGCCAGCCCGGATACCGGTCATCTCTGCCTCCCTCCGAAGCCTGATAGCGAGGGGTTCAAGCGCCAGCACAAATAGCAATGGCGACAGAGGGCAGCCCTGCCGTGTGCCTCTGCATACTGGGTAAGGTCGCGAGACATACGCTGCAGACCGGGCTCGTGCCGTGGGAGCTATATAGAGCAACTTGACCCATCTCACATACTCTGGTGGGATGCCAAATTTACCAAGGGCAATTAACATGTATTCCCAATTTAGGGTGTCGAAGGCTTGACGCAGATCGAAGGAAATGCAACCGGCACCCAGAGAGTCCCTAGGGGCGGCCTCCATGACATGATAGAGACGCCTGATGTTCAGGGAGGTACTACGAGCCAGGGCGAAGCCATTTTGGTCCGTGTGGATAAGTTGTGGCAGGTGAGGGAGCATCCGGCGGGCTAGAATTTTGCTTAAAATCTTATATTCTGTAGTTAACAGCGACAGCGGACGGTAGCCCGATATGTCTGAGGGGTCCCTGCCAGGCTTAGGAAGGGAGGCAACCAAAGCCTGCATAGTGGTGGGGGGAGGCCCCCAGCGTCCAGGGCTGAGTGATATAGGCGCTCTAAATGAGGGACTAATTTCTCCGAAAATGTGTCATAAAATTCTGCCGGTAGGCCATCGAGTCCCGGAACCTTGTTGCGTGGGAGTTCCCGGATGGCCTCCTCAATTTCAGTTTTAGTGATAGGACCCCCCAAATCCTTTTGATCTGCCTGAGTAAGTTGGGGACAACGGAGGTCATGCAGGAAAGCTTCTATTGATTCCACAACTATCCCCCCCGGGTCCCTGTACAGTGGCTCATAGTATTCGCAAAAGGCCGAATTAATGTCTTGTTGCGTGTTCACTGTGGTGCCGTCTGTTGAGACTATCTCATGTATAGGGGTGGGGGGTGGTGCATCGCGCAGCAGCCGCGCAAGGAGCGCTCCCAATTTATCTGCCTCCGCATGCTTGAGCTGGGTATAGGATTGGTAATCCATTACACGGAGCCGCTCCAGTAATTCTGCGTGCTGTATACATGCCTCCTGTAGTGCCCCCTCCTTAGTGGGATCGGTGACCGCGTCCTGCTCTAGTTTATTCAGGTTGTCCTCTACTATCTTAAGGTGTTTGTGAATCTGTTGTCGGGCCCCCACAGTGGCACTGATAGCAGTACCCCTCACTATGGTCTTGAATACTTCCCACTCTTATGAGGCGCGAAGACTCCAAGTTAGCATTTTCATTGAAATAATTAGGAATGGCCGTGGCCATGGTGGCACGGAAGACAGCGTCCTCTGACATCTGTGGCCATAGCTTCCAAGTGGAAACTGGTGTAGGGACTCTCCCCCATGACAATGTGACCTCCAGCGGGTTGTGGTCAGAAAAAGTCCCCAGGTATATGGCATGGGTAAACTGAGTTGTGATGGAAAGGGAACAGAGTACTCTGTCTAGTCTCATGTGAAGCAGGTGGGGAGGTGAGTAGAATGAGTATTCCCGACTGTTTGGGTTCTTGAGGCGCCAAACTTCTCCCAGCGACCAACCCTCTGCCCACCCATGGAGGGCGTCCGCCTGCTTGATGGAGACTGCTCCCTGAAGTGGGGGATGAGAGCGATCTAATTGCACATCCATGACAGCATTGTAGTCACCCCCTAGTAACCATGGGTACCCCACCCAGTCTGTAAGGACTGTATTGCGGTTTGTTAAGAATTTATCCTGATCGTAATTCGGAGCGTATGTACTGCCTATGACTATGTGTGTGCCATCTAGTGTGTCATGGATTAGGACATACCTGCCATTTACATCTATGCGCTGCTCCAGGGCCACAAACGGGATCCCATTTCTGATCCAAATAGCTGCTCCCCTCGCAAAGGCAGAGTATGATGTGTTAAACACTTGGCCTTTCCACTTCTTATGGGGCTTGGTAGCTTCAGAATCAGTGAGATGTGTCTCCTGCATCAAGGCAAACTGCGCCCTCCGACTGTTTAACTGGCGTGTATCCTATGTCGTTTGTGCACTGAACCCAACCCTCTAACACCCCAAGTGACTATAGTATTCGTTCCCGATGTGGCCATAGGTGTGTGTATTCAGCTCTGAGTCCTGCCACATCCTGGGGACAGAGTGGTGTGCGGTGTGTGATGGGGGGTAAGCCAGAAACACAAAAACCCATATTATCACCCAATACTAGGTCCAGCCCCAAAACAATGCTGGACCAAACAAGAAACTCAACTCTGTGAACATACATCTCATCTGAGTTTGATTTCCATTCGCTGCGGGGGAGGCAGCCCTTGCGCCTTGCAGAACACTCTGGATTGTGTGCTACACTGTTGGTGACTGGACCTTGGTCGCTTACTAAGGGTATAGAGAAGTTGGGGGGGAATGGGGAAGCTGCAAAGGGCTGTGGCCCATATATTATTAGGTTACGTCAGGCTCACCAGGTCGCCCGGGGGGGGCCTTAACCCAGGTAATCATTCACAGTTTGTGGAGTGATAGAAGGAAACAGAGCGAGGCTGATTGCATATTAGTGTCCTCCGATGACTCTGCCGAGGAGAGGGGGTCGCGGTCGCTGAAGGCCGCCGCAATTAGAAGCACCGCCTCCCTGCTCTCCAAGACCTGCTCTGGGGACAGGCTTTTAGCTATGGTTTTGCGATTCGATTTAGTGCAGCGTGTTCTCCCACTTGCTGCTGCTTGTGATCCCAGGTTTGTGCTTTGCGTCGACCTTTCTGACGTGTGTGAGGGGAATGTCACTTCCAGCCAATCCCCTACCGCCGCCGGGCTGTCGAAGAAGTGTGACTTTTGCTCATGTATGATCTTCATGCCAGCAGGAAACAACAAAGCGTACTTGAGGTTCAGGGCTCTGAGTTTCGTTTTAGCCGCTTGATAGGAGGCCCTCTGGCGCTGACCCAGGACCGTGAAGTCCAGGTATAACGAAATCCGGTGGTTTTTGTACTGGATAGGGGATTTCTCGCCAGACGATGCGGAGCAACGTGTCCCGGTCCTTATAATTAAGTATCCGGGCAATCATTGGACGTGAAGGAGCATCCGCAACTGGCTTTCTCGTGGGGATTCTGTGTGCTCTCTCAACGCAGGAAAGGTCAGACTGGCCCTCCGGGACGCACCCGAGGGCCACCACCGTTTCCCGGCATCACTCCAGATAATCAGAGCGGAGCCAAACACTTAGATGTTGGGCTACCAGCTGGAGACAAGGCGAAACCGGGTCAGGGAGTCGGGGCGCGACCCAGTAGACCACGCCTCACCATGCACAGACAAAGTTGTGGGCACCCCCCAGCAGCAGCAGGGCCAGGTCAGTTATGGGACAGGTGCGGCGCTGCTTCATTCGACCTACCCAGTTAACGCTGCATTTGTGGATGTCTCAGCAAAATGGCGTCTTGGTCTTCAGCCAGAAGGTCAGGCCGCCCCTGTCAGACCGGGCAGCCCTTCGCCTATCCTGCCCCAATCCACAGTCACCGTGGCCTATGTCCGCCGGCGGTTCCTTCAGCACTTGGCCACGCAGCACCCTCAGTGACAGAGACGCCGCACCAGGCTTGCACAGTCAGGCAGAAGCCACAAACCACGAGGCCTGCCGGCTCGCACAGGTTAAACAGTCAGGGCCGGAAAGTGAAAGGAGACCCAAGCTAGGGCGCACCACCCATCACGACCAATATTGAGGACTGCGCATCTCACTGCCAGGTAGGTCACAGCTCGCCGAGCCTGCAGCCGCTCAAAGTGCTCCTAAGTAGTCCTGGAGTATGGTCGCGTATCTCCTAGTCTTCACTTCGCCTCCACTCACACAGCGGGCGGGACTCCCAACACGCAGCTCTCAGCGCCGGTCCGGTGCATGCAGCGAGGCCGCACCGCAGCAGCAGCGCCCACCGCCGATCCTCGGTGGTTCATCCACCTCCGGGGCCAGTTCAGGCCCGATGTCGCAGAGACTTGGAAGGGGGAGGTGGAAGGCCGCACTCACCAGAGATGCCGTGCCCGGCCACAGAGTGTCTCGGTGAGGCCCCTGTGTCCCCACCCCCGGGCGGCCCCACAGCCCGTCTTCGTGGAGCGGGTCACTACTGCTTTCACCAGCCGCCGCAGGGCCACACAAGGCAGCGACCCAGAGGCCTTCGAGAACGCCGCAGACTGCTCAAGCAAGCTAGTCAGGCCTAAGCTCTCGCGACGCGCTCGTCTCCTGCCACCTTCACTGTGTGCGCTGCCTCAGATTATGGAACCAAGCGGAATGCACACCTCGCCATCAGCACTCCACTCGGTTCTTACGAGCAGCGAGGGAAGGTGTGAGCATGGATGTCCCCCAACATCGCAGATAACTGCCGGATAACTTGGTCCGGTCCCGGAGCTCTGCTACAGTACGTCCGCCATGTTCGGCGGTTATCCACGCCCCCTGGCCCAAACGATACATGATGTGCGACGCATAGCCAGATATGTTATGCGTGCACCTTTTTTTTTTTTTACTTTATTTTGATTTTGCAGGGGAAAAGAACGTGAGAGGTAATGTAAGCCAATGTGAGAAGTACAGGCAATTTTAAACATTCTCATTGAGTTTACTGCCAATCAGGCGTGACCGACACATTGTTATACACAAAGGCAACACATTTTTAGCAGGTTATACATGGTGCCATTCATCCATTAAGGTTTGCATTCCATGGATTGCTTTGCCAGGGCGGTCAGCACCAGGGTAGTCCTTCATCAGCCTACCTAGATTAAGCAATGTGCAGGCTTCGCTGATGGACATGCCCCTTGAATGGTTCCACCTCTTTGATGAAAAGGCAGACTGATCTTTAAAATGCTTTAACGACAGTAGAACTACAATACGTTCCAGGAGCTGTTGGACCCTTCCAAACAATCTGTGCACCAGTTTCTTAAATTTAGGGGCTAATCCAGAGCGCTAGTGTATAGACAGAAACATCCTTCTCAATGAGTGATGCAGCAGACTACAACTCCTCCTCCCCTGCTACAACAGCCAACAAATCACTTTAGTTTGCCCGCAATGACGCATGCCTATCTAGTTGAAGGCAGGATCTGGCGCTTCATTCCGGGTAGGCGACCCATTACATCCCACATTTGGATCATGGAAATTATTCAGAAAAGTTCTGCTGTGTCTTTTCTTTCCTTCCCCTCCCAATACCCCCCCCCATACCATGTCCATCTTGCTACAGGAGGTGTGCCTGTTGCTCTCCAAGGGTGCCATTGCTTGGGTACTGGACTCAGATGTAGGCAGGCATTGTTACTCTCGCTATTACCTCATCACGAAAAAGGATCGGGCCCCAGGCCTATCTCAAAGCATTCCTATAGAAGGACAGATTAAAAATGCTCTCATTCGCCCAGATTCTATCTGACCTGGATGCGGGCGACTGGATGGTGTGCCTGGAGTTGCAGAACACGTTTTAATATACCTGTCTTGCAGTCTCACTGATGTTATCTGCCATTCAGTGTAGGCCAGGAGCATTTTCATTGTACTTCTCTTCAACTTCACCTGTGCCCCTCAGGTGTTCTCAAAAGTGATGGCAGTGGTCGCTGCCCATCTTCGGACGTTGGGAGTTGCTGTATTTCCGTACCTCGATGATTGGCTGTTGAAGGTGGGCTCTGAACCATGGCAGGCATTTTTAACATTGTTGGGTTTCACCATAAATGAGCTTATGCCCCACGTCTTTCCCTCTAAGAGGCTTCCATTCATTGGGGGGAATCCTGGATACAATTGAGATCAGGGCTTTCGCTCCACAACAAGCAGTCCAGGACATGTGGGCTATGATTCTGATGTTTCATGCTCGCTCCTGGATCAAGGTGAGGGTGACTCTGAGGCTTCTTGGCCTTTTAGCTTTATGCATCCTCCTTGTCAACCACGCCAGCTGGCACACGCAAGTCCTACAGTGGAACCTGATGTCCCAGTGGGCTCAGCATTAAGGCCGCCTTTACAAGAATATCCAGACCTCGGAGGAAGAAGTTCAAGATCTGTATCGGGGGCAGACCTGATTGCAGTGTCTCCGGCGTCAGGACCTCCTCCACCTGGAGCTAACAGTGGTGACGAACGCATCATTGCTGGGTTGAGTGGAGTCATGTGAGGGGGGTGGCGCTCAGGGAACTCTGATATCCAGTATAGGACCAGCTCCAATTCCTTCTGCTGGAGCTGTGGGCCTTTCATCTGGCACTGAAGGCCTTCCTGCCCTCCATCAAAGGGAGGATGGTGCTGGTTCTCACAGACCACATGACTGTCATCTGGTAATGCAACAAGCTGGGCAGAGTGGGGTCTTGGGTCTTGTGACATGAGGATTTGTGCCTCTGGATGTGACTGGAGTTCCAGGACATCTTACCTGGTGGGGTCCCTGAACGCTAGAGTGGACGAACTGAACAGACGCTGTCTGGCAGACCATAAACACTGTATAAATTCCAAGGTGGCGCAAGGTGTCTTCCACCAGTGGAGGTAACCCTGGCAAAATCTTTTCGCCACTTCCGCAGTGTTAAAGATTTTGCGTGCTGGAGTTTCCTGAACTCTTAGTAGGGGATGCATTCTGGCTGGAAGGGAGCAAGGGACTCCTGTATACCTTACCTTTGTCTTTAGCCCACAAGATCTCGCTGTTAAAACTGTTTAAGGTTATTTGTCTCCCCTTTTGGTCTTTCTACATTTGCCAGACTAGTCATCTTTGTTCAAATCAACTGGTGTGATGAGATTTATTCAAAGTTTGACACACGTTTCCTCAGAAGTCGTTTGTAATTGCACAGTGGAACCCTTAAATTGGTCTTGCAGTTACTCATGTGTGAGCACTTCGAGCCGATGCATTGATGCTGGCTGCGTCTCCTCACCCTGAAGTCTGTTTTTCTCATTGCGATTATAAGAGCTTGTTGTGTGAGTGAAGGTGTAACTACCGGCACCCCCTTTTACCTGGACAAATTGGTGCTGAGGATTTAGCAGCCTTCTTACCTGCCTTTCCATGTTGGGCAATCCATCACTATAACGTTCTTTTCTCCCTCTTGCCCTTTGAAAGAGGGGGAGAGGTTCCATTGGTTGGATCCTAAAAAGACTTCAAGCTTTTCCATATATCATACCAAGGAGCATAGAGTGGAGGATCAGCTATTGGTGTTATCTGGAAAAAAGAAAAGGAATGCTGTACAGAAGAGGACCTGATTGATGTGGATAGTTCTCTGCATTAAGATCTATGCACTGGTCAAGAACTCAGCCCCTAGACTCTCTGAGAGCCTATTCCACCAGGGCTAAAGCTCTACCACTGTGTTGGTATGAAATGTGCCTGCTCTTGACGTCTGCCAGGGCCTCCTATATATTCACAAAGCACTGTTGCCTTGACGGCCAGATTCGATAATAAGGAGACTTGGCCCACTCCGTTCTGCAAAATGTTTTGGTCTGGGTCTACTCCAAAACTCTCCACCTTGGGGGTACTGCAATGGCATCTTTGATAAGGTGAAGGATCTGAGGTTAGAAGTGTCCATTAGAACAAGTTATTTACTTTTGGTAATGCTCTTTTTTGTGTATTTAACCGCAAATTGTTCAGTGCCCTGTGACCTGCCTACTCTTTGGAGTGGCCTTTTTTAACACCTAAAAAGGTCCCAAGTTAGTACTCAACAAACTGTATCCAACATTTGTTCACAGTCTGCGTCTGAGGGCGTGGAAATGAAAAGAAAAGAAACCGACGTCAGCAAGCATGGGTGGCGCTTATATGTGACTCAGCTCTGTCACTTTCAGGCCGGTATAGAACAAAAACAGAGCCGCACCATGCCACCAAGCAGCACGCTGGAGCATTGCTATGAAAAATCCATAGATCCAGTCTGGCGCCTCGGGATATTGTAAGGTGAGGCATCTGCAGTTAGATAAAATATCCACATAAAGAGACTTACCAAAGGTAAGTAAGGTGTTCGTTTGGTGCTGTTAGCGAGCAGGAGAAATTCCTTCTTTGTGGAGTTGAGCTTTAAGCAAGAGCTTTACATCCAGTTCTGGATTAGGTCAAGGTAGGTTTAGAGTTTCTGAATGTCTAGGGCCTAGGAGATCTTGCGATGGAGTTGTGTCGTATGCCGTTTAATATTATGCTATTAGGCCATTGTCTTTGTGGTAATATATAGGATAACAAACCGCATTTTGTAAAATGCAAATCGTTGTCTTTTTAACCTAGTTTCAGTGTAATGGTAGGAAGACACAACCATGGAAAATAGATCTATCTGGTTACTATTTCAGCTGCTGTATAAAAAAAGAACTCCGCTGCCAAGCTTTAATCAATTTTTAATGTGAGATAAATCATGATAGACGGTTCTCAAGAGGTGAGTGATAACATTAGAGTTACTTTTAAAAAGTGGGTCAGTCCCAACAAAAAGGTATTTAATAGAACACTCAGCAGCTGGAATGCACTGCCGTGTATGTTTAATAATTAATAATTAAAGATTCGAAAGAGTGTAATTACTGAAACCAATTCAGAGCCCATTGTTGTATGATGAAGTCTCCTTAAACAGATTCTCTGTTTTTATTCAAGTAATATCCGTGAATGTGATGTGAGGTATAAGGCAAACGAGTACTATTTTTAATGCGAAGATCAACATTTTATACCTGAAGCGTCCAACATAGTTCCAGGAGGGTCCCAACCCCAGCTGAGTTTCACAATACCCATGGAAGATAAATGTATATCCTGCAAATTTAAATGGAATGTATACACATATTGAGTGGCTATCCTAAAATCTTCCAAGGATCTGGCCCTCCTAAGCCTGCACTAGATATACCTGCTGTGTTTATGCGCCATACTGTGAGTGGTCCTTTGTTTCGAGACTCAAAATTACCAGGTTCAAATACATCAGACCCAGTTTTACCAGGTGTGCATCCACACCCTGCAAAACCGCGTCTGGAGCGGGACTGCAGGCATAGGCACAGCCTAGCAGCCCTCCAGCAACACATGATGCCACCCCAGCCAGGCCACATCCTTCCATCTCATTGAACGCCCTCCTTGCCCTTCCGGTCCACCCTCATCAAGCAGTGGCTTCCTGCTGACATTTATGCTCCTGCTCAGGGCAGGTGGTAACAGCCAGCAGACTTGTCCCAAGAATTGTGGAAAACCAACAGAAGAGGCTCAGTATTTTTAGCTTGGCATGGTTGTTCCCCACTGTGAGAACAAAAACTTGAAATTGCTGGATGTAGGTGCCTGAATTCTGACTGGAATCGGAGGTCTAAAATATGTCCATACACCCTAGGTCTTCCTATCACCTGACCGGTGATAAAGCAATGTCTTTAGTTTCCTTCTGAAGCTCAAATACTCTGGTTCTCTTTTTAAAGCATCTGGGAGCGTGTTCTATTCTTGAGCAGCAACTACCGAAAAAGGTGTGTCTTGCGTTTGGATCTAGGAACTACAAAACGCAGTTTGGAGGCTCATCTTATTGAGCAGGAGGGAGAGTATAATTTGAAGCGCTGTCTCGGTGGTGTACCGCTTGGTTGGTATAGCACGTTGTGCAACACAGAGTGATTTGAATACGATCCATTCCTTCATTGGCAATCAATGAAGTTTAGCCAGGACCGGAGCAATATGGAAACTGTACTGCATCTCGGTGGCTACCCTCACAGCAAATTTTTGTATCAATTGAAGTTCATCAAATAACCTGATAGGTTAGGTAGATAGAATTACAGAAATCTAGATGTGATGATATAAACACATTTGCATTTGTTATCTTTTGTGATGGAGCAAAAACATGCAGCATTCGCTTATGGTAGTGCAATTGAAGCGAGTAGTGTTTGGTCACCATTTGTACATGGTCTGTCAAAGACAGTGTCAAGTTAATTTTATTTCCCAGGCTTTTTACAGTTAGCGCTAAGGAGGGAGGCATTCCTCGACTATCCACCCAGGAGATGGATGGAAGAAGCATCAAGCTTTGGTCATGCCTATGATCTCTCTATTTTGTCTCTCTTCAATTTTAAATGGTTTGCATTCATCTACTTCTGTACTTTCTGTAAACAGTCCCTCAGGTTTGTTCCTTCATTCAGATCACTTTTCCTTAAAACTGGCTATGATCTATGTTTCATCAGTATGTAGGTAAAATTTCAGCCCACAGGATTCAATCAATCAATCGTGCCAATGGAATTAGGTACGGATTAAACAGGAATGACTTATGTGATGATAATTTGACATGGAAAGATCGATGGGACAAAAAGTCCAAGAGCCACTTTAAGATTGTTTTCTAGAGTTTTGAGCAAAATTTCATGATCAAAAGCATATGTAAATAAATATATACCAGTGGTCCTGCACAAACTTAAACATACCAGGTCGAACACCCTAAAGCAGGCCTATTTTTGAAAGAGACAAAAAAACGCAGAGGATAACTGTACTCAGGTGAGGAGTATTAAAGATCCTATTACAATTTCATTACGTATTTATTTATGAATACATTTACTGAAGAAAATGAATGTGGTTCAACAGTACAGTTTATTACAAAACAAATTTAAAATTGGTTTACATCAGATCCGTTTTATGTTTGAAAATGCAGTATTGTGCAACAGCAAAAAACATGCATTTAAAAATCTTTTAATTGAGGATGTAACTCTTCACTAGACAGCCAACACGTGTTTCGCAGCATGCAGACGTTTCTTCAGGGCTAAAATATAAGAGGGAACATTACTGGTTCTATAAATTACTTTTCCCCAATTCTTGATTGTAGTTAACTAAGACATCAAGATCTCTTTCCTCTATGAATCAATAAACACTTGAAGTATTCGCATTTCCATTTATATTCATTGGAGATTTGCTCCAAATCTAGCATTCATATTTATGGTATTGGTTTGCTTCAGTGCAACATTTATATTTCAAAATGAACCCATTTTATGGCTGATTAAAGAGCAGAAAGTTCACAAGCCTAACGGTCTCAGAATTCCTAAGTATTTAGTGGTACCTTACAATTGACCAGCCATAATATGAAACATATTCTTTGAGCTCTCTTCTGCGACAGAAGATCTATTAAACACTGTTCTTGTAGCTTTTTTTGTGTGAGAGCTGGTAACATTGGCTGACTATACCGCTGAGGAACATTGTTTGTTGCTCCTCCTCCATCCAAATGCGCTGGAAGTAGGGGCATTGGGAGAGCTGCAGCACACCCAAAATAACCATGCTGAAGTTCAGAAGGTAAATGAGTAATAAAGAGGCCTTTTTGGGCCAGATGTAAGATATTGAGGGTTTACAATGACCAAATAGCAAATTTTTGCGATTCACTGATAGGTTATCGCAAACAGCGGTGTATTACAGTGTGAATTACACTGTTTGCGATTCCCAGTGGGTCGCAAATAGACCTACCTCATTAATATTCATGAGGTGGGTCGCAATTTGTGACCCATTGGGAATCACTAAAATCACATGGATGGTGGCCTCAGGGGGCCAGCAGACCACCATGTCTGTTATTGCTTTTAAATAACACATTGTTTTTTGTTTTTTAAATGCAGACCATTTTCCTTGAAGGAAAACGGGATACGTTTCAAAGAGAAAAATGAAACGTTTTCTCTTCATTTTTTAAGAGTAGGCAGTGGCCCATGTGACCACTACTTGCTTTTAAAAAACGTTTTAACAACCATTCACAGAGGGGAAGGAGTCCCTTGGGGACCCCTTCCCGTTTGCGAATGGGTTGCCACCTACTTGTAGTATCAAAAGGGTGTAAATTGAAGGTCAGTTATACGTAGCACAATTAGTTGCTGAGAATAGAATCAAAAGGAGAGAAAACCAGGGAGACAAATTGCTTTTGTAACATAAATTGTATTTGGTATTTTAGTGAATATACATATTTGACATATTAAGCTTCATATAATCCAACGTATGGGAGGCACTGCGTTACATTGAATGACATGTAACCTGTGGGATACTGTGCACAAGTGCTCGTGAAGGATTGTGACGGCGCAAATGACACGTGAGGAAGTATGTACAGCGATAGGAAGGGGCGCAACAAAGAGCAAGTGAAAGTAAAATTTACATAGTTGGGACACCCAAACAATAAATGGTAATGAATACAAAATAATCAAGTGGAGTATCCTTGAGGGGAGCGCCGAGAGTTCCGCTGTAAAAGTCGACGGCTTTTCGGCCTGGTGCCCTCAGGGATGCAGTGACTACTAGCCAATGAGCTACCAGGTCCCCTCATGCCTGATGACGACTTCCTGCAAAGTGTGGCATCTATCTATCCCAGAGTGCAATATTGTCTCCACTTCCAAGATGGCAGAATGCTTCTCTCAATGTGTGGAGCTTAGTAGCCCACCTTAGAGGTGTGGTTACCTGATGGCTACATGCCGAAGGGAAAACTGGTTTGGCAGATGTTTTCCCCTCTCTGATTCCAATATGCCAAACTGTCTACCAGAACAAAAGAGCAGCTCCTCTCGTGTGTGTCTGCCATTTGCCCTTCAATGGCGGCTTCCCCTTTGAAGCTCTTCTTTTGGTCTCACAGCCCATGAACCCTGGCCCTCCCGCCACTCGTAGATACACCGCCGCCGAGCCCTGGGCCTCCACAAAAATAACTGCTGCCGCTCCTCCTCTCAAGCTATGGTAGGACTGTTCACTTGCTGGCACTGTCTCTTCTCCTGCAGCACTGAATCACCCGCACGCACTCCGGGAACCGCCACCACGCCGACCTCAACCGCTTCAGCACATCTCCACTGCCTACTGCTCAACGCATGATCTCTCTGCAAACACGACACCGAGATGTGGGACACCATCACCTTAGTGGTTGTCTTCCTCACCGAGACCTTGCTCATCCCGACATCCGTGCCCGACATCGCCACAGCAACGCTCAACAGCTACAAAATAGCGCACCAAGCCCAATCAACAAATGGAGGAGGAATTCCATCTTCCACAAAGAAACCATGGATGATGTGCACCACATATGCAGACGATACCACCCCGATCATGGAACACCTCAATTTCCAACTTCACACTGACGGCAAAACTACCATAAGAGGCACCCTCGCCCACAGACCCCCAGGTCCTCGCCCAAGCTCCCTCAATGCCATCCCCGAATTCATCACCCCGCTCGCCATTGACTCCAAACATTACATCTTCCTCTGCGACCTCAACTTTCACTTCGACAACCTCCACGACTCCAACATCGCCATCCTCCTCAAAAGCATGGACAGCATCAGCCTCACCCAGCTAGTCACCAACACATCGGAGGACACACACTCAACCCTATCTTCACGACCAGCGACAGAGTCAAGTTCAGCCACTTCACTGAGCTTACCCGAACAGACCACTGCATCGTACACTTCATCATCGAAGGACATCTCAGCACCACCACCAAGCTGCCCAGCACCACTCACCGAAACTGGAGGAAAGTATCAGAGAGCCAGCGGACCGACGCAACTAAACTCCACCCGCCCTGACACTGCAACCAACCTAGAAAAGGCTGTCAAGAATCTATCTACATGGATCACTGATTGTGCCGACAGAATTGCCCCTGGCAAACCCACCGAACTCAAGATCTCCTCCAAACAAGCCAGTTTTTACACCATGGTACTGAGAACCACCAAACGTAACTGCAAGCGACTCAAAAGGAAATGGCTCACCAGCAAGGAGCCCACAAACTGTGCCTCCTTCAAGAACTCCCTCAACCAAAACCACCAATTCTTGAAGGAGACGAAAAGGGAGTGCCCTTGCAGTCCGCATCTAATCCAGTTCAAACCACAGCAAAGAACTCTTTAACATTGTCAGAGAGTTCTCCAACCGAAAATGTCCTCACCCCTTCCCTGGAACTCTGGCACACCCTGGCTGACTTCTTCCACGACAAGATCTCCACTATCTACAAAAACTTCGAACCC
This sequence comes from Calotriton arnoldi, assembly GCA_963921515.1. NCBI lineage: Eukaryota > Metazoa > Chordata > Amphibia > Caudata > Salamandridae > Calotriton > Calotriton arnoldi. Next base: position 4,010,746 of record CAWUFW010000182.1, read on the forward strand.
TAACCCACCACCGCCAACACCCTCAGCCTCCTCGCTTCAACAGACACTGACCCCAACCACATGCTCACAACCTGGGATCAGCTTACCACTGTCAACACCACTGTCATCCCATAGACCCCTTTCCCCACCACATCTTCAACCTCGGGTGCCAGCTAATCAGCAACAAGCTCACCACCATCTTCAACGCATCCATCACCATGGCTACCTTCCCCGAAGAATGGAAACATGCAAAAGTCAAACCCCTTCTCAAGAAATCGTCCGCCAATCCCAGCGAACTCAAGAGCTATCGTCCCATCGCCCAGCTCCCTTTTCTCCCTAAATTCCTCGAAAAGGTCATTAACCACCAACTCACTGAACACCTGTAGAGAAACAACCTTCTGGACACCTTCCAATGTGGATTCCACACCAACCACAGACCCTGATCACTGCCACAGACGACATCAGAAACCTTTTAGACCAGGGAGACACGGCTGCCCTGATCCTCCTCGACCTCTCAGCAGCATTCGACACCGTTTACCATTACACACCACATTGGAATCCAAGGAGACTCCCTCAAATGGATCACCTCCTTGCTCTCTGACAGAAGCCAGAGAATCTGCCTACTTCCTTTCACCTCGGGACCCATCAACATCATCTGTGGCATCTCTCTAGTCTCGTCCCTCAGCCCTACTCTTTCCAACACCTACATGACCCCTTAAGCCAACATCATCAGAACATATGGACTAAAGATCATATATCCTAGGCTGACAACACCCAGCTTATCCTCTCTCGCATGTTATTCCCTACTGTTTAGGGTGCAGTGTGAGATATCATGTGATCCGACAGTAGTACGGTACACATGTTACCTCCAGCATCGCTATCACGAGGTATGGTATTGCCAGCCCTTAAAGCCTGAAAATCCATAGTGTGGGATCAAGGTGAAATCCGAATATAGTACTCGTGTGGTGGATTTTAGGGAATCGTGTGCAACAATGAACATCACTTATGTTAAAGAAGTCTAAGTAGCTGGAATTAGGGTCCCCTTTGTTTCACGAGGGTCAGTCTGCAAAAACCAGGCGGATCCACAGTACCTGGCAAAGTCTTCTCTTTCTAGTCTTTTTGTAAAATTCTTCCCCAGCACCATTGATGTTTATAATGGTAAAGTATTCTTTATTGCTAAAAGTACAGCTGCCATTATGCAAAATGGAAGCAATGATATTGAAATAAATGATCAATATATGTAAAAGGTGTAAAAACAAGTTGCTTGTTGTTAAAAATAATCACTGAAGGCTTTGTAAGGTTTATTTTAGGTTTAAATCTGTTTATAGATAAACAACAAGAACTAGAGGCGCAGCACACAATCATTGGTGTTGGAATGTATCCCTTCTAACTCCAAAGCCTGGTTCAACTAATTATAGTAAACACTCCATAATACTCATGAAAGTACATTTTACTGTTAGGATAAGTCTCATGAACAAAATCTGTGGCTTGACAAGGCTTGATAAATCATATTTTAAGGAGAAAGTGAAGACAATTCGAGAAACCTCACCATTGTTACACAATTTCAATTGTTGTAGCCCTCGAACAAACAAAGTAGACTTTACACTCTGGTACTCATTCATTGAGAATTCACCAGTAAAAGGTGGACTGTTGGGTGAGTGCAAAATGGTTGACAATGTTTAGAACTAGTGGGTGGAATATAGAATGTGTTCAGGGGTGCAGTCAGTTAGCGCTGCTAGGTGGAAACACTTAACCTCCCTTGTTTTTTTTTTCCTTAAGTTTTATATAGCGGGAACTTGACCCGAAATCAGGTATCGGAGCACTTTACATGAGCACCAGTTGTGTTACATGAGGACACATTCATTTTTGTTAGGCACGGGGAGATTAAGCGATTTGCCCAGAATCACAGGATGTTGAGCGTCGTTGCCGAGACTCGAACCCGGTTCCCCAGATTTGAGGTCAACCGCCCTAACCGTTAGGCTGCATCCTCTCCCGAATTGTCCACTTTTGCAACGAATGGGTCAGAGGCAACGGAGGGGTGATTGCAGAGGTACAAGCTTCTCTTCCCTGTTTAATGGCAAGCTGAGCTGCACCCTCCACTGAGTTACCTGCGGCACTTAATCAGCCTGGTAAGATTTCATTCATATATCTATTTACACCTGGATGTGCCGGTCTATGGAGCGTTCAAGTGAAAATCATTCTGTTCCTGCCTATTTGGGCCATCTTGTTTTTGGGCAGTATGTACCATGCAATTTGCCGACAACATAACTTCGAGTGATAGCATTATAATGTCACCTGCAAGATCGCACTGTGACACCAATACTGCACTGAATTTATTCTAGGAAGCGTTGCTGTGTTGAGAATATTAGCAGCCCAAACAGATTTTAAGGACATAAATTACAACCAGATCTTAGTGACCAGATATTGATGAAGTCTATTAATAAAAAGGTACAACAGAGACTTTAGGCGGGCTTAGACTTTACTCTAAAAAAGTAGCAAATGAACTAGCCAAAAGTATAGAACAGTTAGAAAAGTTTCAAGACGGGGGTAGAGGACCACCAAGCTCTGAGATGAACGTTATCTACCAAAAACAGAGTGGGGAGGAACCTAGGAGGATAATGGATACAACTTTGCATCCTTATAGAAAATATTCTATATCACACAATATCCACATAGGTAACGTGAGAAAATGCTGTGCTATCGACAACTCTTGCAATAAATGTAAAAAGAAAGGGCATTTTAGCAGAGTTTGTCAAGCAGGTAGAGTCAATATTGTTTCATAGGAGTATAAACCAAACTTCAATCCTATTTCAGAACTAGGATTAAGAAGTGCAAGGGATTACCTAGATGTAAGATTTTATTTGGCAGAAAGGAAGTCTGGGTTATGGTGAACCCCTGTGTGCGTTATACGATATTAAGTACAGGTCTGCCCAAAGTTTGTGAAAGTTTAGAAAACTCTTTCCTGCAGATATCCACCCTGGGGAATGCACTTGTTCATAAAATCAACATTCTAGAGTATTTTTGAGGAGATTTGAATTTCAAAGGGCAGAGGACAACAATTAACATTTGTATCTGGCAAAGGTGATCCCATTCTGGGTTGGCCCCAGCTGGAGGAAATGGGTATTCGACTAAATCCTAGGGCCGATCCTCTGGTGTATGTCTTTCAGTTAAGGAATCCCAGTAAGGGTACAGCAAAAATTAGTATGTCGAAAAACTTAGCTAAACGTTCATTAATGTGCTTAGTAATAATTTGAAGAGGTACACCTAACACAGACGCATACTGAAGGATGGAGCTGTTCCTGTCAGATATTTCATGAGAAATGTTTCTTTACTGGGCTCGGCCTCGACCTATGCAGTTTGAATGAAGCCATCTGAATCTATCTTCATCCACTTCTGTAAATGCATGGGATGTATCTACAATCGCTGGTGGTGGGTGGTCTCCACCTTAGTAGTGCTTGAAAAGAACTCAAAACAACTTATGGCTTTTTAACACCCATGCGCATTTACCAGTGTAAGTGCATGCCTTTTTAGCCTTGTCGGAGCTGTGTCAGGGTTTTCCAGCTTTTAATCAAGGAGGCACTAAAAGAGTGGATGGTGCTGGCACATTTCTGTACAATATTTTGATTTTTGGGAAGGACTATACTGAGCACTATGAAAATGTTGAGAGAGTGCTCCAAGCTCTCTCTCTGGCAATGGGTTAACACTAAAACTTGCGAAAATCAAAATTTCAATGATAGAAGTGGTTAATTTTTGGGTAAATAACTTCTAAAGCAGGGATGATGCCTAAAGTCAGCATTGCGAAAGCCCTTCTTGAAGCTCCTGAGCCAGCTTCCAAGAAATAGCTGCTGTTCTTTCTGGGACTTAAAAAGATGCCTAATTTTTGAGTGAATACTCTGCTAAAGTGGAACCTTATAGATCATTATTGAAAAAGTTTTACATTTGAATTTGTGAGCAGACAAAAAGCGGCCTTTATATTGCTTAAAGAGGAAATTGTGGATGCACCTTGTTCTAAACCTTTGGTGTTGGGTAGGCAATGCATTGGCTGCTGTTGATGGAAGCAAGAGTAGGTTGGGGGCTGTGTTGCAGCAATGGGATTTCCGAAAAGAGTGGGAAATAGCTTATGGGTCTAAGGGATTTTCACAAAGTAGAGAGATTTTATTCTGTAATCAAGAGAGAGCTCCTTGCATGCACATGGGCAGCGGAGGATTTTCGGGTGTTCTTATGGGGAATCAAGTTTGTCCTCCAAATGGACCACAATCCACCAGTAAATATACTTACCCAAGGGGGGGGGGATCATTAGTGTGGAGGGGGTGGTACAGTTCTCATGGCCAGGCTCACCAGATTAGCAGCGAGGCTTCAAGCTTTCCAATTGATGGAGGAATATGTCCCTAGGAAGCGTAATCTTCAAGGCGATTGTGTGCCATGGATGCCCTTCACTGTGAGTGAGGAAAAGGAAGGCCGTTACAATCAGTGATGTAAGAGCCTCGGTGAATATTTTCCATATGATATCGTCACAGAAGAGGAATGGAATCAAGTTATCAAGCCAGATCACATTTTTAAGAAAATTGAGCAATACTGTGTAGTTGGGTGAATGAGTGGAAATCACAAGGAGAGTTCAAGGTGAACTTAACGTGGGTAGATGGAATGCTCAGGAAGAGTGTGGGGTTGACAATAAGATAATTCTTCCAATGGATTTGCAGAATAGTATAGTTAAGAGTTCATGAGGCTCATACACGAATGTACAGTAGCAAAAGCAAAGTAGGTGAATAGTTTTGATGGCTAGGAATTTCTAAATGGTTGGACAGATGTGTGAAAAAGCTCATTTTGCAGTAATAGTGATAAATCAATTAAAGCCTGAGTGGTGGATCCTGTCCTCATGGATCTTCCAGAAGGTCCTTGGAAGAAGTAAGGGTTAGACATATTTGGCCCTTGTGACACTCCCACAAGGAATTAAGTTTAGGCTTTTGTTATGGTGTACTACGTTACTAATTGACCAGAATGTAAAGTTGTTGAGTATGTATCAGATACTGTGATAAATTTCCTGGTGGGTGTTTTTTGGAGGAAAGGAAGTCCTGGGCGCCTGGTGACGGATAATGGGTCTCAATTCACCAGCATAAAATTCTCAAGTTTCCTAGTTTGATGTAAGATTCAGCATAAATTCATAGCATTGTACCATCAGCAAGCAAATGGACACATTTAGCTCCTCAAACGCGTGATTAAGGAGACTTTGCAATTGGCAGTTAATGGAAGTATCAGTTAGATCAGGTCTCTACAAGGGACTTTAGTCTTGTACAGAACCATGCCCAGATCCGTGAAAGGAGTTACTCCTTTTGAGCTTTTAAGGGGACCTTAACCAGAGACATTATTAGTGTCTTGGTGGTAGGTAGGGAAGATGCGAATGGCCGAGAACCAGGCTATACATAAGAAGGAAATGAATCAGAATATTAGAACGAGAGTTAGGAAGTAAAAGCAACGAATTGGGCAGCATATGTCCAATATGAGAGGGGTGGTTTCTCACAATACACTGTGAGAGGCAGATCTAGGGCAGATTAAATTTCCCAGTAAGCAAGGAAATTCACATGCAAAGTGGTCTAAGCCTGTTAAAGTGGCCAAAGTCTTTAAGCATGCTGTCAGAGTTGCTGATGGGGGTGTGTGGGTACAACTGTTAATCCCTAAGAGGTGGATAGAGTGTCATTATGCATGCGTGCTTCCAGTGATGCAGGTCATAGTGAGTCAAATTGAGATCACTCTGGTTTGAGTATGTCTTTGTGAGACGACTTACCTCATTCAGTACTTAGCTGGAGTAATATGTTTGGAGTAAGTCTGTTTCCAATTTTCTAGGTGATTTGGATATGCCTGTTTGTGAAACAGGAGTGATACATAGCACCAGGAATGGGACGCTTCAAAGTAGATTGGAAGAATTTGTATTGCCTTATAAGGCCTCCTTTGTCACCTCTTGTTTCTTGTTGTGTATGTTTTCTGTTTTATTTGTTATTTCTTTTTTTTGTTGAGTTTTTGTTTTGTTGAAGGCAAGGTGTGTGGTATTGGTTCCTTGAAAATGGATCAGTGAAAGCTGAAATGTTAGCTGAATGTGGATTACTTGATGATGTTTAGAACTAAGAGGTGGAATTTAGAATGTGGTTCAAGAGGGAGTCAGTTAGTACTACTGGGTGCTTTCTCCTTTGTTGCTTTGCTGACTTGTGCTCTTTTCTTACTGGTTGTCTAGAAACGTCTTCACATCCATTTTCCTGACTATGGTGTTTCCTTGATCAGCCATTGCTCATATACATTCATCGGACTTTATGGTAATTAAAAAACTTTTTCAAACAGGTATTGCTCAGTCCTGCCAGGGCTAGTCATATGCACAAAGTTTGTGAGTGCATTTGATTGTCCATCCCACACAGTCTGAACCAAAAATCAATTGAAGAGAAAGACCATTTCCCCAATTTTACAAGTGCAGTTGTGTAGTGCAGTCTGAAGGAAAGAAATGTTTGTCTTATTTAAACTTTTATGAACTCTCGAAGGTACTGTTGTGGTTCCAAGCTCTCACAAGTAAGAAGCAAGATAGTGCTTGCATTTCAACAGTCCTGAAAAAAGCACTGTTGCAAGATTTTACCATGAATGTCTGGTTTTAATTTCTTTTAATTTTGGGAATATTCTGCTGAAATCTCTTGTTCAACAAGAATTTTAGGGTTTGTGTAAGTCTTCTGTATATCCTCCGGAGTAAGTGGAGCGGTTGTTGCCCTTTTAAGTTTTCAACCCCTAACTTAAGGAAATAGTTCAGTACAACTCATTGACTTGCCTTGTGTGGAAGTTCTATCTCGCTTCTGCGAGGAAATGGAGAAAGTGATGCAACTTCCCAATTTGAAAAGCATAGACAGCTCAGTATATTCTAAACTTTCTAGATTTGTTCCTCCGTACACTTTAGCTCAGTAAGGCAAAACATGATTAGTTTTACTCAGGGACACACGGAAGATAGTTGCACAGGACCCTGCATTATAATTGGCTATAAGCATATCTTAGCTCTGACACCCTAACAGTTAGAAGGTGATGACTTAATTTGAGACTACCTCATTAAGGTATATTTTAGTCTAACCAATCTTCGTGCTCTTCACCCACCGTGATGACGTGGATTAATCCCTTCCCCATACCATTGTCTTTCTTTTGGTTGGATTCATAATCATTTTAACTCCTTATGTGTAAAGTCTCCTTAGCAAAGCGGTGTCTCTAGCACTCGGTTGTCCCATTTGCTGTACTAACAGTTTTAATACCTCCTCCATCTTGCAGCTGAATCCAATCCAACTGGCGGTGATGTTTGCCCACACTGTACACCAGTAAGTATGCGCAAATGTAGCCACAGTGATTGCGTCACACACCTGTCACGTGGTAAGCGTGCGGGGACTCGCATGTCGCTGAAAGAGTTTTCGTGTTCTGGAGCGGAGGTTTTGAAATATTTAACATGATCACTGACCTGAAATTAAAGTCCATGTTAACTCTCGCCCTACTCAGCGGCAAGTCTTTTAGAACCAATGGAACGAAATAAAAAATGGTGTGCGTGCGGACCCGCTTTGCTTTACTACCACGACATACCCCCTTGGTTTTCCTTACATTTCCTCTCTAAGGCTTTGTCTGAAATTGTAATGTGCAGTGCCAACTTTTTATCATCAAATGCTTTTACATTACAAATACAAGTAAGGAAAACAGTTTGGAATCAGATGAACTGACACGTAGTGGACCAACTTGTGCTAGCCTGTGTGTTAGAGTGTATATTGCCGTTTGTGGGGTGAGAGAATACTGCTTCCAGCAGCATATTAGTTAGACAGCTCCTTCCTCGCCTTCGGTTTTGCTCTGTTGTTTGATTTTATTTAGCCCCGAGTCGTCCTGCATGTTCAGCAAGCACGAGGACAAAGGCAGGTGAATAGTCATCTGTGTTTTTCAGCACAAAATTGTCACTTGAAATACGTTCATCGCTCAAGAGTTCACTGAAATATAGCAGAGAACTCGATCATGCGGCCATATGCCAATTCTTTTAAATATTCTATTTAGTGTCCTAAAACATTTCTCCCAAAGTCGGCGCGACTGGCGGAGCCAGGGGATTGTTTATATGATTTGTCACAATTTATGGAATGTGAAATTCCTTTGCTTTGCATTACCTTTATTGTACCGCTTGAATCGTGTGTTGGACTATGTATTCATTGCGTGCTTTACTTAGCATGGTGCTTGCTTACCAGACTCGGGGGGAGGGGGGTGACATCTCGTGCAGTAGAATCCTGGTGGGCGTAGCGGGGTCGCGCGGCAGTTCTATTGACATCTGGACTTTGTTGCATGGCCGAACGGATCTCTGCGCTCACGTGCCCCTGATGCACATAAAACTCTGCACCGGTCCTCAGGGGGTGTTTTCTTCATCTAGTGAAAGCCAGACACATCACGACAATATGTGTAGGCCTCAAGAATTATAAGGCTGCCAGACGAATATCCAGCAATAGAAAGGTGACTTCCGCCCTCACCCGACAGCACAACTGTATTTCCCGTAGAAGGGCCTGCTTGATGTTATTTATGGGTGTTTAATAATTGCATTAGCATGTCGTTATAAAATGTATGAACCTTTTCCTCACCAGGACTTTTAAACGTCCGCATGTGACCAGGTTAGTTTTTAAACAAACCAACCGGACGGTTTTTAAAATGAACCCTACATCCAAGGTTACATTTTTTTACTTCCAGTCGCTCATATGTCATATCACATGGTTGCCACGAATTTTAGCTCCTGACTGCCACTGCGGTGTACTGGTGAACAGTCGGCACTGTGCGCAAACAGAGCTCGCGCCCTCAGACTCCGGAAATAGCATTCTTGTAGGAAAGAAACAATGGCCATCCGAATCTAATCCGCGCTGCAGTTCCATCTATTCTAGTTCAGGAACTGGGTGGATCAAAACATGGCTCCTTACCGAGACTTTTATTTCCTCGCAGACTAAAACGAACAGCTGGGCAGGATTTCTTAACTGCTTAGTTCATGCATGAGGTAAAAACCGAAGTATTATGAAGATCCTATTCCTACCTCACATTAGAGCTACAAATTCAAGTGCCTACACATATATGAGTAAAAATTCCGTCATGAGCAATATTCATTGCAAAAAATTCCACCAGTGGATTTTTTGTGACAATTTTTGTCATTTTAGCTGCAAATACACCACTGGATTTACCTATACTACATAGCGGTGGTACTAAACCCACAGGGGCCTATTCACAAACTGCATTTTGTAGTATATTAGACGTACTACAAAAGTACAATAAAGTACTACAAAATGCTATTAAAAAATCTACATGCAGAGATCGGCGCCTTCCCCTCCCCTGTCTTTTATGTATGGAGGTCTCTGCCCGGCTGGAGAGATCCCCACACACATATACGTTTCAGTAGTAAATGCAGGGCACGAGTCGGGGGTACACGCAGGTGGACGGCGTCCACCCACTTATTTCACAGGGTGGACGCCGTCCACCTTGCCAAGAAGATGGCCCCAGTGAAAAAGATGCTGAATTTGTCCCGGTGTAATTTCCAAACACCGGAACACTTTCAGCAGCACCTGCACGTTGTTATCTGCTTTCGATCGCAACAAGCAACAACGTGCAGGCGCAGATGGGGCTTTCTTATTTCTGACTCCTGCTGTGCCCATAACAATGGCCTATTCTGAGGGGTCATCAAGCCTCCTTCTGTTCGAGTCTCCTGGCTGGCAGCAGTCAGGAGCCTCACACCTAGAAGCAAATGCCGCAGATGGGAAACAAAGGCTCACACCTGTTAGCTCTTCACACATACTTAAGAGAGGCATCTTTTCACTTTGTTCAGGGTCTGTTTAGGAGATATGCATGCACTGTAAGAACGTCAGATGTGTCCATCTTTCCCAGTATTTGCACAAAATAAATAGCATTTATGTAGCGCATACTACCCCTGAGGAGGTGTTGTAATAATTTAAATATCACTATTTTTTCTTTTAAAGCACTATGGGTAGAGAAAGCTTTACGCTGACAAAAGGCAACATTGGTTTATGTGAAGCTTACAAAAGTGTGAATCTTCTGCCTAAATCATGAGGGTTTGCAAGTATACTCGAAATGTGCTTAAATGTACTCATGATAGACCTGCTAAACATATATGTGAGGGCTTAAGATCTGATGCCACTTCTTATGATGCCCCTTCCTGTGATGTCACGCGCTGTGATGTCACGCGCCTCACGCGCCCCGATGTCACTTGCATACTGATTAATTAGGTTAGTCCCCCCACTTCTTTTTTTAGGACTTGTGCCCTGAGTAAATGTGTGAGGAACAGGGAATGGCTGGAAAAAGGGAAATACGACTAAAGAGAAGGGGTTTAGGGAGGACTAAGGAGGTGTAAAGAGAGGCAAGGAAGGGGGTCCGGAGGGACAGACACCTACTCACAAAAGAGTAAGCCCGTTGTCATTCACAAACTCTCCTTCACTAATTTCTACAGCCAGAGAGGACCCACAACAGTAGTAAATGTACCCCAGCTCAAAGCTGAAGTAAGTCCGGCACTCCACATGGCCAACCACTGATACTACAACAACCTGTAGAGAAAATATTGTAGGAGACTTAACCCCTTCGCTGCTTCTGTCGGCCAACGGCCGTCGCGAGCACTACCTCCGTAGTGCTGCGCACGTCCGTTGGCCGACGCGGCCCCGCCTACTCAATAAAACCGCTGCACCGCGGCGGAATTGCCGCCGAGGTTAAGCGGTTAAAATAAAACTCCATAGGAAATAATGTTAAGAATAAATAAACAAATTTTGATTTAAAAAAAATATTTTAATGTTAAAAAAATATACATTATAAAAACATTTTATAACTTAATCACCTATTTCAAATAAAAAATAAATGCAACTTCAATTTTTTTAATATTAATTTTATATGTAACTTTTAGTATATAATAAATAACAAACACTTTACTTTAGCTGGGTTTAATTTAAAACAAACCCTTTAATTTTTAAAAAATTTAATTGACTATATTTAAATTAGTTCAAAATTAAATTTAAAATGTAGTTAATAGACAGGTAACTTTTTTTTTAAAAACAACTTTTAAAAACTTACATACAATTATTTAACTTGAGCATTTAACGTGCAACAACATTCAATTATTTTATTAAACTTTAATAAACTTTTATTAATTTCCCTACTTTACCTCAAGGAGATCTCCGCCTTAATTGTGGAGGTCTCCTCCAAGTGTGCAGAACATAAAATACGATTGTAAAATCACTACTACTGGTAAGTTTACAATCATGTTTGATGTTTTTACTGACTCCATCCTCTATTTTACTTGATGAGGACATATATGTAAGCCTTCTCTTTTGAGTTACTTTAAACTCGTGAATATCCAAAAGTAGTAAAGTTTCTCAAAAGTATAAGAGTAACTGTACAAGTGTAGATTTACTCATTTGTAAAGGAATTTTTCTGAATAGCTCCCTTAATTAGGCAGATTTTCCACCCCTGCTGTTGCAGAAGTGGCATATCTGCTCCTGACAGAATCAGAATTTCTGGCTGCCGGGCTGTAAATTAGGCTCCACAAGTTTTATTTCTACAGGGGAAAAATAGAACAAAATACAACTTGCAGCATTTTGCCTCATATGTGATAAGGTATGAAGCAAACGGATAGGGCCATATTTCATAAATCTTTCCACTGCAAGTTTTTTTCAGCTTAAAGAGAAAAATATACCAATCTGTCTTTTAAAGGTGATAACTTCATTAGACTAATATATGTTTTTAGTAGTTAGTTTGCAAAACCACATATGCCCAACCATGGATTGGTCATCGTACAATTGGAATAGATGGTCCCTGTTAGTGTGAATGCAATTTTGTAGGCTGTTATTTTATCAGTATTCACATAATATATCTGTGGTTGTCTTGTTCAAAGTGTACACATTTTTAAAAATCTTGAATGTATTGAGGTTTTCCATGTGTGTTTATTTACAAAGGTTGCCCGTGTTCTTTCACGAACAGTGTGGTTCACCCAACAGGTCAGGCTGTACTTGCCACTAGGGTTATAACGCTAGCTGCCAAGAACAACCTTCAATTGTTCGAGCTCAGAGCCTCTCAAGGGCACAATCTGTAAACCATAAAATGTACTGTTGTAGCCTATTCTTAGGCAGCATATACACAAGATAAGCCATGTACTTAGGTCAAAAAGAGTACATACCTGTAACTTATAAGGCAGCTGACTCAACCTATGCTCCTTGGGAGAAGGGGCCAGTTGAAAGGTATCCAATAGCAGTAAAGACCCCATGCTCGCTCAGAAGTAGAAAACCTTTTTATAATACTCCAGTTAGAGTCCAGTCTTTCGGCAGAGCTCTCATAAAATGGGACTGCAGTTGGTTGCGAATTCCAGCAAGGCTCTACCATGGAAAGGGACCTGACCGTCAGAATGATGGTTCCAACTGGCAACATGGTCTTGAGGACCACCACAACAGCGAGACTGCTGATTTTCTGGCAGATCTTGCTGCCTGGCAATTACTGCAATTTGTCTCCGGCTCTACTCACTTGGAAGGGCATCTTCTTGACCCATCTCTAACATACCTACCCTCAGAGCCCTGCCCCCCCTTCCCATGGCTTGGACTGATCATTTTCTAATTTCTATAGTACTTCCCTACGAGAATCAGCCACCACGCATTTACCCTGAGCCTTTGCTAAAACGTCCTTGGCATAAGCTTAACTTTAATCTTCTCATGGACACCTTAAGTTCTCAAACGCCCCAACTGCCTGATGACGTTGAGGCAGCTGACAGATGTGTCCACGAGTGGCTCTTGCAGGCTCTTGATAAACACATCCCTGCTAAACTTACATCACGGCGCAGAACCCACACCAATCCCTGGTTTAATGAGAAATTGTCCCAGATGAAAAAAGACTGCAAAGTTCTTGAACGGGCCTGGAGATGTAAATACGACCCTGCCCTAAAAGCTCAATATCGTTCTGCCGGCAAGACCTATCACAAACTGATCCGGAAATCAAGTGCTGACTATATCGCAGAAACAATAAAGAGCAGTAATAATCCGTCCAAAAGTATCTTGTTCCTGCTTAACGACATAAACAATCTGCCATTAGCAAGGGCCTCGACCACTCTCTCCAACTCACAATGTGAGTGTTAGAATTGGGGGTCTCTAGTTGGCACAGGTAGGTACTTGTGACAAATAGGGACCCTCGCCTCTAGTCAGGGTAAAGGGGTACACTCCTAAAATAACCCCTGCTCACCCCCTTGGTAGCTTGGCACGAGCAGACAGGCTTATCTCAGAGGCAGTGTGTAAAGCATTTGTGAACACATACAGTAATCTAGTGACACACTACAGACGGACACCACACAAGGTTTATATCAAAAATAAGTATTCTTTATATAGTTTTAACACAAGACCATAAACGACAAAAATCCACAATACTGTACTTAAAAGGGTAGGTTTAGCTTAGTTCAGTTCAGTTCTTAAGATGCGACACTTTAAGTCAATGTACCTTACGATGCGGGACGCTTCCACAACAAGCAATGTTGCAGCGATGGAAATGCGACAAAGTTCTGGTGCAAAGAAATAAAGACGTCAAGTTCTTCTTGAGGCGGCACGCTTCTCCGGGGTTGCGAGAAGTCTCGACTCGATGCGTCAGCTACAGCGGCGACACCCTTGTTCAGCGATGCGACGACAGCGGCTTTGGCGGCGACCCTCTTCTCCGACGTTGCGAGACGCTTCCGCTCGATGCGACAACTGCAGCGGCGACACCCTTGTTTCGTGATGCGACGGCAGCAGCTCCGACGGCGGCACGCTTCTCCGTGGATGCGAGGCGCTTCTCTTGATGCGGTGCAATGCGACAGCTACAGCGGCGACACCCTCCTTCGGAGTTGCGACGGCAGCAGCAGCGACGGCGACACGCTTCCTCTTCGTTGCGGGACGCTTCTCTCGATGCGGTGCAATACGACAGCTACAGCGGCGACACCCTCCTTCGGAGTTGCGACGGCAGCAGCAGCGACGGCGACACGCTTCTTCCTCTTGAGTCGCGCTTCCAGCTCCTTGCGACACGCAGTCCCTTCAGAAGGCCCAAAACAGCAGCAGGCACTTCCAAAGGATTCTTGGGGAGCTGGTGGTTGAAGTCTGTTGTCCCTGAGACTTCAGCAGGAGGCAAGCTCTTTCTCAAGCCCTTGGAGATACTTTACAAGTTGAATAAAAGTGCACACAAAGTCCTTTCTCCTCCCTTTGGCAGTCAGGCAACCACTGCAGGCAGATCCCTCTAGCTTAGGGATAGTCTTCTCCTCAGTTCCTTCTTGGTTCCGCTCCTCAGCAAAGGTTTCTTCTTGTTTTCCCAAAGTGATCTAATTTCCTAGGGGTCTGGGTCCCCTTTTTATACCCAGTTTTCCTTTGTTCTCTGAAGGCAGAGAGGCCTCTGCCCAGCCCAAAACCAGTTCTGGTCAGTCCTGGAGCACTTTGTTTTTCTGTCTCCTTCTTTCCTTTCAGAATGTGGGGCAGGGTGCTCAGCCGCCCGGGCAGGAGGTGGAGCCAGCATTGTGGAAGGCAGGCACAGCCCTATTCAGACCCAGGTGCAACTCCTCCCTCCACTCTGGATGCAGATCTTCCTATTCAGCCCTGTGCTGACTCACCCTGTCTCCTGTAGCCACCCCCAGCCCCTGTCACTCAATCTCCAGACAAGGAATACACAACCTAGCAGAGGCAGGCTTGGAAGTTTAGGCAAGAAAATACCCACTTTCTAAAAGGGGTATTTTCAAACACAGAATGTTAAAACCAACTTCACTAAAAGATGTATTTTATCATTCTGAGTTCAGGCATACTAAATTCGTTTTTCTACCATGTTCCCTGGGTCAGTTCTGACTATAAGGTGTAATAGTCAGTCTGCCCATTCTGGCCTATGGGGAGCAGGTAGCCTTGCAATAGTGAAAAACGAAAATGGCTGTAATTCACTATTAGGACATGCCACACACACCAGGGCATGTCCTACCTTATACTTACAATGCACCCTGCCCTAGGGCCTACTTTAGGGGTGACCAACATGCAGTAAAGGGAAGGTTTAGGGACTGGTAAGTGGGTGTACTCACCAAGTCGACATGGCAGCCCTAGGCTGCACACAGGCTCTGCAATGGCAGGCCTGAGGCACATTTTACAAGCCGCTTCTGTGGGTGGCACAACCAGTGCTGCGAGCCCACCAGCGGTATTGGATTTACAAGCCCTGGGCACACTCAGTGCACTGTACTAGGGACTGACAAGTAAACCAATCATCCAATCATGGAGTCACTAATACATAACGCAATTTATCATAGGGAGCACTTGCACTGTGGCACTGAATAGCAGTGGCACAGTGCCCAAAGCATCTAACGCCAGCAAAAATGGATCGGTAACATAGGAGGCATCATAAAAAATGGAAGGGAGACCCACGCCAAGGATGCCAGGTCTAACACGTGTCCCCTCCAGCTGAAATGTGGGGAGAACTACCCTACCTCAGGGGAGCTCTCTTCACTAAGGCGGAAAAATCTGGACAGACCATCAGCATTGGCGTGTTCTGTACCAGGGCGGTGTTCCACCGTGAAATCCATCCCCTGTAGGGAAATGGACCACCTCAACAGCTTTGGATTCTCACCCCTCATCTGCATCAACCATCTGAGGGGCCTGTGGTCTGTCTGAACCCGGAAGTGAGTCCCAAACAGGTATGGTCTCAGCTTCTTCAGTGCCCAGACCACAGCAAATGCCTCACGCTCAATAGCACTCCACCTCTGTTCCCGTGGTAGTAACCTCCTACTGATGAAGGCTACGGGTTGATCTAGGCCCTCCTCATTCATCTGCGACAGAACAGCCCCCACACCATGCTCTGAAGCGTCTGTTTGTACTACGAACTCTTTGGAGAAGTTGAGTGCCAGGAGCACGGGCGCCGTGCACATGGCAGTTTTCAGGGCCTCAAACGCTTTCTGACAGGTGTCAGTCCAAATCACTTTCCTGGGCTGCTTCTTGGAAGTCAGCTCTGTCAGGGGTGCAACGATGCTGCCATACCCCTTGACAAACCTCCTGTAGTAACCCGTGAGTCCTAAGAAGGCTCTCACCTCTGTCTGGGTTTTGGGGGTTCCCAATTCAGGATGGTTTCAATTTTGGGTTGTAGGGGCGCCACCTGGCCGCTCCCCACTTGGTGTCCCAAGTACACCACAGAACCCTGCCCGATCTGGCACTTACTCGCCTTGATCGTGAGGCCTGCCCTCCGCAGCGCCATCAACACTTCCCAGAGGTGGCGCAGGTGTTCTTCCCAACTGGCGCTGAACACCGCGATGTCATCCAGGTAGGCGGCACTGAACGAGTCCAGTCCAGCCAACACCTGGTTGACCAACCTCTGGAAGGTGGCAGGGGCATTCTTCATCCCAAAGGGCATCACCCGGAACTGGTAGTGCCCATCTGGTGTGGAGAATGCGGACCCTCTCTTGCCCCATCAGTCAAGGCGATCTGCCAGTACCCAGACGTTAAGTCAAACGTGCTGAGGTACCGTGCAGCCCCTAGCCGATCTATGAGCTCATCAGCTCTGGGGATGGGGTGCGCGTCAGTCCTGGTGACTGAATTGAGTCCTCGGTAGTCCACACAGAACCGGAGTTCTGGTGTGGCACCCGGTGCGGCAGCCTTTGGGACCAAGACCACTGGGCTGGCCCAAGGACTGTTAGAGGACTCAATCACCCCTAACGCAAGCATTTTGGAGACCTCCTCCTTGATGCAAGCTCTCACCCTGTCAGTCACCCTGTAAGATTTGTGCTTCACAGGCATACTGTCCCCAGTGTCCACATCATGGATGCACCAATCTGTGACACCGGGAACCAGGGAGAACAGATCAGAAAACTGTCCCAGCAACTGGCGGCAGTCATTCTGTTGCTCAGGGGTCAGGGTGGAAGAGAGGTTGACACCATCCACTGACCCATCTTGCTCTGTTGCTGACAGGAGGTCAGGAAGAGGCTCAGTCTCCTCCTCCATCCCAGCATCTGTCGCTAAGAGCATGCCCACTTGGGACCTCTCCAAGTGGGGCTTCAGGCGGTTGACATGCAGGACCCTCAAGGGGTTCCTGGGAGACCGCAAGTCCACCAAGTAGGTAACCGGACTTTTGCGCTCTACAACCTCAAAGGGTCCGGTCCACTTATCCTGGAGCGCGCAGGGCTCCACTGGGGCCATGACCCATACTTTCTGGCCAGGCTGAAGCTCTACCAGAGTGGCATTCTGGTCGTACCACCGCTTCATCTCCTCCTGGCTGGCTTCCAGATTCGCCTCAGCGAGTTGCCTGAAACGCCTAGTTTGGTTCCTAAAGGCCAGCATGTAACTGTATACATCCTGGGGAGGTTTCCTGGGAGATTGCTCCCAGCCTTCTTTGACCAAACTTAGAGGTCCTCTTACTGGGTGCCCATAGAGAAGCTCAAAGGGACTGAACCCTAGAGATTTCTGTGGCACCTCACGGTAAGCAAAGAGCAGGCATGGTAAGAGGACGTCCCACTTACGCCTCATAGGTTCCTCAAGACCCATAATCATGCCTTTGAGGGTTCGGTTGAACCTTTCAACCAATCCATTTCCTTGGGGGTGGTAAGGAGTGGTAAACTTGTAGGTTACCCCACACTCCTGCCACAGGGACTTCATATACTTGGAAATGAAGTTGGTCCCCCGGTCAGACACCACCTCGCTAGGGAATCCCACTCGGGAGAAAATTCCCATCAGTGCTCGTCCCACCACGGGGGCCGTCACTGTCCTCAGAGGTATGGCTTCCGGGTACCGGGTGGCATGGTCCACCAAGACCAGGATGAACCTGTTGCCCATGGCTGTCTTGGGGTCCAGTGGCCCCACAATGTCAATACCCACCCGTTCAAAGGGGGTGCTGACTACAGGGAATGGCTGGAGAGGAGCCTTGCGCTTCCTCCCACTCTTTCCACTTGCCTGGCAAGTCTGACATGTCCTGCAGTGAGTGTCTGAACTCCTGCGCATTTGGGGCCAATAAAAGTGGGTGACAAGCCTCTCAAAGGTCTTGTCCTGCCCCAAATGTCCTGCCAATGGAACATCATGAGCCAGCCCCAGTAGGAAGGCTCTGAGACACTGGGGTACCACCAGCACACGGGCTGACCCAGGCTCAGCAACCTTAGGCTCAGTATACAGGAGATCATTCTCCCAATAGACCCAATGTGACCCAGACTGATCACCTGTTGCCTGGTCTGCAGCCTGCTGCCGCAGACCCACCAGAGAAGGGCATTCTTTCTGCTCCTTGCAGAATTCTTCCCTGGAGGGTCCTCCTTCTTGCTGCCAATGGGTCAGCTCAGGCAGGTCCCCCAGTTCAGCTACCTGTTCCCCTGTAGGCTCCAGGGCATCCCCCTCAAGGTCTGCCTCCTCCTGGACCGTGGGAACTTCGGGGCCGGTTTCCCGCGCCCCTGCCTCTTCTCGTGACGGCAGGTACCTGGGCCTCCTCTCAGGCTCCAGGTCCTCTTGAGCACCTTTACTTGCTGCCATGGACCGGGTGGTCACACACGCCCAGTCAGGCAAACCCAACATCTCTAAATGAGCACTTCGCTCCACCTTCGCCCAGGGGGAGCTCTCCAAGTCGTTCCCTAACAAACAGTCAACAGGCATGGCGGGCCTCACAGCTACCTGAAGAGTACCAGAGACCCCCCACTCAAAGGGAACCTGAGCCACTTTGCAGTGACTCTCTGTGTTGTCAGCGGCAACAACTGGATAGAACGCATGGGGGACAACCTGCTCTTGAGACACCAGGTGACACTTGACAGCTGTCACACTGGCTCCTGTATCTCTAAGAGCCTCCACCCTATGGCCATTGATGGTCACCCACTGCCTGTATTTCTTAGTGTTATCAGGCAGCTGGGTCTGGGGGACCATCTCACAGTCTCCTAATGAGACAAGGGACATCTGTGCGGGACCCCACCCCTCTGGGGCATCCATCTCCTCCCCCAGGGCTACACTAGCCATCTGCCGGGGGCTGCACCAGGGGGTGCGGTCTTTCCAAACTGGCGGCACCTGGGATCACTCGCTATATGACCCAGGTCCCCACATTTGTAGCATCTCAGGGGTCCCCTTGAACAGGTGGACCTGTCGGGGCCCCTGCGGGTTTCTGGGGGAGGCTGGGAACCTTTCCCTTGGTTCCCTTGGGGACTACTTTGGGGCCTTCTTTGGAACTCCCTCTGTTTACCCTTGTCCCCCCCACTCTTCTGCTGGGGACCCTGCCCACCCTTGGCTGAGTCTCCCACGTGACCCTTGTGGACCCTGGTACTGACCCAGCGGTCCGCCTCCTCAGCAAGCTTCCTAGGGATAGTCAGCTTGCTATCTATCAGGTGCTGGCGTAGCTCTGGAAAACAGTTACTTGACAAGTGCTCCCATGCAATCAAATCAAGGAGCCCCTGAAAATCATCAACTTGGCTACCCTTCACCCAACCATCCAATGCTCTGCAGAAAAAAGTGACATATTCAACCCAGGTACTGTTCTCTATCTTTGTGCAACCCCTGAACCTCTGCCTATACAATTCAGGAGTTAAACCATACCTAGACATTAAAGCATCCTTCATGTGGCGATATGAATTATGGACATCAGAAGGCAAATCTAGCAGTGTGTCCCGCCCTCACTAAGGAACCGTCCCCACAACCCCGCTCCCCAATCCTTCTCAGGGACCCGGTGGGAAGACATGGCTACCTCATAGGCCTTGAACCACTGCCCAATGTCATCATTTTTAAAAACTCTCTGACCACATCTTTAGGAATATATACTCTAGCTTCCACAGGCATTGACGGTGTGCTGCCACCAGAGGGAGTAATGTCTAAGCTCCTAGCTTTCAAATCCAACTCCCTCAAACTTCTATCATGCTCAAGCTGCATCTTCTTTTCTTCCAGGGCCAGTTTCCTAATTTCCAATTGCCCATTCATTTTGGCCAGCTCCAACTCATGCATCCTATTTCTCTCCCTGTCCTCCAGCTCTTCTGTGGACAGACCTTTGGCAGAAACACTGCTACCTGCTGGGGAAGGTGCCTTCCTTTCCCCTGGACCCAATGGCCCTTCCAGCTGCACATCTGCATTATTATCCCCTTCCTCAATCTCAGGGGTTTTCCTAGCTTCTACCCAGGCCCTCAGCGCCTTATAGAACTCCTCCCTCCTGGTGAGCCCGGTAATTGCAACATTAAATCTTTTGCAGAAGTGCTTCAGCTGCTTTGCATTGTAGCATTCTAGTTTCTCTTCTTCCCAATCAAAATCAACAGATGCTATGGATGCTGGTTTCATGATGGCTGAACTTGGCAAAAATGGAACGTCCTAGAAAAAAATCTACCAACAGTATGTGGTCGCGTTTGGTCTGCACTCACTAGTAGTGTTCACCAATCACTGTACATGAGTCACAAAGGCAAGTCCAGAATCCCCACCGCTGACCACCAATGTTAGAATTGGGGGTCTCTAGTTGGCACAGGTAGGTACTTGTGACAAATAGGGACCCTCGCCTCTAGTCAGGGTAAAGGGGTACACTCCTAAAATAACCCCTGCTCACCCCCTTGGTAGCTTGGCACGAGCAGACAGGCTTATCTCAGAGGCAGTGTGTAAAGCATTTGTGAACACATACAGTAATCTAGTGACACACTACAGACGGACACCACACAAGGTTTATATCAAAAATAAGTATTCTTTATATAGTTTTAACACAAGACCATAAACGACAAAAATCCACAATACTGTACTTAAAAGGGTAGGTTTAGCTTAGTTCAGTTCAGTTCTTAAGATGCGACACTTTAAGTCAATGTACCTTACGATGCGGACGCTTCCACAACAAGCAATGTTGCAGCGATGGAAATGCGACAAAGTTCTGGTGCAAAGAAATAAAGACGTCAAGTTCTTCTTGAGGCGGCACGCTTCTCCGGGTTGCGAGAAGTCTCGACTCGATGCGTCAGCTACAGCGGCGACACCCTTGTTCAGCGATGCGACGACAGCGGCTTTGGCGGCGACCCTCTTCTCCGACGTTGCGAGACGCTTCCGCTCGATGCGACAACTGCAGCGGCGACACCCTTGTTTCGTGATGCGACGGCAGCAGCTCCGACGGCGGCACGCTTCTCCGTGGATGCGAGGCGCTTCTCTTGATGCGGTGCAATGCGACAGCTACAGCGGCGACACCCTCCTTCGGAGTTGCGACGGCAGCAGCAGCGACGGCGACACGCTTCCTCTTCGTTGCGGACGCTTCTCTCGATGCGGTGCAATACGACAGCTACAGCGGCGACACCCTCCTTCGGAGTTGCGACGGCAGCAGCAGCGACGGCGACACGCTTCTTCCTCTTGAGTCGCGCTTCCAGCTCCTTGCGACACGCAGTCCCTTCAGAAGGCCCAAAACAGCAGCAGGCACTTCCAAAGGATTCTTGGGGAGCTGGTGGTTGAAGTCTGTTGTCCCTGAGACTTCAGCAGGAGGCAAGCTCTTTTCTCAAGCCCTTGGAGATACTTTACAAGTTGAATAAAAGTGCACACAAAGTCCTTTCTCCTCCCTTTGGCAGTCAGGCAACCACTGCAGGCAGATCCCTCTAGCTTAGGGATAGTCTTCTCCTCAGTTCCTTCTTGGTTCCGCTCCTCAGCAAAGGTTTCTTCTTGTTTTCCCAAAGTGATCTAATTTCCTAGGGGTCTGGGTCCCCTTTTATACCCAGTTTTCCTTTGTTCTCTGAAGGCAGAGAGGCCTCTGCCCAGCCCAAAACCAGTTCTGGTCAGTCCTGGAGCACTTTGTTTTTCTGTCTCCTTCTTTCCTTTCAGAATGTGGGGCAGGGTGCTCAGCCGCCCGGCAGGAGGTGGAGCCAGCATTGTGGAAGGCAGGCACAGCCCTATTCAGACCCAGGTGCAACTCCTCCCTCCACTCTGGATGCAGATCTTCCTATTCAGCCCTGTGCTGACTCACCCTGTCTCCTGTAGCCACCCCCAGCCCCTGTCACTCAATCTCCAGACAAGGAATACACAACCTAGCAGAGGCAGGCTTGGAAGTTTAGGCAAGAAAATACCCACTTTCTAAAAGGGGTATTTTCAAACACAGAATGTTAAAACCAACTTCACTAAAAGATGTATTTTATCATTCTGAGTTCAGGCATACTAAATTCGTTTTTCTACCATGTTCCCTGGGTCAGTTCTGACTATAAGGTGTAATAGTCAGTCTGCCCATTCTGGCCTATGGGGAGCAGGTAGCCTTGCAATAGTGAAAAACGAAAATGGCTGTAATTCACTATTAGGACATGCCACACACACCAGGGCATGTCCTACCTTATACTTACAATGCACCCTGCCCTAGGGCCTACTTTAGGGGTGACCAACATGCAGTAAAGGGAAGGTTTAGGGACTGGTAAGTGGGTGTACTCACCAAGTCGACATGGCAGCCCTAGGCTGCACACAGGCTCTGCAATGGCAGGCCTGAGGCACATTTTACAAGCCGCTTCTGTGGGTGGCACAACCAGTGCTGCGAGCCCACCAGCGGTATTGGATTTACAAGCCCTGGGCACACTCAGTGCACTGTACTAGGGACTGACAAGTAAACCAATCATCCAATCATGGAGTCACTAATACATAACGCAATTTATCATAGGGAGCACTTGCACTGTGGCACTGAATAGCAGTGGCACAGTGCCCAAAGCATCTAACGCCAGCAAAAATGGATCGGTAACATAGGAGGCATCATAAAAAAATGGAAGGGAGACCCACGCCAAGGATGCCAGGTCTAACAGTGAGGCTTTAGCTACTTTTTTTGTTAGTAAAGTTGAGGAGATCTATAAATCCTTCCCGCCCATTATTAATAGCAAAAAGCGTACTGATCCTACCAGTGGCCCAGGCACTCCTTCCCAGCATTATCCTGCGAGACACTAGGGACTTTGTGCCATAAAATTAAATCAGGATCTCCAGCGGATCCTTTTAAGCCTGATCAGCTTTTACAATTCCTACCCTTACTCCTACCCACGCTCTGTGAATCAATAAATTTGTCCCTCACTTCCGCTACTGTTCCCACTTAATGGAAACACGCCAAGGTCATCCCTCTGTTAAAGAAGCCTACGTTATACGCCTCCAAACCTGAAAGTTTTCGCCCGATGTCTCTTCTTCCTTTTGCTGCCAAAATCACAGAATCCTATATTAACTCTATCCTTACTAAATTTATAGAGGCTAACAACATTCTAGACCCAGCGCAGAACGGTTTAAGGCCTGGCCATAGCACTGAATCTGCTTTATTGGCTGTGACTGAACAACTGCGGTGTACTTTGGACGAGGGCCTGACCTCTGCTGTGATTCTCCTCGATCTTAGTGCCGCTTTTAACTCGGTATCTCATAAAATCCTGCTGCAACGCCTTCAAGAGATCGGCCTAGGAGATTCTGCTCTCGACTGGTTCGTGTCTTTTTTAGCTGACAGATCCTTTCAAGTAATCTCCACTCCCTATGGCTCCCAGAGGCAGCCTGTCCACCATGGGGTTCCTCAGGGCTCAGCTTTGAGTCCTACATTATTCAATATCTATGTCCAGCCCCTCGCGGAAGTGGCTAAAAGCAGAGGAATTTCTATGGTCTCATATGCTGATGACACTCAGCTTGTCATCTCGATATCCAACACCTCTGATCAACATGTCACCAAGTTCTGTGATGACATGATGGCCACTGCGGAATGGATGACGACCAATTGTTTGCAGCTTAATGCAAGTAAGTCTGAGATCCTCCTGGTGGGTAGGGACACTCACCTCTGGAATAACCAATGGTGGCCCACGGCCTTGGGAATCCCTCCTACTCCTAAGGATACCGTAAAAAATCTGGGTGTGTGGCTGGACAGCGCACTTACCTTTCAGGCGTTGACAAAACTAGTGGCAGGCAGCTGCTTCGGCCTCTTACGCGGCCTGACGCCGCTGCTCGGGTTCTTCGACCTTCATACTCGCCAAGTCATCATCCAGTCTACCATCCTCTCTAGACTGGACTATTGCAACTCTCTGTATCTGGGTGCCAACAAGGCAGGCATTACTAGATTACAGAGGGTGCAAAAACGCCGCTGCCCGGTCCATCTTTGCCCTCCCGCGGTCTTGCTCTACTTACAAATACATACATAAATTATATTGGCTCCCGGTGGAAAAAAGAATTAAATTCAAATCTCTGTGCATTGCTCATTGAATTTTTTATGTCCAGGCCCCTTCCATTCTAACCAACCTTCTCACTCCCTATATACCAGAACGTGCCCTTCGCTCATAACACCAACTACTGGTGTGCACCCCCGTGTTAGAAGAGCCCGGGCGGACGGCCGTTCTTTCCGGGCTCTGGCTGCGTCTCTTTGGAATGCTCTCCCGAGCACCATCAGGAACCTACAAGACCATAGGGTGTTCAGGAAGGCAGTCAAGACTTGGCTCTTCCCTTGATTGCTTCCTATGTCTCTGGCCCGCCTTTCTGTCTATTCTGCGGATCCAGCGCTGGGACTCCCCGTCGCTGGGGCAGCCATGCGCTCTACAAATCCGATAACATAACATAATGCTCACTGTGCCTCTTATCTCTTTTTATGAGGCATGGCTAGGGAGTGTGTGATTATTTAGTTTTGCTACATTTTATATTTGTACCACGCTATGCACAGTTCTGCACATATATTCTAGAGGTTAA
Organism: Calotriton arnoldi; assembly: GCA_963921515.1. Taxonomy (NCBI): domain Eukaryota; kingdom Metazoa; phylum Chordata; class Amphibia; order Caudata; family Salamandridae; genus Calotriton; species Calotriton arnoldi. The sequence continues at coordinate 4,035,330 of CAWUFW010000182.1, forward strand.
CTGCTTCACCGAGGCAACTTCATAGTAAGCACTAATTCACCATTTTGTGGTTTCTAGTTCTTATTTCCTCAAATCAGGCAACTGAGGTTCTGTTTATCCTCCTTAATGACCAAGTAATCAAAACTTTTCTAACATTCTTGAACAAGAATTTTCAAATCAATTAAGCTCACTGAGGCAAAGATTATGCATTCTCCTCTTTGTTTTATTTTTAACAGCAGCCATATAAACATACAGAAACATAGAGATGTAAATAAAAAACTACAAATCCCAGAGTTCTAACATAACCACATGTCATAACAGAATGTCCAATAGCCGATCAGCAGTCATGTCACCTTATAAACCGGCTGAACAGTATTAAATCCGCCGCTTCTGCTGCAAGGAAAACATTTCTTGGGTAATGAAACTCACAGTGTAATTCTTGCTATTGATCTGAAACTGTAAATAAAAGACCTACATTTCTTTACTATAACCGTGTGAGTCAAATTAGTACACATTTCTGGGAATAACATGAACCAACAACATCATCAGTCTAAACAGAATCATAATTGCTCAAGTATAGAATTACCAGGTGGGATAATCTTCACCTCCATGTCCTTGATAGAATTGAAAATTCTTGTTCATGAATGTTAGTAAACGTTTGTTTTTATGTCAGTACTGGAGGCTTCAGATTATGCTAGTTTAAAGTTTTTCAACTACCATAGAAAAGGAATTACTTACTGGTTTATGATAGAATTCTTTAAACATGGAATCTGACGAATAATCCACCATGCGGCTAATTTCTACCAAGCGAGCTCCTACTTCAAAAGACTTTGAAGTCATGGCCCCTCAGACAGAGTGCGCACCAAAGGTAGAAGTGTTTATTCCTGCTTCAGAAAGAAGCCATTTTACCCAGTGTGCTAATGTGGGGCAAGACACTGGGGCATGAGATTATAACAAAGAAATTAATAGTGGACCAGAAGGGGAGTTTCTTAAAGAGGCAGTAATTCCTGTAAGCATTGGACCACACAGAGTTTTCTGTCCGCTGGAAGAGCCAGAAATTCCACCTGTCTGGTTGCAGATTTAGTTCACTTGGAAATCAGGAAAGAAACGCCTTTAGGAGTAAAAGACCTATCTGCGAGATCAAGTGCTCAAACATCTATGAACCGTTTGCAGGAGACAGGGCACAGTAAGAGCGTCAATTTCGCAGATAGTATGTTTTCTTGACAGCAGAGAATTGTCGGGACGGGATTGAAGAAACCTAAGGACAATGGAAACATCGCAAAGCGAAGAACATTTTGGTTGAGGAGGAACAGAAAAACGTACTCCCCTGAGAAGTTTGACCGCAAGCGGTTGATCTCCCACAGGTTTGATGGCAACAAGCAGGTGACCTGCCGAAATCACCGATCTGTAAGAATTGATGGTACAATGAGAGAGACTGTCTGAGACCAGGGAGGCCGAAAAAATTGGTGACATGAATCACTTCTGCTGCAACGGGATTCAAACCCCGTTCCACACATCAGCCAGACCATCGTTTTCATGCTGTTTGGTAGTGTTTATGTGTGGAATCCATCCAGGCTTTGTCAATGAGGTCCAGACCCTGTTCTGAAAGTCCTGGCACTTGCCAGTGTCTCCGGAAAGTCTCCTAGCTACTAATCTCACCTGATTGGTCCTGACTAAAGGATATGGGTTCCCGAGTGGGTCCAGGAGGAGAGTCGGGAACCAAGGAAGTAGCAGGGGCAATTGTAAGACAGTTCCAGCAAGATCTGAAACCAACTCTGGGTTTTCCAAAGGGGCGAGATCAGGATCGCCTCTGCTGTTTGACGTCTGATCTGAAGGGTCTCTCTCAACAGCATAGAAAAGGGAGGAAAAGCATTGTTAAGTCCAGTCCAAATATGCAATTGCATCCGTTGCTAGGGCTAGCGGGTCCGGTCTCCAACTGTAGAAGGATGGTAACTGGAACTCTAGGCAGGATGTAAACGGGTCCATCTGGCATGGACCCTATCTCTGCATGAGCCTGTAAAAACGGTTTGGATCCAAATTCCCTGAGGTACCGCAAGGTCCAATCGGCCACTGAATTCTGAGTGCCCCAGGAAGTGAATAGCTAAGACCGAGATTTGATTCTGAAGGCAATGATGCCAGAAGTAATTTGGTATCTTCGCAAATAGTTGTGAGTGTGTGCCTCCCAAAAGGTTGATGTAGTGGACTGTAGACATACTGTCCATTTTTTGCAGGATACAGAAATGTGCATGATGGGGCGAAAAGAGCGAATCACAAAAGAACCAGCCAGCAGTTCTAGACAATTGATGTGTAAAGAGAGTTCTGTTTTGGACCAATGTTCAACTGTTTGAATGTGGCCGCAGCTAGCAACCCAACCCCAATGGCTGGGGTCGGACTTCACCATCATGTCCAGAATAAGACCAAAAATGTCCCTCCATTTCAGGCATCCATGCGGCCAAACCACCACTGCAGCTCGTGATGTACCTCTTGAGTGAGAGCATTCTGGTTCAAATATGACAAGCCTTTGCGCAGGTGAGCAACTTTCAGATGCTCTAGAGCCCGATAATGGAATGGGCCCGGAAAAATGGTTTGGATGTATGATGCCAAGAGGCCCACTAGTGGTGCTAACCAACAAAGTGTGATTGTTGGTTGGGAGAGAGATTTGTTAATTTTATTACTCTGATCTTCTGGGGTGGTTGCGACAGAATCGCTGGTGCATCCCAGAAAAGTCATTTGGTGTTCAGGGAGAAGGTCTGACTTTTTTTTTTTTAACAGATTTTATTGAAAGATTTATCATCAGCACCTCACAGGTACATTTGTATCAACAGACGCCATGACTTTTGCACTTGCAACTTTTGCAGAATTATCGCATATTGTTTGTTGTTACGCGCCTTTTAAGAGCAATGTTAAGATCAAGGAAATCCAGATATGATTGAGATAGTGAGGGACATTTATGAGCTGTGTTATGATGATAGAAGGCTCTAATGAACTGTCAATGTTTTTATGGACGTGTCTATGTCACAGGATATGTATGACTGTATATTGCCGATGCTATGAACGTTTGTGAGCAATACTAAGACTAAGAAAGTTTAGACACAGCTGAGAAAGATAGGGACATGTGTGAGATCTACTATATGATGAAATATGTTTTTAATGGATTTGCTACTGTCTCTTTTAATGTATTGTATCTTTTATGGCTGTGTTTACTGCCGAATAAAGATTGTTTATTATTATTATTATTAACAGACGCCATGAGGCATCCCTTACATTTCCGTCATATTCAAAGTAAAATGCAATATAATGGTCCCCAACTGCATTCAACCCCCCCCCCCACCCTCCGTGAGTCGCTTCCACTATGCAAAAAGAGATCTTACATAGGACAGATTGTGTACTCATACCACAGCATGGCACTTTAGCGTCTTTAGGGTATCAGGATAGCTCAAAGTTTCTTTCGAAAATTGGCTGCGTGTGCTACAGGTACTGTACTCTTGGCTTCCTCATAATGTCCTAGTGCAGTGAGGCTCCTGGGGTAGGCGACCCATGTGACTGCGGTTCACCCTTCTTTAGACAGTCCACCAATGTCTACCAGGCCTGTGCTACCTCCATCGAGCGCAGCCCTCTCCTGCTTGGAAGAGAAAGTGAGCGAGATGCAGATTTAAAATTCTGATCATCCAGGTTACTCTTGGCGTCTAACCTTTAGTTGGATAAAAGTCTGCCATCTACTGATATTAGAGCATGTGGAATATGCTAATAAATTGCTGGTTGCTCTTCAGGGTTTGATTTCAAATACCAGGAGGGGAGGAAGCAGTTGTATGTGCTTTATCTGTTGGGAGACGAGAACCACTTACACGCCTATGCATGTCTGCCCCTGCTAGCTTTAAGAGGTCCAGTCAGATACCTTTCTCTGCCGAAGTGTCACATGGCTTGTTCATATGTCAAAGAAGTGGAATAGAAAGGTTCAGATTTGTAAGTTGTGTGCTAAAAGGTAAAAATCCAATTGTCTTTGAGGCCTCAAATTAGGCAGTCTGGAGAGATGACATACCTATGAATGCCTTGGTGTATTCATTTTCAGACATTAGATAGTTTGCTATGTTTGTTAGGGTATAGATTACTTTATGGATTTCCAGGGTATTCTGATTCAGAAAACAAGTAGTTTTAATGTGAATGGCTACAGTCCATGCTAGATTTGCATTCACCAAACCAGGCATGCACTACATCTATAAGAGGCATTCCACCTTTGTAAGCTGTTATGGATATGCCAGTTTGTATGCAAGCATCACTTCAGTTATAGTGCCGTTGCTAACCCATATCGGTAGGCCGGTTTCTGCTCTCTCTTATCCCGAGTTAGCCACCATTGATGAACACAACACTATCAAACCCCTAACCATTAGAATTGAGCCTGCCTCTTCCCTCATTTACATGCACCTATTACACCTCCATGCAAAGGACACTTCCAGAGATGCCTAAAGATGCATGTTAAGTGTGTATGTTTGAGCCCTAAGTTGGTAAAATGAGAAAATTGGAGCAAGAGAGAACAGGTTAGGGTGGTAGCAGACTCACTGCAGAGTTGTACACCTTCAGAGCCATTGTGGTATTCCTTATGTTTGCTCTGGTGCATTACATTTGAGGGGATTTTGGATCCTGGCTTGCCTGTGGTTCTTTATTTGCTAAAGACCCAGACTTACTATGGTGCTTTACATCCAGGGACAGGATGGAAACTGTTGATGCTATTGTACTTTGCTCAGTAGGACAGTTCTGGTGTAGTTACAGTGATTGATATGCTGAAGATCTTTTGGTTTTAATATTAACTTACATCGGTGACACTAGGCTCATCCTCTCTCTTTCGGAAGACACAGGAATTACTCAGGCTGATTTCATGCAGTGTGTGTCTGTGGTTGCTGACTGGATGAGCTGTGTTTGCCCGAAGGTAAACAGTGAGAAAATCAAGCTTGTCCTGTTTGGTAGAGATATCTCTACTAGACCACCACCTGGTGGCCCCACAACCTTGGCCCTCCCTCTCAGCCCCTGCAAACTGCAGGAAACCTGCTCATTGTTGATTGTCAGCTTCGGGCAAGGGACGGAAACCGCTGTACTATCTGTGATGGAAGAAAGCAGAAAAATCCTCGATTCAGGAGGGTCATCAGCAATAATCCTCCTCGACCTGAGTGCAGCCTTTGACATGGTGAATCACCGTGTCCTGGTTCATCGCCTTAGGGAAGGTGGAGTGACGGGATCAGCCCTGCAATGGCTACAATCTTTCTTAGAGGGCAGGTCCTTCCAGGTTTGTGAAGGCGACACTTGCTCTAAGCCCATCCCTCTGCAGTGTGGCGTCCCGCAGGGCTCTTCCTTGAGCCCTACTCTTTTTAATGTATACATGGCGCCGCTGGCAGAGGTTGTATCCCCTTTTGGGATCCACATGGTGACATACGCTGACGACACGCAACTGGTCGTATCTCTGAACCGTTCCAACCATCAGACCAATGACCTTTTGTCCTGCCTTGAGGCGGTGTCCAAATGGATGAGAGCCTCTTATTTAAAGCTTAATGGTGATAAAACAGAACTCATGATCCTTGGCAATTCTGGGAGTGTTCTACCAAGCACCTTGTGGCCTACTTCTATGGGCCCGGTGCCGGTCCCAAAGACAGAGATCAAAAGTCTAGGAATATGGTTGGACCATGACCTCACGTTCAAAGTTCAGGCGAGGAAGACCGCTGAGGCCTGTTATGGCCTACTCAGAACAACTCGGAAAATTCTCCCCCTTTTACCCTTCCCAGAAAAAAAGCTATTGATCCAGGCACTAGTGTTGTCTAGGATTGATTATGGCAATGCCCTTTACCTGGGAGCCCCAAAGTCAGTAACGGCAAAACTTCAAGTCATACAAAATTGTGCAGCGAGGCTACTCACGGAGACCCCCAACAGGTGCTCGGCAAAGCCTGCGCTGCGCTCTCTTCACTGGCTTCCAGTGCAACAGAGAATTCATTTCAAGGCACTCTGTATAGCCCACAAGGCGCTGGCGGGGAGTGGTCCCCCCATCAATAAAGCCATGATTTGCCCCTACAGGGCTAACAGGAAACTCCGTTCTGACGAGCTGCACTTGGCAGTAGTCCCCAGGATCAAGAAGGCCAGAAGTGGTGGACGGCTTTTTTCATTCAATGCCTCCAGACTTTGGAATTCCATCCCGCTGGAACTTCGGAGCGAAGCTAACCATCTGGCGTTCCGGAAACAACTCAAGACCTGGCTTTTCCCCTAGTGTTCCCGGTCCTCTGGTTATAGCTTCAGCGCTGGGATGCTCCCGGGTAGCCATGCGCTTTATAAGTGCCCATTCATTCATTCATTCTTATGGTGGACCAAGTCATTGGTGTGCAGCTATGCGCATTAACACTCTCAAGATGCTCAGATTATATTTTTTAAAGCTGCCCCTAAATAAACGGAAAACAGTGACCCAAGCACTCATTTCGTATAGGTGGGACTACGGAAATGTCCTCTATAGTGGCATTTCAGCACTTATCAAGAGACTAAAAGTGGTCCAGAACACAGCCGCCATGTTAGTTCTCAACCTTCCTCCTCCTACCACCGTCGCTGCCCATTTACATAGTCTTCATTGCCCTGTCCATAAGCGTTCCCTTTAAAAAAGTCTTACACATACCTAGAAAGCACTTCACATCCCTGACCCTTTCTACCTTAGCAATTGCTTACACTTCTATGTTCTTTCCACAAAACTTTGCTTCGCATCTTACCTGCTCACTCACCAGCCTCACATCTGGAGTGCTAGCGCTGGCAGTCACTGCTTTTCTTACCTTACAGCTTACTGCTTTCCTTACCTAGCTCCTAATGGTTAGAATAAGCTTCCTCCATCTTTTTGTTCTACAGTATCGCTCTCAGAATTTAGGAAGAAACTTAAAACCTTGCTGTTCTAACTAGCATAGTTTCGAATCTGCAGGCAATATCTTTCTGTTCACACCAGGATGCCCTTACGGATGAGATGTGTGCGCTACAAATACAAATAACATAACAAAGACGCCACAAACTCACCTAGCTGTGGTTGGTTACGTACAGAAGCACTGACTTCACTTTTGATCTTTGCATACTGAGGCAAAGTGGATACTGGCCTAATTATGCCCTTTACACACTGGGCCTGTATGAATACTTTCCTGGCTATTGTATTTTTCATAGCGTAGCAATGTAAAAACTGGTCTGATTGTGATGCTTTATATATTGATGCATAGTGGAAACCGGCATGGCAATGATGCTCAATAGACTGGTGCAATCTGCCACGGTACCATGGCATCAAGAGTCTGCCTTCAAGCCAATGTACAATTATAAATGTGACCTGTTTTAGTGTATAGTTTTGTGATTCAAAGGTTCTAAGGAAGCTGAACCAGTCTGAGCAACAGCTGCTGTGACACCATTAGTAGCCACTTTGCAAAGTAAACATCTCTAAGCACAATATGCATCTGTGGCATACATTGGATATTAATGTTCGCTCCTTAAAAGCATTCATAACAGCCCAAATTATTGCATCATCCAATGACCAAAGACATTTATAAAAAACTTGGGGCCTCACAACAGTTGTAAAGCTGATAATTGTCCATCCACACATTGGCAAGATACAACCTTCAAAGTTAGAGATGATCCATGTGGTGTAGTGCAATTCAGACTTGCAGAACCGGGTGTTAAATTCACCCAAGAGGAATAGGTGTGGTGTTGTTCAAGCTTGTTGAACTAGTTGGTAAGATCACTCAAGAGGAATAGATCTGTGTCTTTAATTAAAATGTCTGAAATAAAATTTAGGAGGACATCTTGTAAAGCATCGCTGTGTGGAGGTGGTCTGTAGATGAGCAGGAAGGAGTTGTAGAATGTGAGGTCAGGTAAGCAAGGTACAAATATAGATTCATGCTACAATGTTGTGTGGTGTGTGATGTTGGGGATTGTTAAAGACTTTTCCAAACCACAGCTATTTCCAACCACCTTTGGTAATTTCTGAGTAGATTTGGGTAACCTTTCGGAATGACCTCATGTGGATTGCATAAGGCATCTTCTCCCAACCAAGTTTCAATGATGAAGAAGAAGTTTGGCTTTAGATGATTGGTCATAAATTTGGATTCTGTTTTTGCTTTTAAGCATCTTTCATTCATAAGGATGCATGAAGGTGATTCTGGGTATGACTGGAGGTTTGAGCATACGTTGGTGAGTTAAGTTGTTTCAGGGATTCCTCCGTTCAGTGAGGCTGCAATGTTCAAAAGATAGGATTGCAGTGTTCTGTTTTCTGGAGTTTAGCATTGCCTGGAGGACTGCAAGGCTTTCTGGTGATTGCTCTGTCAAGTGCTTGGTCTGTTGTGGGGGCAAGCAGTGTGAGCAGAGAGGTGTTGCTGATTGCTCTGCCGGTTGCTCAGGAGATTGCTGTGGCCTGTCACGCCAAGGGTGGAATATGTGGAATGGGTTGGATGTTCACTCTCGTATTTGCCCGGCCAGTTTGATAGCAGGTAGTCAGGTAAGTGATGTATTTTGCTGGAGAGGCAGCACAGATGGAGAAACTTGGCTTAGGTAATTCTTCCATGGTGAAATGAGGATTTGGTGGCTTTCTATTGACTGTTCTGTTGATTGCAATAGTTCCATTGGTTTCTCAGGTTGGATCAGCAGCAGATTCCCTGGGCAAAGCAAAGCCCAGGATTCATCGAGTTGGTCAAGGGGAGGGCTAAAGTATTTCATTGAGTTAAGATAAATAGGAAATGATTGAGGATAGCAGGAGGTTAGAAGTGTATTAAATAGGTTTGGAGGGAATATATGGTAGATAGTTTTTGAAATGGGATGTGCTGGAAATGGCCCGTATTTGGTGAAGGCAGTAAAGCACTGGGGAATGAGAGGGATATTTCATAATAGGTGTGGTTTTTGTTGGACATGAATGGTGAATCATGAGGGGAAAAGGGTCAATGGGCCAGATGTTTTAAAGAATTTTACGGTTGAAAACAATGCAATTTGCAAGATCATAGAGTTTAGCAACCACAAAATTACCAAAACCTCTTTTGTGATCTGGAAATTCCTTTCTGAATTGCAAAAGTGGTTTTGCGACTCATTCTGAGTCACAGTTAGGTTGGGGCATGTAAGAGGCATTCCCTCTAATTGCGAATTGTAATTAGATTTATCAACGCAGTCTCATACCATTGAAAAAATTACTGACTTCTCAAAGGAGGTTGTGACAGACTCATAAGGAGGAAGCCATGCCTGTAGGGTAGCTTCCCCTTTAGGAATAGTGTCAAGTGGTCTTGGGTAGAGGAACAGGCAGTGGTCCAGGGAACCACTGCCTGCTCCCTCTCATGATTTCCCAAATGAGAAACAATTATTTTTAAAGCAGCACTGCTGTTTTTTTTAAAGAACAGTGACTGCTTTAGAAAAAAGTTTCCTTTTTAGGAATGGAAAGACAGGGAGATTCCTTACAGTTCCACCATCCCTGTGTTTCTAGCCAAACACAGAGGGTCACAAATAGCAACATGCCTAATTAATATTCATCGTGCAGGTCTTTCAAAGACACCCTGCGACTGGGCATTTTGCGGTGTGACCTATTAGTACATAGGTTGCATCATATAATAAAAAGCAGGTCACAATAACTGTGCAATTTACACCCACTATTTGTGACCTGCCTTTTCGTGCATCAAGCCTTTTGTCTTTGTGTGCGAGGCAGAAAGAAAAATTAATGGGTTTATTCAGGCATTCACTCGTAAAACTGTGCATTTAGTTTCAAATGGAAAATTGCTTTGAAGTGTATTTTATTAGTCATGTTATGTTTTATCTTTTTTATTTTAGGTTAATCAAAGTTGTCCTACAACCAAAGAGGTTCGCAGTCTTTTTACAGACGCAATAGGTGTGCTACAGAAGAGAGGTGTTGTTTTCCTGAAATCACAGAAGCATGACGTCTATCATGTAAGGCAATTCGAAATTTGATGTCAGATTGTGTGGTCGATATATCTGAATAACTTTAATGATTTAACTTGCCCTGAAACAAATTAAGTGAGCCTGTTAGTGGTGCATAGACAGTGTTGGTGAAAGTAGCCGCTGTTGTAACCACCCAGATACAAAGGGCCTAATTATGAGTTTGGCGGTCCGTGGACCGCCAGACTCACAGTGGCGCGGCGGTGGCGGTCTAACCACCGCCGCACCAGCTGTCCGACCGCCCTATCATAGCTTTGGCGGTCAGACCGCCATTTGACTGGCGCAATCTCCAGGGAACTGCGTTCCCTAGCAGTGGCGCGGCAGTCAGGGCCTCACAATATGATGGTGGTGCCGCTGCGGCACTGCCCTACATATTACGAGTTTCCTGACCACCAGTGGTGGCATGGAGGTTTTTACTCCATACATCTGCTGGTGGCCAGGAAACAAAAGGGGCCCTCCAGGTCTCCCCTTGCCCAATGCATGTCGGAGCATGCAGGGGGGCACATGTTCTGCCTCCATCTGTGCATGTATTCCCAGTTCCAGCATGGCGGGGACTTCACAGTCCATGCCGTGCTGGAACGCCCTGTGGTGGTCCCATGGCGCTGCCTTTCAAAGGCTCCAATAGGAGCCTTGGAAATGCACCACCGCAAGACCGCCATGCCGCTGCCCGCCAGACCGCAATTTAACTCGTAATCAGGCGGGCGGCGGGCCTGTTTGGTGGTTCTGGAGCGAGGTGTGGCTGCCCGCTTCAGGCCCGCCAAAACTCGTAATCGGACCCAAAGTCTTCTGAACCTGCAGTGACTGTCAAACATGCAGTGACATAAGGTAAGTCCTTGGATGCAGAATGACAAATTTCCTAGCTATCGTAACAGAAAGCTTCAATTCTATTAAGGACAAGGAGGCGAGGAGTACTCTGTACTTTTTTCACTTTATTAAACAGTAGCCATTTTTATGAAAAAACACAAAAACACTTCATTTCCCACAACGCTAAGGGAAAAAGTCAACAGTTCAACAATATACACTGTCCAATCAGATGAGGCCAGGACCTCTTGATAGTCCCCTGTTGATGTTGCCTCTTTCTCTTTCTTCCTGCAACTGCAGACAGATATGGATATCTTTCATCTTGTTTCGACCCTTCAGACCCTAAAGGAAACATAAGCGGAGATGTATGAAGCTGGAACTAAACTGTCCTTGCAGCATTCTGACAGAAACCATTTCAGACAATAACACACGGAAAGCAATACATGTATCAATCCACTAAAAAACAAGGCTACCCACCTTAGCGTAAACCCATGATATTATAGGGTGGGAATGATAGCAGGTGGGTTAATCCTTGCCTCCGTGTCCTTAATAGAATTGAAACTTTCTGTTATGATAGCTAGGAAATGATTAATTCTATGTCAGGACAGAAGGCGAGGATTACGCTGGTTCAAAGCTTATCCACAACCAGCGAAGTAATTCTCGGTACTGGTTTAAAATAGAACCTCTTAAAGGTTGAATCTGACGACCAGTCCGCTGCATTGAGAATATCCTTCAGGCGGGCTCCGAGAGCGAAAGTTTTTGAAGCCATAGCTCCTCTAGTTGAGTGAGCCAAATACTTTGGTATCGATGCCAGCGTCTTGCATGGCCCATCGGACCCACCTGGCGATGGTAGTTGAAGAGGCCGCCGTGAAAGGTTTTGGCAGGGCTGTCAACAATTATTGTTCTCCATGGGGGCAGAGGTCCGCCGTCATAACCTCATAACTCTTTATACACCTTATCACACATAGCTTTGGGGATTCTGGAAAAGAAGGAAAAGTCACTAATCTAGAATTGCATTTTGTACGTCTTGAAATATGGAAAGTAACCCCCTCTGGGGTAAATATTCTACCTGATAGATCCAGTGCTCTGACATCAGAGACACGCCGACACGAAACCAGACACAGGAGAGTGGCTAACTTGGCTAACAGGTCCTTTCCGGAGAGGTATTTGTTGGATTGCCAAGACAAAAACAGGTTATAACTTTGTTGACATCCCACAAAGCAGAGTATCTAAGTGCCGCAGGAAGGGAGGGACAAATTCCTCGCAATAATTTATGCACCAAGGGGTGCTCTCCCTCTGGCTGGCCAACAATTTGCGAGCGCCCCTCCAAAATCATGGACCTGAATGAATTAATGGACCTGTATGCAAGCCCCTCCGATGCCAAGGAGGCAAGGAAATTCAAGATGCGGACAACCTCTGTCCCCACGGGATCCAAACGTCTTTGATGATACCAGCCCAACCATCGAGCCCATGCTAACCTATAACGTTTAGTTGTGCTGTCCTCCCATGCCTTGGAGAGGAGGGACGCAGCATGTCGCGAAAGACCCCGCCGTCCATCGTTCCCTGTAATCGCCTATGCCATAAGAGACAGAGACCCCTCCAACACTAAATGATGGGGATTTCCCTCCAGGTCTTTTGAGGAGATCCGCAAAGTGGGGTAGAAGGATTGGAAAATCCCAAGAAAGTTCCAGAAGAACTGGATACCAGATTTGTGATCTCCAGGTTGGGGTCACAAGAACCATGTCCTCCCCCTGTCGTCTTACCTGAGTCAAGAGGTGCATGATCATCACAAATGGCGGGAAAGCATAACCCCACTTCAGCTGCCAGTCCTGGAGGAAAGCATCTATGTCCGCTGCCTCCGGCTCTGGGCGCCAGCTGAAAACTTCGGAAGTTGACGGTCCAGGTGGGATGCAAAGAGGTCCACTGAGAATGAACCCCATCGTTCATTGAGGGCTTGGCACACTGTCGGATGTAGATGCCAAAAGGGTCGCGTCGCGGAGGTGTTGTGAGTGCCAATCGTCTATCTGGCTGACCCCCCCTGGAAGGTGTTCTGCTGACACCGAGATTTGATTAGCAAGAGTAGTCCCAGAAGTCGTGGACCAGGTCCGACAAATTCTTGGAATGCGTGCCTCCCAGTTTATTTTGTGGACTGCCGCCACATTGAATAACCAGAAAAAAGGCCCGGAAGCCTGAGACACTTAACTCGACTGCTGGAGTAGCAAAGAAAGAGGAAGAGGCAACATCAACAGGGTACTATCAAGGGGTCCTGGCCTCATCTGATAGACAGTGTATATTTTTGAACTGTTGACTTTTTCCCTGAGAGTTATGGGAAATGAAGTCTTTTGTGTTTCTTCAAAGAATGGCTGCTGTTTAATAAAGTGAAGAAAGTACAGAGTAATCCTTGCCTCCGGTCCTGACATAGAATCTGAGCATATGGGCATTCTTTTTGTAACTAAAAAGCTGGTTTATAACAACTCGCCATGGAAAGTAAAGTGTATTTCATTGCAATTTTTGCAATCATTATTGTATTTTACTATTATGCAGTGGAGGGCTTTATATGATTTATTTATCATGACAACTTTTTAAAACAAGATATAGATTTCTACATCTTCTTACTTTACCTAGGAATGTGAAGCTTTTACAGGCCTTGTTGTACATCACATTTGGTTTCTCAGCAGTGCCTAGTTCCTTCAAAGCTGCACTGTGACTATCAGAAAGGGGAGAAAGATGGAGACAGGGATTATGCACCCAGTATTGTACCATCTCATTTCTTGCCCCTTTATTTGTAGTACTGGGGCAGTTCACGTTGGGAAACCCTTAAAACATTGTGTAGCCCCCTAGTTCATCTATGTGGCCAAGGAATTGGTCATATATGATGGCATTCAGGTCGCACAAAGTAGGTGTCAAGCTCTGAATTGAGGTGTGAAGATGTGAAGTGGGAACTTTCACTGGAAGACTAAATATGTCCAAGGTGGCACAGGAGGAAACCTGAAATCAAAACAAGAGTTCTTGCCCAGTGACATCTCGATACGAAAGATGAACGTAACCGGCTAAACTGTGTCACTTTATAAAAACATACTGCTCAAGAAGAACAGGTACTCAAAATATAGCACATCCATGTCTACTCTTTGTGACTGTGGGTTTTGGTTGAATTGTTTATTTTTCAGCTTTAGTGGAGTTAATTTGAGATGCTGGATGGGCATGCAGGGTAGAAATCTGGTCTAGAAGAGAGAGTGCTAACCTTGGATCCCAGAGACTGGAAGAGCTGCATTGTAATTCCAGCTTGGACGCTTCATGTGTTTGCCACTGGATCAAAAGTGTTTCTCTCCTATCCTCTTTGGAACCTCAGTCATTGACGCAGCAGGTCCTTGGATGAGGATTTGTATAGCTTGGGTATTACAGGTAAATTCCAGTGTCATAAGCAATCTTGAGTCCATGAGAGCTGACAGTTAGTAGTGAGTCGACTGGGATATATCTGTATTTGGGTTACTGGTTGAGGGGGGTGAAACCCTACTCAAGCAGGAACCACAATCTCAGTCAGGGTTAAACACAAGCAAATCCCAAATTAACCTCTGGTAGCTTAGCACAAAAGGAGTCAGGCTTAACGTAGAGGCAATGTGTAAAGTATTTATGCAGCACTTCAAACAGTAATAAAGGGAAAACACAACACAAGAAAAATCCCACACCAATTTAGTAAAATAGATTAAAATTTAATAAATTACTTGACACTGAAACGACAAAAACCCAATCAGTAGAACCGGAGATATGCAATTTTAAATGTTTCAGGTACGTAAAGTGCCTAAAAGAAAAAAGCGATTCTCGGGGTTATCTGGTCGTGTGAGACTGGGTGAAAGTCACAAGTTCCGGCTGACCACTATGGAGAGCGGCCCAGATACAGGGACCAGGTGAAAGAGTCCAGTGCAAAGAGTTTGTTCACTGTAGAAGGGGCCGCGGGGAGCAGGGCGAGCGTCGCTGATTGTCTTCGCTCTAGCGCAAAGAACCAGTCGGGTGTCGCGGATGGTACTTGCTGGAGCTTCGCATTGGCAGCCTCCGCAAGCTGTCAATGCTGTAGCCGAAGTGCAGATCTTGTGCTGCCAGGCATAGTTGGCAGATGCTCTGGCACAAAGAGTTGGGTTCGCCAGAACCTCACGTTGGCGGATGGCGTGGGTGGCAAGATCTAGGCGCGAACAGGCCCATTCGCGTTCGTGAAGAGCCCAAAACGATTAATCTTTTCTTTTCTGTCTAGAGGAGCTCAAATGATGCCACACCAAGAGTCCAGGACCTGAGGGTCACCTCTTGGGGGTCAGGACTTACCCCAGCAGAGGCCAGCAGGTCTCCGGCAGGTCCAGTTGCATGTCTTGGCACCAGGTCAGCCTCTGGAGCTTGTATTGTCCTTGTAGCTCAAAACAGGAGGTCAGTCAGCTGACTTTTGGAGTCACTTCAGCCTTGGATGAAGGCTGTGGGTCCAGTCTTTCTTATCAGGAAGCAGGGCAACAGGCAGCAGAGTGGAAGTCCATCTGGCAGCAATGCAGCACAGCAATCTGTCTTCTGTAATATCCACAGGTCCAGGAGTGTACTGAAGAGATGAGTCTGAGGGTCCAATATTTATACCTGGTGCCCACTTTGAAGTAGGGGAAGTTCCTAGAGAATTCCCTTTGAAGTCCTTGAATTTGTATGCCTGCCGGGCCAAGGCTCCAAGCTGGCTGCATGAACAATGTAGAGGGGACAAGTCCTTTGTGTGAAGGCAGGGCGTAGCCTATTGAATTGCAAGTGGGGCTGTGCTCAGCTCCACCCCCCATCCTGCCAGTTGATGGCCCATCCAGCCACACTTAATCCCTCTATTGTGTGACTCTCTGGGAGGAATAAACAAAGTCCAACAGTCAACTACACCCAGTCATGTGACACAGGAACTGACTGCAAGCACCAAATGGTTGGGACAAAAAATGCCTACTTTCTAAAATTATTAAAGTATACAAAAAGTGATGGATTTGAATGCTTGACCCTGTGGGTGAAAAACAATGTATTGGGATGCGGCCCAAACGATTGCCAGTGGCTGAGATTAATTCAAGCATTCCATCCATCACCTTGTTGCAGTTGACACCCTAAGTGCGACAGGTATGCCCAGACATGGGTTCCCTGCACACTGGGCCACTGGAATCAAGCTATACCTGGCTGATAAGCCCTTATCAGGGCAAAACTGGTCTTAGGTTGCTTCTAATCCGGTTCATTGAGGACCCGGCTTGGCAGTTCGGGCTGGACTTTTCCCATTGGAGCAGGACCAAGACTGATTTCCATATGGCTAGGTCTAATCTGAGATAGCATGGTGGGTGAAAAACAATGCCTTGGGATGCGACCCGAGAGTTTGCCAGTAGCTGAGATTAATTCAAGCATTCCATCCATCACCTCATTTATGTTGCAACTTTCTAAAAGTGGTATTTTCAAAATTGTAACATAGAATCTGACTTTACCATTAAAGAGGGCTTTAAATTACATTTCTTTAGACACCAAACCCAATATTCTCGCCTGCCCCCAATTGAAAGTTATCACCTATTAAATGTAATAAGTTAACCCAATGTTATCCTATTGGAGAGGTAGGTCTTGCAGTAGGAAAAAACACATTTAAGAGTTTTTGACTACCAAGACATATAAAATTCAAAAGTACATGTCCAATATTTTTAAACACACTGCACCCTGCCCTCTGGGCTGTTAAGGGCCTTCCCTAGGGATGACTTGTATGTATTCAAAAGGAAGGTTTATTTTGCCATGTCAAAGTTGCAGTTTAAACTGCCAACACAGGCTGCAAAGTAGGCCTAAGGCATGTTTGAGAGGGCTACTTAAGTGGGTTGGCAAAATCAGTGCTGCAGGATCTGGGTACATGCAGTACCACTTTACTAGGGACTTACAGGTAAATTAAATGTGTCAATTGGGTGTAAGCCAATGTCATCATGTTTAAAGGAAAGAGCACAAGCACTGTAGCACCGTTCACCAGTGTTAAAGTGTGCAGAGTCCTAAAAGCCAACAAAAAATGGGTTCATAAAACAGGAGGGGGAACGCAACAAAGTTTAGGGATGACCCTGCAGAAAGGGCAAAGTCTAACAGGATATATTCTGAAATTCCTAGAACTCCAGAAAACAAATTGAAAGTCTGAGGCCAATCCCTGGAATTCAGTAAATGAAAATGGCACTGCAGAATTGGACTTCTACTTAAAGAAGCTCTTTTCACAATATACTGAGCACATTAAGGGAGAGGTGTTGCGCAGGGGCCAGAGCGGCTGACTCCAGAGCACGGGGCTCACAGTTCGATCCCCGGCACCGGCGGCCGCTCAACTCAGCATCATGTGACCCTGGGCAATAGATCACTTATCTCCCTGACGGCACCCAGCGACTTGAAACATTAAGGGGTGATATGTTCGCGACTTACAAATATGGATTATTTATTATTATTATTATTATTATTAAGTTTGTAATGTTTTTAGATAATAAAATGGCACTGATGTGGTATAAGAAGTTGCCAAGGTTTTTAATACCCATTTCCCTTCTGATATGTCTAGACAACTGACCAAGATAAGGAGCTGCACAAGACAACACTCAGCATCATTCAGGCAGATTGCAAGAGGCATCGGCGTAAGTTACACATATTATCATATCAGCCCAAATCTGTTACATGAGATGGAGAAGTGTTTGATTTACCGAGTAAAATATTGGTAACCCCAGTCAGAAGTCTGAAAAACCTGACCATAATTCTTCTCTACTGTAAGCAACTCGAGGTAT
This sequence comes from Calotriton arnoldi, assembly GCA_963921515.1. Classification (NCBI taxonomy): domain Eukaryota; kingdom Metazoa; phylum Chordata; class Amphibia; order Caudata; family Salamandridae; genus Calotriton; species Calotriton arnoldi. The sequence continues at coordinate 4,052,804 of CAWUFW010000182.1, forward strand.
TCAATGTTTTGAGACATGGAAACTACTAGTACTCACAAAAAGGGCCCTTTATGCTTGAATTTTGAACCATTTACAGATTCTTTGCCTATGAGATGCATATACAGGCAATAGGAGACCAGAAAAAAATATTTATTTTGCTGTTATTTTTCTTCTCTAGAATTACCTGTAGTGTCTCATTTGGAATTGGTGTGTCAGCAAATCTAACCTCCGGTCTTGACATAAAATATGTGTGGTAGTCCTCTTTAATGGTAGGAGTTCATTGGAATGTGGACAGTCTGAGTTCTTGGTGGTGTCGCAGCGGAAGCACTTTTTACTCCAGTATTGGAACTTTCATAGATTCCCATTGCTTGTATCATTCCCCGTCGTCGAGATGGGAGTCCCCGGTAAATAAAAAATATCATAGAAATAGGTACAAAAGAAGAAAAAGGCCTAGGCCTCATCTCATTTTGTAGCATATCCACCTCCTTTTTGTAAAAGAGACCAAATGAAATGAACAACCAATCGGAACAGCCTCACCCCACAGAACCTTCCTGACAGAGCCTCAGATTTTCTACCGCACGTTGTGCAAGGGAGTCTCCACTGAGCTCTGCTCAGTTTTTTCTTCAACACAACTACTTTTTCATCTTCAAATCTTCAATATGTCAGACAGGGAAAAGAAAGCTCTTTTCAAGGCTTGTGCCACCTGCTCCAAAAAGAGACTTTATGTTGAGGACAAACATAAAGACTGTATTTATTATTTGTATCCGGACCATAAACCTACTGACTGCAAGATCTGTCGAACCTTCTCAACCAAGACCTTACGGGACCGTGAGGGACGTCTGCTCACTTGGCTTCAGAAATTAAAGTCACGAAAAGATCCTGTTTCAAGTGACAGTGATGATGCTTCTTCTGCGACATCCACATTTCTCCGACCTTGAAAGCGCTGAACTGGCTGCCCTATGAGGCAAGAATAAACTAAAGGTTGCCTGCATGACCCATAAAGCACTACATAACAATACACCCAGTTACTTAGCTCTAAAGCTAGAACGATCAGGAGGATGCAGACAATTACGAAGCGTGAGTTCTTTACTTCTGAAACCACAATCCTTTCATAAAAAGAGAATTGGTTGCAGAGCGTTCTCAGGGATTGCTCCAAAGATCTGGAACTCCCTACCTCCAGTGGTACGTGGAATCTCGTCATTTACCGCCTTCAAAAAAGAAGTAAAAATACTCCTAATGAACAAATTCACGTCCTAAGACTTGATTCTAGGCAGACATCGAGTCACCTATACGAACCTCTTATCACTGCCTACCTCTTGTGGTTGGAAGGAGAATATTATATGTATGTTTATTACCACAACCACCTAATGTTCAATAACTGTATATAGTGGAATGTTCTGTTGCCCTCTGGGATCATCATGTATCGTCTACAGGTCACCTATGTTACCCATTTATTATATAGCTGTTTTGTACGTAATGACGAATACCAAATGCCTTATACTACCTCATATCTTTATGTTTTATAACTGTATACTGTAAAGCGCTCTGATACCCTCGTGGGTCACGTTCGCGCTATATAAAACCTTATAAATAAATAAATCGTCGAGGAGATCGCAAAAAAGGGGTAAGCCTTCTCCTTCTACTTCTTCAGAACCCCCTTCCAAAGCCTTACAAAAGATCTCTGATAGGTCTGACAGGCTTAGTCCCATCGAATCTCCTCACCGAGGTGTAAAGGAGAGGGAAGGACTTGCTGTGGATATAGCACCTGTGAAGAAGACAAGCCATGGGCCTTCTGCTTCTTCTCCGCCTTCTGAGAAGCCAAAAACTTTCAAAAAACCAGCGTCTGTCCCTCCTGAGGGAAAAGCTGACAGGAAAGTTCACCCGTCGACGACGACAACATCAATACCGTCGACGACGGCTTCAAAAATCTCACCGGCGTCGACTTTGGCTCCGTCGACGGGCTTGTCGACGAGAGTTTCCTCGTCTCCAGCGGCTTCGTCGACGACGACTTCATCGACGACGCCACATACTAAGGTACCTCTTATTCTGTCGTCGACGTCTACTTTAACAACTTCCACGTCGACGAGGATGACGACGGTGGATCTTTCCTCGTCGACGGTTCAGACATTGTCGCCGGCAGCTCCGTCGACGACCTCGTCGACGATACAAAATGTGGCAATTTCTATCAGGAGACGTCACATTACCCCGGAAATGACTTCTCCAAGGAAAGTGACACCCCTGCCTCCAGCTCTCCTTTTGGAAGAGGAGTTTTCCGAGGACAATGAAGGTCCTTATGGTGATGCACATAGCCCATCTGAGCTGCATGTGAAATATCAAGATTCGGACTCTGAGGACTATTACATGGAGCAGCAACAGTATATGCCACAATCCAGATCTCAAGATCAATATCAACAGGGCATGATCTGTATGCCATCTTCCCTCGTTACAGACCTGCAGTTCATGCTTTCGGATTACAGGAAAAGGTTTCCAACACAGTCCTCTGGCCAGGCAACAGCGCAAGTGCCTCCAACTCCACTTGCTCTTCCAGTTACACCTCCGCCTCAACAAATTCCATTACTGGAGTTACCGGAGCCACAGCAGAATGTGGTTACAGTCCAGGACGACACATCCGATGATGACCAAGGAACTAGGACGATCCCTGACCCGGACAGGGAATGGGATGACTACATTATTCCTGACCCCGCCTCTCCTGTTCCAGAACCGGCGGATTCTCCTCCAGCTGATATTGGAGGTTTTCACAATTTAATGGAGAGGGCTTCTAAGCGTTTCGATCTGCCTATTCCATCAGTGCAGTCAGAATGTTTTTTGTATGACTTCAAAGAACCTTACAAAAAGTCTGTTCGCTCGATCCCTATCGTGGACCATGTCTGGAGTGAGAGTCTAAAGGTTATGAAGTCGCCGGCCACTGTCATTCCTGTGCTTCCTCGTCTGGAAAAGAGGTACAAAGCTCCGGATGATAGCCCCGCTTGTCTGGTTAGCCTTCCGAAACCGGATTCGGTGATTTCACAGGCGGCCCAGAGGAAATCTAAAAATCCAGCGGCACCTCTTACCACGCCACCTGATAATGAGGGAAGGTGGTTGGATAATGCAGGGAAGAGGTTCTCTTCCATGTCCAGCCTCCTGGTCAGAGCGTCTAATGCCTTGGCTATTCTTGGACGGTATGATCGCCAGATGTGGTGCGATCTGTCTCCGTATCTGGACCAGCTGCCCGAAGAAGCTAAAGCCGAAGCCAAAAAGATCCTTCAAGAGGGAGAACGAACATCTTCCGAAATGATTGACTGCGCTATGGACATTGCCCCATTACAGCTTTCCGCTCTCTCGCAGGGGCAGCAGTCCTTCGACGCCAAGGCTGGCTTCGTGCCACTTGGTTCCGGCCAGAAGTCCAGAACAAGATCCTGGATCTTCCCTTTGATGGTGAAGCGCTCTTTGGGAAGCACATTGATGATGCGCTGCAAGATATAAAGAAGGACACGGAAACTGCAAAATCCCTTGGGACTCTACAATACCGCAAGGTTCCCTTCCGTGGAGCAAGAGGTAGAGGTTTTTCCTCATTTAGAGGCGGATACCAGCAACAGCGCTATTCCTCTGATTCGCAGCCTTCCCAATCTTACCGGCCGCAATATTCTCAGAGACAAGGCCAGTCGTCTTCTTTCTCTCGGTCATCATCTAGAGGAAGACAAGGGAGCCAGGGGACGGATTCCTCTAAGCGCCAGTAGCGGCTTCCTGGCTCTTCCTACTGTTCCTGTGTCCCCTGTAACACCAGTGGGGGGCAGGATATCCCAATACTTCCACAACTGGCAATGTATAACATCAGATCGGTGGGTTCTCAATATTGTTCTTTCAGGCCATACTCTGGAATTTCAACATCAACCACCATCCAAAGCCCCTCGCGCCACCGAATCCAAACATCTGCACCTTCTACGTCTAGAAGCCCACCAACTACTTCTCAAGGGGGCGATAGAACCGGTTCCCCTATCCCAGCGGGGAAAAGGATTCTATTCCTGGTTCTTTCTTGTTCAAAAGACCGTAGAAAAATGGCGCCCAATTTTAGACCTGAGGGAGCTAAACACCTATCTCATAAAGCTCTCTTTTCGGATGGTCTCCCTACAGGACATTTTACGGCTCCTCAATCCAGGAGATTACATGGCCACCCTGGATCTAGAGGACGCATACTTCCGTATCCCCATCCACCAGGCCCACAGGAAGTTTTTACGCTTTACAGTAGCCAAGAGCCACTTTCAATTCAAGGTCCTGCCTTTCGGACTCAGATCCGCTCCGCGGATCTTCACGAAGGTCCTAGCCCCAGTCGCAGCGTTTCTCAGGAAGCAGACGCTTCAAGTTTTTCCTTACCTGGACGACTGGCTGGTGAAAGCTCCGTCTCATCACGCAACAGAAGAAGCTGTCAGGGCATGCACTCAGCTCTTCCGTCACCTGGGTCTTCAGCTCAACACGGAAAAGTCGGTCCTGTGCCCGTCCAAGTCGGCCAAGTTCCTGGGAGCCATTCTGGACACATCCTGTTGCAAAGCGTTCCCATCAAAAGAAAGGCAAACAAAGCTGATGGCCTCTGCCCGTCGATTGCAAAAAGGTCAATTTCAGTTCGCCTCTACAAATCCCTTCTAGGGTCAATCTCGTCCTGCATTCCCTTGATTCCAAATTGCAGGTTACGGATGCGCCCACTACAAGAGCAACTGGATTTGCAGTGGCGCCAGGCAGAGGGCTCTTTCGAAGACAAGATCACAATAACTCAGCCTATGAAGGAGGTGGCCAGGTGGTGGACGGTCAGAGACAATATCTCTCAGGGTCTCACCTTCAGAGTCACACCAGCTCCTCTAATAATTACAACGGACGCCTCTCTAGAAGGTTGGGGAGCGGCCGCTGGCTGCCCCAGCATCGCCTTCTCCACATCAATCTTTTAGAACTCAGAGCGATTCGTATGGCCTTACAGGCCTTTCTTCCGCGGATCCGACGATCCACTGTCCTGGTCCGTACGGACAACACGACGGCCAGGCATTATGTAAACAAGCAGGGAGGAACAAGGTCTCGTCCGCTATCCAAAGAGGCTCAGGAGGTTTGGGAATGGGCTATCCAAAGGAAAATATCACTTTCGGCGGAACACCTTCCGGGTGCCCTCCACAAGACAGCAGACACGCTCATTCGTCTCAAGTCGGTGAGCCACGAGTGGGAATTAGACCAACACACTCTGGACAGGATTTTCAATCTCTGGGGCACTCCACCCATAGATCTCTTTGCCACTCCAGGAAACAAGAAATGCCGATTCTACGCAAGCAGGGAACACCATCTGGGATCATTGGGGAATGCACTTTCGATGGCCTGGTCAGGTGCCTTTGTTTACGCTTTTCCTCCGATCCCACTAATTCCCAGGCTTCTCAGGAAGCTCAAAGCGGAGCCCTGCAGAATGATTCTGGTGGCCCCGGCGTGGTCCCGCCAGTTTTGGTTTACGGAGCTTCTCCTGCTCTCCCTGGATCATCCAATTCATCTGCGCCCAATTCCTTCTCTGTTGACAATGTCCCAGGGCCAAGTGGTACATCCGGATCTGAGCTCACTTCAGTTATCAGCGTGGCTCCTGAGCACCGAGAATTTCAGAATCTAAATATCTCGCCAGAGTGTAGAGAGGTGCTGGCTCAAGCCCGGGCACCAAGTACGAACAAGACGTATCGCTTGAAATGGAAGCGTTTCTGCCTGTGGTGCCAGCAAGAGAACATTCATCCTTACTCGTCTGCTCCTCATCAGATTTTGCCATATATTTTGGCATTGGCTAAGTCAGGTCTCGCTCATTCCTCTATCAAAGTGCACCTGGCAGCCATTTCTAGATTCAGACGAACTTCTTCTGGACCTTCCCTCTGGTCAGCAAGAATCGTAGAACAATTTCTTAAAGGTCTTTTTAGAGTTTTTCCACCAGTTAGACCTCCACCACCTCTGTGGCAGCTTAACTTAGTCCTTACTCAACTCATGAGGCCGCCTTTTGAACCAATTCATAGGGCGGACCTGAAATTTCTCTCATGGAAAGGGGCCCTCCTTCTCGCCTTAACATCGGCCAGGAGGGTAGGTGAACTGCACGCTCTCACGATTAAGGAGCCGTTCTTACAGTTTAAAAAAGAGACTTTGATTCTGAGAACGAATCCAAAATTTATCCCGAAGGTCCCTTCAGACTTTCATTTGAATGAACCAGTGATCCTCAAATCGTTTTTTCCTCGACCCACTACTCCAGCGGAGAGGACTCTTCACTCGCTGGACGTTCAAAGGTGTCTGAAATTTTACCTTCAATGTACCAAAGACTTCAGAAGATCTACACAACTCTTTGTTGCTTTCAGTGCCCCTCGCAAGGGTTTCCCTCTTTCGAAGCAGGGGTTTGCGAGATGATTGCCAGCGCGATCCAATACTGTCACCAAGTGGCTGGTAAGCCCCTAGAAGGGCGAGTCTGGGCGCACTCTACGAGAGCCATCTCTTCTTCAGCTGCTCTCTTCGCCGGAGTGCCGATCAAAGACATTTGCAGGGCAGCGACATGGAGCAGTGCCCATACTTTCACAAAGCATTACTGCTTGGACTCCTCCACGCGGAGTGACGCTGCAGTGGGACAGGCAGTCCTGAGAAACCTCTTTCAATAAGTGGTGAGCTTTCCCTTCTAACCCTCCTTCCTTTTATTGGTTATTAGCACATTTTGTAAATCATGATGTTCACTGACTACTTTTTGATATCTTGTACCTCTGATGACTGTATGCATTTGGCAAGGTTTATAACACTGTATTACACAAAATGTGCGTTCTGACTGCTAGCTATTCTGATACAAGCAATGGGAATCTATGAAAATTCCAATACTGGAGTAAGAAAACAAGTTACTTACCTGTAACTTTGGTTCTCCAGTATTGGTAACTCTATAGATTCCCAGGTGCCCACCCTCCTCCCCTGGGAAAGCTCAGCCTTCAGCATATTCTGTTACACTGTTACACAACGGCTACGAAAATCTGAGGCTCTCTCAGGAAGGTTCTGTGGGGTGAGGCTGTTCTGATTGGTTGTTCATTTCATTTGTTCTCTTTTACAAAAAGAGGTGGATATGCTACAAAATGAGATGAGGCCTAGGCCTTTTTCTTCTTTTGTACCTATTTCTATGGTATTTTTTATTTACCGGGGACTCCCATCTCGACGACGGGGAATGATACAAGCAATGGGAATCTATGAAAGTTACCAATACTGGAGAACCAAAGTTACAGGTAAGTAACTTGTTTTCTTGGGTTTTCTAGCACTGGGCCCATACACACTTTGTTTTGTCTAACTTATTCCTAGTTTCTTCACTCAGATTCTGTACTTCACCCACAGAGGCATTGGTCCTCAGATGGACCTTTTTTCGTCGTAGTGAGGGGTGATAAATCAAGATGTCCCACTGACGGCCCCCTTACAAGGACCAGTAATTGGTAGCCAACTGACAAATTAGTGATCAGGTTCAGATAAACTACTCTCAGAAACATGCTACAGAAATGAAGTATTGCAACTGGAAGACCCAACCTCCTAAAGAAGTTCAATCTAACAAGAATTATACAAACCAAGAGCTCTTCTGTGGCTACACAGAACAAGAGCAAAAGAACCTGATGTTCCGAAAATAATCTATGACCAGGGCCACTGGAATTATGCGGCATTGGAGGCCCAAATTATGCGGTAGGGTTCAGTAAATTATGCGGCACAAAAAAGCCCAATTATGCCGCACATTTTGTGATACTATTACTTCATTATTTTATCACTTTTAAACTTGTTAACACTGTCTGGGCATTAGTTGCACCTCTTTAGTACCAGTTTAACACCCAAATGTAGTAATAAGCAACAAAAAGGTAACAAGTCCACCATTGCAAAAGGCCTTCCATTGCGCGGCAACACGTGTCATGGCGTTTTTAATAATGTCTGAACTGTTTGAGCTAGAAACAAAATCTTTTTTTGTTAGAATCTGCAGATTATGCAGCATATGATGGATTATTTGGCAAATGCGGCACATCTATAATTATGCGAAAATCGCTGCACAATCGCAATATAGTGACTCTATCATGCATTTAGAAATCAGATAGTTGTAAGCACAATTTCTGTAGAAAGAACATTAAGACACAATAAAAGACTCAGACAAATTTTGAAAATTTGGTTATTGTATTAAAGATCCAAAATCAATGCATATAAGTAACATTTTAAGAAGCTCTATCATGAGTACAACAGCTCGTGGTATTAAACCACGCATTTAGTCAAAGTAAATCTATTTCTGAATAAAAGAATCCATAAGAGGATGGTTTAGAGTTAGAAATTCCCACCACCAACAAAGGGAGGAAGATGGCTCAAAAGAGTTCCCCTGGCATGTGCAAAGAGATCAAGTTAGAGTCCACTACGGAAAAAAGGTCCATGGGAAAGGGAAGTGGAGCATTAATCAGGAAAGTTCAGGTTTGGTCTCTCACCAGACTGCTCCAAATCGTCCAGCAGGCAAGTTCATCATCAGGGGAAAAAGGCAACGGGCATGTAAAGGTAGTCCGGCAGGCATGCTGGAGGCAAGGAATTGAAGGGGCCTAAAATACAAGACGGCTCGGCTGAGAACAAAAGAGAACCCCTCCTCTTAGGAAAGTCACTGTTTATACTCCAGATCGTCCATTTGTGACATCGGTTCTCACCATACGATGGGCTGACTGTCATGTGATTGTTTACCTAGTACAAAATTGATACTCCAACCTATTTTCCCATGTTGCTCATAACAAAGGACTGCCCATTCCATCCTCACAGGTTAGTTGACAAAGAGCTTATTTACTTTGTTTCTCTTCTTCGATTTAGTCAAAAGGTTGAGTTCCCACCAAGTAACACACAAAGAAGTACCTGAAAAGTGTCTTGTTGTTTAAACAGAACATATAAGCAACATTTGAGGAAACGTAGCAAAAGTCCATTACACCAGGCTATCAAATAAAGCAGCCTAAGGAAAAAGGCAATTAAATGCATGTTAAAGTTAGCATTTCTTATTTAGTCAAATAAACGCCAAATTAAGTTCAAGCATAACGAAATAAATCAAACATATGATGCATGAGGATACTTGTATGGTTGTCAGTGATTATTACACAGAAATGTTCAACTTTAACTATGGCCTACTACAAAAATTTCAAAAGTACCTACATGCAAACTATTCCTAAAACTCATTCAAATAAAATAATTCGTAAAAATATAAGATTTTAATAATGTTAGGAATTTATACTGAACGTTTCAGTTATATAGCATATTGCATACATAAATTGCACCACTGTCTATATAACTATGGTTCTTAACAATGAAGTCAATAGAAATGCTAAGTTTCATCTTTGAATTTTCATAACAACTTTGTTAAAATATAAAGTAATCAGTCAATTAACATGTTAAATTCATTATTTTATTAGTCTTGCAATTTCTTCATATCCAAGCACACTTTTAGGGTGCTAGTACTTCAGCTTTTCTCCGTTTCAGTGTTGTTTTTTTCTAGACGTGTGCAAAGTGCACATTAGAGTTTTCATTGTCAAAATCGGTTTGTATGTCGTGTAAAGAATGATCAGCTTTTAAGCTGTCTCAGTGTGACAAGTGGGGGTTGGATGAGTGGGCATTGAAGGTGGTGCTGTAGGCCTGTCGTAATGTTATCTAATACTGTCTACTGTTATAACAGTCCGCACCTGCCGTACACATGGGCAATTGAACTGCTCAATGCTTGATAAGGTTTCCTGGAGAGCTTGGAAGAAGCATGTAACATGTCCCAGGTGAGACTTTAGCCTCAAATAGGGAATGCCTGTGTGTGGACTCATTTGATGTGGGTTGATGGAACGCATATAGTAGATGCAGTTTCTACGTGTTTCACTGAAAACCCCGCTCTGAATCTTGTTTTATTTTTGATTTGGTCGTTATATTAATCAATGAGTAGGCTGAGATTTTACCCTACATTATGCATGAAGAGGGATATTATCAGCCAGAAAGAATTGGAAATAAGTGTCAGAGAAAACGTGAGGAGGGCAACAAAATCATATTTTGGCTTGTGTATATCATGGCATGTGGATTTCGATAGTTTGGTGATTTCACAAGATTGATGAAACAGCTTGAACAGCGATGTAGGTGGGTGTGGCATAAAGAGCAAATAAAGTTCTAAAACCAATAACTTCCCCCAGTATGTGAACAATGACCAACCTCTCTTGTTTTTTCAGGACTTCAGTCACAAGTGGGGAGGTTAGTTCTGTTGAAATCATTTAAGGGCCCGGAATACTATCTACTTGCAGGGCCAATGTTCTGCTTTTGCAAAAGCCTCGGCCTGGTGCATTTTTTGTCAGCCAACCGAAATTCCATTACACTTCGGCAGGTTGCATAAAAAGTAAGTATTTTGTACTCTGTTATTAATTCTGTCACTGAATTCCAATGCACCAGTTTAGGCTGAAATTAAGTGACAGAATTGATAACAGGTTGCAGAAAATGTATTTTTATGCAACCTGCCTAAGTGAAACAGGGCTGGGTTGCTCATGTTTTTGGCTTTTGGGAGACAGGAAACTGGTTGCTGGCATCCACCGTAGTTGTAATGGACCCCCTAGGTCCCTGACAACCATTGCAATCTTTAGAGCAGGAGTCTTCAACCTTTTCTGTAGTAAGAGCTACTTATGTACAGTGAAAATCATCCCGAGCTATATATATTATTAGAGTTGTAATGGTGACCACATTCGACAAGATTACATTAGTGATCACCATATGCAAGATTACCAGCAGTGATCACCTCAGTTCTTTAGGCTCGGTTGCCAGGATCAATGTAAAAAAGAGGCTTTGTCAATGCAGAATGCCTCTATATGGGTAATACATATTAAACACAAATTCAATGCCCCATACAAGAAGGTAATAATATTAGTAAAACGTCTTCCTAGCGCTGCATGCTATATGCCTCAAATGGCAAGTTTAAGTATATTCCCAGAAATTCAACAATTTTTGGCCAAACAACTTATAAATTCTAAAAATGCATTGTTTCAAATACATGCTTTTCAATTTTGGTGTACAAAACTGTATTTAACCAAGCAAAAGCTTATAACTTAGTAGGCTTGGCTGCACCCAGGAGAGCTACTTACAGGTAGCCAGAGAGCTGCCAGTAGCTCACGAGCTACTCGTTGGAGAAGTCTGCTTTAGAGTTTGAACATATATTTGTTTTCCTTTCAGTCCCCAGCGCTTGTTCCCTAATTAATGTTCTCCCCACTAAGCAAAAGAAAACTCAACTCAAATAAAAAAGCACTTAATTAGCACTATTGTATGGACGATGCAGTCTCCCATCTTTGTGTGCATTTGGAGGGTCCAATCCTCATTTTTACTACAACAAATTTTCACTTTTATGCTCCATGCCAGAAGACACTTGTTAAAACTTTTAAAGATGAAGAGCAATGCTGTTGTGTTCTTAATCTGACATGTAAAAAAATGTTGAGGAATTGCTTGATTTGAAAAATGTACTGAAGAAAGTTAGAACAATGCAGTTTAAAAAAAAGTCATGAACCGCTCTCCGTTCAGTTGCTGTTTTGGGATAAATTGTAGATTTCTGGAGGCAAGCCTTAATTTCAGAGCTTTCGAAAGGACAGCCCAGCTGGGCAGTGTGATGCTGCTTTGCCTAGATTTTTGGTAAGTAATACAACGAAGTTACCCCAGTCTGGGTTTGTGCATGCAGTTTTTATGTATAGAGTTCCTCTCCGAACCCACCGATATCAACTGCGGAGTACCCCAAGGATCATCGCTCAGCCCCACGCTCTTCAACATCTACATTGCCCCCCTCGCCGCCATCGTCAGACAGCATGGGCTCAGCATTGTATCCTACGCCGATGACACCCAGCTCATCCTCTCACTCACGAAGAAGCCCGAAGACACCAGACTCTGTTTCCAGGAAGGAATGAAGAACGTGGCAGCCTGGATGAAAGACAGCTGTCTGAAGCTCAACTCTGAGAAGACCGAGGTCCTCATCCTCGGACCCTGCACCTCCGCCTGGGACAACACCTGGTGGACCGCTGCCCTCGGGGTCCCACCCACCCCTACAGACCACGCACGAAACCTCGGCATCATCCTCGACTCCTCCCTCTCCATGAACCGCCAGATCAACGCCGTCGCCTCCACCAGTTTCAACTGCCTACGCATCCTCCGCAATATTTTCAAATGGATCCCCCCCCGACTGCAGAAGAACAGTCACCCACGCACTCATAACCAGCAGACTGGATACGGCAACGCCCTATACACCGGTATCAACAGAACCCTTCTACACAAACTCCAAACCATCCAGAACGCCCAGACTCATCCTCGGGACACCGCGTCACGAACACATGACCCAACACCTACGAGACCTCCACTGGCTCCCCGTCGAGAAGAGGGTCTCCTTCAAGCTCCTCACCCACGCCTACAAATCCCTCAACAACATCGGACCCAAATACCTCAACGAGAGATTATCCTTCCACTTACCCAAGAGGAACCTCCGATCCGCCGACCTCGCCCTGGCAGAGGTCCCCCGCATCCGCAGAAACAGAACAGGCGGGAGAGCCTTCTCCTACATCGCAGCCAAGACCTGGAACGAGCTCCCTGTGAACATCAGACGCTCCCCGACCCTGCACACATTCAGGAAGGACCTCAAGACCTGGCTCTTCGACTGATCCGGAGCTGCTCCCCCCTCCACCCCCCAGCGCCTTGAGACCCTCACGGGTGAGTAGCGCGCTCTATAAATCCCTAATTAATTGATTGATTGATTGAGAGTTCCTCGAAAGTGCTTGGAGAACACTTCATGGTGAATGTGTCAGGTTGAGTGAGTCAGTTTATGCAATTACAAACAGCAATAACCTTAACCTATCAGCTACCCTGAACAACGCATACTTGCCTGCAAATTAGGCAGGCATCAGAAGCTAACACTCCCACACTACTATTGATTTTTAATACAAACTTCTTGGAATATTCAAAATTAGCTGAGTGACCAGCAGCACCAGTACAACCAGCGTGAACCAAGCTGTGTCATTTTCTATACACCAGTACAAGTGTAGTGTCTCAGTCAATATTATTAACTTTTTTCCCAAACTTTTGTATTCTTGTATTATTTTGAGTACATGAAAAAGAGAAAAACTAACTTGGCATACACAAGTGGTACGGATAAAGGTGATAAATGGTTCAGAGCATCTATAGTTTCATTACGGCGCATAGTCATATACAGTACTTCATTATCAGTGGCCATTTTATCATATGAAGGTGTTTGATTTGGTGAGATGACTCCTGCCATAAGAGTCACCTTGTTGCTAGGGTTGCCACCTGACCATTTTTCTACCGCACCACCGGTATTTTGATGTCCCACCAGTACAAAAATAATCAAAATCATCTAAAGCCAGTATTTTTTGCCTTTATCTGTACATGCTTCAAACAGCAAATATAAATAGAAAACACTTTTAAGTGTGTGCTACAGCTGCGCTGATCCATGATTAATAATTAATGTAAACGAAGACAGAAAAGTCATGTTACAAATGAATACATATGATTTTGTTTACATTTCTATTTAGTATCATGCCTGGGCCTTTGCAGACTCTTATAACAAGAACAAATGGTCGGTATTATTCTCTTTGAAAGGTGGCAACCCTAAATGTTACTACCCTACTACCTTCGGTGCATAAACAAGGCAGTCAGGGTATTGGTTCCCAAGGGGTGTCTTAAGCTATATTGTACTCATCCATGGTCCCCTACTCTTGACATGCATGTGAGGGCACTCCCTGACCTTATATACAGCTTTTTAGAGGGTGCAACAGTGGTCCATACCCAGTCTCCATTCCTGCAAAGTGGCAGGTTGCTGTGCTGTACATCTCTTAGCTATATCATGCTTGCTGATTTAATAGCCAAGATGAACGAGTGCACGGCTAGCTAGACTACCTCCCATTTTCTCCATAAGTCATAACAGGACCATCTTGGGTGCAGACGCAGCTGCTGCTAATATGCAGTGGCAGGGCGGCTGGGCATCAGCAGCGGCGGGGGTGGTGGGAAGGCTTGAATTAAAAAAATTAAATTTTAAAAACGTACCTTATCCTGCGGCTGCCTCGCACTTCGGTGTTCCTCCGTTCTCCTGCTGCTCCCGGCAGTTCCTGGGACAGACTCCCTATCACACGCAGCTCTCATACTATGAGAGCAGCTCCAAGATTGGCCTGGTGCCAAGATTGGCCTGAGTGGGCTGGTTTGACGCTCCGGCACAGGGAGTCTGGGCCGTTTCTCCACCGAGCAGTAGAATACATCCTGGTTAGAGAAATTTAATTGCGCATGTCTGTTTGGCCGGCCTAAGACAGACGACCAAACAGACATGCGCACTTAGAAGTGCACATAGCACTCCATTCCTCCTCCCTCCCATGGCCTGGCCCCGCCCTGCCCCACAGGGGCGTCATGAACCTCCCACTTTACCAGCTACAGCGGGGTAGGTATTTCTATAGGCCTCTTCTGTCTGCAACTCGGCAGACAAAAGCTCCTAATTAACCAAGGAAAGATAGGAAATAGAAAGAAGGATAGAAAGTTAAAAGGAAGGATGAGTGAAAAGCTGCATGAGTGGGTGAAATCATGGGTGAAAGGGTAGGTCTTTTGAAGGGATGGGTGAGTGAAAGGGTGGATGAGTGAAAGGATGCGTGGGTGGGAGAAAGAATGGGTTAAAGGATGCATGTATGGGGAATGCATGGATTAAAAAGTGAATGGGTGAAAGGATGTGTGTGTGAGTGAAAGGGGTGAAATGGTGGATAGCTAAAAGAATATATATATATGTGTGCAAGGAAAGATGAGGTGGAAGAAAGGATGGGTGAAAGAATGCATGCGTGGGTGAAAGGATCAATGTGTGAATGGGTGGATGGGTGAAAGGATGAATGGATTAATGGAAGGATGGGTAAAAGAATGCATGGGTGAGTGAAAGGATGGGTGAAAGGGTAGATGTGTGAAAAGGTGAATAAGTGAAAAGATGCATGGTTGAAAGGGTGGGTGAAAGGATATGTGGGTGGGTGAAAGGATGCATGGGTGGGTTAAAGGATGGGCAAAAGGGTGGATGGGTTAAGGGATGTGTGGGTGACTGAAAGGATAGATGGATGGGTGAAAGGGTGTGTGGGTGAAAGGATTCATGGGTGGACGAAAGGATGGGTGAAAGGGTGGATATGTGAAGGTAAACCGCGTTTACCACGCATGCGTAACAACGCATGCAATTACAACGCGGTCGTTACAACGACTGCGTTGTTATTTCGCATACCGTTACAACTCAAGTGCGAACAACGACTTGTGTTGGGGGGCAGAAGGTGTTGGATTTTAAAATCCAACACCTTCCCTAGTGTCCGCACAGACTGGAGTTGGAATAGTAATTTATACTATTCCAACATCCAGCGCCCCCTAACGCAAGTCGTTGTTACGACTTGCGTTGTAACGGTATGCGAAATAACAACGCGGTCTTCACATATTCATATGTGAAAGGGTGGATGGGTGAAAGAATGCATGAGTGAGTCAAAGGATGGGGAAAAAGGGTAGATGCGTGAAAGGATGGTGAAAGGATGCATGGGTAAAAGAGTAAATGGGTGAAAGAAAGGATGCTTGTGTGAATGGAAGGATGCATGGGTGGGTGAAAGGGCGGGCAAAAGTGTGGATGTGTTAAGGGATGAGTGGGTGACTGAAAGGATAGGCGGATGGGTAAAAGTATGCGGGGTGAAAGGAATGGTGAAAGGATGCATGGGTGGATGAAAGGATGTGTTAATGGATGAATGGATGTAAAGGGTGGATGGGTAAAACGATGGATGGGTGAGTGAAAATATGCATGGGTGAGTGAAAGGATCGGTGAAAGGATGCATGCACGAGTGAAAGGATGGCTGAAAGGGTAGGTGCGTGATAAGATGGGTGAAAGGATGCCTGGGTGGTTGAAAGGGTGGGCGAAAGGGTGGATGGGTTAAGGGATGAGTGAAAGGATGGATGGGTGAAAGGATGCGGGTGGATGAAATGATGTGTGGGTGGGTGAATGGATAAAAGGATGCATGGGTGAAAGGATGGGTGAAGGAGTGTGTTATATCCTCTTAAGTGTCTTTGAATGTTATCCAGCCTAGCTGTCTCCTGCTGCTCATCCAGAGTGAGAGATGGTAACGGAATGTTGGTGAGACTGTGATGAATGGAATGCCTGGGTGCCTGTGTGGATGAGTGGTGACAGTTGGAGATGGGCTGAGCAGCAGGGAGGCTGCTCCTGGTGGGGCTGGTGTAAGAGCTGGAAATAGAGCTGGAATGGACTGAAGTACATATTATAAGGAACCAATAAAGAAGATTACAAAACTCTACATGGCTACCTGGGTCACATGTGTGCAAGGGCACAACATTATTTTGGCGACGAGCGCACCTGGACTCAAGCGTCTTTAAGGATGGTACAGAAACCAAGAGAAACTACAAGAGTCTACAGTAACCATGAGAAACTACAAGAAACTAAAGCAACTACAAGAAGCAAGTTTGGAGCAACAGGCAAGCCAGCCCCACCAGTGTCCTTGTCAATGGACGGCCCCAACCACCATTGCCCAGCCTGGACATGCTTCATTCATCATACAAAAAGGTTCTTGATGTCAGTGTGTATGTGGTGTAATGCACACGACT
Organism: Calotriton arnoldi; assembly: GCA_963921515.1. Taxonomy (NCBI): domain Eukaryota; kingdom Metazoa; phylum Chordata; class Amphibia; order Caudata; family Salamandridae; genus Calotriton; species Calotriton arnoldi. The sequence continues at coordinate 4,069,412 of CAWUFW010000182.1, forward strand.
ACGACATGTGGGTGATCAAGCCACTGCCCTGGATCAAGAAGTCTCTTCAACCGCACAGAATGGGAATTATAGTGTGTCTGACTTTCATTTGTGGCATTTTGAAATTAATGCCAACGTGAGTTCGTCCAAAGGGCCACTCAGGACCGAAGTGACTCTACTCATTTGGTGCTTTGTAGGAACATGGAGTGCGCAAGGAGTGGGTTTGTGGAGTGTCCTGTTGGTGAGACTGTGATGAATGGAATGCCTGGGTGCCTGTGTGGATGAGTGGTGACAGTTGGAGATGGGCTGAGCAGCAGGGAGGCTGCTCCTGGTCGGGCTGGTGTAAGATCTGGAAATAGAGCTGGAATGGACTGAAGTACATATTATAAGGAACCAATAAAGAAGATTACAAAACTCTACATGGCTACATGTGTGCAAAGGCACAACAGAGTGGATGGGTGAAAGGACGAAAGGAGGCATGGGTGGGTCAATGGGTGAAAGGACGAATGGGTGACAGGATGGAGGAAATGATGGGTGAGTGGTGAAAGGGTGGGTGGTGAAAGGATGGGTGAAAGGTTTAATGGATGGAATGGTGAAAGACTTAATGATGAATGAAAGAATGAATGCATGACAGGATATAAAGCTTCAATGGTGGATACATGGATAGATGTTTGGATTGATGGGACAAGGGAGCTTTTATGGGAGCGTTGCGGTCACTTGCTTCGATTTCTTGATTCTTTCAACGCTGTGGTTCAAAGTGGGGGGGTATTTTAATCTTCTGGCTACTCCCTTGGTCACCAGGCTACCTAACGCAGTCTGTGCTCTCCAGCCCCAGAGGTGACAGGCCACGTATCATTCTGCCGATATGTTACATTTAATTGTGATGTTTCGTGATATAGTGGCTGTGGGGTGTATGTATTGTAATCATCAAACAAATGCACTCTCCATTCTTTGAAAATGACACCCATACACTTGCAAGCATTATCTACTTCACCCTATGCAGGTATCCGATTACACGTTTGCTTGGCAGTCTTATTTGTTAAGGCATTGGCTATCAGTAGCGTGAATATATGATGAGCATCTCTATCCAAAATGCTTTTCTGAGATTGTCAGTTCCTATTTTTGCTTTAATGTGTTTGTTCTGGTAGTACTGCAATGTATATAAAACTGATATAAAATACATAAAATCTGAGGTTTTGCCTAGAAGTGGTTTTATTGAGCATTTAGGGAAACGACATAATTTGTAACAAAGCAGCCACCATGCCAGGCCCTGTCTTGAACCTTGAATTGGTTTAGGGCTCCCCTTGGCGGTCGCTGATCAATACTGCAAGACAATAAGTAGTGCAATTATGTGTGCTGTTATTGAGACACAAAACATCAAGCTTGGGTTCAAATGAACACATTTGAAAGTTACATTTGCAATAGCATTTGTTCCATTCTGGATATGGTATTGCTAAACCTATAACAGTGGATTTTCTTCTAAAGTAGTTAAGAAAGTTATGTTTTAAAAATAGCGCATGGGATTCGTAATCCTTTGTGAATGCTGTTTCTTTCAAATTTGGTAGAATTAAAGGCCAGTCAGTGACCGTGTGCTACATCGTTAGTAAGTTTCTAACTTACACCTTAAATAGCTGACCTTTCGCTACAAGTAACGTTATTTTAGTAAGACATTTGTATTAAAGAGTTCTATGAAAATGGATGTTTTCCAGCTACCAAGAAAATGTTCTCTTTATTTTATATTTCTGCTTTTCTTACTCGGAAACCCTTTCTTACACCCTAATCCATGTGATGCCAGTGTATAACTTCCAACCACGACCCTGTGCCCATTAGGTTATTTTGAGATAAAGGGCAAGCAATCCTTAAATGCGGCCTAGTGCCTAGCAGGAGCATACTTTTAGAAGGCGGTTTGTGCCCGAGTTCCTGCCATTCCATAGGTATCTTACCAGTGCCAGTCTTCCATCTTCAGATTATTAACCAGACAGTACATTATGTAGCGCTTGTTTTCAACATTTTGAGCCTTTTCGATACACCCAGAGCATGTGCTGGAAGGTACCATGAAACGCTCATGCTCCAATCTTGCCCAGTTCCTTCGGGTCCAGTCAGCTCGGAGCAGGGTTTGGTATGAGATTAGTCTGGTGTTTTTCAGCTCTGGAAGTCTGTGCACTTTGTCCACTCACATGCCTTCTGGGTCTGCCGAGCCCCGTTGCCCAGGCCGGGTAGGGGTTCATTTTTCAGCTGGAGATATGCATCTGCCCGGTACCAGAGGCACGGCTATCAGTAGTGCAGCAGGTGTAGAGGGAAGCGCCCATCGGTCTAAGAGGCCTTTTACCCCAATTGTAGCTGTTTCTGCTATTCACCTAGCAGCTTGAACACCACCATGAAGGTGGGAAAACTCTTAATATGCTTGGCGGGACGCAGCGGCCCTGCCAAGCATATTGCGGCCTCACACCGCCGCGCCACTGCCAGGGGTCACAGATCCCTGGCGGTTGTGTCGGTGCAATTGCGGTCCGACCGCCCACTTGTAGTGGGGCGGTCAACCAACGGTGCGGCAGTGGATGGACTGCCACCACCACGCCACCATGAGTCTGGCTGTTCGTGGGCTGCCAGACTCATAATCAGGCCCTTAGAGTTTACACACTCTAGCGACAGGGGTGGTTGAGGTGTACAGATTTGCGGGCCAAATATTGAGAACACTGCCCACAATAAAGACCTATTTTCTATTGGCGTTCTTTTTTTAGTGAGTTGTTCATCTAGTTCGCCAATAAGCTCTGGATTTCTGTCAAGCCTCAGAATAATTTGGGTGGTTCCTCTTGGCTTTAAATGAGAGCACAAAGGATTAAATGAGAGAAACCAACGGGGTAGCATAGCAATTAAAGAGGTGGCCTTGAGTGAGCAGCCTTGTGGGACTCCACAAAAGAGAGGTTGGAAAGTGGATTGAAAAGGAGGTAAAGTGTGTTTGAACTGCCACCTTGTATACCTGAGAAATACAAATATAATGTGACGTGTTGATGGCACGGGCGATAATGTAAGAAGCAAACGTTGGTCTGTAATTAAGAGATAGAGTCAGAAAATCTTTTTACGACCATATCAGTTTTTGGACTTCAAAGTGAGAGGATTGTCACAAAGTACATGTAGGTCCTTAACAACTGGGCAGGCATGAGCTGAGTCTGAAACTGATTAGCCACACCTTTGTTCATCGCACGTTTATTTGGTGTCAGATGTTTACAATATAAGTTTCAGTTCTCTGTAGACACCACGACAACCCCTTATAGTTATTGAGAGAGAGAACCCCAATCCCATGACGATTGGTATTATTTCAGCACAGGACTAGAAACAGATCTCCCAAGCCAAAAGACCATGAGCAAGGATGGAGCCCTGTGAGGACACCACAGTTCAATACAGAGGGAGCAGTGAAGAATGTGTCACGGCGGGCTTGTGTAAAATACTTAAACCTGTTCAGAAGAGTGCCGTCTCCCCCTGCTTTTGTTCAAAATCTGTGGCAGGGAAATGCTTGGTTCATAGTACTGAAGGGTGCTAATTAGTGGAATGGAATTGGAAAGACACCAGTAGGATGTATAGAGGCAACTTGTACATCATCTCGCATCCAAGTTGCATACATTAACCTGACAGTGTCTCTTCTGCTAATTCAATATCAAATATTTCCTCTCCAGAGCAAGTCCTGCTTTTACTATAGCAAGATAACTATAAATTCACAGAGATACATACATCCATACATGCATATGTGTAACTAGCTCCAAACAAAAATTAGTCTTGGTTTGCTCAAGATACCTCTGATTGCAAAAGAAATTAAAAGAGCAGATGACCCATCGTGGACCTGATGCTCACCAGCAAGCACACAAAAAATAAACTTTGAGCATGGCGACCATTTAAGAGATTTTGCTAGAATTTCTGTGCTCATATGTCTGTATGCTTGTCTACAGGAATAAACAATAAATAGCTTAGATTCATGTGGGAGATAACTGTTGGAAGCTCCTAGTGCTTCTTTTCATTTAAAGGGGGTCTTTGCCAAAGCCTAGTGACACAAGCAGTTCATCTGCACAGCCAGGGGATTCATGTGTAACCTTACCAGGATGATTGGGTAATACAAGTTCTACCAGGACATCAAGCCCAACAGTTGGTTTGCATCTTTAACTACCAATTATAGCTTTGAAGTGAACTGTCAGAAATTCAGTTTGAGGGGCGAAAGGGGCTGAAATGAAACCTCCTTGAGCAGGGTGCACCAGCAACCTTTTGGATTCAGCCTTGCCAAAAATGGCCTCTGACTTAGAAGTATCTGCCTCATAATCGATCAGAAAGTACATGGGATTTTCCTGTCTTCATGCATCGTTGTGATCCAGGTCTGCAGACTCAGAATGAAGGAGCTTCAAGATTGGTTTTTCAACTTGAAAGCTCGATGAGACTGGCTGGACAACTGTTCCATCAGAGACCAAACTGACATTCTCGAGTTGAGCGATGTCAGGTTACTCCTGAAAGCCTTTTTACACCACGTGAGAGACAAAACTGTACAAACCATGACGGACATCTGCGTTTTTCATTCTGAAACCCGGAATAAATAACCACTGCCTCTATACAAAGAGGTTAGAGTTATAGATTTTGAATACTTAACATCAAGTCACTGCGTTTGCACAACACCTACTACATGTAAGAACCAAAAAAAAAAAAAAACTCACTAGGCCAAAATGAAGTCCCTGATTTGGGAAACGTCCTTTCGGACGAAGCCAGAATCACGCTGTGCCAACACAGTGCCAGCAATAGAACGGATGCGGCATTAGCACACATTCGTTCAGCATGAAAGTCGTAACAACGATTTGCTTTTAGGGGGGTGTATTGGTGGAATGGTGTTGGATTTAAGGTCCATCACCTTCAATTACTGTTGCGCAGACTGGAGTTGGAATAGTAAATTAAACTATTCCAACATCCAGCCCCCTAAGGCAAGTCGTTAAAATGACTTGCATGCTCTACAAATGCGTCCTAAAGACGCGTTCGTACAAAAGACGCCGTTCGGAACGCATGCATCCTAAACGCATGCAGAATACCGTCATACATTCGTGGAAATCAGTTTATTATGCATTATCTAATTTAGCTTTGGCCACACATGGTCCATAGATTTGTTTGCATACAATGTTTTTGAATTTGCCAAAACATTGCCTCTGAGGACCACAAAAGGGACTGGCTAGAGGAGACATTTTCAATCCGCATTAATAGTGTTCCCCTCCCCCCAAAAAATCCTTTTCCAGCTGATGAGTAAGCAAACATTCACTTGTAATATGATTCTTATTGTCCCATTTGGTAGACAAACATGGCACCTAACCCTTCTTCAAAAGTTATTGCTATGACCTCAATCAAGAAGCATTCAAGGATGCAGGTACAATTCTCCATCAAGAACCTAACTCTCTTAACCTGACTGCATGTCTCCTGACGCCATACAATTGAACTTTTCCCAAGATTTCTTAGAATTGCTTGCCAGTTTCCTGGCAGACACAACAAGTACCACACTGCTTCGAAAATGGAAGAGGTTACGTTATTGGTAGAGCTGTACGTCCTCTATCTGACTGGAGTGGGGTTGGGGCATTCTTCATTTAGAGTTCACTTGGCTGCCATTTCCTGTTACAGAAAGAGTCCTGGACAAGCCACTACATTCTCTCAGCCAATAGTTAAGAATACCATCTGTAGACACTATATTCTCTCAGCTAATAGTTAAGAACACAATCTGTGGACACTTGCAACGATTTCATACAGGCTAGCAGCCAGCTCCAGTTTGTGAAATAAATGTGGTATCATATCCATGCTGTAACCTGACTTTGAACCTATGCATCTTTAGACAGAAATGTCTAACCCTGCGATAAAGTGGTTTCAAGATATCACTGTTCTCCACCGGTCTTCCTAGCTGTATTCAGCAATCAACAGACTCAGCTGTGTGTACCTGACATACAACCTCACACACATGCAGTGTGAGGTGGGCGCTCAGTTAGCTGTGCCAATGTTTTCTGTGGACAATGAGTGTATTATGCAAAGGCCAACAGATAGTCAGGAGAACAAGAACAAGAAGAAAAGATATATCTGGCCCTCATGGGAAATGTAACAGTGGCAGAGATGTGCAAGATGACTTTTCGTGATCCCTGAGAGTCTCCTGTTGCAGTTATGGCCTAGATGTATATGGAAAGCCAGATTCACAGTTGGAAGGCTCTCGCCTCCCACTGCTTTGTTTTATAGTCAAGAAATATGTCAAGAGAAAATAGACCCAGCATAGGAGGAAGTTCTTACTTACCTGTAAATGTAGTCCTCCAGCATTGCCATATTCTTGAGATTGCCACTAAACCCCCTTCTTCGCTGCTTGGGTGTTACAGATGTAAGTTTATTGGGATTTCTCCAATGCAATGCACTTATGAACCTAAAGGGTAGTAGAGTGCTGTTCACTTTATACCAAACAATAACAGTAGCTGTAACCCCTGAAGACCTCACACTACTGAAGTCCCTCCGCGCACACACAGCCAACTCATAACATCAGCCAAAACAAAGTACCATACCAATAATATCAATGAAGCTGTCAACAGAAGCAGAACGTTCTTCAAAACTATCAACTACTGCATACTACATTAATCCCATGCCTAACCCTCATATCCTACACTCCAATGACAAGTACAATGGCATTACCGTCTTCACTGAACAAATACAGAAGTTCCGACAGCACATTGACAACGCAAAGCCTGCTTCTCCTTTTAGTACAACCCCTTCTTAAAGCAGTTCTCAAAGACATATCTCATGTTAATTTACTACAATTTCTCAAAGCCAAGAGGATTTTTTACCCGATCCTGCCAATTCTCCAGAAACCTACACTAGACCTCGAAGACCTAGCCAACTACCGGCCCTAACCTTCATCTGCAAGATTGTTGAAAAAAGCAATCTACGCGCAACTTTAAAATCATACCAACACCATCCATCTCCATTACAACTATCAGTACAGCTTTAGATCACACTGCGGCACAGAGACAATTACCATACACATCCTAAACATCACCCTCCTAATGACTGATGAAGATGACCCCTTCCTCCTAATACTGCTGAACCTCTCAGTCTCTTTTGACCCCATTGACTATCGCACCCATATCCACCCACTGATGTCTGGAAAGGGATTCACTGTCAATATCCTTTACTGGTTCTCCTACCTTTCCAAAATACATCAGTTTGTTCACCCTGGTACCTCAAGGTCCTAGAAGATCCCTATCTTCTCCAGAGCCCACAGGGCTCCATCCTGTCCCTGTCATCTTCAACACTACATGGATCCCATTGGGGATCTAATATCAAATAACATCATCAAAATACACTAATATGCTGACGATACACAACTGTTCTTGAAAGTCTCCTTCACTCCAGACATCTGATAACTTTAACACTGCCTGCACCTCATGCAGGCCTCAGTGTCCAGAACCTACCTGAAGCTTAACCCTACCAAGACAAAAGTCCTGTTATTTGCCAAGAACAACAAGCAAGAAGTAGTCCAAACCTGTCTAAATTACATGACAGTCGACGGATTCAAACCCTCTACATTCACCTAATGCCAAGTCACTTGGATTCATCCTGAACACCACCATCACCCTCAAAGAACACATTGCTAAGAAAACAAAGATGGCCTGGTACCAGCTTCTCTGCTAAAGAGAGTAAAATTATTCCTGCCAAAAAGTGACTTCAGAACAGGCCTCATACTCTTGCACCTGGATGGTAGAAATGCCCTGCTCCATGGACTCCCAGACTCAATGTTAGCCTTTCTTATGGGCATCATATACTCTGCAGCAAGTCTTATTGAAGACCTGAAGAAATCTGATTGCCTCACCCCCATCCTGATGGAATTACATTGGTTCCCTTGCCGGCCCCATGAGCTACAAACCCAGCTGCATTGTTTATAAAGCCATCACGGCCAGTGCCCTGGCATATCTGGCTGACAAGCTCACTATCTCTGGTGGCTGTCGGAACACTTGCAGGTAGGACGCCATCAGACTGAAGACAAAAGTGTAAAAATGAAGAAACAAAAACAAGGTAATGGCTTTACCATCTATGCACCCAGGATCTGGAACAACACTCTTGTATCACTCATGCCCATTCCTTCAAATAAGGAAAGAGCTGAAGACAATCATTTTAAAGAACACTATATCAAAATAAAGGAACAGTTCACTTTCACTACACAGCTACTCCCCAATGCATGTGTTGATTGTATCTCTGCCTTTGATCCTGTACAACACTTCCCTGCCTTTCACCCAGGTTCACGCTATACAGATACTTCATACATACATGCATAATGCATACATTGGGTGCTGAGAGAGAAGAGAAATGATACAGAATGCTTTGGACCTGTTAGTTCGATCTCAGATAGGCAGCTGAAAAAATCCTGATGACCGAGGATCACTCTTTGACTGCTAGGTGGGGAACTCCATGGGCCTGATAATGCAAATGAGAGGTAAGTGATGCTGCCACCGATGAGAAGGTCCTGCTCATTGCAGCACGGGTAGAGGTTACTGACAGATGCTCCCACCATTAAAAGGCAACACTGGTTGCTTCTGTTGGGAGGGACCTTGATTGTATTGCAATGCCCTGCATACAAACGCTGCCCACCCCCTTTCACTACTAGCTCAGATGTTATATTGACACTGTGGACCTGGCCTTGAAAGAGGTGATGATTCAACGGGTAGAAACCTGTGCGGTGTGTTGAGGGGCAGTGATCCGCCAGCATGTGGTGAAGCCTCTTGGAGGTCAGCAGCGTCATATATGTTTTCGAGAATCTGAAACATTCTGCTCTGCTTTTTTTCCTATCCTAGTGGGGAGGGATTACTTTCTGTACTACGTCAACGCTCAAACATTACTGTATTACTGCCTGGTGGAAAGAGGTAACTTCCGGCCAGTTGTTCTCATCTAATGAAGGTCCTAGTCTCTAAGAACTCTATGCTCTATGAGCTCTCTTTTCAAAGGCATGCTGTCTGGTGGAAAAGGAAATTAAATGTCTCTCTGTATGCACATGCCACACTTTTCACCTAGGATGGGGATCTCTAATTTGCCTGCACCATGACAATGGACTTCTCCGGGGTCTTGTATTAGGTACACAGTGACAACGGGTTTGGATATAAAGAGTGGAGAACTAAACTCCATGGATTGAAAGGAGGCTTACGGTCAACGTGAGAAGTGGAGTAGACCGGGGCGGGTGTGTGAGCACTTCGGATGTGGAGAGTGTTTTCAGGCTGCAGGAGCTGCAGCTAGCTAATGGAGAAGCTCTTAAGAAGAATCTAACCAACTGCGATGAGACATTGATGGTCATTTTATCAGTTTTAGGTACAGGACATGAGGATGAGGGAGTGCCTCATTGGAGGGTGCAGTGGGTGAAGTTGTGTACCCTGTTATTGGAGAGTGTGGCGCAAATCCATACTGATTCCCTGTACAGACAGCCAGCACGATGCACAGCCTGATTATTTTATCTCGTGCTCACAAATAAAAAAGGAAAACAAAGTTTAACGTCTTGTAATGTGCACATTGTGGTGGAGTGGTTTCTCTTTCAGCTCTTTCTCAGTATGCCATCAAGACACAGTCATTGTATAAAAGTCTTGTTTCTCTCAGCAAAAAGTAATGTGTCTGGCTCCAAGGTGGAGCGCACACGACTAGGGCACAACGAGGTATGAAATCTCAGCACCTGGATGTGCCATCCTTCTAGACCCAGCAATCAGCCAGACAAAGGAAAGGCCTGACCAGAAGCTTCCTCACCTTGAAAAACACACACAAACCCTTCACTCCTGTCGTCTACCAAATGGCAGTGCTCTTAATCTGCATCTCCTTGTTGAACAAACGGCCCCATGGAATTTCTAAAGGTAGCCTGGCCTCTCCCACCTCACTTCAGTGTCTGGGTCTCTTCACTCCCGCTCTTGGAATGCAGGCAGTACGCTTCCACAGTCTGTATAGATCTTCTCACCCCCATCCCTTACCATGCTAAACCAGGGGCTTTCAGATGAATCCGACTTTGCTTTGGTAATTAATACTGTGAGACAAACCTCGAGGGTAAACATTAAAAGACATATGCTCCAGAATTTACTGAATCTCCTTTTCAGTGTTTGCATTAAGTGTTTGTTAATAATAATAGGGTCTTTATTGCTTGATTAACAAAAATCATTGCAATTAAAACATCTTAACAATCGGACAATATATAAAAAACATGGACACATGTAAAAAACCGGCCAATACTAAAATTGATTGCGAGCTGTTTTTTTTTCTTCTTTCAAAACTGTACCACGAATATTATTATCAATTTATAACTACATTCATAATTAAACAATAGAGCAGATCAAAATTTATCAAGCATCATAACAGTAATTAAAATCTTTCAGTTATGGGCTAGATCATTGCATATTAAAGTGCAAGCGAGCAGTAAACAGCAGTTCCGTTGTGCAAAAACCTATTTTGAGAGTGTATCAATAATTACTATAACAGTTGTTACAGTACTAATGATTTCACTAGCAGCATGAACACAAAATCCTACAAAAAACAGTACAGTGCAAATGAGCAGGATAAAAATACATTCAAGGCCAAGGGATATAATTATAATACATCTTAGACAGTCAAGACCAAACATTTTTCGGCAGCAACTAAACATTTTATCAATTGGCATAGCAACGGAGTCGACTCGCCCGATAGGGAAATTAATAAGGGCCTGGCGAGCTGATCTAACCCCAATCTTCAAAAATAGGGGTTTCAAGAAAATACGCTGAATTTTAAGCAATTTGGGACACATGCACACTATATGCAATAAAGATTCACGTGGCCATCCACAAAGTCTGCAATTGGTATCAGGCCACTGCTGAATCCAAGGCGGCGTGCCCTCCTTTGTTGGATCTATTCCCATTCGTAAGTTTAAAAATGTATTTTTTATTTTTGCCGAGAAATGAGCAGTCAGATATGGCTGGATGCGTAAAGACTGATGTGAATTAATCACATACCATACACTGCAAACATATTTTTATCCTTCGTAAAGGAGTCAGTTTTAATTTGTTTTTTTAGGATTATTTTGTAATTGGGCATCATTATTAGTGAAGCCCAATTTGCAGGCCAATATCCTTTAGGCAAGTTGAAATATGGGATCTCCAATTAGCAGCATAAGCAGATTTTGTTATTTCTAGCCAGCATTTGTTCGCTAGAGAAGCAGGAGCGGAGGAAAACATAGAATGCATACATTTCAGAAAAGCTCCTTGTGACATCAAGCACTGCCTTTGGAGACCAAACTCCAGGCTTATTTCAGCTTGACTCACTGACCTGGGAATCCCAAAGGTTGCTTTATAAGCCTTAACTACTAATAAATCCAGTAACTTCGCATTTTTCCCTCTGGTAATGGGTGAGCCATATGAAAGGGTTGGCTGTAGCTTTGCTTTCATGACTTTAAGAATATGTTCATAAAATTGGCAATTTATGATTTTTGCAAACATTTAAAAGTGTGAATTAAAGTCACAGTTTTTGCCCTTAGATCTTTAAAATGATACTTAAAAGAGACTCTATTATCAAACACCACCCCTAAATATCTGTATAATTTAACAACTTCAATTGACCCAGCTCTGGCCCTGCATGAATTAAATTTCTGTTTTACTTGTCTAATTTTCATAACTTAATGTTTTTTGACATTCAGTTCAAGGCCATTTATTTGAATATAATCATCAAAAGCATGTATGAGTCTTTGTAGGCCAATAGGGGTTTGGCTCAGAAGGATAGTATCATCAGCATATTGAAGATAGCGAATTTGCACCTCACCCAACCTTGAAGAGTGGGCGGTAACAGAGTCCAAGTGCTGCAAAAGATCTGATAATAATAAGTTAAAAAGGCATAGTGCAAGAACACATCCTTGCTTTAAAACATTATATGTTCAAATTTTCTTTGATAAAGAACTACCATCACCCAGCCTGACTTGAACCCAGGTATCTGTATACAAAAGAATTACAGCCTTTAACAGTTTCTTTGTTTTGGCTTTATTTACCCCGTATGTTCGCCAATGTTGCTTTGATCATAAGGTCACTGCTTAAGTCAAGCTCAGCCTAAAGCTCTTGATATTTAACTACTTAGGCGTCCAGCCAAACCTTTTCACTTCAAATCCCTGAGCTAATCAGTTGCTGAAGTGGTGATCATTCAATATCTTTCAAGTCGGATGGCGGCGGGGGAACGCCGAGCAATATGCGGTGTGACTACACGTATTATGAAGTATTTTTGTCCAGCTTGGGATAAGTCCATGTGAGCGTTGATTGTGAATGGACAGCACATTAGTGTGGCTATCATACCACGTGCGCTATATTAACTGCTGCCTATTGCTCACACAAACGTAGAATCGGATACATTCTCGAATTCCTTATTCCTCTTATTAACTTGGATCATCTGCTCATTTAATAAATGAGCTTGACGCATTTGTGCGACAGTTATCTTTGCCCATCATACATACGTTTAAGGCTACTGCCATATTCATCTATACTTAGTGGTCTACTTAGAATCTCCAATGCCCTGAAGAAGTCCTGTGCTTAAGGACGAAACGCGTTGGCTGTCGGCCTTTAAGGAATACATTAATAAAGAAGAGAAAACTAACTCCTCATACATCTACCTTTTTGCTACATTGAACATTTATGGTTTTTAGGAATTTGAACTTTCTTGAAAAGTGGTGCAGCTCTGATACAGTTTGTTCATTTCGTTTCCCCTATCAGTAGGGGAGTGCTCTGGGACAGGGGGCACTTTTGGAGAATTGCACACAGGATCATTTTGTATTGCAGAATTACAATTGGTGACTCTTGAGATTGGTGCCTATTGGTTATTTTTGGTCCACTGTCCTATTTGTATGTGTTTTTTTTTTTTTTTTTACTTTAAGAATATGTTCATAAGATTGGCAATTTATGATTTTTGCAAACATTTAAAAGTGTGAATTAAAGTCACAGTTTTTGCCCTTAGATCTTTAAAATGATACTTAAAAGAGACTCTATTATCAAACACCACCCCTAAATATCTGTATAATTTAACAACTTCAATTGACCCAGCTCTGGCCCTGCATGAATTAAATTTCTGTTTTACTTGTCTAATTTTCATAACTTAATGTTTTTTGACATTCAGTTCAAGGCCATTTATTTGAATATAATCATCAAAAGCATGTATGAGTCTTTGTAGGCCAATAGGGGTTTGGCTCAGAAGGATAGTATCATCAGCATATTGAAGATAGCGAATTTGCCCCTCACCCAACCTTGGAGAGTGGGCGGTAACAGAGTCCAAGTGCTGCGAAAGATCTGATAATAATAAGTTAAAAAGGCATGGTGCAAGAACACATCCTTGCTTTAAACCATTATATGCTCAAATTTTCTTTGATAAAGAACTACCATCACCCAGCCTGACTTGAACCCAGGTATCCGTATACAAAAGAATTACAGCCTTTAACAGTTTCCTTGTTTTTGCTTTATTTACCCCGTATGCTCGCCAATGTTGCTTCGATCATGAGGTTACTGCTTAAGTCTAGCTCAGCCTAAAGCTCTTGATATTTACCTACATAGGCGTCCAGCCAAACCTTTTCACTTCAAATCCCTGAGCTAATCAGTTGCTGAAGTGGTGATCGTTCAATAGCCAAGCAGTAGACAGACTGTTCACCTGATTCTAGGGCTTGTCAAAAGTGTCTAATATAGTACTATTTCGCATGCAAATAATGATGTTTCTGTCTGTAGCTTTGCATCTTTGGCGTGCATGCTATCTCAAAAATAAACTCTATGTTCCTAAAACCCTGCATGAAAATGTTAGCCTTGACTTAAAACTTCCAATTGTCCCCTCTACTTTTTGGGGTTTCGCCTGCACAATGCTTGCGAAATCTATTGTGTTAAAAAAAAATCTTAAAAGGGGCTTAAAGCCTGCCCATTACTTACCTCTGCTTACCAATGACTGTCTCCCACATGGCTTCCACGTCACTTTACTTACCAATAGCTGTCTCCCTCGTGGGTCTCAATTCCTTGCTTCCTATTGGACATCACCTCTTTACTTACCATTGACTGGCTCCCAAGTGGGTCTTGTTTCCTTGCTTCCTGTTGGTCAGCAGCTCCTCCTGGCGCCCGGCTTCCTCCTACTCTTCGGATTCTTTGTCCATACGGTGGAGCTTGGACCAAGTACTGCTTCCGGTGGCCAGTGCCCCTTCACTGGACTGCAGGTTCTCTTTTTTTAATTACTTTTGAACATGCACTGAGAGTGCATGTGTCAGCGGTCTCTCTTTAAACTGTATTAGAGTCAATATCTTTGGCTGTTGGTTTTTTACTTGACTCAAACCATGCAACCTGAACAGCGGCCATTCACGATAACATTTATGTAGTGCCTCATAGTCTGACTCTATTACGTGTACCACGCTTTAAAACCTTACCAGGGCACTGAACACCGCCTGGTGCACGGTCAAACATTTTAAAGGTGATGCAAATTTGCGGTGTGTATGAAAGCTTTCCACTTTACTATTACATTGATCGTCTGTTTACATTTTATTTTTTTTAAACGTTGCCCTTACAAAAATGGTGATTGTGTTCAGTGCAGGCAATATATCAATAGATCATTATCCAGTCTACCATTCTTTCTAGACTGGATTATTGTACCTCTCTGTACCTGGGCGCCAATAAAGCAGGGATCAATCGCCTTCAGAGGGCACAAAATGCCCTCCCTAAATCATGCTCAGTCTCAACTCCATTTGCAAGCTGCACTGGCTTCCGGGGGAGAAGAGAATCCACTTTAAGACATTGTGCATCTCACACACAGGGGTGGCTCCTTCGTTAGGGTGTGGGGGCGTTGCCCCCCTGATATTTTTGCCCCCTTTGCCATAATGAAAGTAGGTGCCTGTGGAATGATATCAAAACCAATTTTAGCCCGAGGCAGTCAGCTGTTAGCTGCGTGCCAGCCTCAGTGATGCGGCAGGCCTCGGAGGTTGAGTGGGTGGGGCTTCAGAGTGTAATTGACTAGGGGAGCTAGGCTAACGACATCGCAGCAACCTGTCCACAACAAAGTGCGCATGTAAGGTTGGACTGGTGCCTTTCTCCGGCCAACCAGACATGCGCACTTGCAAGGAGTCTCACCTCAATGGTTGAGGAGCCTGGGGGAATAAAAGCCGCAGTCCCCCAGTCTTCAAGTGAGTTGGCCTGCCCAGGCCAATCCTGGCGCTGCTCTCATGCTGTGTTGACAGCAAGGGAGCAGCGTCACTCTGGATTGGTCAACGTCGGGTCTAGGCAGACTGCAAGGGCAGCGCAAGGGTGGGGGAGGCTCAGTTTGTGGCACGGAGAATTAATGACCAATCACTGTGTGGCTTTATAGTGAAGCAGTGCAGTGAATTGGCCAGTCTGACCTTGCTGCTCAGCCTCTCTCTTTCCCTCCCTCTGAGTGCCTGCCAGTAACGGCATTTGCACTAGAGAGCACGCAGAGAGAGACGATAAGTCGACGAGATACCACGCCTCATCACCTCGTGGGCCTTCTCCTCTGACTCTGAGCCTGCCTGCAGCCTGATGCAAGCCAGGCCTGGTTAGGAGGGCGGACTGGGCCTCGCAGTGGCAATTATAAACTGTTGAAAAAAACAGTGAGTACAATTTTGTAATAAAAAATTGATCTAGTCGTAGCTCGGCTACGACGATTATATTTGCACCAGTGCACTGGCTGCGCTTCCCAGGGTGAATCCGGGCCGTGCCACTGCCTGCAGTGGGAACTTGGAGGTGTCCGTGTCCAACTGTGAACATCGTGCTCACTGTTACTGAGGGGCCACTGGCAGACAGCTCGAGCGGGGCACTTCTGCCACCCCAACTGGGCCTTCCTCCCTCCCTGTGTGTACAACTGTAGTCGTAATCTCTATCCTTCGAACCTGCAGCCACTCGTCCTCCGTCTCACCCCTTCCCTCCCCACTGGTTGCTTCCCGGGCCCCCGTCCTCCGTCTCACCCCTTCCTTCCCCACTGGTTGCTTCCCGGGCCCTCGTCCTCCCTCTCAACCCTCCCTCCCCACTGGTTGCTTCCCGGGCCCTCGTCCTCCCTCTCACCCCTCCCTCCCCAGTGGCCTCTTTAGCTTATTTATTTATTTTTTATTTTTATTTTAAAAGTTTTATATAGCGCTAGCTAGACTTGTAGGTATCAGAGCGCTTTACATACACACTGTAAAAAACCAAAGGAAATTGCATTACATAGTAGGAAGGCAGTAAGGAAGCAAAACAGAGATAAAAAATACAACATGAAAAATAGGTAAACAGTGCAGCGGAGGGAGAGAAAACAAACGAAGGTGGTTAACACAGTCCGGTCACCACTATCCTTGAATGTCAAGAGAGAGAGGAGTCAACTCGGATATTGAAGTCTAGGTTAGTTGACGTTGGTCAGGAAAGTATTGGTTAAGGAGATGGAGTTTCAGGTCCCTTTTGAAACAGGAGAAGGAGGGGTTGCATCTGAGGACTCTAGGGAGAGCGTTCCACATCCTGGGAGCGTTGCCAGAAAACGATCGGTATTGGGTGGTTTTCTTTTTCAGTTTCGGAGGGATAAGAAGGAGTGAGTTGGAACTTCTCAGCGTTCTGGATTGACCTGCTCTTACCAGTTTGTTGTTCAGGTAGTTGGGGGCCGGAGAGTGAAGGGTTTTGTGTGTGATGCAGGCCAGCTTGTAAATACACCTCCCTTCCATGGGAAGCCAGTTGAGGGAGTTGAGAGCTGGAGTGATGTGTTCAAATCTTTTCACTCCAGATATGAGTTGAGCGGCCATGTTCAGCACTGCCCTTAGTGGGGCTAGGTGAGCTTTTGGAGTCCCTCTTAGGATGGCGTTCCCGTAGTCGATTTTAGAGAGAACTAGGGATTGAACTACTGTCTTGAGGTCATCCTGGGGAAGAAAAGGTTTCAATTTCTTGAGGTGTTTTAGTGAGAAAAGAGCACCTTTTGCAGAGTTTTTGATGTGGGCCTCCATTGATAAGTTCTTGTCAAGGGTGATGCCTAGAGACTTAACTGAGTCGGATAGGACGAGGGGCAGTTTAGGGCAACCAGATTCTTGAGCCACTCTTGGATTGGTCGATGGTTGCTTTTTGGAGAGAATAGGATTAGTTCCGTTTTATCTGGGTTGAGCTTTAAGTGGTTAGCGTTGAACCAAGTTTGGATCTTGGTTAGAGTGACATTGAGGTGTCGGATGTCGCTGGGAGACTTGATTTTGAAATAGATTTGGGTGTCATCAGCGTAAAGGTGGTAATTCACTCCCGCTTTTTTCAAGATGATTGTGAGGGGCTCCATGAAGAGATTGAAGAGGGACGGGGAGAGGATCGAGCCTTGCGGGACCACAAGGGTGACTTTTGTTGGCTTCGAGAGACAGGAGTTGATTTTAATTTGTTGCGAGCGGTGTTGAAGGAAGGAGGTGAACCATTTTAGTACTGTGCCATTAATGCCGGAGCGCTTCGACAAGGTCTCCAGAAGAGCTGGATGATTTACTGTGTCGAATGCCGCAGATAGGTCAATAAGGATGAGAAGGCAGGCATCACCTTCATCTAAAGCCTTGTGAATATCGTCAGAGATGTTGAGCATAGCTGCTCATTCTCCCACTCATCTCATCCCCAACGGTTGCCCTTTCAGACCCTCTACCAGTCTACATCCCTCTCACTCCTTCCCTATAACTTGTCCGTCCAGACCCTCATGTTCTTGTCGTCGCTGACTTTCTTCCTTTATGTTTCCGAGCCAGCCTTCCTCGGAGGCCGACGGAGATGTGCAGAGATGGTCTGGTGTTTGATTGTCCTAGAGCAGGTCTTCTCCCCCCACCCTCCCTCCATCCGGGATAATCCTTCCGTCTATGTCTCCACCTCGAAGGACGGGCAGAGACCATCTGTAACACCTGAAGGCAACATGTGGTGGGAGGGTAGACAAGTGGGCTGTGGCTAGAGTGCATGGACACACTGCCAGGGACTAGACTGCTGCTAACAATTGTGTGCCATTTAATAAAACCTTCAAACACAATTATGCAGAGCTTTTGCTTGAAAAGCTCAGGAATGTAGCATTGAAATGTAAAAAGGAACCTGCTGTGATGTTTGAGAAGTGGGTGTATAAGTAAAGAGGCATAGCTGTCCTCACCTCGGCCCAAGTGCCTTTCAGGCTTTGAAGGAGGCCTTTTCGGTGAGGCCACCTTTTACAAAAAAGAAAACAGGATGTGGCCTTAGGGTCACAGCTTGCGACTTTGAAACTCGGGGACCTCTTTGGAGTCCAAGCGCCCTCTCAACATCTTGTGATTAATGGCTAATATGGATACTACATCAAAATGTGCAAGTTAATTTTTTCAAGGCACGGAGATCGCGCGTTTTTCATTGTCTCACGTTGTATAGAATGGTTTAAAGATTCACCTTAGGCGTATTCTGCTCTCCGCTGCCCGGCTGCTGGTGGCTGCAGGCCTCACCTGGGCCTTCATTCAAATGAAATCCAGGCCACTGCACATCAAACCTTTTCCAGAGGAGAGGGCATGTTGTATTCAAAGAGCCTCGCTGGCTTGACACCTTCTGTGTATGTACATTTCACTATGGTCTCGGCTGTGACCCTGTCATGCCTGCCATGCCTGCGCATCAAGGCAAGGATTTCGTCCTCCAGTGCAGCATAATTTACATCCCAGCCCACCCTGGGTGCTGTCTGCTGTGTTTGTTTATGGCCTGACAAATGGCTTGCAGCATACATAACCTGGTTTGATGAAAGCAGGGCTTTCCATGCAAGCAATAAAATCCAAGCCATTTGTCAGGCCATAAACAATAACACAAGGCCTGCCTGGTAACAGATCCGGATGGCACCAAGGCCGGACTGGTCTTACTGGGCGTTCCTCAGCTTTCAGGCAACATAACAAGAAAAGTGCCAAGATAGCTCTGGTGATTAAAATATTGCCTAGTGGCAGTTTTGACTCATCTAAGGTAGCGCAGAGAGTTAATAAGCCTGATGCAAAGATCATGCACTACAGTACTATGCAGATCACAGAACAGTATTTTATGTGCATAACTCAGTGTGTTACCGCTTTTGTGACAGAGATCCTTTTGTTATTGTGCAGTTCATAAGTTACAATCATAATCTAGGTTAGAAAGTTATTTTTTCCCAGTCTTTCATTATCCTTATTCTGCTAAAAAGGGTTTGTTTTGGTAGAAATAAATTCTTATTAGTAAAGTCAACCCTAGTCACTGTGTTACGTTCTGAATCCTGAGTTTGTGCTTCCCCAGACCAAGCACTCTTACAAAATACCTACCAGTATGGAAGACGTGAATCCTACACCTTGTAGTCCCCTTTGTCTTATGTAACAATTTGTATACATTGATTTACACAGATGTGATTCATTGTCTGTATGTGTGTGTGGTGCAAAGTGTTCCTACACCTATGCTGGTAAGAGAGGTGCTTTAAAAAAATGAAATACATGTAAGAGGGGCTATGGAGAGATGAGAGGCACTGTTGAAGGGTGATGGTGAGATAATCATTGAAGAACCCCAACAAAGATTGCTGTATCCTGGCACTCTGTAAGGTCATTATTTACTATGCTTTAAAAACAAATACAATTGAAACACATATACAATTGAATATAATGAAAAATGTGTTGTAGAATGCAGTGTTTTTGCCATTTTTGTCCACATTTTCTTGGAGGTGGTGGGGAGAACACCCCCATGCCCCATTGCAGTGGTCATGCTAGCTCGCTATGCACCCTATAGGGGCTGGTCTGACAAAATTTGCCAGAGCTGCTTTGGGTATTTCAGTTCTCAGTCCGGCCCTGGATGGCATTATTGCCTCAGGCTGAAAGGAACCCCAGGAGGCCCCGCTTCCCCTTGATGCACAGTGCTCTTGTGAACAGCCCAGTGACTGAGTTAGTGAAGCACAGAGTGCAGAATATATTGTTGTCTGTATAACTGCTGATATTCTAATTTTCAAACATTTGTTTAGTTTGTATGCAGGTATTTACATTTAATGAATCAGAAATGTGTTTACATCCTACAGCCTTAGTCTTCACACTCCTCACACAGCAAATTTGTTGCACACTTCATCACATTACAAAATCCTCTCACTTTAATAGTGACACTTCTGCCAATGCCTACCATTGATTTACCAACAATAAAATAGGGATCCTACCTCTTCAAAGGAATCCCTTTTTGCCTAAAATATTTTTCACAAGCACCAACAAACCACAATAGCTGGTATTTCCTCAGTAGATTCAATTTCTAAAGGTATATCAATAAATTAAGAAATCTGTGAGGTACTCAGCATTGTTATCTCAAAGTCTGAAATTAAGTTTTGTGGTTATACTGAATAAGCAGATATCTAAGTCATTCTAATAGAAAATCTCTTTATTGATGTCATAACTACACTTTCATCCTTTGCTTTTTTTTACCCTTCTTTCTTTCTCAAATTTGCCTGAAAATGCACCTTTGGCCCACTCTTTTTTAAAACCTTTCTCAGGGGAGAACCAACCACTACGCTCGCTTGCTACAGTGCACTAACCCGCAACTTTTACGCCTCACCACTTTCAAATGTCACCAGCCACCACTGCTCACACAGAATTCTTTATGCTCAAGCTTCTCCCATCCTATCCAATCTTCTCACTCCCTAAGTCCCTAGCCGCACGCTGCGCTCTTCAGATCAACATCTGGCATACGTCCCTCGAGTCAGAAGAGCGCGGGCGGTCAGTCGTTCCATGTCTTGGCTTCTGCCCTTTGGAACGGTACCATCAGGAGCATTCAGAACCACGGGACTTTCAGGAAGGCAGTAAAGACCTGGCTATTCCTGGCATAACCCGCCCGCCTCAGACTCCCTTATTTGTCATCTCATCTGGAATCGGCGCTGGGACGCCCCGTTGCTGGGGTAGCCAAGAGCTCTATAAATTTGGTAGCATAACATAACAATACAATGGATGCCATCTTGCAATGCGATGTCTGCCAGAGTTACGCGGTATGTCTGAAGGGCTCCTTTTACTTTCCGTCTGTTGCTGCCCTTGTTGCGCAGCACCACAGTTCTCAAAGTCACAACATTTCACAAGAGGAGAGGCACTTTTTAAATCTAACCTCCACACCCACCTCTGCAGCTGCTTCCAAAATGGCCGCCACACAGCTATACAGTGGCCAGACTGCAGTCGTAAGAGATAGGAGCTAGGTCTCAACGTCACAAAAGGACACAAATATATTTATCAGCCCTGCTGTGCTGGCAAAAGTGAAACATTTCGATTTTTTGCCAAATGCGTCCGATATCTCTGAAAGCGCTGCATTCATTGCACGTTTCCCCCAAACTTTGACAGCTCGCTGTCAGTTTTTTTTTTTTAATAAATTATTTGCAGTCCATCACTACTTCCTAGTCTAGATTTCTCTGCTTGACATTAAAGAATTTGTATCACTCCAGCAAGAAAAAACATCTCAATACAAGTTACAGTTCAGCTCCTCAGTTTACGATGTGCTTGCCACAAGGAGAAGCGTGGCCTTAGCGGTGCAGGTAGACACCAGTGAGCTGCTATCGTGTCTTGGCAAAATCTATTAGCTTTGGAAAATGATTTTTTACATGTTGCACAGCAATTGAGCTGCTGTGGAACATGGCTCAAACTAAATAAACGCTTTGACGCGCTCAAAGCTGGCAACGTAATAGCGCTTTATTTATTTTTTACTTAAAGCCATGTTGCACAACAGGTCAATTGCACCATGTAAAAAAACATTGACAAAGCCAATTGATTTTGCATAGGCGAAACCTATTGGCTTTGCCAATGCTAGTTCTTTAAACGACCCTCTTCTTTCTTTCCGTCCACTGCATGCCTCTTCTCTCTGAGCACAGCCTACTCTAAGTCCTGTGCATGTTTGCCTTAATCTATATTTTTGTATTTCTGCAACTAGCCCACAAGATTACATAGCCTGTCCTTTGAAAGTCATACCCTGCATCCTAGCAGTGCCTGATTTCCTCTAGCTCATCCACTAATCCCACGACCGTCTGCGTGAACTCACATAACCCACTAATGATCCCACCGAACTCCTACTAAATGAATCCACCACAGAGACGCTGCAGCGAATGCATGGGATGGTGTTCTTGAGAGCACAGACTAATCCCAGTAGCCAACAACAACAAGTGAATTAACCACAGCTGACCTTGGGCTCAGGAGCAGCGCCTCAAGTACTGAATAAATGCAATTATAATACATTTACAACACACCACAACACCGCACTGTCATCGGTCTCTCTTTATCGGGCGGGCGGTCATTCTAAGCTTTATTCACTCAGTGTTGAAGGAGTTGTGCGGTTGTTAGTGGTTTCTTCTCTCCCAGACTCCGCGCTTCTCTGTTTATTTATATTTAAGTTTTATATAATCAGCATTGCATTGTTAAAGGGATTCAATACTTTCTCACACAAATGGATTGTGTGCTCTTTTTATTTAATTAATGAATATTGATTGTTGAAATGAAGTTAATGTGAAATGTATAAACTAAAATTATAGTGGCCACATGGTGTCAGCATTGGTTAATTTATTGAGCTGCCCAGAAAGTGTTCTCCACACTGACAGGAACATTCAGGACCCCGTGTTAAATCCGAAAAAGGACGCAAACGGCAGTTTTTTTCCGGGACAAATTGCGCTGTAATCGTCGTGCGGTGGCGGTACTGCCCCGGGCAGTTTCACCGACCGGAAGTGCTGACAGTGTCGCACTGAGGGCCAGAACGTAAAACTTAGCACAAATAAACGTACACTCCTGTGTACTAAAACCTGTAAATATATTTTATCGGGTTTTATTTAGATAGCATTGTAGTAGAACCGCGCTCAGACATAGTGAATCCCTTCTCCTGACGCCCATGTTGTAAATTGCTTTTTGCAGGTTCCGTCTTCTCCAGTTGATTCAAGTCAGGTATATTTTTTGTGCTTGGAAATATTTGCATAAATTTATTTTTTATTTATTTATTTTGAAAGTTTTATATAGCGCGAACATGACCACCGAGGGTATCAGAGCGCTTTACAAATTATGCATCATAAGGGTATATTACAGATTATGCAACAAAGGGTATAAACATACAAAACAGAATAGACAAATCGACAAAATCAAAGTCTAAAATTGTCAAACAATCTTGTGAGGGAAAAGTAGACACACCAACAGGCAAAATCACAGTCTAGAATTGTCCGACCTGATCGTGAACCAGGTGGCTGAGCCAGAGACAACGGGTATGGACCCAGAATCCGATGCAGGAGCCATGCTGAGCCAGAAATTTCTTCATCAAGAGCCCTTTGACCTCTTTTTTGAAGAAGACAGTAGAAGGGTTCACCCTGACTTCGGGGGGAAGGGAGTTCCAGATCCTCAGAGCCATCCCCGAGAAAGCTCGGTTACAAGTCCTTTTTTTCTTGAATTTTTGAGGTTTAAGCAAAAGGGTGCTGGCGCTTCTGGAGGCTCTAGAACCACAAGAGAGTTCCAGTTTCTGCGCAAGGGACAGCGGGGTCTTGAAGTGGATGGCTTTGTGAGCCATGCATGCAATTTTTAACTGTATCCGAGCTTCATAAGGAAGCCAATTCAGTTCCCGCAAGTCCGGAGAGATGTGGTGGTATTTCTTTGTACCAGTTAAAAGCCTAGCAGCGGAATTGAGGGTAGCCCTAAGAGGAGCCGTCCTCACCAACCACCCCCGACACCCGGAAACCAGCGATTGACGACTGGACAGCCCTCACCACCGAAGACACACTGAAGACAATGAAGTCAATCCACTCAGGGGCCCCCACGGACCCCTGCCCCCACCACATCTTCAACAGAGCCGCCGACACCATCGCACCCATGCTCCGCCACACCATCAACCGCTCCCTGGCGACCGCCTCGTTCCCCGACGACTGGAAACACGCCGAGGTCAACCCCCTCCTAAAGAAACCTTCAGCGGACCCCACCGACCTCAAAAACTACAGACCCATCTCCCTGCTCCCGTTCCCAGCGAAAGTCATCGAGAAAGCCATCAACAGCCAACTCGCCACATTCATTGAAGGACACAACATCCTCGACTCCTCCCAATCCGGCTTCAGAAAAAACCACAGTACGGAAACCGCCCTCCTCGCCGCAACAGACGACATCCGCACCCTACTGGACAAAGGAGAAACAGTAGCTCTCATCCTCCTCGACCTATCAGCGGCGTTCGACACAGTCTCCCACCGCACCCTAATACGCAGACTCTACGACGCAGGAATCCAGGACAAGGCCCTCGACTGGATCCGCTCCTTCCTCTCCGGCAGGACGCAGCGGGTCAGACTCCTCTTTCCTCTCGGACCCCACACCTACCACCTGCGGAGTCCCCCAGGGCTCCTCCCTCAGCCCGACGCTCTTCAACGTCTACATGGCTCCACTCGCCCCCATCGTCAGAACCTACGGACTCAACATCGTGTCATACGCAGACGACACCCAGCTCATCCTCTCCCTATCCAACGAGCCCAACACCGCCAGACGCAACTTTCGAGAAGGCATGGAAGCCGTCGCCAAATGGATGAAAAACAGCTGCCTACAACTAAACACCAACAAAACAGAAGTACTCATCATGGGCCCAAACCCCGATGCCTGGAGCGACACCTGGTGGCCCCCGCCCTCGGAAACCCACCAACCCCCACGGACCACGCACGCAACCTGGGAATCATCCTGCACTCCGAGCTCAAAATGGACCGCCAGATCAACTCTGTCTCGTCTTCCTGCTTCCACACCCTCCGCCTCCTTCGTAAGACCTTCAAATGGATCCCCTCGAACACCGAAAGACCGTCACTCACGCCCTGGTCACCAGCAGTCTTGACTACGGCAACGCACTCTACGCCGGAATAAACAAAAACCTCACCCGCAAGCTACAGAACATCCAGAACGCCGCCGCAAGACTGGTCCTCAACCTGCCAAAACACTGCCACATCTCCCAGCACCTGCGCACACTCCACTGGCTCCCTGTCGAGGCGAGAATCACCTTCAAGATGCTCACCCACGCACACAAGGCCCTCCACGGCACCGGACCAGCATACCTGAACAGCCGACTCAAATTCCACGCACCCCAAAGGACCCTACGATCAGCCCAGCTCTCCTACGCCGTGGTCCCCCGCACCAGAAAGACCAGATCGGGAGGCCGCTCCTTCTCCTTCCTCGCGGCCAAAGCATGGAATGCCCTTCCGCTCCACCTCAGACAGACAACATCGCTCCCCATCTTCGCAAGAAACCTCAAAACCTGGCTCTTCGACAGACCCCCTCCTTGATGGATGGAACCTGCACCCCCCCACCCCCACCCCTAGCGCCTTGAGACCCTTACGGGTGAGTAGTCGCGCTTTAACAAACCCCTGATTGATTGATTGACTCTAGGCAGGCCACAAAGTGTTGCACTACCATAGTCAAGCTTTGAGATCACTAATGCTTGTACTGCAACCTTGAGGTCATGAGCAGGGAGGAAGGGTTTGAGTTTCCTAAGTAAACTGAGTTGAAAGTTCGCTCCTTTGGTGAGGGAACTGATGTGCTTCTGCATGTTCAGGCTTTTGTCAAGAATGATACCCAGAGATGATGCAGAGTCCACGAGGTGTGGACTGCAGTTAAGAGCAGTCAGCTGATTCAACCATTGTTCCATGACGAGGGATTGGTTGTGGGGTGAGATCAGTAGGAATTCCGTTTTAAGAGCATTAAGCTTCAGGTGATTGTGTGTCAGCCAGCTTTGTGTTTCCAGCAGGACTGAGTTGAGGGACTGGATGTCTTCGTGGGAGGTGATCTTCAGGTATAGTTGGGTATCATCCGCATACATATGATAGCGAATGCTGGATGATTTTAAAATTTCCGTCAGAGGCTCCATGAACAGGTTAAAGAGCGTGGGGGACAGTGCTGAACCTTGTGGAACACCCAAGGTGACTGGTGCAGGGAGGGACAAGGATTGGTCCACCTTGAAACATTGGGATCTGTTCTAAAGGAACAAAGGAACCAGCTTAAAACCGGCCCGGACAGCCCCATCCTGTGTTCTAGGAGGTCAATTAGGTGATCATGTTTGACAGTGTCAAATGCTGACGAAAGGTCTAGAAGGATCAGTATGCATGATGTGAGAAGTTGGCCTGGTATATGCTGTCCACTAATTAAAGTGGGCACCTTGCACCAGTCCAAACGACCCTTATTGATGATTAGGTTAAAGACAACCTTTATAGAAAGCTATCCTAGTGGTAGCTGTGGAGAGCAGCCTTCAGGCTAAGTCTTGAAGGAATATAAAGCAGCTTGTTTTACCAGTATATAACCTCTTGAATGACCAAATGAAAGGAGAACCACACCAGGTATATATAAAATATATGTATTTATTACTAAACACTCTCTACTAACCTCTTTATGAGATTAGAGAACAAGGCACACAATATTACAGTACTAGAACGACAGTAAATAGCACAATACACAGTGGGCTCCAGGGGGAGACCAAACCATATATTAAGAAAGTGGTATAACAACCACGACTTGACTAGACACAGTGCCTAGAGCACGTAGAATCGCTGGGACCCCAAGGAACCACCCAAGGTAGTGACACAGGGGACCCACGGAGGACGGGTGCAGTGTGGGAACACAGACGCGATCTCCGTACAACTCTATGGGACAGTAATGGTTGGAATTTTAGAGATTAAGGACACATAGGAGAGGACTTCAAGCAAACCCAGCTAAACATAGAAGGTTCTAAGGCCAGCACCCTTGAGAGTACCGAGGTACCAGTGTTACCTATCCCAGAGGAGCCGGGTGCATAGGGGTCAAGTGGTGTCGGAAACCCTCGTCGTTTTCAATGGCGTGATGCAAGAAAGTACTGCTGCCGTGGAGAAAAAAAGTGTCCGGTGTGATCCAAGCCTGGATTGGAGATGTGAAGAACCTGAAAGCAGAGGGGACAAAGTCTGGGTCACTTCACGTGACCAGGAGCGGAGCAATCGAATGCCCACCGATTTCAGGTGCGAAGAGGTGAAGCTTGACTCTGCAGCCCCGGGGACCAGGAGACGTCGACGATGACCAGATTCCGCAGGCGAGCTGTCCCACGAAGGATGTCTAGTGCTGAGTGATCAGTTTCCGGATTGGAGACCAATAAGCCTTAGCAACTGCAACCCACGCTGTCAGAGAAAAGATGCTTCTGTGAGGACCAGCAAGGTCCTGGGGACTCCACAAGCGATGGAGAGTCAGGGCACGTCTGGAGCAACCAGGGAAGCCCACTGAAAGTTAAAGTTGCCTTCTCAGGGACCCACAGGTCAACGGACTAGGGATCGCGAACGGACCTCGAGAGGAATCACACAATACCAGCCCACGGAACACTCGTGGAGTGTAGGCCAATAATCTTCGGTGGAAACACTGCTCGGGGCTCGGACTACAAGTAGCCCTAAGCACAGCCTCAGGGATCGCCTAAAAGCATATGCTGCTGCAAATGTGCACGGTGTCCAGCGTTCGGGTTGCACGGTCCCCATGAGGGCTGTGGGTCTCAGGTTTGCTGAGAGCACTAGTCGGCCTCGGGGAAGCTTGGGCACCCACCTCCTGTGTTGCAAAATCTTCGGAGTCCGTCGGGAGCTGCGTACATGCAAACCGGTCAGATGCGTTGAGGTGCCTGCGTTGCAGGGGAGTAACTCCTTTACTCCAAGGGAGATTCTTCAGTCGTCCAGCAAAGCGTAGATCGTCGAAGGTTACTTGGTTTCTGTAGCAGAGTTTAGTCCAGGTAACATCTAAAGTCCTGTAAGTCAGGGTTCCTACTTTATACCCAAGGAAGGGGTGGGACAAACTCTGGGGACCCACCTATGGGAGGGTCAGGACAGAGGGGTGGCTACACCCATGTCCTTTGTCCAGTTTTGCGCCAGAGCAGGGGCTGGTAGCCCCTGCAACCGGTTTCAGCTGGACTATGCACAGGGACACCAAATGTGCCCCCAGTGCAGACATCAAAGCACTCTGAGAGTGCACCCACCCAGCCCCAATACACTAAAGCCTGTCTGGGAGGTGGTCACACCTCCCTGTGACAGGAAACCTATTGTCAAGCCTTCCCCTGCCGGAGTTTCGTCCAGCAGCAGGAGGGCAGACTCGTGTCTGTGGCTGGCAGCATCCATTTTGTGATGCCAGGGCTCTGTGAAGCTGGTACCGGGTGTACCGGTGCTGTCATATTTCTCCCTCTAGGAGGGAGGAATCATACCTCCCACACCAGTTACTGGTGTGGAGGTATGATTCCAAGGTGTTTGACACCAAACACGACATAATTCCTTGCAGCTGTTTTAAAGTTAGCATTTACCGCGAGGTTATAATGCACTTAAGAGTATATGGTTGGCTGCATCACAGACAACCCCGGAATAGTGGTTCCGAAGGCTGCAGAGTGGCTCTGCTCATGCATGGGCACCCTCTCACATAAAACCCAGCACCCTGCCTTCAGGATTGATAAGGCCTGCCATAGGGGTGATTGATAGGTTTATATGTGCAGTGATTAGGATAGATATAGTGAACCTATATCTAAGTAAGGGGTGTATGCACCACCTTACACAGGCTGCTGTAGCAGACCTGTTGTGTCATTTTAAATGGTGTCTCAGGGGTGGCATAATACATGCTGCAGCCCCTGGGATGCCTCTGGGGTACCTATGCCCTGGGTACATAGTATACGATATACTAGGGACTTATAAGGGTACCCCAGAATCCAATCTGGAGTGTACCTAAAGTACATGAACAACCAATTTAGGGAGTAAGCAGATAGGCTGGAGTCCTGAATAGCAGGATCCCAGCCAAACTAAGTCGAAAACCAGCAAAACACCAGGAAAAAAGTGGGGGCAACCATGCAGTCAGATTCCACCTTCCTACATAACCCCCTCCAAACGAAAGGAGATACGGCTAACCTTGCCCAGTTGAGCCTTTATTGACTAAGTGGCCATATAAGGAAGAACCTGCACTAGAATGGTTACCCCCTGTCTTATGGTCCACTAAGCAATACCTAACCCCAAGGGTATTGGATGATCTCCACCATTTGGAATTACTACCTGTAGTGTGTTTTGGCAAAGTAAAAGGCTGGTGGGGTGTCTGAGTAGAGAAGTGAGGCCCTAATAAAGTTGGTCTCAGCTTCCTCAGATCACTGGTCACCATGGAGGCCTTTCTTTCCATGACTGAGTTGTATCTGGCCCTAAGGGTCAACCTCTGGCTGCCTACAGCTGAGGGTTGGGTCCCTTTAGTTGGAACACTGGGGGGACATGGTAGGTTTGGAACCACTTGGTCCCAGGTTTGCCTTTGCCCAACAGAGTCCATCTGGGGGTGGTCCCTATTCAATGGTAAGAGGGATCCCTCAGTGGGTTGAGGAATTTTCACCTGGCTAGGGCTACTAGACTGGGTGCCCCTAATCTGTTGATGAGGGTGTTCCTCTGGACAGTGGGCCCTTAGGGGTCCCCTGACATCTGCAGCCCTAGGCTGATTGAGGTAGGGTAGAGAGGGGCAGGATACCTGCTCCAGACTGGGAACCACCTTGGAAGGGTCCCCTGCCATCAGGGGTGTTGCCAGGCCAGGCCTGACCACCTCTGGGGCAGTTCCTTCACTAGGGGTAGGATCAGTTCCCTGAGGAAGCTGACCCTTACCTATAGTCTGGGGGGAAGAAGACTTTTCTTCAACCCTTCTGCTCTCTGGTGGAGTAGAGTGGGCCATTCTTTCAGGCTCCACTTCTCCAAAATTTCCCTGGGATGGGGCTGAGGCCCTAACAGCCCCACCAACTTTCTCAGAGAGGCCTAACATTTTTAAGTGGGCCTGGTATTCAACTTCAGCCCAGGCTGAAACCTCCAGATCATTGCCCAACAGGCAATCTACAGGCAAGTTTGGGGACACTGCCACTCTCTTTGGGCCAGTGACCCCTCCCCAGCTGAGATTGACTATGGCCATGGGATGATCTGTTCTGATACCATCAATGTTGGTCACCTGGTACTTGAACTCAGGGAAAAGCTGTTGAGGGGGGACTAGTTTCCCTGTTACCATGGTGACACCAGCCCCTGTGTCCCTGAGTGCCACCGCTTTCTGACCATTTATTAAGGGCTCCTGTCTGTACTTGCCCAAAGTATTGGGACTCATAGTAAAAGTGGCAAATCCCATGCCACCATCACAGACTAAGGAGGCCTGTGAGGAGGACCTTGATAAGCTGGGGTCCACCTCAGTTCCCCATGAGAATGCACCTACCTTTTTGGGTGCATTACTACCACCTGGGGGATTACTACTTGTAGTACCAGGAGGAGTGGTAGTATTACTTGGAGGAACATTTTCTTTATTGCTGACCTTAGGGCAAATGGGGTCATTTTTCCAGTGGCCAGGCTTCTTGCAGACATGGCAATAGGGTTTCTTTTCAGGGGAGGAAGGAGTTTGGGACCCACCCCCAGAAGAGGACTTTTGAGGCCCTGTAGGGGACTTGTCTTTTGATTTATCCCCACCTTTCTCTTGGGTCTTGAAAGAATCTTTCTTCTGGTCACCACCCTGATTCTTTGGCTTTACCCTGGTTCTGACCCATTTGTCTGCCTTCTTTCCCAATTCTTGGGGAGAGGTCAGATCAGAGTCCACCAGGTACTGGTGTAAAAGTTGGTTTTGACAATTATTAAGGATCTGCTCCCTCATAATCAAATTGTACAATCCTTAAAAGTCATGCACCTTACTGCCATGTAACCAGCCTTCCAGAGCCTTAGTAGCACAATCTACAAAGTCAACCCAGTCTTGAGTCTGAGCCTTTTGGGTATCTCTGAACTTTAACCTGTATTGCTCAGTGGTTAAGCCAAACCCATCAATCAGAGCACTCTTCAAGACTTTATAATTATCTGCATCCTCCTCTCTAACAGTGAGGAGCTTGTCTCTACCTTTGTCTGCAAAGGAGAGCCACAAGATTGCTGCCCACTGCTCCTGAGGGACCCTCTGTACCTTACAGGCCCTCTCAAGTGCAGTTATCCATTTGTGGATGTCATCCCCACTCTGATAGGAAGGGACAATCTTGCTCAGGTTCCTATGATCATGAGTCTTTTCTCTACCACTAGGGATATTGTTGCTGCCACCATGTGACTCTAGTCCCAACTTCTGAGAAGCTCTCTGAAGCTCCAGGGATTCCCTATCTAAGGCCAATTACTCTCTCTGGATTCTGAGCTTAGCTCTCTCAAACTCAAGCAGTTGGCATTTCTTCTCATAAGAGGATTCCCTTTTATGAGAAGCAGAGGTCCCTACAGAAGTACCAGAATGATCAGATTCCTGAGAAGGTGATCTTGATCTTCTTGGTAGACAGTTAACCCTTCCTGGGGGAGTAAAGAGAGGGCCATTGAGGCCTTCCTCACCTGAAGGAAGAATTGGATTGTCCAGGTTAGGATCACCTTGATCCCCCTGGTCAGCATTGGAGTCCAGGTCATAGAAGTTTTCACTTCCTGGCCTTTCTTCCTCTGCTGCCCCACCCAACTTGCCTGCCTCATCAGACCCTGGGGTCTTTCTGAGGTCATCTAACAGCAAAGCCTCTATGAGGCGTTGAGTGCTTGCATGTCTCCCTGTCTTCAGTTTCCTAGATGTACACATATTTCTCAATTCTTGGAATGTGAGATTGTCATACCTAGTTGGCAAGGAGTCACTGACTTCAGGCCTTGAAGACATTCTAGTGTGGTGTGGTGTATGCACCTACCTACTCTAGTGGGAACTGAGACTCTCTGGAGTTGGAGAAAGGGTGTGCTAGACCCTTGGCTACCCAACTCCAAGTTCAGTAGAACTTACTTTATTCTAGACTTGATTTATATGTACCTAAGTATCTTTAGTGGTTTTCAGTTAGTCACTCACTGAGATTATCTGGTAAAACAATAGCAAGCTTGAATCCCAACCGCTGCACACCAATGTGAGAAGTTGGCCTGGTATATGCTGTCCACTAATTAAAGTGGGCACCTTGCACCAGTCCAAACGACCCTTATTGATGATTAGGTTAAAGACAACCTTTATAGAAAGCTATCCTAGTGGTAGCTGTGGAGAGCAGCCTTCAGGCTAAGTCTTGAAGGAATGTAAAGCAGCTTGTTTTACCAGTATATAACCTCTTGAATGACCAAATGAAAGGAGAACCACACCAGGTATATATAAAATATATGTATTTATTACTGAACACTCTCTACTAACCTCTTTATGAGATTAGAGAACAAGGCACACAATATTACAGTACTAGAACGACAGTAAATAGCACAATACACAGTGGGCTCCAGGGGGAGACCAAACCATATATTAAGAAAGTGGTATAACAACCACGACTTAACTAGACACAGTGCCTAGAGCACGTAGAATCGCTGGGACCCCAAGAAACCACCCAAGGTAGTGACACGGGACCCACGGAGGACGGGTGCAGTGTGGGAACACAGACGCGAGCTCCGTACAACTCTATGGGAAAGTCGCGGTTGGAATTTTAGAGATTAAGGACACTTAGTAGAGGACTTCAAGCAAACCCAGCTAAACAAAGAAGGTTCTAAGGCCAGCACCCTTGAGAGTACCTGAGGTACCCGTGTTACCTATCCCAGAGGAGCCGGGTGCATAGGGGTCAAGTGGTGTCGGAAACCCTCGTCGTTTTCAATGGCGTGATGCGAGAAAGTACTGCTGCCGTGGAGAAGAAAAGGGTCCGGTGTGATCCAAGCCTGGATCGGAGATGTGAAGAACCTGAAAGCATAGGGGACAAAGTCTGAGTCACTTTACGTGACCAGGAGCGGAGCAATCGCATGCCCACCGATGTCGGGTGCTTCAGGTGCGAAGAGGTGAAGCTTGACTCTGCAGCCCCGGGGACCAGGAGACGTTGACGACGACCAGATTCCGCAGGCGAGCTGTCCCACGAAGGGTGTCGAGTGCTGGGGGGTCAGTTGCCGGATTGGAGACCAACAAGCCTTGGCAACTGCAACCCACGCTGTCAGAGGAAAGATGCTTCTGTGAGGACCAGCAAGGTCCTGGGGACTCCCCAAGCGATGGAGAGTCAGGGCACGTCTGGAGCAACCAGGGAAGCCCACTGAAAGTTAAAGTTGCCTTCTCAGGGACCCACAGGTCAACGGACCAGGGATCGCAAAGGGACCTCGAGAGGAATCACACAATACCAGCCCACGGAACACTCGTGGAGTGTAGGCCAATAATCTTCGGTGGAAACAGTGCTCGGGGCTTGGACTACAAGTAGCCCAAAGCACAGCCTCAGGGATCGCCTAAAAGCATATGCTGCTGCAAATGTGCACGGTGTCCAGGAGTTCGGGTTGCACGGTCCCCACGAGGGCTGTGGGTCTCAGGTTTGCTTGGGCACCCACCTCCTGTGTTGCAAAATCTTCGGAGTCCGTCGGGAGCTGCGTAGATGCAAACCGGTCAGATGCGTTGAGGTGCCTGCGTTGCAGGGGAGTAACTCCTTTACTCCTGTCGTGTGGTTTGTGGCCTCTTTGTCTGCTTTGCTAAGTTGGCTTAGGCCTGGCTGCCATGATGCCTTTTTGCGCACGTTACTTTGTGCCTTTGTTTTTCCAGCCTCTGCTTGTGCCCGGCTATTTTAGAACTGTCTGCCTTTTTGCCTTTCACTTTTCCTCCTGTTCCCTTTGGGTTTCGTCTGCACATCATGTACAAGGTCGAAAAACAATGTCCCTTGTTCTTGCTGATCTGGTCAGCCCCTCGCGCTTAGACATAACACTGAATGCAGCTGCAACTGGAGAAATTCGTGTGCTTTTAATATTGTGATTTTCACTGTTAGAGACACTTGGAGAAATACCTTTCCAGAGAGAAGAGCTGTGCTTGTCTGATGATGTAAACCTTGCATCTAGATATTGAGGTATGAGGGTCTGCCTGACAATGCCCAGAGGTCTTCTGTTTTTATAATAAACTAGCTAATAGCACGGGGAGGGTGGTATGGTCATTTAGCCCTATATCCACTGCTTTATGAAATGCTTTCCCCGTTTGTATTCTATGGAATTGTAACTATGCTTATTATTTTATCCTTATGCATTATGCTGATAGTACTGGCACGTGTACTGTATCTTAGAGCACGATAGTTGAAATAAACATTTTAAACTATACTGTGTCTCTTATTACGAATGTTGTGGACAGGTATGAGTGAGTTATGAAAGGGTGTTCTTGCTCCCGCGAGTCCTGAGAGAGAGAGACCGTGTTCTGGGTTGTCTAATCAGTGGTAGCTGCGCTGCTAATGAGACGCTAAAGCTAGTCGGATTGGGATTGTGGGTACTAAGGGGCATGGTTGGCTCACCACTATACCCTGAGGTCCTATTATCCTGTGCATAGCTCTGTGTATGTGCAGAATCCCTACAACACTCCAAGGGAGATTCTTCAGTCCTCCAGCAAAGCGTAGATCGTCGAAGGTTACTTGGTTTCTGTAGCAGAGTTTAGTCCAGGTAATATCTAAAGTCCTGTAGTCAGGGTTCCTACTTTATACCCAAGGAAGGGGTGGGACAAACTCTGGGGACCCACCTATGGGAGGGTCAGGACAGAGGGGTGGCTACACCCATGTCCTTTGTCCAGTTTCGCGCCAGAGCAGGGGCTGGTAGCCCCTGCAACCGGTTTCAGCTGGACTATGCACAGGGACACCAAATGTGCCCCCAGTGCAGACATTAAAGCACTCTGAGAGTGCACCCACCCAGCCCCAATACACTAAAGCCTGTCTGGGAGGTGGTCACACCTCCCTGTGACAGGAAACCTATTGTCAAGCCTTCCCCTGCCGGAGTTTCGTCCAGCAGCAGGAGGGCAGACTCGTGTCTGTGGCTGGCAGCATCCATTTTGTGATGCCAGGGCTCTGTGAAGCTGGTACCGGGTGTACCGGTGCTGTCATATTTCTCCCTCTAGGAGAGAGGAATCATACCTCCTTATGATTCCAAGGTGACAAAACACGACATAATTCCTTGCAGCTGTTTTAAAGTTAGCATTTACCGCAAGGTTATAATGCACTTAAGAGTATATGGTTGGCTGCATCACAGACAACCCCGGAATAGTGGTTCCGAAGGCTGCAGAGGGGCTCTGCTCATGCATGGGCACCCTCTCACATAAAACCCAGCACCCTGCCTTCAGGATTGATAAGGCCTGCCATAGGGGTGACGGATAGGTTTATATGTGCAGTGATTAGGATAGATATAGTGAACCTATATCTAAGTAAAGGGTGCATGCACCACCTTACACAGGCTGCTGTAGCAGACCTGTTGTGTCATTTTAAATGGTCTCTCAGGGGTGGCATAATACATGCTGCAGCCCCTGGGAGGCCTCTGGGGTACCTATGCCCTGGGTACATAGTATACCATATACTAGGGACTTATAAGGGTACCCCAGAATCCAATCTGGACTGTACCTAAAGTACATGAACAACCAATTTAGGGAGTAAGCAGATAGGCTGGGGTCCTGAATAGCAGGATCCCAGCCAAACTAAGTCGAAAACCAGCAAAACACCAGGAAAAAAGTGGGGGCAACCATGCAGTCAGATTCCACCTTCCTACACATGACTCATTGTGATCCAGCATTCTAAGCGCATCATCCACGATGTGCGTTAGTTAGCGCCGACTCTGTGCTATGACCTGGGCGGAAACCAGATTGGCATTGGTCCAGGAGTTGGAAATGGTCAATGTGATGACAAAGTTGGGCGAGCACACATTTTTCCAAAAGTTTTGCCAAGGTGCGGATGTTAGTGATTGGTCAAAAGTTAAGAAGGTCAGTGGATCCGCATTTGGTTTCTTTAGGATCAGGGTAACCTGACCTGATTTAAGGCAATCCGGAATAGCACCTTGCAAAAGAGAAGCATTGACGATCGTCGTCCAGAGAGTTAGTAAGGCGGATCTCACTTCCGGGAACAGGTTCGATGGCAGAGGGTCGTTGTAGTGATTGGAAGGTTTCAAGGTCAACAACATTTTGCGAATAGTGGGTTCATCCACAGTTTGGAACAAACTCCACGATGCATTGTTTTTAGGGCGGCAGGGCTGTATATGTTCAGAGATATTCGACTCTGAGGGGCATGGGGTGTTCAGCGGACCACTCGAGAGGTGAACCCTGGCCGAGCGTAGTTCAGACTCGATCTTGGTAGTCTTATCCCTGAAGAAAACAGCAAATTCTTCACAGTTCGGCAGTGTCCCTTGACCCGGAGCCGAGAGGTTAGGATGATTATTGGATTGGGACTTGATGAGTTCGAACAACTTTTTCGGACGTTTTTTGCTTGATCTAGTTGAGTTCTAAAGAAGGTGGCCTTCGAGCATCTGATGCGTTTGTTGTATAAGCTTCGCAAGGATCTCAGTTGAAAAAGATGTTCCATGGAGGGATAGGCTCGCCACTTCTTTTCTGCAAGTCTTAAGTTTCTTTTTTCAGCATTAAGACTATCATTGAACCATGGTTTGGAGATTTTAGCAGACACTCTTTTAAGCTGAAGTGGTGCCACTGCGTCAAGAACATTAAGCATTGCGTGGTTATAGTGGGCCGTCAGGTCGTGGACATCAGACATGTTTAAAGGGGGGGGCAAGATGTTATCACAGAGCTCCGTCAGGTCTTGCGAGTTGATGTTCCTTAAACATCTTTTCAGCTTTTTTGGATTCTTAGGTTGGGATCTGCTTGCTCTTACCGATTCATGGACGAGGAAGGTGATGCAATAGTGATCTGTCCAGTCACATGGGAGGATCGACTCCAGGCGGAAAGAGTTGGGCTTACCAATGACAAGATCTAACGTGGCTCCTTTGGTATGCGTAGGGCTGTCATTAATTTGGATAAGGTTGAGGTCAAGTAGGAAGGATTTAAGGCTATTAACCAGCACATCGTTTACATCGTTCCAGTGGAGGTTGAAGTCACCCAGGAAGAACTGCGTGCCTTGGAAATCCCCGTTGGCCGAAATAATGTCCATGATCTGTTCTGTGAAGGGAAGGTTGTCGCGAGGGGGGTGGTAGAACGTGTGCAGTAAGCAGAGTGATTGTTGCCCCCCGTCACATCAATGTATAGGTATTCACACGAGTGCAGGAGGTCGTCATGAATGACTTTAACTATTAAATTACTACGATGTAAGCAAGCGATGCCTCCCCGTGACCGCTAGTTCTGTCCAACCTAATGATATCAAAGTTGGGAGGCATTAGAAAGTCCAGGATAGGAGCGGCTGAGTCATTTAGCCAGGTTTCGGTCAACATTACAAGGTCAAGATCCTGGACATGGATGAGATCGGCAATATCCGCAGCGTGTTTAACAGCCGATCTGCAGTTTAGGAGCTCGCATTTGAGACTAACGTGGGTGTCCGTTGGTGGAGGTAGAGTGGGGGTGACTATCGTGAGGTTGTTCGCATTTAAAGTTCCTGAGTTTGGCCTAGGTTCCCTGAAGGGATCAGTAGGGATTGATTCAATTAAATGGAAGTTTGATGGGGAGGAGGGAAGTGCCAGATCATATGAGAGTAGGAGAGAGTGAATATCACTATCCGACAGTGAGGCTGTACATCTGGAGGGTCGAAAGGGGTCATTAGGGTGCGGAGCGGAGGGCCACCTATGGGGTGCGCGGGTGGAGTGGGATGAGTTTCGCCAAGGATGGGGAAGGAAAGGGCGCCGGGTACAACCACAGTCTGGGAGCGAGCGTAGATGGAGATTGGTCATAATGGAGCGGCTTAGTATGGAGTTAACTGACAGATCTTCAGTGATGCATGAAAGGCTACGCACATCCGCCTTAAGTTGTTGCAGGCAGAGTGAAATCTCATTGAGACGGGCTTCCAATGAAGTGTGTGATTGGGGATGAGAGGCTAGGACCCGGGAACCCTGTGGCAGAGGATAGCTAGTGGGGGAAGGGGAAAATGGGGCAGGTGGCGCGTGAGTGGGCCCCGGGGCAGGGAATTCAGGGAGATGGAGCTGTGTACTTGGGGAAATGTGTGGGATAGGGGAGGCGGGGACGGACAGCAGGGGACCCATGGCCGCCTGTCTGACCGGGTCGGGATTGCTGATTGGGCTGGGGGCAGGGATCCTGGGGAGAAACCGAACAGCGTTATGAACAGTAGTGCTAGGAGACTTAGAACCAGCTAAATGTGAGTGGGGGGGAGCATGTAGACTCTCGTGAAGAGCGTGCTGTCGCGGTTCGTTGACACAGTGTAATGCGGTGGAATTGTTAATCTCAGTGGAGGTAGCTAGAGGGGGGGCCTTCAGCACTACGTGTAATGTGGTGGAATTGGTAATCTGAGTGGAGGTAGCTACAGGGGGCCCTTCGGGACCAAGGTAGTGTTAGCAGCTGGTGGTAGAGAGGCAGGAGAATGAGTTTGCACGGTCAGGGGGACCCTTGCTGAGCCATCACCTCCCAGGGGGGCGGCACTGAAACTGGCAAATTTCTTCATGATGGTGGGGAAAAAGTTGTCAAACAGCATAAGATTGCAGTCAGAAGCTTGGATAAGGATGGTTCAGTTTTTGTAAAGTGAAATGGTAGCTTCCGCTGTATAGGCTGAGGAGGGTGCAACTATCACTCTGAGACCATGAGGAGTTTTAAGGGAAGAGGAGATCTTAAGGAGAGAGTAAATGGCCTTCCGCCATTGAGCATGCCGTTTAGTGTAGAAGATGAGATCATTTATGGTAGCACCTTTATTGATGGAGAAGAAGGGGTCTGAGATATGGGTTTTGAGTAGTCTATGTTTGAAGTTTTTTGCAGCATTTTATGAAAGGTTCGGGGGATATATGATTCTGAAAGTGTTCTGGCCCGCCGGCTCTAGGTTGGGAGAGATGCGAAACGGAGGTCTCGGTACCATATCCGCACCCGCCATGTCTCCCACCAAGGAAGTCTAGATAGGCAAATCAACTGGGCAGAGGTGGGTGCCCACCATAGAAGGCGCAGGGAGGTCAGTAGTCTGGGCACAAGTCAGGGTCGTAGCCAGGGGTTGGATGTGTACGCAGAGGGAGAGTGACCAGGGGTTAGGTTGGGATGGGCAGTTGCATGCTAATTTCTAGCCCCGCACCCTCGGGTTCATTCAGTAGGACTAACATCTAAGAGACCCAGCTAACCAGGGCTAGTAGATAGGGGGTGGTGTGCGATTGAGTCCCAATTGCTCACTGCGCAAAAATTACGACTTCAGCAGATAGGCAGATCAAGCTGGTCGTTTCAGGAATGCCCTTAGAGGCAATAACCTTCTCCCGCTATGCGGTGCTGGGGTAGACTAAGCAGGCCCCTAAGTGGGCTAAATAAGGAGGAACACACTCCAATATGGCCGCCAAATGTTGGGAATGGCTCAGGCCTATTTCTTTATCCATGGCAGGCAGTACCTAGTGCTCATGGAGGGGGGGGCGCCCTTCTTCAGCTCCCGAGGGAGGAGGCCAAACTGGATGCCCCACCTCACCCGGACACTAAACGAGGCGAGTAAAATGGGCGACCATCCTGTAAAGGGACACTACATATGGCAATCTTCTCAAACCCGCACCATGGGACCAGGTTCAAAGTTATTATTGTTCTATTCTCTTTTTCTCTGGTAATCTCTTTACCTGTTGAGTCTTTATGAGTCTTTACTCATACATGTGATATGTGAATACTGGCAACTGATTCTTTATGAAAAAGTCAGAATTGCATTATCATACCAGACTTTCACCCCACTCGAAACGGGCAAGATGCGAAGGCAGCAGGGGGATCAAGGACCGCAGGAGGACAGACCCCACGCAGCGTCAAGCCACAACGATCACCTGATCTCGACGTGTTTCTCCGATCCATCCAGCGCAACGCTCGGGATCCAGGAGACACAGCTATACAACACCCAGCCTCTCACCGGGCACCCGCAATGAGGCAGCAACGCAGGGCGGATCAGGCCCTAGAGAACAGAGACGTGCGTGATACTCCGGACTATAAGCTGGCAGTGTTGATGCCAGGCGCCTCTGGTGGCATCAGTGGCCGGTATTTTCTCAGGCGGCCGCAGGACGAACTGGCGGGACGGACCCTCGGGCCAACGGCATCCTCAGACCTCGGCAGCGATGAAGCGGGAGGCTGGGGTATAATCCTCACCACACCCGGAAGCGGAGCCCCGACGATCAGGCAGGCAGACTCCGTGTCCGAGGAGGGCCCCCAGCGCAGCCCCCCGGGCACGGGGCTCAGCACCCCCCACGCTGTGGCACGGAGTCAAGTCGCAGGGCATATCAGACCCCCAGCGCACAGGCAACTCCAAGATCACGCCAGCGGAGATGGGGGAGGTGTGTGTGCTTCCTACCTCGCCCAAAGGATCCTCATCGCCACGCAAGAGCTTAAGAGCTCAGGGTTCCGTGAACTCGGTGAAGAAACTCCAGCAGGCAAGAGACTCCAGCAGGAGCTGGGGCCTCAGCTTCCACCAAGACTGACAAGACTTGACTGAGGAGCCACCGGCTTCTTTCATCAGTACATTAAAAAGTATAAAGTTCCTATTGCAGTGCATGTAGCCTTCCCATTCTAAAACGAAGATTGTGTTAATTTAAACCTTCATTTCCTGTTAGACAAGCGGCCTACAAAATATAACTGTGATAAGCATAACTGCCCGATGTAAGGGCAAGATAGAAGTCATGCTAGCATTCTTCGCTGAGCGCTTTCTTGAGGCAGGGGATGGGAGGCTCATATGCTTTACCCCTCTAGTCACGATTCACGAGCGCCGATTGGTTACACAGAAGCTTGTGCTAGGCGTACAGATCGTCAAAAAGTATAGGTGCAAGGGAACTGTTGCATTATGCGTCCAATGCTGTTTTGCATATTTTATCAAAATTATGAATGAATGCGTTATTTTACTTTCATATGAAAATATCGATAAAATCCTTTTAAAAATCAAAATGCCAGCCAGGAATGTTTCAGCATTCTGAGGGCCCGGTGTACTAAACTTCCATAATTTCGCAATCCGGTTTGCGAACAGAAAATGTCCAAGGAGCGATGTATTAAAGGCATAAAAGTAAGGGCTGGGGTGTATTAGCTCACCAAATCAAACGCGTAGTCAATCGTGGTGGAAGTAGCGATTCCCTATTGCATTTTTTGGAATGCAATTCGCCAATGATATGTATCAGCCTTTCACAAACTGCAAATGGTCAATTAACAGGCAGTTTTGGCCTTGCAGTTTAACACTAAGGGGCCGATTCCGATCTCGGTCGGAGGCGCACTCAATACCATTCGGTCGGGAAAAAAGCCATGCGAAAGCCTGTTTCCCGACCGATCCGTACAGCACACCGAACGAGTAAGTACGATGCGCACAACAGCACAGAATCCGGCCGAGGCGTACTCACCCAAACCAGGTCCTGTTCCCCGACCGAGGCGAATCCGGAAACGCCGAATCGAGTCGCACGGAAGGAAAAATGCAGCTCCGTCCGGCCGAACGAGTACGATGCGCTTTCCGTACGCGCCGAACCCGTCGCTACGCACGGCACGTCAAAGCATCCGGGAGAGGCGCACATAAGCTCCGATTCGCGCCACAACACGATCCACGGCTACGAGACGAACACGCCAGCGACGAGGACGAGGCGAAGCGACGAGGACGACGCGAAGCAACGAGAAGGACGAACGACACGAACCAACCATGAATCCCTTCGTCCCGATCATACCAATATTCTACATTTACTACCGGAACAGGCACGGACGCGTACGCGCAGAAGGTAAGTCAGACACCAACCACAAAACACATACAACACGTACACGACACATCACACACACACAGAGGGATGCAGAATATACTTACACCAGCAACAGCAGCACCATAGGGGCGGGATGCCCATCACCAATGCCACATATGCACACAGGGGCCTGAATGCGCACCACCACCCCTACCCAGGGGGGGCTGGATGCCTACCACTACTACCACCCTTAGCCAGGGGGGGCTGGATGCCTACCACTACTACCACCCTTAGCCAGGGGGGGCTGGATGCCTACCACTTCTACCACCCTGAGCCAGGGGGGGGCTGGATGCCTACCACTACTACCACCCTGAGCCAGGGGGGGCTGGATGCCTACCACTACTACCACCCTTAGCCAGGGGGGGCTGGATGCCTACCACTACTACCACCCACACCCAGGGGGGGCTGGATGCCTACCACTAATACCACCCTCACCCAGGGGGGCTGGATGCCTACCACTACTACCACCCTCACCCAGGGGGGCTGGATGCCTACCACTACTACCACCCTGAGCCAGGGGGGCTGGATGCCTACCACTACTACCACCCTTAGCCAGGGGGGCTGGATGCCTACCACTACTACCACCCTCACCCAGGGGGGCTGGATGCCTACCACTACTACCACCCTTAGCCAGGGGGCTGGATGCCTACCACTACTACCACCCTCACCCAGGGGGGCTGGATGCCTACCACTACTACCACCCTCAGCCAGGGGGGCTGGATGCCTACCACTACTACCACCCTCAGCCAGGGGGGCTGGATGCCTACCACTACTACCACCCTCAGCCAGGGGGGCTGGATGCCTACCACTACTACCACCCACACCCAGGGGGGCTGGATGCCTACCACTACTACCACCCTCACCCAGGGGGCTGGATGCCTACCACTACTACCACCCTCACCCAGGGGGGCTGGATGCCTACCACTACTACCACCCTCAGGCAGGGGGGGCTGGATGCCTACCACTACTACCACCCTCAGCCAGGGGGGGCTGGATGCCTACCACTACTACCACCCTGAGCCAGGGGGGGCTGGATGCCTACCACTACTACCACCCTCAGCCAGTGGGGGCTGGATGCCTACCACTACTACCACCCTTAGCCAGGGGGGGCTGGATGCCTACCACCACCCTTAGCCAGGGGGGGCTGGATGCCTACCACTACTGCCACCCTGAGCCAGGGGGGCTGGATGCCTACCACTACTACCACCCTTAGCCTGGGGGGCTGGATGCCTACCACTACTACCACCCTCAGCCAGGGGGGCTGGATGCCTACCACTACTACCACCCTTAGCCAGGGGGGCTGGATGCCTACCACTACTACCACCCTCAGCCAGGGGGGCTGGATGCCTACCACTACTACCACCCTTAGCCAGGGGGGCTGGATGCCTACCACTACTACCACCCTTATCCAGGGGGGGCTGGATGCCTACCACTACTACCACCCTCACCCAGGGGGGGCTGGATGCCAACCACTACTACCACCCCCACTCATAGGATGGACAATGCATGACACAACCAGCACACCACAACCTAGGGAATGCAAGAAGAAGACATCCCCCAACACCATGACAAGCGTGTGTAGACTGTGTCAAATGCCTACAACACCGAACATGACTTTGAACATACAATGTGACCCCCTAGCACATGTGCCACACATATATGTGTGTGGCACCCACAATGCAAGCAGGCCATGACCATTGTGGCAATGGGGTCCAAACCCCCATCACCACAGTGACCAAAAGGTAAGTGTGGGGTCCATAGCTGAAGCACATTTTGAACATTGTGGCAATGGGGTCTAAACCCCCATCACCACAGTGAACAAAAGGTAAGTGTGGGGTCCATAGCTGAAGCACATCTTGAACATTGTGGCAATGGGGTCTAAACCCCCATCACCACAGTGACCAAAATGTAAGTGTGGGGTCCATAGCTGAAGCACATCTTGAACATTGTGGCAATGGGGTCTAAACCCCCATCACCACAGTGAACAAAAGGTAAGTGTGGGGTCCATAGCTGAAGCACATTTTGAACATTGTGGCAATGGGGTCCAAACCCCCATCATCACAGTGACCAAAATGTAAGTGTGGGGTCCATAGCTGAAGCACATCTTGAACATTGTGGCAATGGGGTCTAAACCCCCATCACCACAGTGACCAAAATGTAAGTGTGGGGTCCATAGCTGAAGCACATCTTGAACATTGTGGCAATGGGGTCTAAACCCCCATCACCACAGTGACCAAAAGGTAAGTGTTGACAAAGAAAGAGGTGCAACTGCCAAACTGCATGGATGATTCCTGGTCACAGAACAACAAACACATCAGTGGCAAAGTAGTGTATGTGTCCCATTGCAACATAAATTGGGGGAGCCAAATACTGCAGTGCAAATAAGACATACCTTTGGCCATGTGCAGACAAACAACACCCATGGGGGCTGACACCGTCAACAATCATCAATGACACAATGACAGAAGTGACCATCAGAATGCAGACCCACATATTTGCACCAATGGGCACACAAATCCAGATACCCTGTGGAGTCTGCAGATGTGAGGTGAACAGATACCATACCATGGCAGCAATGGGACACACAAACCATGATCATTGTGCTGACCGATGACCTAGGAGTCCCAGGGACAGCAGGGGAAACCCACCAAAACACACATACATTCAATGGCACACCCAAGATATGCCAATGCAGTGGTGCAGATGCACAAACACAAACAGGCAGACCCACACTGCACATCATACACAACAGGTGAGGGGGGTGCCAGTGTCCCCAGGCAACCACACAACACATGAGGAGACCTGAATACCAATCATACAGATGTGCATACAGTGCCACACAAAGGTAACTCATGGATCCAAATCCCCTATGTGGGCAAGCAGGCATTGTCAGATGAGAGGGAGCACAAATCACACATGTCACACAGGCACGTAGGGACAGCAACTGACACAGCAAGACACAGACACACCACAGCACTACCCCCAGGGCCCCCACAATGTGGTGACCCTGGGCTGCATTACAATCCCACTGTGATGACAAAGCTAAATGTGGTTCACACTGTGAACCACAGTCATGTGTCCTGAGCAACTAACTACCATCACACCTACACAAGCACAAATCAAACAGCATGGCCAGTAAGCCAAGGCCAACATGGAGGCAGGGGCCTAGCCGGGCAACAACTCTCATCTGCACACACTCAACACCACACCCCTCGACCTCCAACAATGTGCAGCAGTGAAGTACACATGCACTGGTGACATTGCACATGCACCCATGACTATTCCAGGGTGGTGGGTGGGAACCAAGGTGCAGAAACACATCACACATGGCCACTCAACAAGACTCCTGAATGTCTGACACACTGCACACTACGCTGTACATGGACATGACGGCAATACCACACCAACCAATGGGATCTCAGCCACAGTCACACACCAATGAAGAAGCCAAGGTCACCCACAAAGAACACACATAGACAACAACCAACATTGCAGCCCGGACCCTGAGGAGTG
This sequence comes from Calotriton arnoldi, assembly GCA_963921515.1. Classification (NCBI taxonomy): domain Eukaryota; kingdom Metazoa; phylum Chordata; class Amphibia; order Caudata; family Salamandridae; genus Calotriton; species Calotriton arnoldi. The sequence continues at coordinate 4,114,382 of CAWUFW010000182.1, forward strand.
CCAGCAGTCACACACACAACGTGTCACAATCACTGAAAGATAACACAAACTGGAAATCACATGACAGGGGCAAACAACAAGTGCCAAGGGGAAACCTGACTGTGACCCATCTGCGTCTGCACACAAACTCAGCCCTGACAGCAAACACACCTATGGGTGACACCCTGATGACCAGTAATGTGCCATGCACCCACATCACAGAGAACCCAGGGAGAAGACTTTGGGGGAACATAGCTCAACTCAGCTAGCATCACAAACAGGTACAACACTAGGGATCACAGCATGCACAGCTAAACGGAAGTGAACACACAGACATGCACATACAACACACACCTTGGGCGCAGGCAATGTCACAGGAGTACACACTGCCATGAGGGGACTCCACTCCTGTGTGAGGAAAGCTGTGCCATATGTTGCCTCAGGAGGGCCCCATCATGTCAGCTGAGCACTTGGTCACACAATCAACAATTAGCACCAAATGAGGGCTCCCGTAACATCAGCCTGGTCATGGAAGTGCCAACGGAATCATCAGCACAGATCCAACACACTTGTATAGCAATGTTGCACTGACAACACAGATGAGTCCTTCCCCATTGATGCCCAAACCTTCATGTCCACTGGAGATGGCCACACGGTCAGGGAAGTAGACAAATTGAACAATGGCAGGCACAACAGATGTGCAGGGGTGGAAGCCACAGATGTGAAATAGGCAATCTAAGTAGGAAATCCCATTGCCAAATACTGAACACATGACACCCTCAGATGCTGCTATGGATGACATGGATACACCACAGGATAGGACACATTCCCCCTGGACCACATGGGTTCCTGCACAGTAACACTTCATTATCATGAGACCAAATATCACCATCACTGCAGCAAGGGCATGGTTAGCATCATCAACATCATGTACATCAGAAGCAAAAGCACTAGAGAACAGAAAGTTGCTTTATTCAGCATATGTGACATTAAAAGTAGAAGTCCGGTAGAAAATAAACAAAGGCCAATGGCCAGTCCATCAACAAAGTCACAAGTGGGTGACAGTGGCAGATGCCACCCTACACATGCCTGCACAAAACCAGGGACAATCCACTAGGAGGGGCAACCGGGGGGGGGGTAGGCCAGGCACCGCAGGGACAGGATCAGGGCTCACCAGGAGGACGCAGGGAAGGGGTGGTGGGTGCTGGAGAGCCACTGACAACTGCAGTGGAGGTGTCTGACATGGTGTGTGCCGGCACAACTGGGGGGCATGACTCAGATGTTGTGGGTGCCGGCACGACTGCAGTGGACCCTGCAGATGGAGTGGACAGGTCCGCTACTGCAGTGCCCAAGTCAGACAGGGTGGTAGTGGACTCCACTGCAGTGCCTACCACCAGGGGAGGAGAATGGGGAACAGGCAAGGTGGGCTGGACAGAGGGGGAGGACACCCTCACCACATCAGTGGCACAGACAAGCGCAGCGGGGGTGTGGTGCCGGGAGAGCAAGTGGCAGGGGGAGAAGGCCGGATCCTCTTGGGGATGGTATATCTGTGGGTGGGGGAACCTGGGGCAGGGTGTGGTGGGGGCACCTGTGGAGTGGGGGCCTGAGGGATGGAGGAAGGAGACCTGGTGCTTGAGCTGCAGGGCGGCGGCGGGGTCTTGCTCTTACCACTCCGGGGGACTTGCGGGTGGGGGCCTCAGTCTGTCTGCGCCTGGGGGAGGGTGTCCGGGGGCGAGGGGCACTCTGCTCCGTGTGGGGGGGCTTCCTCTTCCCCCTGGATGCTGGAGCAGCTGGATCGGAGGGGAAGAGGCCGAGGTCACTGAGGAAGAGGCGCTGGGTCTTTGGGGTTGCAGGTGAGGCAAGGGAGGGTGTTTTGGAGGGAGAGGCAACTGAGGACTGCGCAGTGCCCGTGGATGCGTGTGTGTGTACCAGGGCCCCATCCCCTGTGAGTCTGGTTTCAGTCCCCTGACTGTGCGTGTGCGTTTTGTTTGTGGCGTGTGTGTCTGTGTGCTGGACGTGTGTGTGCTGGTGTGTGCCTGTGCCGGTGTGTGTGTGCTTGGGACGGGTAAGGTGCTGGGGAGTGTGGATGGAGCAGAGGCAGGAGGGGTGAGGGACTGTCTGAGGAGGGACACTGCTGCCGTCAGGGAGGAGTCCATGGACCTATTGCCCCTCTGTAGGTCAGACATGCCCGATGAGATGCCCTCCATGAACGACACCAGCTGAGTCAACAGAGCGGTGTGCGCATGGAGGACACTCAGCATGGCTGTCTGCCCTACATGGAGCTGGCGAAGGAGGTACACAGACTCCTCACTCAGGGCAGCAGGGGACACAGGGGCAGGGGGTGCGGTGCCTGGGCCAAAGGAGACACGCTCCCGAACATGGGAGCCTCCACGGACCTGGGGAATGGGAGCCAATGGGAGGGCGGTGGTGGTGCTGGTGGTGGCGGGGACAGCAACACTAGCTGGGGTGTGGTGGCTGCTGACACCCGCCTCCATAAGGGAGTCATCCTCCGAGTTGCTCTGGTCCTCAGCTGAGGTGGATGGTGCTGAGGACTCCTCGGTGTGGCTCCCCTCGCCCTCCGTGCCACTGGGTCCCTCCGACCACTCCTCGGCTGCTGACCCAGTCTGGCTCTCTGGCTCCTCCTGGTCCGTGGAGCTGTCCCCTTCCGTGGCCGTGGATGTATCTGCAAACAATGGGGAAACAGACAGACATCAGTCACCTGCACCAAACGCACACACCACTGTGAGCACAGCACATTACAGAGCAAGCCCTGGCATCATTAGTTGTACATTGCTAAAAGTGCCCTAACTGAACAGGAGAAGCCAATTGTCAGTCTGATGCCAAGCATGGCACTCACATCCCACATGGCCTTGCACCCATCTGTCTGGTGTCTGTTGGATTGCAACACCCCAGTGTGGACACATGCACCAAGTACACAGTAGTTGGACAGTGCAGAGGACACGGTGTGGCATGTGGACATGCACACATCACAGCTCTTGCCACTGAGTCAGTACAGGTTTCCGGATGAAAGGGATGCCCAGAGTCAAATAGGAAATGCATGTGATGCATACCAGCGACAGACACCATGATGCACCCATGTCCTGATAGCCATCGCCACAATGGTGTGCATGTAGCACATGTCACTCCCCTGCAAGACCACCAATAAGTAGACACATGCCATGGCAGAGGCATGACTGCTAAGTCATACATCACTGTCTCAGTGATGTATGACTTGGCAGCCAGACAACAACACTATGCACTGTGTCACAATAGTAGGTCATGGGGAATGCAAGTCCTGGAGCTGCACAAGTGCACATGTACATCCCCCACACAACACATCATCTTAACCCTCATCTGTCCAGGTCATACCTATTGGACATATGGGAGACCTGTGACACTACCCTCTGAACCTGAGCCCTCACAATCTGCTGTGAATGGGGAACAGCTGCCTGAACTTCACATTCGCATACCCCAGTCTGCACGGGCAGCTGATCAAACACCTATGTGACACACAAGTATCGTCTCCTATGGTCACATCTCCAGGGGCATGCTGAGCCCCTACCAAGAAACACCCCAGCAGTCCTGGCAACTAATCCACAGCACACTGACACAGAGGCAGACACCTGAGGGGTCAAATCACTGCGCACAATGTGTCAGCTGATACACGGGAGTGGGAGTACAGAGTGCATTGCATGGCCTGGAGTAGGCATGACTGTCCTGCTCCACATGAATGAGGGATGAGCCCTGGACAGTGGATAGCTGGCTATGTATGTGTGACACACGTAATCTGCACACTCCTGGGGCCCAAACATTGTTCCCACCCGCTGCATGGGCGTGTGCCACATACCCCAGGCACATGTGGTGGCTCAGCACAGCAAGTGGACCGCATATCAAAGCAACACGCAGATTACATGTCCGAACACAGGCGTAGTGTGAACAATGGACCCACCCATGATGCCCACAACAGAGTTAGGGAAACAGATGCTGTCCCCCACCTTTAGTGAAGCAAACTGCAAGGACACAGTCCCAAGTGACACAATTCCCTGAATGTAAGGGCCACACCTGGGTATCAGATGAGCAGTGGGCAGTGCACAATAGAGGGACATGGCTCCTGGACAACATGACTGCTGCACTGTGGCAGTTGAACCAGGCCAGAGGAGGGCACACAGCATGTAATACAGAGTTCACAGTGCAGTCTTTGACTCACCCCCTCCTTGCTGCTGTCTGGCCTTCAGCTGCCCATCCAGGTCTGGAAACACCACCGCCAGGATCTGGAGCATGTGGGGGGTCAGGGTCCGTGTTCCGCCCCTCCTGCGAGGAGGCGACAGCTTCAGCTGGACCCGTGCAATCCTCCGGGTCCAGCCCCGAAGGTCCTGCCACCTCTTCTGGCAGTTGCGGATCCGGCGCTTGTAGACCCCCATGGACCGGACAGCCTGGACGATGTCCTTCCAGATCTCCTGCTTCCGATGGGCATTAACCTGTCAGGATGACAAAGTGAAAAGGCCATTACTACACATGCAACATATCCGTGCATGACACAGTTGTATATACATGTCTCAATCACAGGGGCACATGATGTACACAGGCAGTGCAAAGCTGCCCATGGACAGTTTGCCAGACGTCACTACATGGTATCATTGCATGGGAAGTAAAACCTTGTTCAAATGCACTGTCACTGCACCATACCTGTCCAGTGCATGTCACTACACACTATGGGGGTGACAACTACTCAGTGAGCCTGCTAGCCAGTGGTGTGCAGACTTTCAGCCTTGCTAGTCAGACAATATGCACATTCAGAAAGGCAGTGCACAGAACACTCACCTGCTCCCCTGGTGTCCCATACAGCTTGCTGTACTGTGGAAGTAGGCTGTCCAGCAGGGCCTGGTTCTCCTCAAGGCTGAAGGCTGGGGCTCTCTCCACAGTACGTGCCATTGCAGGGTCCAGAGGGGCAGAGACAGCAGCAGTGCAGTGGCAGATGTCGTCCTGGAGCATGTAGTGCAGGCAAGTGAGCTCTCAGGGGAACAGCCAGCAATATATATGTGCTGGAGAGGCAGATACTGTCCCTTGTGTCCAAAGTGATAGGTCCAAGTCGTTTGCATCTTCTGAATCTGGCCAATCCATGGAATAGCAGCACCAAAACACGCCCACAGCATCCTTCAAATCTTCAACTTCATGACATACATGATTTTGCAACATTGTTGTGGGTGACCAACTGAATTTCCAGCAACCGACTCGTTCGAAATTCGAAAACGCGTCCGTTGCCAGGCAAGGCCATTGTCAATGGGTGCGCACCGATCGGTCCATTGCGGTACAACGCGTACAGGGGTACAACGCGTACCCGCACACATTGAATGCAATGGGCCGGCCGGGGACACCGATCGGTCCATTGCGGTTCAACGCGTACAGGGGTACAACGCGTACCCGCACACATTGAATGCAATGGGCTGGCCGGGGGCACCGATCGGTCCATTGCGGTACAACGCGTACAGGGGTACAACGCGTACCCGCACACATTGAATGCAATGGGCCGGCCGGGGGCACCGATCGGTCCATTGCAGTTCAACGCGTACAGGGGTACAACGCGTACCCGCACACATTGAATGCAATGGGCCGGCCGGGGCGCCGATCGGTCCATTGCGGTACAACGCGTACAGGGGTACAACGCGTACCCGCACACATTGAATGCAATGGGCCGGCCGGGGCACCGATCGGTCCATTGCTGTTCAACGCGTACAGGGGTATAACGCGTACCCGCACACATTGAATGCAATGGGCCGGCCGGGGGCACCGATCGGTCCATTGCTGTTCAACGCATCACTGTACATGTGACTGGCATATGTCAGCATGCCTGTCTCAGATGGACATATGCCAGCCACAGATAGCTCCCAGGGAGTGAGGGGCACACCTACATCACGACAGCCTGTCCAAACTTTATCATAAGGCATGTAAGGCTGCATTTCCTATTGTGTGTATGTTGGTGTACATGTTGTCCTGTGGGTGTCACCTGTGGGCAGCCACCCCCAGGCTGTGCACGTGTTCATGGGGACAGGATCCTGGGTGTTACGTGTACATGACCACTGTGATGTGCAACTGTTCATATCTGTGCATGTGCCATGGTCACATTTCACGGTGGTGTATGTGTATGTCATGTCACATACCCCGTGAGTCCCATGTGGGACGGTATGTTTGAGCCAGGGTGTCCCAGTGGCACAATAGTGATGGTCCTCCACAGTCTTTGTGCATGTAGTGTTTACAATGTCTCTGATTTCATGTGCACAATGGGAGACAGTCTCCACATCCACGTTGTGTGTGCCTGGACTTTGATGTTGTGCATGTGTGTGTCACAGACGTCCATGTCTGTCCTGCCGTGGCAAGTGGGACCACTACCTGTGGGGGTCATGGTTGTTGTGCTGTGGTGTATACATGATACTCCATGTAATGCCAGTGTCCATGTGGCAATACAGGGTCCCTGGGAATGTACCTGTCGTTGAGCTGTGGTGCCTGGGGCACATCTGTCCTCACATGTCACTGTGGGGGTGATTGTGACACGGCAGCAGGAGATGGGAACTGTGACACGGCCTCATGATATCCAATGGGCCAACCTGGGACTAATTGATGCCACCTGTTGGACCGTGTTGACAGATGTTGGCCATGTATGTACCATACATGTCCTTACGGAACTGCACACTTCATGTAGTTGTGCCTCATAATGATGTGTGTTGGGATATTGAGTGTGTTCAATGCCGCATATGTGGGGTGACTGACAATCTTGCTTACTTCTCCTCTGCACTGCAGGGCTCCTGCTGTCCATCGACCATTCCCAGACCTGGCAACGATGGTGGAACGGGACAGCATCCGACGGTACCGCTTCACCAGGCAGCTGATTGAGGATTTGGCAGTGCAGTTGTCCCCACATTTGCAGCCTGGCCGGCCGTATCCTACAGCGCTGACCCCCAAGGTGAAGGTGATGGCAGCCCTACACTTCTTTGCCACCGGTACCTTCCAACATACTGTGGCGACTGCTGGTGGGATGTCACAGACCATGTTGAGCCGTGTGCTCCGCGATGTTTTGGCGGCAATGTTGCTATTCCTGAACCGGTACATCTATTTCCCTAGACTGCGACGACTCACTGACGTGAAGAGTGACTTTTATGCCCTGGGGAGGATGCCGCATGTCATTGGCTCCATTGATGGGACACATGTGGCTTTGGTACCACCACAGGCCCAGGAGCAGGCCTACAGGAACCGCAAGCACTACCACTCGGTCAATGCACTGGTGGTGTGTCTTGCAGACATGACCATCACACACGTGTGTGCCCGTTTCCCTGGTTCAGCACACGATGCCTTTGTGATGAGGAGTAGTCGCATCCCCAGGATGATGGCACAGATGCAGAACCAGCGTGCCTGGCTTGTCGGTGTGTACTGACTTTGTGCCATTGTGTGTGATCTGATCTGTAGTATTCCGCCCACTTTTCCAAGTCAGCTAATGTGCACTTGTCTGTCCGTAGGTGACTCGGGATACCCCAACATGCCGTGGTTGCTGACACCCCTCAGGAACCCTGTGACACCAGCCCAGATGCGCTACAATGAGTCACATGATCGGACCAGGAGAGTGATTGAGCGGACATTTGGTCTCCTGAAGAGCCGCTTCCGCTGCCTGGACAAGACCGGAGGGTCCCTCCCATATGCCCCTGCGAAAGTGTGCAAGATTATCATCGTCTGCTGCATGCTCCACAACCTGGCAGTGCGGAAGGAGTTGCCTCTCATCCAGGATGACAATGACCAACATCCGCCACCTGTGGAGGATCCTGGCCTGGTCCACGATGCCAGTGACGATGATGATGAGGGTGATGTCCGCACACAGCTCATCACCAACTTCTTTAGCTGAATGGGAGTATCCTGAGGTGTCATGTCAATGATGTGAGTTGGCATGATGTGTAGGTGGTGCTCTGGTGCTGTTGGAGTGTGTCCATGGGCTACTTGACTGGATGTGTGTTGCGATGTGTGCTTACAGGTGGGCTGTACTCCCCAACAGTGTTGACATGCTAACTTGGTTCTGGGTGGGTATCTTGTAACATGTATTGTGCATGAGTTTTGATGTTCTGTCCTGTACTCCATTGCTTTTGACTGTGTGTCATTTCTGTCCTTCACAGGGTACTTTCAGATTCGTTTGGTCAACTGTGTCCACCGACGACGTGATTGCACTTCCAGGCTGGTAGCTGTTGTGTCCCTACAGGTGATGTGCGCCACACCCATGGACTTCCTTCCGTCTACAGTTGTTGACTGTGTGCCCGCTGCCAGGTGGGATTACCTTGCATCTGTAGTGGTTACGACATGTTGCATCTGTGTAATAAACCTGTGCTTCACTTTGTGATGTGCGTTGTCTGTGGTCACACATTTGACTGCCATTTGCTTACTGCACCTGTGGGCTACTTGACTACAACTGGGAATGGGTGTGGTGTCTGTGCATTGCACCGTCTTCCCTGGCAACATCAGTGTAGGCAATGAGTCAGATGGCCTAGGTGTGTATGTGTTGTGTAGCCCTGGTGGTGTGTCTCCCTCATATGTGTCACGTTGCCTTTACTCACATGCCTGTGTTGTCCTTGCTGTTGCAGTTCGCATACACAGTGTAATTTTGCAGTTCATCATCCCCATAACAGCACCCACGTTGGAATCACAACAGAGGCAAGTATGGTGTATTAGTGTGTTTATTGTGATACATTTGTGTGAATAGTGCATAGGATGGGTAGTGCTGTACATAAATCTTGCAATCCAAAGTTCCTAGGTGAATTGAAAGTCCTGGTAGACAGAATCCCCAGTATCGGGGCCACAGTTGTCTGACACATTGGTCCAACTTGTACTCCCCATGCAATGTGTGGGAGTAGTGTTGCCGTCAACAGGGTGAACAGTCTGTGCACAAAGGTGAACATCCAGAACAGGTTCAGGCTTCCTGGGAGTTGCGCTTGGCCATCGGCCTCTCACTTGCCCCTCCTCGGACGACCCCTCTTCTTGGGGGGGCCCTCAAGTACAGGCTGCTGCGGTGCAGGGGACTCTCCGCCAGAGTCATCCTCCCTCCCTGTGGCAGTTGCAGTTTGTTCGGCACCAGATGTTGTTGGCACACAGGGAGGTGTGGACTGGTTGCTGTTCATCTGGCGGAGGCATTGTAAAATGTCCCTGTGCACCGCCGTCATCTCATGCAGTGCATCCCACTTGGACTCCACGCGGGACATGTGTGAGTCCACGCGGGACATGTGTGACTCCACGTGGGACATGTGAGAGTCCAAGCGGGCATGATGGGCAGCCTGCTGCTGTTTCATGTCTCTGAGGAGCCCCACTACCTGGCTGAGGTCTCCGGTGCTGGACTGGTACGCATCAGCTATGCGTACCAGTTGTGGGTCATCATGCACACCAGCAACCTCTGCAAGCAGCGACCTGTGTCTCCCACCCTCCCACCACCCCTGCTGACATGTGCAGTGGCACGCACAGATGACCCTGGTCCACCTTGGGGGTTGGTGGTGGTGGTGGTGTCCATGGCCCCAGGTTGGTCCAGGGTCCCTGTGCTGGTGTTGCTCCTTGTTCTGTCCATGTCGGCAGGGATGGTATTTGTGGTGACAGTCGTTGGAGGGGTGGGTGCAGGGGTGCAGCTGGTGGTCCTGCTGGTGCTGCAGCTGGTGGTCCTGCTGGTGCTGCATGTAGACTTGCACCGGATGTGCCAGGTTGGTCTTCTTCATCCGAGGAGGGCAGAGGCTGTACGACGCCAGTGAGCTCCGCATCCTCTTGAGCCTGGGACTGGGACTCCTCAGCGTCTGCTGCTGTGTCCCCATCATCACCTGTTTTTGGGAGACACACACACAATGTATGTTATGTTTCTGCAGGCATCAATGGTTGACACACATGACAGTTGTGACTGTGCCTCTGGGTGCGGGCCTGTACATTGCATTGTCCTAAGTCGTCACAGTCAGGGGTTGATATTGGTGTGGCACATTGTCCTGCATTATTTGGGCATTTCTATGTATTCTTTGGGGTGTGAACATGGTCTGCATTGGTTGTGTTTGGTTGACAGCCGGCCCTCCTTCCCACCCACCCAGCCAGCCAGTTATCCCACCATGGACTGTGCATGCATTGCAGGGAGTGGAAGTTGTCTCTCAGGATGTCAGTCAGTGGTGTCCTGCTGTTTGTTGGTGCACAGTTGCCAGCAGGGCCTTGTGCTCCCCACAGCAGTAGCCAGTGTCAGCCATCTTGTGAGTCCTTCTCCACTACCTGTGATGTGAGCATGGTTCAGGGTGGTGTTGATGGGACAGTTGTGGGGGTGACCAATATCAGTGACTACGACTCCCATCATGCTATTGCCTCCACCCCCTTCCCAGCATGCCCATGCTTCCTTCCTTTTGACTCTGCTTCCCTGTGGGGTGGGCTGGCTGTGCTGACAGGATGGCTGGGAGTGTTGTCCTGGCAGTTGTTTGGCTAAAAGTCCCAAGAGTGTCCCTGTGCTTCACACAACATAACCCAGGGTGGTGGTTCTTTGTGGGATCTTGTGTTAGGATGGGGGCATTGCATTCTACCAGGTGGGTTCTGTGGAGTTTGTGTTGGGGAGTGTGTGAGGGGAGGTGCTTGTGACTATGGTCAGTGCTGCAAGTCCTCCTTCCCACCCACCCAGCCAGCCAGTTATCCCACCATGGAACGTGCTTGCATTGCAGGGAGTGGAAGTTGTCTCTCAGGATGTCAGTCAGTGGTGTCCTGCTGTTTGTTGGTGCACAGTTGCCAGCAGGGCCTTGTGCTCCCCACAGCAGTTGCCAGTGTCAGCCATCTTGTGAGTCCTTCTCCACTCCCTGTGATGTGAGCATGGTTCAGGGTGGTGTTGATGGGACAGTTGTGGGGGTGAGCTATGTCTGTGACTATGACTCCCATCATGCTATTGCCTCCACCCCACTTCCCAGCATTCCCATACTTACTTGCTTTTGTGGGGAGTTCAGTGTGTGTGGGTGTGAGAGCAATGGCAAGATGGCTGACAGTGGTGTCCTGCTGTTGGTTGGTGTGCAGTTCCCAGCATGCCCTTGTGCTCCCCACGACACAGCAACAGTGTCAGACATCTTTGATGGGCCTTTCCACTCTCTGTGGGATGTGCATGCGTGAGTGTGAGCTTGCTGGGCCATGTGGTGGGGGATGTAGAGCTGTGACTACGACTCCCATCATGCTATTGCCTCCACCCCCTTCCCAGCATGCCCATGCTTCCTTCCTTTTGACTCTGCTTCCCTGTGGGGTGGGCTGGCTGTGCTGACAGGATGGCTGGGAGTGTTGTCCTGGCAGTTGTTTGGCTAAGAGTCCCAAGAGTGTCCCTGTGCTTCACACAACATAACCCAGGGTGGTGGTTCTTTGTGGGATCTTGTGTTAGGATGGGGGGCATTGCATTCTACCAGGTGGGTTCTGTGGAGTTTGTGTTGAGGGGGTGTGAGGGGAGGTGCTTGTGACTATGGTCAGTGCTGCAAGTCCTCCTTCCCACCCAGCCAGCCAGATATCCCACCATGGTACGTGCTTGCATTGCAGGGAGTGGAAGTTGTCTCTCAGGATGTCAGTCAGTGGTGTCCTGCTGTTTGTTGGTGCACAGTTGCCAGCAGGGCCTTGTGCTCCCCACAGCAGTAGCCAGTGTCAGCCATCTTGTGAGTCCTTCTCCACTTCCTGTGATGTGAGCATGGTTCAGGGTGGTGTTGATGGGACAGTTGTGGGGGTGACCAATATCAGTGACTACGACTCCCATCATGCTATTGCCTCCACCCCCTTCCCAGCATGCCCATGCTTCCTTCCTTTTGACTCTGCTTCCCTGTGGGGTGGGCTGGCTGTGCTGACAGGATGGCTGGCAGTGTTGTCCTGGCAGTTGTTTGGCTAAGAGTCCCAAGAGTGTCCCTGTGCTTCACACAACATAACCCAGGGTGGTGGTTCTTTGTGGGATCTTGTGTTAGGATGGGGGGCATTGCATTCTACCAGGTGGGTTCTGTGGAGTTTGTGTTGAGGGGTGTGTGAGGGGAGGTGCTTGTGACTATGGTCAGTGCTGCAAGTCCTCCTTCCCACCCAGCCAGCCAGATATCCCACCATGGTACGTGCTTGCATTGCAGGGAGTGGAAGTTGTCTCTCAGGATGTCAGTCAGTGGTGTCCTGCTGTTTGTTGGTGCACAGTTGCCAGCAGGGTCTTGTGCTCCCCACAGCAGTAGCCAGTGTCAGCCATCTTGTGAGTCCTTCTCCACTCCCTGTGATGTGCGCATGGTTCATGGTGGTGTTGATGGGACAGTTGTGGGGGGCAATATGTGTGACTGCGACTCCCATGATGCTATTGGCTACACTGACTTGGCCAGCATACACAGAATTCCTTCCTTTGAGTGGTCTTCACTGTGTGTTGGTGTTGTTGTGGTGGCTACATGTCTGGATGTGTTTGATAGTTCTATTTGTGCCACTGCCTAGCTGTAGTTGTAGTTGTGTTTGTACATGTGATGGCACAGTTGGATGTGACTTTTTTGATGGCATGTGTTGTGTTTATCTGACTGACATACTCATTTTGGGATGATTCTGTTCTGGTTGCTGTGTAATTGCTATGAGTGCATGGTTTGACTCTCCCCTTGACAGTGATGTGTGTGTGTTTTGTGGCAGTATATTGTGTACATTTGTTGTGTACTCACCAGGCTCTGGGATGTCCTCTAGTCCATATATGCTCACTGGCGGAAGGATGGCCTGCACCTTCTCCTCCCAGGGCCTGAGGTATATTGGCTTGGCAGGAGGGCCACTGCCGGTGTATTGGCTGTTGATGTAGTCTTTCTTGAGCAGGTCCCGTACCCTCCTGCGCACGTCATACCACCTGTTCTGGATGTCGCTCTTTGTGCGCCGACATGGTGATTGTGCGTTCACCCTGTTGATGATCCTCTCCCACATCTTGGTTTTCTGGGAGATGGGGGTCTGTTGGACCAGTGTGCCAAACAGCTGTGGCTCTACCCTGAGGATCTCGTCTACCATGACTTCCAATTCACAATCTAGGAACTTGGGATTCTTCTTGGGGGCATGGTGATGGGTGGTGATGGTGAGTGATGTGTGTGTTGGTGTGCAGGTGAGGGTGTGTGAGTGTATGTTTTGCTGGGTGTATGTGAGGTAGGTATTTGTTGGTGTGCTGATGGTGTGTGGCTTGTGTGAGGGATGAGCTGTGGGTGTGTGGTTGCTTTCTCTTGGGTGCTGGCAGTGGAATGGCATTTGCAAAGGATCATGGTTGTGATTTGTGTCCTTTATATGGGTGGAGTTGTGGGTGTGTCTTTGTTCTCTGTCCCCACCCCCCCCAGTATTTATTGGCTTAGTAATTGCTTGTTTGGCCTTTTTTTGTGTGATTTTTCCTTTGTACTGTCTGTGCATGTTGGAAACGTTCTTGTGACCGAGTCGGACCCTGCATTTGTCTCGTACGGGCCTTCTCCGTTTCGTTCACGCTGTGTTTGTGCAGTTTTCTATGCTGCGTACGAATCGGTCGCGGTGTTTTGTGTTGCTTCGGCTCGGTTTTGTATGCGTGTCGGTCGTACGGCTTGTCCTCCGTCCGACTCGCTCGTGGTTTTCGCGCCTTGCATCGTACTTTGCGGTTTGGAGTTCGCGTGTACGTTTCGGTCGGATTTGTTCCGGGTGCGTGTCGGTCGGTTGGATTCGCGTGTTTTTCCGACCGGATTGCTGTTTTCCGTGCGGCTCGGTCGTTCGACTTGGGTTCGGTACGTGTCGGTCGGATTTTGCACGCCTTGCATCGTACTTGGCGTGTCGGGCGCCACAGGTACGTGTCGGTCGGTATAATTTCCGGATCCGAGTCGGTCGGTGCTTTTTCCGGCCCGAATCGGAATCGAGCCCTAAGCTGGAGAAGTTGGTAATCAGGTGCAAACTACAAAGGGAGTCTCGTAAAGCAACACTCTTTTTTTAAAATCTCCTCAGACAGTTAGTCACATCGTTGGAACAGGATGAGAAAGAGATATATTCTAAATACAGGTTAAGCCGGTCTGACTGATGAATTGGACCGGGTTTTGCTCAGGTACACTCAAAATAACCTCACAGTGCCCCCACATATGCAGATCCTGTCAGGGCTTTAAGTGGGGGAAAAAAAACTGAGGGTGTTTTAAAAGGGGCGTGGCAAATCTCTTAAAGGTGTGTGGCCTATCCGAGTAGGGGCATGGTCTAAATCAAGATAACTAGCATTGTGTGCGTAAGAAAATCATGAAGTCGCATCCAGCAAAGGATAATAAAATAGGTAAAAAGGTATATTTATTAAGTATAAGCCATAAAAATACCAAACACTATAAAAAACATGTAAAAATTATTTACATTACTTAGAAATCTATTGCAGGATTTCCCAAAACCCTTGAAGATATTCACTGTGTCTATTTTGCTGGGGTTTCTCACAACAATCTTCTTCAGCAGACCTTCTACCTTTTGCCAGCCAACTCTTTACATACAGCGTTGCGTCAAATGTTTCAAATGGAGGACCATTGAGTTTTACCCATAAGCATGAAGAAATGGTCTCTACAAGAAGAGAGGCCCTTGTTGGACAAGCAATTAAGTTCATTGCGCTGAAACCTCTCTCGCAATCCGCATTACTTGCTGGCAGGGTTTCCATGCAAACTACTAACTTTTTAATGCTTCAGGGGTTTTCTTTCCACCAAAATCTTTGAAAAGTCTAAAAGCTTGGATAGTATCTCTTGCTGGCAGCTGAAACTCTGAACACAGTTTCTGGATATCTGTTTCACCATAAAGAATGCATTCATCACCAGAAGGCAAGTTGCCTACATCTAGCACACTGAAGCTGGCTATAAGTTCTTTCTCAGAATCCGGGGCACATCGTTTATTGATATTTACAGACAGACTTTGGTAAAACTGATTTTGATTAAGGGCAACAGAGTTACTTCTACCATGGAAAAGAGGAATATTCTTGAATTTGCCCTCGTCAACTGCTCTCTGAGCCGCAGAAGCAAACTCCCCTGGTGAGTCCTTCATTGCTCTAAATATACGTACTTGACTAACCAAAAGTCTGTGGGCATTAACAATTGTAATGTCCCTCCTCTGTAAGGAGAGTGATAAGTCTTTGAGCTCTTGAAGTGCATCACACATTACCCCCAAATCTCTGATAAAAGAATAGGATGTAAGCTTCTTCAAGAGACCTTCATACTTACTCCGGTCTCTTATGGGTCTGTATGGGTCTTTAGAAGCATTCTCAAAATGTTTGCACAAGGCAGGGAAGCAGTTCCAAACAGCTTTCACAGATCTGTAACTGGATGCTACCCATCTAGTATCAAGCATTTTCCCTATCTTCTGAAGCTGTACACATAGCTCGCTGGCGGCCAGATTTAGCTCTCTCTGGTTTTTTGGTGACATGCTGTATGTGGCATACAATGAGTCCATGAAAATCTTGAAGTGATTGACCCCTGCAACCTCATCAACTGTATCTGCCACAGCAAGTTCTAGTCTGTGAGCCACACAGTGCCATGTCAGTACAAGATTTGGAAATTCTGATTTCAGCAATGCTACTACTCCTCCTTTTTTACTAAACATTACTGCTGCTCCATCTGAACATACAGCAATCAAGATATCATGTAGCAGACTTTTTGTGAGTCCAACTTTTTTGAAGTAGCTTAGGAGAGCTGTCTTTACGCCAAGGGCATTTGTTTCGGCCGAAATAGATGGTCACTGGGGTACTTTCATTTCCAAAAATGCCACGGAGGTAGATGATTAAGGTAGAAGCATTGCTAATAGAAGTGCTCTCATCATTTAATACTGTGATCTTTGGTTTGTGTTGTCTGATATAACAGACCAATCTGTGTTGCATTTCCAGTGCAATGTGTTTTATTATTTCAGTTGCAGTCACATTGCTGTGCAAAACACGGCCCATTGCACTGCCATTCTTTGTCTGAAGGAGAATTAGATCAGGGTGGTCCGTGAAAGGGCGATCTTTTTTTGCCAAGTAGTAGGCAGTGTCAAATACCCTGCATGTGCTCTCCATATGTTTTGCATTACATTCGTGTACTGTCACCACCAATGTATTTTTCTGCTGAGCTGTAAGAATGTCTTCAGCTGCCAAGTGACCAGCGCTCGCCTTATGCGCCATAATCTTCTTCCTGAGCTGTTTCTGCCTGAAAGCTTTTCCGTCACCGGAAGGACCAACCTCGCTATCTGCCCACACTTTACTTATGCGCATGCCCTGGGTGTTATTGTGCACTGAAAGACCTGTTGATTTAGCCTGTTTGCAGGAAGAACATCCAATATTGCCTGACTTAAGATACAACCATTTATATTCCTCTTGAAAGTGATACCACTGTTTAGTGTTCCAGCAGTCAGGGAGTTTGACAGTTTCTTTCTCTGGCACACGTTGAAGTCTTTGTAAAGGTGGACTGTCCTTGGCAGACTCTTGCTGAGTTTTACTAGCCTCATCACTAGTTGGTTGCGCTGGACAAGACTCCCCTGTAACACGCTGGCCCTTCAGTGACGGTAGGAAGTCAATCATTGAAGACTGCATAGACTTGCGCTTCAGAGCAGAAGCAGATAAGCCACTAGTAGCCATGTTAAAATTTAGAACTTCCTTCTTGAAGGCTGGACTGGTATATCTGAAAAAGAAAAGAAAATCTTCCTCTGCTGATTTCCTCTGCTGATTTTGGTTTCCAGGTGATAAGGCCTTGCGTCACGCAACGAGAATATTTAGCCTCTTATCTGCAACAAAAATTGAATAGTTTACTCCAGTGATCAACAATGTTTAATTGAAGTGCCATTTGGCAGGCAGATGTTACTCTTCATTTTGTGCTGCTCCTGAAAGGATCTCGCATTGTGGAGTGGAGTTGTAAGGTTTTCCTGATCTGGAGGTCCCAAAATATGTCTTGCCCGGGTCTCCAAAAGTCCTTAGGATGGCACTGGTACATCTAACCAGACTTATCACACAATGGCACTCAAAACACTTGGACATGTATAGTTTAGCAACTGCACTCTAAATAAGTGTTTCCCAAACTGTGGGTCGCAACCGATTTTGACTAGTTCAGCCTACACACATCTTAGGAGGTCAATATTCCCATGTTAGGAGGACCTGTTGCAGCATGTATCACATCCTAAAAACTTTTAATGAATCAATAGTGTTACATTTTCGTGACTGAGACATTTCTCAATTTGATGGAAGTAGTTTCAAATAAGGATTGGTAAATAAGACCGATCGAAACCCTTCATCTGTACTTTTCTGCAGACTCCATTGCTTTATCCATAGCATACATTAACAGGGCACAGAGGGGCCTGGAGCACTGCAGATTATGGGCAGCGCAATTACACCAGAGGCCAGCTGTGTTTAGGTCAAGCCTTCTAGACAGTGCATGCTAAGTCTGTTGCAAAGTAAACTATGGCTCACCATGAACATAGAGAGGCTCGGAGCCGCCCATTGCTTTCCATTCGTTGGCTTCCCTTGTCACTCTCATTTGTGCGAACATCCTGCTTGCAATGAAGAAGCTGTTTATCTTATAGCTATTTGTTTCAATGTTATCTTATATTATGCCATTGGTGATTGCTTAGTACACGTCTCCACTGGACTAATATCCCAGGCCGAGGTAGAAGGCCCAATACAACAATATGGAACGAGCCCCTCTAACTTAAAAAAAACCAGACACATACACTCTGACCACCCAGCCAGGCCACACAACTGAATGTACTCCACATAGCCACTTCCAAAAACACACACATTATTGCTGTCTTCCTCTTGCACAGAAACACACTGCTGCCACACACACTTCCACTCTGCGCACAGTTGTTCTGCTGTTGTACATACAAAGCTGTATGTACTCTACTCCAGTCTACTTACTCCATCCTGATTTGCATACACTGGGCTTGTTCGCTGCCTCACACATGGATACCGGTGCACACTGCCTGCACAGTTCTCTCACACACATACTCCCTGCTAAGGCCCGATGTATTGTATTTTGATTTATGTAACACTTACTACCCCTGACGAGGCGTTGCATCGCTTTTTTGGCGAGTAGCACGCTACTACGAAACCCATAAAGGATTAGTGGCGAATTAGTATAGTGAAATATGAAAGTAATTTGAGTGGTGGATGTGTTAGTTATTTGGATTGAGAAGGATAGTGCAGGGATAGAAGAGGGAAAAGGTTTGCATTTATATAGCGCTTGCTACCCCCGAGGTGTTGAATTGCTTTTTCGGCGAGTAGCACGCTACTCCAGAACCCAAACAATACTAAACCCACAGAACAAGCCCATAAAACAAGAATAGACTACTGCATCACTGCATGGAATAAAGAATATCCTGAGGCACTGCCATCCTACTGCATCACTGCATGGAATAAAGAAATATTATTTTACACTTCCACCCTTCTGCTTCGCACAACTGCATAAAATAATGACTATCCCAGGGCACTTCCATCCTTCTGCTTCGCTTCATAGAATAAATAATATCCAGAGGCACTGCCATCCTACTGCGTCACTGCATGGAATAAAGAATACCCGTAGGCACTGCTCTCTTCCTACCTCACTGCACAGTATAAAGAACACTCCTAGGCATTGCCATCCTTCTACATTTTTCTGTCACTGCACTGTATAATGCACAGTATAATGAATATCCAGAGGCACTACCATCCATCTACCACACTGCATCAATGCATAGTGCAAGTCATATTCTACCCAACTGCATCACTACTCAGATAACCCTCAGCACTGCCATTCTTCTGCATCACTACATGGAACACAGAATGCTCCTAGGAATTGCTACCCTTCTACCTCACTACTTAGAATAAAGCTACTCGGGCATTGCCATCCTTTTACCTCACAGCACAGAACAACAACTAACTCTGGGCATTGCCATCTCTGCCTCATTGCATCGCTGAGTAGAATAAAGATTATCCCTGGGCACTGCCACCTTTCTGCCTCACTGTACAGAATAACGACTATCTCTGGGCACTGCCATCTTTCTTTGTCTTTAGGTGATGGATCTTTACCTAAACGTTTGTATTCTGATACTGGGCTTTCCGGACTATGAGAGCTACCACAGGGCTGCTATGGATCATCTTAAGTATGGTGCCGATCTTGGTGTGTGGAGAGCTTCACCCCTGGAAACACAACATGCATATTTTCTGGACTGCCTTAACTCTCTCCATAAACTCTCATATCGTCCACATCATCAAATTGGTTTGATCAGTTCCATTCTTTCTAAAACGCCTCAGACCTTTAATCAATCAATAATTTGCCGAACACCTGCACTTGGTAAATACATTTTCAAGAGCAAAAAACTGTAATGACATCTCGAATTGTAAATCTAAGCCACTGGCATCTCAAAAACTGATTAGGATAATGCGTTACTTACAGAACTTCACTGCCATCTCTAAACGTACTCCTGCATTCTGCTGCTTGTCTTACAGCTAACAGAACATGTGATCACCTTACCCCTGTTACAAGCGCACACGCAATGAGAACCGTAGTAGTAAAATTTTAAAAAAACAATGGCTAGGTGAGAAATGCTGAAAGAGAAACCCTCCGCCAGAAGGGAAAAATTGTCTCCTGCCTATGGATAAACCAGAGCGCAATGCGTCTCTCAATAACTATAGGTCAGTCAGGTTTGGGGAGCTAAGTAAGAGATACATCAAGCATTCAAAGATGTGCTTAGACAAAGATGATACAAAAATATTTTATAATTTATTCAAAATATAACAATTTTCAAAACATATGATGCATTTTAAACTCTTTTTTTTATATACATAAAAATCAAAACAACACAATCAGCTTAATGACACAAGTATGTTCTGTCTCGTGGAGACCTGACACGAACAAATGGACAAATGAATAACTCCTCCAATCAGATAAATTGCAGGCAAGTCAATTAAAACATCCTCATACCTGCTATAGTGTGTGTACTGTCTAGCTGCAGCACAGCTAGATACATAGAACTAATGAACGAAGTCCCTCAGATACTACCTCAAAATATGGAAACACCTTCCACGTGGGTAATCAGATGGTCAAGTCAAAGGCCGGGCTGATAAGGTATCAATTCAGGGCAAATCCAGAAAAGCACGAATCGCTGGGGTCTGAAAACCAAAAACAAGAAGCGATGCCTTAGAAAGAAAAAAGAAAACCTAGCCCGGTAAAAACCTCTAATGGAAAAACTCCCGCTCAGGAAGGGATACTGGCTGAATAGAAAGAAACAGCACGCAGATGGGGTAGCTAAAGAGAGCTCTAGAAAGAAAAAAGACGGATACACTGGCGCCATAGCATCCAATATACGGAAAATAAAGAAGGAGAAAAGGGGGGTGGTCCTGGCTTATTGTGCGCAAATCTAATGAAGTCTAAGCAGACAACAGCCTATCTGGCTAAACAGCGCAGATAAGAAGACTACAGTAAATAAGCGACAGGGTGGGGGGAAAAACAGAAAAACGACCGTAATCAAACTGGGGATAACCCAATGCACTTACCTATCAAGATGCGGCTCCACAGGTGAGAAATGCTGAAACCAATTATTTCCCCGACCCCTCCAATTATCCTACCTTCGGAAAACACGGCGTTCAAATCATTAAGTGTAGGTTGTGCTGGAGCAGGCTGCCTGTGGTCGTCTGCCTCTTCAGTTTTTAATCATCCCACGATGTCTTCACTCACAAGGCTGGCACTACGACGACGTTGCTCCTGCACTGCAAAAAGAGAAGGGAAATCCTGAGAGAAAATGGCTCTCTTAAAGGATTTCCCTTCCTCCTACAACGCTCGCCTGGCATGCCGTCGTGCCGTGGACGTCATGCCGTGACCTCCAATACTCAGAAGTGAGGAAAATGAGCATGCGCACATCGATGTGCATGCTCTCACTGCAGTCCAGGGGGGGGGGAAAAACGGACTACCATTGCGAGGCCCGAAAATAGAGCCCGATAGAGACCCGTTTTGAGGCCCCCTGAAAAAAACTGCCGGTGCTCAGACCCGGACAGACCCGGCCCACTTAAAGCCCTGGATCCTGTGCTTCCCTGCACCTAAAAGCATCCGGCAGTTCCCAGGGCATAGTGACCTCTGCAAGTGGGGTTACCCAATGTGCACTCTCCCGGATATCCAGCTCCGCATTAGAGGCCCTCTGATATAGGACACATGCTTACATAGCATCCCTCCAAACGCAGATGGAGGTGCTGGAAACCATTGTAGGTTTTGAGTGCATAACCCAGTTCCCACAGGTCACAGACTGTGTAGGTGGCAGCCATACATTCATTCATATACCCTCCATAAGGCACAAAATTCCTTTATAGGAACAGAAAGTTCCAGCATTCCCTAAACATCCAGGCGATATGCACATCTAATTGCATAAATACTGACCTTGTTACACACTAGCCGGTCAGTACCCATGATTCTTACATGTGTAGATACAATGCTCTACGCCCATTTTGCCAGAGAAGACCTTGGAAGCGTGTGTCTGTTGGGTATATGAATATGTTCCTAAATAAATGTAGCTCTTGTAGTTGACAATGCATATGCAATCCGATCCTTTATGCTAACTCCATACCTCTATCCACAGTCAGCAAGGGAGGAGAGATGCAACACGGTGAAGTGGCAGACAGGGTCAGTAGTGGAATGAACACTTGGCCTGCTGTAAGGCAGATTTCATATCTACCACAAAAGTGGGAAAGCACTTCAGGATTCATCAGAAACCTCCTGTACAACATTAGCATGTTGTACCTACCATACAACATAACTTTGCAACAAGATGATGCCTCCCTATAGACCCAGAGTATACTTACTCCGACAATGACAACCCTCCCTTCCACACCATTTCCACCCAGGCTCTGATGCGGCTAAAAACTGCCTACAAAAATATGAGTGTTAGCCAATGATCCAAATGCAATGGACTGCTGTATAACCAGTAACAGGATGCACCCTGGGATTGCATATATTTAACAGCAGAATCAAGAACTATACCACCCTTTGTAGTATTCAGTAATCTGGAGACAGCACAGCTATCAGCATAGGCTCTTGCAGGAAATTGCTTGGTGCTAGTGTATTAGACCCATGAGTAAATCTGGGATGAGATGTGCATACATAAAATCTATGCCAAGGGCCAGGAACCCTGCCCATTCTACCCCAGGTCCCTTTAGACGCCTAAGCTGCAAGGGAGCTGGCGCAGTTTAGACTGAC
Source organism: Calotriton arnoldi (assembly GCA_963921515.1). Lineage (NCBI taxonomy): Eukaryota > Metazoa > Chordata > Amphibia > Caudata > Salamandridae > Calotriton > Calotriton arnoldi. The sequence goes on from CAWUFW010000182.1 coordinate 4,136,497, forward strand.
AGTCGCCCCTCAGTGTGCACACATTTTTACGGCGGAAAACCTGATGGGTAAGAAGACTGTATGTTGCCACTGTAATGTTACCGTGAGTAAGGATATATCTGACAAAAACACACAGTCACCAAGGCCAGAAGGGAAAGTACAATGGAGAATGGGGTTAATAAATAGCAGATCCTTCCCAGGACACAAAGTAGAGATTAGGCTTTTAATTGAGGAGGAACGCCTAGATGTATTATTTGTAACAGAGACTTGGCTGAAAGACAGCTCTACACTGGATCTAGCCATGGCCCTTTCCCCGGGCTATGCTATCAGAAGAGAGGATCGGGTGGGCCAATATTTATAATGGAGAATACAGATGCACTGTCTCACCTTTGACAGTAATTAACTGCGATATAATACAATTCAGTATCGGACTCTCCCCCACCTGTACTTTTTCAGGGACTCTCGTCTATAGGCCCCCAGGACCCTGTAGCACATTCCTAGAGATTTTCCCTGATCTTATAGCTAGTACCACCGCCAGTAAAGGATCGGTGACTGTGCTAGGTTACCTTAACTTGCACCTAGATGAACATAATAACCCATCCACCAACAGATTCCTACAAGATATGGAAGCAATGCAACTTAGACAGCATGTGAGATCTGCCACACATGCAAAAGGGCACACTCTCGCCGCCATCTTCTCCAACGATCCCAAAATAGAGGTGGATACACCTATACCAGTTCCATGGTCAGACCACTTCTTTATCCCACTCACCTTGACTAAAACGCATACACAAACAGTAGTTCATAACATTACGAAGGCAGGCAGGAAATGGCCTAGACTCATACCGGACAGCATGGTTAATTCCCTAGAAGCACAAATTCCGACCCTGACAGGAAATCTAGAGGAGGCAGATATGATATGGTCTGACTGGTTCAACCAAGCAGCAGAACGTTGTATCCAGAAAGACAGGCCAAGGGTTTACCGCACCTGTAAAAACTCGGCCTGGTTCAACAACCATCTAGCCTCTCTGAACAAAACATGCAAAAAAAATGTAAACGAATTGGAGGAAAACATATGATCCTACTATCATGTGGCAGTATAAGAAGGCCATCAGACATTACCATCATGAAATTAAACAAGCCCAAGCCAAGCACTTCGAGGAAAAAATAAATTCAGCTCTCAACTCGCCTAGAGAACTCTTTAAGATCATTAGATCTCTTACCACTACAGAGCAAGAGGCCTCTCCTCACCAATCCTCAAAGGAGAGATGTAGCGAGCTCACGACTTTTTTTAAAAATAAGGTGGAAAACATCTACAACTCGATGCAAGGGAACACTCACCTAGATAGGCCAGATGTCCCTCCAGGAACCTACGACCCCTTGGGACGGGATCACAGGACCAGTATTAGATCATTTTCCAGTGTTAAGCAAAGATACCACCAGCATGATTTTGCGGAATATCAAATCAGGCTCTCTCCAAGACCCTGTACCCGCACATATTCTACTGCAGGGCAGGGACACCACACTGTCCACCACATCAGAGCTTCTATCGCTATCTCTCACTCAAGGGATAGTTCCAAAGAAATGGAAGCATGCCATTGTCCGACCCTTACTGAAGAAGCCCACTTAGACCCTCCAGAACTGGGGAATTACCGTCCATATCACTTTTACCTATTCTAGGACAAATAGTGGAAAAGCACGTTAACCATACCCTTTCCCATTTCTGGAAGAGAATGATGTGTTACATCAGACCCAAATGGGTTTCAGGCCGCAGCATAGCATGGAATCAGCACTGTTGGTGGTCACTGAGGAACTCAAAGGAATTCTCGATCAGGGGTTGTTGCCGCAATCCTGCTTCTCGATCATAGTGCGGCTTTTGACACTGTGGATCATAACACCCTGATCTACAGGTTGAAGAAGGCTGGTATCCGAAGTAGCGCCCTACATTGGCTATCCTCATTTCTAAAAGACAGATCATTCCAGATAATGGGATGCACGCACCTTTCAGATGTGCTACAGGTCTCATGCGGAGTCCCACAGGGATCCGCTCTTAGTCCCACATTATTTAACCTTTACATGCAACCATTGGCCAATATAGTTCAGTAATTTGGCTTATCAATCGTAACCTACACAGACGATACGCAACTGTTAGTATCAGTGACGGAGGGGCCTAAGTCTAATTACAGCCAATTGGTCCCCTGCATGGAAAAAGTAGCCAAATGGATGGCCAGCTGCAGCTTAAAGCTGAATGGCGATAAAACTGAACTGATGATCCTGGGAAATAACTCTGTGCCTTGGGCTACTATCAGTTGGCCACAAGAACTTGGCAGTCCCCCCATTCCTAAAGAATCCATCTAAATTTCGGGGATGTGGTTGGATCACAATCTTTCCATGGAAATACAAGCAAGGAAACTGGCAGCCACCTGCTTTGGGATTCTCCGCATGCTTCGCAAGTTCCTAGCCTTATCCCTGAACAGACTCGGAGAACCGTTGTACAGGCATTGGTAGTCTCTCGGCTGGACTACGGTAACTCCCTCTATCTGGGGTCCCCTAAATACGTGGTGAACAGACTACAGGTGGTCCAAAATGTGGCAGCTAGGATACTCCGAGGAATACCAAGACAAGAATCAGCGAAAGCTTCGCTGAAACAGCCTGATTGGCTGCCCATCCAAGCAAGGATCACATTCAAATCTTTATGTCTGGCTCACAAAGCAATGAACAACAAGGGCCCAGCCCTACTTACAACACTCATCACCCCATACGTGCCTAAAAGGTCTCTTAGATCATCTTCAGACCTGCTCATGAAGACGACAAGGATAAAAAAAATCCAGATGGGCAGGAAGATCTTTTTCACATCTGGTCCCAAGGCTGTGGAACTCCTTGCCTAGAGAAATGAGACTGCTAAGAGATGAACTAAGTTTCAGAAAAAAACTAAAAATGTGGCTGTTCCCTTGATGATATATTAATCCCCTCGCACATCATCGCATCTCCGCAGCGCTGGGAAGCCCTTGGGCAGCTATGCGCTTTATAAATCCATAAACATACTTTCGACAAAGGCAAGAAAGAAAATGGTAAAAAAAAAACAACAATGAGCTGATCGCTCTAAATTGATTTATTTGGTGAAATAAGACACTACAGAAGAACTAGTTGATGCAAGTAAGGGTACTGTGACCAATGCCTGAAATGCAGTAACAAACAGTACTTGGCAGACAGAACATAAAGTCAATTGTTTAGAGAGGAACAAGATGATCTGCGATAATTCTGAAACGCAAGCTAATCTTTAACATGCACCAGACGTCTGCAAACAAGGGGTATCAGCCGCATTACATAGTAGATGGGGAATGCAAAACTTGATAGATCCTAATCCTGTTGTAGGAACTTGGCAAGGTGTACTATACGGTAAGTAGTTCTAACCTGCCCAATCTACTTAGTGTACATTTGAAAGTCAAAGTAATGGTATTCAAAATAAAATGGTGCAAGTGGTGATGGTACGCAGGAACTATTAGGTGACATCAGGTCATTTGTGTTAATGCGAGACTTTCGTTGTTGAACTTTTCCATTAATAAATGTGGACTGGATGTGTTCACACAGGTGACCTGTAGCGCCATTCGCAAGCCATGCATTGCCCAATAACTGATATTGTAAGGAAATATGTAATGTGGGTTGACTTGCTTGGAGAAAAGTGATACGCTTGAAGGAAGGTATCCATGTCAATGTTGGCAGCCCTAAAAAATGAGCGTTTGCTGTCTTAGTGCCAACAGATGTGTGCAAATTGCTCCATTTGTCAGCATCCACCGCAATTTTTCTCAGCATAATTCTCCATAACGTTTTTCTTTTGGTTGAAACTAGATGTTTTAAAACTGGTCATTGTTAGCATCTTCTAAAGCAAGCATTTGCAAAGCTAATAAGTCGGGTGTAGTCGGTAGTCTTTTGGCTTTGTCAGTGCTTATTTTGTTTTGTCATTTTTTTTGCAAAACTTTATTGTTGGGGAAGCTGCTGAGCACCTGTCAATCTATTTAAAAAAAGGGATTGTCTAAAAGCAAAATATCTTTTGGTCGCCAAAAGCACACCTTGCCATAGTAGTCCCTAGCAATGATGGGAACTACTTTGTGTAGGGATGTGCTTCTTGTGAAAAGTCAGAATGCCACAACTCACACTGAAGTTAGCCAATGGATAAATCGGGCTGACCTGTTGCTTCATGTTGTATGCCGTAGGGGATGGAAGAAAAACATGAATGACATAATACCAGACCAATGGATGAAGAGGGCTGGCTGATTATATTACACAAATACTTTTTTTGTTAAAATCAAAAGGTCTTGGCTAAAGCCAGACCTAGAGAAAAAGTGGTCCTATTTTAAAACAAAATGTGATCTATTCCAAAAATAAAAAAACGAACAAAATTGGGTTGAGGGAGAAATAAATTAAGCAGCAGATCAAATGAAGTAAATACTGTTCCGTGAATGGAAGTAATTTTCCCAGTTTGGGATGAGGGCCTGGATATTTAAATTTGGGTTAAACTACAGAAGCTAACACTCATTGGCAAAGGTCTCACCTTTTGGACCTATTGGCTTTGTCAATGGTTTTTAGCTATGCTGCATAGCATGCCTGATGCAATGCATAAGGACTTAGTTTACAATCAATTCAATTTCAAAACTTTATTCGGTTTATAGATATTAAATCATAAAAGTATACATTAATACATTGTAATCATAGAATACATTAAAAAGCAATCCATGCAATAATACATTATATCACAAAATAGATTAAGATGGAACAGTGAGGTCATATTATTAAGTCGGAAATTAGAAAATAGCTGGTTGATCTGATTATTCATATGTCAGGGCTTCGAGGTATGCTAATGTTTCCTTCTTCCTATGGCCATTGTAATAAAAGTTATAACAGACAAGCAGATATCACTTTTTTCCAGGGCACATAGATAATTAAAAGCATCCTGATAAAAAACATATTTGCCACTTTTCAAAAAGGGGGATAACAAACGTTTCCTGAGGTCTTTATAAAAGCTGCAAAATAAAATAAAGTGCATTGTGCATTGTGCTTTGTTGTGATATGCCATCACATGGGCAATTAGGGAAGTTTTTAGTCCATGCCCCACTTTTTGAAAAGACAAACTGTAGATGAAGTGTGTTTAAGTGCAGTCTGGTAAGATAAAATCTTTGCTGACTGTTTTTGACAATTGTCAAGTAGTTTGGCTGGCCCTCATGCACATTGTGTTGCAGGTACCTAGCTACCGTAGTTTTCTTACTCTCATTTAGTTCTCTCTCCTTTTCTCTTTGTCCCTTTAATATAGTCCTGACCTCTTTTTTGGAGTATATAAGAATTTTGGCTGTCATTTACTCCTATGTCCGGGTCCAGTTTTCTTAGGCAAGTATCCAGATAAGACAGCTATTTTATCTTCTTCCAGGCATCTAGCTTGAGACAATCTAAAATTATCTCCTTTGTAAATCGTGTCCCTGTTTTACTCCATATATTGTGCCACAGAATGGTCGGCCTGATATGTAAGTCATCTTCTAAAAAGGGGACAGCCAGTTCCTTATGTGATATGTATGATGAGCTAGATTTTGGTATTGCCAGTAAGCGTGCCAGAAACATGTTTTCTAACGTCTGCAATTTTGCACAATTTGTATAACCCCACATAAGGGAGCTCCATAGCCAGCACTTGGTAAACATTGGCTTTTATACAACAGCTGCATTTCTCTAATCGGTTTTTGGCTATTTTACTGGAGAATCTAAAAATCGATTCTACCACCCTTAAAAATGTAATTCTTGATATATCTAGTTGACTTTCCCAAGAGCCCGATACAGTAAATTGAATACCCAAGTATGTAAAGATTTGTGTCTCCCCTAACCTCTCCCCTTTGATGTGATGTATCCTCTTCTTTACCCTACCTTTCCCCGCTACCATGGTGATAGTTTTTTTAAATTAACTTTCATATCTTTATCATCCATGAATTTTACAAATTTATCTATCAGCAGCTGCAGCCCATTTGCTTTTCTTGAAAGGAGGACTGCATCATCTGCATATAGTAAGATAGGAACATGGCGGGTACAAACCATGGGGACATCGGCTTTAGATTCTTGTAGACATGCATCCACCCCATTTATATAGAGTGAGAAGAGCAGGGGCGCAAGAACACAACCCTGTCTAATACCTCGGGTGATCTTAAAACTATCTGTGCACTCCCCATTTGGGCCGTATCGTACCTGCGCTGTAAGGTGGGAATACCATTGGGATAGGAAGTTAATAATTCCCCATGGGGCTCCCAAATCCAGAAAAGTTTCCCAGAGTTTGTTATGGTTTACCAAGTCGAACGCACTGCACAGGTCGGCAAAACATAAGTGGACTTGTCCTGTCCTGGCTACCATATATTTGTTAATTATCAGGTGTAAATTTACACATTGCTCTATTGTGCCAACGTCTGAATCCATATTGTGTTACAGAAAGTATGTGATTTTCCTCCGCCCATTCTTCTAACCTGCCCAGAAGGATTCTGTCCATTAATTTGTCACTGGAGTCCAGGAGAAATATTGGGCGGTAACATTTTGGATCACCTCGATTTCCTTTTTTAAAAATAGGGACGATTGTGCTTTCTGTCCACGAGGTTGGGAGGAAACCTTTTATTGTAGAGTTACATACTTGGGTCAGCATAGGTGCCCATAAAGTGACCTGTGCTTTAAAAATATCTATTGGGACCCCGTCGGGGCCGGAGGCTTTTCCACTAACTGCTTTGTTTAGGGCTTTAATAACCTCTTCTAGGGATATATCAGGAATATTCACTGGTTCAATTTGATATAGATGTGTAAAAGTCAGGTTAAAAGTACTCCCCTCTGGATTAAAAATTGTGTTAAAATGTTCTGTCCAGTCCCCCTTTTGTACAAAAGTCTCTATCTTTGGGTCTTCTTTCTCTTTTAGGAATGGCTGATTTATTATTTTCCAGAAAAGGGTATTATGATTTCGATCAGCCACCTGAAGCAGATCTTCCCATATTTTTCTTATCAGCCCACTTTTCTTTTTATTGAGTGCATTTTTGTACATAATTCTCAATCTGCAAATTTTTTCTCTGTCTCTTGGTGAATCTCGTAAGGCTTTCCTTAGTTTTCTATCTATTACTGAACATTCTGTGTCAAACCAACCCCTATTTCTATTGTTTTTCCCTCTGGGTGGGCACTTAAGTTTTTCTGCAATTCGTCCCGTAATTTTACAGAAAGCTTCCATAATAAGCCTTGGGGTCGATATAAAATCTGTACAAGTATAGAAATCATTTAGAGAGCCTGTTATGATTTCCTGAGTTTTTGCTATGCCATCGATATTTATCCATCTTAAAGTGAAACAATTTTTACCCTGTATTCAAAGTTGCTTCGGGCATTGTAAACTATTAGGCCTTGAAGTATTTATGTTAAGAACTAATGACAAGGCGGCATGATCACTAAAAACATTCGGGATAACAGTAAGGGAATCTATTATGCGTTCACCATTTTCTGTCACCAGTACATGGTCAATAACAGAACTTCTACCATTCCCAAAATATGTAGGTACTTCCAGATCGCTTTCACTAATACATTGTGCCATAAGAACCAAATTGTACCTGCATATCATTTCATTTAAAATTTCTCCATATGGGTTGTGCAGAAAATGTAACATACTTTCACCATTAGTTTTAGCATATCCACAACTATCAGAATCTTGTCTATAACACTTACTGATATTAAAATCTCCTACCCATAGTAAAACATAGTCGTTCTTAATTTTGGCTAAAAATAAATCAACTTCTTTACTTAAATCCATTATTACTGTCACTTTTGTTGTATTAAAAACTTTGTTATAGAAGTTTATTATAACCAAATTGACCCTTTCATCTGTAATTAAATGAATGAGTTGGAAATAGGGAGAGGATAGGTAAGTCCTTAAGACTTTTACTGTGGAAGATATTGATATTAAAACAGCCAGGCCTCCCTTTGCCCGTCCTCCCTCTGAGGGAATTGACATGAAGCCCTCTCCAAAAAATTAATCTTTTAACCATGTCTCTTGAAGACAAGCTATTTGAGCTTGATTGATAATCTCTAACCACTCTGGATTTGTTAGTTTATTTCTTACTCCAGCAACGTTCCAGGTCTTCAATATGGTTTTAATGTTTTTCGTACTTTGGCAGTTTGGAGGACTTGGCTCCTTAGACTGTGAGTTTCTTGATTTATCCTGTAGAGCATCAGGCAAATTTGGGGGCTCGGTCGTTAGGCAGGGCGGTAGTTCTAATTCCGGTTCTGAGTTCCTTAGGACACAGTCTTGCTGGTGTACCCCTGTAATTATTTGTTGAGGGCCCAACTTCGGGATATCTATTTCAGAGTTTTCATTGTGTACATCAGTATGGTTATGGCCCTTTTCTCCAACCTTCTCTTGTTGTCAATCCTGATCTTCAAGGTAGGAGAGGGGGAAAAACCTATTCGTTGTTGGAATTGCAGGCTGGGTATTGTATGAACATATCGATTTATATTGACAGTCATTTAATCCCTCTTGAAACGGTTTTTTGGGTGCTTTTTTGCATACAATTTGTGTGAATTGGTTGGGTTTATCCATAAACATTTCAGGCCTATAAAAATAACCCAGAGGTTCAGCTCTAATGTTTTAAGAAGTATTGCTATCATCAGGCTTGTTTGCGAGGTCAGATAGAAGGGTTTTTACCACAGAGGGGGTGCGAAAGTTCACCACAATGCAGTCATCTTTACCTATTTTCCTCGAGGGACCTAGCCACCCAACTCTTCTTACCATTATAATTTCTTTAGCCAAGCAGTTTGTACTCCAGGATTTTTTAGCCAGCCAGTACACCACCTTATTCTTTAACTCCTGCCAGCTTTCCGTTAGATTGGGCCTTAAGATGGGTACATTTCTCAATATAATTACAAATGGTGTTGATTCTGGCGGGAGATGTAAAGTTGTCGAAGGGTTAGTATTTTGACGTTGTTGATATTTGTCATTTATGGACGAAACAGCCAGATTTTGCGTAGGGATCTTTTCTGGCACTACAGGTCAATATGGGGGCCCAGTATTTCCTTATGCGGCTTCTCTTATGGTAGTCTTACCAGTATATAGTTGTAAGTGATCTAATATTTCCTTAAGTGTAATCTCAAGCAAACCGATCCCAGATTTTATGGCATCCAACTCCTTCTTGAAACAGTCCTCTAGGGTTTGATAGTCTATTATGCACGTTTTTTAGGGAACAGTCTGTTGTTTTAGCTAGCTTTGTCAATTTCTCTTAAGTAATAAGTCTGGGTGTCTTAATTTTAGGTTTATTTCCTTTACCTCCTGTTATTGTCTTCTTCTTTTTTAGATCTTTCGGGAGTGTATCTGCTAGTTTGCAAATTTTCTTTGCGGGGGGGGGACAGCATTTCCCCAGATGCGGAATCCTCGCTAATCGTCAAGGATCTGTTAAACACACATGGTCTCATTGATTTCACAGCGGTTGGCGGGGTCATCGTCTTTATTGGACTACATTTTTTTGTCACCTTGTCCACAGCATTATGCAGGGCTGATTTTGTGGCGGCCAATCTAATTTCCTCATTAGTGATTTCACTGTTCAATATACCCATAGCATTTGTCATATAGTTTACTATCGAGTTGGTGGGGGCAGGTGCTTTTGGGGCCCCTATTCCCAGTGGCTGTGATAATTTACGTTTTCCCATTTGTAGTGATTTTTAATATTGGCTAGTAATTAATAGATGGAAAAGCTACACAATAACTTTTGGGCAGTCAGAAGAGTAAAGAAAATTCATGCACAGACCTGCTTTTTCTTTGCCCACTTTTTACTGGCTTTGAATATCCACTTCGACGCTCAGTCTTTGTGCTCATGCTTGAATTGTGGCAAGGGAAAGGACCTGCACCTCGATCAGGCACAACAAAATCCCCTAGGTAGTATAGAATTTCTTCCCGGTGCAAGGGCAACATGGGCAGCGAGCAGCATTTGAAAACGGACTCCCCCAACAGCAGGCAGCAGACAAAACGAAACGTCCACTATCTCTAGTTCAAGATGACAGAGAGATGGCCCAGCCCAGCCTCGTCCAGGCTCTGATGGGTGCAGACGGGCCTGCCCTTGGCCCGGGCTTCGCCTTGGCGTGGCCCGGGCACGCCCGCGCGCGTCCCGCACTGCGGGAGCCTGTATTGCCTTTTATGCACCTCCTGGCGCGAACCGATAGCAATGGCGGCTTCAGCCGCTTTGCCGTATGGAGTCCTCCCCAGGTAAAGTGACGACGTGCAGAAGATGGAGGGCTCCTGCGCTGCGGGAGCATGTACTGCCTTTTATGCGCCTCCTGGCACGAACCGATAGCGTTGGCGGCTCCTGCCGCTTTGCCGTATGGTTTATGGAGTCCTCCCCAGGTAAAGTGACGACGTGCAGAAGATGGAGGGAGGACTTAGTTTACAAAAAGGCTATTGCATCATTTTGTAGGTGTATGCACCACGCATTCAAGTGTGAAAATTTTGTTTTTTGGGGGGGAGCCAGTGGGAGAATCAACATGGGTGGAGGAAACAACTCAAGGGGGCAAAGCCAGTGGGAGGAGGGGCTGTGACATAACAACACAAGTTGGGTGCCAGTGGGGGCTGAATCAACATGGGAGTATGGAAGCAACAAGGAGTGTGCAGGTGGGTGGAAGCAGCACTTAGGGTGCAAGGGCACAAACGGGTGAGAGGGAGAACAAGGTGGAGTGCAGGGTCGGGAGACAAAAGCAAACATGCCGTAGAGACCATTTGGAGCTAGGACTGGTTAGAAGCACAGAGGGGGAGAAAGCAACGCAGGAGGAGAAGCACACAAGGGCAAGCTCATCACACGGGAGCACATGCACGCTCGTAGTGTGCTTTAAAAAAATAAAATAAAAAGTAGCGCCTAAAATTGCAAGCAGTAGAAAGACACAGTAATGCATTCATTCTCCAGGAAAAGGACAAATTCAAGAGGAAGGAAAGTCCATACACTAATGAATAAGAAGCAAGCAAATGAGAATGACATGACAATTAAGCCAGCCAATGGTAAACAATGGGTGGGTTCTAAGCCCTATGTAAGGTAACAATAGTTCTTGCAACAGACAGCGCATGCGCTGTCTAGTAGGCAAGACCTAAAAATGGAGCACAAAGTGCAGTATGTGTTAGAGTTAAGTAGTCCTTTGGACTGTGATATGCTGTTTCCAGCTATTGTGACTTGAGCAGCTTCATTGGATGGGACACTATGACCTAGAAGTGGGTAAGTCAGCCAAGACATTAGGCTGGCTCTGGCCCAGTGTCTGACTCTGCCCATGTCCCATTGCATTCCAGGCACTGCTTCTTTGTCTCCCTAATGCAACTTCAAAAATCCACAGCCTGACAAAAACTGAAGGGCTGTGCACATTTATAATTTCCTGCTTGAGTTTAAAACCAGAACATGTAACTGGTATATATCTCATGATGACCTATGGGAGCGATCTCTCTGGTGTCACCAGGCCTCTTTTGTTTTGCTAGCTGTGTAATTGCTTTCATTAAAGTGTTAAGCTTCATCTGAAATTATTCTGTTTTTGTTAAGTCAGGGGAATCCAGTCACATAAACATAAAACTAAAGTCAGCTCACAAGTTGATGATCTCCTCTGTTTTCCTACAAAAGTAATAAATAATTCGGAGTATGAAAGATAATTGATAGACTAAATATTACCATCCTTCCTTCTAAAATCCACTGACCAATATTTAGAGTGTGTACGAAATCTTCCTTTTCTGCATGGTCACCCCAGATTTCTTGCCTTTTTCTAGACCCTCTTTTTGCTGGAATTAAAACTCTGTGGACTGTTACCCCTGCTAAACCAGAGTAAAGTGCCAGTGCTCCCCGTTTTAACATGCTTAAATTGGCTTATCCCAGATTCATATATTTAACTTGCCGATAGGTCCCTAGTATATGGTGTAGAAAATGTATCCAGGGCATGGAAGTTAAATGCCACCTGTGGACTGTAGCACCTATTGTTCCATTCACAAAGTACGCTTGTAAAACAACATTTTGGGCCTTCCATGGGTAGTCTGACTGCAGCAGCATAAACACCTGCTGTCAAACCTGTCAAAATAACCCTTTTTGACAGGCCGGAAACTATTAAATATTAATAAGTCACCCCTGAGTCCGCCTTGCTTGCCCACAAGATAAGGGGCCTGATATTTAAAAGTAAAACATGTGCAAAATTAAAGTTGGCATGTTTCTTCAGTAACTAGCCCCCACAAGTTATTTTCATTAGTAGGGATATAGCTGGATCCTAAAGAATGGCAGAGTCAAGATTATAAACTTTAATCTGTAACGTTTTACAGGAACTGGCTAAAATAGTCATTCAAAGACCATTTTTTATATTAATTAAAATTCCAGTTTATTGGTAAAGTATTTTTATGAGTACTTAGGAAAAGTACATTTTAGAAAGTTACATTTTCCCCGCCTAAAGCTCTCCAACATTAAATTGCATTAGATCTCGAGCAGTTGCCCAGCAAGTGCTTGACCTTAATGAGGTGTGAAAACTGGTCCCAGAGCAGACAATGGCATAGGCCTGGAGACAGGATGGACAGGGTGTAGGGCATTCGATCCCTATCAGCCCAGGAAAGACAGTTGGGGTGGACCCAGGCACTTCATTAACTTGAAAGGGACAGAGGTGAGGCCTGCCCATTCATAGTTTAGTGTAAGGAGAGACCCGAAGAAGGGAAAGCCTTTGCCACAAGGTCAGCACCAACTGTTAAACGGTAAAATAAGTATCATGCTAAGTTAGCCTATGCCTCTGCCATTTTGTCTATGGACACCCATTTTGTGTTTCTATGAGGGATCTTGCAAGGACGGGGACTACTCCAGGTCATCATGTGTTTTCGAGAGCTGGTTGTTTCAACATACTTGCGTGCAAGAATAAAGGCTTGGCCCTGTTGAGATGCCCCTGGCACGCAGATGTTCCTATCTTAAAACCACCAATGCCTTTAGATGTCCCTTATCTATCTTTGGAGACTATGTGTGGGAGGGTTTATCAAGAGTTAGCAGCTTTGCATCTGGGTGGAACAGGGATTCTTCAGTGCGTGTCATGCTGCGCTAAGGCTTGCAGTAATTGTATAAATGCTGTATTGAAACGTATGCTTATCAGTTCCCTCTCAGACACTCGCAGTGTCTGTAAGACGGAGCCCGCTCGTGAGCGTAATAAACTTGTATTTTGTTTTCCACTCCAGTGTCGATCCTCATTATTGAACCCATAGACTGAGGGTGTCCCTGCACCAGTGGGATACCTAAAATTCCCATTTCTACACAACCAGGCTGACTCCGAATCCATTGGTAGGGAAACTACCCTCAGAACTGGTTTGGTGTGGACACAGTAGAGGTGACTGCTCCTTTCCCCGGCACACCTCTGGGCGGACACAAGAGCTATGCACAAGAGATAAAGTGTTTTGTTTCTTGGATTGTAGGAGAGAAGATTACTGTGGGATTGTTTACAGTTGAGCAAACAGGAACTACTGAAAAAGTGGGTAGTGTTCCCATTGGGACATTTTATGCAATTAGTTAGGGAGTGTCGAGAAGTTACTCCCCATCATAAATGTGGCACCCCAAAGAGCGTTCCTCAGAACACTTTCTGGAGCTGTAGATCAGAAGAGGACTGGTCCTGCTGCGTGTGACCAGAAAGGAGCCCTGAAGGACTGGAGCGGCTCCCTGTTGAACCAAGGACAAAGAAGTGGACTCCACGGGTCAATTGGCTGACCATCTGTGAGGCTACTTCTACAAGAGGCCTTTTAACCTGGAGATTGTAGCTGACCAATTTCAACTGGACCTGAACTGGACATTGTTGGTGGCCTCTGCTGGAGTGAGTCCTAGCCCTTACGTACTGTCCCTGAGGTCCAGAGAATCTGAGTTCCCAGAAACTCTGAAAAGCTGTGATTTAGAAACTTTTTGGTCTTCCAACACCTCCAGAGCCATCAGGGGACCACACGGCAAAGGTGTCAGATTTTGATGCTTCTCCCTTGGATACAGATTCAGGCTTACCCTGCTGGAGGATTTTGAGCTTCACAAAAACGACGAAGTCAGAAGGTGAAAAACTTAGACTGGGATGAACCCGCTAATGTGTGTTCGACCTGTACTCCTTTGCAGTCAGCCTGAAATCACGCCTAGGTCCTGGCCTACCACTTCCATAGACTATCACTGGTACTTAGTGTTTTTTGCTGTTATTGTTAACTAAAAAATTTAAAATCATATCCCCAGTGCCCTTTATGTTATTTTTGTTGTTTTGGTGTCATTTGTTTTCTTTACAATTTACTCTACTTTGCTAATTATGTTTGGGATTTTTATTGTTTGGTATTTTGACTTTATTACTGTTTTGAGGTGTATTAAAACTTTAAAGATAGCCATAAGTTAAGCCTGTCTGCTCTGTGCCATAGCTACCAGGGTGTTGAGCTCAGGTTAATTTAGTGACTTTAACGTTGACCCTGACAAGTTAGTGGTATTCCATGAGGTGGGCGACCACCCACCCCAAATTATTATCTGCTTTTTTACAGTGTGCAACTGCTGGTGATTGTTGTGTTGTTTCATATAATTACTTAGCATCAGCCGCAGCCCGTGGGGTTAAGAGCGGTGGGGCCCGGTGGGGGGAATTTCGACAGACGATGACGAGGGAAAATTAAATAAATAATTTCCCCTCGTCATCGGCCGTCGAAATCCGCCCCCGCCCCCCTGCCACCGGGCCCCACCGCTCTTACCTGCACAGGCCGGGGCTGCATAGCATTGTCGTTTGGTTCTCAATGGGAAAGCGAAGGGAGTATACATCCAGTGACAGAGTTGCACTATATGTAACTAGGAAAACTTCACCTCAGATACTGGTTTCACCGCTTGATTAAATTGTGTGATCAAAGGCAAACTACTTGACTTCACTGTATTTCATTTTATTTGACCAGACAGTTTTAGAGTACCTTGAAGTGATCCGGTACGTATGCTAGTAAATGGCTGAATAGAAAATAATGTTGCTCCACAAATAATATCAATATTTCCCATTTATACAGTGCACATAACAAACTCAGTCGCTTAGTTCAGTCACGGCAACGTATTCAGGGCACAGGATATTCTTGAATGATTTTTTAAGGTCATGCTTAGAAAATATTACTTTTAATAAATGTTTTTTATCATCTTTTCACTTTAGGTTTGGTGTGTGTTCACGGTCCAAATCTTTCAGTGAACCGCATCTTAGGGCCAAGCCAAAGCCCTGGCTCAGCCGTGAATCTGCTTTCTTTATGAATTCTTTAGCCTGTTCACCTCTACTGTGACAGAAGACCATCACTATCCGGATAGGATTTAAACTTTTTGGGTTAAGCCCCCCATTTCGTTTTGTTTCCTACACCATAGACATCATAAAAGGACACTAAAAGCCTCTGGACTTGATAAGAGAGCTCAAGCTTGTATGCAGCAGTAGCTGTGCAGCGTGCATTGATATCACATACCTGTAGTGGAGACTGAAGGTCGTTCCTGAGGGCACCACCCTGTCTTGCTCCTCCAGCTGTAAAACTAAGGAGAATCAGTGAGTCCTACCTGAATATAAAGATTGACTCAAATGAAGGAGTCAAATCTCACTCTATTGTCTCCGATGTGGCCATGGACAAACAAGTGAACTTCCTCATTGTTGATTCCGTTTTGGACCTGGGGTCTGATTCGCAAGGCTATTTGCCCATGTATGTTTAGCTTACATTGGTAAATAGCATTTTTGCATGTGTAAAACTGGTTTTGCCATTCCCAGAAGGTGATTTTAGACTTGTGAAATGATTTGGCACACAAAGAGTTTTGGGACGGTAAATCTACTACCAGAGATGAGGAGCAGGGTGTTCATGACCGAAACATCCTGCAGGTTGGTGCACAACCAGAAACCTAAATGTTTCTGGCTATTCAGTCTTTTTCACATAGTGGAAATTATTGGAAAATTACTCCTGACAAGGGCAAGAGTAAATCCCTTGAGAGTAGAGTGGAATGGGCAGGGAGCACGAACAAAAGTAGTCGGATGTAGGACAACATTTTTTTTCCATGGGGAAAAAGTTAGCCAGTGCATTTGGACTTGTACGAGGATTTCGGAATGAGCAAATATGTTCTTGCATATATTTGATCATAGAAACATTTAATTCAGAAAGGATTTCAGGAGTACTTCTAGAAAAACTGCAACTCCTGGGAAGCTTTTTGAAGTCCAACAAATCCTAAATCTACTCCAAAAACAGGAAATCTCCCGAAGAGGATTTATACTTTTGGTTGTGGATCAAGCCCATAAGGTTTCTAAGATATATTTGTCATCTTGTATCAGAATCTTTCAGACCTGCGATATCTAGAACAATCCTAGGCTCCAAAATAGCTTACTATATTTTCCTCTTGATTGATGCCACCAAGCAAAACATCCACAGATGACAAGTGGTCCAAACCTGCTGTTGGGAGCGGAGTCTCTTGTATCAAAAAGATTACGCCCACATTGAGAAGACTTCATTAATTAACAGTACAAGATCCGCTCTATTTTGAGGATCTTTCTCTGGTAAACAGACCCATCTTCTGAAATGCATGTTGTTGTTAAACTGCTATGATATGGGAGTCTTTGTCTAACTTCATGGGATAATGAATCATTTATCATCTTGTGAAATTTTATTTAAACCACCCTCTTCAATCATTCTAGTCAGTTAGACCTATGCAGCACACATATGGCCAACCTGGGTTTGCTCATGCTGAATAAATGAGGTGATCATGATTACTCAGTACCAAAAGGCACTATGCAGCATGATGGTTCTCCATATACAGCATCAGCTGAGCATGCTCTACTCTCCACCCCAGTAGCCCTGTCTTTGTAATTGGCTAGATCGTAGTATACATACGTATAACATATAGATATTCTGCTAAGTGTTTTTCATGCCTGACTGCTTAATCTTCTTGAGTTTATGTACATGCCCCACCAAAACTTCTGCCTTTTAGTTACAAGTAGTAAAATGACCCTGACACTCCCCCCCCCCCCCCCCGAAGAGAGGCAAGGGCACATTAGAAGAAACATGAATGGAGGCATATTGGATACTGGAAGATGTGAGCTAGTTTATCGTTTTACAGTGTGGGACTGGCCTACAGGGCAATTAGGCAGTGCATGATGGCTGGTCTGACAGGCCAGTTTTGTGGCAGTTATTGGGCCTATTTTATGGTCCGGTGGGCTGATTTCTACTGTTAATTTCCCTGATATTGCCACAAATATCAGCACTAGCAAAAACCAACCCTCGGGAAGAGGGAGGAAGGTGTCAACTGCCTAAAGATATGAATAGGACGTAACTACGTCTCTAGCCAATAAAGGAAAAATTAAATTAGTCCAGGGGAGAACAAAAGCAATGACTAAGGTCCTGACAACAATAAATGCACAGAAATAAAGATAACTGTTTGTTTGAAAAATAAGAACGGAATTCAAAAATGTGACATACAAAAAATATTTATTATACTTATTGGTCTTTTTTATTCTTTTTTACTTTTTCATTCTTTTTTACTTCTCATAATAAAGTACGGAGCCATGAAAAGGAAATCATGAACTATGTACAATAATCATATGAATCAATAGAACACAAAATAGTCAGATACATAAACAAAAAGATAAGAATCTCCCACCCCACAGGCATAGAACTTGGTTAAAATCATGGACATGGAAACATATATATATACTTCACAAAAGTCAAACCATCTCATACATTCCACATTCTCACATATCCAAAGAAACAAATAACACACAAAGAAGCTAAAAGTAAGACAGGAACCACATCAGGATAATATAGTAATAGAGGTAAGTTGGTAAAAATACATCCAGTTGGTACTTTCAGGTATATACCACCCTGTGGATTCTGTCTTGCACGGTGCCGACGCGCGTTTCGGTGCTAGGCTAGGTGGTAGCCGTCACCTTCCTCAGGGCACTGATGGGTTGAAAAATCAAACAAGGGAGTACTAGGGCGGGGAGGGAAAATAGATACAGAAACAAAGTGAGCTAAGTGACAAATTGGCACTTCTAAGGTCAGGAGCTTCGTTTCAAGCTACAAAAGAAAAGATGAAAAATGTTGTCAATAAGAATGTATACGGGTCTCCCCAGGTAACATAAGACCAAATTCTAACTTATAATAAGGAAGATAAAACGTTCCAGTGTCTTCACCTGAGTAGACATAAAGAAGTGCTTTAAAGAGAAAATGAAATTAGTATCACTTGGTGTTCTAATAAGATAAAATCGATCAAACACCAGTGTGAAAAATCATAGAAGAACAAGACCCAAAGTGACATACCAGAACAAATCCATGCACACAAAGGAAAACCAAGTGCTATAAAGGGAATTACCGGCATAAAGGGTGCTACAGAAATATCTAGATACCTAGACAGAATGTAACAGACATGTATTCCCCATACCTTACTTTGATCCAGTCGCAAAGGATTCCTATGTGGAACAATGGGAAAGCATATTGTGGCGCTGGATACGATATAGAAGTCCTTCTATATTGGCAGAAAGTCGACGAGACCCGCTAAGTCGGTTCAAAGACAGAAGTCTGAAACAACAAGAGACAGGAGATAACCTAATCCTGCTGTCCTCTAAGTGTACCACAGGTAGGCTAGGGTAGAATACATGGCGAACCCATGTAATAAAAAGCCAATATGTAAACCTCTGAGAGAGGTGACTAGTTACCTTGAAAAATAATGGGAGTAAAGGGACGGAATCCTCAAAAAACGTCCACAGGGCCAGGGATAAACCCGGGATAAACAGCTGAAAAGCGGCGAGTGATGGCGAGCCGACTGCTATACTCGTCGGAATTTAGTGAAGCTGTAAAACAATAAAAGTGCGAAATGTAAGGTGAAAAACGGGAAACAAATTAATAAAAAGGTGAACCTCCTCCCCGTGGGCATACTCTCTGGTATAGGGTCCGATGGAGGGGGCAGCACCAATTTACCCCAAAAAAAAGGGGAACGCGGGAAAGTGGGCAAAGCTGACCCAGCAATGTTAAAGAAATGGAGCTGATGTGGTGACCAGCGGGACTTAGGTTCTTACTTACCGAGCTGTAGAATCTCACTCGAAACGTGACGGTCTTTATCCAAACTCAGCCGAAACCGGCAGTCAGTCGATACAAATAACGTGGGGCGAACAAAATGCAGCTCCTCCAATGGTCGCGGTGGCAGGCATACGGCGCCCTGGGTCTAGATTTCGATAAGAGGACCCGCCTTCTGTAAGGATGGTCAGGTGACTGGCCTGCCAATAAGCTGGCTATATATTGGTCCCAGGTGGCGGGCACGTGATCCTTTGAACGCGGAACTCTCTCCCGGGGACTGTCTATCGCCGCAGAAATAGAAAAAGGACTGTGACACGGTCGGGCCATATTGAGAGTATCTGGGATTCAAAAAAAGGACACTATAGCTCGGGAGGCCCAAACACAGATGGAAATAAGACCTGTAGAGTGGGTCGGCGTGGTCCTGAATGAAAGAAAGGGAATCCCATAGGAGACAACTGGTAAGAGAATAAAGGTACCCGGGAGAGAGTTGAGACCTCAAGTTCTGCAAATGGGCAGAAAAGAAAAGGGAGGATACCGGGTTCTACAAATGGACAGGGAAAAGGGGGGAAATAAAGAAAGGATAAAGGAGCTTCAAAAGGAGACTCGAAGGCCAACAAGGATTGGCAAAAAGTGCTAAAACAACTGGAATACCCGGAATAAACGGTTCTGCATGCCTAAACAGACTCCCGGTTAAATCCTAGTCTCTATGTCAGAATAATGCCAAAGTTGGAGGGCACCAAACTAGAGACAAAAGGGGCTTAGATCACTTGTTCCCAAGGGGTGTTTTCGTTCAATCCCTGTTTTTCAGCATTAAGAAAGAAAATCCAAAATACTTCCCTGGTCTTTCTAACCTTGTTCTCATCTCTTCCTCTTTCGGAAGTGATTTTCTCTAAGACCGTCAATTTAAGGTCACCTTCGGTATGTCCCATCAATATCCAGTGTTGGACCAAGGGAGCGGACGTTCTTTTCGTCCGAATATTGGATTTGTGCTCTCCAATACGTACTCTGATCTCTCTGCTGGTTTCACCAATATAGCAGAGATTGCATGGGCAAATGATGCAGTATACTACGTTAGCGGTCCTGCAGTTGGTCATTTGATTGAGTTTGATAGTCTTGTGTCTGATGTTAATGTGATCAGCAGTTATGGCATTGTCGCAGGCCTGGCACGTGCCGCATCTATGGTTGCCTCTGACCGGGGTACCTCCAATGATCGATTTTTGAAGGAAAGTATCAGTTTTATCCAGTTTTGCCTTCACTAGGAAGTTCCGAAGGTTCCTATTTCGACGAAATGCAAAGGTGGGTTTGGGGATTTTGGGGACATCGTCCCTAATGTTAAGCAAATGCCACTCTGAATATATGGCTTGTTGGATTTTGTGATTGAGGTTGGAGTGACGGGTCACACAAACCAATTTCTTATCAGTCGATTCGGTCTTGCGAATGAACATGGTATCTCTGTCAAAGTATTTGGCTCTCTTGTAGGAGTCCCGAATAAGTCTCTTTGGATAACCTCGGGCTAGAAGTTTTCCTTTGAGAATATCGGCATGAAAGTCAAAGTCATGGATGTTAGTACAGTTCCTACGCTTGCGTAGGAACTGACTAAAGGGAATCCCATCTTTTTGGCAGCGCGGATGATAGATGCTGTAATGGAGAAGAGTGTTCTTAGCTGTGGGTTTGGTGCATAGGGATACAGTAATATGATGATCTCTGTGTTGTATCCACACATCCAGGAATTCAACTTTCTCTCTGCTTTTTTTGGGGGTGAATATAAGATTCTGATCGCACAGGTTGATCCATTCTAAAAATTGATCAAGATCACCCTCTTCACCTTCCCAAATAAAAAAGATGTCGTCAATGAATCTATGCCATGAGAGTATATTCTCATAGAAAGGAGCAATCTCGTTGTATATGAATTTCTGCTCAAAGTTGCCCATAAACAAATTGGCTACACTGGGGGCACAAGCGGCCCCCATGCTGACTCCCTTCACCTGTTTAAACAGTTCTCCATCAAATTCGAAAAAATTCTCACTAAGGACAATATCCAGACATTGGATAATAAAGTCAGAGTTAAGATTCGCTCCAACTTGATCAAGATATTGGCGCGCTACTAAAAGTGCCTGTTGCTGTGGCACGTATGTATAGAGCGCCTCTATGTCCATAGTGACCAAGATTTGAGTGTTGATGTTAAAAGGCATGTCTTCGATTTTAGAGATAAGATGGCCGGTATCTCTAATGTAGGATGGTAGCTGGGTCACTATAGGTTTGAGGAAAACATCAATGTACTTGGACAGCGGCTCCGTGGCCGATCCTATTGTGGACACGATGGGTCGTAAAGGGGGGTCCAGAGGGTTCTTGTGTGTTTCGGTACCCCATAGATCACCGGAATCCGAGTCATAGCAGGTGTCAAAAAATCTAATTCTTTTTTGGTAATGATACCTTCTTGTTCCGCTCTTCTACACATGTCAAAGATTTTAATTTTAACTTTAGTTTCAGGGTTACCTCTCATTTTATGGTAGTGTTCTTGCACTGCGAGCATGTTTCTCATTTTGGTTTTATAGACCGAGGTATCAAATAGAACTATTCCACCCCCCTTATCACAGGGTTTGATGGTCAGTTCTGGTTTGTTTTTAAATTTACTGAGTGTCATAGCTTCCTGCTTGGTAAGATTGTGTACCGGAGCTGGAATACATTTAGTGATGTTATCAATCTTAGAGAGCACTGATTTTTCGAATATTTCCACTTCTGGATCTAACTGATCCAAGCTCGGAATAAATGTGGATGGTAACTTAAGTCCAGAAAGGCTGGGGTCTTCCGTAGTGTCTTTATCAAGAAAAAACTTTTTAAGTCTGACCCTCCGGAAGAAGGAGAACAGATCTCTGCGTAGTTCAAATTTAGAAAGTCTAGAGGACGGGACAAATGAAAGTCCTATAGTAAGAAGGCCAGTAATGTTGTAGTCAAGGTTTTCGTTACTAAGGTTGAAAATGGGGATACTATTTAGTTGCGCCAGTATTGCTGTCGTCTCGTTTGAATATACTGCTGCGGTTGTTACTGGGCAGCAAATTGTCCCCTCTGTTGGGTCCGATATCTGGGGCGATAGTTCCCCCCTCGGCCGTTCCCTAAAAAACAATTGCTAGGTCCTGGTCTGTCAAATTGTCCCCTCCTGTTATTGTAAGAGTCTGGGTGGGGAGACTGATCGTCTCCTTCTGAATCTGTGGTATCTGAAAAGGTGAGAACCTTGCGGTTTGTCCACGGTTGTTGGTCAATATGGGAACTTGAACCTCCACTGGAGGTATAATAATTCTCTGTAAGAAAAGGATAAATTATTTCCTGTGAGAAGAACCGTATGTCCTTGCGGAGTTTTTCCGTTTTTCGTTTAAGTAAATACTCCGAAAAGGAGTCCAGTTCAATGTTAATTTCTTCGATTTTCTTTTTTGCTTCTTCCAGTGGGTTGCTCTGCCTGAGTTTGTCTTCCAATTCCTCAATTTCCTTTAAGAGGATAGAAACAAGTTCCCTAGCTGTTTCAATGATTAAGATCACCCAATCGCGAGAACAGCGATTGGAGATCAGTGCCCACTTCTCCAGAAATTTTCTAACTTCGATAAATAGTCTGGGTATGTTACGGACTCTAAGACCAATCGGGATGGTACCCGCCTTTAGATATTCCAACATCAAGTTGGCATGTGACTCAGTTCACTTGGCCTTTTTCTTCAAGTTAAGGAGTTTAATCCAGTCGTCATTTAAGCCCTTGGAAAGAGTAAAGGACTTATTGCTAGTGGATGTTTGGCCTAATAGTCTAGCAAAGTCTTCGTCCGTAAATCCAAACGTCTTGATGCTTTCCATGGATGTCCTTCAAAGGATAAGAGAAGAAAGTCACAACAAGCACCAGGGTGTACGTGAAAGAAAAGAAAATAGAAAAAAATGAAAAGTCAGGTGAAGAAAACTGAAATCTGTGGTGTGTACCAAACTGCAATAAATGAGAATAAATCCCTAACAGCAAAAGTGCTATGGTAACCAACTACAGAGAATAATACAAGGGAACCCGAGTAAATATCACCTGCAGCAAGCACAAATGCATGCAGTCTCTCATACCTTGTGAAACACCTATACAGCGCGCCTTTACGAGTTCAAAACTGCTCCGATTTGCAAACGTAGTCCACTTTTTTAGTTATTTGATTCACTAATGGATGCCATTTTTATGTTGGTGCCCTGGCCTATTTTCTGTCTCAGTCCGACCCTGTTGTTTTCTTTACAAAATCATTTGTTGTGCATCTCTTTCATCATTCTTTGATTTTACCCAGGGGTTCCTCCTTCTTTTTCTCTGCTCTCCTACCTCTTCAGGGTTCCCACGCTTCTCTTTCTATCTGAAGTCAAAAGACAAGGTTTAGGGGTAGGGTTGTGGTTGAGTAATTCTCAACCTTTTGGAGTTCTGTGCAATTCACCAAGACCTTAAACTCTGGATTACAAAACCTTTCTTTTGGAGGCCATTCTAAAAGATATGGCACAAGCTATCACAAACCTTCAGACAGACGTTTCAGTCTCCCAGGTTGAGGGTGGCGCCAAGTTCCAGAAAATTATAGTTTTACAAGATAAGGTGGACGAGCAGACCCTCTGCCTGTGGTACATTAAAACTAGGGTATGGTACTAGACCCCTTTATTCAATCCTTTCTTCTCATATCTCCCCAAGTGAGTGTTCCTCTCCGTCTCTTTTATGAATCGTTCTAGAGTAGACATTGCATACAAAGCTAGGTCATGTTCATAGAATGGAAGGCAGTAGCTTGGGTTACCTCCTTGTGTGACACAGATGAACCTATAATAGGCGATCACAACAGGGCTCCGGTGTCTGTTTGATAGGAAATATGCCATGCAAGGTGTCCGGAATGAATGAAAGCATGAATGACCAAAGGAGGACTAATGTGGAAACCTGAATTGCACCATTTAAAAATCCAGTAGCCATGAAACATCCAGAAAATCACGTTTTATTAGGGATTTAATGATGACATGACTATGGTGGAAAACATAGTTACCTATGGATGGCTAGAGCCCACTCAAACGATGTACAATGTGTGGTGCCAATAGGTCCACCTTGTTTATTAAAACGATCCCCGGGAATGGGCTAAATGGAGGGTTCCTGGATAAAATTCAAATAAAAAATCATCATGGATGCTGTGGTATACACTAGAATAGCGATGTGTGCACCCAATTGGATGAGCTTTGCTTGAACATTGAGCAAAGAAGAGCGAGTCAGTGGATAATAATGGACGTAGGGGACCAATCTCGCACTATCACAACGTCATAGGGAACTCGGAAATATGCTCAGTCATACGCTGCCTATGTAGCAGGATAATTAGATAAATGTAAGACAATAGAGCAAATCTAAAACAATGGCAGGGACGACTAGAGCTACCAAACGATGCGAATGCCTCTGGAGTGTCAGATAACCGGGTCATACTGAAGAGAGTCCATGAGCCAATGTGCAGCCCTTTCTGCCACCATATCTGAAATTATCCATTTGGTTCCTCAACAAGATCAATGCCAGACAGAGCAAAAGGGAGAAAGAGCCAAGAGTTCTCCCCTTGGCTGCTAGCCCCAAGCTCAGGTTGTAAAGATTATGAGTGATCATGCAGCACTCAACAAGATGGAAGATGATCTTATGCACATACTGCAGTAAAACGGGCCTCGTGGCTCTTCGGTGGCCCAGCTTCTCTCCCCATGAGTGGGAAACGAGAACAGTCCTGGGGAACCAGGGCTCTCCTGATGGGTGAAAACGCAGCACAGAACAGTCCTGGCCTATGTGCTTCAACCTCGGGCACTAATGAGCTTCACATGTAGGTTTTGACAGATCGTGAAGGCAGTGGTGGTCCAAGAGCTGTCTCTTTAAGACTGTGGCACCACAAGAAATTTAATTGAATTCGAGTTTTTCACATGTCATCTATATTCCATATTCCAAAAGGCAGTTTTTGAGATCCTCAATCTTTGGATGAGTCTTTTCTGATGTCAGGGCACTCTTCAGTGCTGAAAATAACGTGCCTCCAAAGGCATACCAAATGTATTATATTTGATACCATTTTCACCTCTGCTTACTGGTCATATCTGGTATTCCTTAGCTGATTAACAAGAGGAAGTGCAAACCAGTTAATTCATGGCAAACAATTGCCAAGTGCTTCCTGCGTCCGTGGCAATTTTTGGGAAGCACTAATGCAGTGCATAGTCATCCTATGTTTAAACATATCCAGTCCATTTTTGTCTGTCTTATAACATGCTTGATTTTTACTCCAATTGCCACCACTGTTCTGATGCTCGTAGGCTCAAAACCCTAAGTCTATATAAGCCCTGTAATTGTAGGATAGGACTTATCCTGGGATGTATAAACCCCACATCTGCACCTAAGCACTCACAGAGAAAGAGAACCAAAATCAAACCTAACCTTGATTAGAACCTAAAAAACATTTCCTATGCCTCTCTGCACCCCCTCCTGAGGATCCTATGTTCTTTCTCAAAAAGGGTGCATTTAGTTTCTATACTTGAATTGAAAATTAAAAATAGTAACCATTATATACCCTGTATCATCCAAGCCCAGGACCACAAGATTTATACATAGTTATACTTGAAGGTCACCCTGGAATCTGCTGAAAGATGAGGGCTTTCTTTGAAGAGAGGGTACAGAAAAATCTTAGTTTATTCAGAAAATAGAAACAGCTAAAAATTCTATGAAACAGCTGTTTAAAAAAACTTGAGAATTTCGCGGGTAGTAACAACATCAACAGCAACCAATCCTTGTGCAACACTCTAGCTGCTTTCTTTCAGGCAAAGGTAGAAGATATCTACAAGATATTTACTGCACATAGTCATCAGGCCTCTTCCTTTTAACAAGAGCTTATCCCTGATGCAGAGCCAGGAGCTTCATCTTCGTGGGAAAGATGCTCCGTACACTAGCACAGCATTATTACTAACGGCCGATCAGATGCTGGACCTACTTAAATCTATGAAATTAGTTTCCCCTTTGGACCCATGCCCCTCAACATAATTCATTAAGCTCCAGAAGTTATATCCATCTGTCTGGGGCCATATTACAATAAGTGCCCCGGGAGCGCAAACGCCGGCTTTGCATGCCCCCGAGTCACTTTGGTATTACAGATTTCAAACAGCACATATAAGGATTTATTTCTTGGCTACTCTTTTTCGTTATAAAGACGACACGACATTGGTGGATTCTCTATGAACATTTGAGGATCGCCCCCCTTACGTAGCAAAACCTTGAAGAAGTTACGAATGTAACGAAACACGTGTCGGCTGTCATGTCTCTATTTCACCGTGCTATTCTGTTCTTCCAGCAACAAGAACTGGACCTTGAAAAAATAACTGTATAAACATGAAATGTTTTTGAAAAAATCTTTTTTCTTGTATGAATATATGTGCAGTATGTATTGACTAAATGTCACACTGATTATTAGATTTGAGAGAACCCCAGTACAAATCCAAATATTGTCATATCCTGTGATTTGAGCAATCGATAGAATACATAGATCTTGTGTTTCAATTTAAAAAAATCAATGTTGTAGTAATATTGTTGAGTGCCGGGGTACACCTGTCTGTCTATAGAGCTGGCCCTGTTTCTCAACTCTAATTATCTTCTGGACCCATCTCAATTCGGTTTCAGGAGCGATGATCAGCACCAAATCAGCCCTGATTGTTGCATCCAACACCTCCTTTTGGTCCTCAAGTTGGTGGCCACAGGAATTGGGTACCCTGCCAATCCCTGTCTCAAAAGTAAGAAATCTAGGGAATCCTTTTGACGATAAACTGTTATTTGAGAATCAAATCAACACTGTGACCTCTTCATCCTTTCTTATGTTGAAAACTTTGAGGAAAGTGTTTCCTTTTATTCCACAGGATTTACACAAAATGGTGATTACAGCTCTTGTGCTTTCCAGACTGTATTATTGTAACGTCCTATATACCAACATGCTGCAAAAACTTTTAAACAAATTGCAAGTGCTGCAGAATGCGGCAGCCCGCCTGCCGCTTGGGATCCCGAAGCATCAGTCTGCATCACAGGCTTTAATCCAGTTACATTGGCTACCAGTTAAAAAGCACAAATTGCCTTTAAAGCTCTCCGTGGTTCAAGTCCTGATTATCTGAAACGGAATTTTATATGGTACACTCCTTCCAGGACTCTGCGTTCTTCTTCAGCCTACAGTGTGGTCACTCCTAAATTTAGAAGATCTAATTGGGGCAGCAGATGTTTTATAGTTTGTACGGCTAAATTGTGGAACTCTCTTCCACTTCAGCTGAATTATGTTAACACCAAAGTTCACATTTTCTGGCATACTGATTTACCGTCCCCCGGGCCCTGCTGGACCCTGGGCGGCATCCTTTCCTGATTCAGTAACCCCTCACATCCTGAAAGCAGCCACTTTTACCATCTTGGGTGATCTAAATCTACATCTAGAAGACCCCAAATGTTCTAAAAGTATGTCGCTTATTGCTGACTTAGAAGCTCTGAATGTTCGTCTTTGCAACTCAGGTCCAACTCATGTGGCGGGCCATTTACTTGATCCCGTCTTCTCCAATTTGTCTGGTCTCAGCTGCCCCCCTGCTCTTCCCCTATGCTGGTCCGATCATTTTGCTGTTACTTTTTCATTGGAAGTCAAATTATCTCCTTCTATAGCCTCTATGGGGCTTAAAAAACAAGCTAGGAACTGGGCAAAACTTGATGTCTCAGCCCTGAATAAACATTTACTGGACAGTAGGCCAGAGGTAGGACTGCCACTAATAGCAGATCTCGACTCTTTTCAAACCTGGATCTCACTGGCACTCAACACCTGTCTCCCCCTGACCAACAAATGTTCGAATAATCACCGTCCACCAGCCCCTTGGTTCACTGATAGACTCAAGGCTGAAAAATCGAAATGTAAAACCCTTGAAAGACACTGGAGGAAATAATACCAGGTAGCTGCTAAAGTGACATATAAAAAAGCTTTAAATAAATATCACACTCTATGCAGTTTTTCTCAAATAAAATTTCCCAAGCACAAAACTGCTCCAAAACTCTTTTCAAGGTGGTAAAAGAGTTATCTGGCTCCGAAACGCAGACCACTCCACCTGCTCTTACTGGTACTCAATGTGAAGAACTCGCCCTATACTTTGTGGATAAAGTCAGTAAAATACACTCTGCATTGTCTAGCCCTAACCTTCAAAGCCGCCCAGTTGATCCTGAGTCCTCCACAAATGTTACCAGTGCTGATAGGATTGAGACCCCTAGCGACACTAAACCAGCCATTAAACTGGAAGCCTGGTCCTTTTTGGATCACAGTTCTTTTAACCAACTCTTGACAAAAATTAAATCTGGGTCTCCTTGTGATATACTCCCCATTTCTGTGATGAAACAGCTCGACGCTCCCATCCTTGCCATAATTATGAACCTCTTGAATGCTTCCCTGCAGGAGGGCCTAGTTCCAATGGAATGGAAACATGCAATGGTGCTCCCTCTCCTAAAGAAGGCCAACGCCGACATGTCCAAGTTGGCTAATTTTCGTCCGATCTCGCTGCTCCCGGCGCTTTCCAAAATCCTTGAGAAACATGTCAATACTCAACTGACTTCCTTTGTTGAGTCCCAGAAATTTCTTCATGCTTCTCAATCTGGATTTAGAGCTAGTTTCTCTACGGAATCAACGCTCCTTGGAGTCACTGAAACGCTGAGGCACCGGCTGGATGAGGGAGAGACGACGGCCCTCGTCCTGTTGGACCTCAGCGCCGCATTTGACACGGTGTCCCATGTTACCTTGTTGAAGGCCCTGAAGTCTCTGGGCCTTGAGGGCTCTGCCCTACAATGGCTTAGATCTTTTTCAACCAACCGCACTTTCCAGGTCTTTTCTACAGAGGCCAGTTCTAAGCCCTATGCTCTACCTTACGGTGTACCTCAGGGCTCGGTCCTGAGCCCACTGTTGTTCAATATTTATGTTCGGCCGCTGGCAGATGTTGCTGAGGAAGCAGGGTTGTCTCTTTTTTCCTATGCTGATGACACCCAGATTATTTTTTCCCTCTCTTCATCTAAGGGTTCAGAGCCCTCGGCCCTTCAGTTAGGTTTGAGCAAAATTGCATCTTGGATGCAGCACAACCTGCTCAAACTTAACGGAGCTAAGACGGAGGTGATGATCCTAGGTAAAAAAACTGACCTCTGGGGATTGCATCACTGGCCATCTGAAATGGGTACTTTGCCCCTGCCTGTACACCAAGTCCGCAATTTGGGCTTCATTATTGACAGCCAACTCTCAATGAACCAACAAGTCACCAAGGTCGCCGCTACTTGTTTTAATGTCTTAAAATGGCTGAGAAAAATCTTATGGATGATACCCTGCGCGGTACAGAAAACAGTGGTTCATGGCCTAGTCACATCTAGGCTGGACTATGGCAATGTTCTTTACTTGGGTTCCAACAAAGCTACCATCCAAAGGCTCCAGGTAGTGCAGAACGCAGCAGCTAGACTGCTGTGCAATGTACCTAAGACTGCGTCAATCACCGGCTGTCTTCGCGACTTACATTGGCTGAAGATAGAGAACCGAATCAGATTCAAAGCGTTATGCTGTATGCATAAAATCGAAGTGGATCCGACATATCTGCAATCGCTGGTACAATTGTATCTTCCTTCAAGATTCTTACGTTCTGCCCATCAAATCAGGTTCATCGTTCCCAAAATTAAACTGTCGCGTATGCGCGGCCGTTCCTTTTCTTATCTTGGTCCCACTCTATGGAATTCCATGCCTCTCATCTTACGCGAGGAAGCCATATATGGTAGATTCTGAAAAAATCTAAAGACTTGGTTGTTCAATCTCTGATTTCCTAGTCTGCTCTTTTTCCTACTGGTTGGCGCCGGGAAACCTTTTGGGCTAGCTGAGCGCCTTACAAATTCAGTTTAAAATAATAATAATAAATGCACAGGCCGTCTTCCTTTTAGGAATGCTTTAAAAACTTGGCTTTTTAATCAATAAAGTTGTGTTCTTATCTTTTAGCTTCTTCTGTTTTAAATTTCTGTCTCATTGATTCCTTCCCTTCTGTTTCTGCAGTGCCAAGACGCCCCTGGGCAAAAGCGCGCTTTATAGAATACATTTTCATTTCATTTTCATACATTCTGCTGTTGAACTGTCGTAGCACAAAAGAATATTTGTGTTTACTGAGCCAGAAAGAATTGTTGAATCGTTTGTGAGGAAAGAATGACAATTGTGTGACTTTGATGTCTTTGATTATGTTTGCACACATCCGATCTAGCAGCTTGTGCTTTCTCAAAGAAGTAGTATGTCCTACGACACCAAGCAACAGAAGAAATTGAACAAATAGCCTTTTCTCAGGAGCTGAAACAGGTGTAGATCAAGTTATTCGATATAAAGCTGCAAAGTATGTGGCTGCTGGGAATAACCCACTATTTGCTATTATATCTCTTAATAAATCAGATGACACTTCATATCCTTTTAAGTTGCCAAGAGTATTGGATCTGGGAAAAGAGAAATTTGCAGACGATAGCTAGATGTTCCTCAGTTAGATAAAGTCAAATCCCGCCAAAACAGAGATGATGCTGGTAGGTAATAAAGAAACTGACTGACATAGAACGGATTTGGAGTTCCTGACCTAGCCCAGGGAGTTATGGTGTTAATTGCTGTAACATTGTCAAGAGCTGATTATGCTAAAAGTATCCCTTTTGGACATCTCCATCTCTGAGTCGAAACTTTCAGTGACTCTACTAGGCAGCTGCAAAGGTTCTCTGTAAACTGGGACACCATTACAATGTCTAACAAGCGCTTCAAACTTTGCACTTGCAACAGTTCAACAAATTCATTATATTCAAGGCATTGTATAGAATTGATTGTGTATCTACTATATAGGCCCTGCCATCAGCTTAAATTGGTTCAAGACATCCTGGACTATTAGCTCTGCCAATCTCTATTTCCTGGTAGTCTCCAATGACAGAACATGCAACTTCGGCTGTGAGGGTTTTTAGTACTGGCTGCCGACTTGTCAAACAAAAGCCCATTTGAACTTTAAAAACTGGATTTTTTTGTCTAACTTAGCATTTTTCTTTATAGACAGTTATGGACATTATGATTTGAATACAAACAACGAGTTGACGTCTTTACACAAAGGGCAAAGTTTTGGAGATGTCTTCTTTATGGAAAGACCTTCGAGCACAGGAAAGGAGTCCCAGAATCAGAGCACAGGTCGCTACAGCAAATGCACGACTACAGTAACCCCAATGTGCCTCTGTGGCCTTATACCAGCTTCTAACCCAGGTGCCACACATATAACAGCTCTCCGAGGTGTGTACTCTATCACTGGTGTACACCCGTCAGTGTAAAGCGGCAGAGCAGGCCCGAGGTGTCTTAGTATCAGTAAATGGTACAATATTTATTATTGTATAATTAGATAAAGATCATCAAATATTAAAATGAAAATAACCTTATATACCCCTAAGAGGCTCCTTTTAAATATTTTGCCTGCTGCTTCCAAGGCCTTTTTAGGTCTGGTCTAGAGGCAACTTCAGCTGTTTACCAGCCGCATTTTTCCCCAAAAATCATTATAAAATACATACATTCTCATCATCCTTGGTCTGTTCAGTTGTTAATCACCTTTGTCTTCTGCCAACCACAGCCTTCAGCATAGGGCATTAGGTCAGCCCACTTCAGCCATTGGCTTTCTTCACTGTGGGTGACAGCATTTTTCTTGCACATGTAGGCATCTGCCTAGAAAGTAGTATACTTCAGTGGCAGGGCTAGTAGACCAATCCCCGCTTTCATTTCTGCTTTTATTTCATGTTTTTTTAATTTATTATTCATTTTTTTACGTGGTTTTTGTTTTCGAAACACATACATTTCACATTTAGAAAGCAGCATTTTTGCCTTTGCAGTTTTAATGTCAATTGCATGTTGTTTTTTTTTTTTTAAAGAATTAAATGCGAGACCTGTTGACTTTGTCAATACTTGTACAAAATTTGCTGCGGTGCTCTCCCCCGTGCTACTGCCGAGTCCCTGCATCAGCACTGTTACAGACATCGCTCCTATACAACAGATCCCTTTGGAACAGGGAACGCCATTGTGCTTGTGGCGGAAAAATTGGTCACTGATTTCAGGGTGGTCTTATCAAAAAGGCACTTGAGGAACTCATGCTCTGGGCCCTCACTCATCTGTGCATCTAGTAGCGAAGTCATGGCAGACTGAGCGAGTAGAATTCATCTGTAGGGGCTTTTGGTTCAGGGGTTGCAAATTTCGGCACCTTGAATCCTGTTGAGTTTGAGAAATTGGATCCAGCGAGTCCTTCTAACTTATGTAACAGACCTAATGTCAGTTACTGCTCCTAGAAATGTCTGAATTTGGCCTACATGCATACCAATTGCTATCACCTGTTTAGAGCTGGGTAATCAGCATGAGATATGCCTTCCTCAAGTGGCGGTTGCGTGGTTCATCGTGACCGCACATACTGCACTGGTACATACATCGGTGTATCACATGACAAGGAAAGGGTTGCATTTGTATGGCGTGGCCCAGTTTTACTCCCAGTGGCCGCGCGCTGTGGCTTCCGCCTCACACAACAGTGAGGATGTGCCTGTTAGCACTGGATGGTGACTGTGAGGCGCTGGTGAAGTGAGACTCTATCATGTTGGAAAAAAACATTTTGTCAAAGGGTCTCCCCTATTCCAGTGTTTTTCACAGGAAGGTAATTATCTGTAAAAACGTCCATTCTTCTCTCTGTTGCGCGCGTATAGCAGCTTTGATGTGTGCTCAGAAAACGTCGAATGCCATTTGAGCCCAACGCAGTTTGATCAAATATATATACATGAACGGGCAGTTCTTTCTTACTTTTAAAGTAGTACATTCTAGACTGAGGAAAAATAAGCCCAGTAATTCTGAGTGTGTATTTTTACTTCTTCTAACTCAATGCTTCATTTTTCCAGCACTTAAAGAAGTCTTAACTTTCACCAAGGGGCTGACATTTCTTTTTCTTGTTTATTTGGAGAGCACTTACACCGAATGGCTGCCAAGTACTAAAGCTCGTCAGTACAAACAAGCACATTTATAAGACTTGGTCTTTTGTTGTCGTGTGGAAAGCCAAGAGGCTGTTGATTTCCAGGATACTGGCCGGCAACTCGCTTCATGGTTTTGCAGCAAGTGAAGCAAACGATTTTTCCTCGCCTTGCACACCATACAGGTGGACTGTATTTTGTGAATTAAGTTATTCTGTTGGAATTTGGTGTTACTTTAATTGTAATTACATTTATATAGCTTTTACTACCCGACGAGTCGCCAAAGTGCTTTTCGGGGAGTAGCACGCTACCCAGAACCCAAAAAGGATTAGTGGTGAATTAGTATAGGGAAATATGAAATTAATTTGAGCGGTGGACATTTTAGTTTGTTATTTGGATTGAAAATGATAGTGGAGGTATAGAAGAGGGAAGGGTTTGCATTTATATAGTGCTTGCTACCCCTGATGAGGTGTTGAAGCACTTTTTGGCAGGTAGTACGCTACTCCAGAACCACTGACACTGACCACAAGACCACTGACTCATTGTCAGTGAAATTGCTCTCCCACCCTCGCAGCTCCACCATTAAGTGAGGCCTGCCCCTGCCCCTGCACTCTCGAGTGTTGGTGATCGAGGCCCTCCTCCACCCGCAGGTTTCCTGCGCCTCATCCCTGGTGGTCCAGTGGACCTCTGTCTCCTTCCTCTCACTCTGCTCTTTCACTCGTTTTTCTACCCTCTTCTATCTTTCACCTTTCTGCACTTTTCTGCATCTCTGCTCTTTTGTGCCTTATTTCTGCTCATTTTCCCTTCCTCTTGCTCTGCCCTTTCACTCGTTTTCACTCGTTTTTCTACCCTCTTTTATCTTTCACCTTTCTGCACTTTTCTGCATCTCTGCTCTTTTGTGCCTTATTTCTGCCTATTTTTCCCCTTTTTCTTTATCCCTTATTTCCTCCCTTTACCTTTCCCCGCCGCTGCTGCCCCCCCGGCCCCTCCCCCCCCAGCGCGACCAGCCCAATCCAGCTCCCCTCCCCGCTCCCGCCTCCCAGCTGTCCAGCCCACCCCGACCCCTACTTAATGGCGGCCACTGCGGGGACAGGCGAGCAAGACCAGTGAGGATCCCCAAGGATACAAGATCTCCAGGAAGGACCGCCCCACCCGCCCAGGAGGAGGAATCGCCATCGTCCACAAATCCAGCCTCCGTCTGAGCACACTCCCTGACGAGCCCACAGAACTGATGGAACACCTTCACTTCAAGATACTGGCCAGCCCCAGCGCCACCCTCCGAGGAACCCTCATCTACCGACCCCATGGACCCCGCGGACCCTTCGCCAACTCCATCACGGACATTATCTCCCCGCAGGCCATCGCATCCACCAACTACACCCTGCTGGGAGACCTCAACTTCCACCTCGACAACCAACTGGACCCCAACACCACATCCCTCCTGGACAACCTCCACAACATTGGACTGCGCCAGATCGTGACCGGGCCCACGCACTCAGCAGGACACACCCTCGACTCCCTCTTCACTACAGGAAACTCCATCACCTTCAGCCACACCACCGAACTCCCATGGACCGACCATCGTTGCGTCCACTTCACCTTCAGAACACCCACCATCCACAGACACCAGCACCTGCTTCCACGAAGAAACTGGACCAAAATCACCGACGACCAGCTCACCTCCTCACTCAACAACTCCACCCCAACCATCGCGGAAAACGACGACCCCAACACCGCAGCCCGAACCCTGCATAGATGGATCTCGGATAGCACCAACACCATAGCCCCCCTCAAGAAAAAACAACAATACCCGCGCCAAGAAAGCCAGATGGTTTACCACCGAACTTCAAGAGTCCAGAAGAACATGCCGCCGCCTCGAAAAGGCCTGGAGGAACACCAAATCCACAGAAGCCCACGACAACTTCAGAGCCGCCACCAACGCCCACCATCAACTCATCAGAGAAACGAGGAAAAAGCGATTGAAGACAGAATTTCCACCCACGCGCACAACAGCAAGGAACTCTTCAGCATCATCAAGGAGTTCGCCCAACCCACTAGCGAGTCTACCGACATCCCTCCCTCACAAGACCTCTGCGACAAACTCAGCACCTTTTTCCACCACAAAATCAAGAGCATCTACGACAACTTCGACGAAGACAACCAACACACTGAACCCTCACCAACCACCCCCGACACCCGGAAACCAGTGATTGACGACTGGACAGCCCTCACCACCGAAGACACACTGAAGACAATGAAGTCAATCCACTCAGGGGCCCCCACGGACCCCTGCCCCCACCACATCTTCAACAGAGCCGCCGACACCATCGCACCCATGCTCCGCCACACCATCAACCGCTCCCTGGCGACCGCCTCGTTCCCCGACGACTGGAAACACGCCGAGGTCAACCCCTCCTAAAGAAACCCTCAGCGGACCCCACCGACCTCAAAAACTACAGACCCATCTCCCTGCTCCCGTTCCCAGCGAAAGTCATCGAGAAAGCCATCAACAGCCAACTCGCCACATTCATTGAAGAACACAACATCCTCGACGCCTCCCAATCCGGCTTCAGAAAAAACCACAGTACGGAAACCGCCCTCCTCGCCGCAACAGACGACATCCGCACCCTACTGGACAAAGGAGAAACAGTAGCCCTCATCCTCCTCGACCTATCGGCGGCGTTCGACACAGTCTCCCACCGCACCCTAATACGCAGACTCCACGACGCAGGAATCCAGGACAAGGCCCTCGACTGGATCCGGTCCTCCCTCTCCGGCAGGACGCAGCGGGTCAGACTCCCCCCTTTCCTCTCGGACCCCACACCTACCACCTGCGGAGTCCCCCAGGGCTCCTCCCTCAGCCCGAAGCTCTTCAAAGTCTACATGGCTCCACTCGCCCCCATCGTCAGAACCTACGGACTCAACATCGTGTCATACGCAGACGACACCCAGCTCATCCTCTCCCTATCCAACGAGCCCAACACCGCCAGACGCAACTTTCGAGAAGGCATGGAAGCCGTCGCCAAATGGATGAAAAACAGCTGCCTACAACTAAACACCAACAAAACAGAAGTACTCATCATGGGCCCAAACCCCGATGCCTGGAGCGACACCTGGTGGCACCCGCCCTCGGAAACCCGCCAACCCCCACGGACCACGCACGCAACCTGGGAATCATCCTGGACTCCGAGCTCAAAATGGACCGCCAGATCAACTCTGTCTCGTCTTCCTGCTTCCACACCCTCCGCCTCCTTCGTAAGACCTTCAAATGGATCCCCTCGAACACCGAAAGACCGTCACTCACGCCCTGGTCACCAGCAGACTCGACTACGGCAACGCACTCTACGCCGGAATAAACAAAAACCTCACCCGCAAGCTACAGAACATCCAGAACGCCGCCGCAAGACTGGTCCTCAACCTGCCAAAACACTGCCACATCTCCCAGCACCTGCGCACACTCCACTGGCTCCCTGTCGAGGCGAGAATCACCTTCAAGATGCTCACCCACGCACACAAGGCCCTCCACGGCACCGGACCAGCATACCTGAACAGCCGACTCAAATTCCACGCAACCCAAAGGACCCTACGATCAGCCCAGCTCTCCTACGCCGTCGTCCCCCGCACCAGAAAGACCAGATCGGGAGGCCGCTCCTTCTCCTTCCTCGTGGCCAAAGCCTGGAACGCCCTTCCGCTCCACCTCAGACAGACAACATCGCTCCCCATCTTCGCAAGAAACCTCAAAACCTGGCTCTTCGACAGACCCCCTCCTTGATGGATGGAACCTGCACCCCCCCCCCACCCCTAGCGCCTTGAGACCCTTACGGGTGAGTAGTCGCGCTTTAACAAACCCCTGATTGATTGATTGAAACAGGATTAGTGGGGAATTAGTATAGGGAAGTATGATGAACACTGCTGTTGTGCACCATACAATAGGTAGCTGTTCGGCATACCTGAACTGTGTATGTATGTTTGTGATGTCTTGTACATAAGATGCCACATTGGGTAGTGGAGAACCTGTGTGAGTAGTGCGACAGTATACAATATTAGGATTCCTTTCTCCCCTGAAATGGTTATGCTCAGGGTAAAGAGAGCTTTGAATGAAAAAACAAGTAAGCTTGACTCCAGCGTTTCCAGTGAGGTTGGGCAGCATTTTGGTGTGCTAGGCAATGCACTCGGTCGTTGGCTCATCTGCAGTGTCAATGTCGGACTGGGCTATAGGACAGTCTGACAGTGCCAGATTTTGGCTGTTTGTGGGCTTCTTTTATGGTCTGCTGGGCTGGTTTTCACTATTGATTTCCCTGCTGTTACTACAAACATTGCCTGCAGCGAGCACAAATTCAGATGGTGACAAACCCTTGCAGGACACCGACACATCGTGTCTTTACAAGTTCAAAACTGCCCGATCTACATAATGTGGCTGCTTTTTTTTATTCTCTGATTCCCTGATGGTGGGCAGTGTTATTTTGGTGGCTGGGCCTATTTTCAGTCCCAGTCTGGCCCTACTCATCAGCCACAACATATCACAATTCGATGTGCTGATAGTGTTGAAAATAAACAAATCATAACTTCTGCAAAACACTTTGCTTGGCTTTATAGACGGGGAAACCTAGATTGCTGGTTAGGGGGTTCATTTATCCTAAGCATCAGTCTCAAATGAAGCTCTTGCATTTAGTTTCTTGTTCACTGTTTGCCTTTGATAAAGCTAGAATTATGGCAGTGGACTCAAAACCTGGAAGTGGCCTGTGTCTCTCTGGACCTCTGAGAGTGCCTGGTGATGCATAACAACTTAGTTATCTGCCGCGGAAACTTTTGTATACAGCCTTACGAGAGCTGCAACTGAGGTAGCGGCAAATGCAAGTCACACTGCACCACCACGTCTGGTCTCTTATTTATTAACTCACTGCTGCTGGAAAAGACTAGAATCTGGAATCTTCCATGTGGATTACCCTCAGCTGGACAGGCCATTCTGCCAGCCTGATATTTCCCCAGTAGGCTGTGGGCTATTACCCAACAATGCCCCCTTCACAGCCTCCGGCATTGTGGGCCGGGTGGAACATTATTGCCAGGGTGACTTTGGTTTCCAGTTTGGCCATGATTGCCCCTATGTCAAACAGGCTGCATCTAAGGAGACATTGTTACACTCCTGTGGTTTTTGGAGTTGACTTCAGTTTCTCTTCTCCCCCACACTGAACTCGTGTTCGGGGGTTGACTCGCACACTTGACTGTTCATAGGGACCCTGCTTGTCGAACTATCACCAGTTTGTCTTTGTTCATGGCTGCAAAGCTGGGCACAGCACTTGAGTTGTGGCCTCACAAACGATCCGTTCAGTGCCAGTGAAGCTTCATTCCCTCCAGTGGTTCTTCCGTCATAGCACTGGCTCTTTCAGGGCATTGGTTCACAGTGAGCTAACCTGAAGGTTAGGTCAAGCCATTCATCTCATCTGTTTAGTAGCCCCGGTGATTACCACCATCTTTTCCACCCCATAGGATGGGGCCATCCAAGATTTTTGACTGCATGTGGTAAAGTGTATTAATCACTTATAATCATTACACTAAGTACAGTGAATGTTTTTAGTTTAAACTATAAATTCATACATACAAGTAGAAATATGAGCCAATTAGATGTTTAAAAATAAGTTGATGTGTAGTAAAAACATATATAGGCAAGCTCATTTGAGGTCATTTGAGAGTATTTGGTTGTGTAATAAATACATGTGTATTTATAATATCGTGATGCAACCCTCGTAAAAGTTCCTTTATAAAAACATTATGAAGTTTCATTTGAAGTTGGACCTAAAATAGGCTTAGAATTGCTGCAGGAATAAGCTGTATCAATGCGTATGCTTTGCTCTGAATAACTGCAAGTGGGCTAGTGTGTGCCGTCTGATTTCTATTGTGATTAACACAAGTTCTCTAAACTTTGCTTGACTGTGCACTTGCCCGCTTTGGCTGTTCATTGCCACTTCTCTGACTGAATCAGCCCGGCAAGACTAGATCAGATTTTTTCAATCACACACTTGAGTCTGTTTTTTAATGTAACGGCCAATTCTAGTGCAATGGAAATTTCTTAAAATATGGCTAATCTTAGAAAATATTAAAGAAAGGAGAGCGCTGAGACACTTGAGCAAACCATTTGGATTGCCAATGCTTGCTTCAACTGAATCTCATATTGTGAAAGCCTACCTTTGATGCTAGCGGTCAGCTGCCTGTTATAGGAGACTGACCACACGTGCGGCGTCCAGGTGGCCAGCCCAACCATGAGCTACGGTGAACATTGGTAGGTGTGTCTGCTGTAACATCAGATATCATCCGACACATACTCGGGCCTCAAATCACTGCTTATTATGCCACTGTTTTCTGAGGGTGCACCTGAGAGAGTTAGCCACTGTCCACCCCCTCTTCTCACAGATCACTATGGTATGTGCCACTGCTTTGAATGAATATGCCCATTTGTTGTTATCCCAGAGTCAGACGAGGAGCCCTGGAGAGCTGCTTCCTTGCTTTGTGCATTGTTAGTCTGAGATGAAGAATGCTTGTTTCCCGCCCTACAGTTCATGCATTCCCACATCACGCTTCGGAAACAGCTGGCCCTTGAAGAGGCGTGCAGTGCAGTCTAAAGCATGCCGTTACTGTGCACTATCGCAGTTTGGTTTTTGCATAAACATTTTTGCTTCCCCACAAGTTTTTATGTGTATTATTTTTGCTGTGCTTTTCTAAAATGTTACCTCAGTCTTCATTGATATATGCAGCCATTAAATGCATTTCCCTACAAAGACCTCAAATCGCATGCGCAGGGAAGTACACATGATTATGGGCCCCATGTTTGAAGCATTTTTGATGTTAAAAAAAGTACAATTCGCAAAATCACAGGCTTTATGACCACAAAACAGGAATAAGCATGTGAAGGGCTTCATGATGCCTCTGTCCTTTGCGGTTCCCTATGGAATGTATCATTGATCAGATACCGACTTCCTAAAGAGGATGGTAGCCATTTGTAAAGTGAAAGCTCTTCCCGTGGAACAGTTTGCCTTCTGCGAATATCAGCTACAGTAATTGGAAGGAGCAAACAGTGGTCCAAGTCCTGCACAACGGCCACCCCTTCTCCCCTTGGTCATTCACTGAATGTTATGTTATGTTATGTTAACTGCGATTTATAAAGCGCCTAATACCGGCAGATCTCTAAGCGCTGAGAGAGAGTAGCCCTAGCCAACCCCAAATAAGTGAATGTCAGCCCCCGGTCAGCACCTGCGTTACGTCCAGGCCTCTAGGAAGAGGAAGGTCTTCAGTTTTTTCCTGAAGGGAAGGAGGGCTTTTTCTGACCGGAGGTGCCCCGGCAGCTTGTAGCTGCGGGATCAAGACTGAGAAGGCTCGCTCCCCTTTAGTCGTATTGTTAAACCGCGGGCAGGCCAGCTGGCCTCCCTTGGATGACCAAAGAGTGCGGCCAGGGACGTATCTCACTAGGCGCTCCTTGATGTATCCTGGGGCTTGCCCATGAAGGGCCTTGTGGGCAATGCAGAGGCCCTTGAATCTGGCCCGCTGTTTGACGGGGAGCCAATGTAGCTGTTGCAGCAAAGGTGTGGCCCGTGCCCGTCTGGGGAGCTTGAAGATCAGCCTGGCTGCGTCATTCATCGCTACTTGCAGTTTGCCTAGCAGCTTTTCCGGTAGTCCAATATATAGCGCATTGCCATAGTCTAGGCGGGACATGATCCATGCGGTCACCACTGTCCGCATGGTGGAAAAAGAGAGGAGGGGTGATAATTTCCTTTGCTGCCTCAGCAGCCCCACGCAGGTCCCAAACACAGAGGCTACTTGGTTAGACAGTGTGAGTTTGTCGTCTATTTTGATACCAAGGCTTTTTTCAACTGGGGCTGGAGTCGGAGTGATTCCCAGCTCCTGTGGCCAGAAGCGATCGGTCCACAGGTTGCTTCTTGAGGTGATGGCTAGGACCTCCGTTTTGTCTGGGTTGACTTTAAGTGAGTTGGCCGTCATCCAATTGACCACGTATCTAAGGATATCTTGCACGCGTGCGTGACCTTGTGGGGTGTTGTCGATTTGCAGGATTAGTTGTGTATCATCGGCCAACTGAATTTCAAGTTGAATGCCAACTTTTTAGGTCTTGCCTGCGTGAGCATGTGCTAGCTCATGCACTCTCGCTTGCAAGACACTTGTGTTCTATAATGGGCCAAGAACCAGCCCATTACTTATCATTTGTTTGCAGCGTTGTCGCTCTTTTTTGCTGCCTTCTAATTTGGCAGCGCTTGCCATGCATCTCTTCCTTTCCTTTCGGTCGCGCATAGACCAAGCACAGATTAAAAAAGTTTAATTAGTGTCCCTCTGCTGGCCATCCACTGCTCACACTACGTTTCAGGTACTATTTCTTCTTTTTTTTAAAAGAGATATGGCACGGTCAACACTGGTCCATCAAAGTGCTTTTTTTTTTTTTTACCTTCCCCTTGTCGGGTCTGAAGTCCAATCCACGTGAGATTCCACAGGAGCAAAGAAATTAGTTCCCCCCCACCTTTAGACAACAACTCCTGGAGGAGGTATAGTGACTCACTCACAAGACGCTGCTAACCAAAAGTAAGGGGAATAACGCATAGAGTGACCACCACTCTTTCCCCAAAGATGACACCAGGTAGCGTGGTAGTGGGGAGCTGGTTCCACAGAGAAGCTAAACAATAAAGAGATAACAAATAAGACTGGCTTTACTCCTCATGAACTAAACAGCAGTCAAGAACATTAATGCATGTCACTTCCCAACATATGCAGTTCACTTACCAGTGAGAGAGTCCCAGGATATTCTGAAATTTCCCAGCGTCATATGAGCGCATAACCCAGGCTCAACTGAAGAAAGACCAGGAAGTGCAGGTAAGGGAATACTGAGAAAAGGAACTACTAAGGGACGTCAAACACAACCACTCACTTCCACAATCATTCAAGGTCACGTTGGGATATTCAAAAGAGGGAGAGTCCACTAGTTTGTTAAGGGGAGCGGGGATTCAAAGAAATACTGACCGGCTCCGTAGGGAAAGGAGCGGATCAGCGGCGCTCACGCTTTCACGAAAGCGGGAGAGGAAAAGATGGCGTGGCGCGCTGGCCGGCTCCGTAGGGAGAGGAGCGGATCAGCGGCGCACACGCTTTCACAAAAACGGGACAGGAAAAGATGGCGTGGCGTACTGGCCGGCTCCGTAGGGAGAGGAGCGGATCAGCAACGCACGCTTTCACGAAAGCGGGACAGGAAAAGATGGCGTGGCGCGCTGGCCGGCTCCGTAGGGAGAGGAGCGGATCAGCGGCGCACACGCTTTCTCGAAGGCGGGTCAGCAATAGATGGCGTGGCGCGCTGGCCGGCTCCGTGGGGAGAGGAGCGGATCAGCGGGGCACACGCTCATCAGGGAAGGAACAGAACTTCTAGGGGGTAGCAGAAGTAGATAAGGTAACTCGGGATAGAAGAGTTCAAGCCGGATAACAGGAATCAATCCAGAGAGCAAGTACTCAAATCGGAGCTCGGAGGGGGCGTGGTCACTAGTTAGGGATAGTAAGCCAAGCATTGGCAACTGGGTGAGACGGCCTCTTATAGCAGTTAGGGGTCGTCTCAAAAGAACTCACTCTGTGAACTAACGAGGGAAGTACACATGCATCAAGGTACCGACATTTCTCCTACAAGGTCATCTGCTGCCGAAATCCTAACAGTTCTCCCACCCAAAGGCCTATTCCCGGGGCGAGGTTTTGAAGGATGGAGTGCATGGAATCTGCGAATCAAAACAGGGGCATGAATATTTTCAGCTGGTTCCCAGGACCTATCCTCTGGGGCATAGCCTACCCAATCAATGAGATACTGTATTTTACCTCTGTGTTTGCATGGAATCTAAAATCATGTTTACTTCATATTCCTCTTCACCCTCTATGATTATTGGGGGAGGTGGTTTCTCAGGGACTAGAGGGGGTATGTATCTTTTGACTAAGGAGCAATGAAATACAGGGTGTATTTGCATGTCGTCTGGCAACTGCAGGTGTACTGTAACAGGTGTTATTACTCTCTTTACCAGATAAGGACCTATGTATCTAGGTTGTAATTTTTAGAGCCTCTCAATCTCAGATTTCTAGTTGATAACCACACCTTGTCTCCTACTTGATAAGCAGGTTCAGGACGTCTGTGTTTATCAGCCTGTAGTTTCATGGCTTCCTTGGCTCGTTGTAATTCTTTTTTGCGTTGTCCCAGTTGGACAAAAGAACTTTGTGATGATCTTTAAGAGCAGGGATACTCTCTAATTCTGAGGGAAGAGAAATAGGCAGGAATTTAGGGTGTTGTGCTAGTGTAAAAAAGA
Organism: Calotriton arnoldi; assembly: GCA_963921515.1. Classification (NCBI taxonomy): domain Eukaryota; kingdom Metazoa; phylum Chordata; class Amphibia; order Caudata; family Salamandridae; genus Calotriton; species Calotriton arnoldi. Next base: position 4,179,839 of record CAWUFW010000182.1, read on the forward strand.
AAGGAGACACACCAGTAGAAGAATGTGTGGAATTGTTAAAGGCAAATTCAGCCATAGGGAGAGCTCGGGACCAGTCACTTGTGATTGTGGCTAACAGACAACGTAAATACTGTTCTAAAGTCTGGTTCGTTCTTTCGGTTTGACCATCGGTTTGGGGATGATAAGCTGTGGAGAGTCTGTGATCTATACCCAGTGTCTTACACATGCCTTGCCAAAATTTGGACACAAATTGGGCCCTCTGTCTGAAATGATTATCGAAGGAAGACCATGTAATCTGATTACATGTTCTAGAAAAATATGCACTAATTCTTTGGATGAGGGTAAGTTTTTTAGAGGGACAAAATGGGCCATCTTGGTTAACATATCTACCACTACAAAGATGGTGTTGTATCCCTGACTTCTCGGGAGATCTGTAATGAAATCCATGCTAATGGAATGCCAGGGGAAGGGGGAACGGCAGTGGTTCTCAATAACCCGGCCGGAGCACAATGTGAGGCTTTTTGTCGAGCACAGGTGGAACACGAATTGACAAAGGCTATAACATCTTTGGCCGTTTCTTCCCACCAAAACCATCTCTGACAGATCTTGAGGGTTTTGCTACTCCCTGGATGTCCGGCCAGTGAGCTATTGTGGCACCAGAGCAATAGTTGTTTTTGCAATGCAACAGTTGGTATGTATAATTTGTTTTCGTGATAATACAGCTGGTCTCTGATCTGATTCAGGGGATCGTTTTCCCATTCTTCAGAAGGGATGGTACGGTAGTATTCTTTTAGTTTGTCTATAAACCCCAAGGGAGTGACGTCCCCATGGCATTCTACCCCTATAATCTTTTTGTCAGAAAAAAAAGGGGGATAACATTCAGAAGAGGCAACTTTCTCTGGACCAAGTCGAGAGAGTGCATTTGCTTTGCCATGTTGAGATCCAGGGCGATAGGTGATGACGAAATCATACTCACTAAAGAATGAAACCCATCTCATTTGACGGGGAGTGAGTGCTCGTGCTGACCGAAAATATTGGAGGTTTCTATGATCAGAGTAGATGGTAACTATATGTGGGGATCCTATCAAATAGTGTCTCCACTCCTGGAAGGCAAGCTTGATGGCCAATAGTTCACGTTCTCCAATTGTGTAGTTCTGTTCAGCAGGCAATAGGGTTTTAGAATAGTAAGCAACAGGATGCAAGCGTCCTGTGTTAGTATCTCTCTGCGAGAGAACTCCTCCCACCGCATACTAAGAAGCGTCTGCTTCAACGTAATAAGGTTGCGTATTATCAGCATGTTTGATGACAGGAGCGGTAGTGAATCGTTCCTTTAAAATGCAGAAGGCTCGTTCTGCTTCTTTATTTCATTCAAACTGTACTCCTTTCCGCAGAAGTCGAGTAATGGGTGTTAATAATTCAGAAAAGTGATCTATAAATCTGCGGTAAAAATTGGCAAAGCCTATAAAAGATTGCACCTCTTTTACTGTACAGGGACTAGACCAGTTAACCAAGGCTTCTATCTTTTTGGGGTCCATATGTACGCCTTCAGGAGAGATCACAAATCCTAGAAACTCCACTCTGGTGGTATGGAAGGTGCTCTTGTCAAGTTTGGCGAATAATTGGTTTTCCTTCAATGTTTTCAAGATTTTCGTAACATGGATAATATGATCTTGTTCTGTTTGTGAATAAATCAGGATATTGTCGATATAGACGATCACGAAGACATCAAGGTATTCTCTTAGTATTTCGTTAACAAAAAATTGAAATGCCGCTGGAGCATTACAAAGACCAAACGGCATCACGCAGTACTCAAATAACCCAAATTTGGTACGGAATGCTGTTTTCCATTCATCTCCATGTTTAATACGAATGAGATGGTAGGCTCCTCTAAGATCTATTTTGGTAAAGATCTTAGCTCCTCGTACCTGATCCAAAAGAACTGAAATAAGTGGTAGGGGATATTTATTCTTTATGGTGACTTTGTTAAGGGCGCAATAATCCAAACACGCTCGAAGACCCCCTTCTCGCTTTGGAATAAAAAAGATGGGTGAGGACACTGGAGATGTGGAGTGACGTATGAACCCTTTTTCCAGCATTTCTTCGATGTATTTCTGCAAGTATTCAGTTTCAGGTGCTGTTAGGGCATAAATATGACTAACTGGCAAGGTTGCTCCGGGTACCAAATCAATGCGACAATCATAGTGTCAACCGCCCAATGACCACAGACGACAGTTCGGGTTCTGGGAAGTGGATCTTTTATTAAGTCCGTTAATGAACAAGATGTGGGTTTTCTCAGGTGGGTCTGCTATCTTGTCTCGTCGCGGGGTTCTCAGCGTTGCCACAGTGGTATGGCCGGTTTCCTTTCACCTCCTCACGTCTCTGGCAGTGGCCGTCCCCTCGAGGAAGAAGAGAGAGGCGATTAGTAAGGGTCCCCTGCTCACGGATCCCCCCCTGTCTTCTCGCGCTCTCCTGCTATCGTGCCTTTGCTCTTCCCACTCTGAGTTCCTCACCCACCCTGGGCTTCTTTTAGCCTTTTGGTCTCCAGGGAGCCACTTACTTCAGTGGCGACCTTTGCCCTATCGGAGACTTACTAATGGCGGGAGTGGCTCGGTCGACGTCCTCCCAGCGTTTTCCCACGTAGACGCTCAGCGCCCCAGACTACAGTTCCAGCCCAACGCCGGACCGAGCAATGTTGAATACTATAAAACAAAAGGGGGGGGGGTAGATACCTCTACTCTTTGTCCCTCTTCCTCCCCTGCTCCTTACAGTCCTGTATATAACGCTTGCGTGTGCAACCACCCGCCCAGTCGGCGTCCGGTTCCCTCGATCACTTGCCTGAAGCCGTGACCCGATGATGGGGTCACGACCGCCTCGTCCAGCACGCCTTTCGCAGGGGACGCCTCCGCCCTGTAGTGATTGGTATCTCCGCCGTCTTCCGGTGTCTTCGCGTCCTTGCCTCTTCCGTTCTCCTTCTCCGACCTCCCTTCGGTTTCGTCGTCTCCAGAACCTCGCTCGCCGTTCCCGACCTCCTTTTTTCGCTTGGCGACTTCCGGGTCTTTGTACTCAGCCCCCACGTGTCCACCGGTATCCATGGAGACGGCACAGAGGTTCGTCCTTCGGTGCCCCTGGGGCACTCCTCGCCGTCCTCCCGGAGCACCCTACCACAGTGCCTCCCATCCAGGCATGGCCGATCGGGCCATGCGAGCGCGCCCGCCCTGGAGAGGAAGTCGACGTTCACCTGCTGGGAACCCGGGCGGTGGGATACCTGAAATGAGAAGGGTTGCAGTGCCATGAACCAACGGAGGACCCGAGCGTTCGAGTCCTTGTGGCGTGCCAACCAGACAAGAGGGGCATGGTCCGTCAGGAGGAGAAAAGGACGCCCCAACAGGTAATACTGCAGGGCTTGCACGGCCCACTTGATCGCCAGGCACTCTTTTTCTATTGTGGAGTACCGGGTCTCCTGCGGCAGTAGTTTGCGACTGAGGTAGACTACAGGGTGTAGCCCACCTGAGCCATGTTCCTGGGAGAGGACTGCCCCCAGACCCCTGTCAGAGGCATCGGTCTGTAAGGTGAAGCTTTTCTTGAAGTCTGGACAGATCAGGACGGGATTGCGACATAGTAGCCCCTTCAGGTGGTGGAAGCTGCGCAGCTGTGTTGTGGACCAGTTCTTAATGGTGTTTGGACAGGTTTTCTTCAACATGTCAGTGAGAGGGGCAGCCGTCTCCGAAAAGTGGGGTATAAACCGCCTGTAATAACCCACCAGCCCGAGGAAGGCTCGGATCCCTTTTTTTGTGGAGGGGACTGTCAAGGTTTTAACGGCCTCTACTTTATCGACTTGGGGTCGTATCTGGCCTTTCTGTATATGGTACCCTAGGTAGCGGATGGTGTCGGTGGCCAACATACACTTCTCTGGGTTCGCAGTTAGTCCTGCTTGTCTCAGACCCGTCAGTACTGCTGCGAGGTGGGTGAGGTGTTGTTCCCACGTTTGGCTATGTACCACAATGTCATCAAGGTATGCTGAGGCATAGGAGCTGTGTGGTCGGAGTACCACATCCATCAGTCGTTGGAAGGTGGCAGGGGCTCCGTGTAGGCCGAAGGGTAGAACCGTAAACTGGTATAGGCCCGAGGGGGTGGCAAACGCGTTTTTTCCCGTGCGGTGGACGTCAGTGCTATCTGCCAGTACCCCTTGGTCAAGTCCAGGGTTGTCATATACTGGGCTGCCCCCAGCCGCTCTATCATCTCGTCAACTCGGGGCATGGGGTAGGAGTCAAAACGGGAGACGGCGTTTAGACGCCTATAATCAACACAAAATCGTACCGTGCCGTTCGGTTTTGGTACCAACACAATTGGGGAACACCAAGGGCTGTGTGAGGGCTCTATGATCCCGCTCTGTAGCATGTCTTTAACCTCACTCTCCACCACCCGCCTCCTGGCCTCTGGTATTCTATAAGGTCTCTGTCGTATTGGGGTAGCCCTGTCTGTCCCTATGTCGTGTTGTACTAGGGGTGTCCTCCCTGGAGTCTTGGAAAAGACGTCGCTGTAGTTGTTTACGACGGACAGGAGCGTCTCCACTTGTTTCGAGGTTAGCACAGAGCCCCTGGGAATCATGTGGGGCTCTGTGGTCCCGCTGGGGGGTGGAAACGGTATGTCTAGAGGGGTGCTGTTGGTTATCAGTAGATTCACGGGGGGCTCTACCTTCCTCCTTTTCTCGTCTACCCATAGTTTAAGCAGGTTAACGTGGTAGATCTGTCCTGTTCTACCCGTGTGGGGGACCGCTACTCTGTACGTGACTGGGGTGACCCTGGCGGTTACTGCATATGGGCCCTGCCACTGGGCTAGGAGCTTGTTGTCTGAATGACGGGAGGAGTAGTAACACCTTGTCCCCAACCTGGAACTGTCTGAGGGCCGTCTGTCGATCGTACGTCTGTTTTTGTCTTCTCTGAGCTACGTCTAGGTTTTGTTGGACGTCCTCCCATAGGGTGGACAACCGGTCCCTGAGTTGGGCTGCGTAGTCGAGAAGCGTTCTCCCTTCGTCCTCCTCTTCCTCCCATCTTTCTGCCGCCATATCAATCAGGGTTCTAGGTTGCCTCCCGAACACCAGTTCGAAGGGGCTGTAACCAGTGGAGGACTGGGCATGCGTCCTGATCGCGAATAGGGTCAATGGTAGCTGTCTGTCCCAGTCCCTTCCTGTATCGCAGATCGTTTTCTTCAATATAGTTTTAATGGTTTGGTTGTATCTCTCTACCAAACCGTCTGTCTGGGGGTGGTACACTGAGGTGCGTATCTGCCGTATCCCTAACAAGCGACACACCTGGGACATCAGCCTAGACATGAAGGGCGTTCCCTGGTCGGTGAGCAGTTCCCGTGGGAACCCGACTCACTAAAGAAGCCTATCATGGCCTGAGCTACGCTGCTGGTGGTCATGCTTGACAGGGGGATCGCTTCCGGATAGCGCGTGGCATAGTCGACCAGCACCAGTATGTACCTATACCCCCTCATAGAGGTAACTAAAGGGCCTACGAGGTCCATCCCCACCCTAGAGAAAGGGACATCGATAATCGGTAAGGGGCAGAGGGGGGCTCTCGGGATATGCGGGGGATTACAGCGCTGACACCGAGGGCATGCTGCGCAATACCTCCTGATATCCATGTACACCCCTGGCCAATAGAACCGTCTTAAGAGGTATTCCTCTGTTTTCTCCCTCCCATAATGTCCTCCCCCCGCTTGGTTATGCGCTAAGCTGAGGACCTGGTCCCGATAGGGCAGGGGAACAAGGAGTTGCTTAAGGGCTCCTGTGGGGTTCCTTACCCTTCTATATAGTAATCCCTTAGAGACGATAAAAGAGGGGCCTACCTGTTGGTCCTCTTCTGGTTTCGTCTGGGCCCAGGCATGGCCCAAGGTGGGGTCTTCCTTCTGGGCTGCCCTGAAGCTACACGGTGGTCCTGAGTCTCCTTCCGTTCCTGTGGAGGTAGAAGGAGTGTCAGTCGCCCCGTTCAGCACCACCTTCCTCCTATGTTCTCTCTTCTCTCTGCGGGTCTTTTTCTGTTTACCTCGGCCACCGTCTATCTCGGTCGTGGATAACGGGGCCTCTCTCAGCCACTTCTGTCTGTCTTTTTCCTCAATAGCTCTGTTCAGAAGGGCAGGAAAACCGTCATAATCGGTTCCAACTATCATTTCCTCCACCAAACAGGGTATACCTCCAACCCTGATCGGTCTTTCCTGTCCCTTTTCTCCTAGGGTTACTATGGCCACTGGGTAGGTTTTATGGTCACCATGTACACACGTTATGGTTACTTTCTCTCCTGTCTGCCATTGGTGTTCCTGTATGCGTTCCCGAGTAAGAACCGAGTGGCGACAACCCGAATCTATGAGGACCTTAGCCTCCCTTCCGTTTATGGTGAGGAGCAGGTGGTAGGTTTCCTTCCCTTCTCCCGCCCACAGCACTCGCCCTCTTGTATACCCAATGTCCATGGGTTCAGCCGGGGATGTCTTCTGTGGACAATTGCGGGCTATGTGGCCCCATTCAGCGCACTGGAAGCATTGGGGACCCTGGTTTTCCTTGTGGACGGGCCTTGGTAGGAACCGTGGGTCGATTAATGGCCTAGGTGGAGGCTGAGAGGGAGCCGGCGTGGTGAGCCTCCATCGGTGTATCAGCTGTGTTGGAAGACGCGGGGTGAACCCTCTAGGTTCTGGGACCCTCTGATGTGCACAGGCTAACTCGACGGCACTGGTTATGGTAACGTTCGGGTGTTGCTTTACCCAGGCCCGAGTGGCCGCGGGGAGTCCCTCTATGAATTGTTCCATAAGGACCTTCTCCGTCACCTCCTCTGCGGTGGAAGCCTGAGGCTGTAACCAACGATTCCCCAAATCCTGGAGTCTATAGTAGAACGCTCGCGGGCTGTCCTGGGCTAGCCATTTCTCTCTCCGAAAACGGCTGCGGTAATGTTCCTGGTCGTACCCAAGGCGTTCAAGTATCGTTTGTTTAATCGCCCTGTACGGTGTGGTGCCCGCCGGGTTTGCGGCCTGGTACGCTGTTTGTAGTTCGCCCGATAAGAGGGGGGCTATACATTGTCCCCATCTGTCGGTGGGCCATTGGGCAGTGCTTGCCACTCTCTCGAAGTTTGTGAAAAAGTAGTCGGGGTCCTCATCCGGTTGATATTTTTGTAGCACAGAGCTGGGGACGTTCGGGTGGACTCTACTGCTGGCGATGGTATCGGTCAACTTCTGGATGGCGGTATCCTGGACGGCCTGGTTCTGCACGATGAGGCCGGCCTGAGCCTGCAGCGCCTCTTGTAGGTGTTCTCTGTCCTTTTGGGCCTCAGTGGTCTGTCCTTCTACCACCAACTGGAGATGGCGCTGGCCCTCAGCCAGCTGTTTCAGCATGTCGTCCAGTCCGATTGTTTGGGTCATGTCCTCGGTGTGGTGGTCCGGGCGTATCCCACTTCTGACACCACTGTCAACCGCCCAATGACCACAGACGACAGTTCGGGTTCTGGGAAGTGGATCTTTTATTAAGTCCGTTAATGAACAAGATGTGGGTTTTCTCAGGTGGGTCTGCTATCTTGTCTCGTCGCGGGGTTCTCAGCGTTGCCACAGTGGTATGGTCGGTTTCCTTTCACCTCCTCACGTCTCTGGCAGTGGCCGTCCCCTCGAGGAAGAAGAGAGAGGCGATTAGTAAGGGTCCCCTGCTCACGGATCCCCCCCTGTCTTCTCGCGCTCTCCTGCTATCGTGCCTTTGCTCTTCCCACTCTGAGTTCCTCACCCACCCTGGGCTTCTTTTAGCCTTTTGGTCTCCAGGGAGCCACTTACTTCAGTGGCGACCTTTGCCCTATCGGAGACTTACTAATGGCGGGAGTGGCTCGGTCGACGTCCTCCCAGCGTTTTCCCACGTAGACGCTCAGCGCCCCAGACTACAGTTCCAGCCCAACGCCGGACCGAGCAATGTTGAATACTATAAAACAAAAGGGGGGGTAGATACCTCTACTCTTTGTCCCTCTTCCTCCCCTGCTCCTTACAGTCCTGTATATAACGCTTGCGTGTGCAACCACCCGCCCAGTCGGCGTCCGGTTCCCTCGATCACTTGCCTGAAGCCGTGACCCGATGATGGGGTCACGACCGCCTCGTCCAGCACGCCTTTCGCAGGGGACGCCTCCGCCCTGTAGTGATTGGTATCTCCGCCGTCTTCCGGTGTCTTCGCGTCCTTGCCTCTTCCGTTCTCCTTCTCCGACCTCCCTTCGGTTTCGTCGTCTCCAGAACCTCGCTCGCCGTTCCCGACCTCCTTTTTTCGCTTGGCGACTTCCGGGTCTTTTGTACTCAGCCCCCACGTGTCCACCGGTATCCATGGAGACGGCACAGAGGTTCGTCCTCCGGTGCCCCTGGGGCACTCCTTGCCGTCCTCCCGGAGCACCCTACCACACATAGCTTCTGTGCGGAGGTAAGGCAGAGGCTTTAACTTCGTCAAAGACAGTTAGGTATTCCTCATAGTGCGCCGGAAGGTCAGGAACTGTGGACATTATATGTACCGCACAGCAAAGCGAACTGTTCCATTCACTTGCTTCTTGGTAACAGTTTATCATGCAATGATGAGATTTTAGTGTCACTGTTCGAGTCACCCAGTCTATTTGGGGATTGTGGACTTGTAGCCAGGGAACCCCCAGGATAGCGCCGAAATTGGGGGTGTCTATTAGATCAAAGACTATAGATTCTGAATGTCCGTTATTACACACCATTACAATCGGGGGAGTCTGATAGGTAATCAATCCAGATGATAACTCTGACCCATCTACCGCTCTCACCGGTTCAGGATGAGGTTTCAATAAGAAAGGGATTCCGATATCTCGGGCCAACTGAATATCAAGAAAATTCCCTGTGGCCCCTGAGTCCAATAATATAGACATGTTCTTTCGACATTGAGGAGATATCACCAAAGTAATGGACAAGGTAAAATGTCTTGGTACTAGGGGAAAGATTTTCTTTGTGGTAGAGACCTTAGAAAAGACAACACTTGAAGAATTGGTCTCTGCTTTCTTCAAGTCTTCTAGTTTTCCTCCATATAAGTAGGAAGATGACTACTTGCGATTTTCTTAGCAACTGAACGAGGTCTGATTGGACACTCACGAGCATAATGTCCTCCTTTCCCGCAATATAAACAGAGATTGTTCTTTCTCCTCTTGTCTTTTCTTCTGCAGACAGCGGACTCCTCAGTCCTCCAATCTGCATAGGCTCAGCAACGTCTTTAATGTCTTTTGATTCTTTCTTTTCAGGTCTTAACATCATATATCTAGAAGGAGTAAGACGTGATTTTTCCCCTTTCCTTTCATGGAGTCTATGATCCAACTTGACCGTCATATCTATGAAGGCAGAGCAGTCATCGGGAGGATCTACTATTTGAGACAACAAATCTTTAAGTTCATCGTTTAACCCTCGATAAAACAGAGAGGTTCTTTTTTCCTCAGGCCAATGCGTCTCTGCTACCAGCCTATTAAAGTTAGTTATATACGTAAGTAGGTCCTTGGATCCCTGCCTAAGATTGAGAAGAGCATTATCGCTGGCCTGCATAAAGGTATGTTTCGAAAAAATACTCTTCATCTTATCCTGAAATAGCATAAAGTCATATAATAATGGATCGTTGTTTTCTACCAATGGAACAGCCCAATCTGCAGCATTGCCTGCTAAATAAGATATAACAAAGGCTACTTTAGCAGCGTCATCTGGAAACGATGCCGCCTTACACAGGAACTGTAGCTGACATTGGTTCATGAAGACGCTAAATCTAGCACTGTCTCTGTTGAACCTCTCTGGCATAGCTAGTGGAACTGGGCTGGGAGTATGAACAGTAAAGTGAACAGGAGGTATGTTGCTATCTACCCTTGTGGAGGAATTGGGACTATGGGACGGAACTGAAAAATGCGCAGGCTGAATGTAACTTTTCCGGGTCTTTGGAAGGGTACCAGGATTCCTAGGGTCTAGTGAATTCTGTGACTTTGATTGTAGTAACTCTGTCTGTAATCTCTGATTTTCAGACCTTAACCTCCCTACCTCAGATTGCAATTCTACTAGAACTGCCGCAAGTTCCTCTACTGAGGGACCTAATAAAGATGTGTGGAGAGAGGGATCTAGAGGGGCGCTAGCCCCGTCAGTGTTCATCTTTGCTCAGGTGGAAATAACTCTTGGGCTTGACTTTCTGTCTGGTCTGAAGTCCAATCCACGTGAGATTCCACAGGAGCAAAGAAATTAGTTCCCCCCCACCTTTAGACAACAACTCCTGGAGGAGGTATAGTGACTCACTCACAAGACGCTGCTAACCAAAAGTAAGGGGAATAACGCATAGAGTGACCACCACTCTTTCCCCAAAGATGACACCAGGTAGCGTGGTAGTGGGGAACTGGTTCCACAGAGAAGCTAAACAATAAAGAGATAACAAATAAGACTGGCTTTACTCCTCATGATCTAAACAGCAGTCAAGAACATTAATGCATGTCACTTCCCAACATATGCAGTTCACTTACCAGTGAGAGAGTCCCAGGATATTCTGAAATTTCCCAGCGTCATATGAGCGCATAACCCAGGCTCAACTGAAGAAAGACCAGGAAGTGCAGGTAAGGGAATACTGAGAAAAGGAACTACTAAGGGACGTCAAACACAACCACTCACTTCCACAATCATTCAAGGTCACGTTGGGTTATTCAAAAGAGGGAGAGTCCACTAGTTTGTTAAGGGGAGCGGGGATTCAAAGAAATACTGACCGGCTCCGTAGGGAAAGGAGCGGATCAGCGGCGCTCACGCTTTCACGAAAGCGGGAGAGGAAAAGATGGCGTGGCGCGCTGGCCGGCTCCGTAGGGAGAGGAGCGGATCAGCGGCGCACACGCTTTCACAAAAACGGGACAGGAAAAGATGGCGTGGCGTACTGGCCGGCTCCGTAGGGAGAGGAGCGGATCAGCAACGCACGCTTTCACGAAAGCGGGACAGGAAAAGATGGCGTGGTGCGCTGGCCGGCTCCGTAGGGAGAGGAGCGGATCAGCGGCGCACACGCTTTCTCGAAGGCGGGTCAGCAATAGATGGCGTGGCGCGCTGGCCGGCTCCGTGGGGAGAGGAGCGGATCAGCGGCGCACACGCTTTCACGAAGGCAGGTCAGCAATGGAAGGCGTGGCGCGCTGGCCGGCTCCGTGGGGAGAGGAGCGGATCAGCGGGGCACACGCTCGTCAGGGAAGGAACAGAACTTCTAGGGGGTAGCAGAAGTAGATAAGGTAACTCGGGATAGAAGAGTTCAAGCCGGATACCAGGAATCAATCCAGAGAGCAAGTACTCAAATCGGAGCTCGGAGGGGCGTGGTCACTAGTTAGGGATAGTAAGTCAAGCATTGGCAACTGGGTGAGACGGACTCTTATAGCAGTTAGGGGTCGTCTCAAAAGAACTCACTCTGTGAACTAACGAGGGAAGTACACATGCATCAAGGTACCGACATTTCTCCTACAAGGTCATCTGCTGCCGAAATCCTAACACCCCTTACCCCCTTCCATCCAGTTTCTTCTTCCCACTCCCACCCGCCTTCCCATCCCTGTTTCTTCTCCCTACTCCCCCCGCCCTCGCGTCACTGTTTCTTCTCCCCCACTCCCACCCGCCCTCCCGTCCCTGATTCTTCTTGCACACTCCCACCCGCCCTCCCGTCCCTGATTCTTCTCCCCCACTCCCACCCGCCCTCCCGTCCCTGATTTTTCTTCCCCACTCCCATCCACCCTCCCATCCCTGTCTCTTCTCCCCCACTCCCACCCGCCCTCCCGTCCCTGATTCTTCTCCCCCACTCCCACCCGTCCCTGTTTCTTCTCCCCCACTCCCACCCGCCCTCTCGTCCCTGTTTTTTCTTTCCAGTAACACCCTCCCTTCCATCTGCATTTGTTTTTCCCCCTCCCAGAAGTAATCAAACAATGTTATGAAGCAGCCAGTTTCATAATGCTTTTTTTTTTTAACTGTCCCATTCATTACCCACTCGATCGCCAAAGACAATAGCTCGCCCATAGGCGAGACCTATTGACTTTGCCAATGCTTGTTTATTTTGGGTGCAGTGTACCTTTAAGGGACAGGGGGATGCTTTAAAAAAATCTACATTCAGTGAACTCAAATGCTGGGATGGAGTTGTGCTGTCCCTCGCAGCCCTCATTCTCTGCATTTGTAGACAGTCAAAAATTACTCCTGCCTAGAGTCCTTGCAAATGGTGGATTTTCACTGCAACTGATTTGTACATCAAAACACAAAATTCAGGTTGGGTCACAGACCAACTGGTTTGCAAAAAACACTGATTGGCTTGCAACCCGACCTAAGAACATCAGGCCTAAAATTCCTACTCCTAAATTATTGATAACATAATCTTGTGAGCCAGCACGTATGGTTTGCATCCCTTGTTATGTTATGTTGTTATGTTCTGTTATGTTATATTGATTTGTATAGTGCACTAATCATCCAAGCGGTTATCCAGGCGCTTGGGCAGGAGTGCAGGTGTGAGGTGCCCAAGGGGCTTATATGAAGAGAAAGGTCTTCAGCTTCTTGCGGGAGTCAAGAAGTGAGGAGGAGGCTCTGATGTGTTGAGGGAGGTCGTTCCATGTCTTGGGTGTGATGTTGGAGAATGACCGACCTCCAGTATTGCTTTTCTGGATGCAGGGAATGTGTGCGAGTGAGGCAAAACGTAGGTGTCTGCTGGGTTGGTGAAAGTGTATGTGGCTGTTCAGGTATTCTGGTCCTGTGCTTTGAAGGGCTTTGTATGTGTGTGTGAGAAGTTTGAATTCGCTGCGCTTGTGAATGGGGAGCCAGTAAAGCTTCTTGAGGTGCGGTGTAATGTCGGTGTGGCGTGGTGTGAGTGGTCGTGTATGAGTCTTGCAGAGATGTTCTGGATGGTCTCGATTTTGTGTAGAAGTTGTTTGGAGATTCCGGCGTAGAGTGTAGCTGTAGTCCAGCCTGCTGGTGATGAGTGCTTGCATGACGCTCCTTCTGGTGTTCTGAGGCAACCATTTGAAGATCTTTTGTGGCATGTGTAGGATGTGGAAGCAGGAGGTGCACACTGAGTTGACTTGAGCCGTCATGTTGAGCCTGTGGTCTAGGATGATCCCTAGATTTCTTGCGTGGTCTGTGAGTGTGGGTGCTGGTCCTAGCTTCGACAGTCACCAGGTGGGGTTCCATAGGGAGGTCTTGTTGCCAAAGACCAGTATTCTGTCTTGTCGGATTTGAGCTGCAGGAAGTTGGTTTGCATTCAGTCGTCATGGTCTTGCAGTTGGTGAAATTGGTGGTGGTTGTCTTGTCAGTCAGGGAGAGGTTGATTTTGGTGTCATCGGCGTAGGCGATGACAGTGATTTCTTGTGATCGGATGATGTTGGCAAGCGGTGTCATGTAAATGTTGAAAAGGTTGGAGCTGCGGGACGATCTATGTGGCAGTCCGCATATCAATCTCTCGATCTCTGGCGTGAATGGTTACAGCCTGACCCTTTGGGTTCTTCCCGTGAGGAAGGAACAGATCCATTTGAGAGCAGATCCTTGTATGCCAATCTCATGGAGTCCTCTGATGAGGGTGTTATGGGAGACAGTGTCGAAGGCCGCACAGAAGTCAAGCAGGATGAGTGCCACTGTTTCTCCTCGGTCCAGTATGATTCGAATGTCGGCAGTGGCCGTGATGAGTGCTGATTTGGTGTCAGTGCTTAATTTGTAAAATATTAAGTCCAGGTGCTCAAATTTTTTATAGGAGACCACACCCACTTTCCACGGCTCCACCTACTTCCTCCACTTGCTCCATCCACATCCTCAACTGGCGTAGAAAAGAGATTGAGAGACCCACCAATCCTGAAAGATACTTTCAGAAGCAATATTACAACAGAATAATGTATAATAATATAGTACCGCTTTAGATGCTCTCTGTCTACACCTCACGCACTTCACAATGTTGTCCACTGTAGAAATGTGCCTCTTCTGAAGCTGTCCCGTTCTGCACATAGATTTAATTGTCCATGGCGTCACAGAGTAGAACAGTGCACCGTATCCTTAATGCAGACCCTGGGCTGTATAATCTGCATGAAGGAAGGCATCACTTTTACTTTACATGGGCACATCCTTAACCCAGTCATTCTCCCCATGGGAAAATTCTGTGGTGCAGAGACAAAATAGGGCAGAAGCCCATGCGCAGCCCTATCCCACCCCCTTCCATGCCATATTGAGAAAAACTAAATCCCCTCCCCAGGCCATGGGTACAGTTATTGAGGTATCATTCTACAAAATACCAATTAAAGATATCAAACCCCTGTCAATCCCCAACTTTTCCATATTTTGGCAACAGTTCTGAATCACAGAATCGAAAGCCTGGGCAAGCTCAAGGAATGCTACATAAAGATATAGGTTTTGTAGCTCTTCTCATTTAGTACAGAATCCTTCTCAAAAGCCAGCTTGATTAAACTAAAGAACTCCATTTTCAACAATCTGTTTCAGGACCTTGCCCAAGATCCACGAGTAATACATTTTAACACATATCATAAGGATTTTGGGCCTATAAGAATCCAGGTCACCTGTCTTCCTTTTACATGATACAGACTAATTTAGTTTCAATAAGTGACTCTGTAATCCATCATCTGATAGTTAGAAAAAGTAACATACGCTCCTAAAGAGGTCTAGTAGTGTTATATAAGTCACCATGCAGGCCAAACAAAAGCTGGGGTGATGGTCTATTGTGAATCAAGCATATTGAACACTAAAGACAGATACTCCCCATTTTCATCCTCAAGCTTTAAAAGACCTGAAGGAACCTCCTAGCACCACAAAACCTTGTGATACTCAAAGTAGCCCAGAGAGTGGCAAACTCACATCACTGTGGCAAAGTCAGACCATAATCTGAACTCAATACTCAATGCTACTGCCAAATGCAATGCTCTTCTCAAGGCTGTCATGCACTCCGTAAAGGCCCTCCTAGCCAAAATTCCTCACTATACCTATAAATTGACAAACATCAGTAATTCATGGACAAAATAAGCACCGCAAGCCTCAAAGTCAGCAGCACATAAAACTTACACTGACAAACAATAACACAGTATTACCTCAATACTTCAAAAATATCACTTCTGGAAAGAAAATCTAAATTATTTCTTCAAACAATAACTAATATTAATAGCTCCTATAATATGATTTGTGAGTAAATCTGCTCTTTTTTTTCTTGCAGTTTTTTACAGCGCGAACTCGACCCAAAGGTATTGGAGCGCTTTACATGAGCACCAGTTACATAACACTAGGACACATTAATTTTTGGTAGACACAGGGAGATTAAGTGATTAGCCCAGAATCACAGGCTGGTGAGCCGACGCCTGGACTCGGGAACCTGGTTCCCCAGTTCCAAAATAGGCAGCACTGGCTGTTATGCAACAACCTCTACCCTAATCTGAGGGAGAAGCCTGGAGAGTTGGCGTTCAATGGCAAGAGTGCCTTGCAAATTATGTGAAGACCCACAAACTTGCAAGTTTGCAGGCATTCACAAAGGTACATTTAAACGTTGATTTATTCTTGTCGAGGGAAAAGTAGATTGTTTTTTGAAGGACGCACTGTAGAAGGAATAATCTGAAAATTCATGAGGTGTAGGAGAAGGGGATTGTCTAAAGGAAAATCAGAATCCCCCTGAAAGAAAAAGTTATGTGTGAACCCCCTTTTCATAACCGTTAAAACAAATGTGTAACTCTGCACCATGCACATTGACAAACGTGTATGTATTTCTGAAAAACTACTGTAGTGATAATTGGTGCTTTAAATGGGCTGGTACTTTCAGGGACCGAGTACCTGGACTTCGTTCATTTTCAAGTGAGAGTACCTGCACTTCTCAGCAGAGGTTCAATACGTTTAATGGGAGAGTACCAGCACTTCTCTGTAGCAAGAAGGTACTCTGGATTAGTAAATACCACACTTTTCCATTTCATGCCTCAGTCATACTGTCTCTGGAGTGCTCTTGGATGTTTTGTCGAATTACAAATTATGTGTCATCTACCCTGAACTAAGAGTAAACCTAAAGGAGTAGATGTGTGATTTACATCTGAGCATTTAGTAGATCCCAATTTGTGTGCTAAAAAGGAATAATGTTGTTGGTCAAAATTTATTTTTAGATAGTGCAAGATTTAATAGTGACATTGCTTTTAGGGAACTACGCAGCTGCCTTCTTTGAAAAAAAATTCTTTAAATGTATTTGCTCCTCGCACATCTTGCAGGACTGTGCATTTATTCTTTGCTCTGGTCATGAAACATTTGTGTGCAAGTCGTTTTTAAACTCCAGAGACAGTATGACTGAGGCATGAAATGGAAAAGTGTGGTATTTACTAATCCAGAGTACCTTCTTGCTACAGAGAAGTGCTGGTACTCTCCCATTAAACGTATTGAACCTCTGCTGAGAAGTGCAGGTACTCTCACTTGAAAATGAACGAAGTCCAGGTACTCGGTCCCTGAAAGTACCAGCCCATTTAAAGCACCAATTATCACTACAGTAGTTTTCCAGAAATACATACACGTTTGTCAATGTGCATGGTGCAGAGTTACACATTTGTTTTAACGGTTATGAAAAGGGGGTTCACACATAACTTTTTCTTTCAGGGGGATTCTGATTTTCCTTTAGACAATCCCCTTCTCCTACACCTTATGAATTTTCAGATTATTCCTTCTACAGTGCGTCCTTCAAAAACAATCTACTTTTCCCTCGACAAGAATAAATCAACGTTTAAATGTACCTTTGTGAATGCCTGCAAACTTGCAAGTTTGTGGGTCTTCACATAATTTGCAAGGCACTCTTGCCATTGAACGCCAACTCTCCAGGCTTCTCCCTCAGATTAGGGTAGAGGTTGTTGCATAACAGCCAGTGCTGCCTATTTTGGAACTGGGGAACCAGGTTCCCGAGTCCAGGCGTCGGCTCACCATCCTGTGATTCTGGGCTAATCACTTAATCTCCCTGTGTCTACCAAAAATTAACGGGTCCTAGTGTAATGTAACTGGTGCTCATGTAAAGCGCTCCAATACCTTTGGGTCGAGTTCGCGCTGTATAAAACTGCAAGAAAAAAAAGAGCAGATTTACTCACAAATCATATTATAGGAGCTATTAATATTAGTTGTTATTGTTTGAAGAAATAATTTAGATTTTATTTCCAGAAGTGATATTTTTGAAGTATTGAGGTAATACTGTGAGGTAAAACTGTGTTATTGTTTGTCAGTGTAAGTTTTATGTGCTGCTGACGTTGAGGCTTGCGGTGCTTATTTTGTCTATGAAGTACTGATGTTTGTCAATTTATATGTATAGTGAGGAATTTTGGCTAGGAGGGCCTTTAGGGAGTGCATGACAGCTTTGAGAAGAGCATTGCATTTGGCAGTAGCATTGAGTATTGAGTTCAGATTATGGTCTGACTTTGCCACAGTGATGTGAGTTTGCCACTCTCTGGGCTACTTTGAGTATCACAAGGTTTTGTGGTGCTAGGAGGTTCCTTCAGGTCTTTTAAAGCTTGAGGATGAAAAATGGGGAGTATCTGTCTTTAGTGTTCAATATGCTTGATTCACAATAGACCATCACCCCAGCTTTTGTTTGGCCAGCATGGTGACTTATATAACACTACTAGACCTCTTTAGGAGCGTATGTTACTTTTTCTAACTATCAGATGATGGATTACAGAGTCACTTATTGAAACTAAATTAGTCTGTATCATGTAAAAAGGAAGACAGGTGACCTGGATTCTTATAGGCCCAAAAATCCTTATGATATGTGTTAAAATGTATTACTCGTGGATCTTGGGCAAGGTCCTGAAACAGATTGTTGAAAATGGAGTTCTTTAGTTTAATCAAGCTGGCTTTTGAGAAGGATTCTGTACTAAATGAGAAGAGCTACAAAACCTATATCTTTTTGTAGCATTCCTTGAGCTTGCCCAGGCTTTCGATTCTGTGATTCAGAACTGTTGCCAGAATATGGAAAAGTTGGGGATTGACAGGGGTTTGATATCTTTAATTGGTATTTTGTAGAATGATACCTCAATAACTGTACCCATGGCCTGGGGAGGGGATTTAGTTTTTCTCAATATGGCATGGAAGGGGGTGGGATAGGGCTGCGCATGGGCTTCTGCCCTATTTTGTCTCTGCACCACAGAATTTTCCCATGGAGAGAATGACTGGGTTAAGGATGTGCCCATGTAAAGTAAAAGTGATGCCTTCCTTCATGCAGATTATACAGCCCAGGGTCTGCATTAAGGATACGGTGCACTGTTCTACTCTGTGACGCCATGGACAATTAAATCTATGTGCAGAACTGGACAGCTTCAGAAGAGGCACATTTCTACAGTGGGCAACATTGTGAAGTGCGTGAGGTGTAGACAGAGAGCATCTAAAGCGGTACTATATTATTATACATTATTCTGTTGTAATATTGCTTCTGAAAGTATCTTTCAGGATTGGTGGGTCTCTCAATCTCTTTTCTACGCCAGTTGAGGATGTGGATGGAGCAAGTGGAGGAAGTGTGTGGAGCCGGGGAAAGTGGGTGTGGCCTCATAAAAATTTGAGCACCTGGACTTAATATTTTACAACTTAAGCACTGATCCAGTTGTTGATGTCCTTGTCAAGGTCGTCTGTGGGGCTAGGTTGATCCGTGCTGAGGGCGCTGAGCCAGTCTGCTTCTGTGCTTTTGCCCCAGCGGCGGCTTAAAATTCTGAACCTGGGCAGGGTGTTGATTTGGAAGTGGATGATGTGAGTGGTGTGGTGGAGTTGTATTTCATGCTGTCGCTTGTGGTGAAGACTGGATCCAATGTGTGTCCTGCGGTGTGTGTTGGTTCTGGGATGAGCTGGATGAGTCTGATGTTGCTCAAGCTTTCGAAGAGTGCTGTGGAGCAGAGGGTCATTTCGGTCTTGCAGGTGAAAGTTGAGGTCACCAAGGAGAATGTAGGCTCTGGAGTCAATGGTGAGTGGAGCGACGAAGTTGGTGATGAGGTTGGTAAAGGTGGCTCGTGGTCCTGGTGGTCGGTAGGTGAGGGTTCAGTTCAAGGTGAAGTTTTCAGAGATTTGCAGCTTGAAGTGCAGGTGTTCCATGAATAGGGTGGCATTCTCTGTGTATGTTGTGCATTTGATGGATTCTTTGTAGATGATAGCGAGTCCTCCTCCTGGCTTGTGAAGGCGGTCCTGTCGAGCGATCTTGTAGCCTGCTGGGATCGCCGTGGCGATGTCGGGAGTCGATGAGAGGTTGAACCAGGTCTCTGTGATGAAGAGGATGTCGTGTCCATAGGTTGTGTGTTTGCTGCATGATCATGTGTTGAAAAACATGTATGCAAGTGGGTGTTAACATGCAGGTTTGCTGTGGCGTGTATTGTAGGGTGGGGGATAGGCATTGTTGGTTCTTGTGTATTGGGAGGGGGTATTGGTGAGAGGCTTGCAGCACAGACATAGGACTTATCTGTATCCTGTCTGCATTGTGCCTTTCCCAGTGCATAACTTGAGCTGGTGGTTGTCGGTGGGGGGCACCAACACTTATTTTGGGGGACCGGCACTTATTTTCCTGCATCAGGCATTTATAGAGAGTAAGAGATCGAAAAATAAAAAAGCAGAAAGACAGGAAGAGAAAGACAGAAAAAGCGTCTCAAAGGAATAAGCAGGAACCTGCAATAGTGAAATGAAGGGGAAGAGGCTGTCTGTTAGTGGATTAAAGAGGCGTGAGGGGAATTTAGGACTACGCAGCCTTGGTATTCCATGCAAGCACACATTTAGTTGAACCGGACACATGTTTCAGAGCAGAGCTTAGGGCACTGGCATTCTTTCATTTACAAATTAAGTACTGGCCTTTCCCTTGTGTGAATTTATACATAGGCAAAACCAGAGACAAGCTGTATTTCTACAGTCACTAATACATGCATTGTAGATTCCATGTTTGCTTTACAGTTGGTATGCAGCACAAGACAGACGCACTGAGAACAAACAGAATGAGATTGTTCCTCTTTTTTTCTAACATAAGTGACATAATCAAAAATACCAGATGTATCATCTCTTTGCTTTGGATTTGCATAATGATACCCTGAGGATCCCTGTTAATGGTTGCTTGGTAAGTCATAAAGACACATTGTTAGTCATACCGTTCAAAGAGCCCACAGCAAATTGAACTAGAAAGAAGGCTCCAAAATGACAAAAGGCGCTTTGCCAGTGTCTGAACCAGGCAAATGGCAGTCACAGAAAATATCAACCCCTAATGGAGGGAAAAAGCAAACATACTTGTGGTGTCTTCCCTTTTTTAAGATATGTGTGTTCCTGTCATCTTCGGGAAACTCAACCAGATTTTGGTCTACTATGGCAGATATTTTTTATCCAGTTGCCGGAATATGTTCTACTTTCAGTAATTAAAGCCTATGTTAATGAGTTCAAGGGAAAATTAATATTAGAAATTGGGCTATTGGTTGAGGGGGGTGGAAGCCCCACTCAGGCACTAATCACAATCCTTGTTAGGGTGAACAACAAAAGTCACTAAATTAACCTGTGCTTAATCCTTTAGTAGCTTGGCACAAAGCAGTCAGGCTTAACTTATAAGTAATGTGTAAAGCATTTATGCAGCACACAACCAGTACTAAAATAAAAACACAACACAAGAAAAATCCCAGGCCAAAATGGAACAATAGAGTAAATTGTAATAAATAAAATGATACCAGTACAACAAAATCTAATCAGGAGAACCGGAGATATGCAGTTTCAACATTTTAAGTCAATATAATGCCTAAAAGCACAAAGCAACACTCACGGTCATCTGGTCGTGCTAGACCGAGGGAAAGTCAAAAGTTCAGGCCGACTGTGATGGAGTGCGGGCTGAATACAAGGACCAGGTTAACCATTCTGAAAAAGTTACCTTCTCAAAGTTTGGCACAAAGAGTACTGTTTGCGGTGGAGGAAGCCACGAGTAGCAGCTGGTTTGTTTGTTTTCGATTTTTTCCCCCTTTTTTCCTTTTGGTAGTTCAGTAGCGAAGCAAGTGTGGATGAATGGTTGTGATGGAGGTGTGCTTGTTTGTGCTGTGACCTGCGTGCCTGTTGAACATGGAATAGTGTTGCCATGGGTGATATGTACGTTTGTTGGGCGGACCTGGTGGGTGTCTATATATTTATAAACATTTGTATGAATCTAGATATATTACCTTCCTTATAAATATATACCTTCCATGTACCTATGTATCTTTATATTTATTACTTTACTCCTAATTCAGCATCTCCAATGCTCTACCCTATTTCTCACCCTATACCTCTCAGTATATCCTCTACCTCCACTCTCTGATGCGTCCCAAATCCCATTTTACTACTATGATCTACAAAATAACCGTTTCTAGACTCTTCCCTCCTCTACTGCTCCTTGCATCATCTCAAACCTTTTTCACTATTCAGATCTCCCAAACAAACCTTTCGAAACCCTTCCCTCGTGTATCCCTCCTAGACTCATCCAAAGCCTCATCTCTTTCCTTATTCCACTTGTAGAGACTCTTCCCTCCTCCATCTCTCCTTTACTCATCCCAAACCTCCTCCTATTGCTATGATCTCCAAATAAACAGTTTCTAGACCCTTCCCTCTTCTATCCTTTTCAATACAACTAACAGACTCCCATATCCACCGCTCAAATTAATTTCATATTTCTCTACTCTAATTCACCACTATTACTTTTTGGGCTCCGGAGTAGCGTGCTACTTGCCGAAAAGCGCTTCGATGCATCGTCAGGGGTAGTAAGCGCTATATAGATGTAATTACAATTACAAAGCATTTCTGATGATCTTTGCTGGAGCGCGAAGAGCAGGCCATGCAGCTCTGTCTGTCATCGCTGTAGCGCAGAGAGTCAGTTGGGTGTCTCAAAATGGAAGTTTAAAACTCCACTCCAGGCTGCAATGGCAGGTGTGAGACATGTTTTCCAAGGCTACTTTAGTGGGTGGCCCAATGAGCGCTGCAGGTCCAATACCAGCGGTACGTCGTGTTGACTGTGCCCCAAATTTAGACTAAAGCTATTTTGACATAAGAGGGTTGCAAGATAACACAGGAAGGGTCTAAAATGTTTTGGAGTAATCCGGGGTCATTCAACATTTGATTCTTAAACGTCCTGAAGATGGTCTAGCTGATGTTTACACTACAATAGACCGACACGTCGACAACCACACCCTTTTTTCATTTCAAATCATTTGATCAAAGGATATGTTGGCTGTCTAACTGGTCACATTTTCCTGTCATTGTTTGAAAAAGGTGTTCGTAATTGCAACAGTGAGGTGTTTGTAACATTAAAATAGTGGGAACTCCCAGTTGCATTGTGCTATTTTATTAAAATCTTTTTACCGTTTTGTACCCTTTGAAATATCTTGTCCATATAAATTTACGTCTTTGAAATATACACACCCGTGTTAGATTCTTTACTTCAGATTCAAGCAAGTTGAAATAAGTGAATTTGATTTTGAAAGAATTAAAATGTGAGCTACTGGACAGAGCTTGCCAACATTGAATGCAGAAGCAATGCTTACTAATGTATGATGTAATAAATCCCTTGTAGGCACACTTACCTGCTAAAATTTAGATTACCCAAGCCTCCAAGGATATATTGGGTTTCCAATTCTTCTTTACATGCAGGTCCAATACTGACATTTAATTTACATGCCCTGGGTACATGTAGCACCAATTACTTGGGACTTACTGGTAAATTAAAGGTGCCAATTTGGTGTAAGCCAATTTTGCCTTGTTTGAAGGAGAGAGCACAAGCATGTTAGCACTGGCTAGCAGTGGTTAAGTGTGCAGAGTCCTAAAGCCAACAAAAACAAATTCAGCAAAACAGGAGTAGTGAAGGTAAGACGTTTAGGGAAACACCAAGCCAAGGATGTCAGGTCTATCACTAACTTCCATTTATATCAAATATACTTCCTACTGTGTCACTTACTTAGCTGTGTGTTTATGTGAGACAGTGCCTCCACTTCGGACTCACTACTAGATATCGAAGGGTGAATTCAGTGAGTGCACGGTCGTGCCTGAGTCAGTACTGAAGGGGAGCAAGGTGTTGCTGATGCGCATGCTCAATTCTAAGGGTGACCAGATTTTCAAAACCAAAAGGCCGGGGCAAAGGGTGGACAGTGAAGTCATGCTGCTGTGAAAATAATTACAGCTGCTACTGAAAGCAACATTAGAAAGGTTTACAAGGGAGGAAAAAACATCACTTAAATGTATTAATGAAATGTTACCTATGTTAGAATCACAAAGATCTCAGAAATCACAAAGATAATTATGCTTGAGTAAACAGGAAGCGGTAAATGCTAAAAGTTAGCCTTTTAATGTTATGGTTAAGTTCAGTTCTGATCCATACTTAGAACTGCAGATTTCTCGCCTTTAGAATATTCTCTAAGGCACTAGACTGTACCCAGACATTTTTCATATAAGTTGTCCTGTAAGCCGATAGGTGAAGACATATGACTCTGCAGTGGCTTCGTTCCTCCCCAGAAGAGACAGAGCAGAGCCGCCTATAAGCGCCACACCTAAGCACAGACGTCCGTTCCTTTCTTTCCGCGTCTTTGAACGTGGATCCGCAGCTCACCAGCCTCTTTTCCCGGTATTGCAATTTCTAAAAATTGAATCCAGTGTGCAAGTGTCCCCACCTAATGTAATTTTAGGTGTCATTTTGTGTTCAAACCGTGCCTTGGCTGTTGGAAATAGATGTTGGTAATGGATCCGCACATGATGTGCCTTTAGTGTTTGGGCTCGAGCTATGTCATGCAGTGTCTGTGCCCTCATGCACTGTAGCGGGCTGGGAGACACATACGGGAGACAAGTTGGGGTCAAAGAAGGCTTTATTTGTCTAAGTACACGCTTCTGTCGTGAGACCAGTCTATAATAGGGTAAGGGTGACTCTTCTGGCTTCTCGGTCCCTCGGCGAGGTCCGCACTCTCCGTGGTCGCTCCAGCACGGGTCCGTCCGGACAAAGGGGAAGCGTGGATGGGAAGGGAAAGAGAAAGGAGCTGGGTGTAAGTGTAGTGCACGTATTTTCAAGCTTGATAAGGGAAGGGGGTGGTGAGGAGACACACGGTGTGTTGCACGTCTATTTAAGTGAGGGCAGTGCGTAGGGCGGGAGTACCGGGACAGGGGGACCTTTACGCTAGGTTCTCGGGCTCTCTCTTTTACCCACCCAGCCCGTAAAGCGGTCTCGTACCTGCGAGAGCCACGCTCCTCCTGGAACGTGGCTGGGCGATACACGGGATCGTTGGCCTCCTGGCTCCTTTTCGTCTTGCGACTGCTCCGCCTCTGCTCCTTCCCTGGATTCCGTCTGCTTCACTCGGCTCACGACTCCCTCGACTCTTCCTGCTCCTCCGGTGCTAACACACACGTCCTTCCGCCTTCCTCCCGTCTTTGGAGGCCCGACCTCCTCGTCGTCATCGCTGGGGGCGTGGTTTAGCGACCAGTCCTCCCACTTTAAGGAACAATGTCCCTTTTCGTCGTCCTCGTCATAGGTTCGAATGTCCGGACCGGTCCATTCGTCCTGCTGCTGAGAAACAAGAGGGGAGGCGGAGGTGATGACATTCTCCCAGCCTTCAGGTGGGTGCACCCTGCTCTTCATCCGACCGCCCTTGTTACATGCACCCAAAGGCAAACCGGGACCCTGACGCAAAGCTGTACGTTACCAAATCTAAAGAAGTCACAGACCTTGCATAAGTCCCGCACCAGGTCGAGGGAACGGTCACGTTCCCGCTTGAGGACGATCCTGTGACAGGTCTACTTTGGGTTCAAAGTCATCCAGTAAGTTAAAACTCAAATCAAAGAGCAAATATAGGAAGGCGAAGTGGGACTCAATGCCATTCCGCCACTCTCTATTTAAAGACAAGAGGTGAGGGAGTCAAGGTGCCACTCAAACCCTCTTCTGATCCCTGATCAAAAAACTGATTCAGCAGTTGATCCCAACGTGCCTGAGTTTACTAGGCCATCAGCTGGCGTAGCAGGTTGAGGCCTTTAAGGAGGCAATTGATCCAGCGATTCAGGACTCGTATTTTCCAAAGACTAGGCCCAATTTTCATTACCCAACAAATATAAGTCCCTTCTCGCTGGGTTCAGTATATTTCCAAAAACTATACCAAACTTACCAAACTCCTAATTTGGGCATTCATCCCTAATATACCAAAATTGGCGATGCAATCTTTATATTGTTGATTATTTTTGGCAAACCAAATCACATTAATGAATCACTCCTAATAAAGACAGACTCATTTGTAATTTTATAATGTTTATCTAAATAATGTGAAAATAATGCTCATTATACAAATCATACAGCACAAATCATAGATCGTCACAAGGAGAACAAAATTAGAAGAAAAAAAGACAAATTCCAATCAATGACAATGCATAGAGGAGTGGATAGGAGAAGGGACAAAACATTCAGAGACAAAATACATTTGCAAATGAATATGCAAATTCAGATTTCAGTCTATACTAACCAAAATAGGAAATCTACTCTCTGGCCATGAGAGCAGCAAGGCCCCTCAAGAAGATTTGAAGAGGCAAAGACTAAGTCAGGAATCAGTAAACAGGATAGCAAACCGACGACAGCGACGATCTCCCACCAAGCAATCTAGTCAGACTCTCCTAACCCCTCCCACTAGGCACCTCAATTATACCCTAAAACCCAAATGTCCAAGCCTCGCATGTAACAAAGTACAGGTTTTCTTCACATTTGATTGGTTAAGGAAGGGGGTGTATGGTCACACCACTTTCAGCATGACAGCCTCTCTAAATGTCCTTTTGTTTTCAATTAATCTATGACCTATGCTTTCACCCCAGGAAATACAATTCCAAACTATCGTCATTTTCTTCCTCTTCTCTGGCAAAATGTTTCAACACTGTATATCTTTCTCGCTGAGCGCCTCTCCGCAGAGGAAACTTCCTTCTATTTGTCGCATTGTTCTTTCATACTGATTTTGGCAGACACTCAGGCCTTGAAGGACAAAATAATGTTCCACTCTCTTCTTCGTGCTCAATTTTCATTATTTAGCATATTTTCATCCTGACAGCACTTTAACCCATTACTTGTCATGCAGAATAAAAGTCATGCTTCTAGGAAAACAAACACAGACATTATTATTCATTTATAATGTTTTTTCTCTACGCACCAACCCGATGCTGCACTAATCCCTGCCCAATTCACATTAGTTATTTATTTTCCTAGCAGACGTTAATAACGTGCACATAAGCAGCATTAGTCATTTTTATTTTCGTTAGTCAAAAAGCATTTGCGGCCTACTCTTAGTACTTTAGTACGCGCTTGCGCAGTAGCATTTTCCCTCGTATTAAGCTTCTTCGAATAATTTTTCACTGCACACAGTTAGTAAATGTTACTGAGGGTTCAATCCGAGCAGGTTTTATTTTCGCGAAAACCCTGCTCCATCAATCCCCCCTTTGATGGCGTTTTAAGCCATCACCAAAATACCCACAATACAGGTTGTCACTTATTATAAAGCAGATGTTCTCTCCCGTTTTATCCTTATTCCATCTAAATCCTTCATTACTTCATAATAATTTCCTTTCATATCTTCCAATTCTATCTCTTCTCTCTTTCTCTTTCTTGCCTTTCGTTTATTTTCAGATGTTTCTCTTTTACATCTACAATACTTATAAATTAGAAGAATCATTAGTATTGCTGTAGCTACTGCAATAATTGGTGTTAATATTTTCCCTAATACACTGTTTCCAAAAGTAGAGAACCAATTACCCACAGAAGAAAAACTTTTACCAAGTTTCTCCCAAGCACCATCAACTTTCAATTCAGACAAACCTTGATGAAGATTCGTAATATTCTTAATATACCCCTCAAGACTCTTACTCTTGTCTGGGATATAAGTGCAACATTGTTGTATTTTCAACATATTGCAGACTCCACCCCCTTTAGCCAATAATACATCAAGGGCAAGTCAATTTTGCAAAACCATAAATCTAATTGCATCCATCTCAGTATCAACCATTAAAAACCCACCCGCAGTGTCTGTTGATAAACGATCAACTTCTGTGGACAATTTTCTAATTTTGTGTGAATTCAGAATAACTCCAACTGAAGGTATCAGTGCTCCAAAAACATCCCCAATTATTTCTGAAAAACGTGCTCTTTTATTGCGTATTATTCCATCCTTTACTTCATTGATTCTATTATTCTTATCCATTTGATACATTTTCAGAAATACTATGGCTAAATAACACCCATACCAATGTGCAGGCAATCTATAATAGGCGTTCTTTCCACACACATAATAAAATTCCTGGAAAGACCGGATCAGTTCCTTCTTTTATTCCCCATCCTCCCGTAATTAGAAAGGTATGGTCACATTCACTAGAACCAATAAACTAATTATTATATTCAGTCTTTTGTCTAAACAAGCAAAGCTTTCCTTTATGATACCAGTCTAGGGTCATGGCAGCATAAGTCTCGTCTTTCTTGTAATCTCCTTCTCTGAAAGCCCATGGAGGTACAGGAGACTTTTGCTCAGCAGCTTTTCTCTGGAAATCTTGTCTTCTATCCTCAACCATGTTAATGAATTCTATTTCTTCAAATCGTAATCTACAGGTTAAATTATGTCTATGTGCATATACTGTATCTATTGTTTGTGTTGAATGAAAGAATTCTCCCAAATATTCTGCATTTTATCACTATGTATTCTATTCATATTCTTTCTAATCGGAATTTCTGAAAACGCGAAATCAATATTAGAGTAATAATATTGGAGGCTTCCCCTCTCGTAAAAGAGGCTTGTTAATACACTAAAAGACACACCATATGTTAAAGGTAAGTGATGGTAAGTCACCCCCTCTGAGACAGACGACGGTAATTGCATGCACACATAACAATCTCTCGCATCCATAACATCCACATACTCATAAAGTAATTTTGTGAAAACATTTTACGAGAAATCATTAATTGATTTATCATGATGATAGGAACTGTCATTCTTCATCTTTTCTCATTTAGTATGTGAGTCTTCTTCAGAATCTTTAGTATCTACTTTATCACTCATCACACCATTAGTATTAGTGTTATTCTTATGATTAGTTACCATTAAGACAGGCACAATGACAATTAATGTTAACCACACCAACATTAGTAGAAAAATACTAAATAAGTAAGCATTAATACATCTACATTTAAGACTACGATTTTGATGTCCAGTCTCTGCTGTATTTGCCATTTTCTAAGGAAAAATTTGTATTAATTCTTAAAAATTAAAAAACTAAGAAAAACTTAAAAATCTAACTTAGAATCTAAATATCTAAAAATCTAATCTATAAAAATATCTATCCAAAGTAGTGTATCCTCACACTAAATGGCTTTCTTCTTTACCCCCTCTTTTTCTTTTTTTTAATCTTCTTCAGATCTTCTGCTTCTATTTTCTGTAATTTTTTCAATGAATTTTCTTTTTCTGATTTTTCACCTTTTTTTATACAGTTCTTTAAGGTGGTTCGAAACCGTCTCCTTCACTTTGCTCTGTACCAACGTCTTCTTTGATCTGATCTGTTTTTTCAATTTCTTCCAACACCACATATGTCCATTCTGGAGCTGTGTATTTCTTGTTTGGAACTCTTATTCTTTTTGTTTTACGAACTAATTCTTCTTCAGACTCACTTTGCTCAGTCTGATCTGGAACTTCAATTATCGTGTCAGGTGATCTTTGTTTCACAGTGTATTTCAGTTTTTTCACTCCTTCTGGCCACACATCACATTTTCTTGCTTTCTTTACTTGAACTGCTTCTTTTGCATCTGTGTCAAGTTCGCAAGCTCTTTTATTCAGTCCTTTTCTCTGTTTCTCTTGCTCTTTGCTTCCACTTAACTCTTCTCCTTTGTCCACTTCCACAGCAGTCTTATGAGACCCAGTAGCTGGTGCCCACTTTATTCGACTTTTTCCTTGTTCAAGTACGTGTTCAACCCTTTCAAAGTCTGTAGCTTCAGACTCTGCAGCTTCCGGTTCTTCAGCTTCTGGCTCTTTCCGTCTTTTCCATCAGTGGCTGCTCTTCTTCTTGTCTTTCAAGTGGACTTGGGACTCTTCTTGTATGACTTGTGTGAATCCAATTCTGCAAGCCACCACACTTTACTGCTGTCGTCGTTACCAATATGATTTGGTAAGGGCCATGCCACCTAGGTTCCAAACACGACTTTCTCACATGCTTCTTCACCAGGATCCACTCACCTGGACTTAAATCATGTGCTTGCTCCTGCTGTGTTGTGGTTGCAATTTCTCCAACCTGATGAGACACAGAACGCACCACATCAGCCAATCCTTTGCAATAATCAAGCACTAGATCATCAGTAATATTCATCAGTTGATTTGCTGGTACAATCGGCTGTCTCATTGCTCTCCCCATAATAATTTTGTGAGGGGATAATCCAGTCTTTTTATCAGGAATGCTTCTCAAACTCATTAACACCAAGGATAAAGCATCTGGCCATTTCAGTGTTGTCGATGCACACACTTTTGACAGTCTGGACTTAATAGTGCTGTTAATCTGCTCGACCACACCTGCCGCTTCTGCTCGATAGGCACAATGCAGCTTTTGCTCAATTTGTAATGCTGCGCAAATCATCCGAATTATTTCATTATTAAAATGAGTACCTCTATCTGTTTCTAAAGAGACTAGAAATCCAAATCTAGGAATAATTTCTCTCAAAAGC
The DNA here is from genome assembly GCA_963921515.1 of Calotriton arnoldi. NCBI lineage: Eukaryota > Metazoa > Chordata > Amphibia > Caudata > Salamandridae > Calotriton > Calotriton arnoldi. The sequence continues at coordinate 4,209,471 of CAWUFW010000182.1, forward strand.
AATTTAGCAACTGTTAAACTATCACTTCTTCTTGTCGGATAAGCCTCTACCCAACAAGAAAACAAACAAACAACAACCAACACATATTTCAGTCCATTACAAGGAGGAAGCTCTATAAAATCTGCCTGCAACCTAGTAAAAGGTCTGGCTGCTTTTCCAATTTGGCCCCAACTAACAACTGTTTTTCTGCCTGGATTTTGTTGCTGATACACTACGTACCTTTGGCACAGACTCTGCAATAACCCTAAACTTGGGGTTATACCATGACTGCTTAAAGAGTCTGATCATGGCATCTCTTCCCACATGTGTAATTCAATGGTACATTCTGGCCATTTGCGACAGTAGACAATCTGGCATCACTATTCTGTCATCTGTATACACTCATATTTCATCATCTAATCTCTTTTCACAGCCTGATTTAATCCAAAGTTCTGTTTCCTCATCACTGGCTTCTTCCTGCAGTTGTTTCAATAGTGGAGAACATCAAGGGACAATCTGTATTCTTTTTCTCTGATCCTTTGTTAATCGAAACTGAATTTTGTGCACAGAAACGAGCCACTTGGTCAGCGTATCCACTGGTCACATAGTCATTTCATGATCTATGTGCCGGACATTTGACCACTGCAATCTCCTTGGGCAATTGTAGTGCATTCAATAATTCTTTTACATCTTTACTATTCCGAATCGGTGATCCCAAAGAAGTCAGGAATCCACGTTGCATCCACAATTGACCAAAGTCATGCACCACCCCAAAACCATATTGACTGTCCGTAAATATGCTTATTCTCAGATTTTTGCCAATTATGCAAGCCCTGGTCAAAGCAACCAACTCAGAAATTTGGGCTGAATTTATCCCTCTTAAACAAGATGCTTCAAGAACCATGGCCATTGTACATACAGCATACGAAGCACGCAGAACACCTTTTTCATCTCTCAGACAGGAACAATCAACAAACATCACACAATCTGACTCTAATAACGGTACATCTTTTATGTCAGGCCTTGGCTTTGTACACAATTCTGTCACATCCAAACAATCATGGTCTGCTTCATCTTTCACTTCTTCACAACTTGAACTCGGCAACAAAGTTGCTGGGTTCAATGTAGTACATCTCGTTACTGTCACATTTTCAGCACCCAGAATTACTCTTTCGTATCTAGTCAAACGACTACTTGTCATGTGCTGAGTCCTGGTACGAGTCAGCAAAATTTCAAAAGAATGTGGCACATACACGTTCACTGGATGTCCCATCACAATCGACTCACTCTGCTCCAGACTCACACAAGTTGCAGCCACTGCTTTCAAACAACCTCGTAACGCTGCAGCCACCGAATCTAAAGTAGCAGACAAATATGCCACTGGTCGACGTGCCATTCCGTGTGTTTGTGTCAGAACTGAAAGCGCACACCCATCTCTCTCACAACAGAACAATGCAAATTCTTTACCATAATCTGGCATTCCCAATGCAGGTGCGCGACATATACTATCTTGCAATTCCATAAAAGCCTTCATACTTTCTTCATCCAATTGAATTGGATAGACTACATCTTTGTGAGTCAATCTCTTTAATGGCTTTGCTATCAAAGAAAATCCACTAATCCACTGTCTACAGTAACCAACCATACCCAAAAACATTCGAACTTCTTTCTGTGTCTTTGGAGGTCCCATTTGCAAGATCACAGGAATTCGATCCTGCAATACCTTTCTGACTCCTCTCTCAATTTTGTGTCCCAAATATTGTACTTCTTTTTGACAAAATTGTAATTTTGCTGGTGACACTTTATGCCCACCTACTGCCAAATGGTTCAGTAGAGCAATTGTATCCGTCACACACGCCTCTCGTGTAGTTGATGCCACCAATAGATCATCGATGTATTGCACCAACACTGAGTCCTTTGGCATTACCAATGACTCCAAACACTTTTTCAAAATTTGATTGAAAATTGAAGGACTCTCTGTATACCCTTGAGGAACTCGGCACCATGCCAAAGCACGGTCTCCGAACCAGAAAGCAAAAAGATATTGGCTATCCGGATGTAGTGGTATTGAGAAAAACACTTGACACAAATCAATCACTGTGAACCACTCCGCGTCACAAGGAATTTGGTAAAGAATCACTGCTGGATTAGGCACTATCGGACAACAAGATAGTACAATCTTATTAACTTTGCGCAAATCTTGTACAATCCTGTATTTCCCACTTGGTTTCTTAATTCCCATGATAGGTGAATTACAAGGACTCCCTAGTATTCCTCTCAAAATACCTTGTTCAATCATTTGTTAAATTACTGGAGTAACTCCCTCTATAATCTCAGGACTCATTTTATACTGTGGTGTTTTCGGGAATTCTGCACCTTGCTTAACCTTTTCATTAAACCAATGTCTTTTCCTGAAAGATCCCACACATCAGCTGACACCGTGTCTCTTAATTCAATGGACAAATCACTCATCTTGAGCATAGGATACATATCATTCACCTCTGTCCCTTGCTTTGCTAACATCATCTTAAAAGCAACATCCTCATCTGGTGTTTGGAATGCAATACCATCCGGTGTACAATAAATGGTGCAATTCATTTTGCACAGCAAATCTCTACCTAAAAGATTCACTGGACTCGAGTCACACACCACAAACCAATGCAAATCTTTGAATTTTCCAATGTGAACCTCCATTGGTTTGGTCACTGGAGTCTTAATATGGCGTAAGGGCAACGGCAAGATCCCCCGCTGAAATCACCCAAGTCCTTTTGTGGCCGGGGACAGGGATCATGCAGGCAACACTCATGTTACCAGGGGCACATATCTTCCCAATCACCCTCCCCTGTGGCATAACCAAGTAAGCCACTTTAGTTCTGCGTTAATGGTGCACAACCACACAGTGGGAGGCAGGATCCACCATTTATTCCTAGGGTGGCCATCCATCAAATCCAACTGATGGGTACTCCAGATTGTCCAGCAGTACTATGCCTTTCCATTCCTTTCTGACCCGCCGTAGCTTCCTCCCACATCAAAGTGGCTTTCAGAGGAGCACCTACCCATCTTACTGCAAGAGGTCAAACCCTACTGTTTAAAGGGGTCATCAAGAGGGCTCAAGATTAGGAAACAGGGACGGGTTGGTACTCCCACTATTTCCCTGTGCCAAAGAAGGAAATGGGTCTTCATCCTATTTTCCATCCAATTTTAGACCTTTACCCGCTGAATGTCTGCCAGTGGAAGGACAAATTTAAAATGCTCACACTGTCCCAGGTTCTGTCTGCCTTGGATCTGGGGCAATTGGATAGTTGACTTGGGACCTGCACTTTCATATACCAGTCTTACAGTCCCACAGACATTATCTGCGGTTAAAGGTTGGCCAGCAGCATTTTTAGTTTACTGTGCTCACTTTCGGCATACCAGCATCCTTCGGGTGTTCACGAAAGTGATGGTGGTGGTCATCGCCCATCTTTGGAAGTTGGGGATACCAGTTTTCACCTACCTTCTCGAATGGCTGTTGAAGGCGGGTTCACCAAGTCAGTCGTAGACCTCTCCCAAGTGACTGCAAATTACCTGAAATTGTTGGGGTTCTCGATTAATGAGCTGAAGTCACACATGACTTCTTCACAGAGACTTTGTAGGAGCAGTCTTGGACACTGTGCAGTTCAGGGTCTTTTCTACGTCGCAATGAAGTTGCTTACTTTCAGTTACTCTCTTTCTGATGGATACTCATAAGTTACTTACCTACGGTAACGCTCTTTCTGGTGGATACTCTGTCTAACCACAGATTCCTTACTGCACTCCCACACCCCAATCTAAAAGGGTCCCAAATTAGAGATCTGCACGCTGGTACCCCCAATTGCTTTCTGCTCCATGTTTGAGGGCATGGAAAGAGTCGAGCAAGAAACTGAGGGCGTGCAGAGCTGACACTTATATGCTTCTCTACTTCATTACCTCTGCAGCGGAATGAAGCTAATGCGGTGCTACTGAGCAGCGTGCAGGAGCACTGCTATGAAAAACATCTGGATCCAGTCTGGCTCCCCTGAATACTCTAAAGGTAAGGAATCTGCAGTTAGAAAGAGACCACACCAAATTAAAGGGAGGTGGGAGGGCAGTGAGGAATCTGTGGTTAGAGTATCAACGGGAGAGAGCGTTACTAAAGGTAAGTAACTTATCGACAGTGACACGTGACACTGTCAAGTGGTCACATTGTATTTGTGACACCTTTAACCAATACATGACTTTCGACAAAACATGCTGTGCATGATGGAATGTTTCAAACATTTTCATGCAATTTTAAAAGTAGAAACACAAGTCTCAGAAAGCAACCTTTAATTCATTTAAAATGGCAGGTCCTGGCTAAAGATAACACACGTGACATGGGGCCCATGGGGACATGTGCACATTTCTAATGTTTTTCAAAATAAAGGGCTGTGGCTGAGGTTTTTAATCTACAAGTTGGCATACTGTAACAGTACCGTAAAAAACATTCTCTGTTCTGTTACGAGCAATGTCTGGTGATGCACAGTATATCTGTAAAGGGGGCATGAAGTGTAGAGAATAAAACAATTGTCTTTGCCCAGTCCTGCACCTCTAGAGTCATTGCCACCAAAACAGTAACTAGGATGTAGTCGCTCACAGAAGGGTCATTGGTTCTTGACTCAGTAGTTGGGAATGGAGTGGGCCCCAGAAGTCTTTAAGTCTTGATTTGGGATGAAGTCCCTCTGCATAAATGTCTATTTGGTTTCTGCAGGAAATCTTGTCCTGGATCCAATGACTGGTTTTAGATACCGTACTACTCCTTCAGAACATCCTCAACCTGCCTCTTGCAGAGCAGTAAATCCATGCTGACAAATAGTCTTGATATGCATGGACCTCGGCAGTGGCTCTGAGTAATGCCAGCTGCAGATCACGGTGCTAGAGGAATGTTAATTATGGCTTGTAACCAGTGGCGGCTCCTCCACTATGGCGGAGGAGCGTCGCCTCACTGCTGCTACCCAGCAGAGGCAACAGTGGGAAAAAAAATTATAATAAACTAATTTTATTACCATTTTCTTTTTCACAGTTGCCTCTGCTGTGTAGCCGAGTCGCGGAGCGTAGCAGAGCCATCCTCCTAAGCTTCAAGAGGAGGAGTTGTAGGCACTACTAAGTGCGCATGATGGTTTGGCTGTCCGTTTTAGGCCGGACAAACCGACATGCGCACATAGCATTTCTCCACCCGGCTATGTTGTACAGCCTGGTGGAGAAAAGCCACAAGCTCACAGGCAGTGTCTGAGTGGCAATCCAGGCCGCTCAGACCAATCCCAGCGCTTCTCTCATGCTGGAACTTGAAGTGCAGTGATTTATTTCTCTAGTTAAATGGTACTTGCTTAACTTGCGCAACAATAGGCCCATACTTTGTCCGGTAGCAAGAAACCAAGCTCTCTTCCCCACTCCTGTCGGGCAGTTAACGGGTCAAGGGGCCTTCCTGCCGTGATTTCTGAATACAGAATGGAAATAGATTTGTTGGTGTCTACTCTCTGTATATATTTAGTAAGGAGTGTAAGTTCTTTTGGGGTCAGAGGGAAGCTCGAGAATGCCACTGTTGCCACCGAGCACAGTTGGTTGTAATACAGGACAGCTGAGGGGGGAGCTCCCCCTCTTTCCTTATATTCCTGAAGGGTCATATAAACACCCTTAGGGAACAGATCACCTAGTACTCTTAGTCCTACAGTGGTTAGAACCCTCTCAGCCCTAGGTTTCATCGTCGGGGGAGTAATGGTATATGGATAGCGGGTAGCAGCTCAGAGTAGGGAATTTCACAGTAGAAGCAGCTTGCTATATCCTACCAAGCTCTGAATGTCATGCCTACCCCATTGATGTCATCTCTAAGAGATGGGTGTCTACGACATACAGTAGACAGCAAAGGGCATACCAAGGTACATTCTATGCATGTGTGCATAAGTGATGATTGTGGTTGTAACCAATATTTTACTTAGTGGGCCTGTGCCACCAGATAGTAAATGAAGTGGTCATGGACCGACAGGCCCTCATCCTTTATAGGGCAAGTGAGTAAGGGCACTATATACAAGATTGTCCTCCCTGATCAAACGTGTAAGCAATTGTCATAGCTGGCAGAAGACGTCCATGGGGAGGTGAGCAGGATATTCACAAAGAGATATAAAAACTTTGGTATAATTACCTGTAGCGGGTTAGGAAGGGACGGGAGACGTGGTTGTGGTAAAGAGGGTTTTATTGTAGACAGCAAGCGTCGTCTGTGTGTGGCCAGTCTGTAATAGGGTAGTGGAGAAAGGGATGATTTGTCCTTGGTGTCCCGGGTCTTGCTCGAGCCCCACCTGGTCTTGGTCCACTCCAGCTCGAGTCCGTCCGGTCGTGGAGATATATATGTAAACAAAGAAAGACAGGGTCTCTGTATGAGTGGGTTGTTCTCAAACACGGGTGTGATAGGGAAGGAAGGTGAGGGAATAACACTCAGTGCTCAACACATCTACTTTTAAGTGAGGAGAAGTGCTCAGGAACGGGGTCACCGGGAAAACGGGAGTTATAGCCGCTATTGATGGGGTCTCTCCTTTCTACCCACCCAGCCCGTGAAACGCTCTCGTACCTGAGAGAGCCACGCTCCTCCTGGAGCGCGGCTGGGCGACTCGTGAAACCGTTGGCCTCCTGGCACTCCGTCGTCTTCTCTCCGCACCGCCTCGGTCCTTTCTCTCCTTTCCGTCCCACTCGCAGTTTCCTCGCCTCCGTCTTTCTCCTTGACTCCTCCGGTGATGCCACACACCGGCTTCCGCGTTCTCTCTTCCTTAATAGGCCAGTCCTCCTCCTCGTCGTCACTGGGGGCGTGTCCTATGGCCCAGTCTCCCACCTTAAAGGAACGGCAGCCCTTTTCCTCCTGTTTGTCCTCTTCCCGTACGTCTGTACGTAACCACTCGTCCTGCCGCTGTGAAGGGAGAGGGAAACCGAAGGTAGTCGTGTTTTCTTGCTGTGCAGGTAGGTCTGTTCTTTCAATGCCCGGACACCCCCGGTTACACACCACCCCCCTTGGATTCTCCCGATCGGGGAGAGGATATCTGGAGAGGTAATCCGCACTCTTATTGTCTGCCCCTTTCCGGTGTTTCACCGTAAATGAAAAAGGTTGAAGGGAGAGGAACCAACGTAAAACCCTAGGATTAAGCGAGATGTTACGGCTCATCCACTGGAGGGGAGCGTGATCCGTGTAAAGGGTGAAAGGGTGGCCCTCAAGGTAGTACCTTAGCTTATCAACAGCCCATTTGATAGCCAGGCATTCCTTCTCTATAGTGGGGTATTTGAGCTCTCTTGGGAAGAGTTTACGGCTGATATAGAGGATGGGATGCTCACTACCCTCCGGTGATAACTGAGAAAGGACAGCCCCTATGCCATAATCCGATGCGTCAGTGTGAAGAATGAAAGGTCGGGAAAAGTCAGGGGATGATAAGATCGGATTGGTGGTGATGGCCTGTTTCAAGGTGTTGAATGCCTTCCACATGTCTGGTGTGGGATGTAGGAGTATTCGGGCCTTTACGTCTTGTCGTAGTGTGTCTGTCAGAGGGGCAGCTACGTTTGAGAACTGAGGGATGAACCGACGGTAGTACCCGATCAACCCAAGAAAGGCTCTCATGTCTCTCTTCGTGTTGGGGAAGGGGGTTTCCGCTATTGCTCTGATCTTTTCGATTTGTGGTTCGATCATTCCATGCCCCAAGACATAACCTAAATATTTCACTTTCTGATAGCCCACCCGGGACTTACGAGAATTGATATGTAGACCCGCCTGTCGTAGGGCTTGTAGTATGGTCCGTAGATGATCAAGGTGGGACTCCCATGAGGGACTGAAGATCACTATATCATCCAAGTAAGCGGAGGTGAACGCTTGGTATTCCCGGAGCACTGTGTTCATGAGGCGTTGAAAGGTTGCAGGTGCCCCATGTAGGCCGAAGGGAAGAACCGTAAACTCGTACAGCCCGTCTGGGGTGGAAAATGCTGTTTTCTTCCGGTCTTCTTCCCTCAAGGGCACCTGCCAGTAGCCTTTGGTGAGGTCCAAGGTAGTGATATAGCGGGCCTCACCCAGTTTTTCGATCAGTTCGTCTATCCGTGGGATGGGGTAGGCGTCAAATGAAGAGATGCTATTGAGGGCTCTGAAGTCCATACAAAAGCGGGTGCTCCCATCCGGCTTAGGCACCATCACAATGGGAGAAGACCATTCACTCTTCGAGGGTCTTATGACACCGAGTTGGAGCATTTCTTGTACTTCTTTTTGTATTGCTGCCCTCTTCGCCGCGGGTATCCTGTATGGTCGCTGTTTGATGGTTTTTCCGGGGGTGGTCTCAATACGGTGCTCAGCTAGGATCGTTTTTCCCGGTTTATCAGAGAACAGGGAGGAAAACGGTGACAGGACCCGTTGGAGTTCTTCTTTTTCTGGGTCCCTTAGTTCTTCGTTGACCCCTAAGACTTCCAGAGTATTGTGAGAGGGAGCCTGTGTCGGCAAAGTAAGGTGAGCCGCCTTTGGTATAGGTCCCAACCACTTCTTTAAAAGATTTATGTGGTACGTCTGGTTTCTCCGGATGGTGACCTGTACTCGGTAGCTGGTTTTCCCGATAGTCTCGGTGATACGGAATGGACCTGTCCATTCTGCCTGGAATTTTTTGTGGATGAGGGTAACAGTACCAGTACCCAGTCGCCGACCTCCAACTTCCTCCACCTCTTCCCTCTATCGTAAAACTTTTTCTGCTTCTCTTGTTTCCTTTCGAGATTGGAATACGCCAGATCTCTCAGCTTTCCTATTCTGGACTTCAGGGCCTGGGTATATTCCAACATACCACGGGTTTCATTGGCCTCTTCCTTCTCCCATGCTTCCTTGGTCATCTCTAGCAGTGATCTGGGTTGTCGTCCATACAACATCTCAAATGATGAACAACCGAGACTGCTCTGTTTCTGTCCACGGATGACGTACAATGCCAGGGGCATCAATTGGTCCCACTCTCTGCCATTCACGGTAAGCATCTTTTTAAGCGTTGCTTTGAGTGTTCCGTTATACCTCTCCACGAGGCCATCGGTTTGAGGATGGTAGACAGACGTTCTAATGTGTCTCAGATCCAGCAGGCCACAGACCTCCTTCATCATCCGGGATACGAAAGGGGTTCCTTGGTCCGTCAGGATCTCCTTAGGGAACCCCACTCGTGAGAACAATTCCAAAAGCTTCTCCGATATAAGGCGGGTGGTTGGGGCTCTCAGGGGAAAAGCTTCCGGATATCGGGTGGCGTAGTCCACTATCACAAGTGCATACTGATTTCCTCTCCCTGTCTTTGGTAGAGGTCCTATGAGGTCCATTCCGATCCTTTCAAATGGGGTACCTATGACAGGAAGAGGTTGTAAAGGCACCGCTGGCGGACGATGGGTGTTCCTCTTTTGACATATCTCGCATGTCTGACAGTGGCTTTTTATGTCCTTATATATCCCAGGCCAGAAGAAGTGCTGCAGTACGTTTTGTGTTGTCTTTTCGCTTCCCGTGTGTCCAGCGGTCAAATGGGAGTGCGAGAAGAACATGACCTGTTCTCTAAAAGACAAAGGCACTAACAGCTGCTGGGGTTCTCCTCTAGAAGCCTGTCGGTATAACAGGCCTTCTTGTATACTGAATCGGGGATACGGGGGAGAGGGGTCGCACTGCATTCGGTGGGCTTGTTCCCAGGCATTGAACAGGGTGGCGTCGTTGGCCTGTGCGAATTTAAAGCTCCTGTCTATTGTCCAAGGGGCGGGGCTTATCAGGGCAGGTACGGGAGTGTCTGTTGTTTGTCCTGAATGGTCTGTTAGGCTCTGCTTCTGTACCGTCTGTAGGAACATTTCTGAAAACTCGGGGTTGTCTGTTCCTATAATGAGGTCTTCGGGTAGGCTCTCTAATACACCCACCCGGATAACGTAGGTCTTGCCCCCGGTGTGTTCAAGGGTTACCTCAGCTACAGGATATGGCCTGACGTCTCCATGAACACACCTGATGTGAACCAGGGTGTCGGGGTTCACCTGTTTAGGTAGCACTAACCTACCCTGTATTACAGACTGCCTACAACCGGAATCTAATAGGGCCTTTACCACTTTCCCATTTACCCGTACACTTACATGGAACGCGCTCCCCATCTCCGAGGTGTAGAGAATGGACCTAGGGATGTATCCCACCTCCATTGGTTCGTCGGCTGGTCTACGGTGAGGGCACACCCGGGCGATATGGCCCCAGTCTCCGCACTCAAAACACTGGGGTCCCCTGAATGATGGTACCTCTGGTTTAGGTACTCGGGGTTTTGTAGCTTCTGGGGCAGCCCGGGGTCTTCTATCAAATCTCATAGGGAGGGGGCGGTTCGGTTTATCATGTTCCCCCCCTTGTTTAGGCTGGGCGCGGGAGTACGTGGTGGCCATCTCCACGGCTTGCTCGACAGTCAGATGAGTGTGCTGACGCAACCATTTCTGGGTGTTATAAGGGAGGGCGTCCAAATACTGTTCGAGATATATTTTATCCATTATCTCCTCTTTTGTACTCATGGAGGGAGTCAGCCATTTGTCCGCAGCCGTTCTTAGGCGAAAGAACAATGTCTTGGGGTTTTCCCCTGGGCCGCCCCTTTCCTTCCGGAAGCGCACCCGGTATGCCTCCGAGTCTAGTCCCAGGTGGTCCAGAATAATGGATTTAATGTCGGCATAGGGGGTGTTACCTGCTGCGTTGGCCACCTGGTAGGCAGCCTGTGCTTCCCCGGTCAGGAGGGGGGCCAAGAAGAACGGCCATTTCTCCAGGGGCCAGCCACATGCCTTTGCGGCACGCTCGAAATTGAGCAGGAAGGCGTCGGGGTCCTCGCCAGTGATATACTTCTGCAGAGAGACCCCGGAGGGTCTTGGGGTGACGCTTCCGTGATCTGCGGGGTGATAGGAGGGCTGCCCTGTAACCATTTTCTGTAGGCCCTCTACCTGTGCGGTTATGGTGTCTCTGTCCGCCTGGGCGGACGACATCTGCCGTTCCACGGCCCATTCCAGCTTCTCCTGGCCCTTCACTAGATGCTGTATCAGCGTGTCCATCGTGTTGGTACCGACGGTGTCGTCTATGCCCGCATTCTCCACCACTTGTAGCGGGTTAGGAAGGGACGGGAGACGTGGTTGTGGTAAAGAGGGTTTTATTGTAGACAGCAAGCGTCGTCTGTGTGTGGCCAGTCTGTAATAGGGTAGTGGAGAAAGGGATGATTTGTCCTTGGTGTCCCGGGTCTTGCTCGAGCCCCGCCTGGTCTTGGTCCACTCCAGCTCGAGTCCGTCCGGTCGTGGAGATATATATGTAAACAAAGAAAGACAGGGTCTCTGTATGAGTGGGTTGTTCTCAAACACGGGTGTGATAGGGAAGGAAGGTGAGGGAATAACACTCAGTGCTCAACACATCTACTTTTAAGTGAGGAGAAGTGCTCAGGAACGGGGTCACCGGGAAAACGGGAGTTATAGCCGCTATTGATGGGGTCTCTCCTTTCTACCCACCCAGCCCGTGAAACGCTCTCGTACCTGAGAGAGCCACGCTCCTCCTGGAGCGCGGCTGGGCGACTCGTGAAACCGTTGGCCTCCTGGCACTCCGTCGTCTTCTCTCCGCACCGCCTCGGTCCTTTCTCTCCTTTCCGTCCCACTCGCAGTTTCCTCGCCTCCGTCTTTCTCCTTGACTCCTCCGGTGATGCCACACACCGGCTTCCGCGTTCTCTCTTCCTTAATAGGCCAGTCCTCCTCCTCGTCGTCACTGGGGGCGTGTCCTATGGCCCAGTCTCCCACCTTAAAGGAACGGCAGCCCTTTTCCTCCTGTTTGTCCTCTTCCCGTACGTCTGTACGTAACCACTCGTCCTGCCGCTGTGAAGGGAGAGGGAAACCGAAGGTAGTCGTGTTTTCTTGCTGTGCAGGTAGGTCTGTTCTTTCAATGCCCGGACACCCCCGGTTACATTACCATTTGGATCAGGGAGATGTATCTACACATTGAGCTGGACTTGTATTTGATTTTGGTAAAGTGTTGGAAAATCTCAGTAATTTTGTGGCAAGAAATTGATTATTAGCTGTTAGAACCAGAATTACGGCTGGAAGCAGAATCAAAATGTTTGGGTGCTACTTCTTCTGAATAAATAGTCAATGAAGTTTTACAGAGTCATCTTTAAATGCACACATAGAGCAACTAACTTCATTTATTGACGTTCATTGGCTGAGAAATGTTGATGTTTCCTTATCGCACAACATATGGCCATTACTACAAAGAACAAACCGAAACTATTGGCTTTACCATCGCTTGTTTTCATTCTAATTGGAAATAACTTTATGAAGTAAACTTTCCTATCAGGAAAGTGAAGCCCTTTCAGTTCTCTTCACAGCAAGTAAATAATATCAGTGCTTCAGCCATCTTAATTTAAATGGTTTTGATCACAAATTAGATGGAATTAAACAATACTGAAATAGTATTTACAATTCCTATAAGTTCCTCACGTGTATAAAACAAATAACTTGTAACATTTGCAAATTCTAAACAGTACTTAAGACAGATAATTCATGATTGTGGATTATTGAACTATGATACACAAATGTAACGTGTTGATTCCTTGTCCTATTTGTTGTAGGTTACAGTGCATTAAAATACAAAATAAACTTGGGGTGAACATTCATTCCTGCCTACAAACTGTAGCTTGTAATTAGGTATTAATATTACCATATACCCATTCTCTAAGCAACTTGAGTTAATCATTACAGCATATCATCCACCCAGCCAAAGATGCCATAAACACAAATTCTAATCCTTCAAGATATAACTTTATATTTATTATTTTACTAGACATGCGTTACACAGTCAAAACATATTTATTTGCCATAGCAGGATAATGCAGTTCAAATACAGTTTCAGCCGGTTAATTTATACAGCCTCTATATAGTCAACGTATGTCCAGTCTAAATACCTAAATGGAATAGAGAGCACTCATTTATCGTGGACCTTTACAGCGGGTCGTACGTAATTCGGATGAGACTGACCAACTGGTTAATGTTTTATCCCCAATAAATGACACTTACTATGAAGAGGTGGCAATACTATTTGTCACTTGCAGAACTGCAGAATTAGGCAAAGGTTGCCATGAATGAAAGCACTTGAGAAAGCATAGTGTTATACCAAAATCACAGGGGCACAAAACTATCACAATTATTTATTTTTGGCAACAAAATCAAAAATGTACTGGTCAAATAAATTACTGTAATAGTTGTTCCAGATAGCTTTCTTACATAATAATTTGAGTTATGTATCCAGTGTGATGAATAGAAAGTTCATTTTGTTAATCTCCATCCCATCACTAATATGTGCACTATATTATAGATATATCCAGGGACCGCCACTCATTTTTGGGGACAGGGATTTTTATTTTATCAGCAGACTTTAACCCAAAGCAGAAAGGGGAGAAAGAAGGAGGAATAGATAGGTGCATACACGAAAAATAAAGCTGCAAAATAGAGGCAAAAAGTCTGCAGTAAGTATAGTGGATTTGTGACTTAGGGAAATAACATTTTATTTCTTTTTTATCTACCAGGGAAAAAAAATCTAGTTTGAGAACTACAGTAGCTTACCCTCCCTCAAAAATGCAAGTGTTTGAATGTTTTTCACAAACAATTTGTATATGTACTCTTAGCATTTTGGAACAAAACTTAAGTGTGCATATTGGATGCAAAAACAATTGTTCACAATTATCCTAATCGATACATCTACCTACCTTGGGAGCACCCAGGTTCCCACAACTAATACTCAACTTACAACAGCGGAAAATGTTCCATTCCCATGGATATGTGATTTAAATTTAGAGAAATCTTCAAATCCTGATTTTGTAAATAAAGAATTGAGATTTGTAACACTGAATGCAAGATTCCTAAATGTACTAGATGTAATTTACGACTGCAAAAATGTTTCTGAATGGCGCCTTATAAAATGTTATTGATTTATTTGGATTTTATGTGCATTTACTATGCATTTATTTTGGGGAAATAGACAAATTACCATTTCCTGAATATACATGTATGTGTACCCTTTAGTGGAAATCCATTACTCCCGGAGTTCCTGTTTGTCTTCCCGACTTTCATAATAGTGTGTTCAAACCGTGGGAAATTGAGAAATTGTCCACCTGCTACAAACTTTAGCAAAGTAGAAATGTTCCGTACCAGTCTCTTTTGTGTGCATGATTTCCCTTATATTACTCTATTCCTTCAATCAATCCGTTTATATGCGTACTACAAAGATGGTCAGATATCAATTGAAAACATATTAACTTCAATAATGGATTAAAAATGTAATCTGCAAGAATTGTCATGCAATACTGTATACTGAGAAACAATTGACCTGCAGCCAACCCCACCAAGAAATATTTGCACCCAGATATGCTAGGATTGGAATGAGAATGGGCTTTTATCCTAGTCCATCAATAAGTGTAAAATGTATTGGGTGGGCTTTGGGAATTTTTGACATGCACATATTTTAGCATGGTCAGTTTTTTTGCAGTGTACTTTATCGGAACCTAATGCCGTTTCCATTTTTGAGATCTTCATTTTCACACAGAAGCTAGGCTTTGTACATCCTGTCTAACTGAACATGTAAGGACCCAGAACTCATGAGTTTATATATGTCACCATTGTTCCAACTAAATTGGTAATCCCAACGGAATAGAGTGTAGATCCAGTCTTCAGATCCAGGCCACTGTCTTTGTCTACTGTGGAGGATGTGGTCCTAAATTGTCCAATTGCTGGGGAGGGTTTATGTCATATGTCTACCTATTAGACCTGTCACTATTTCAGCCCTTTATTAGTTTTCTACACTCTCATGTCTAACCCATCTCTTTCCTAAAGGGCATTTAGGGCCATCTATTGAGACTGTCTAGTGGCTTTGGCATGAATGGCTAGTGCAAGGTTTTTTTCTTTCTTATAGGGGACATTTCACTGGTCCCATTTCCCCAGTGTGGAATAATTTCATATTTTTGATGACCAGTTTTATTGATTTCACAAAACTTACATAAACAAGTGAACCTTTCCATCGCCACCCACCTGCATCCATCCAGTCATCCGACATAGCGGCACAGACGATAACAATTATTAATTGGTCCACATACCATAGTGGTCCTACCATTTCCCCATATCCATTCATGTTTGTAGGGGCAGCCCCGCGCCTCGTATATGGGTCCTTCTTGTGCCACACACTAGTCTAACCCCTTCCTCCACTTAGCCATCGTCTGAGCACTATTCAGTTTCCATCTACGAGCAATGTCTCTCTTCGCCACCACTGTAGCTATCCCAAAAAGGTACCTCTCCCCTCTGGTGTTACCAAGGTTGTCCAGAACTCCCAACAGAGCCTTCCTCAGTGACAGGGTGAGTGTTTACCCCAGAACCCGAGAGACGGGGCGCATTATTTGTTTCCAGCATTCACTGATTAGGGGACATAGCCACATCATGTGGAAGAAATCTGCATTTGAGTCCCGTCATCGGAAGCAAGTGGGGGTCTCCAGCTTCCCCGCCTGCCATGGTTTAAAGGAAGTCATGTATGTACAGTGCAGGGAGTTCAGTTGAACAAGTCATATCTCATGGGAGGCCATTCAGGCAAATAGCCACTTTACGTCCTATATAAGACCAATCAAGGCTTCCCACTTCCTCCTCAAAGGGGTGAAGACGACAATGGTGCGATAGATTCGTGACACCACTCCCTTTTCCATCTTGCCCATCAATATCTGGGCTTTCAACAGGCTATACTCCGGGAGTGCTTGAAGGTCATCTTTATAAACCGCAAGACAATGTCTGATTTGCAGATATTTATGGAATTGGGTTTTGGAGATGGCGTATTGATGAAGGTCAAGAAAGGACCTAATGTGGTTCCCTTCCCACATGTTGCCTAGGGTCCTTATTCCGATGTTGTCTCCGGTTTGAAATCCTTGGAGAATAGAGGTGTGTTGAAGGCAGCGACCTTGCCACAGTGGGGTTTGTTGGGTAAGTGTAGTGCGCCATTGCATTGATCACAGTGCCGCCCGCCACGACTGGAAGATTACCTTAGTCAGGGATTAGGGATTGGATATCCGTAGAGCAGTCCCATGACTTTGTCAAGGTTTAATAGAGCCAGCTCTTTCCGGTAGCTGGGTCATACTATCCCCTTGTCAGCCAATCGTTGACCACCAGGAGGTGCTTGGCTTGATAGTACATTCGGACATCCGCCATCGCCATTCCTCCGTCATAATACATTAACCAGCATTTGGTCAAGGCAATTCTGGGAGGGCGGTGACAGCCTTGTGTTGGCCTAGACATGAGCCTGATTGGTTATTTTTTAAAAAAGGCTTCATGTTATTAGCTGCACTCTCTTTTAACAGGGAAGCCCTTTTTATCCAGAACGCTGATGCAGACATAATTACTAGTTCCTATTCAACTTTTCACAAAACCAATGGGGAATATGTTTATCATTATTAATAGAATTCTAAACAATGTATGAAAAGATTGTGCTATTTACTGTAGATTCCTATTTGAGTTACTGTAAATTGATTATATATTCACGATCGCCTCTTTTACGTTTTTCTTGTAGATGCTGAAAAAGGCTGTCACATCTTACACATCCTGAACTGTGTCCGGCAAACGTACAGCTCCGGTGTGAGTGAAGCTGTGATGAAGCGTGTTCTGAATACACTGGAGAGTGACAGCCAAATTGTGAGCACCATGGAACTACACTACACCGTCTTCTAAAGCAAAGAGAGTGTGCAGCCCCTCCTCCTGGCAGATTTACGAAAAGAAACCACACAACAGGAAAGGACACAAGACCATGAAGGCTTCGCATTCAAAACATGTACAAATGCTTGGAACTAGCAGAATAAAGACATTTCATTGAAATGAAATGGGAGATGTCCTTGGTAATGGTGCTAGATTTTCACTAATTTAATCTGTAACCGCTAAAAATATGAACTGTCTAATTCATTTTAGCACATCAAATAAACTAAATGTTTTTAAAAAATTACACTGTAAACAGAAAAAGGTATTAGTGTGTTAAAAATTGTTTCTTTTTAATAAAAAAATAAGACATGGACTATAAGTGAGTATGAAATGGGACAGGCCTGTATCGAGAGTGGTTGGAGAGCGCTGTAAATTGAACTAATTGCATTTGCATCCAGATTGCGTTTTCAAATTGTTCGATTAAAAAAAACATGTTTTCGAACCAGTAGTTTAGAACTTGTAACCGTGTATACCCAATAAAAGTACCATTGGTTTTAAGCCAAATCATGATGTTGGAGTTTTATCTAACACTGCCAATATTATTGGAAATTCGAAGAATGTTGTCTGGGGAATAGGAGATTGCCTGGCAGGGTCTGACCAGTAGCAGCTCCTGGAGGGAGTGCAGCGGGCGGTGGGGCGGGGGTTGGGCAGGGTGGGGGTAGTAACTCCGACTTACGGCCGAACTGAGTTAAGTACATAAATAAATAAAACAAATTACATTGCGCACGCTGCATCGCCGATTGCTATGCAGCGAGCGCAATGTCATTCGTTTTATTTATTTATTTATGTACTTAACTCAGTTCTGCCGTAAGCCGGAGTTTACTACCCCCACCCTGCCCCTCCCCCGCCCCGCCCCGCCTCACCGCCCCGCAGCACTCCCTCCAGGAGCCGCTACTGGGTCTGACTGGCCATTCTAATACTCTAGCACTTCTCTGTTAGGCTGCAGGCTACAACCCTGATGGTTGGACCCAGTATCCCCTGCCTGTCCCACAGCCTTCTGATAGGGGCTGTGACAATATGTGTCTGTGTGTTGTGAGTGGGTGTTTGTGCACATAGAGTGGCTTTGGGTCAGCTCTCTTCTGCCATTGGTCAGTAGGAGTGTCATTTCCTGTCTGCTTCCTTCCATGATAGTATACAACATGGGGCAGTGGGTCAGCTCACTTCAGCCATTGGCTCTGTTGCCCTGTGACATTTGTCTGATCACATGTGCACATCTGCCTGAAAATAAGTTCACCTCCGTGTCAGGGTTGGTGGGCATCAATCGTTTAGTTTTTCATTTTCTCTTTTTATATGATCACTTTTATTTCTTTTATTTTCCACTTTTGTCTTTTTTTGTTTATAGCATACTACAATTTCTCAGACGGTACTAATGGGCCTCTTGGTTTCTGTTCTGTTCATTTGCCCGGCCATTGCCTCTAAACCAGGCGCCCATCATGTAATGGTACTATATATTCTATGTCATTGTTTTACCATTTCAAGGTGGCAAACACATTGGTTCTAAATGTGCAAGTCATGCTGGGACATTAAACTAATGAAACGCTAAGTACAATACCATTTCAAAATTGCCATCTGCAGCTATATTTTCTATTTTATCTATCATTGCAAGTATATGCCTGTTATGTATATGCAGCAGCACGTTTCGTTTTCTATTTTCTTTCTTATCTTGCATATGTTGTTGAGTGAATGTGTGTGTGTGTGTGTGTTTGTTTGTGTGTATGTTTTATTGCGGTTGTGCATGTGGGTGAATGCAAGGATGCATCAATAGGTGGATGAATTGATTTGTGAGTGCAAAGTTGAGTGACAGGTAGTGCATGTATGGCGACTTGGTGAATGCCTAACCCCGTCCATAACTGAAAGGTACTTTCATTTATAAGCCAGACATATTGGCTGTGCCAGTGATTGTTAAATATTGAGATTAAACTAGTTTAGAGAAATATTCTGGCATAACCATGTCAGATCCAACTCATAGTTACAAGCTTCTCCCATGTGAGGAGGAAGCGAACAGACAGAGATCAGTTGAGTCCAACTCTTCGAATGTTAAAAAAGTAGCCCATTTGTCCCACATTTTTGCTAGGGCAGTTAGACCAGATTAAAGAGGCACAATTTCCTAAAAATGCCATTTTAAGTAGAATGCATCAGGAAGTTCCAAATCGCCATTCAATTTACCATTATATATAATGAATCAGTAATGAAGAGCAGGAGCAATCATACTGTTAAACTAGGAAGGACAAGCCCTTTCTGGGCAGTTCATTGTGTTTCATGCCGTGGGGAAGAGTGGCCTTCCAACTCACCAAAACGTATAGTTCTAGCCTGCTATATGAGCTGTTCTTACACCAAACTCCCGCTTTCTTCTGTGGGTGTAGCAGAAGGTTGGGGGAGAGCGCTTCAGCTGGACCTTCTTCTAATTTTCTTCCAATTTTGGAAGCAGACCTGCAGTAGCACAGATCTGCTAATGATATCCAATAAGTATCAGTTGTAGGTCATAAGAGCTGTCCACCCCTCCCCCAGTTAACTTCTCTCAAGCCCAACAAACTGGTCCACATTTAATCGATTCAACAATTAGGTGCCCAGTTAACTTGAGGTGTTCACCAAGCAGTAGCGTCCTGTCCCCTGCCAAAGTGGTGGGAGCTGGGGGGGTGGTCGGGGGACAAAATAATAATATAATCAAATTTTAAAAACTTACCTGATCGCCGCCGCCCGCTGCATCGCGCTCCTCCAGTCTTCTGGGCACAGGCTCCCAGAATGCAGTGCGGCAAATCCTGATGCTGCATGAAAGCAGCGTCAGTATTGGCCTGAGGGTTGGGACTTTGTGCTCCCAGGCAGACCAGGAGCCTGTGCCTGCTCTCTCCAGCCCCAGCAACGTAGCTTGGGCTGGAGAGAGCTTCATTGCGTATGACGGTTTGGCCGGCCTGAGACGGCCGGCCAAACAGTCATGTGCAGTGAAGGGAGTGCACTACAGCACCACAGTGTTATCCCCCTGGACCCGCCCCCAAGACTCGTCAGAGTCCTGGGGCGGGTCCAGGGGATTAAGATAAAATTATCATAAAACGAGTTTAAAACCCTTTTTATGATCTTTTTATTTGAAGGTGGTGGCAGGAGGGGCGGCGCTCCTCCACTCTAATGGAGGGGCCGCCCCTATCCCCAAGGATCCGCAGTCTGGCAAACTCTGTTCAATTCTCAGTTACGCTGCTGCAGGACATCTTGACCCTTTAAAGTTTAGAACTAATACATCTAAGCAGACAATACCCACACAATAGAGGGACTCTTGACGCCCATCAAAGAATGAGGTGCTCCTTGTCTTTGCAAGAATTCTGTGGTAGACAACAAGCCTAAAGAACTCCAAAATGTACAATATCCCATGCCTATATCTATTCAAACAATAGAGTTCTCAATAATGCATAATGTTAAAACCCCACTGACAACAATTAACACCTTTTAAAACAATATTGTATAATCTGACCACATTTCCTGACACTGTTATGATACTTACCGATGTTCCTGTGGGACTACTACCTTGCCAAAATAAACTATAAAAAGGTCAGAGTGAAGTTAGATTATTATGCTACATTATGTTGTGTTACAGGTATTCATATCTTGTCACTATATATAGCACAATGTCATTATTTGAAAGCCGATAGTCAAGGCTAGAATTAACAATACTTCTCTTCTCTGTTAAGCCTATTGTTCCCAACTTTGTGCAGGAGAAGTCACCACGCCGAGACGATAAGGTGATTTCAAGAAGCCTATACCTCACTGAAGGCCAGCCAACACTGTTAGAACTCCTCTTAGCAACCACTCTGCATTTTATATCACCATTCAAACAGTATTCACAACAAGGCTCCACATATATCCCGCCTCCTCAAATATAATAGCAAATATAAGAAAATGAACAATTGCCAAAAAATGCAATGAAGCAAATTAATATGAAGGTGAAAAGAACACACCCAGGAGCCCTGGCACGTGTAGGATCTGAAAGGAAATAGAAGACTATTGAACAAGCTGACATCACTATAACTCATAAGCACATTAAAACCTATTATAACACATAGGGCGGGATGTACGACCGTTTTTTGCGGTCGCAGAGGGGCATTTTGCCCTTTTGCAACCGCAAAAAACGGTAGCACAAGGTACCAACCCTATTTTGCGAGTCGCTAATGTAATAGCGACTCGCAAAATAGGGTTAGTGACTCACTATTAGGAAGGGGCGTTCCAAGGGAGTCCCTTCCTAATAGCGACTCTGAACCCTATGTAAGAATGTGTTGCGACCGCAGTACTCGCAGTTTACCACCCTCTTTAAGAGGCTGGTAAACCATTCGCAAATGGGAAGGGGTCCCCAGGGGACCCCTTCCCCTTTGTGAATGGGTGCGCAAACATTTTTTAAGAGCAGGCAGTGGTCCCAGGGACCACTACCTGCCCTTAAAAAACCTAAACAAAAACGTTTTATTTATTTATTTTTAAATGCATCCTGTTTTCCTTTAAGGAAAACGAGCTGCATTTAAAAAAAACTGCTTTATTGACAAAGCAGTTCCAGACATGGTGGTATGCTGACCCCAGCAGGCTACCATCCCTGGTAGGGCCAGCCTTTCCCAATGGGGTCGCAAATTGCGACAGCTTCATTAATATGCATGAGGCATGCAATTTGCGACCCCATTGGGATTCGCAAACAGTGTCTCTGACACTGTTGTACATTGATGTTTGCGACTCGCAAATTGCGACTCGCAATTTAATGCAATTTGCGAGTCACAAACGTCAATGGTCGTACATCTGGCCCTTAATCCTTGAAATATTTGGGTACACACTGTTTGCGAAGTGATCAATTGTTATGCACCTCAATTTCAGCAGGAACACTGCCTCCAGTCTCAAAATGTTTGCGTACAAACTCCAATTTTTTATAAAAATCTGGGGCCAAAATCACTCTCTCTCTTTGTTCCACAATCGTCCATCACTTGTCATACATCGTCTCAACTACTTGTATGGGTGACGAGAATGTGGATGCTCCAGATGCAATGTGACAAAGTTTCTTAATTCGTACCCAACTTCCTTCCTTCATTTTGTTATTTAAAATACCTCAACCACCTTCATACCTCTTATGCACTTGCTTCCTGACATCCTCCACGACATACAGAGGAGCATGGTTTATTGATAACGTATCCATCTATTCCCTAGCCTAGATCATAAGCTGAGTTCAGGAGGGCTTTATCCAAGAATCGTACACCTAATCACCAACACCTTACTCTAGACCAACAGACACTGGTTGAACTCCTCTGAGCAACCATCATACATTCTATGTCAACATATAAAAAGTATTCACAACAAGACCCCACACTTTGAATTGTGATGTTTTGCTACATGTCTTTTTCCTGCTCTGTCATTGGGCACAGGGTGCCCAGTTACAGCCTTCTCTTAGGCTAGTCCAATGCTCTCCTTGATCTTTACCACCACGTCTCCGACTAGGGATGCGTGTCAGCCACTTGAACAGGGTCCTGCTTGAAGCACATCAAGGGGTCTGAAACTGGACTATACTCAATGTACACTTCGGCTCTGCTTTTTGTTTCCATAGAGGCCAGTGGCCAGGCTCGGCCCTAGGTTCCCTGTGGGATACTTCACTGTTCTCTGCCCAAGGAGCCTTTCACAACCTCTGTCTAATTTGCCCATTGTGATTCTTT
Organism: Calotriton arnoldi; assembly: GCA_963921515.1. Taxonomy (NCBI): domain Eukaryota; kingdom Metazoa; phylum Chordata; class Amphibia; order Caudata; family Salamandridae; genus Calotriton; species Calotriton arnoldi. Next base: position 4,231,880 of record CAWUFW010000182.1, read on the forward strand.
AACTGGGCTTTGCATTAGGCACTCCTCTGAGGAAGGTCTCTTCAGGCTCAGTTCATGGGTCTCCATGTAGGATTTTCTTGTCTGAAAATGTCCTACAGACAGCAGCCGTGGCACTCCTAGCTAACAAGGTCTACTGTCATCAAGAAACATGCCTACAAAGCTGGCTGGGTGCCATACCACAACAGGTCTATTTACAGTCTTCCTGCTGAATCAGGGCAGGGACCAGTTAGCCTATACAACCATTCATACGGAGTACACATACACAGTGAATGTTAACCACACAGGCTCCACTGATGCATATAAACCCCTGTGCGATAACAGTTTTCTGCAATACAATTCAGGTAAAAGTACATACGTCCTGCCTGACGGACTCTTTCCCAGAAATGCTCTATAACTGTTCTAGGCAGTAGATCAAGAAGTGGTGACGCAACCACTAATCATGCAAGCTGATGTGGAGTCGGTCCCCTCTATAACTCTTCCGTGTTCTCCCACAAAGTGGGCTATACCTTCATTCTCTGCCTGGGAAAGACTAAGTATTTGCAAGTGGCTGAGTTCCTGCACACAGGAAAGTCCTGTTCCCTTACAAAGAACTATGATCACACTTAATGACCTAAACTTTGTCACATGGATGGTAGCCCTTATTGGTTACTCATGGATTGTTGCTCATTTAGGTCCAGATTTACTAACAGTTTGCGGTGGGTTTTGCATTACTTTTGTAATGCAAACCAGACGCAAAATGTTATGCTGGGATTTACTATCCAACGAAAATCAGGATTTGTGTTGAATAGTTTCCCAAAGTAACACAAAGTTGCGCTATTGCTGCTTTGCATTACTTTGCTTCAATGGGCACTCCATAGTTGGTACATGGGGGTTCCCAAGCAACCACTCATCGATTTTGATGCAATTCCCTATGTACAATCATTCATAGACAAGGATTTGCACCAAACTCTTACACCTCCTTGCAGCAGGCTCAATGAAGAAAACTGTTTTCATTTCTCCGACTTTGCATGCGTACTGCATTATACAGCACGCATAGAAAGCAGAAAAATTGTTAAAGGAAAGTTTTTGTAGTGTAAGGGGGCCCTGCCAGTACAAAAAGTATTTCTTACAGAATGCATTCACCTTTGCATTATGCCACAAAGGTGTGTGCATTAGTGTGTGGCGGCCTAAAGTGCACCAGCGCAGGGAGAAAGTAAAACAGTGCCATATCTTCAATATGGCTCTGTTCTGCCCCCTGCCTTTCACGCAACGCAGCAACTTCAGTTGCTGCGCTGCGTTGCATATAGCTTTTGTAAATCTGGGCTTTGATGTTTATACCAAGATTTGGTTGGCCCCAATTTATAAACTCTTCGACCTCAATCCTCAGAAGGATGATTTCAAGAGGTAAAAAAGCATTGAGGAATATATCCACTGGTGACACGATGAGGTCTAGTTCTGGGTCATCCAGCACTTTGCCTCATTATGTCCACTGTTTTCTTTTAGCCGCTGGCCTTCGCCTGACAGGGTCCCTTTCTTCCGCACTGATATCAGGACACAGACTTCAATGCTGGGATGGCAGAGTTTACAGATTAAAAAGAGAATTGTATTCAATTTCATATTTGAAATATTAGTATTTCTAATGTTTACTTAATTTCTAATAACATACCCTACCTAACTCCACAAGGTCGCCGCATGGCACTTTATAAACTTTAGGCTCTGCTACCACAGCGCCACTAACCCAGAAATGATGTAAACAACAAAGGTTAAACTAGGTGAATTCATTTTAGTTTGGCGGTTGGTAGGACAATAAGTATTTTATCATATGGATACTCAACTTGGCAATATTTACGTAGATATTTGCTACTGCAACAACACAACGAAAAATAGTCTGTGAGAGACGTGGCAGTAATACACACTTTAATCTGTGCATATACTGTGTACTTGGAGAAATTCAAGCAATAGGCCTCACAAAATCATAGCATCTGAGTACCATGCAATTCGTATTCAAAACAGCATGCAGTTAGATGTGATTGTTTTGTGCTAAGTGCTCTTAGTGTTGACACTCAGGCCTGTTAGCCTAGAATACTTGTGTATTAACAGTGAATATTTCAAGAATTCAAAATACAGAGTAATTGGAATGTGAAGAAGTCTAACTAAGAGACAATCTTTGTGGATCACCTCTCTTTTGTCCACTCTGTAGGCCAGATTCAGAAATATACACATGTATATTTACTCATGTGTATATTTACTCCTATATCTATGTGTAAATCTCCACGTTTTTCTATACACCATTTTCGAGTGTAGATTTACACCTTGATGTAGACCTACATGTCCCTCAAATGAGAGGGTGGAGCCTCCTACAACAGAGTTTGTGTTACTACTTTTCTCCTTTTGGTAGAGATTTCTGCCATCGGAGTGAAGATCCCCATATGCAAAAGTGTAGGGAAATTTAATGAAACTATTTTTTTTTAAATATATATATTTTAACATATATTATACATGTAAATTAGTTTTAAATATTTATTATTAACCTTGAAATAATAAAATAACATTTTATATCATATTACCTCATCAAATTAAATGTGTATTAAATAATAAAATAATGTAAACATTAATTTAATTTATAAATATTACTGTTCGTACAATTTAAAATCACTAACAAATGTATTTTTATTTAAGATTTAGTAAACTTAGTTAAAAGCTATATTTAATTCATTTGAAAACGTTTTATTCTTTTTTTTTTAAAGTTAAATGTTTTTATCATTTTGTTCATTATATTTCTTTTTTAAAAATGAATGAATAAATATATAATTTAAAAAAACATATAAAATGTCAAACTAATTAGTTTTATTTAACTTTAGTTCTTAATGGGAGTTATTTTAATTCACTGTCTCCACTGTTTTCTAGGGGAGTGTGTTGCAGTACCAGTGGTTGGACACGTGTGGAGCTTGACTTACTCTAAGGCTGGATGGAGTACATTTGACACAACACAAAGAGAGGGGGGTCGATGGAGAGCACTTGACCAAACCAAACATGTACTACTCCATAAAACACAATAAATAACAGAAAGAGGTATGTGTGGTATATAAAATTGTGTGTCTGTACTGAAGACAAGTGTTTTGTTAAGGACAGTAACCTTCACCCACCTTTAGGTGGCATGCTTCATCATCGGGTCCTTCCTTACACCAGGACCGAAGGAACCTTATATGGGCTACAACTTCCTGTGATGGGGAGGAGCTCTTGAGGTGTGTTGAAATGGTATGGGCTCTTGGGAAGATGGTGGTCTGGTTGAGGGGTGCAGTGTTTTGAATGTGTGAAGTGAATTAAAACGACCTCTTTGTGGGCTAAATCAGAATTTTATTCAGCTGCCTCCAAGGGATAGATCAAAAAGTAAGAGGAAAGTAAAACTTCAAAACAATATGCGAGGGCACCCTTTGGTCCTGGTGTGTGGGACCCGATGATGAAGCCGGTCGCCTAAGTGTGGGTGAGGGTTACTGTCCTTGCCATGGCACTTGTCTTCAGTACAGAGACACGTAATTTTATAAACCGCATGTACCGCTTTGTGTTATTTATGGAGTACATTTGAGCTTGTTTGACACCTTTAGGACTGGAGTAGCTGTAGAAGTATAATTTGAGAACTGCCATTGTTTCTCTTTTATACGTGTGTTATTTATATTAACATGTCCCTCATTAGAAAGTTTCCTAAACCCCTCCCATTTAATAGGAATGAATCCCCATGTTCCCACCACTCCTGCGGTCTCTCCCACATCTACTACTAAATTGCACACCGAAGTGCTTGGAGCTCTCTGCACAGAAAAGATAAGGAGGCGGAGGTCCCTGGCTGTAGGTTTATGAATTGCATTTTGTAGCACCCGGGCAGTACGGCTGTATTACTGCTTTACATACTCCAAAATGCCGTTTGTAAATAGGGCCCTATATCTACTACAGACTGATGATGTTTCGACACACAAATATCCTGGTCATCATCACAATGGAAAAGTGCTGCAATCTACTGTGCATCAATGCTAAAGAAACAAAAATGCATTACGTTGTAACACAAAAAACAGCAAAGGTCAACGGGGGTTTGTATATAACAAGCATTTGCAATGCAATAGGTCTCGCCTTTGGGACCTTATATGTATTTAGCTATGCAGCACATTAGCCTGGGTGCTGAAACATCTACTGTTCTTTAACATGGAGGGAAAGTAAGCACCAAACTGCGTGACATGCCAGGTATGGGAACACATGGAGAGAAATATTGCCTTTCAGCGGGAAATGGTATAGTCCAAAGCTTTGTTTTTAATATAAAATCAGGGCCTTCGGTGGTCATATCACTGAAAATACAAGATTTGAAAAAATATTGTTTACGGGTGCTCTTGGAAGACAATTTCTATGGACTGGAATCTAGAGAATGCTAAAGTGATTCTGGTATTTTACGGACCTCTGCTGGTCGTTTTCTGTCAAGAACGTTAAATAGAGGCAGTTGCCAGAAAAATTTCAAAAAAAGAAAGTCCCTCAGCAGAAAGCAATTCTGGTATTTTACTGACCTCTGCTGGTCGTTTTCTATCAAGACAGTTAAATGGAGGCAGTTGAACAGAAAAAAAGTCCCTAAGCTGAAGCAGACAAGTCCTAGGGCTGATCTCCAGAGTCCACAAAGTACATACACATATAAGTATATAATAAGTATATACTAAAGTATATACAAGAGGTCTCGAATGCTCAACCTAAAAAGCATTGCGCTTACCTAGGGACGACAATAGCACTTTAACCCTTTGAATGCGGGTGGAATTCGACTGCGATGCGGCAAAATTTGACGCGTGCGCAGATCGAATGGCTCCCGGCCGTCCGACGCACACGCCCACCGTGACGTCGGACGGCCGGGGGCCGTCCGACGCATCCAAAGGGTTAAGCTGTAAAAAAAAAAACAACCTCTAGAAAGGTCGCTAAGGCTCCTACGTTTAGTCATGCCATGTTGATTCTTTTGTGTTTCCATTGACTACTGAACCAAGCCAGAGTGTGCACTAAGGTCTTAGGCATGCAACATGGAGCATTATGTGGAAAGCCTCATGTTGAAGAAAAAACAACGAATGCATTAAATATAAAAATTCATCAGTACAGGAAAACCAGACTTTTTAGTCTGTTTTTCTCAATCATTGCTCCTAAAGTGCGCAATTCTCTTTTGCAGGAACTTGGAAATCTGTCTCTTGGCACTTCTTCCTAGCACCGAGAGACTTAGTCAGTGTTTTATACACTTTCAAAATGTACTCAACATAACTTCATTAAAGATTTCAATTTGAAGTGAATTGACAAACAGAATAAATACTGTGAAGTAGATTATTATATAGTTGTTTGATATTAAAATTAGAGTTTATTCCTGACAAATATCGTAAGTAATCAGTATGTTTAGTGTCGGAAAATCATTGATTCCCTTTTCAACATGACTTAAAGTGCTAAGAAAATATCGGCTGTTAAATCTTAAACAAATTACTCATGGTGGGCCCTTTCTGATATAAGAGAGTGTGTGACGAGTATGCAGTGTGCCAAGAATGAGAAAGAACTATTTATCCAGCGATCAATTTTAAGGAAATGACACAGCCCTGGACCACAGGATATTCGGTAGGAAGAGCTGAGCAGTCCAGTGGCACTGGAGAGTGTACTCTGAAAGGACAAAGTAAGGCTGGAGAAAACCTGACGTTAATAAAGTTCTTTGTTAATTATGCATACGCTGTGGTATGTGTTCAGGGTTTTGAGTAGCCTGGAGTAGACTTCTTCGCGCACCATGCAAACTTCTGGACGAATAAGAAGGTTGTCTCTTCTTACGCTATCTCCGATTTCCTTACTGCTGGTAAAGTCAATGAACTGTCTTTGAAGTTCTGAAATGTAGTAATTTTTTCACCAGGGCCTTTTGCAATCGACTTTCCGCCTATTGTTCCCCACACTGTCTCTGTCCTTTATAAGAGGCTTTAAAGGATCCAACTTTGAAGATTCTATTAAGTATTTCTAAAGAATTGTTGCAGTGCCTTTGGCTCAGTCTTATGTAGGACACCTTTCATCTTCACATTACAGCCGCCCGCCCTCCCACCACGTGTGCACGTCATGAGATCAGGCTAATGCATCACAGAAATAGGATGGATAGAAGTTGTCCAGAAGATAAGAGATTGTCTAAAGTGGCTAACTCCAAGCCTGTTGTTTTCATGGAGAATGTTTCAAACCTAATAAGAGCCACAGAAACATTCCAGTGGTCCATAGACGGATGTAATTGTTTTATCGGTCATCGAGGCTACAGTTTTCAATGTAGCAATGCCTGCAGCTTTGCATGCTCTTTTATCTTATGTAGACCGTGGTCATTTTGTGGCCTTTTTCCGAAACCTTGTCCAGCGAAGACACTTATTTATGGACTCTGAAGTCATTTTAAGAATACCCTCTCTTCCAGTGAGGGCTAAAACTGTCTCATCCTGTGGGTTTCCTTTTCCAGGGGCCAGAATTAGACATGCCGTCACCTCTGCACTTTTTCTTAGAAAGGGAAAAATACCAATTAAGACCTGGTACAGGGCAGTGGTACAGGGCAGTGGCCAAACAGAGTGAGGGAAGCAACTGGAAGAGCATTTAAGAGCGTCAGAGCTCCAGTGCTGCATAACTACAAAACCCATTGCTTCCTGATCAAAGCCATGTATTGCTTTTTGTTTCAAGATGGATGGGAAAACAAAGAAAGCAGAAGATAGGGAGTGGTGATAGTTTGTATACACAGATAATAAAAATGTTAAATGGAGAAATGGGTACTTCACTTCAGACACTCCGAGGCCCAAGATAAGTGAAATGTGTTTAAGAGGAGAAATGTTGGAGGTAGTAAAAGGCGGACATAACCCTCTGACAACTAGCTACATCAGTAGGTTTCACAGCAAACAAAATGTACAATCGTGGAGGTAACTGTGCTTTCAAAGACAGAAGTGCTATTAGCTCGACAAAACTGGAGAAAATGAATTGCCCCCGACAGCCACCTGTAACTTTGTTGAGAGTCCCACATAGTAGTGTCAGCTTCAGTGTCACTCTATTCCTCTCTTTTTTTTTAATTTTATATAAACTCTTTTTATTAAACAGAGAGAATCAACGTTATGCGTACAGATAGGAGGAAAACAGCAGCGTTAAATTACGAATACATCATTACATTAAGCCATACAGTTGGTATTAACTCATTCTAGACCTAGGGCGTTACAGGTTCTTCAGGGGAGGGGATAGCAGGTGGGATACATATGTAACCCCGGTATTCGTTCCATTTGTTCCAAATCGCGGACCATTTCTTGGGGCACCCACGAGCCACATATACCGTCTTTTCTCTAAGCATGCACCAATCCATATCTGTCCGCCACTTATCAAGTTTAGGTGGTGTACCAGAGCCCTAGAGCTGGGCGATATTCCTCTTAGCCAACATCAGGCCCAGCGTGACCCATAGCTTGTCTTTGCTATTTAAGTCTGTGGGTTCCCAAACATTTAGGAGACATCGTTTAGCTTCAGGTCTAAGACTTACCCCGAGGACCTCCTCCATGCACTCATGTATCTCCTTCCAGTAACTCTGAATATATCCGCATTCCCATATTATGTGCATGAATGTGCCCTCCTGACCACACTGCCTCCTGCACCTCCCCTCCATCGCTCTTCCCATTCTGACCAGCCGGGACCGAGACACATACACTCTATGTAGTACCTTCAACTGTATCAGGTGCAACCTAGAGGAGATCGCAACCTCTCGTGGGGAGGAGACCGCTTCCTGCCACTCTTCGTCGTCCAGCTCTAGGCCATCCCCCCCATCGCTCCCTGAGCAGTTTGAGGGGATCGGACGCCTTATTGATCAGTTTTTTATATGTGAGGGAGATCGCCTTAGTGGGCATATAACCGTCTAGTAACCTGTCTTCCAACGGCGAGGACTCTGGGGGAGAGGCACCTTTGGGTAAATTCGTCATCAGTGCGTGCCGCACCTGCAAATAACGGAAGTACTCTGTGTCAGCTAGTTCGTATTCTTGCTTCAAGGAGGCAAACGACACTACTCCCCCCCCCCCCTTCCAAAGATCCTGTATCTTTGAGATCTCGATCATATCCCATTTATCGAATCCTTTCGTGGTCCTCAATGTGCCTAGTTGTTCAGTGTCCCACAGGGGAGTAGCAAGTGTTAACTTCTGGTCCCACCCCAGGCTTCTGTTTACTGCCTGCCAGACTTGCACTGAGTGTTTGGTTGGCCCTGTTAGTAGAGGCTTTCGAGTTTTGGAGTAGAGGCCCCTGTTATAGTTACCACCCAGGAGCAGCCAATTGTCCATTCTATAACCCGGGTCATCCCAGTATCGATATGTGCAATGGTTGATTGCGACCAGGTGGGCGGCCCAATAGTATCTTTTGATATCCGGGAGAACAATCCCTCCATCGTACCAACTCAGAACTAGCTTCTGTAACGCTATTCGGGGTCTACCGTCCTAAAGTAGCTCTCTCTGGAGGCCCTCAATTTCTTTAAAATAACGTGTAGGGATCCAGTCTGGGTAGTTCTGTAGGGCATAAAGGAAGCGTGGCAGCGACATCATTTTGAACAGTGCTGCCCTACCCAACAAGGAAAGAGGGAGCGCCTTCCAGTTTGTAACGTCTCGTCTCAGTCTCTGAAGGGGGGGAGCAAGTTGCGGCCGTACCGGGTCTTGGGGTCCTCCGATATGAAAATTCCCAAGTATCGGAAGCCCCCCTCGGCCACCTGGAGTGGGCAATGCTTTAGCGGACTCGGGGGAGCCCCACTGAGAACGTACAGCAGAGATTTGGCCCAGTTCATTTTATAACCAGAGAATCTTCCAAAGCTGGTAAATATGTCCAGGACTCTGTTGAGCGATGTCCTGGGGGAAGCCAAATATAAGAGGATGTAATCCGCATAGAGGGAGATGTGGTCCTCCCAGGTCTCAGTCCATTTGTGGCCACGGATTATAGGGTCTCTACGGAACCACGCCGCCAGCGGCTCGAGGGAAAGGGCAAACAACAGTGGTGACAACGGACAACCCTGCCGGGTCCCGCGACCCAGCGCAAACACCTCAGTTTTGTTGTTATTGACCACAATTTGCGCCAAAGGCTCGGTGTACAGTAGCCGCACCCACCCTATATAGCCGGGGTCTAAAATCATAATTTGACTAGGTGTTAAACTGACATATAATAAGAAAGGGTGGAACTCAAGTGATGTATCCTCATTTCCATTAAGGATTTTTGGGAGTGTAAACATTCTGGCTCGAGGAGTGACTAGCGGAGATAAAATGAGACAATGGATTGGTCAGGGACACACCTGGTGGGCCAAATTTGCAGAGCAATAGTTCTGACATCAGTCTTCAGTCCCATTTGGAAACTTAAGAGTATCACATGTGATGGGAATTTCAACTGCATCCTGCAACTGGCTTCTAATGTTGATAGTTCTTTTTTAATTTCAGTTCTTTGGTTTTAGATAACGATCCTAATTATGTCTTATCGTCTATATTTAATTTAGTAAGTAGAGGGAAATGTGTATGACAGCTAGACGTATGTAAAACTTTTGAAAACTAACCTTCTTGAATTTCCTCTTTGGTCAAAGATTGTTGCATTGATCAGAAACCGTGAGTAGCTTATCTACATTGTTTTTTTTAAAAACATACTTTATTAATTACCTCAACGGCAGTACAATACAGCATAATTAGTACTTATGGCATTTTAAACTTTTGTTGAATCCTCAATTTATACACGATATATCTATATACATGTTATACTGTTTCGGGTCTAATTGTTTCGTGCTAAATCTCCATTACTACAGTCCTCCGAGGATTATGCATACATGAGGTACATCATTGCTTCCAAATAGCTGCATTGAATATGTTAAAACAATACAAAACTTAACTTTTAATACCTTCCCCCTACCCACCACCCTCCCTCCTGGTCTGCTGGTATTCGTATGATTAACGGTCTATCAGTACTAACAGTATAGTAATACTGACCCTGTGCTATCCGTGTTCGGTTGTATCCTCACTCGGACCAGTGACTATTCATGACGCGCTTTGCTTGTAAAGTGTAAGTGTATTATTGGGTGGGGGTACCTTGTGCAGGCATAAGATCTAACTGTTTAAAGTTTTCCATCATAACGTCCCAGTCCATAGAGATGGGATGTTTCCGCACCCCCCTCGCCTCTTCTTAGTGCCGCGCTTTCGGCACTGCCCCATTGCATCACGTCTTCCTGCCATTGAATCAACGAGGGACATCTAGAGGATTTCCATCTCATGGTGATGGCTCTCACGGCCAGTATGAGGGCCAGGTCTAAGAACCACAACTGCACCTTGAGCGCCGTGGTGCGCTTGCGGAGACCCATGAGACATTCCAGGATATTGTCCTGAACTGTGAGGTGTGTGACCTCTCCCAAAGAATGCCGGATTCTGCTCCAGTAAACATGAAGACGTGGACACGCCCATAGCATATGAGTGAAGTCCGCCTCATCACCCCTGCATCTAGGGCAGCAGTGTTGGGCCTCTGGGAACATGCGGTGTATCCTCTTGGGGGTTAGGTAAGATCTGTGTAGAACCATTGTTTGAATAAATTTAATTGTAGCGTTACGGGATACCCTCTTAGGATGTTCGAGCATGCTCTCCCAGGCTTTATCGGCGAGTTCTGTGGTTGTATCTTCTGCCCACTTCGCTCTAAGTGTAGTGAGTTCAATCGAGGCTTGCGCCCTAATACCTGTATACAGCCATTTAACCAAGTGGCCTCCTTCTCCCATGTAATATAATAAATTAACCAGTTTATGTTGTGGGGGTTCCGTGCGTCGTGGCGCCCAGGTTTCTTTAATATAGTGTGATACTGCTGCATGCACTAAGTATAGGCGTTCCGGTGCGCCAGTGGTCTGTATAAATGTGTCGTGATCAAGGAGGACACCATCTCCAAAGAAAGACCCGACTGTCTCAATGCCCGCATCAGTCCAAGCCCGCAGCCTGGCCATCGTGAGTCCACCCCCGGGGACTGGAATGCCCAGCAAAGGGACGTTGGATGCGTATAGGGTTGCTCCGGAAGTGTACAGCAGAGCTTTCTTCCAACATTGCAATGCAGTCTTGAGCAGTGTGGGCCCCTCCGCTGGAATTTTTGCTTTTGGTAGAATTAAGGAGTGGAGTGTACCTCGATCAATATTCCTGGGCGTATATCCAATTTCTTGTAAGTTCCGGCCCGCTGTCCAGTAAGACAGCCATTGTAATTGGCAGGCATAATAGTATGCCCTAAAATCGGGAACTCCCAGCCCTCCCTTATGGGATTCTAATTGCAATTTCTGGAGACTCACTCTCTGACGGCCCGTACCCCAAATGAGTTCTATGAGAATAGTATTCAAGGTACGGAAGATGGCGTGCGGAACTACCAGGGGGAGGTTCACAAAGAAGTATAATAAACGGGGAAGCATCACCATCTTAGAGATGGCGATCCGCCCCATGACTGAGAGCGGCAGGGAGATCCAAAAGGCTACACTCGAGCGTAGGTCGGTGATGGCCTTCAACAGATTTCCTTCTAACTGATCCGCCTGCGCTCTGTATACTTGTATTCCTAAATACTTAAATGTTGTGTGGGCTACGGGTAGATTATAAATACCGAATTGGGCCATATCTGGGCGAGGTCCGTCATGAAAATAGAAGGTGTACGATTTCCTGGTATTAATAGCGAGGCCGGAAATTCTTTCAAAGGTAGAAATAGTGTGGGAAGAGGTTCAGCGTCAGCAGTCAGATCGCGAAAGTAAAGGAGAATATCATCGGCATATATCGAAATTAGGTGAGCATTGCCATCAACGGGTATTCCCAGCTGCATCGCTGATTGTCTCAAGGCGATCGCCAGAGGTTCTAGAGCGAGTACGAACAGCAGGGGAGACAAAGGGCACCCCTGCCGGGTACCCCTATGTATCAGGTATTCCCGTGAAATATAACGGCCAGTGCGTGCCCTGGCTGTGGGAGCAGTATACAGTGGGCGCACCCATTTGAGGTAGGCGTCAGGGAGGCCGAAGCGCCGTAGGGCAGTAAACATGTACTCCCATGTTAGGGAGTCAAAAGCTTGGCGTAAATCTAGCGCCAAACAGCCCGCTGCCTGATACGCCGTTGGGGTAGCCGTCATAATATAATGTAAACGTCTGGTGTTTAGGGACGTGCTGCGATTCGGTAAAAATCTGCATTGATCCATATGTATAAGGGTGTTTAAATATGGTTGTATACGGTTCGCTAGTGCTTTGCTCAAAATTTTATATTCAGTGGCCAGTAGGGATAGGGGCCTGTAATTAGATATATCAGTATGATCGTGACCCGGCTTAAGCAGGGAGACGACCAGTGCCTGCATAGTGGATGTGGCAAGTGTCCAACCTCCAGTGCCACCTTGTACATCTCTTCCAATTTAGGGACCAGAGCGTCTGCATAGATTTCATAAAATTCTATGGGCAGGCCATCTAAGCCAGGTGCTTTGTTATGGTTTAGGCCTTTAATCGCTGCCCGGATTTTATGTTGGGTGATGGGGCCTGCCAGTGTCTTCTGTATATCCGCCGATAGAGAGGGTAGTGTTAGGTCGTGGAAGAAATCTTCCAGGAGCATATCAGTGTGATGCGCGGGGGCCGCATAGAGGTTACTAAAATAATCACAAAAGGCCTCATTTATCTCGAGTTGTGTGTAGACTGTCCCTCTGGTCGGTGTATGGATGTGTGTGATGATTGGTAGTTCCGGTCTGTCCTGTACTATGCGGGCTAATAATGTTCCGGCCTTGTCTCCCTCAACATGCTTCCGCTGTGTAAAAGCCCTATAATCGATAACCCTTAAAGTTTCTAGCATTTCAGCGTCACTAATGCGGGCATCCTGTAAGGCGTCTCGTTTTCCTGGATCGGTCACTGCCTCCGGTTCTAGGGTATTCATTAGGGTTCTACACTGATCAGGCGCTGGTGTATCTCTTGTCTAGCCCCCACTGTCTGCCCGATGGCAGCCCCCCGCACCACCACCTTAAGTGCGTCCCATTCTATGAGATTGGAGGAAGCTGTATTCCAATTTTCAGACAAGTAATTGTTAATGGTAGTGGAAATAGCTGTGCGGAACGGAGCATCCTCCAGTAACTGGGGCCACAGTTTCCAGGTAGGCACAGGTGTCGGCACTCTCCCCCAGGTAAGTGTAAGCTCCAGAGGATTGTGGTCCGAAAAGGTTTTGGCTAAGTAAGTGGACTGACTAATACGCGAGGCAATGGTACTTGTACAGAAGAATCTATCTATCCTGGTGTGGAGGTGGTGGACCGGCGAATAGAAGGAATATTCTTTATGTGTAGGGTGCATCTGTCTCCATATATCCGTCAGCCCCCACCCATGTGTCCATGTTTTCAGGAGATCTGCTTGCTTGTATACACCAGCACCGTGCAGGGGGGGGGTGAGATCTGTCCAAATCCACATCTAGTATCGTATTGCAATTCCCCCCTAGAATCCAGGGGATCGTATCCCAACCCACCAGAGCTGTACCCAAACGATGGAAAAACTTATCTTGATCAAAATTAGGGGCATATATACTACCCAGGATCACATTTACGCCGTCAAGAGTACCCTTCAGCAGGATGTATCGACCCTGGTCGTCTATACGGCGTTCTAGTACTGTGAAAGGGACCCCATGCCGGATCCAGATGGTCGCGCCTCTGGCAAACGCGGAATAATTTGTGGAGTAGATTTGGCCTCGCCATTTTTTACGGGTCTTCAGTGCCTCTGAGTCTGTGAGGTGTGATTCTTGGAGGAAGACGATGTGAGCTTTGCGCCTAAGTAAATGTGCATGTACACGGTGTCTATGTTCTGAACAGGCCCCAACCCACGCACATTCCAGGTCAGCAGATTGTAGGATTCTACAGTGGTAGCATCTCTAGGCATAATCTATAATAATGAGTGGAGCTCCCTGTAAGGTGGCGCTCGTTACTAGTAGCAGACCAGGAGTTACCCTTTCCCTGAAAACTAACAATACTTGGCTCAGCCATCGAACTGAGCTGGGCCCAACAAAAAATTCTAACTTGTAAATAACACATAACGGTGCATTCGCTTAAGGAGGGGGTCGCTGCCAACGTCTCTACAGCGGTCGTTACCAAGGCAGGGCCCTGAGGGCTCGACGAAGCCCGGGGGGAGACATATACACATCATTGCATTTGCATTAACATCGCTTCTTACATTCTTAGCTTGACTTTAAGAGGGCCGGTCTTACATATTTCAATAAGCAGCACGCTTCAGTGTTGTCATGTGCTCTATTCTGGCAACTTGTGTGGATAGAAGCTTCCACATCTTAGACTTTCGCTGTTTTCTGTAACAGAAGAGGTGGCACGAGCTCTCATTACCTGAGGCAGTATCCATGGTCTACAGACAGCCATGGACTTGGGGCGGTTGCCCGGCACATGAGCATGGTGGTGTCACTGCTCCTGTACAGTCTGAGCCGCTCATGTACATTTACTCAAGTCATATCTTTGTCCCAGCCACTGCACTGTAGTTGAAAGTCGGAGGCTGTGACTTAGCCGCAGGACAATGCCAAACAACAAATATTGGGCTAAATTGTCCCCCTCTCTCCTTCTCATGTGACGTTGGGGCCAGTGACCAGGGGAGTAGTACTGTGGTGGGCGTGCCGCGTCTCCTCGCTGCTTTAGTGATAAACACCTAACCAGATACATTACAGACACTGGTTTGGAAGCCGCAATCCTCCCGTTTCATGATCACGACTACAATGCAGAAGAATGTTAATCAAAGTGGAGTATCTGATGAGAGTGATCCACTTCAGCTAATCTAGCAGGCGGTCTTCCTGCTCACCACCTCCGCCTTGGCTCAAAGTGCTTTTTATACATACACAGCACAGAGATTTAAAGAAAAAACTACGCTAGCAGTAGTTGTATGTGTAACTACACTTAAGACATCAACTATAATTTGTGATGGAGTTCCCGTAATAGCTTATTTTTTAAGGAGTCTGCTTTGTTTATGTTTTACGTACAATGTGAGCCTGAGTTGCTTTCCTCTTTTCCTATGTAATTTATATACCGCTTAGACTTAACATCCCACAGATGTCTGATGGTTTGTACTAAGCCCCACCAGCCAACAAAAAGAGGCTGAAAGTATTTTGAGTTATGTTCTGCGTGCCATTGAAATGGGTATTATTTACTATTTGTATAACTGAGAAGAGCATCCAAAGCAAGGTCACGTGAAGTGCTGATCTCTCAGTTTTCGACTCTTATCCACACGAGGCCGCTTCCTACGATTCCGGGTTGTAGAATCCCCAAAGAGCAGCTCTGGACGTCCACCATGGGGGCTCCACAGACACAGGGCTGGAGGGAAGCGTGAGAAAGTGTCTGCCTGCTGCGTGGTTCCCACGTCTACGACGTATATTCTTTCAGATTAGATTTGCCACATCCTAGTCCTGACTGGCATGACATAAAACAAACAAAAAAAGAGTTGTCTCGCTGGACTTCTGCAGTGCTGTAAAATTCTACTAAATCTCTTTTAGCTCGCTCATATCTTCTGGCTGGTCCCAGTAAATGAGATTTTAACCTTAGATTTTAGTTCACTTCTAGTCTGGTAGTCTTCTGTTTTGAATTGCAGCTTCTTCTACCGATGTTTTGACTTTGTGTTATTTTGCAGCAGCAGTGTGGTGTTTTCGTGTTGTTGGGTTAAATATTCGTATCATTAGTTATTTTTTTGTCAACTAAATTTTATGTTAGTATTCTTGGTTTTTGTGTTGTATGTATTAGCAGAAGCTTTTTTACCTCTGGTCATTGTTTGTATACATTATGAGGGCAAGTCACATACAAATAAAATATGTGTACATGTTAAAGTAATAAGAATGGGCGCAGATGACTACTTTTTGGAATTTCAAACATTTCAATTATTATACTGAAAATCTACTCGTTGTGCAGGATTGCAGGAATAATAACTGGGAATGTCATGCCACATATCACCCGGACTCCCATTTCTCCAATACATAATTCTACCTTAAGTACACGTCAGCAGCTAGCTATGTGCTGGAAGGCACGCCTGCCCCCTCCATCCCAAGTTGGTTGCAAGACTTGCGCAGAGCCCTCGCGGCCTAAATACAGATTGCCCACTGCACGTGCCCGAGCCGGTCAAAGGCAACTAACACTCCCGACTGGAGGGCTTATCTTACTGCCATAGAGGCCAAACAGGGGGCAACCCCAATTGCCACACACGACGCCTCGACAGGGCCCCACACAGGCACGACTGAGCAGCGCTTCCTATAAGACAGTCATGATTAGAAGCTAAACAGTTCCCCCACCAATGTGCTCAACCCCCCTGATACCCGAATGTACTAATGACACCTCTGGGGCAATTAAGGTAAACACACTGTGATTGTGACCCCACGTCATTCTGAAATCCCCTGCAACGGGCTGAGTGAATGGGGCATGCGGGGACAGGGGTGGAACGAGAGTTATAATGAGGTAGAGATTTCGCTCATATCGCTCTTCCCCCAATTTTTACTTTTATTAATATGTTGAGTATTGTTTCTGACGTTACAACGGATGTATCATGTAATATTGTAAAACGTGCGCAGCCCACGCCCTAAGTTGTGATCACTAATGCATATATGACCGAGAAATTGCATACCGCATGACCCCGGTACTAAACCCTTACATTGTTATACATTTGTAATGACAAGCGGAGACACTGTGCTATGTTGTTATATCTTGTGGTATTGTATTTGTGGCGGATGCATACATTAGAAAAACGAATAAAGACATGAAAAAAACTTCAGCACTGGGGAAATGATGCCCAATGTGCAAAGGTACATATTTTACTCTACTTTTTTTCAGGGAAATCCCTCCTCTCTGCATCGCCTCCAAGGTTGATTCATTCCCTCCCCATTTCTGGAAGGGGTTTACTCCAATTACTCCGACCATTTCCCGATCTCAAAATAGTCGGAATGAAGTTTGTGAATGCCTTCAAACATAAAACTCACAAGGCAAACAACACCTTCTTCTGTCCCCTCCCCATCCCTTAAAGATAGTTACCACAGCACATTTCTTCACAGTCGTGGCGGGGATATATTCAGTGCCAAACCCGTTTACACGTGCCAAGATGTCTTTTGTGAATTCCTAGCAGGCATAGGGTACTAACCCAGCGATACAATTAATTAACACCAAGTGGCATATTTACAAGGGGGGTATCGCCACCAGAAAGCCACTTTTAGCGACGTTCTGGTGGCGATGTCCTCCTTATTTACAAAGCAGCGTTAAGCCACTTAGCTTGGCTTAATATCGCCTTGTAAATAAGGGCTCAAATGTTCTTCAGTATCAATCTATGACCACCTGGTGACCTGAAACTCTTGGTCCCGTACCCAGCACCAAGTCCAAGGTTAACAACCTGGGTATTTTTTTTTATGGGAACCTGTCCTTCCACAGCCAAATCGCGGCTCTCGCAGGGAAATACTTTGGGATGTTAAAGACTCAAAAAAATCTTCTGCTTCCTACCAGAATCTGAAAATAAAACAGTGGTACAAGCCCAGGGCCGGACTGGGAACCAAAACCGGCCCTGGCAAAGTGCTCGGCTGGCCCCCGGGGATGGGGGGTGGGGGGTTGGGGGTGCGGCCGAGCTGTTTGCCAGGGCCGGTTTCAGCCGATTTTGTTACAGGGGCCAAAATTGCAGTAATCTTGCAAAAACGGCCCTGTAACAAAAACGGCCCATCAGGGGCCCAAAACCGGCCCCCACCATGGCGGCCCACCAGGGGAAATGCCCGGTGCCCGCTACGGCCAGTCCGGCCCTGTACAAGCCTTAATTATGCATAGCCTGGACTACTGCAATGTGTTGTATCTAGGTGTGTCACAAAATCGTATAAAGAGACTCCAAGTGCAGAATGCAGCAGAGCGTCTGCTGCTGAACCTCCCCAAAAGTATCTGTATCGAGGCCGCGCTGTCCAAGCTGCATTGGCTTCCAGTGTAGCAGAAACTTTCTTTTAAAGCCTTGTGCTACTGTTACAAGACTTTTGTGAAAAATGGCCCACGCTACTTGCACTCTTTTATCAAACCTTATGCTCCACTGAGGAACCTTAGATCTACTAGTGCCATGCTGGCCAGCATCCTGAAAGTTAAGAGAGTGCGCTTTGGGGGTAGCTCTTTTAGCTAACTAGCGCCTAAACCCTGGAATTCGCTGCCTCTTTCAGTTCGTTAGGCCCCCTCGGAATCCCACTTCCGAAAAAATTTAAATACCTGGATTTTTAGACTGAGTTAATTCTACGGGAACTGATGCGTATGTGCAGCCTGCAGGAGTTTGGACCTTCAGCGCTGGGACACTTTGTGGTGAAGTAGCTATGCGCTTTACAAGCTCCACTATTATTTATGATTATTCTTCTTCTTGGGAGGCTACAGTAGAGATTTGGGGAGCATGGGGCTGTGAAGAGGGTACAATGTACCCATCTGATTATAGACCTCTACAAGGCTGTAGTATTGGTTTGGGCTTGAAGTAGAGCATGTTTCTAGAGCAGAGAAACTGGGAACATTGATATGTCGGTATTGTCCATTAAATTCCAGTGTGCAGATAGAGAATATGTTGTAAGACATCTTAAGAATAGCTGTGCATGTTGAATTACAGCAGTGACATTGTATTATAAATTGTGTCCACACGGTTGGCCTGCTATCCCATATGGGTGTGCAGTTGGAAGTGTGTTGCAGTTGCTTTCAGCCTATGTGGGAAGAGTTTCCATGTCATGTGTGATGACCTCTGAAGTGCAGTTATCGTGTTATGGGACAACGCATGGCGGTGTCTCAGATTAGGAAGTGTGATAGACGCACATTTTTAAAGTAGGTCTGGTGCAGGTAGTTCTGATTAGCTCTGTAGACCCCTTTATTATGCAGGTAGTTTTCTTCTATGTTCTCAGTCCGGTTTCCCATGTAGGCTGTTGCTGGGCGTCATCCACTCTGCGAGCTTATTGATCAGCAGAAGGTAACAGGTACACAGAAAGAGTGTGGGGGAACGAGGGATCTGCCTAGAAAGACTGTGTAGCAGTCTTTCTCAAATGATTGCCATAATGAGACATCAAGTAAGCAGATTTGGCTAGCTGCACTGTGTATAATCATCCTTTTTCATCATGATAGCAGAGTTGTGGAATTTATAACGCCCGATGCCTGAGACAGTAGATTTCCATCAGTGACAAACAGTCTTAATGTCTATTTAGTCCGATGGACAACTAGATATTAAATGACAGTAAACAGAACAGGCTTGTACAGGGCCGGACTGGCCGTAGCGGGCACCGGGCATTTCCCCTGGTGGGCCGCCATGGTGGGGGCCGGTTTTGGGCCCCTGATGGGCCGTTTTTGTTACAGGGCCGTTTTTGCAAGATTACTGCAATTTTGGCCCCTGTAACAAAATCGGCTGAAACCGGCCCTGGCAAACAGCTCGGCCGCACCCCCAACCCCCCACCCCCCATCCCCGGGGGCCAGCCGAGCACTTGGCACTGAAGTATTGACATCCAATCACAGTGGTAGAAACAGATCCCATCAACTTGGGAAATGTATAAAGGTCTATAGTTACAAGCCCATAATCTGAATGTATTCTGTAATTGGCTCTAGGAATCCTGAGCCAGCCCCAGGCTAAACATTTCCTCCTGCAATGGGGCGGGCTCAGGGGCAT